>CANJKZ010000795.1:545000-1745000 GCA_947471745.1 Closterium sp. Naga37s-1 | reverse complement strand
CAAGTGTGGCCAAGTTGGGCAAGGTGGATGGCATGGGTTGGAAAGTGACAAAAGTAAATGTGGGGTTCCTATAGGGAAGGGTTTTGGTGTGCTTATGGGGTTTCCTTGGTTGGGGACTCCTTGGGGACCTTCCCTCTTGTCCTCCCCTTCCCTCCCACCTGGTTAATTGCCACTCCAACTTTCTTGTGTGAAATTGTGAGACAATTGTGATTGAGTTAAGCTTCTATGACAGCTTACCCCCTAGTGCGCCGAAATTTATAACTCAAGAAATACTTCACCTTATCATACGATTCAAATTGGGAATTGTAGCCACGTACTAGGGCTACAAGATAATGAGTTTGGTGAAGTTTTGACGGTGCACTCGACGGCGTTTCTTGTGAACTCGACTTTTCTGTCCAGAAACTAGGCCCAACGATTTGGAGATATTTAGGCCCCTAATCTTCGTAGACCTCGTCCTTAGTCTCTAACACCTTGAAGCGCTCGATCGTTCCATCCACTGCGGTCTTCACCCGGAAGACCCATTTGCCCGAGAGAACTCTTGCACCTTTGATTGCCGCACAGTGGACTAACACCCAGGTGTCTCAGGATTCGAGCGCCTTGATTTCCGCGTCCATCGCCTCTCGCCATTCTTTGTTGTGTGGTCCAGTGAGAGCTTGACACGGGTTTCGCGGCTCGATGACACGTGGCGCCTTCGAGGTTGCGGTGTGAAGCCCGAGCAGCTGCAATCCTGAAACGGTACTGTTGTGGCGACGTTGCGGGATAACTTCCTGCACATCGTCGTCATCGCTCTCTGGTTCAGGTGGTGCAGGTGGTGCTGCGCCACTGCCGCTTCCGCCTGTTCCGCCCATTCCTCCTCCAGGAGAATCGTCGTCACCGTCGTCTTCGCTGCTGCGATCTCCCCGTGTAAACTCGCCCCTGGTGTCCTGCTCCAGGATTGTTGCCGCAGCTTTGTCCTAGGGCGTTGCATAGCTGTGTCCGTTGTTTGCGTAAACACGATTTGCATTCGTCTGCTCGTCTTGGCGGAACTGGTCGAGGAAGAGGCGTTCGTAGAAAATCACGTCGCGAGCGTGGGTGGTCTTGTGACTGAGCAGGTCCAGCACGATCCACGCCTTGTGCTCGTGGCTGATGCCGAGGTGAATGCCCCAACGTGCGCGGCTCGCGAATTTGTCAGAAACTAGCACCGAACGGCAGAAGCTGCAGACACACGGGCAACAGGAGCGCGCACACAGTGGCTACCGGGATAGCGCCCCGGACTACTGGAGTAACTGGCTCGGCGGTTACGAGGAGCGGCAAGAGCAACGGACCCACGGGCAACAGGCACAGCAGGCTCTCTGGGCTACCGAGAGCACGACCGCTCCGGACTACTGGCGCTGCAGGCGACACGACGGCAGCCTCCACGCAACCTCCCCCGACCGTCCCACACCCCTCTCACGCACCCCCTGCTGAAACCCTAGCTCCACTCCCACGGCACCCCCCTTAAACCCTAAACCCTCGGCTCCCACACACCCACCCCCCTCAGCGGCAGCTGCAGCAGTGGGAGACAGAGGAGGAGGAGCAGCAGCAGGTTACCCACACCGGTCACCCCCATGCCCGCCACCCCCAAATCCTAACGCAGGCAGGAGCGCGGGAAGCAGCAGGGGCGGTTCACGGAGGGAAAGGGAGGCGGCGGGGGGGTCTCCTGGGTGCCACAAAGGAGCAGGGCGCGGGCCCCCCCAAGGGCGCCACGGCGGGTGACAGGAGGGGCCGCGCGCGGGCCCCCAAGGCGCTGCGACGAGGCGACGGGAGGGGGCGGCGCGCGGGCCCCCAAGGCGCCGCGACGAGGCGACGGGAGGGGGCGGCGCGCGGGCCCCCAAGGCGCCGCGACGAGGCGACGGGAGGGGCGGCGCCGCGACGAGGCGACGGGAGGGGCCGGCGCGCGGGCCCCCAGGGCGCCGCGACGAGGCGACGGGAGGAGGCGGCGCGCGGGCCCCCAAGGCGCCGCAACGAGGCGACGGGAGGGGCCGGCGCGCGGGCCCCCAGGGCGTCGCGACGAGGCGACGGGAGGAGGGCGACGCGTGGGCGACGGGGGGGGACAGTGCGCAGGTCCCCGGGGGCGCCACGACGGGCTGAAAACCGCCGCGCGAAGTAGTAAACCGCCGCGCGCCTCGGGGCGCACGGCTGGCTGAAAACCGCCGCACGCCCCGAGTGCACGGCGGGATGAAAAACGCCGCGCGCTCCGAGTGCGCGGCAGGAAGAAATGGTCGCGCGCCCGGGGCGCGCGACAGCTGTAGAGCAGCGGAAGCATCGGGTGGGGCCCACCCACAGGATCGACCCAGGAGGGTCGACCTGCTCTGATAGCATGTCGGAAACTAGCAGGCAGAAACAGAAATGAGAAAAGGAGGCTGTGCACTAGCAGCAGTTGAGATACATATAGGAAACCCTAATTGGGTTGTACTCGCTATAGAGTACCCCACTGCAGGCTAGACAATTATAACATTCTGACAGAATTTGCCGATGGTTGACGTTGGCGGGCGGTATTGGACCATGCACCCCCACACGCGGAGCATGGACGTGTCTCCCTTGGTCCTGGTCCACTTTACGTGTGGGGACAAGTTGCCAGTGATGGCAGTGGTTGACAGTAAGTTGTGCACCCGCACGGCATGGTGCATTGCGTAGGTCCAGTAGGTCACCGGTAGTTTCGACTGCTTCATCAGTGCCCGCACTTTCGTCATGAGTGTGAGATTCGTCCGCTCAGCTACGCCTTATTGCTGGTGCGCGTAGGGGAGAGAAATATGGTGCTCAATCCCCTTTTGCGCCAGATAACTCTGCATTTGATTGCTCCTGGACTTTGCTGCTCCGTCAGATTGCCAGATTTTCAGCTTCTCCCCGGATTGTCGTTGCGCATGCGCAAGCCAGAGGCAGAACACCTCATAGGCTCTGTCTCGTGTTTCAACGTTCACGATCCACACATAGCGCGTCCCGGCGTCGATGAAGGTAAGCGTGTACATTTCGTCGTTGACTGTGCAGTACCCCACGTTCAGGAAATCGCTGTACACCTTGTGCAGCTTGGGGTAGCGGTTCGTCCCTGGCTCGAGCAGCGGGAACGGTTGGTGGCTCAGTGCAGCTTCGGGGCAGACGGTGCAGTTGCGTGGATGTGTTGTGCCCCTTACTTCAGTACCGTCTGGGCGTAGCAGCGCCCCAGGAGCGAAGACTCCTGCGTCGATGCAGTTCTTCAGTGTCGCACGCGAGGGATGTCCGAAACGCTGATGCCAGAGCGCATCGTCAGCGCGAAAGCCAGAAGTGCGCATGTAGCGTGCGCGGGCTTCTTCGGGATCCTCATCAGGTACGAGGGCAGGTACTGCTGGTGCTTCTTCCGCTGCTTCGTCTTTGTCGTTGGTGGTAGTCAGCATGAGCGCCAAAAATTCTCTGTCGCGGAACTTAGAGAGAGGAATGTTGGTCCCAGGGATGGTTCCAAGTACGAAGGTGGGTTCGCGCGGTTCGGGAGCGGGTCCGTAGACAGTGCGACGTAGGGTTGACGGCTCATTGCCCCAGTCGATGGTGTCCCATGGATCGCGGCGCGGTGGGTTGTCAGGAGGAGGTAATGCGAGTGGAGTGTGGCGCGGGGGACGACCAAGAGGAACAACTGCAGGTGTTGCCTCAGTTTCCTCTGCTTCATCCTCTCCCCCCTTTTGTTCTTCGCGGAAAGTCCCCCAGCCGCTATTGTCGGCGCCAGTTGCGGCGCCCCCTCCCCCGCTTGCGTTGGCCCAGGTTCCGCCGGTATCACTTGTTCCCCATCCACCAACGCTTCCCCACCCCCCGTCATTGGAGGCGCTTTCTTCCGCTTCGGCTCCCCATGCCTCGCAAGCGAAGGTCCCGCGTGCTTCGGCGAGGCTTTGTTGGCGAAGCTCCTCAGCTTCGCACCGCGCCAGTTCTTCTTCCTGCACCACGGTAAGTTTCTTCGACGGGTTGCGTTGATGAGGGTAAATTTCCAAAAATTTCTCGTGGGTGTAGGGTCGCGGTATGCCATGCGCATCAAAGGATCCGACGCCAGTACCGCGCAGCATTCCTTGTAGGTGTTGGGAGGGGGGTCCGATGAGAGGGTGTTCTGGCGTGCCGAACACGCCCCGCGTGGTGACTTCAAGCTCTAGCTGTGACATGCCTTCCTCTGGCGGCGCATGCCGCTCGGCTTCGGCGATGACGGCAAGTCCGCGGCCGGCGATGGCGCTAGTTGACGCCGTTGGCGTGTGACAGTTCCTGCAGATGCCGTCTGGGTCAGGGTCGTGCAGCGCCGTTTCGCGTGGGTGGGGTGATGTGGCATCCACGGTCTACCGTCAGGGTGTTTCCAATCCCTGCGGTGGATGTGCTCGAACCGCATTGCCACGAGATCGATTAACTCGTGCGAGTCACCGCTGCAGTCGGGAATGTCGAAGTCCAGGACATACACTCCATTTTCGGAGTGCGCTCGTCCGATCTGCCTGCGGGGGAAGTTTCATGATTCGTAGTGCAGCAAAATGTCGTGTGTCTCGCGGTCCGTGCTGAGGTCGACGCCGCAGTCCATGAGCTGTGCGGCGGAAAGCAGGTTGAAGCGCAGGTTCTGGACGATCAGCACATCGTTGAGTGTGATGTGCGTGCGGCTTCCCCGTGCCTTGAGCACGACAATGCCTTGCGCGCTTGCGCGTAGGCGTGTATTGTTGGCCACGGTGACGTGGGTGACTGTAGGGGTGGCGACGGC
Organism: Closterium sp. Naga37s-1; assembly: GCA_947471745.1. NCBI lineage: Eukaryota > Viridiplantae > Streptophyta > Zygnematophyceae > Desmidiales > Closteriaceae > Closterium > Closterium sp. Naga37s-1. The sequence continues at coordinate 1,740,289 of CANJKZ010000795.1, read as the reverse complement.
GTTGGATATGTAACGCTCGGAGCCCACCATATGCTGGCCACAATAGCTGTCCAGGTACCAAGTGTTGTAGCGCTTGTTGTCGTCACGTGCGAGCAGCGCCAGTCGCGGCGTGACGATGTGCGGAGTGTCGAACTTCAGAAATTGCTCGCGTGAGAGCCACTCAAGTGGCGCCACCCGCATATCAGGTATGTGCGGGGGACTCTCAAGCAGCGGGACTGGAAGATTCCAGTCTTGGTCGTCGTCGTCGGTGAAGTCGCGGCGCGGAGTGAACGGGTTGTTGTTGGAGAACGCGCTAATGGGATGCGGTGCTAGCTCATGTGAAGGTGAGCGCACGCGGCGACGGCGCGACTCGCCCGTCATGGCCATGTTGCTCATGACGTTGCGGGCTAGGGCAGTCGATGACGGCTGCTGCTGCTGATGTTGAACCGCTGGGTTCAGGTTGCGCGCGGGTGGGGGTTGATACCCGTGGGCTGGACGCACGTCGCCTCGTGCGTCTTGTCGGCCGGACCAGTTGCTCGGATTGGTCTAGCGAGGGTGAGATCGGTATTTGCATCGATCCGCCAAATGCCCAAAATTTCTGCAAATTTTGCAGTAGAGGCGTCGCGGTCTTCGCTCTTCGTTGTTGTCGGCGTAGAAGGCGAGCCGTTCTCGTTCTCGTTGTGGCGCTGGTCGCTGCTGATCCATATCCCGTTGTTCGACGAGAAGGGCGGCGCAAAGGGCGGCCTCCGAGATGACCCCCTGCTGTCGGAGAAGCGCCTTGCAGGGCCGCCACTCTGGGCCGAGCCCTTGGAGCACGATGTTCACGAAGATCTCCTTAGAGATTGTGCTCCCAAGTTTCGCGATTTGATCACGTAAGCTCCGACAGCGATTCAGATAACTATTGGCCTTCTCTCCTGGTGCCATCTTTGTCTCCAATAGCTGCTGGAGTAGGCGGCTCGACGACACTGAATCCTTTGGTTGATACGCACCGTTCAGGTGACGCCAGGCGTTCAGGGCTGGAGCAGACGAGGTTTTGTATGAGCGAATGCTCAATTGCTCCGTCGGCGACATATTCCGCAGAAGAACCCCGTACGCCATCAGAGATTCGTTGTAGTATTTTGTTCGTGCGTCGTCAGTGTCCTCCGTAGGTCCCGAATGGCTCCCGTCAAAGTAGTGAAAAATCTGCGCGTTTTGCATCAGCAGCTCCAGCTCGAAGCTCCAAGTATAAAAGTCTCTGCCGTCAAAGCACACACTTGTCTTTATTTTGGATATGCTCGGAAACCTTGATTGCGCAGAGAGAATTGCTTCATCACTGGGACAGGGAGTCTTGGGAGTTGGGCCATTTGTGTTAAGAGAGAAGCCTTGCGGGGCGGAGTTTTGGCCGTTGGAGGCCGGTTGAGTGGGTTGGGATGAAGTTCCCACGTCGCCATTCCGCAATGTTTGGAGCCCTTGCTCCAAGCTCGTGAGTCGCTGAAGAAGTTGTGCGAGAACTTCCGTGCCGATCGTTGTCGTTTCCTCGCTTGTCGCAACCGGGTTGGGTTGCGCTTCAGCCGTCAGATTGGTCTGACCACCACATCCTCCGGCCATTCTTACACGTGAGCGTGTGCCGGACGCCACTTTCCGAATGTCGTAATTTTCGGGAGTGGCAGTGCGAAGGATTCCAGAGTCGCTCTCATACCATGCTGCAATCAATAGATGATTGTAACCAGGATCACCTCATGAAGGTTCGCACACTTCTATTCTAGTGGTGGTGGGCCCTTGATCTCAATAGCAGAGTGAATGTAAAATGCTTGAGATGATAAAACATGCAAATACAATCGATATAAATAAGAGTACAGGGGAATTCGAATCGTCCTAGCTAGCCATGTACTCTAAGGGGTACATTCCCTTATTCAAATTCATTTCCAACCGTGCGGCGCGTACAGTTACGAAACTGTTCCCGCCAAAATCCTCTTGCGTGCAGCTGCCCGATCCCGTTTGCTCCGACGGTCCAGATGCATCTCAACCGTCTGTCGTTTCGAGTCAACTGTGACTCTTCACATTCGTTCTCGATACTGCGTGCTTCTTTAGCTGCGGCCGGGAGTGTATTGTAATCTTCATTCATTGATATTCGTAACATGTACAACCTTTTAGGGCTTCGTACTTGTACTCATCTGCTTGCTCAATGCAATCACTTCCTTCTTGACACGCCGATCGTTTGTCACAGGCGCAAGGCGATTTACTGGTGACTAAAGCTCGTGAAGAGCTGAGGTACTATAGTGAGATGGCGGGAAAGTCTTCACCTGATGGAATAAACTAGTTTCTTGGGATGTGTGGGGTTTTGGTATCGAGCTGTTTGTACGCGTGAGCATGTGAAATTCAAGTGACTCGGCTAAAGCTGGACTGTACATTTCGCGTTCTGTTTGTGTCAGCTCTAACATATGACGAAAGCAAATACGGAGTCCCGTGTTGAGCCACTTATCACAGTACAAGTAATTGCACATAATCAGTAATCTATTATTATTACAAGAAATACGACAGTATTACTATTGATACTATCATATTTTGTGTATAAAATAATCCTGTTAAGGTCAAATTGCTTTTCACTAATCGTAGTCGTAACATACCAACAAAATTGCATCATGTATGAGAAGAAACAATTGTAGGTGGGGGAATGACACATGAACATTAGTCACTTTTTTGGCCGGTGTTGCGTCTACATAGAGTATTTAGCACCTGCGCAACCCATACGACGTTGAATGCCGAGCCTTGTAAAAGCCTTTCATAGCTTATGCTTTCCTGTAGCAGCCCATAAACGTGCTCAGATTCTTGTGAACTATCTACGAGTAGCCTCTGCAATAAGTCACACCAAAATAATACACGCCAACAAAGAAACAGCGCCGCCACAATTGGCGACCGGTGAAGCTACTCCCTACCCCGTGCAGTCTTGGTGGATCACGCAATAATGATCGCCTTTTGTAACCCTAATTGCTAACTCGCACTACACCCTTCACATAACACTCCTTCGCACAAGCCCTGCCATGCTACGCCCATTACACAGCAACACCCGTCATGCCTGGGCCGTCACGCTACACCTTTCGCACAACGCCCGCTGTGCCTCTCCCTTCATGCAGCGCCGGCCTTCTTGACAAGCAGCTCGGCAATCTGCACGGCGTTGAGTGCTGCTCCCTTGCGGATCTGGTCGCCACACACAAACAGGTCCAGCCTGGTGTGGGAGGGGGGTGGGGAGGGGTGAAGGGATGATTGAGTAGACTGCAAACCCGTCACCACACACCAACAAGTCCAGCCTGGTGCAGGAGGGGGGTGGGGAGGGGTGGAGGGATAGAGGGATGATTCAGTAGACTGCAAACCCGTCACCACACACCAACAGGTGCAACCAGGCAAATATGGACAAGCAGAAGGGGTGGATGGGGGAGCAGACTGATGGCGAAATCGCGAGAGGTTAGGAGGAATGTAGTCAACTTCATTCCGTAATATTCTAGAAAAAAACTCAAAACAGTCCCTAACTCCCTTTTCCTCCACCTCGCTGCTTGTTTCCAGCATTGCATTTTTCCTCTTCTTTCAAGTGGTTCTTGAGGCACCTCAAAACCCCATTACCACCCTATCTCATCCCCACTCTCAACCCCACTCTCAACCCCAATCACTCCCTCGTCCACCCCTCTTACACCCCTCCGCCTCACCCCTTGTTGTCTGGTTGTGAGATGTCCTGCCGAATGCGGCCCACCGCCACGTCATTCTTGTTGGACACCTGGCGGGCGGCACACAGGGATGAGGGTTTGGGGAACACATATGGGCAGCAGGGGTTGGGCGGTACGTGGGCATCGGGAATGGGGAACACAAGGCGGCAGCAGCGGGTGGGGGCACGTGGGGATGGGGAATGGGGGAACTAGGTGACAACGTGGGTGCGGGGGAGGAATGGGGCAACGGGAAGGGACAGTACAGATGTAGAGTTTTGCTTCATGCAAGTGAAGTTTTGTTTTTAGGCGCCTTAAATAAGGAGTGGGGCATCGCTCACATCAAGTGGCGTGGGGAAGGTGTTGGTGTCGCGGTCATCAATGAGGTACAACCCCTCTGCACCGCTCAGAATCTCCTTCGCCTCCACCTGCCAGAGTCAAGGAGCACAGTAGTGTGTAGGGTAGATTGTACACCACTTAGTGTAATGCCTTGTTCAGAAAACGACTCTCCTTCGCATCTAGCTGGAACGAACAAGGAGCATAGACGTGCATGGGTTGATGCATGAGGCCCCTCGCACCTCTGACAATGGAACCTCGAACGTGAGGCTGATGATGCCTGCATGGGATCTGTCAAGCCTCCATCTCACTCACGCACCTCCCCCTCCCACCCACGCACCTCATACACCCTCTCCCCTCCCCCTTTCCCTCTCCACGCTCTCAACTCTGACAGCGACTCCTTGATCGCGAGGTTAATGCTCTCTGCATGGGCGCGCATCACACCTGTCAGGTGACACTCATCACCTTTCATTACCTCTCATCACCTTTCATTACCTCTCATCACCTTTCATTACCTCTCATCACCTTTCATTACCTCTCATCACCTTTCATTACCTCTCATCACCTTTCATTACCTCGCATCACCTTTCATTACCTCGCATCACCTTTCATTACCTCGCATCACCTTTCATTACCTCGCATCACCTTTCATTACCTCTCATCACCTTCCATTACCTCGCATCACCTTTCATTACCTCTAATCACCTTTCATTACCTCTCATCACCTCACAGCACACACATCTCAGACAGCGGCTCCTCGAGAGTGAGGTTGATGCTCTCTGCATGGGCACGCATGACCGGCACTCGGATGCACGTGGCTGTGACGGCCACTGAGGGGTCGCTCTGGACGCACAGGAGAGAGAGGGGGGGGGGGGGTGGGGTGGAGTGTCGGGAAACAGCAGCAGCACAGGTGGGGATGAGTGAGACAGCACACATCTTTGGCACTCGGATGCACGTGGCTGTGACGGCCACTGAAGGGTCGCTCTGGACGCACAGGAGGTGTGGGTGGAGACGGGGGGCGAGAGAGGGGAAGCATCAGGGGTGGGGGTTGAGTGAGACAGCATGCATCACCGGCTCTCGGATGCACGTGGCTGTCACCGCCTCTGAGTGGTCGCTCTGCATGCACAGGAGAGAGGGGGGGGTTGGAAAGAACGCGCCTGTGCCTGCAACTGACGGGTCACTCCGGGGGGAGAGAATCCCATGCTGAGGGGGTCACACAGGGCTGCCACTCATGCTTGGCTGCCACTCATGCTTGGCTGCCACTCATGCTTGGCTGCCACTCATGCTTGGCTGCCACTCATGCTTGGCAGCCACCCATGCTTGGCAGCCACCCATGCTTGGCAGCCACCCATGCTTGGCAGCCACCCATGCTTGGCAGCCACCCATGCTTGGCAGCCACCCATGCTTGGCAGCCACCCATGCTTGGCAGCCACCCATGCTTGGCAGCCACACATGCTTGGCAGCCACCCATGCTTGGCAGCCACCCATGCTTGGCAGCCACCCATGCTTGGCAGCCACCCATGCTTGGCAGCCACCCATGCTTGGCACCTTCCCACATCTCCCTACCATTCCTACCTCACCCCCCTCATGCTGGCACGCACCGAGATCTTCTTGCGCGTCTCCTTGACCATCTTCATCCCCCCGCCGTTGTACCCACAACCCGACCAGCACACCAAGACTCAGCACAAAAAAAGGAGTGCAGGTGCATGTGTGCGGCACTGACCTACCCGTGCATGGCGCATGACTCACCCAGATCTTGCGCATCTCCTTGACCATCTTCATCTCCTCCTCGTTGTACCCATTGGCCGTCATGGGCGAGTTGTGCGAGAACAGGTTGAACGCGTACTGGGCGCATGGTGACAGGAAGGCACGGGGTGCACAGGGAGCACAGGGAGCAGAGGGAGCACAGGGAGCACAGGGAGCAAGGGGAGCAAGAGGAGAAGGGGAGCAAGGGGAGCAGAAGGGGGGCACAGAGAGGGCAAGGCGGGCAGGGCAGATGGGAGGGGGCAGTGTGGCATGTGATGGCATGGCGTGAAATGGCATGGCGTGAACTGGCACTGCGTGTGATGGCATGGCACAGCACGGAAGGGCAGAGTACGGCGTGGCATGGTATGGCATGGCATGGCATGGCATGGTCACCAGGCGGCCAAAGATGGTGGTGGTGGGTGGCTTGCCTTCCAGCACCTGCTCTCACACGCAGACAATGACAGGCACACGTACAGGCACATGCACACAGACAGGGACAGGGCAGGGATATGGCAGGCATATGGCAGGGATATGGCAGGGAAATGGCAGGGACAGGGCAGGGACAGGGCAGGGACAGGGCAGGGACAGGGCAGGGCACGGAGAGTGGGGTATGGGGTAAAGTATTACGTAGGCATGAGAGGATGGCATCGGGGGATAGCATGTGGTACACGGCAAAGGGTGGATCCTATGGGGTAGATGGCATGGGGTAGATGGCATGGGGTAGATGGCATGGGGTATATGGCATGGGGTAGATGGCATGGGGTAGAGATGGCATGGGGTAGATGGCATGGGGTAGATGGCATGGGGTAGATGGCATGGGGTAGATGGCATGGGGTAGATGGCATGGGTTAGATGGCATGGGGTAGATGGCATGGGGTAGATGGCATGGGGTAGATGGCATGGGGTAGATGGCATGGGGTAGATGGCATGGGGTAGATGGCATGGGGTAGATGGCATGGGGTAGATGGCATGGGGTAGATGGCATGGGGTAGATGGCATGGGGTAGATGGCATGGGGTAGATGGCATGGGGTAGATGGCATGGGTTAGATGGCATGGGGTAGATGGCATGGGGTAGATGGCATGGGGTAGATGGCATGGGGTAGATGGAATGGGGTAGATGGCATGGGGTAGATGGCATGGGGTAGATGGCATGGGGTAGATGGCATGGGGTAGATGGCATGGGGTAGATGGCATGGGGTAGATGGCATGGGGTAGATGGCATGGGGTAGATGGAATGGAGTGGACAGTTGGGGAACCAGTGAGGTGGTGGGGGGCTTTCACAACAATCTTTCGTTTTTTTTCTCGCCATATTTATCTCCCTCTATTGCCCTTTCCTTCCCCCCCTCCCTTTTCCCCCATCGCCCTGTTGCCCCGCGCCCTTTCCCCATTGTGCGCACCTCCTTGGTCTGCAGCTCGAGCTCCGCCATGGCTGCTGCGCCCGCGCCACTGGCGGCCTGGTACGTTGAGACCACCATGCGCTTCACCTGGCGGAGGGGGAGGAGGGGGAAAGAGGCGGGAAAGTGGGGGGAAGGGTCGGGACAAGACGAGAAGGTGAGCGATTGCAGGCGTGGTACGTTGAGACCACCATGCGCTTCACCTGGCGGCGGAGCAGAGACGGTGTGACAGCAACGAGGCAGATGATGGTGGAGCAGTCGGGGTTCCCCCCCTCTCCCTTGGCACCATCTCCCCTCTCTCCCCCTCTCCCCTCCTTCACCATCGCCCGTATCATTGCCTCACCTTGGCGCGGCGGTGGATGGGAGTGACGGCGACGAGGCAGATGATGGTGGAGCAGTTGGGGTTCGCGATGATGGCACCGCCGCCGCCCAGCTTGATGTGCGCCATGGCATCGGGGTTCACCTGGGGAGGGGGGGGAGAATGGGGGGAGAGAGGGGAGGGGAGGGAAAGGGAAGTGAGGGAGGGGAATGTGAACGCGACTTCCGCCGCCGCCCTCCAGCTTGATGTGCGCCATGGCGACGAGATTAGGGCTTGCGATGGAGCGCGGCACAGCTGGATCGGCGGGACACTTGGCTCGGCACAGTGCTAGATCTGCGCGCAGCTGGAAGGGCTTCAAAACGTTGCGGGGAAGGCGTGGGCAATGGAGTTGTGCGCTCGACGGGTCCTCGCGCACGACACCACGCTCGAGTTTGGGGCCGCCTCAAAACTCGCATCAGCACACGCAGGTCATCAAGGCCTTTCCATATGAGGTCATCAAGGCCTTTCCATATGAGGTCATCAAGGCCTTTCCATATGAGGTCATCAAGGCCTTTCCATATGAGGTCATCAAGGCCTTTCCATACGAGGGTCTGATTTGAGCGAAGACCCTCGACGGGTCCTCTCCTCGTGCACGACGCCACGGGTGCAACGTGAGCAGCTGGATGGGCTTCATAACTTGGTCGCGCACGACGCGGCGGGCGCGTTCAGCACTTCACGCCCGCCCTGCACCGCCGTACATAGCGCGTCGTGCGCGACTTCGCGGTAATACTGCGTGTCATTTCATTACTTGGCATTCCGAGCACAATCAACGCACCTGAGGCGCGACTCGCTCACCTCGGGAACGACGAGCGGCGCGCCGTCCGTCATGCAGAGGCGGAACTGCTGTCCCCCACGACCGATCCGCTTTTCCTGGCGCTACAAGCGACTCACCTCGGGCACCACTAACCCGTACCAGCACTGCGAACCGCAAACCTCTTCAACGACAAGCGGCACGACTCACCTCGGGAACGACGAGCGGCACGCCGTCCGTCATGCGGAACGAGGAGCTGTTATCCACCACGATCGTTCCCTCCGCCACCGCCGCCGGCCCAAACTTCTTGCTGCGCGGACGGAAGAAGGGGGAGGGAGGGGGGGGGGGGGGGAGGGGGAGGGGGGAGGGGCAGGAAGGGAAGGGGGCAGGTGAGTGAGAGGGGGCACGGACGAAGGGGAAAGCGGCGAGCGGAGAGTGGGAGGGGAGAGCGGCGAGCGGAGAGCGGAGGGCGGAAGCCGGCAGCGCGGCGGCGTACCTGATGGAGCCGCCAGCGCTGAAGAGAGCAATGTCGACGCCCTTGAAGCTCTCCTCCGTCAGCTCCTCCACCGTGTACGTGCGACCCTGCCATGGTGTGCGGGGGGGGGAGACGGGTGGAGTGGAGAGGGGTTGCGAGGGGTGGAGAAGGTTGAGCTGGTGCAGGTCGAGGGGAATGCAACGCGGAAAGACGAGTTGAAGCTCTCCTCCGTTAGCTCCTCCCGTGTGCGTGCGGCCCTGTCATTGATTCGCGGGTTGAGACGGATGGAGAGGGGTGGAGACGAGTTGAGGCACGCCTCCGTGAGCTTCCCCACCATGTGCGTGTGGCCCTGCCAATGGTGCAAGGTTGTAGAGGGGTGCAGACGGGTGGAGACGGGTGCAGACGGGTGGCGACGAGGTTATGCAGGTCGAGGGAAATGCAACGAGTGGAGAGAGACACGCATTGGTGAGCTCCGCCACCGTGTACAGCCGGCCATGCGATCGATGCACAGGTGGAGTGCCATTGTAACGAAGCGACTTTTGAGTCGACTCAAAAGTCACCTCGTTACAATGGGAGAGAGACATGCATTGGTGAGCTCCGTCACCGTGTACAACAGGCCATGCGATCGATGCACAGGTGGAGTGCCATTGTAACGAAGCGACTTTTGAGTCGACTCAAAAGTCACCTCGTTACAATGGGAGAGAGACATGCATTGGTGAGCTCCGTCACCGTGTACAACAGGCCATGCGATCGATGCACAGGTGGAGGCGGAAGACGGTCTCTAAGGCTCTCAAACGAGGTGTGGAGGTGAACGGGAGGATAGGAAGTACGAGCGACGGGAAATGCAGGACACAAATCTGAGTGGTTCTGGTCGCAACCTCATTGGTGCTAGCGGCCGTGGATCGCTCAATGACAAGGGTGGCGACAGGCATGCGACCAGCTCGTGAATGTCAGACTTGAGTCTATTCAGGGGCTGACTGACCTTCATGAGCTGACTCCCAGGGACTGACATCCAGGGGCTGACATCCAGGGGCTGACCTATTCAAGCATGCGATGTTCTCGAGGCCCTTCTCCCGAACCTCTAAGAAGATCCCCGACCCTCGAAGCAGATCATCGAAACTGGAAGCGGGACTTACATCGAAGTCGAACTTCTTCCCCGCTGATCGATAGCTGGCGAGCATCTTGAGCGAGCTGTAGGGGAAGTCGTGCTGCACGAGCACCTGAAGAAACTCCTGGCCCACCACGGATGGCATCGCTCCTGCTGGGTTAGGCGGAGTTGGGAATAGGGGAGGGAGAGGGAGGTTGAAACGGGGCAAGGAAGAAAGGAAGGTAGGCCGGCCCAGTCCGGGCGTATTCACGTGTGCGAGTGCCTTGTCGATGATGTAGGTGCACTCCTTGTGCCAGGTCAGGCCGAGTTGGAAATAAGGAAGGGAGAGGGAGATGAAATGGGAAAAGGGAGAGGGAATATTTGTGTGAGCGTGCGCCTTGCGGATGGCGTAGGTGCGCTCCTGCCACGTCAGCATGCACGCGATGAGAGTGGGAACGGCATACGAGAGGCCGTGTTTCATGCGGGCATGTGCGTTGCTGCAGATGGCATGGGTGTGGTGTGGTGTGGTGTGGTGCTGCCAGGTCAGACCGCGGTGGGAGGGCATATGAGAGGCCATGATTCTTGTGGGCATGCGCCTTGCTGCATATGGCGTGTGGTGTGGTGTGGTGCTGCCAGGTCAGGCCGCGGTGGGAGGGCATAGGCGGGCATATGAGAGGCCATGATTCTTGCGGGCATGCGCCTTGCTGCATATGGAGTGTGGTGTGGTGTGGTGTAATGTGGTGCTGCCAGGTCAGACTGCGGTGGGAGGGCATAGGCGGGCATAAGAGAGGCCATGATTCTTGTGGGCATGCGCCTTGTTGCATATGGCGTGTGGTGTGGTGTGGTGTAATGTGGTGCTGCCAGGTCAGGCCGCGGTGGGAGGGCATAGGCGGGCATAAGAGAGGCCATGATTCTTGCGGGCATGCGCCGTGCTGCAGATGGCGTAGGTCAGGCCGCGGTGGGAGGGGGAATGGAGGCAAGGGCAGTCATGAGCATGCAGGAGCGACGAGAGTGGGGAAAGGAGAACGGGAGGAGGGAAGAGAGGGGGGAAGACGAGTGAAGTACGGAGAGTGGGGGAGGAGAGAGGGTAAGAAGAGTGGGGTAAGGAGAGTGGGGGAGGAGTGTGGGGGAGGTGGAAGAGGGAGGGAGAGGGACGAGGGACAAGGGAGACCATATGGGGAGGGAATCTTGCGGAGATCAAGGGGAGGCGGAGCGGCGCAGTAAGTCGCACGAAGCGCAGCTTCATTCACGTGCCGCGCGATATAGGGAGGGACGGGCGTGCCGCGGACCGCGCTTTCGACCAATCGGACGCGAGGAACGGCCACGACGGAGCGCCTTCAGCCACGGTCTGCGCGAACGGAGAGGACGGAGCCCTATTCTCAACCGTTCGCGTCGCCGCCTTCATCTCGCTCGTCGCCGTTCGTTGGCTCGCTTCCTTTTGTCGCAATACTAGGTCAATGCGTCGCACATGTCGCATGCCTCACCTGGGTCGGTCGCATGGCCGTGTCTAAGGCCGAGAGCCGCTGGTCGAACGACCCTAGGATGTCCGCCAGGCGATCATTGTTGCTCTGCGACTGCGCCAACGCGTCGCGCAAAGCCTGCGCGTGCGACGCTAAGTCGCACGCCACTTCCGCGACCATGGCGACGTTTGCGACGTCTCAAATGACGACGTCACTTCTCCATCTTCTTCGCTAATCTTCCTACAATTCAAGTCGTACACGAACTTTACGCTCTGTTCTACCCCCAAAAGCTGCTAGACGAAATCTAGACTCTTAGGTTGTACATTTATTCCTGCCTTTTCGCGGTCTCCATCGTGATGTGACTGAACCGCAACCGGTAGGTTAGGAAGCTTGCCTCGGTTGTGAGCGTGACCCGAGGCTGTTCTGACCTGCCTGCGTGTCAGGTTCAGGTCTGGTTGCGTGACCCAAGGCAGTGTTGCCTTGTTCCGTCGGTCCGACCAGTCTGTCGGACCAGAGGAATCGCTTTGGGGGGGACCTTCCGTGGTTCTAGATTTGGGACATGGAGCTGCACTTCGCCCCGTTACCAGATGCTGTTTGCCGCGAAACCTATTTCTTACGCGAAATTGTTCTCGTCACCGTGCACCCGCAAGTCAGCATCGTGCCCTGACGAAAGGGTGTGCGAATATTTATTCGGGTTACTTTCACGAAATTATATGTACAGTATTTGTACTTTCGAGACCTGCCCTAAGTTGGCCAGCCTCTTGTTTCCTCGCAAGCCAACCCTGAAATGAGTACTTCAATGTAGTTATGCAGTTTCTGGGATGAATTACGCCATAGCGTTTCTGATTATTAGGCGTAGGAAATCTAGAATTCAGTAATTGTTGATTCTTGCGACGCCGCAAACGTGGCCGACGCGGCCCCGTGCGACACATTGGCGCAGTCGCAGAGCAGCAATGATCGCGTAGGATCGTTTGACCAGCGGCTCGCGGCTATGCGGCCGTCCCAGGTGAGGCGTGCGACATAGACGATCCAATGCACAGCGATGCGACGCGAGCAGTCGGAGGGCCCGCCTCAGCCACCTTAGTCGGTTCGGAAGGAGCATTGCACGCCTATGGGATTTCACGCAGAGCAGCTTAGCGAGCCAAAGCTATTAACACAGCAGAGCAGAGCAGAGCAGAGAAACCGAGCCGAGCAGCCGAGGCGAGCCACGCCGCGTCGCGCCGCTCTGCCGAGCCGAGCCGAGCCATGCAGAACCGAACCGAGCCGAGCCGCGCCGCGCCGCGCCGAGCCGCGCCGAGCCGAACCGAGCCGAGCGGACCACCGCGAAGTCAGAGACGCAGCGGCAGAGGCCTTTCAAACCTATTTTTAGACCCGCAGGCTTCACAAAAGAGGCTACCCTTTGACTTAGCAGCGTCACATGCCAGTGTTGTGGCGTCTCGCCCCTTGCATCCCGCCTGCGTGTTGTTCTTGCAAGTCACAAAAGCGCATGCGCTTGATTGCATGATTATGCACTTTCCCTTGCATCCCGCACTCCCCCTCACATCCCGCACTCCCCCTCACATCCTGCACCCCCCCTCACATCCCGCACTCCCCCTTACATCCCGCACTCCCCCTTGCATCCCGCACTCTCCCTCACATCCCGCACTCCCCCTCACATCCCGCACTCCCCCTCACATCCCGCACTCCCCCTCACATCCCTCACTCCCCCTCACATCCGGCACTCTCCCTCACATCCTGCACTCTCCCTCCCCTACTCCCTTCTATCTCCCCCCTCCCGCCACTCCCTTCTCTCGCCCTCCCTTTTCCACTGTCAGACTGCATTCTCTCTCTTCTCACGTCAACCTGACCTGGCAGAAGCCACATAAGCCATCGACAAGCATCACGCTCACATGAATATGGCTTCCTTTCACCCCACTCGTTTCTCTCACTCTCCCCCACTCCCTTCTCTCGCCCTGCTTCCCCTACTCCCTTTTCTAGCCTTCCATCCCCCGCTCAGTCTCCCCAGTCTCCTTTCCGCACGCCCACCTCGGGATGACCTGGCTGGCAGGAGCAGCACCCCCTTTCATCCCCCATTCTCCCTCCCCGACTCCCTTCCCGAGCACTCTCTTTCATTTTGCGCCCTCTCCCTCCCCCAATCCTTCTCCCTCCCTCCCACTCCCTTCCCTCACCCTCCTTTCGCCCAACTTTGTTGTGGCCTGGCCTGATTCGGCAGGAACGCACCTATGCCATTCCACAAGGCACACGCTCACTATAATCAGTGGCCTGATTATAGCCTCTCCCTTTCCCTCTTGCCCTCCCTTTCGCTCTCCCTTTCCCTTTCGCTCTCCCTTTTCCTTTCACTCTCCCATTTTCTTTCGCTCTCCCGTCCCCCCTCGTTCTCCCCGTCCCCATCACTGTCCTTTTCCCCCACTCCCACCACTGCATGACCTGCCAGGAGCGTACCTACCCCATCCGCAAGGCACACACGCGTTGAGTATGCACTGACTGACCTTTCCCCCTTTCCCTCTCCCTGTCCTTCCCCACTCCCACATCCTCTGCCAGGACCGTACCTGCGCCATCCGCAAGGCACGCTGTCTCTTGCTTCAATACGCATCCTCCCTCTTGACTTCTCCCCCCCACATGAGTGTACCTGCGACATTGTCACGGCACACAGGCGCACATGAGTATGCCCTGACTGACCTTTCTCCCTTTCCCTGTTTCACCCTCCGCCTCCCTCCCCCTCCCTCCCCCTCTCTCCCCCTCCCTCCCCCTCTCTCCCCCTCCCTCCCCCACCCTCGCCCTCCCTCCCCCTCCCTCCTCCCAACTCCCTCTCCCTCTCCCTCCCCCGTCTTCGCATGTCATTGTGAGAGAAGCCGCTCAAGGCTGCTCATCTGGTGCTGGAGAAGTATGAAGTGGCGATGCAGGTGAGTTGACGTGGCAAGGCAGGTGAGATGACGTGGCAAGGCAGGTGAGCTGACGTGGCAATGCAGGTGAGGTGACGTGGCAAGGCAGGTGAGGTGAGGTGGCAAGGCAGGTGAGATGACGTGGCAAGGCAGGTGAGATGACGTGGCAAGGCAGGTGAGGTGACGTGGCAAGCGGGTCTGAATCAAGGCTTGGTAGGAGGGTAGACGGGTTGGATAAATAGTACTAGGAGGAGGGGAGGGGAGGGGCTGGAGGAGGGTGAAAGAATACTGTTGCAATGCAAGTGTGCTTGGCCATCCTTCACTAACGTGGAGTAAGTATGTTGCGAGGAGAAGGCGATTCGAGTCTCAGAGATAGTTGGAACAATAGAAAGAGTTTCGGCGAACAAATTGCTGGAGCTGACACATCCCACGTGGCAGATAGAGGCGCGTATCAAGGAGGGCCCCAGGAATAGCGGTTTAGCCGGTTCCTGCTTGAGGCCGACCGACCTACAGCCGTACCTGGCAGCCATAGCACAGTTGCAGGAGGGCGTTCTTGAGAATTCTCAATGCAACCTGCAACAAGACGGTTCCTGCTCGAGGCCGACCGACCTACAGCCGTGCCTAGCAGCCATAGCACAGCTGCAGGAGGGCATGGTGGGGTGGGGAAGAGGCAGATTGGCCTTGACCTTACTCATTTCTGTACCTCCGTGCCTTTCCCGTGTAACAGTTGGAGGCGCGCATCAAAGAAGGTCCCAAGGCCGACCTAGAGCCGTACTTAGCAGCTATAGCACAGCTGGAAGAGAGCGTGCGGTGCTCTGAGGTGCTCCAACCGGTGAAGGGCGCCTGGCAGTTGGCTCTGTCTCACTCCCAGGCGCTGCTGAAGGAGGCCCATCACCGCCTGAATGCTGCTTTCAAGCAGCAGCTGCAGCAGTTCACGTGAGTGGGAGGGGGGGATGGGGCGGGGGGTGGGGGAGAGGGCGAGGGAAGGGGCCAGGGAGTGAGCGGGGGAAGTTAGAGGCGAAGAGACGGAGAAGCGGGCCTGAGTGAGAGGTGCGAGAGTTCTGAAGGCGTGGGGAAAAAGCGGCCGTTGAAGTTGAAGGGTGTGGAGGATTTTTGAGTTTGCTTTTGAGTCGACCCAAATGCGGGCGGGCGCGGAGGTGGCTCTGGCTGACTCCCAGGAGCTGCTGAGGGACGCCCACCAGTGCCTGGCTGATGCTCTCCGGGAGCAGCTGTTGCAGTTCACGTGAGTGCGGTTGGGAGTGGGGGGAGGCCTACCGGGAGGGAGTGCGGAGGCGGCTCTGGCTCATATTAAAGGATTGCTGAGGGAAGCCCACCACCGGCTGGAGGATGCCCTTTGGCAGCAGCTGCTGCAGTTCACGTGAGCGAGCAGAGGGGGATGGGGAGGGGTGGGGGGGTGAGAGGATGAACGGTGTGGGGGAGAAGAGAGCACTGCTGACGGAAGCCCACCACCGGCTGGAGGATGCTCTCCGGGAGCAGCTGTTGCAGTTCACGTGAGTGAGAAGGAGACAGGTGAATGTGGGGAAAAGGTACGAGGGAGCAAGGAAGAGGAAGAGACAGCTGCTGCTGCAGTTAGTGAGAGGGAAAAGAGAGGGGAGGAATGGAGATGCGTGGACGGGAGGGAGGGGGAGGAGTGTAGGAAAGGGGAGGAAAAGGGGAAAGCGAGGTTCGCTATTTTTTTCTTTCAATTTTCCTCCGTCCTGCCATCCGAGCCTGCATCTTCATTCTATGCTCTGGCTTTTCTCCCTATCCATTTTTCGAGGCGCCTGAAGTAAAACAAGCCTGCTTCTTGCATCTTCACGCTATAGCCCGGCTTCACTCTCTATCCAATCCAATGCCGTTCTTCTCCCCCACCCCCTCCTCTCCCTCCCCCCACCCAGCAAGTAGCCAAAATCTGTCAAGCCTTGAGAAGCAGGGCGAGGAGGAGGAGGAGGAGGAGGAGGAGGAGGAGGAGGAGGAGGAGGAGGAGGAGGAGGAGGAGGAGGAGGAGGAGGAGGAGGAGGAGGTGGAGGAGGAGGAGGAGGAGGAGGTGGAGGAGGAGGAGGAGGAGGAGGAGGAGGAGGAGGAGGAGGAGGAGGAGGAGGAGGAGGAGGAGGAGGAGGAGGAGGAGGAGGAGGAGGTGGAGGAGGAGGAGGAGGTGGAGGAGGAGGTGGAGGAGGAGGAGGAGGAGGAGGAGGAGGAGGAGGAGGAGGAGGAGGAGGAGGAGGAGGAGGAGGAGGAGGAGGAGGAGGAGGAGGAGGAGGAGGAGGCGTAGGCGTGCGGGCGGGAGACAAACCCTCCTTCCTCTTCTAATCAGCCCTCACGCACTCCATATCCCCCCCTCCTCTTCCCCCCCATACAGCAAGGCTGCACATCCAGCAAAGCTAGCAGAAGCGATCAAGCAGGCCGAGTCGGAGGGCAATGGGCTGCCGGTGCTGCTGGCAAATAGAAAGGCGGGCGAGCGCATCCGCCAGCTGGCAGAGGCACTCATCCGGATTGGCCGGGCCAATAAATGCCTGAAGATATACACGTGAGCCAGGCTGATCACACACCCTCGCAGGTACACGCTTCACTTCCACACTCGCTTCCCCAAGCAGCTAGATGCGCGCCACTCACTCACTCACTCACACTTTCCCCTGCAAGCGCCAAGGTGCGCAGCACAATGTTGCATGCGGGGTTGAGGCGCATTGGGATGGAGGAGCTAACTCGCGAGCAGATGAGAACAATGAGCAGAGAGTAGTGCATAGCACGCATGCACTCACCCACTCACTCACTCACACTCTCCCCTCCAAGCAGCAAGATGCACGTCTCTCACTCACTCACTCACTCACTCACTCACTCTCTAACACTCTCCCCTCCAAGCAGCAATGTGCGCGGCGCCGCGGTGAAGGCGGGGTTTAAGCGCATGAACTGCACGGAGGAGCTCACACGTGAGCAGATGGATTGCATGGTTTGGACGGATCTGGAGACGCGCGTTGAGGGGTTGTGGAAGCCGCAGATCAGCATGGCGGTGAGTCAGTCAGCGCACACCAGATGTTGTTTTTGCCCTGTCACCGAATATGCACGGTTGTGCATATAAGGTGCCAGTTTTGCCGCGGTGTAGTGAGGGTTGTAGCATTACCGAATATGAACATTTGGGGTGTAGGTAGTTGGGGACCAGGGAGAGTGTCGCGAAGTTGGTAGGAGAGCTACGAGGGTTGCAATCCAAGGAACCAATGTGAACAAACCAACCCAGGCTCAAGGCGCACATTGAGAAATGCATGCTTCAAGCCTGGGATGGGTAAATTCACTAACACACACTCACTCGTTGCTTTTCTCTTGATGTCCTTTCGTATAGTGGAACGTTGTTACCTTAATCTTGCAACTAGGTGACACACCACTCAGGGAGGACCCTTCGGTTGGGAGCTTCGTCTCTTTCAGAAGAAGCTCTAGAAGCTAGAGAGAGGAAGAGAATCAGAATAAGGGCAGAAGGCAGGCAGAGCTGTGTTTCCGACAGCCCGTCCAACCGACCATGATTGGAGATGACCCGCGATATTTCGATAGGATCTGAAAACACATCTCTACTTGACGAGTGTGCTGGGATGGGCTCATGTGAAAGGAATCGGATGCTTCTGCACACCCAGAATCGCCACATGCTGCACCTTAACATCACCATCATACCCCTGACATCCCATCCCACCCACCTCCCCATCCCTTAATCTCCACCATCCCTAGGTGCACGTGGTGTGTGTGACAGGGGTTCAGTGGCAGAGTGGGAGCAGGTGCACGTGGCAATGGCCCGAGCGGGTTTCCCGTCAACACTGATTCCTGACAACTCCCTACCTCGCTTTCCCCACCCAAACCTTATGCAAGCAGGTGCACATGGTGTTCATGGCGGTGCCCCCCCCTCCCTCCCCCTCCCCTCCCCTCCCTCCCCCTCCCCTCCCCTCCCTCCCCCTCCCCTCCCCTCCCCTCCCTCCCCCTCCCCTCCCCTCCCCCCCCCTCCCCTCCCCTCCCCTCCCCCTCCCCTCCCCTCCCCTCCCTCCCCCTCCCCTCCCCTCCCCCCCCTCACCTCCCCTCCCTCCCCCTCCCCTCCCCTCCCCCCCCCTCCCCTCCCCTCCCCTCCCTCCCGCTCCCCGCCCCTCCCCTCCCCCCCCCCTCCCCTCCCCTCCCCTCCCCTCCCCTCCCCTCCCCTCCCTCCCCCTTCCCTTCCCTCCCACCAGGTGCATGCGGTTTTGATGGCGGAGCGGGCAGGAGGTGTGGTGTTCCTTCAACTCCTAACCCTTGACACCCCACCCACCGTCTCTATCAACTCTTCCCCACCCCTACTCATGTGCACGTGGTGTTCAGGGCGAAGAGGGCGCTGTGTGATTTGCAATTTTCACCAATTGACTTCTCGGTTTTTTGCTAGAACGTTCCTCCCTACTGCATCCCTTCTTCATGAGCACGGATACGTGTCCGTTCAAGGCGGAGAGGGAGCTGTGTGGAACGGTTCTTGCAGGGCTGGAGCCGCACAGCACATAGGCTCTGTTGTCAACACTAGATCAGAACCCCCTGACAACCCACCGCCCCCCACCCACCTCCACCGCTTTATTCCGTCCAGGTGCACGTGGTATTCATAGTGGTGAGGGAGCTGTGTGAAACGGTGCTGGCAGGGTTGAAGCCGCACACAAACACTCTACCAACACTATACCCCCTTTGACACCCCACCACTCCCACCCCCCTCCACTGCTTCTCCGTTCTCTAACCCGCTCTCCCTTTCACCCCCAGGTGCACGTGGTGTTCATGGCGGAGAGGGAGCTGTGCGAAACACTACACCCCTCACAAGCCACCCACTTCCTCCTTGTATCCCACTGCACCTCACTGCACGCAGGTGGATGTGGTTTTCAAGGCGGAGAGGGCGCTGTGTGAGACGGTCCTTGCAGGGTTGGAGCCGCACTCAAGCAAGGCGTTTGCAGACCTGGCGGATCTCACGCTGGGCATGCTGTTTGGCTTCGGGGAGGTGGTGGTGAGCCAAAGAATGCCGGTGAATCAGGCCAAGGAGCTGATGGATATGTTCGAAACACTGTTGAAGATGTATGAGACCATGCGGGCGCTCATACCACAGGTGAGATGTGACGCCAAGGCATGTGATCATTAAGCTGAGATGCCAACACAAGAAGTGGCGCACCGGTGAACAAGGCCAAAGGGCTATGGACATGTTCGAGAAGCTGCTGGATATGCATCCTCATATTCAGAGACCATGTGGACCATGTGGACGCTCATGCCACAGGTGAGATGATGTGTGACGCAAACTCGTGTGGTACTTGAGTTAAGATACGAGCTCGTGTGATGATTGAGTTGAGATGCAACTTCAGGAAGCGACAACTCATATGGGAAGGGAAGTGAGATGAGGTATAACGTGAGAAGTAAAGTGTGGCATTTTATGGTAGTCGAGGTGCGACCACATGTAGGATAGGATCCACAATATGGTTTTGGAGTCATTTTGACCCAGAATATAGGTCCTTGTGCACGACCCACGCCTTAAGTCCGCACTCTTCCTTGTGTCTGGGATTAAATGGATAATGTGCTGACGTTGGGTGAGGTCTAGGCTTTGAGAAAATATGTAATATGCGGCTGATGAATGTTCGTCCCAATCGCCCCGAAACTTCGGGTTGCTAGAACGTTTGTCATGTTGGGTGCACATATTTATTTTTGCACGTCAACC
The DNA here is from genome assembly GCA_947471745.1 of Closterium sp. Naga37s-1. Taxonomy (NCBI): domain Eukaryota; kingdom Viridiplantae; phylum Streptophyta; class Zygnematophyceae; order Desmidiales; family Closteriaceae; genus Closterium; species Closterium sp. Naga37s-1. The sequence continues at coordinate 1,720,463 of CANJKZ010000795.1, read as the reverse complement.
AGCCGCCTGCATCGCATTTTGCATATTTGTGTGTGTGCGCATTTTTCATTTTTATTTTGTGAACCTTCTGTACGCATTTGTTCTTGCGTTTTGTGTGTTTCGTTTTTATTCATAAGTGCATTTTGTGTTTTTGCATTTTCAGTTTCGTTTTCACTGTTCTCATGAAGCTCCCATGAAGCGCTCAAATGAGGCCTTCATGAAGCGTTCTCAAATGAGACTCATTCGAAGCTCTCAAATGAGACTCATGCGAAGCTCTCAAATGAGACTCATGCGAAGCGCTCAAATGAGGCTCAAATGAAGACCTTATGGAGCTCAAACGAAGCTCGCATGGGACTTAAATGTTTTATGCGAGGCTCATGCGAGCGACCATGAAAGTCCCATGAGTCTCGAATTTTCTTGCGAGACTTATTGAAGCCTCATGTGAGCGGGTGGTGTACCGAGGGGTGCTCGGTTCTTTGACTGGTCAAGAGATGCCTTGACTTTTCTCACGCTGGTCAAAAGCGCGAAAGTCAAGACCTGATCGTGGGTCAAGGCACGCGCGTGTGGGACCACAAGGCACGCGCGTGTGCCGCGTACTGTTGCGAGCGTGCTGTACAGCACGATCGCAACAAGACAGGGCCCATTTCGGCCCTGTCCCGTACTGTAGGCGCGCATGTTTACGATCATGGCGCGCTGTACAGCACGACCGAGAAAAAATCTCGGTCGTGCATGTGGCACGAGGGGTGCTCGGAATTTACAGTTGAAAAACTGTTTTCCGAGTTGACTCACGGGACGGGAAATTTCTCGCGAAAGTCATTTCGTTTTGCGGAATCATTTCGACACAGGTGCAAATCGGTTACTCCGTTTTTCAAACGGTAAAAACCGTTATACAACTGTGAGCTCGCATGAAGACATTTGAGCTACATTGGAGCAACATGCGAGTCTCATGAGTGTACACATTTGAGTCAGCAGGGGCGATTGTTACAAGTGCAATTTGAAGACAGTTTTTAACAACAGGAGGATATAGCCAAATGCTCAAGGAGTTGTGCAACTGTTTTCAAGATACAGCGTGGCGAAATCCTGCGAGCCAGTTAAACAACTGTTTTCTAGTTTCTCCTGCCTGTGCGTAGAATCTATATAAATGTGTGCTTGTACCTGTCGAAATTAATCTAATGCATTTGCGTTTTTCAAGCTCGTATTCTACTACTTCGTATTGACGAGAGTAGAAATATTACCTTGGTGCTGCCGAAATTCTTCTCGACCAGTTTGCTCGTCCTACAAGCTGAGCAAGGCATAACTACTCACTTGCTATTTTCTACGCCCTTGGCTAGGGGGTGACAAGCTGTCACACTCGAAGGGCTGCAAGTGATGTTAAGTGTTGCCGACCAAAGTTTGTAGTTCAAGCTTTAGTCGCTTCCGCATAACGTTATAGCTGTCAACATGTCACTACCAATCATAAGCTTAAGAATTCATATCTGCCAAGAATTCAGCTGCACCTTCTAGAACCAGCCGTTGTATCCTTCACCACTAAACTTGTCGACTGTGAAAATTTTCAATGCCTCCCTTAGCAGTGGGCCGTGGCTCGTTTGGACTATCCTAGGCGCGGAGACATCAGATTCCTGGCTACCACTACTCGCGGGGGCTAAATTCCCTTCTTTTCTAGGCGACCCCATCATTGGATACGTTGAAAGCGACTAGGTACAAGCTTTGATACCACGTGTTAGCTGCTATTGACTATGCAGAAATGATTTATAACTTAACTACAAGCTAAAACTTAGTAGCACCTATCTCCACTCGAAGCTTTCCGAGTGTGACAGGTGATCACATTTTATATAAATCTTATGCACAAGCAAATGCAAGCTTAAAACGGTTGTAAAACCGAATTTTAAAATTTCCTCGCTGGTTTTGAAAACGGGTGCTCAACTTCTGGAGCATTTGTCTTGGTCCACGTCCTGATAGAAACTGTCTTTTTTTTTTTTCGCTTCTAACAAATGCTCTTGCGAACTCCAATGTGAGCACTCATGAGTTCTCCTAAGATTCATGCGAGCTAACAGTTATAAAACGATCTTTACCGTTTTATACCTGTTATGTAGCTATTTTGCTAAGCAACATGACTTTCTCTTGAAAATTCATTTTCGCTGAGTCAGCGCGGGATACAGTTTTTAGATGTAATTCGAGCACCCCCCCTGTCACACGTCACGACCGAGATATGACTTGGTCGTGCTGTACAATGCGATCGCGACAGCGATCGCGCACAGTACAGCACAGGACAAATAGATCGTGTCGTTCTGTTCTGTTGCGGTTGCGCACACTGTGCGCGGTCGCAAGTGTGACACATGCGTGTTCCCTGTGGGGCCACACGCGCGTGTCAGGACCCCACGCGTGGTTCCTGACTTTCGCACACTTCTGTTGTCTCTCGCAAGAAGTCAACTGGTCCCCCCTCTCTAGTCAAACAATCGAGCACCCTGGTACTCCATTCGCTCGCCATGGGAGCTCAATGAGCCTTTCATGAGGATCCCATGTGAGTCTCATGAGAGCTTCATTTTAGCGCCATGAGAGCTTTATGAGAGCTTCGTGTGAGTGTTTCATGTGAGTTTCATGAGTTCTTCATGAGAGCCATGAACACACAACATAAAATGCATCAACACAAAATATGATAACAAATTGCCCATCCGCGAGGATCTGCGGGGAAATTTGCGGATTTGAGCGGTTTTTTCAACCTGCCCGGTTTTTTATAACCTGCCCAAAAAAGCGTTTTCCTGGATTGGGGCCCTTAGCGCGTATAGTACGACACGCGTATATACGCTATACGCGTATATGCCAACATAGATGATAACCCTCCTCTCTCACCCTGTCCTCTCAATGCGTACAGGTGGAGGTGGTGTTTGCGGGCACGGCATGTGATGCCATCCGGAGCAGCGCGCAGCAGCTGCTGCAGCGACTAGCAACGGCCTCTAAGGATGCATTTAACAACTTTGAGCTGGCAGTGGCGAGCGATGAGAATTATAGCATGCCGCGCGATGGCACCAGGCATGCGCTCACCAGCCACGTGGTGAACAACTTCAACTATCTCAATGACGGGTGAATCGTTGACTTGTGATGTGTCGTTGACTTCTGAAGCTTGGCTTGCCTGTGCGTTGGACGGGAGGGGATAACTTCACTTCACCACAGCATGGCACGCGCTGGCAGGATGACACGAGGCATGCGCTCACGAGCCACGTTGCTAACTTCTTTAACTATCTCCATTACGAGTGCGTCGTGGGCTTTTGATGCGTCATTGACTGATGCATCGTTGGCTGTGTGAGAGAGGGGAGGAGGGAATTACTCCACCACAGCATGCCGCGTAATGACATCGTGCATGCACTCACCAGCTACATGGTTAACAGCTTCAACCATCCCAATGATGAGTGCGTCGTTGGCTCTTGATGCGTCGTTGAGTTCTCATGCATAGTTAACTGTGCGTCGCTGACTGTGTGTCGTTGGCTTTGATGCGTGGCTGATTGTAGTCCCCTTCACTCGTTCCCTTTACCCGTCCCCTCTTCTGGTCCCCTTAACTCGTCCCCTTTACTTTCCCCCTTTACTCGTCCCTTTTGATTGTCCCCTTTACTTGTCCCCTTCACACGCCCCCTTAACTCGTCTCGTCCCTTTCCCTTGTCCCCTTTACTTCTCCCTTCCCTTTACGCGTCCCTCCCTTTCAGCTTCCAGCCCACCATGCAGTCACTCTTTGGCGCTGGCAGCAACATCTTCAGTGACAATATGAAGCGGGCCTTTGCGGTGCTTTACACAAACCTGGTGGAGAGGAAGAGCAAGCAGTATGACAATGCGGCGCTCAGTGAGTTCTTCCTCATGAACAACGCTCACTACATCGTGGAGCGTGTCATCAAGTAAGGAATAGCCCTGTTCATTCCGCAAGGTGTACTGTGGTGCGTCGTTCACAGTGCAAGCAGGATGTATGTACCATGCAACAATGGTCCCTCGGGCAGTTCTTCCTCAAGAACAACGTGCGCTACATCGTGGAGCGCGTGGTAAAGTGAGGGAGGGAAAATGGAGAAGTTATGTGGGGGTGAGGGTGGGGAAAGGGGAGGGGTCAAGGTAAGCCTTGTTCACAGTGCAAGAAAGCAGTATGACAAATCTTTCCCTCTCCCTCTCCCTCTCCCTCTCCCTCTCCCTCTCCCTCTCCCTCTCCCTCTTTTCTTCTCAGTGGCAATCTAAAGGATGTGGTGGGGGAGGAGTGGATCTACCAGCAGCGGGGCATCGTAGAGAAACATGCCAAGGCGTACCTTCGGATGTCATGGAGAAAGGTGGGGTGGCGAGGGGTAGGGGGTGGGTGGAATTCTGATGCAAAAAGGTAGTGCAGCAACGTGTAGCAATGTGTTGTGGAGCAGCATGCCATGGCATACCTTCGGATGTCGAGGAGAAGGCGAGGGGTAGGGGGGAAAGGAGGAAGTGGGGAAGGGTGGATTCCACACTTTACGCAATATTATAGATCAGCAACGTCCAGCAATGTCACGTTGTGGAGCAGCATGAATTTGCGTTATGCATACCTTCGGATGTCAAGGAACAAGGTAAGAAGGCGAGGGGTGGTGGGGAAGAGGAAGGGAGGGGTGGGGGGCATAGTGTTACAGCCACAGTAGGCTCAAATAGATATGAGCACGAACCGAACTCAAACGTGTTTGCTCAAACTTTTTCGAACCTTGCATGATGGTCGAACCGAACCGAACAGGTGCGCTCGAACTTTTTTTAGAATTCTGATGTTTGAGGTTTGAGTATATAATAGCAAACCCTAAAGGTTTCCTCAAACCGTGAAAGGTTTGAGCGATCTCGAACCTAGGAAGGTTTGGGGTTAAAAAACGGAATGCTCTGCTCCAGCTGGGAACATAATGTATGCGCACTGTTATATCTAACCTAACACCTAAATGTATGACGCATCTTAAGAGGAAGGTCTAGTTAATGAATGGTAGATCATTGCAGATCTAGATATGCTCTAGTAAATTTACGAGTCTAGAATCGGCTGCCGTGAAATGGCAGCCAACCCTTTGACCCTGCCGTTTTTTATGAGAAAGTCGCGTGGGATTCGGCAGGTATCTAATTCGAACCCCACGCAGTTCGAATTAGACAGTTTTGAACTTCAAACCTGTTCGGTTCGAAGTCCAAAACTGGAACTTAAAAATTTTGAGCAAACGGTTCGCACGAACTTTTTCAAGGTTTGCCCAAACCTTTTTTACCAGGAAAAAAGTTCGGTTCGAGTTACCTCGAACCTGTTTGAGCAAACCGAACTTAGATTCGGTTCGTTGCTCATATCTAGGCTCAAATATGCCCAAAACGAAAGTTAGAGTGCACATATGTTAATTTGCAGAGCGGTTTCAAATGTTGATAGTGGACTGATTACTGTATCAAATGACTTGCTATAAGTTGGATTTGGAGTGTATTAATGTCGTCTACAATCAGCAGGTTGAATCACTCGCTATAATAAAGAACTCACGACGTGAGAGTAATTTGAGCGAACGGCGGTCTACCAGGAACTATAGTCTTAAAGCACAAGGTAGGAAGAAGTTCGATCTTGAAATGACTCAAAGACTCTACAAACCCTAAAAGCTCAGATTTAGGGAGCTGGAATAGTGCTACGTAGTCTTTGTTCAGCAGCAAGTATGTTTCAGTGGGTTGTCTCTCACCTTTGGTCTTAGAGGTTGTGGGTTCAACTCTCAGAAGTTGCACTTTCTCTTCTCATTATGCTCACCATGACATGTCCATACTCCACAACTCACCCACAGTGAAATGTGTTCATAGATCCCATGCTCACCTTGCTGGTCATATGGTGTGCCATATGCTGCCACGTGACTTGTTGTTCTAGTTTGGCCACATGTGCAACATGAGGCCTCGCTTGCTAGCTTGGCAAAGTTGGCTAGCTTTGCCCTCAGCTTTGAGTTGCTGTAGCTAGCCTCAACAGTTCAGCCATACATAGGTGGCTTCTTTTTTCTTGAGAACGCATCATTGGACAAGGACATTGCTCTAGTTACACACATTCGACATCATGACTCATCATTTACACACTATTATAAGCATGAAATATATATATTATCTCATGCGTTCATACGATTCAATGCAAACACACATGCACGCATAAGGACAACAAGCCGAGTGCAAACGATGTGGTTGCATCAACACATAGGACCTTTTATGCAATAATGTAGCGCATGGTGGGTTGTGTTTTAATTATTCTGTACAACGTACATAGGCTACAACAAGAAGTGTAGCTGCTCTAGGCGAAAATAAGAGGTGTAACTGCTAGCTATCGAGGGATTATTGGGTGTGCCCGCCAACCACATTTGTGGTTGGATCTTAGGTGGGTCTCCAACAATCATTGGCCTTGTAATAATGCTGGTCAGAATCCAACCAACAATGGTTGGACCCCCACTAGTGTTGGTTGACCCAACCACAAATATTTGGGCCTTCAGTAATCATTAAAAATTCCAACCTAAAGTATCAATGACTTTACCTGGGTTTACCTCAGCTCAGCTCACTTGGTTGGGCTTCAACCAATACAACAATCCTTTGTTCACATGATTCCCTCTCACAGGCACTGCTTGTGTACTTTTTTTGGTAAAAAGAATCACCATTCAGGCGCCTCAAAATTCGCAATCTCCTTCACACGGTTGCTGCATACTTCCTCTGGTTAAGGTTTTTGAGTCGTCTCAAAAACCAAACCAATCCTGTTCATGACTCCTCTTCTGGTAGAGGGCAGAACCTGGCTCTTCCTCTCCTCGCCAGAATCAACACAATCCTGTTTTCTCGCAACTTCCCCTGTCCTGGGCACTGCATTTTTCTGGTAAGGTGCAGCACATCCAAGGCGTCTCAAAAGTTGCAACTCTCCCTCTCCCTCGCTTACGCTCGCCAGATTTTTGAGCTACTGAAGCCGGAAGGGCCATCAGAGGAGGGCATGGAGGGCATTGCGCGCCGCAACACTGTCAAAGAGAAGTGAGATGGGGAGTGGAGCAGAGGCGTGTGTGTATGAGCTGGGCAGTTGGGGGAGACTGAGGTGAGTGTGTGAGGTGGGCAGTCTCCCTTCACTCTCCTTCTCCCTCTCGTCTCCCTCTCCTCTCCCTCTCCTCTCCCTCTCCTCTCCCTCTCCTCTCCGTCTCCTGTCCCTCCTCTCTCCCTCTTCTCTCCCTCCGCCTCTCACCTCCTCTCCCCCCCGGGTTAATGCCACATATAATTTATTGCATGGAAATTCCCACTTTCAGCTCACCTCTCTCTCCTCTCCTCTTCTCACCCTCCCCCTTTCCCCATTGCAGGTTCGATGCGTTCAATGCGTTGCGCGCAGTGCATGTGGAAGATTGTTACCTCATCCCATCTCTCCCTTCCGTCTCCGTCTCCCCTTTTTCGCCCTTCCCCCTACAGGTTCCGCATGTTATTGTCACGTTTGAGGAGCTGCATCGCTCGCAATGCGTGTGGAAGATCCATGCCTCATCCTAGCTCTCCCCCTTTCATCTCACCTCTCTTTTCCCCCTTCCCCCTTCCCCCCCCAGAAGCTCAATCGCACGCAGTGCGTGTGGAAGATCCCCGACCCGTTTCCCCCACCTTCCCCCCCACCCATCCCTCCCTCTCTCGTCTTCCCCACCCCCTTTTCCAGGTTCCGTGTGTTCAATGCCACATTTGAGGAGCTGCATCGCACGCAGTGCATGTGGAAGATCCCAGATCCCAAGCTGCAATCCGCCCTGCAGCAAAGGATTTCCAAGGACCTGTTGCCCGCCTACCGCTCCTTTCTGCAGCGATGCACGTGAGTTGGGTAGAGGCTGCTGTGTGTTTGGTCATCGGTGTGCGTGTCTGTATGTACAGCTCTTTGCTTCAGGAGCAATTCCTTCATGCATGTACAGCTCCTTTGAAGCCGTTCAGGAGCAATGCCTTCATGCATGTACAGCTCCTTTGAAGCCGTTCAGGAGCAATGCCTTCATGCATGTACAGCTCCTTTGAAGCCGTTCAGGAGCAATGCCTTCATGCATGCATGCCCCAGATCGTCATGTTGCTGCTGCCTGCCTACCGCACCTTCATGCAACGATACACATGAGGCTGAGGTGTATTGCACATGAGGTTGAGGTGTATTGCACATGAGGTTGAGGTGTATTGCACATGAGGTCGAGGTGTATTGCACATGAGGTTGAGGTGTATTGCACATGAGGTTGAGGTGTATTGCACATGAGGTTGAGGTGTATTGCACATGAGGTTGAGGTGTATTGCACATGAGGTTGAGGTTTATTGCACATGAGGTTGAGGTGTATTGCACATGAGGTTGAGGTGTATTGCACATGAGGTTGAGGTGTATTGCACATGAGTTGCTGGTCGCTCCTTTGAGCAGCGATACATGTCAGTTGGCTAGAGGTTAGGTGTTGTGTTGCAAATGAGTTGCCGCCAGGGTGGTTTGTTCCTCTGTGTGCGCCTGCATATGCTGCCGCCCGCCTGCATGTGCTGCCGCCCGCCTGCATGTGCTGCCGCCCGCCTGCATTTGCTGTCGTCCGCCTGCATGTGTTGCTGCCCGCCTGCCGCTCCTTGGTGCACTGATACATATGACTTGACTGTTGCTCCCATCGTAGTTGTCTGTGTCGTGTTGCATGTGCTGCTCCCACCCCCTGGGCCTTGGTGCAACGAGGCATGCTATGCACCATGCGCTATGTTACTTCTTGAGTTGAGTCAAAAGTCACCTTGGTACGTGCTATGCACCATGCGCTATGTTACTTCTTGAGTTGAGTCAAAAGTCACCTTGGTACGTGCTATGCACCATGCGCTATGTTACTTCTTGAGTTGAGTCAGAAGTCACCTTGGTACGTGCTATGCACCATGCGCTATGTTACTTCTTGAGTTGAGTCAGAAGTCACCTTGGTACGTGCTATGCACCATGCGCTATGTTACTTCTTGAGTTGAGTGAGAAGTCACCTTGGTACGTGCTATGCACCATGCGCTATGTTACTTCTTGAGTTGAGTCAGAAGTCACCTTGGTACGTGCTATGCACCATGCGCTATGTTACTTCTTGAGTTGAGTCAGAAGTCACCTTGGTACGTGCTATGCACCATGCGCTATGTTACTTCTTGAGTTGAGTCAGAAGTCACCTTGGTACGTGCTATGCACCATGCGCTATGTTACTTCTTGAGTTGAGTCAGAAGTCACCTTGGTACGTGCTATGCACCATGCGCTATGTTACTTCTTGAGTTGAGTCAGAAGTCACCTTGGTACGTGCTATGCACCATGCGCTATGTTACTTCTTGAGTTGAGTCAGAAGTCACCTTGGTACGTGCTATGCACCATGCGCTATGTTACTTCTTGAGTTGAGTCAGAAGTCACCTTGGTACGTGCTATGCACCATGCGCTATGTTACTTCTTGAGTTGAGTCAGAAGTCACCTTGGTACGTGCTATGCACCATGCGCTATGTTACTTCTTGAGTTGAGTCAGAAGTCACCTTGGTACGTGCTATGCACCATGCGCTATGTTACTTCTTGAGTTGAGTCAGAAGTCACCTTGGTACGTGCTATGCACCATGCGCTATGTTACTTCTTGAGTTGAGTCAGAAGTCACCTTGGTACGTGCTATGCACCATGCGCTATGTTACTTCTTGAGTTGAGTCAGAAGTCACCTTGGTACGTGCTATGCACCATGCGCTATGTTACTTCTTGAGTTGAGTCAGAAGTCACCTTGGTACGTGCTATGCACCATGCGCTATGTTACTTCTTGAGTTGAGTCAGAAGTCACCTTGGTACGTGCTATGCACCATGCGCTATGTTACTTCTTGAGTTGAGTCAGAAGTCACCTTGGTACGTGCTATGCACCATGCGCTATGTTACTTCTTGAGTTGAGTCAGAAGTCACCTTGGTACGTGCTATGCACCATGCGCTATGTTACTTCTTGAGTTGAGTCAGAAGTCACCTTGGTACGTGCTATGCACCATGCGCTATGTTACTTCTTGAGTTGAGTCAGAAGTCACCTTGGTACGTGCTATGCACCATGCGCTATGTTACTTCTTGAGTTGAGTCAGAAGTCACCTTGGTACGTGCTATGCACCATGCGCTATGTTACTTCTTGAGTTGAGTCAGAAGTCACCTTGGTACGTGCTATGCACCATGCGCTATGTTACTTCTTGAGTTGAGTCAGAAGTCACCTTGGTACGTGCTATGCACCATGCGCTATGTTACTTCTTGAGTTGAGTCAGAAGTCACCTTGGTACGTGCTATGCACCATGCGCTATGTTACTTCTTGAGTTGAGTCAGAAGTCACCTTGGTACGTGCTATGCACCATGCGCTATGTTACTTCTTGAGTTGAGTCAGAAGTCACCTTGGTACGTGCTATGCACCATGCGCTATGTTACTTCTTGAGTTGAGTCAGAAGTCACCTTGGTACGTGCTATGCACCATGCGCTATGTTACTTCTTGAGTTGAGTCAGAAGTCACCTTGGTACGTGCTATGCACCATGCGCTATGTTACTTCTTGAGTTGAGTCAGAAGTCACCTTGGTACGTGCTATGCACCATGCGCTATGTTACTTCTTGAGTTGAGTCAGAAGTCACCTTGGTACGTGCTATGCACCATGCGCTATGTTACTTCTTGAGTTGAGTCAGAAGTCACCTTGGTACGTGCTATGCACCATGCGCTATGTTACTTCTTGAGTTGAGTCAGAAGTCACCTTGGTACGTGCTATGCACCATGCGCTATGTTACTTCTTGAGTTGAGTCAGAAGTCACCTTGGTACGTGCTATGCACCATGCGCTATGTTACTTCTTGAGTTGAGTCAGAAGTCACCTTGGTACGTGCTATGCACCATGCGCTATGTTACTTCTTGAGTTGAGTGAGAAGTCACCTTGGTACGTGCTATGCACCATGCGCTATGTTACTTCTTGAGTTGAGTCAGAAGTCACCTTGGTACGTGCTATGCACCATGCGCTATGTTACTTCTTGAGTTGAGTCAGAAGTCACCTTGGTACGTGCTATGCACCATGCGCTATGTTACTTCTTGAGTTGAGTCAGAAGTCACCTTGGTACGTGCTATGCACCATGCGCTATGTTACTTCTTGAGTTGAGTCAGAAGTCACCTTGGTACGTGCTATGCACCATGCGCTATGTTACTTCTTGAGTTGAGTCAGAAGTCACCTTGGTACGTGCTATGCACCATGCGCTATGTTACTTCTTGAGTTGAGTCAGAAGTCACCTTGGTACGTGCTATGCACCATGCGCTATGTTACTTCTTGAGTTGAGTCAGAAGTCACCTTGGTACGTGCTATGCACCATGCGCTATGTTACTTCTTGAGTTGAGTCAGAAGTCACCTTGGTACGTGCTATGCACCATGCGCTATGTTACTTCTTGAGTTGAGTCAGAAGTCACCTTGGTACGTGCTATGCACCATGCGCTATGTTACTTCTTGAGTTGAGTCAGAAGTCACCTTGGTACGTGCTATGCACCATGCGCTATGTTACTTCTTGAGTTGAGTCAGAAGTCACCTTGGTACGTGCTATGCACCATGCGCTATGTTACTTCTTGAGTTGAGTCAGAAGTCACCTTGGTACGTGCTATGCACCATGCGCTATGTTACTTCTTGAGTTGAGTCAGAAGTCACCTTGGTACGTGCTATGCACCATGCGCTATGTTACTTCTTGAGTTGAGTCAGAAGTCACCTTGGTACGTGCTATGCACCATGCGCTATGTTACTTCTTGAGTTGAGTCAGAAGTCACCTTGGTACGTGCTATGCACCATGCGCTATGTTACTTCTTGAGTTGAGTCAGAAGTCACCTTGGTACGTGCTATGCACCATGCGCTATGTTACTTCTTGAGTTGAGTCAGAAGTCACCTTGGTACGTGCTATGCACCATGCGCTATGTTACTTCTTGAGTTGAGTCAGAAGTCACCTTGGTACGTGCTATGCACCATGCGCTATGTTACTTCTTGAGTTGAGTCAGAAGTCACCTTGGTACGTGCTATGCACCATGCGCTATGTTACTTCTTGAGTTGAGTCAGAAGTCACCTTGGTACGTGCTATGCACCATGCGCTATGTTACTTCTTGAGTTGAGTCAGAAGTCACCTTGGTACGTGCTATGCACCATGCGCTATGTTACTTCTTGAGTTGAGTCAGAAGTCACCTTGGTACGTGCTATGCACCATGCGCTATGTTACTTCTTGAGTTGAGTCAGAAGTCACCTTGGTACGTGCTATGCACCATGCGCTATGTTACTTCTTGAGTTGAGTCAGAAGTCACCTTGGTACGTGCTATGCACCATGCGCTATGTTACTTCTTGAGTTGAGTCAGAAGTCACCTTGGTACGTGCTATGCACCATGCGCTATGTTACTTCTTGAGTTGAGTCAGAAGTCACCTTGGTACGTGCTATGCACCATGCGCTATGTTACTTCTTGAGTTGAGTCAGAAGTCACCTTGGTACGTGCTATGCACCATGCGCTATGTTACTTCTTGAGTTGAGTGAGAAGTCACCTTGGTACGTGCTATGCACCATGCGCTATGTTACTTCTTGAGTTGAGTCAGAAGTCACCTTGGTACGTGCTATGCACCATGCGCTATGTTACTTCTTGAGTTGAGTCAGAAGTCACCTTGGTACGTGCTATGCACCATGCGCTATGTTACTTCTTGAGTTGAGTCAGAAGTCACCTTGGTACGTGCTATGCACCATGCGCTATGTTACTTCTTGAGTTGAGTCAGAAGTCACCTTGGTACGTGCTATGCACCATGCGCTATGTTACTTCTTGAGTTGAGTCAGAAGTCACCTTGGTACGTGCTATGCACCATGCGCTATGTTACTTCTTGAGTTGAGTCAGAAGTCACCTTGGTACGTGCTATGCACCATGCGCTATGTTACTTCTTGAGTTGAGTCAGAAGTCACCTTGGTACGTGCTATGCACCATGCGCTATGTTACTTCTTGAGTTGAGTCAGAAGTCACCTTGGTACGTGCTATGCACCATGCGCTATGTTACTTCTTGAGTTGAGTCAGAAGTCACCTTGGTACGTGCTATGCACCATGCGCTATGTTACTTCTTGAGTTGAGTCAGAAGTCACCTTGGTACGTGCTATGCACCATGCGCTATGTTACTTCTTGAGTTGAGTCAGAAGTCACCTTGGTACGTGCTATGCACCATGCGCTATGTTACTTCTTGAGTTGAGTCAGAAGTCACCTTGGTACGTGCTATGCACCATGCGCTATGTTACTTCTTGAGTTGAGTCAGAAGTCACCTTGGTACGTGCTATGCACCATGCGCTATGTTACTTCTTGAGTTGAGTCAGAAGTCACCTTGGTACGTGCTATGCACCATGCGCTATGTTACTTCTTGAGTTGAGTCAGAAGTCACCTTGGTACGTGCTATGCACCATGCGCTATGTTACTTCTTGAGTTGAGTCAGAAGTCACCTTGGTACGTGCTATGCACCATGCGCTATGTTACTTCTTGAGTTGAGTCAGAAGTCACCTTGGTACGTGCTATGCACCATGCGCTATGTTACTTCTTGAGTTGAGTCAGAAGTCACCTTGGTACGTGCTATGCACCATGCGCTATGTTACTTCTTGAGTTGAGTCAGAAGTCACCTTGGTACGTGCTATGCACCATGCGCTATGTTACTTCTTGAGTTGAGTCAGAAGTCACCTTGGTACGTGCTATGCACCATGCGCTATGTTACTTCTTGAGTTGAGTCAGAAGTCACCTTGGTACGTGCTATGCACCATGCGCTATGTTACTTCTTGAGTTGAGTCAGAAGTCACCTTGGTACGTGCTATGCACCATGCGCTATGTTACTTCTTGAGTTGAGTCAGAAGTCACCTTGGTACGTGCTATGCACCATGCGCTATGTTACTTCTTGAGTTGAGTCAGAAGTCACCTTGGTACGTGCTATGCACCATGCGCTATGTTACTTCTTGAGTTGAGTCAGAAGTCACCTTGGTACGTGCTATGCACCATGCGCTATGTTACTTCTTGAGTTGAGTCAGAAGTCACCTTGGTACGTGCTATGCACCATGCGCTATGTTACTTCTTGAGTTGAGTCAGAAGTCACCTTGGTACGTGCTATGCACCATGCGCTATGTTACTTCTTGAGTTGAGTCAGAAGTCACCTTGGTACGTGCTATGCACCATGCGCTATGTTACTTCTTGAGTTGAGTCAGAAGTCACCTTGGTACGTGCTATGCACCATGCGCTATGTTACTTCTTGAGTTGAGTCAGAAGTCACCTTGGTACGTGCTATGCACCATGCGCTATGTTACTTCTTGAGTTGAGTCAGAAGTCACCTTGGTACGTGCTATGCACCATGCGCTATGTTACTTCTTGAGTTGAGTCAGAAGTCACCTTGGTACGTGCTATGCACCATGCGCTATGTTACTTCTTGAGTTGAGTCAGAAGTCACCTTGGTACGTGCTATGCACCATGCGCTATGTTACTTCTTGAGTTGAGTCAGAAGTCACCTTGGTACGTGCTATGCACCATGCGCTATGTTACTTCTTGAGTTGAGTCAGAAGTCACCTTGGTACGTGCTATGCACCATGCGCTATGTTACTTCTTGAGTTGAGTCAGAAGTCACCTTGGTACGTGCTATGCACCATGCGCTATGTTACTTCTTGAGTTGAGTCAGAAGTCACCTTGGTACGTGCTATGCACCATGCGCTATGTTACTTCTTGAGTTGAGTCAGAAGTCACCTTGGTACGTGCTATGCACCATGCGCTATGTTACTTCTTGAGTTGAGTCAGAAGTCACCTTGGTACGTGCTATGCACCATGCGCTATGTTACTTCTTGAGTTGAGTCAGAAGTCACCTTGGTACGTGCTATGCACCATGCGCTATGTTACTTCTTGAGTTGAGTCAGAAGTCACCTTGGTACGTGCTATGCACCATGCGCTATGTTACTTCTTGAGTTGAGTCAGAAGTCACCTTGGTACGTGCTATGCACCATGCGCTATGTTACTTCTTGAGTTGAGTCAGAAGTCACCTTGGTACGTGCTATGCACCATGCGCTATGTTACTTCTTGAGTTGAGTCAGAAGTCACCTTGGTACGTGCTATGCACCATGCGCTATGTTACTTCTTGAGTTGAGTCAGAAGTCACCTTGGTACGTGCTATGCACCATGCGCTATGTTACTTCTTGAGTTGAGTCAGAAGTCACCTTGGTACGTGCTATGCACCATGCGCTATGTTACTTCTTGAGTTGAGTCAGAAGTCACCTTGGTACGTGCTATGCACCATGCGCTATGTTACTTCTTGAGTTGAGTCAGAAGTCACCTTGGTACGTGCTATGCACCATGCGCTATGTTACTTCTTGAGTTGAGTCAGAAGTCACCTTGGTACGTGCTATGCACCATGCGCTATGTTACTTCTTGAGTTGAGTCAGAAGTCACCTTGGTACGTGCTATGCACCATGCGCTATGTTACTTCTTGAGTTGAGTCAGAAGTCACCTTGGTACGTGCTATGCACCATGCGCTATGTTACTTCTTGAGTTGAGTCAGAAGTCACCTTGGTACGTGCTATGCACCATGCGCTATGTTACTTCTTGAGTTGAGTCAGAAGTCACCTTGGTACGTGCTATGCACCATGCGCTATGTTACTTCTTGAGTTGAGTCAGAAGTCACCTTGGTACGTGCTATGCACCATGCGCTATGTTACTTCTTGAGTTGAGTCAGAAGTCACCTTGGTACGTGCTATGCACCATGCGCTATGTTACTTCTTGAGTTGAGTCAGAAGTCACCTTGGTACGTGCTATGCACCATGCGCTATGTTACTTCTTGAGTTGAGTCAGAAGTCACCTTGGTACGTGCTATGCACCATGCGCTATGTTACTTCTTGAGTTGAGTCAGAAGTCACCTTGGTACGTGCTATGCACCATGCGCTATGTTACTTCTTGAGTTGAGTCAGAAGTCACCTTGGTACGTGCTATGCACCATGCGCTATGTTACTTCTTGAGTTGAGTCAGAAGTCACCTTGGTACGTGCTATGCACCATGCGCTATGTTACTTCTTGAGTTGAGTCAGAAGTCACCTTGGTACGTGCTATGCACCATGCGCTATGTTACTTCTTGAGTTGAGTCAGAAGTCACCTTGGTACGTGCTATGCACCATGCGCTATGTTACTTCTTGAGTTGAGTCAGAAGTCACCTTGGTACGTGCTATGCACCATGCGCTATGTTACTTCTTGAGTTGAGTCAGAAGTCACCTTGGTACGTGCTATGCACCATGCGCTATGTTACTTCTTGAGTTGAGTCAGAAGTCACCTTGGTACGTGCTATGCACCATGCGCTATGTTACTTCTTGAGTTGAGTCAGAAGTCACCTTGGTACGTGCTATGCACCATGCGCTATGTTACTTCTTGAGTTGAGTCAGAAGTCACCTTGGTACGTGCTATGCACCATGCGCTATGTTACTTCTTGAGTTGAGTCAGAAGTCACCTTGGTACGTGCTATGCACCATGCGCTATGTTACTTCTTGAGTTGAGTCAGAAGTCACCTTGGTACGTGCTATGCACCATGCGCTATGTTACTTCTTGAGTTGAGTCAGAAGTCACCTTGGTACGTGCTATGCACCATGCGCTATGTTACTTCTTGAGTTGAGTCAGAAGTCACCTTGGTACGTGCTATGCACCATGCGCTATGTTACTTCTTGAGTTGAGTCAGAAGTCACCTTGGTACGTGCTATGCACCATGCGCTATGTTACTTCTTGAGTTGAGTCAGAAGTCACCTTGGTACGTGCTATGCACCATGCGCTATGTTACTTCTTGAGTTGAGTCAGAAGTCACCTTGGTACGTGCTATGCACCATGCGCTATGTTACTTCTTGAGTTGAGTCAGAAGTCACCTTGGTACGTGCTATGCACCATGCGCTATGTTACTTCTTGAGTTGAGTCAGAAGTCACCTTGGTACGTGCTATGCACCATGCGCTATGTTACTTCTTGAGTTGAGTCAGAAGTCACCTTGGTACGTGCTATGCACCATGCGCTATGTTACTTCTTGAGTTGAGTCAGAAGTCACCTTGGTACGTGCTATGCACCATGCGCTATGTTACTTCTTGAGTTGAGTCAGAAGTCACCTTGGTACGTGCTATGCACCATGCGCTATGTTACTTCTTGAGTTGAGTCAGAAGTCACCTTGGTACGTGCTATGCACCATGCGCTATGTTACTTCTTGAGTTGAGTCAGAAGTCACCTTGGTACGTGCTATGCACCATGCGCTATGTTACTTCTTGAGTTGAGTCAGAAGTCACCTTGGTACGTGCTATGCACCATGCGCTATGTTACTTCTTGAGTTGAGTCAGAAGTCACCTTGGTACGTGCTATGCACCATGCGCTATGTTACTTCTTGAGTTGAGTCAGAAGTCACCTTGGTACGTGCTATGCACCATGCGCTATGTTACTTCTTGAGTTGAGTCAGAAGTCACCTTGGTACGTGCTATGCACCATGCGCTATGTTACTTCTTGAGTTGAGTCAGAAGTCACCTTGGTACGTGCTATGCACCATGCGCTATGTTACTTCTTGAGTTGAGTCAGAAGTCACCTTGGTACGTGCTATGCACCATGCGCTATGTTACTTCTTGAGTTGAGTCAGAAGTCACCTTGGTACGTGCTATGCACCATGCGCTATGTTACTTCTTGAGTTGAGTCAGAAGTCACCTTGGTACGTGCTATGCACCATGCGCTATGTTACTTCTTGAGTTGAGTCAGAAGTCACCTTGGTACGTGCTATGCACCATGCGCTATGTTACTTCTTGAGTTGAGTCAGAAGTCACCTTGGTACGTGCTATGCACCATGCGCTATGTTACTTCTTGAGTTGAGTCAGAAGTCACCTTGGTACGTGCTATGCACCATGCGCTATGTTACTTCTTGAGTTGAGTCAGAAGTCACCTTGGTACGTGCTATGCACCATGCGCTATGTTACTTCTTGAGTTGAGTCAGAAGTCACCTTGGTACGTGCTATGCACCATGCGCTATGTTACTTCTTGAGTTGAGTCAGAAGTCACCTTGGTACGTGCTATGCACCATGCGCTATGTTACTTCTTGAGTTGAGTCAGAAGTCACCTTGGTACGTGCTATGCACCATGCGCTATGTTACTTCTTGAGTTGAGTCAGAAGTCACCTTGGTACGTGCTATGCACCATGCGCTATGTTACTTCTTGAGTTGAGTCAGAAGTCACCTTGGTACGTGCTATGCACCATGCGCTATGTTACTTCTTGAGTTGAGTCAGAAGTCACCTTGGTACGTGCTATGCACCATGCGCTATGTTACTTCTTGAGTTGAGTCAGAAGTCACCTTGGTACGTGCTATGCACCATGCGCTATGTTACTTCTTGAGTTGAGTCAGAAGTCACCTTGGTACGTGCTATGCACCATGCGCTATGTTACTTCTTGAGTTGAGTCAGAAGTCACCTTGGTACGTGCTATGCACCATGCGCTATGTTACTTCTTGAGTTGAGTCAGAAGTCACCTTGGTACGTGCTATGCACCATGCGCTATGTTACTTCTTGAGTTGAGTCAGAAGTCACCTTGGTACGTGCTATGCACCATGCGCTATGTTACTTCTTGAGTTGAGTCAGAAGTCACCTTGGTACGTGCTATGCACCATGCGCTATGTTACTTCTTGAGTTGAGTCAGAAGTCACCTTGGTACGTGCTATGCACCATGCGCTATGTTACTTCTTGAGTTGAGTCAGAAGTCACCTTGGTACGTGCTATGCACCATGCGCTATGTTACTTCTTGAGTTGAGTCAGAAGTCACCTTGGTACGTGCTATGCACCATGCGCTATGTTACTTCTTGAGTTGAGTCAGAAGTCACCTTGGTACGTGCTATGCACCATGCGCTATGTTACTTCTTGAGTTGAGTCAGAAGTCACCTTGGTACGTGCTATGCACCATGCGCTATGTTACTTCTTGAGTTGAGTCAGAAGTCACCTTGGTACGTGCTATGCACCATGCGCTATGTTACTTCTTGAGTTGAGTCAGAAGTCACCTTGGTACGTGCTATGCACCATGCGCTATGTTACTTCTTGAGTTGAGTCAGAAGTCACCTTGGTACGTGCTATGCACCATGCGCTATGTTACTTCTTGAGTTGAGTCAGAAGTCACCTTGGTACGTGCTATGCACCATGCGCTATGTTACTTCTTGAGTTGAGTCAGAAGTCACCTTGGTACGTGCTATGCACCATGCGCTATGTTACTTCTTGAGTTGAGTCAGAAGTCACCTTGGTACGTGCTATGCACCATGCGCTATGTTACTTCTTGAGTTGAGTCAGAAGTCACCTTGGTACGTGCTATGCACCATGCGCTATGTTACTTCTTGAGTTGAGTCAGAAGTCACCTTGGTACGTGCTATGCACCATGCGCTATGTTACTTCTTGAGTTGAGTCAGAAGTCACCTTGGTACGTGCTATGCACCATGCGCTATGTTACTTCTTGAGTTGAGTCAGAAGTCACCTTGGTACGTGCTATGCACCATGCGCTATGTTACTTCTTGAGTTGAGTCAGAAGTCACCTTGGTACGTGCTATGCACCATGCGCTATGTTACTTCTTGAGTTGAGTCAGAAGTCACCTTGGTACGTGCTATGCACCATGCGCTATGTTACTTCTTGAGTTGAGTCAGAAGTCACCTTGGTACGTGCTATGCACCATGCGCTATGTTACTTCTTGAGTTGAGTCAGAAGTCACCTTGGTACGTGCTATGCACCATGCGCTATGTTACTTCTTGAGTTGAGTCAGAAGTCACCTTGGTACGTGCTATGCACCATGCGCTATGTTACTTCTTGAGTTGAGTCAGAAGTCACCTTGGTACGTGCTATGCACCATGCGCTATGTTACTTCTTGAGTTGAGTCAGAAGTCACCTTGGTACGTGCTATGCACCATGCGCTATGTTACTTCTTGAGTTGAGTCAGAAGTCACCTTGGTACGTGCTATGCACCATGCGCTATGTTACTTCTTGAGTTGAGTCAGAAGTCACCTTGGTACGTGCTATGCACCATGCGCTATGTTACTTCTTGAGTTGAGTCAGAAGTCACCTTGGTACGTGCTATGCACCATGCGCTATGTTACTTCTTGAGTTGAGTCAGAAGTCACCTTGGTACGTGCTATGCACCATGCGCTATGTTACTTCTTGAGTTGAGTCAGAAGTCACCTTGGTACGTGCTATGCACCATGCGCTATGTTACTTCTTGAGTTGAGTCAGAAGTCACCTTGGTACGTGCTATGCACCATGCGCTATGTTACTTCTTGAGTTGAGTCAGAAGTCACCTTGGTACGTGCTATGCACCATGCGCTATGTTACTTCTTGAGTTGAGTCAGAAGTCACCTTGGTACGTGCTATGCACCATGCGCTATGTTACTTCTTGAGTTGAGTCAGAAGTCACCTTGGTACGTGCTATGCACCATGCGCTATGTTACTTCTTGAGTTGAGTCAGAAGTCACCTTGGTACGTGCTATGCACCATGCGCTATGTTACTTCTTGAGTTGAGTCAGAAGTCACCTTGGTACGTGCTATGCACCATGCGCTATGTTACTTCTTGAGTTGAGTCAGAAGTCACCTTGGTACGTGCTATGCACCATGCGCTATGTTACTTCTTGAGTTGAGTCAGAAGTCACCTTGGTACGTGCTATGCACCATGCGCTATGTTACTTCTTGAGTTGAGTCAGAAGTCACCTTGGTACGTGCTATGCACCATGCGCTATGTTACTTCTTGAGTTGAGTCAGAAGTCACCTTGGTACGTGCTATGCACCATGCGCTATGTTACTTCTTGAGTTGAGTCAGAAGTCACCTTGGTACGTGCTATGCACCATGCGCTATGTTACTTCTTGAGTTGAGTCAGAAGTCACCTTGGTACGTGCTATGCACCATGCGCTATGTTACTTCTTGAGTTGAGTCAGAAGTCACCTTGGTACGTGCTATGCACCATGCGCTATGTTACTTCTTGAGTTGAGTCAGAAGTCACCTTGGTACGTGCTATGCACCATGCGCTATGTTACTTCTTGAGTTGAGTCAGAAGTCACCTTGGTACGTGCTATGCACCATGCGCTATGTTACTTCTTGAGTTGAGTCAGAAGTCACCTTGGTACGTGCTATGCACCATGCGCTATGTTACTTCTTGAGTTGAGTCAGAAGTCACCTTGGTACGTGCTATGCACCATGCGCTATGTTACTTCTTGAGTTGAGTCAGAAGTCACCTTGGTACGTGCTATGCACCATGCGCTATGTTACTTCTTGAGTTGAGTCAGAAGTCACCTTGGTACGTGCTATGCACCATGCGCTATGTTACTTCTTGAGTTGAGTCAGAAGTCACCTTGGTACGTGCTATGCACCATGCGCTATGTTACTTCTTGAGTTGAGTCAGAAGTCACCTTGGTACGTGCTATGCACCATGCGCTATGTTACTTCTTGAGTTGAGTCAGAAGTCACCTTGGTACGTGCTATGCACCATGCGCTATGTTACTTCTTGAGTTGAGTCAGAAGTCACCTTGGTACGTGCTATGCACCATGCGCTATGTTACTTCTTGAGTTGAGTCAGAAGTCACCTTGGTACGTGCTATGCACCATGCGCTATGTTACTTCTTGAGTTGAGTCAGAAGTCACCTTGGTACGTGCTATGCACCATGCGCTATGTTACTTCTTGAGTTGAGTCAGAAGTCACCTTGGTACGTGCTATGCACCATGCGCTATGTTACTTCTTGAGTTGAGTCAGAAGTCACCTTGGTACGTGCTATGCACCATGCGCTATGTTACTTCTTGAGTTGAGTCAGAAGTCACCTTGGTACGTGCTATGCACCATGCGCTATGTTACTTCTTGAGTTGAGTCAGAAGTCACCTTGGTACGTGCTATGCACCATGCGCTATGTTACTTCTTGAGTTGAGTCAGAAGTCACCTTGGTACGTGCTATGCACCATGCGCTATGTTACTTCTTGAGTTGAGTCAGAAGTCACCTTGGTACGTGCTATGCACCATGCGCTATGTTACTTCTTGAGTTGAGTCAGAAGTCACCTTGGTACGTGCTATGCACCATGCGCTATGTTACTTCTTGAGTTGAGTCAGAAGTCACCTTGGTACGTGCTATGCACCATGCGCTATGTTACTTCTTGAGTTGAGTCAGAAGTCACCTTGGTACGTGCTATGCACCATGCGCTATGTTACTTCTTGAGTTGAGTCAGAAGTCACCTTGGTACGTGCTATGCACCATGCGCTATGTTACTTCTTGAGTTGAGTCAGAAGTCACCTTGGTACGTGCTATGCACCATGCGCTATGTTACTTCTTGAGTTGAGTCAGAAGTCACCTTGGTACGTGCTATGCACCATGCGCTATGTTACTTCTTGAGTTGAGTCAGAAGTCACCTTGGTACGTGCTATGCACCATGCGCTATGTTACTTCTTGAGTTGAGTCAGAAGTCACCTTGGTACGTGCTATGCACCATGCGCTATGTTACTTCTTGAGTTGAGTCAGAAGTCACCTTGGTACGTGCTATGCACCATGCGCTATGTTACTTCTTGAGTTGAGTCAGAAGTCACCTTGGTACGTGCTATGCACCATGCGCTATGTTACTTCTTGAGTTGAGTCAGAAGTCACCTTGGTACGTGCTATGCACCATGCGCTATGTTACTTCTTGAGTTGAGTCAGAAGTCACCTTGGTACGTGCTATGCACCATGCGCTATGTTACTTCTTGAGTTGAGTCAGAAGTCACCTTGGTACGTGCTATGCACCATGCGCTATGTTACTTCTTGAGTTGAGTCAGAAGTCACCTTGGTACGTGCTATGCACCATGCGCTATGTTACT
The DNA here is from genome assembly GCA_947471745.1 of Closterium sp. Naga37s-1. NCBI lineage: Eukaryota > Viridiplantae > Streptophyta > Zygnematophyceae > Desmidiales > Closteriaceae > Closterium > Closterium sp. Naga37s-1. The sequence continues at coordinate 1,697,717 of CANJKZ010000795.1, read as the reverse complement.
TCTTGAGTTGAGTCAGAAGTCACCTTGGTACGTGCTATGCACCATGCGCTATGTTACTTCTTGAGTTGAGTCAGAAGTCACCTTGGTACGTGCTATGCACCATGCGCTATGTTACTTCTTGAGTTGAGTCAGAAGTCACCTTGGTACGTGCTATGCACCATGCGCTATGTTACTTCTTGAGTTGAGTCAGAAGTCACCTTGGTACGTGCTATGCACCATGCGCTATGTTACTTCTTGAGTTGAGTCAGAAGTCACCTTGGTACGTGCTATGCACCATGCGCTATGTTACTTCTTGAGTTGAGTCAGAAGTCACCTTGGTACGTGCTATGCACCATGCGCTATGTTACTTCTTGAGTTGAGTCAGAAGTCACCTTGGTACGTGCTATGCACCATGCGCTATGTTACTTCTTGAGTTGAGTCAGAAGTCACCTTGGTACGTGCTATGCACCATGCGCTATGTTACTTCTTGAGTTGAGTCAGAAGTCACCTTGGTACGTGCTATGCACCATGCGCTATGTTACTTCTTGAGTTGAGTCAGAAGTCACCTTGGTACGTGCTATGCACCATGCGCTATGTTACTTCTTGAGTTGAGTCAGAAGTCACCTTGGTACGTGCTATGCACCATGCGCTATGTTACTTCTTGAGTTGAGTCAGAAGTCACCTTGGTACGTGCTATGCACCATGCGCTATGTTACTTCTTGAGTTGAGTCAGAAGTCACCTTGGTACGTGCTATGCACCATGCGCTATGTTACTTCTTGAGTTGAGTCAGAAGTCACCTTGGTACGTGCTATGCACCATGCGCTATGTTACTTCTTGAGTTGAGTCAGAAGTCACCTTGGTACGTGCTATGCACCATGCGCTATGTTACTTCTTGAGTTGAGTCAGAAGTCACCTTGGTACGTGCTATGCACCATGCGCTATGTTACTTCTTGAGTTGAGTCAGAAGTCACCTTGGTACGTGCTATGCACCATGCGCTATGTTACTTCTTGAGTTGAGTCAGAAGTCACCTTGGTACGTGCTATGCACCATGCGCTATGTTACTTCTTGAGTTGAGTCAGAAGTCACCTTGGTACGTGCTATGCACCATGCGCTATGTTACTTCTTGAGTTGAGTCAGAAGTCACCTTGGTACGTGCTATGCACCATGCGCTATGTTACTTCTTGAGTTGAGTCAGAAGTCACCTTGGTACGTGCTATGCACCATGCGCTATGTTACTTCTTGAGTTGAGTCAGAAGTCACCTTGGTACGTGCTATGCACCATGCGCTATGTTACTTCTTGAGTTGAGTCAGAAGTCACCTTGGTACGTGCTATGCACCATGCGCTATGTTACTTCTTGAGTTGAGTCAGAAGTCACCTTGGTACGTGCTATGCACCATGCGCTATGTTACTTCTTGAGTTGAGTCAGAAGTCACCTTGGTACGTGCTATGCACCATGCGCTATGTTACTTCTTGAGTTGAGTCAGAAGTCACCTTGGTACGTGCTATGCACCATGCGCTATGTTACTTCTTGAGTTGAGTCAGAAGTCACCTTGGTACGTGCTATGCACCATGCGCTATGTTACTTCTTGAGTTGAGTCAGAAGTCACCTTGGTACGTGCTATGCACCATGCGCTATGTTACTTCTTGAGTTGAGTCAGAAGTCACCTTGGTACGTGCTATGCACCATGCGCTATGTTACTTCTTGAGTTGAGTCAGAAGTCACCTTGGTACGTGCTATGCACCATGCGCTATGTTACTTCTTGAGTTGAGTCAGAAGTCACCTTGGTACGTGCTATGCACCATGCGCTATGTTACTTCTTGAGTTGAGTCAGAAGTCACCTTGGTACGTGCTATGCACCATGCGCTATGTTACTTCTTGAGTTGAGTCAGAAGTCACCTTGGTACGTGCTATGCACCATGCGCTATGTTACTTCTTGAGTTGAGTCAGAAGTCACCTTGGTACGTGCTATGCACCATGCGCTATGTTACTTCTTGAGTTGAGTCAGAAGTCACCTTGGTACGTGCTATGCACCATGCGCTATGTTACTTCTTGAGTTGAGTCAGAAGTCACCTTGGTACGTGCTATGCACCATGCGCTATGTTACTTCTTGAGTTGAGTCAGAAGTCACCTTGGTACGTGCTATGCACCATGCGCTATGTTACTTCTTGAGTTGAGTCAGAAGTCACCTTGGTACGTGCTATGCACCATGCGCTATGTTACTTCTTGAGTTGAGTCAGAAGTCACCTTGGTACGTGCTATGCACCATGCGCTATGTTACTTCTTGAGTTGAGTCAGAAGTCACCTTGGTACGTGCTATGCACCATGCGCTATGTTACTTCTTGAGTTGAGTCAGAAGTCACCTTGGTACGTGCTATGCACCATGCGCTATGTTACTTCTTGAGTTGAGTCAGAAGTCACCTTGGTACGTGCTATGCACCATGCGCTATGTTACTTCTTGAGTTGAGTCAGAAGTCACCTTGGTACGTGCTATGCACCATGCGCTATGTTACTTCTTGAGTTGAGTCAGAAGTCACCTTGGTACGTGCTATGCACCATGCGCTATGTTACTTCTTGAGTTGAGTCAGAAGTCACCTTGGTACGTGCTATGCACCATGCGCTATGTTACTTCTTGAGTTGAGTCAGAAGTCACCTTGGTACGTGCTATGCACCATGCGCTATGTTACTTCTTGAGTTGAGTCAGAAGTCACCTTGGTACGTGCTATGCACCATGCGCTATGTTACTTCTTGAGTTGAGTCAGAAGTCACCTTGGTACGTGCTATGCACCATGCGCTATGTTACTTCTTGAGTTGAGTCAGAAGTCACCTTGGTACGTGCTATGCACCATGCGCTATGTTACTTCTTGAGTTGAGTCAGAAGTCACCTTGGTACGTGCTATGCACCATGCGCTATGTTACTTCTTGAGTTGAGTCAGAAGTCACCTTGGTACGTGCTATGCACCATGCGCTATGTTACTTCTTGAGTTGAGTCAGAAGTCACCTTGGTACGTGCTATGCACCATGCGCTATGTTACTTCTTGAGTTGAGTCAGAAGTCACCTTGGTACGTGCTATGCACCATGCGCTATGTTACTTCTTGAGTTGAGTCAGAAGTCACCTTGGTACGTGCTATGCACCATGCGCTATGTTACTTCTTGAGTTGAGTCAGAAGTCACCTTGGTACGTGCTATGCACCATGCGCTATGTTACTTCTTGAGTTGAGTCAGAAGTCACCTTGGTACGTGCTATGCACCATGCGCTATGTTACTTCTTGAGTTGAGTCAGAAGTCACCTTGGTACGTGCTATGCACCATGCGCTATGTTACTTCTTGAGTTGAGTCAGAAGTCACCTTGGTACGTGCTATGCACCATGCGCTATGTTACTTCTTGAGTTGAGTCAGAAGTCACCTTGGTACGTGCTATGCACCATGCGCTATGTTACTTCTTGAGTTGAGTCAGAAGTCACCTTGGTACGTGCTATGCACCATGCGCTATGTTACTTCTTGAGTTGAGTCAGAAGTCACCTTGGTACGTGCTATGCACCATGCGCTATGTTACTTCTTGAGTTGAGTCAGAAGTCACCTTGGTACGTGCTATGCACCATGCGCTATGTTACTTCTTGAGTTGAGTCAGAAGTCACCTTGGTACGTGCTATGCACCATGCGCTATGTTACTTCTTGAGTTGAGTCAGAAGTCACCTTGGTACGTGCTATGCACCATGCGCTATGTTACTTCTTGAGTTGAGTCAGAAGTCACCTTGGTACGTGCTATGCACCATGCGCTATGTTACTTCTTGAGTTGAGTCAGAAGTCACCTTGGTACGTGCTATGCACCATGCGCTATGTTACTTCTTGAGTTGAGTCAGAAGTCACCTTGGTACGTGCTATGCACCATGCGCTATGTTACTTCTTGAGTTGAGTCAGAAGTCACCTTGGTACGTGCTATGCACCATGCGCTATGTTACTTCTTGAGTTGAGTCAGAAGTCACCTTGGTACGTGCTATGCACCATGCGCTATGTTACTTCTTGAGTTGAGTCAGAAGTCACCTTGGTACGTGCTATGCACCATGCGCTATGTTACTTCTTGAGTTGAGTCAGAAGTCACCTTGGTACGTGCTATGCACCATGCGCTATGTTACTTCTTGAGTTGAGTCAGAAGTCACCTTGGTACGTGCTATGCACCATGCGCTATGTTACTTCTTGAGTTGAGTCAGAAGTCACCTTGGTACGTGCTATGCACCATGCGCTATGTTACTTCTTGAGTTGAGTCAGAAGTCACCTTGGTACGTGCTATGCACCATGCGCTATGTTACTTCTTGAGTTGAGTCAGAAGTCACCTTGGTACGTGCTATGCACCATGCGCTATGTTACTTCTTGAGTTGAGTCAGAAGTCACCTTGGTACGTGCTATGCACCATGCGCTATGTTACTTCTTGAGTTGAGTCAGAAGTCACCTTGGTACGTGCTATGCACCATGCGCTATGTTACTTCTTGAGTTGAGTCAGAAGTCACCTTGGTACGTGCTATGCACCATGCGCTATGTTACTTCTTGAGTTGAGTCAGAAGTCACCTTGGTACGTGCTATGCACCATGCGCTATGTTACTTCTTGAGTTGAGTCAGAAGTCACCTTGGTACGTGCTATGCACCATGCGCTATGTTACTTCTTGAGTTGAGTCAGAAGTCACCTTGGTACGTGCTATGCACCATGCGCTATGTTACTTCTTGAGTTGAGTCAGAAGTCACCTTGGTACGTGCTATGCACCATGCGCTATGTTACTTCTTGAGTTGAGTCAGAAGTCACCTTGGTACGTGCTATGCACCATGCGCTATGTTACTTCTTGAGTTGAGTCAGAAGTCACCTTGGTACGTGCTATGCACCATGCGCTATGTTACTTCTTGAGTTGAGTCAGAAGTCACCTTGGTACGTGCTATGCACCATGCGCTATGTTACTTCTTGAGTTGAGTCAGAAGTCACCTTGGTACGTGCTATGCACCATGCGCTATGTTACTTCTTGAGTTGAGTCAGAAGTCACCTTGGTACGTGCTATGCACCATGCGCTATGTTACTTCTTGAGTTGAGTCAGAAGTCACCTTGGTACGTGCTATGCACCATGCGCTATGTTACTTCTTGAGTTGAGTCAGAAGTCACCTTGGTACGTGCTATGCACCATGCGCTATGTTACTTCTTGAGTTGAGTCAGAAGTCACCTTGGTACGTGCTATGCACCATGCGCTATGTTACTTCTTGAGTTGAGTCAGAAGTCACCTTGGTACGTGCTATGCACCATGCGCTATGTTACTTCTTGAGTTGAGTCAGAAGTCACCTTGGTACGTGCTATGCACCATGCGCTATGTTACTTCTTGAGTTGAGTCAGAAGTCACCTTGGTACGTGCTATGCACCATGCGCTATGTTACTTCTTGAGTTGAGTCAGAAGTCACCTTGGTACGTGCTATGCACCATGCGCTATGTTACTTCTTGAGTTGAGTCAGAAGTCACCTTGGTACGTGCTATGCACCATGCGCTATGTTACTTCTTGAGTTGAGTCAGAAGTCACCTTGGTACGTGCTATGCACCATGCGCTATGTTACTTCTTGAGTTGAGTCAGAAGTCACCTTGGTACGTGCTATGCACCATGCGCTATGTTACTTCTTGAGTTGAGTCAGAAGTCACCTTGGTACGTGCTATGCACCATGCGCTATGTTACTTCTTGAGTTGAGTCAGAAGTCACCTTGGTACGTGCTATGCACCATGCGCTATGTTACTTCTTGAGTTGAGTCAGAAGTCACCTTGGTACGTGCTATGCACCATGCGCTATGTTACTTCTTGAGTTGAGTCAGAAGTCACCTTGGTACGTGCTATGCACCATGCGCTATGTTACTTCTTGAGTTGAGTCAGAAGTCACCTTGGTACGTGCTATGCACCATGCGCTATGTTACTTCTTGAGTTGAGTCAGAAGTCACCTTGGTACGTGCTATGCACCATGCGCTATGTTACTTCTTGAGTTGAGTCAGAAGTCACCTTGGTACGTGCTATGCACCATGCGCTATGTTACTTCTTGAGTTGAGTCAGAAGTCACCTTGGTACGTGCTATGCACCATGCGCTATGTTACTTCTTGAGTTGAGTCAGAAGTCACCTTGGTACGTGCTATGCACCATGCGCTATGTTACTTCTTGAGTTGAGTCAGAAGTCACCTTGGTACGTGCTATGCACCATGCGCTATGTTACTTCTTGAGTTGAGTCAGAAGTCACCTTGGTACGTGCTATGCACCATGCGCTATGTTACTTCTTGAGTTGAGTCAGAAGTCACCTTGGTACGTGCTATGCACCATGCGCTATGTTACTTCTTGAGTTGAGTCAGAAGTCACCTTGGTACGTGCTATGCACCATGCGCTATGTTACTTCTTGAGTTGAGTCAGAAGTCACCTTGGTACGTGCTATGCACCATGCGCTATGTTACTTCTTGAGTTGAGTCAGAAGTCACCTTGGTACGTGCTATGCACCATGCGCTATGTTACTTCTTGAGTTGAGTCAGAAGTCACCTTGGTACGTGCTATGCACCATGCGCTATGTTACTTCTTGAGTTGAGTCAGAAGTCACCTTGGTACGTGCTATGCACCATGCGCTATGTTACTTCTTGAGTTGAGTCAGAAGTCACCTTGGTACGTGCTATGCACCATGCGCTATGTTACTTCTTGAGTTGAGTCAGAAGTCACCTTGGTACGTGCTATGCACCATGCGCTATGTTACTTCTTGAGTTGAGTCAGAAGTCACCTTGGTACGTGCTATGCACCATGCGCTATGTTACTTCTTGAGTTGAGTCAGAAGTCACCTTGGTACGTGCTATGCACCATGCGCTATGTTACTTCTTGAGTTGAGTCAGAAGTCACCTTGGTACGTGCTATGCACCATGCGCTATGTTACTTCTTGAGTTGAGTCAGAAGTCACCTTGGTACGTGCTATGCACCATGCGCTATGTTACTTCTTGAGTTGAGTCAGAAGTCACCTTGGTACGTGCTATGCACCATGCGCTATGTTACTTCTTGAGTTGAGTCAGAAGTCACCTTGGTACGTGCTATGCACCATGCGCTATGTTACTTCTTGAGTTGAGTCAGAAGTCACCTTGGTACGTGCTATGCACCATGCGCTATGTTACTTCTTGAGTTGAGTCAGAAGTCACCTTGGTACGTGCTATGCACCATGCGCTATGTTACTTCTTGAGTTGAGTCAGAAGTCACCTTGGTACGTGCTATGCACCATGCGCTATGTTACTTCTTGAGTTGAGTCAGAAGTCACCTTGGTACGTGCTATGCACCATGCGCTATGTTACTTCTTGAGTTGAGTCAGAAGTCACCTTGGTACGTGCTATGCACCATGCGCTATGTTACTTCTTGAGTTGAGTCAGAAGTCACCTTGGTACGTGCTATGCACCATGCGCTATGTTACTTCTTGAGTTGAGTCAGAAGTCACCTTGGTACGTGCTATGCACCATGCGCTATGTTACTTCTTGAGTTGAGTCAGAAGTCACCTTGGTACGTGCTATGCACCATGCGCTATGTTACTTCTTGAGTTGAGTCAGAAGTCACCTTGGTACGTGCTATGCACCATGCGCTATGTTACTTCTTGAGTTGAGTCAGAAGTCACCTTGGTACGTGCTATGCACCATGCGCTATGTTACTTCTTGAGTTGAGTCAGAAGTCACCTTGGTACGTGCTATGCACCATGCGCTATGTTACTTCTTGAGTTGAGTCAGAAGTCACCTTGGTACGTGCTATGCACCATGCGCTATGTTACTTCTTGAGTTGAGTCAGAAGTCACCTTGGTACGTGCTATGCACCATGCGCTATGTTACTTCTTGAGTTGAGTCAGAAGTCACCTTGGTACGTGCTATGCACCATGCGCTATGTTACTTCTTGAGTTGAGTCAGAAGTCACCTTGGTACGTGCTATGCACCATGCGCTATGTTACTTCTTGAGTTGAGTCAGAAGTCACCTTGGTACGTGCTATGCACCATGCGCTATGTTACTTCTTGAGTTGAGTCAGAAGTCACCTTGGTACGTGCTATGCACCATGCGCTATGTTACTTCTTGAGTTGAGTCAGAAGTCACCTTGGTACGTGCTATGCACCATGCGCTATGTTACTTCTTGAGTTGAGTCAGAAGTCACCTTGGTACGTGCTATGCACCATGCGCTATGTTACTTCTTGAGTTGAGTCAGAAGTCACCTTGGTACGTGCTATGCACCATGCGCTATGTTACTTCTTGAGTTGAGTCAGAAGTCACCTTGGTACGTGCTATGCACCATGCGCTATGTTACTTCTTGAGTTGAGTCAGAAGTCACCTTGGTACGTGCTATGCACCATGCGCTATGTTACTTCTTGAGTTGAGTCAGAAGTCACCTTGGTACGTGCTATGCACCATGCGCTATGTTACTTCTTGAGTTGAGTCAGAAGTCACCTTGGTACGTGCTATGCACCATGCGCTATGTTACTTCTTGAGTTGAGTCAGAAGTCACCTTGGTACGTGCTATGCACCATGCGCTATGTTACTTCTTGAGTTGAGTCAGAAGTCACCTTGGTACGTGCTATGCACCATGCGCTATGTTACTTCTTGAGTTGAGTCAGAAGTCACCTTGGTACGTGCTATGCACCATGCGCTATGTTACTTCTTGAGTTGAGTCAGAAGTCACCTTGGTACGTGCTATGCACCATGCGCTATGTTACTTCTTGAGTTGAGTCAGAAGTCACCTTGGTACGTGCTATGCACCATGCGCTATGTTACTTCTTGAGTTGAGTCAGAAGTCACCTTGGTACGTGCTATGCACCATGCGCTATGTTACTTCTTGAGTTGAGTCAGAAGTCACCTTGGTACGTGCTATGCACCATGCGCTATGTTACTTCTTGAGTTGAGTCAGAAGTCACCTTGGTACGTGCTATGCACCATGCGCTATGTTACTTCTTGAGTTGAGTCAGAAGTCACCTTGGTACGTGCTATGCACCATGCGCTATGTTACTTCTTGAGTTGAGTCAGAAGTCACCTTGGTACGTGCTATGCACCATGCGCTATGTTACTTCTTGAGTTGAGTCAGAAGTCACCTTGGTACGTGCTATGCACCATGCGCTATGTTACTTCTTGAGTTGAGTCAGAAGTCACCTTGGTACGTGCTATGCACCATGCGCTATGTTACTTCTTGAGTTGAGTCAGAAGTCACCTTGGTACGTGCTATGCACCATGCGCTATGTTACTTCTTGAGTTGAGTCAGAAGTCACCTTGGTACGTGCTATGCACCATGCGCTATGTTACTTCTTGAGTTGAGTCAGAAGTCACCTTGGTACGTGCTATGCACCATGCGCTATGTTACTTCTTGAGTTGAGTCAGAAGTCACCTTGGTACGTGCTATGCACCATGCGCTATGTTACTTCTTGAGTTGAGTCAGAAGTCACCTTGGTACGTGCTATGCACCATGCGCTATGTTACTTCTTGAGTTGAGTCAGAAGTCACCTTGGTACGTGCTATGCACCATGCGCTATGTTACTTCTTGAGTTGAGTCAGAAGTCACCTTGGTACGTGCTATGCACCATGCGCTATGTTACTTCTTGAGTTGAGTCAGAAGTCACCTTGGTACGTGCTATGCACCATGCGCTATGTTACTTCTTGAGTTGAGTCAGAAGTCACCTTGGTACGTGCTATGCACCATGCGCTATGTTACTTCTTGAGTTGAGTCAGAAGTCACCTTGGTACGTGCTATGCACCATGCGCTATGTTACTTCTTGAGTTGAGTCAGAAGTCACCTTGGTACGTGCTATGCACCATGCGCTATGTTACTTCTTGAGTTGAGTCAGAAGTCACCTTGGTACGTGCTATGCACCATGCGCTATGTTACTTCTTGAGTTGAGTCAGAAGTCACCTTGGTACGTGCTATGCACCATGCGCTATGTTACTTCTTGAGTTGAGTCAGAAGTCACCTTGGTACGTGCTATGCACCATGCGCTATGTTACTTCTTGAGTTGAGTCAGAAGTCACCTTGGTACGTGCTATGCACCATGCGCTATGTTACTTCTTGAGTTGAGTCAGAAGTCACCTTGGTACGTGCTATGCACCATGCGCTATGTTACTTCTTGAGTTGAGTCAGAAGTCACCTTGGTACGTGCTATGCACCATGCGCTATGTTACTTCTTGAGTTGAGTCAGAAGTCACCTTGGTACGTGCTATGCACCATGCGCTATGTTACTTCTTGAGTTGAGTCAGAAGTCACCTTGGTACGTGCTATGCACCATGCGCTATGTTACTTCTTGAGTTGAGTCAGAAGTCACCTTGGTACGTGCTATGCACCATGCGCTATGTTACTTCTTGAGTTGAGTCAGAAGTCACCTTGGTACGTGCTATGCACCATGCGCTATGTTACTTCTTGAGTTGAGTCAGAAGTCACCTTGGTACGTGCTATGCACCATGCGCTATGTTACTTCTTGAGTTGAGTCAGAAGTCACCTTGGTACGTGCTATGCACCATGCGCTATGTTACTTCTTGAGTTGAGTCAGAAGTCACCTTGGTACGTGCTATGCACCATGCGCTATGTTACTTCTTGAGTTGAGTCAGAAGTCACCTTGGTACGTGCTATGCACCATGCGCTATGTTACTTCTTGAGTTGAGTCAGAAGTCACCTTGGTACGTGCTATGCACCATGCGCTATGTTACTTCTTGAGTTGAGTCAGAAGTCACCTTGGTACGTGCTATGCACCATGCGCTATGTTACTTCTTGAGTTGAGTCAGAAGTCACCTTGGTACGTGCTATGCACCATGCGCTATGTTACTTCTTGAGTTGAGTCAGAAGTCACCTTGGTACGTGCTATGCACCATGCGCTATGTTACTTCTTGAGTTGAGTCAGAAGTCACCTTGGTACGTGCTATGCACCATGCGCTATGTTACTTCTTGAGTTGAGTCAGAAGTCACCTTGGTACGTGCTATGCACCATGCGCTATGTTACTTCTTGAGTTGAGTCAGAAGTCACCTTGGTACGTGCTATGCACCATGCGCTATGTTACTTCTTGAGTTGAGTCAGAAGTCACCTTGGTACGTGCTATGCACCATGCGCTATGTTACTTCTTGAGTTGAGTCAGAAGTCACCTTGGTACGTGCTATGCACCATGCGCTATGTTACTTCTTGAGTTGAGTCAGAAGTCACCTTGGTACGTGCTATGCACCATGCGCTATGTTACTTCTTGAGTTGAGTCAGAAGTCACCTTGGTACGTGCTATGCACCATGCGCTATGTTACTTCTTGAGTTGAGTCAGAAGTCACCTTGGTACGTGCTATGCACCATGCGCTATGTTACTTCTTGAGTTGAGTCAGAAGTCACCTTGGTACGTGCTATGCACCATGCGCTATGTTACTTCTTGAGTTGAGTCAGAAGTCACCTTGGTACGTGCTATGCACCATGCGCTATGTTACTTCTTGAGTTGAGTCAGAAGTCACCTTGGTACGTGCTATGCACCATGCGCTATGTTACTTCTTGAGTTGAGTCAGAAGTCACCTTGGTACGTGCTATGCACCATGCGCTATGTTACTTCTTGAGTTGAGTCAGAAGTCACCTTGGTACGTGCTATGCACCATGCGCTATGTTACTTCTTGAGTTGAGTCAGAAGTCACCTTGGTACGTGCTATGCACCATGCGCTATGTTACTTCTTGAGTTGAGTCAGAAGTCACCTTGGTACGTGCTATGCACCATGCGCTATGTTACTTCTTGAGTTGAGTCAGAAGTCACCTGGGTACGTGCTATGCACCATGCGCTATGTTACTTCTTGAGTTGAGTCAGAAGTCACCTTGGTACGTGCTATGCACCATGCGCTATGTTACTTCTTGAGTTGAGTCAGAAGTCACCTTGGTACGTGCTATGCACCATGCGCTATGTTACTTCTTGAGTTGAGTCAGAAGTCACCTTGGTACGTGCTATGCACCATGCGCTATGTTACTTCTTGAGTTGAGTCAGAAGTCACCTTGGTACGTGCTATGCACCATGCGCTATGTTACTTCTTGAGTTGAGTCAGAAGTCACCTTGGTACGTGCTATGCACCATGCGCTATGTTACTTCTTGAGTTGAGTCAGAAGTCACCTTGGTACGTGCTATGCACCATGCGCTATGTTACTTCTTGAGTTGAGTCAGAAGTCACCTTGGTACGTGCTATGCACCATGCGCTATGTTACTTCTTGAGTTGAGTCAGAAGTCACCTTGGTACGTGCTATGCACCATGCGCTATGTTACTTCTTGAGTTGAGTCAGAAGTCACCTTGGTACGTGCTATGCACCATGCGCTATGTTACTTCTTGAGTTGAGTCAGAAGTCACCTTGGTACGTGCTATGCACCATGCGCTATGTTACTTCTTGAGTTGAGTCAGAAGTCACCTTGGTACGTGCTATGCACCATGCGCTATGTTACTTCTTGAGTTGAGTCAGAAGTCACCTTGGTACGTGCTATGCACCATGCGCTATGTTACTTCTTGAGTTGAGTCAGAAGTCACCTTGGTACGTGCTATGCACCATGCGCTATGTTACTTCTTGAGTTGAGTCAGAAGTCACCTTGGTACGTGCTATGCACCATGCGCTATGTTACTTCTTGAGTTGAGTCAGAAGTCACCTTGGTACGTGCTATGCACCATGCGCTATGTTACTTCTTGAGTTGAGTCAGAAGTCACCTTGGTACGTGCTATGCACCATGCGCTATGTTACTTCTTGAGTTGAGTCAGAAGTCACCTTGGTACGTGCTATGCACCATGCGCTATGTTACTTCTTGAGTTGAGTCAGAAGTCACCTTGGTACGTGCTATGCACCATGCGCTATGTTACTTCTTGAGTTGAGTCAGAAGTCACCTTGGTACGTGCTATGCACCATGCGCTATGTTACTTCTTGAGTTGAGTCAGAAGTCACCTTGGTACGTGCTATGCACCATGCGCTATGTTACTTCTTGAGTTGAGTCAGAAGTCACCTTGGTACGTGCTATGCACCATGCGCTATGTTGCTTCTTGAGTTGAGTCAGAAGTCACCTTGGTACGTGCTATGCACCATGCGCTATGTTACTTCTTGAGTTGAGTCAGAAGTCACCTTGGTACGTGCTATGCACCATGCGCTATGTTACTTCTTGAGTTGAGTCAGAAGTCACCTTGGTACGTGCTATGCACCATGCGCTATGTTACTTCTTGAGTTGAGTCAGAAGTCACCTTGGTACGTGCTATGCACCATGCGCTATGCACCATGCGCTATGTTACTTCTTGAGTTGAGTCAGAAGTCACCTTGGTACGTGCTATGCACCATGCGCTATGTTACTTCTTGAGTTGAGTCAGAAGTCACCTTGGTACGTGCTATGCACCATGCGCTATGTTACTTCTTGAGTTGAGTCAGAAGTCACCTTGGTACGTGCTATGCACCATGCGCTATGTTACTTCTTGAGTTGAGTCAGAAGTCACCTTGGTACGTGCTATGCACCATGCGCTATGTTACTTCTTGAGTTGAGTCAGAAGTCACCTTGGTACGTGCTATGCACCATGCGCTATGTTACTTCTTGAGTTGAGTCAGAAGTCACCTTGGTACGTGCTATGCACCATGCGCTATGTTACTTCTTGAGTTGAGTCAGAAGTCACCTTGGTACGTGCTATGCACCATGCGCTATGTTACTTCTTGAGTTGAGTCAGAAGTCACCTTGGTACGTGCTATGCACCATGCGCTATGTTACTTCTTGAGTTGAGTCAGAAGTCACCTTGGTACGTGCTATGCACCATGCGCTATGTTACTTCTTGAGTTGAGTCAGAAGTCACCTTGGTACGTGCTATGCACCATGCGCTATGTTACTTCTTGAGTTGAGTCAGAAGTCACCTTGGTACGTGCTATGCACCATGCGCTATGTTACTTCTTGAGTTGAGTCAGAAGTCACCTTGGTACGTGCTATGCACCATGCGCTATGTTACTTCTTGAGTTGAGTCAGAAGTCACCTTGGTACGTGCTATGCACCATGCGCTATGTTACTTCTTGAGTTGAGTCAGAAGTCACCTTGGTACGTGCTATGCACCATGCGCTATGTTACTTCTTGAGTTGAGTCAGAAGTCACCTTGGTACGTGCTATGCACCATGCGCTATGTTACTTCTTGAGTTGAGTCAGAAGTCACCTTGGTACGTGCTATGCACCATGCGCTATGTTACTTCTTGAGTTGAGTCAGAAGTCACCTTGGTACGTGCTATGCACCATGCGCTATGTTACTTCTTGAGTTGAGTCAGAAGTCACCTTGGTACGTGCTATGCACCATGCGCTATGTTACTTCTTGAGTTGAGTCAGAAGTCACCTTGGTACGTGCTATGCACCATGCGCTATGTTACTTCTTGAGTTGAGTCAGAAGTCACCTTGGTACGTGCTATGCACCATGCGCTATGTTACTTCTTGAGTTGAGTCAGAAGTCACCTTGGTACGTGCTATGCACCATGCGCTATGTTACTTCTTGAGTTGAGTCAGAAGTCACCTTGGTACGTGCTATGCACCATGCGCTATGTTACTTCTTGAGTTGAGTCAGAAGTCACCTTGGTACGTGCTATGCACCATGCGCTATGTTACTTCTTGAGTTGAGTCAGAAGTCACCTTGGTACGTGCTATGCACCATGCGCTATGTTACTTCTTGAGTTGAGTCAGAAGTCACCTTGGTACGTGCTATGCACCATGCGCTATGTTACTTCTTGAGTTGAGTCAGAAGTCACCTTGGTACGTGCTATGCACCATGCGCTATGTTACTTCTTGAGTTGAGTCAGAAGTCACCTTGGTACGTGCTATGCACCATGCGCTATGTTACTTCTTGAGTTGAGTCAGAAGTCACCTTGGTACGTGCTATGCACCATGCGCTATGTTACTTCTTGAGTTGAGTCAGAAGTCACCTTGGTACGTGCTATGCACCATGCGCTATGTTACTTCTTGAGTTGAGTCAGAAGTCACCTTGGTACGTGCTATGCACCATGCGCTATGTTACTTCTTGAGTTGAGTCAGAAGTCACCTTGGTACGTGCTATGCACCATGCGCTATGTTACTTCTTGAGTTGAGTCAGAAGTCACCTTGGTACGTGCTATGCACCATGCGCTATGTTACTTCTTGAGTTGAGTCAGAAGTCACCTTGGTACGTGCTATGCACCATGCGCTATGTTACTTCTTGAGTTGAGTGAGAAGTCACCTTGGTACGTGCTATGCACCATGCGCTATGTTACTTCTTGAGTTGAGTCAGAAGTCACCTTGGTACGTGCTATGCACCATGCGCTATGTTACTTCTTGAGTTGAGTCAGAAGTCACCTTGGTACGTGCTATGCACCATGCGCTATGTTACTTCTTGAGTTGAGTCAGAAGTCACCTTGGTACGTGCTATGCACCATGCGCTATGTTACTTCTTGAGTTGAGTCAGAAGTCACCTTGGTACGTGCTATGCACCATGCGCTATGTTACTTCTTGAGTTGAGTCAGAAGTCACCTTGGTACGTGCTATGCACCATGCGCTATGTTACTTCTTGAGTTGAGTCAGAAGTCACCTTGGTACGTGCTATGCACCATGCGCTATGTTACTTCTTGAGTTGAGTCAGAAGTCACCTTGGTACGTGCTATGCACCATGCGCTATGTTACTTCTTGAGTTGAGTCAGAAGTCACCTTGGTACGTGCTGTGCACCATGCGCTATGTTACTTCTTGAGTTGAGTCAGAAGTCACCTTGGTACGTGCTGTGCACCATGCGCTATGTTACTTCTTGAGTTGAGTCAGAAGTCACCTTGGTACGTGCTATGCACCATGCGCTATGTTACTTCTTGAGTTGAGTCAGAAGTCACCTTGGTACGTGCTATGCACCATGCGCTATGTTACTTCTTGAGTTGAGTCAGAAGTCACCTTGGTACGTGCTATGCACCATGCGCTATGTTACTTCTTGAGTTGAGTCAGAAGTCACCTTGGTACGTGCTATGCACCATGCGCTATGTTACTTCTTGAGTTGAGTCAGAAGTCACCTTGGTACGTGCTATGCACCATGCGCTATGTTACTTCTTGAGTTGAGTCAGAAGTCACCTTGGTACGTGCTATGCACCATGCGCTATGTTACTTCTTGAGTTGAGTCAGAAGTCACCTTGGTACGTGCTATGCACCATGCGCTATGTTACTTCTTGAGTTGAGTCAGAAGTCACCTTGGTACGTGCTATGCACCATGCGCTATGTTACTTCTTGAGTTGAGTCAGAAGTCACCTTGGTACGTGCTATGCACCATGCGCTATGTTACTTCTTGAGTTGAGTCAGAAGTCACCTTGGTACGTGCTATGCACCATGCGCTATGTTACTTCTTGAGTTGAGTCAGAAGTCACCTTGGTACGTGCTATGCACCATGCGCTATGTTACTTCTTGAGTTGAGTCAGAAGTCACCTTGGTACGTGCTATGCACCATGCGCTATGTTACTTCTTGAGTTGAGTCAGAAGTCACCTTGGTACGTGCTATGCACCATGCGCTATGTTACTTCTTGAGTTGAGTCAGAAGTCACCTTGGTACGTGCTATGCACCATGCGCTATGTTACTTCTTGAGTTGAGTCAGAAGTCACCTTGGTACGTGCTATGCACCATGCGCTATGTTACTTCTTGAGTTGAGTCAGAAGTCACCTTGGTACGTGCTATGCACCATGCGCTATGTTACTTCTTGAGTTGAGTCAGAAGTCACCTTGGTACGTGCTATGCACCATGCGCTATGTTACTTCTTGAGTTGAGTCAGAAGTCACCTTGGTACGTGCTATGCACCATGCGCTATGTTACTTCTGGAGTTGAGTCAGAAGTCACCTTGGTACGTGCTATGCACCATGCGCTATGTTACTTCTTGAGTTGAGTCAGAAGTCACCTTGGTACGTGCTATGCACCATGCGCTATGTTACTTCTTGAGTTGAGTCAGAAGTCACCTTGGTACGTGCTATGCACCATGCGCTATGTTACTTCTTGAGTTGAGTCAGAAGTCACCTTGGTACGTGCTATGCACCATGCGCTATGTTACTTCTTGAGTTGAGTCAGAAGTCACCTTGGTACGTGCTATGCACCATGCGCTATGTTACTTCTTGAGTTGAGTCAGAAGTCACCTTGGTACGTGCTATGCACCATGCGCTATGTTACTTCTTGAGTTGAGTCAGAAGTCACCTTGGTACGTGCTATGCACCATGCGCTATGTTACTTCTTGAGTTGAGTCAGAAGTCACCTTGGTACGTGCTATGCACCATGCGCTATGTTACTTCTTGAGTTGAGTCAGAAGTCACCTTGGTACGTGCTGTGCACCATGCGCTATGTTACTTCTTGAGTTGAGTCAGAAGTCACCTTGGTACGTGCTATGCACCATGCGCTATGTTACTTCTTGAGTTGAGTCAGAAGTCACCTTGGTACGTGCTATGCACCATGCGCTATGTTACTTCTTGAGTTGAGTCAGAAGTCACCTTGGTACGTGCTATGCACCATGCGCTATGTTACTTCTTGAGTTGAGTCAGAAGTCACCTTGGTACGTGCTATGCACCATGCGCTATGTTACTTCTTGAGTTGAGTCAGAAGTCACCTTGGTACGTGCTATGCACCATGCGCTATGTTAC
Organism: Closterium sp. Naga37s-1; assembly: GCA_947471745.1. Lineage (NCBI taxonomy): Eukaryota > Viridiplantae > Streptophyta > Zygnematophyceae > Desmidiales > Closteriaceae > Closterium > Closterium sp. Naga37s-1. The sequence continues at coordinate 1,680,130 of CANJKZ010000795.1, read as the reverse complement.
TTCTTGAGTTGAGTCAGAAGTCACCTTGGTACGTGCTATGCACCATGCGCTATGTTACTTCTTGAGTTGAGTCAGAAGTCACCTTGGTACGTGCTATGCACCATGCGCTATGTTACTTCTTGAGTTGAGTCAGAAGTCACCTTGGTACGTGCTATGCACCATGCGCTATGTTACTTCTTGAGTTGAGTCAGAAGTCACCTTGGTACGTGCTATGCACCATGCGCTATGTTACTTCTTGAGTTGAGTCAGAAGTCACCTTGGTACGTGCTATGCACCATGCGCTATGTTACTTCTTGAGTTGAGTCAGAAGTCACCTTGGTACGTGCTATGCACCATGCGCTATGTTACTTCTTGAGTTGAGTCAGAAGTCACCTTGGTACGTGCTATGCACCATGCGCTATGTTACTTCTTGAGTTGAGTCAGAAGTCACCTTGGTACGTGCTATGCACCATGCGCTATGTTACTTCTTGAGTTGAGTCAGAAGTCACCTTGGTACGTGCTATGCACCATGCGCTATGTTACTTCTTGAGTTGAGTCAGAAGTCACCTTGGTACGTGCTATGCACCATGCGCTATGTTACTTCTTGAGTTGAGTCAGAAGTCACCTTGGTACGTGCTATGCACCATGCGCTATGTTACTTCTTGAGTTGAGTCAGAAGTCACCTTGGTACGTGCTATGCACCATGCGCTATGTTACTTCTTGAGTTGAGTCAGAAGTCACCTTGGTACGTGCTATGCACCATGCGCTATGTTACTTCTTGAGTTGAGTCAGAAGTCACCTTGGTACGTGCTATGCACCATGCGCTATGTTACTTCTTGAGTTGAGTCAGAAGTCACCTTGGTACGTGCTATGCACCATGCGCTATGTTACTTCTTGAGTTGAGTCAGAAGTCACCTTGGTACGTGCTATGCACCATGCGCTATGTTACTTCTTGAGTTGAGTCAGAAGTCACCTTGGTACGTGCTATGCACCATGCGCTATGTTACTTCTTGAGTTGAGTCAGAAGTCACCTTGGTACGTGCTATGCACCATGCGCTATGTTACTTCTTGAGTTGAGTCAGAAGTCACCTTGGTACGTGCTATGCACCATGCGCTATGTTACTTCTTGAGTTGAGTCAGAAGTCACCTTGGTACGTGCTATGCACCATGCGCTATGTTACTTCTTGAGTTGAGTCAGAAGTCACCTTGGTACGTGCTATGCACCATGCGCTATGTTACTTCTTGAGTTGAGTCAGAAGTCACCTTGGTACGTGCTATGCACCATGCGCTATGTTACTTCTTGAGTTGAGTCAGAAGTCACCTTGGTACGTGCTATGCACCATGCGCTATGTTACTTCTTGAGTTGAGTCAGAAGTCACCTTGGTACGTGCTATGCACCATGCGCTATGTTACTTCTTGAGTTGAGTCAGAAGTCACCTTGGTACGTGCTATGCACCATGCGCTATGTTACTTCTTGAGTTGAGTCAGAAGTCACCTTGGTACGTGCTATGCACCATGCGCTATGTTACTTCTTGAGTTGAGTCAGAAGTCACCTTGGTACGTGCTATGCACCATGCGCTATGTTACTTCTTGAGTTGAGTCAGAAGTCACCTTGGTACGTGCTATGCACCATGCGCTATGTTACTTCTTGAGTTGAGTCAGAAGTCACCTTGGTACGTGCTATGCACCATGCGCTATGTTACTTCTTGAGTTGAGTCAGAAGTCACCTTGGTACGTGCTATGCACCATGCGCTATGTTGCTTCTTGAGTTGAGTCAGAAGTCACCTTGGTACGTGCTATGCACCATGCGCTATGTTACTTCTTGAGTTGAGTCAGAAGTCACCTTGGTACGTGCTATGCACCATGCGCTATGTTACTTCTTGAGTTGAGTCAGAAGTCACCTTGGTACGTGCTATGCACCATGCGCTATGTTACTTCTTGAGTTGAGTCAGAAGTCACCTTGGTACGTGCTATGCACCATGCGCTATGTTACTTCTTGAGTTGAGTCAGAAGTCACCTTGGTACGTGCTATGCACCATGCGCTATGTTACTTCTTGAGTTGAGTCAGAAGTCACCTTGGTACGTGCTATGCACCATGCGCTATGTTACTTCTTGAGTTGAGTCAGAAGTCACCTTGGTACGTGCTATGCACCATGCGCTATGTTACTTCTTGAGTTGAGTCAGAAGTCACCTTGGTACGTGCTATGCACCATGCGCTATGTTACTTCTTGAGTTGAGTCAGAAGTCACCTTGGTACGTGCTATGCACCATGCGCTATGTTACTTCTTGAGTTGAGTCAGAAGTCACCTTGGTACGTGCTATGCACCATGCGCTATGTTACTTCTTGAGTTGAGTCAGAAGTCACCTTGGTACGTGCTATGCACCATGCGCTATGTTACTTCTTGAGTTGAGTCAGAAGTCACCTTGGTACGTGCTATGCACCATGCGCTATGTTACTTCTTGAGTTGAGTCAGAAGTCACCTCTGCATGCTTGCGCCATGCCTGTGTATCCGTATATGTTTTGTAGGGATCACTGTGTGTGTTTGGCCTGCTCACATACCCACACGCACAGATATTCACATGCGTACATGTGTTCCCATGCACACATTAGATGCGAGCTCCATCACCCCCTATCCCACTCATCCCCTCTCCGCCTCCACCCGTGTCCCTTGGCTGTCCTTCCATCTCCTTCCTGTCTTTCAGCTTGGAGCTGAAAAGCAGCAACCTCCCCTACCGTTGTCCCTTCCTTCTTGCTAATCCCTCCCTTGTCACTGCCAATCCCCTCTCCCCCCCCATCAGCCCGCTGTTGAAGAGTGGCGGGTTCTTTGGCCGCAGCAGCAAGGAGGCCAGCAAGCACATTCGCTTCACGGATGAAAACCTTAGGGAGCTGCTCAGGGAGTTCTTTCAGGGCAAGGAGAGCCGCAACATTCTCGTAGCCCAGCCCTCTGCTGCACAATAGGCCCACTCGTGCCCCACACATCCTCCACTCGTGCTCCACACATCCTCCACTCGTGCTCCACACATCCTCCACTCGTGCTCCACACATCCTCCACTCGTGCTCCACACATCCTCCACTCGTGCTCCACACATCCTCCACTCGTGCTCCACACATCCTCCACTCGTGCTCCACACATGCTCCACGCATCATCCACACATGCTCCACACAAACTGCGGTTATTGACTCGCTGCTCCGCGAGTACTTCCCAAGGGGGAACCGCAGCAACCTCATAGCCCAGCCCTCTGCTGCACACTAGACCCACTCGTGCATACTCTAGGTGAACGGTTACCACCAATGTTATGGGGAGCACCGACTGTGATCCCCCCGATACGGGCGCACCATTTAATTGGCGCAGCGCATGCGCTTACACAGAGACGAACGCACCGACGATATATTTAATTAAGCACTCCCTATTTTGGATTTCCACGTGCTGTGTAGAAACAATCAGCTTCTGGTACGGTAGCCTTTGAATTGTCACATTCTCGTTGAAATAATGCTTGCTTTCAAGCGCACCCGTGAATATTCACAAATGTCATGGTGACTGGGTGTTATCTTCTTGCATCCCAACAAGGGACGCCACAGGGCGATGTTCGGCAGCACACGGGATACAGTGAGGGGGAGGGGGCGGAATCCAAACTCAAACCTAGGGTTTCTAGTTTGGGCTGGTCAACTTGGAGTCAACCCATGTCGACTCCAAGTCCGGGGTCCAGGCGCAAGCGGAAAGTTTTGGGGGGAAGGCGCGGACGAGCGATTCGTGGGATGGGGGCTCACGAAACTGCGGCAGCACAAAACGAAACTTCCCGTGCTGAACAGTTTTTCTCCCCCCTGCCTCATTTCACTGTTGCGACTTGTTTGGGTATATCACTATCCAAAAACCTTCAATTTGAAGGTAATAAATGTCGTATTCACCTGACGTACCTTATAGAGATTAGTGTATTTGCATTACGTTTTTTATGTCGTAATTACTAGTTATTTTAGAGGGTGGGGTAAAATTATAAACAAAATGCGTGAATGAGGGAATCCAAGTTACACCCCCCGTGGGCCCTGGCACTTACGGGAGTGCAATTTGGATTCCCTGGGCACTAGGGCGGAGTTTTTCCGCCATTGGGGAGTGAGAAGATTTGATCAAGAATGGATGAACTATGAAATGAAGTGAGTACAAATATGAAACCCTAATTGGTTGTACCCCCTATGGGATACCCCACTATAGCCTACACAACAGCATAAGCTACAATGTTCTGACACACCCCCATAGGCAAAGTGGGGGAGAACAAGGGGTCACAAGACCAGTCAAGCAAAGCAAAGTAAAGCAAGCTCAGGGTGGATCACAAAGTCACCACACAGTCCGAGCACAGGGTCAAGGCCACACGGCCAGTTCACATGCAAGAGTACACACATATATATAAAGCTAGACAAGCAAGAGCAGGTATGTATATATGTGAGAGTACAAGCAAGGTCAAGAGGAGAGCAAGTGAGGCAAGACGGGCACAAGACCCAGCTGAGTGCAGAAGCGCTGATGATCACAAGGCGGAAGTGCCTTGGTGAAGACATCAGCAGTGTTGGCCTCAGAGGCCACGTACGCAAGCCGCAGCTGTCCACGTTGCTGTAGCTCACGAGCAAGGAAGTAGCGGAGAGCAATGTGCTTTGTTCTGTGCTCCAGTCGCTGCTCTCGACACAAGGCCAGCATGGCCTTGTTGTCTACGTACAGGACTGGAGGAGAACGAGGCGGCTCTCCAAGGTCGGTCAGCAGGTAGGTGAGCCAGCGAAGCTCCTGTGCAGCCATGGCCCCGGCGTAGATCTCAGCCTCACAACTCGAGCCAAGAACAGAAGACGAGCGAGTAGCCCGCCACGAAACAGAGCCGGAACCAAGGCTGAAGGTGTAACCCTGTGACGACCGCTGCGTAGCCTGGTCGTCAGCCCAAGAAGCGTCCGCGTGCCCAGTGAGGACCACTGGACTCCGCCCTCCAAGCACTAGCCCCATGCCCGACGTACTGCACAAGTAGCACAACACCCTCTTCGCTGCAGCCATGTGCTCTGGTCTGTGTCTCCCAGGAGCAACATAGCGTGCAAGAATGCTAAGAGGGTATGCAAGGTCAGGTCGTGTGCAGGTCATCAGGTACATGAGGCAGCCAACAAGCTCTGGGTACGGGCCACTCGACTCTACGGACTCATCCGAAGGCAGAGCTGAGAGCGAGTGGCGAGTAGACAGAGGAGTGGCCTGAGGCGAGGAGTACGTGAAGCCGAAGCGCTGAAGGACCTGCTGCACCATGTGTGACTGAGTCAGGGTAATGGTGCGGCGTGCTCTGTCCCGGGTGATCTGCAAGCCAAGGTAGCTGCGCAGTTCACCCAGGTCTGTGCACGTGTGTCTCTTCTGCAGCTCGGACTTCACGTAGGCGAGTCCAGCAGTGTCAGCTGTGGCAAAGACCAAGTCGTCGACGTACACGAGGATGTAGAACGGCGGCAGAGAGGTGTCGGTGCGTAGAAACAGCGACGGGTCGGCAGTAGAAGGAGCAAACCCAAGAGCCGCAAGCGTAGTCCTCAGTGTGTCGTGCCACTCACGTGGCGCCTGGCGGAGACCGTAGACTGGACGCCGGAGACTCCACTGGGTACCAGGAGGGAAAGACCCAGTGAAGCCAGGTGGGCGACGCAGCCAGATCTCCTCGTGCAGGCTGCCCTGCAAGAAAGCTGTGCTGAAGTCAAGAGAGTGCAGCTCGTAATCACGGTGAGCAGCAACGTGCAGCAGTACCCGAAGAGTGGTCATCTTCGGGGTGGGGGAGAAGGTCTGAAAGTAGTCAACTCCCTGCCGCTGACTGAAGCCACGAGCCACGTAACGCGCCTTGAAGACAGGCGGAGAACCCGGCGGCCGCTTCACCCTGAAGATCCACATGCCACTGACGATGTTCGCCCCAGGAGGGGGGACAGCGTCAACGTAGGTGCCTGTGGACTTCCAGGAAGCCATCTCTGCATCCATAGCTGCCTGCCACTGAGAGGAGTAGGGACCCTCTATCGCCTCCGCGTAAGAGCGCGGAGTCGGGATGTCAAGTGCATCCGGGTCTCCCTCAGGGGTAAGCAGTACGGACACGAGATGAGGTGAGGCAGCTGCCAGACACTGGAACTCCTCCTGCCTGTCCTCAAGGACGTCCGTGCCAAGGGCACACTCACCCCCGACGGACGGAGGACAGACAGACTCAGACTCAGCGACAAGACTAGCAGCGTAGTCTAAGCGACAGCGAGCAGCAAAGTCGACGAGCTCAGTAACGAGAGCAGACGCAGCAGTAGACTCGAAAGAAGGGTCAGTGACAACAGTAGCAAGGAGACGCGTGACAGTAGGACTGGCAGCACGAAGGGAGTCCGACTCCGGGTCAGGAAGAGCAGGAAGAGAGGACTCAGGAGGAGAAGGCAAAGGGGCACGCAGAGGAGCAGTGGACGGACGCAGAGACATCCGGTGCGTGCCAGGGACAGGAGGAGGACGCTGACGCGAACCGCGACCACTAGTGCGAGCAGCACGGACAGGCGACGCAGGGCGAGACGCAGGCTCACGACGCTCAGCCAGACCTCCAGTAGGACCAGTGTAGGGAGAAGGAGCAGGCAAAGGGGAGGTAGGCTGCAACTGTAGCTGGGACGAGACAGGCTGTGGACACTCTAAGGGAGGAGGAGGACCAGTAGAAGGTGGAAGACCAAGAACCTGCTGCAGGAGTGGAACGAAGTACGGTCGAGGCCGCGCGGCGACGCTAGAAGCAGCAGGGACAGCACCAGAACCCTCAGCAGGAGCACCCGCTCCAGCAGTACCACCAGTAGCTCCAGAACCTCCAGCAGCACCAGGAGCACCCCCAGCAGGACTGCCAGCGGTAGTCTCAGCGCCAACACCCTCAGCAGCACCAGCTCCAGTGCACCCAGGACGAGCACCTCCGGGACCCGCGACCGCAGCACCCTCAGCAGCCGAAGGACCTCCAGCACCAGCAGCACGCCTCCAGCGCCGGGCAAACCACTCACGCAGCTCCTGTGGAGAAAGTGGCTCCCGGCGAGACGAAGCACTCGGAGAACCTCCAGGCGGAGCACCTCCAGGCTCAGCACCCCCAGGCGTAGCACCCCTAGGCTCAGCACCCCCAGACGTAGCACCCCTAGGCTCAGCACCCCTAGGCTGAGCACCCCCAGACTCAGCACCCCCAGGCTCAGCACCCCTAGGCTCAGCACCCCCAGACGTAGCACCCCCAGGCCCAGCACCCCTAGGCTCCGCACCCCCAGGCACAGCACCCCCAGCCTCAGCACCCTCAGCAGCACCAGAGTCACCAGTGACCTCGACAGGCTCGACTGCGTCTACCTGGGACACACCTGAAGGGGCAGGACCCTGAGGGGGGAGGGGGTCTACCTGGGGGGGACCTGGTACCAGGAAGAGTGGGGGTGGGGGGAGGGACGGAGTGCGGTAGGGGAAGAGGCGGTAGTAGGGGACCGACTCGTCAAACGTGACGTCCTGGGAGGACAGAACACGGCGAGAGGTGGGGTGGTAAAACTGCCACCCAGGCGCGTCAGGGGGGAACCCCAGGAAGACGCAAGGAGCAGCACGAGGGGATAGTTTGTCCGCAGACAGGTCGCGGACAAACGCCCGAGATCCCCAGACCCGGAACGCCGACGCATTGCCAACCTTCCCCGTCCACAGCAAGGCTGGGGAGGTCTCCGGCCTGGAGACCCTGGGGTGGAGGTTGATCTGATGCGCCGCGTACCTCACCGCAAACGGCCACAGAAAATGGGGGGCAGCCGCATGCATCATAGACGTACGAGCGACGTCCATGACCATGCCAATGCGGCGCTCAGCAATCCCATTTTGCTGCGGTGAGTCCGGAAGCGTGAAGGTCTGACGGATGCCCCGTGCACGACAGTAGGCACGCAGAAGGCCAGAGGAGAACTCTCCGCCTCTGTCCGAGTGCAGACGCAGAACAGGAAAGTCCGAGCCGAAGCTCTGCCTGAGCTGGAGACGAGCTGCGCGGATCCAGTCGATCAGCACCTCAGTGACATCACCCTTGCTGCGCAAGGGGAAGACTGTGGTGTAACGCGAGTAGTCGTCAACAACGAGCAGGAAGTAGCGCTCGTGACCCTGTCCACGGACGCGGGCTGGGCCCCACACATCCATGTGAAGTGTCTGCAACGGGGCCTCTGTCGGAGGGAACTGGGAGGAGTGAGGGGCAGCACGCTGGCGCCCCTCGACACAGGGGACACAGGCAGGGCCAGGGCCCTGAGGAAGGGGAGGGAGGGACCGGGGGAGACCGGACACAAGAAGACGGGAGGCCATACCTCTGAGCCGAAGCAGAGAGGGGTGGCCAAGGCGGTGGTGCCAGAGGAGATTCTCGTGAGACAGGAGACGACACGAACAGGGGGCAGACTCAGGACCAGACCTGGACGCCGCAGCAAACACCTGACCCGACGTAGCTACCCTACCAGACTCAGCAACTGGAGGAGACGCAGTGGTCAGAGTGTACAGGCTCGACCCCGGCTGACGAGTAAACGTAGCCAGGTGTCGGCCTGTGCTAGCCTCTGTACAGTGCGTCACCCGCTGACGCGCAGGAGTGAACTGGTGTACACCCGCATCCTGGAGGTCAGCACCACTCACCAGGTTTGTAGAGAACGAGGGGAGGTAGAGACCAGACAGGGTGCCAGAGGGAGCCGCCGGACACGGGAGGACTGTGGAGAAGCGAGACAGGACAGGACCCCCAGAGGGGTCAGCCAGAGACACTGCAACCGGCCGACTCAGCGGTGTGAGTGTGGTGCAGTCCCGAAAGAAGGAGCGAGAGGCCCCAGAGTCAAGGGTGAAGGTGAGGGAGGCCGAAGCCGACGTAGTACCTGAGAGCGCAGACTCACCAGTACCTGAGGACGCAGACACACGGGCACCTAGAGCAGCAGCGTCGCAAGCACCTAGGGCAGCAGCCTCACCAGGACCTAGCGCAGCAGTCTCAATGCCCGGATCGGGCGGGAAACACCGGTAACAGTCACCCTCATCACTAATAGACACAGCATACATGGCAGAGAGAATAGCATCAAAGTCAAGATCATAGATGGCAACACCCGCCCTGGACAGCTCGCCCCAGCGAGGGATCTCTGAGGCCTCCGGGAACTGGTGACGCCACGCGTCCGTCAGGCGGCCAAAGCAGCGCTGGGTGAGGTGGGCACCCCCACACTGCTCACCCGCACGGTCGCCGGTGCGCAAAACGTAGGAGCACAGACCAAAACCCCCACCCCGCTGACGCGCAGTGTACCACTCACGAAGCTGCTGAGGGGACAGGGTGTCACGACCACGCTGCAGCTGCTGGCGCGAGCCACCACCGGAGCCACTCCTCTGCGAAGACCCGCGACCAGCACCACCGCCACCCCCGCTGCCTCCGCCGCCTCCGCCGCCTCCGCTACTGCCGCCGCCTCCGCCTCCGCCTCCACCGCCGCCTCCTCCGCCACCTCCGCTCCCACCGCCACCGCCGCCGCCACCTCCGCCTCCACTGCCGCCACCGACCCCTCCACCCCCACCTCCACTCCCACCGCCACCCCCACTCCCCCCACTGCCGCCACCTCCACCTCCACCGCCCCCGCTCGCTCCTCCAGCGCCCTTGCCCCTCTTGCCCTTGCCAGAGCGGCGTCTCCCGCTAGGGGCAGACGCCACACCGACCGACTCAAGACCAAGGAGGTCGGCCGCAGCAGCAGAGGCAACAGAGGGCAGAAGGGGGGAGGGGGAACACCCCTCAAAGATGGGGGTGCGCGGGTCACCACGAGAGGCCCCTACAGCGACTATGCTCTTCTCGGCCGCTAGGAGGGACTTCTCGAGGAGGTCAACAGTGAGAGTGGTGGGACAGACAGAGAGAAAGTGGTCCCTGACTACGCGAAGGGAGTCAGGAAGGCGAGTGACTATGTAGTAAAGAGTGATGTACATGGGGGGGGGGTTCTTGGCGCAGAAGTCAGGAGGGAGTGCAGCTCGGTAGCGAGTGTCACTAGTGCGGAGGTGCGTAATGAGGTCAGCGACTGTGGGAAAGGCAGCAAGGTCAGGAAAGAGGTACGGTAGCATGAGACGGCTCAGTGCAGCAGTGGCAGGGGAGGAGTAGCGCGCAACTACAGCGTCGTACAAGGTCTGAGCACTCTTGTACTGACTAAAGTGCGCACGCTCGGAGGTAGGGAGGTGGCGACGCACAGCAAGACGTGCAGCAGCGTCGCGCGTGGCCCACTGGGAGCGAACAGTGGCGTCAGCATCAGCAGCAGGGGCAGTGGAGGCGCCAGAGGTGAGGTCAAAGAGAGAGAGGCCGTCTGCCCTATCGCACTGTAAGAACAGCTGCAGGTCATCTATCCAGACCTCAAAGTCAACGGCCCGACCCTCACCGTCAAAGACGAGAACACTAGGGGTGGCCATGACCCTAGACGACTAGCAGCGCAAACAGTAGGGTGAGGGCAGTGCAGTGAAAAGGCGCTGTGCTCACCAGACAGGGCAGGTCGGGCGGCCCGGAAGAAGGGCGGCGCGGCGGCTCGGCGGCTCAGCTGCTGGGCGGCTCGGCTGCTGGGCGGCTCGGCTGCTGGGCGGCTCGGTTGCTGGGCGACTCGGCTGCTGGGCGGCTCGGCTGCTGGGCGGCTCGGCTGCAGGGCGGCTCGGCTGCAGGGCGGCTCGGCTGCTGGGCGGCTCGGCTGCTCTGCTGTCGGGCGGCTCGGCTGGTGGGCGGCCGGGCGGCTCGGCTGCAGTGCGGCTCGGCGGCGGGGCGGCTCGGCTGCTCTGCTGCTGGGCGGCTCGGCCGCTGTAGAGGAGTGGCAGCGGGGCCGCTTGATAGGGCGGCAGGGCCGCTGCAGAGAAGCGGCGGGGCCGCTGGGTAGGGCGGCGGGGCCGCGAGATAGGGCAGCGGGGCCGCGTGGTAGAGTGGCGGGGCCGCGCGATGGGGCAGCGGGGCCGCGAGGAAGGGCGGCGGGGCCGATAGGTAGGGCGGCGGGGCCGCGCGATGGGGCGGCGGGGCCGCGAGGAAGGGCGGCGGGGCCGCTAGGTAGGGCAGCGGGGCCGCGCGATGGGGCGGCGGGGCCGCGAGGAAGGGCGGCGGGGCCGCTAGGTAGGGCGGCGGGGCCGCGCGATGGGGCGGCGGGGCCGCGATGGGGCGGCGGGGCCGCTAGGTAGGGCGGCGGGGCCGCGCGATAGGGCGGCGAGGCCACGAGGTAGGGCGGCGGGGCCGCTAGGTAGGGCGGCTGGGCCGCTAGGAGAGAGGCGGCGGGGCCGCGAAGACGGGCGGCGGGGCCGCTGAGACGGGTGGCGGGGCCGCAGTGAAGGGCCGCTAGGGCGGCTCGACGAAGTGAGGGCCCGGAGCGCGACTCGGGCTGAGCGCGCTTCGGGCAGGAAAAAAAAAAAAAAATCGATGTGGTGGGCCCTAAGCACAGTTCCCAAGGGGGAACCTGCTCGATACCATGAGAAGATTTGATCAAGAATGGATGAACTATGAAATGAAGTGAGTACAAATATGAAACCCTAATTGGTTGTACCCCCTATGCGATACCCCACTATAGCCTACACAACAGCATAAGCTACAATGTTCTGACAGGGAGAATTCGGGGGAGGATGCGGCGCGGGTTACCATCTAGCATGGTGTTCGCGTCGCGTTTTAGGCTCACGTTCGACATGTTTTTCAGTTTTTTCTTGTCTGACCGAAGTGTTTTGCCTGGTTCGCCAAGGTCGAACTTGGTGGCCCGACAATTCGATTCTCCCTCAAACCCTCTCCCCTGGCTACCGAACATCGCCCAGATGGACACTTTCTGATGAAGGAAAGCCACCAATGTCTCCGTGACAGAAAGAAAGTGAGGTTTTGTTTGAAACTCAGAGAAAGGCCGAGCCCCCAGGGGTGTCTATCTGTGTGACTGCAGCAACTCGGTGCTGGCTGGCCGTGTGGAATTTAAAATGAAACAACACGGAAGTTGCCTTACCAGCGATTTTATACAGGACTAGGTGGTTAGACATATGTACCGTATGTGGTCCGACATCCATGGTTGGTAAAGGCCCCTAATTTCATATGATTCCCTAAGCGCCTCTATGCCAGGGCCTCAAAAGTCAGGATTTTTGCCCTGTTTCCTGATGTTTTCGGGTGTTTTTTTGAAGTGACCCTGATCGATCAGCCTTTTATTTTGAACAACACTGAATTTTAAGTGTTTTTTTATTCCAACAATGTTTTTTTAGTGTTTTGCGATTTCAGACAATGATGATTCAGTGTTGTATCGCGTTCCACCCTGAAACTGGAAACTGCATTTCGCCAAAATTGGCGCGTCGTCTACATTCAGGTACCCACTGTGCACCGACACCACCCTGCACTAGCCGAATTTGGGTGTTATTGTCAAAGGCGCAATCTGATTGGCGGTCCAATGTGTGGCAACGTCGTGCTGGTTGCAGTGTTCTAAAGGAACCCATGCAGGGGTTCGCGTTATTGATATAGCTGATAAGTGTTTAATTTTTTTGCACTCTAAGTGCTCAGCGTTTTTTTTCTTGATACCCTGAAAAATCAGTGTTTCTCCTTGGGATGAAACTGAAAATCAGTGTTGCTAGGCTAGGGACACTGAGTGCTCAAGGTACCCAAAAACCAATCTGAGACCCTGCTCTATGCGCGAAGCGAACCAAGACCATAGCATGTGCGGGACACGTATGGATGGTAACCCTATGGGACGCATGCGGGACACTTGTGGGGCATACATGGGCATGCATAAGGCACGTGTGCGGCATGTGTGACGCATGTGTGAGATGTGTGGAACATGTGCGAGGCACGTATGGATGGAACAAGTATGGGACACATGCGGGGCACGTGCGGGTCACATGTGGGTGGGGCACGCATGGACACGCGTGGAGACTAGCGGGCAGCGGGTTGGTTGAGGAGGATGTTGCGGCACCTCTGCCTTCAAGAACTCGTTGAAGAGGAAAGGGTGCACAGAGGGAGGGCAGGGATGGCCGCCGGTGAAGCAAATGTACTTGATGGCCGCCTCGCTGCTGCGACCAAAGCGCCCTCCATTCTCCAACACCAGGCTGGGATGAGGGGGAGGGATGAGGATGGCCGAGACAAGGAACAGGCTTGAGACGAGACACAGCAGCCATTTTGCAGAACCAGGCATAGTGCAGTTAAGGGGAGGAGATGGGGAGAGTCGAGAAGGGGCAATGTTGGATGGGGAGAGTGCAAGGATAGGATGAGAAGCGTCTGGCACTCTCCAGGAATGGGCTGATGGTGGGTGAGGGAGGGGATGGGGAGAGGGTGAGAAGGGAAGCATCGGCCACTCTCCAGCACTTGGCTGATGTCTTTCACTCACGTGTGTCGCTGCACAAAGGCGCGGTAGGTGGGCAGCAACACCTCAGAAATCTGCAGCATGGATGCATGCATGCATGCATTGCTCCAGCAATGAAGATGGGCAAACACACGCATCACCCCTATCTAGTCAAATCATGTATATTGCTGCAGAAAGGAGCAATAGGGACGCAGCAGTATAGGCAGGCACACACAGAGGAACAAATTGACCATGGCAGCAACTCACGTGCAATGGACCACTGCCCCCTGTAGCCAAACTTATGTGTATCGTTAATGGCGACGACGACATGCAATAGTAGGCACCATTATCTGCTACATGGCAGGTGCGGTGACCGGCGTGCTGTGCTGAGTGTACTCGCTGGCAAAGTATCCCCTTGTACAATATCCCTTGGGTTCTGGGTGGACCATGTATGTATGTGCCCAAGCGTGAGCTAGGCAGGGGAGTGTTGAAGAGAAAGACACCGACCTCGCCTGGGTTCAGTCGATCTCGCCGTCGATGAGAACAATTCGACGAGGCTTTCTGAAAGTGCTGGTTGAGTAGGCTCTGCTCAACGGGGAGTTGCTGGTCGACAACAGTGGTCGTCGACGAGCCCATCAAACTGCCATGGTCGACGAGCCCGTCGAGATGCACTTGTTGATGAACCAAGTTCGACAAGCTCGACCCAGCGAACAATTTTTGTCAGAATAGTGCCGAAGTGGTCGACCAAAGCTACTCGACTGCGAAGTTTGACAGGAGGTGCGAATAGTGCCGAGGTGCGCGAACTTCGCCCCAGGAGGTTTTGGCAAAGCCGACCTGCGGGATGGCATCACGTGCTCGATTAAAGGGCATCTGGCGAAACTGTCGACACGCGTTTTACCTGGCACCTGCGCAATGTGCCTGGCGGTGCGACCATTTATATGCACCTGATTGGTAGGTATGTACATGCGCACATGCTCATATGCGACTGCAACATTGGCAGGCCGCCATGCTGCAGCGTTGGCAAGCTGCTCTTCTGCTGTGCTGAGAGTTCGCCTTGCAGAATGCTTGCTAGGTGTTGCAATGCCAATCTAGCTATATCGACTTCATGCCTTATTGTACTCAATGTTCAATCTCCTTTCCTTAGTGGAAATCTTGCACACGAATGTGCAAATTCACCCGATCAACCCCGTAGCCTCCGACATAGTTCAGCTCCCACCATTGTCGAGTGATTCTCCTTAGGATCCTACTCCAGACACGCATCAGATTGCATTATTTCTTCTGCACCACGTTGACGCCCTGGATCCTGACGAAGTTCTTCTTCATTATGTGTGGGACAAGGCGCGACCGGTACTACGTGCCTTGCTTTTTCTGAAGCGATTGGAACTTGTCTTTATGAACCAGTAGGCGGCGACGAAAATGGCGTTCTCGCGCTACAACCAGATGCTCTTCTTCCGCGGCACATGGCCTCGTTTTCTTGCGGAGCCACGGGTACGTTCTGGCGCCAAAGCTTTCCCCTTATCTTTTGTCAAGCTCGTGGTCCTGCTATGAGCCTGACAGGTCGACGGTGTCACAGGCTGAGTCTCCTCCTCGGCTACGTCTTCTTCTTCCTCATTGTCATCTTCTTCCTAAATCCTTGTCATCATCATCGTCATCCCTGTCAACTGCATACTCGTGGTAGTCGGGGTTTGCATCGTTGTCATCAACTTCTACGTCTAAATTACGGGAATTTGCATCCCAGACAGTAGCACGAAGCACTCAGGAATGTCTGGCACGCGGCGTCTGTGATGACGTACCCTTAGGTGGTGGCGCGACCGGCGGGGCATACCCGGCGGGTGCTGGACCGTTGGCAATCTGGTCGTTCATCCAGTGGATGTATGGTATCACATTCAGATCGTGTAGGCATTTGCCATGTCTGTCGCGATCAATGTTCTTACGTTTTTTAGCCACAGCGGCAGGTAGAGTATCTCAAGAACAAGAAATAAAAAATAGAACAATGACGTCTACAATCTAAATGCTTGGGAGGGGAGAAATGGTGGTTGGGGAGGGTGGTGCAATAACATTGGGAGGGGGAGGGGGAGCAGGACTGGGATTATTTGTGTGGCGGGAAAAGTCCTTTTAGTATTTGCGAGCACGTGCTTCCAAGTTTTCGAGTTAAAAACTGGTCGACGCTCTTTGGGGTGTCATGCGTGCAGTTTCACACAAAGCGAACTCTCCAGGTGCATCTTGTGGTGACCTTTGTGTTGGGTGCAAATATTTATTTTTGCACGTCAACCAGCCGCCTGCGTCGCATTTTGCATTTTGTGTGTGTGTGCATTTTTCATTTTCATTTCGTGAACGTTCTGTGCGCATTTGTTCTTACGTTTCGTGTGTTTCGTTTTTATTCATAAGTGCATTTTGTGTTTTTGCATTTTCATGTTCGTTTTCACTGTTCTCATGAAGCTCCCATGAAGCGCTCAAATGAGGCCCTCATGACGCGCTCAAATGAGGCTCATGCGAAGCTCTCAAAGGAGGCCCTCATGACGCGCTCAAATGAGGCTCATGCAAAGCTCTCAAATGAGGCTCAAATGAAGACCTTATGGAGCTCAAACGAAGCTCGCATGGGACTTAAATGTTTCATACGAGGCTCATGCGAGCGACCATGAAAGTCCCATGAGTCTCGAATTTTCATGCGAGACTTATTGGAGCCTCATGTGAGCGGGTGGTGTACCGAGGGGTGCTCGGTTCTTTGACTGGTCAAGGGGTGCCTTGACTTTTCTCGCGCTGGTCAAAAGCGCAAAAGTCAAGACCCGATCGTGGGTCCAGGCACGCGTGTGTGGGACCACAGGGCACGCGCGTATGCCGCGTACTGTTGCGAGCATGCTGTACAGCACGCTTGCAACAAGACAGGGCCCATTTCGGCCCTGTCCCGTACTGTACACGCGCATGATTTCGATCATGGCGCGCTGTACAGCACGACCGAGAAAAAATCTCGGTCGTGCGTGTGGCACGAGGGGTGCTCGGAATTTACAGTTGAAAAACTGTTTTCCGAGTTGACTCACGGGACGGGAAATTTCTCGCGAAAGTCATTTCGCTTTGCAGAATCATTTCGACACAGGTGCAAATTGGTTACTCCGTTTTTCAAACGGTAAAGACCGTTATACAACTGTGAGCTCGCATGAAGACATTTGAGCTACATTGGAGCAACATGCGAGTCTCATGAGTGTACACATTTGAGTCAGCAGGGGCGATTGTTACAAGTGCAATTTGAAGACAGTTTTTGACAACAGGAGGATATAGCCAGATGCTCAAGGAGTTGTGCAACTGTTTTCAAGATACAGCGTGGCGAAATCGTGCGAGCCAGTTAAACAACTGTTTTCTAGTTGCTCCTGCCTGTGCGTAGAATCTATATAAATGTGTGCTTGTACCTGTCGAAATTAATTCAATGCATTCGCGTTTTTGCAAGCTTGAATTCCACTACTTCGTATTGACGAGAGTAGAAACGACCACGGTGCTATCGAAACTTTGTTCGACCAGTTCACTCATTCTACAAGCATAAACAAGGCATAACTACTCACTTGCGTTTTTCCTACGCCCTTGGCTGGGAGGTGACAAGCTGTCACACTCGATGGGCTGCAAGTGATGTTAAGTGTTGCCAAGCAAAGTTTGTAGTTCAAGCTTTAGTCGCTTCCGCATAACGTTATAGCTGTCAACAGTTTGGACACTGATGGGGCTACATACAACTCTCAGGCCAACACTGCTGATATCTTCACCAAGGCACTCGCGCCTTGTGATCATCAGCGCTTCTGTACTTTGTTAGGTCTTGTACCTACTTTGCCTCACTTGCTCACTTCTTGACCTTGCTTGTACTGTGACCTATATACACAGCTGTCAATACAGCTGTCAATAGAGCGCTCCCAAAATTCCTTGCGCAGCGTTAGGCGACGAACTGGTCATAAGCAGAAACGTCTCTTCACGTCAATACGTAAATAGATAAAGGACAAAACGGTTGTCGAACTGCTGCGGAATTCGGCTTGGTTCTCCTCTGTAGAATAATTGTCTTCAAATTTCATGTCAGCCAAATGCCCCTGTTGACTCCGCTCATGAGCATTCACGAATACGGATGACTAATTATAAAGACTCATGCGGGATTACCGTGTTAACGAACATTGACAGAAATGTAGAGCACGAAAATGCGCAACTCACACGAAAGAAATTACCTTCAGACAAAACACCTCACTTTCCTTCAACGTCGGCGAATAGGCGATAGGTTTTCGTGCAAACCATATATTGCACTCAACAAATACCCCCACAACCTGCCGACTATTCAAACGCACATCCGTCACTCACAGACTCGACAACTCCTTTCACCATTTCCATCATTGGCACAAGAGATTTTACATCCGTGTCCAGCTGCTCCCCTTCTTCATCAAACTCCACATTTTCACGGTTGACCGGCTCCTTCAGGTTACTGATCCCGACACCAATTTTAATAAAGGTGCTCTTCTGCTCCCCACAAATTCAGCTCCCGCATTATCTGCTGCAACCTTATGCACCTTCACTGAAGTATCCCGCTACCACCCGCAGTAGTTTCAGCTTCCTTCAAATCCGGCTCCACCTCAGGTTCTCCAGTCACCTTAGTCGCATCAGCTGCAACGCTTGCCACTTGCAGCACCAACGTCTTTCCCTTGGTAGCTTCAACCTTTTCCTTGATCACAGCCGCAATCTTACTTTCACTCCCCCGGGTTCCAACATAATTCTTCTCATCAGCACTTGTTGCATTTCGCTTTTCAGCTGCTGCAAGTCGAGCATTCTCCTGCTTCAACTGCTGCACCAGCATCTCCACTATCAATTTCAGCCCCTTCATCCTTTCAGCAGCCATTGCAGCACACTCCCGTAATCCTTGACAGGGAGTTTCTTACGTTGATGCTGACCACAGGGAACGGCGACGATGAAGAAGCAGAAGCAGCTGACGCAGCAGCCACAACAACCACACCAGTACCTAACGAAGCTCTGAAGCCGCGCATGCATGCTACATGCGCACCTCTGGATTTCGCGCCGACGATGCGCTCTGGCATCAGCGCCTCGGTCATCCCTCGCGTGACACTAAAAAACTGCATTGAAGCTGGCGTATTCGCACCTGAAGCTCTTATGCGCCCTGATGGGACCGAAGTAAGAGGCGCAAAACATCCGCGCAACTGCACCGTCTGCCCCGAAGCTGCGCTGAGCCACCAGCCGCCCCCCCTGCTCGAGGCCGGAACCAACCGCTATGCAAAATTGGAGAAGGTCTACAGTGACTTCCTAAATGTGGGTCACTACGGAACCAACGACGAGCTGTACACGCTTACCTTCGTCGACGCAGGAACACGATATGTGTGGATCGTGAATGTGGAGGCGCGCAGCAGAATGTACGAGGTCTTCCCCCTGTGGCTGGCGCACGCGCAGCGGCAGTTTGGGGAGAAACTAAAGATCTGGCAGTCTGACGGCGCAGCGGAGTTCAGAAGCAATGAAGTGCAGGATTACCTGGCGCAGAAGGGAATTGAGCATCATATTTCTCTTCCCTACGCGCACCAGCAGCAAGGCGTAGCTGAGCGCACAAATCGCGCACTCATGACGAAGGTGCGGGCGTTGATGAAACAGTCAAAGCTTTCCCCGATCTATTGGACCAATGCATCATGCCATGCGGGTGCACAATCTACTATCAACCACCGCCATCACCGGCAATCTGTCCCCGCATGTGAAGTGGACAACAACCAAGGGCGACACATCCATGCTCCGCGTGTGGGGGTGCATGGTGCAGTTTCGCCCACCAAAGTCAACTATCGGGATGTTCGCAAGCCGCGAGCACTGGGTTATTCACCTCGGCATCGGCCATGAGCACAAGGCATGGCTCATACTGGATCTTATGAGCTAGAAAACTACGAACGCGCGCGACGTCATCTTCTACGAGCGTCTCTTCTTCCAGCAATTTCGCGAAGACGAGCAGACGAAAGCGAACCGCGTCTATGCCAACGACGGGCACAGCTATGCCATGCCTGAGGACGAAGCTGCATCAGCCATTCTGGAGCAGGATACCAGAGGCTCACAAGAGGCGATCGCCGCAGCAGCGGCGACGACGACAACGATTCCTTCCGAGGAGGAGTAGGCGCAGCAGGCAGAAGCGGTAGAGGCGCAGTACCGCCAGCACCACCTGAACCAGAAAGCGATGACGACGGCGTACAGGAAGTCACCCCGCAGCTCTGCCACGACAGCACCATGTTTAGACTGCATCTTCTCGGGCTCCACACCGCCACCTCAACGGCGCCACGTGTCATCGAACCGAAGAATCCGCACCAAGCTCTCACGGGACCTCACAGCAAGGTATGGCGTGAGGCAATGGATGCGGAAATTAAGGCACTCAAATCCCACGACACCTGGGTGCTCGTCGATTGAGCAGCAGTTAAATGATGGAGGATTCTCTTCAGAAAATGGGTCTTCCGCGTGAAGACCGCATCTAACATCACGATAGGGCGATTCAAGGCGCGCTGGGTCGTGCGCGGCTACGATCAAAGGCACGGGATTGACTTTGACCAGGCGCTTGCGCCAGTCAGCTGTCACACCTCCGCCAGAATACTCCTCGTCATCGCTTATGCACGACACCTACCGCTCTGTCAAATCGACGTGAAAAAACGCGTTCTTGTACGCGTTAGTAGATGCAGTGATCTACGTGGAGCAGCCAGACACATACGACGAATGGGATTCGCGCGTCTGCTAGCTGCGGAAATCCTCTTACGGGATCAAACAGGCACCAAGGCTCTGGCAGCAGTACCTGCACAACATCCTGCTTGAAATTGGCTTCAAGAAGTTGCCTCACGATCCAGGGATGTATCGCCATGATTTCCGCGGCAAATACATCCTACTCACGGTCTACGTCGACGACCTCCTCTACTCATGTTCAAACAAAGAACTATTTGAACAGTTCGAGAAGAACCTCGCGGGACGCGACGATATTACCTGTAACCATGACGTGAAGTAGTTTCTCGGCCTCAACATCTCCTACTCGCCAGAGGCCATTCATCTCTCAACAGCCAAGTACACAGAGCAACTTAGTAAGTGCTTCAACATTGCGCCTGCACCACTTTCCACCCCGTACCGCACTCCAGGACCAAACCACAAACCTGACAACAAAGCCCTGTCCCCTGCTGGGCTTCGAACTTACCAGCAGCAGCTTGGATGTCTACTCTTCGCCTCAGTTACCTGCAGGCCCGATCTCTCGTACATCGCAAGCCAGCTGGCTCGGTATTCCCGCAAACCAACGGCTGAAAACCTCTCTGATCTTCAGCGAGCATTTCAATTCTTCATCTCCAAACCCAATGTTGGGCTCTGCTACTCCACCATCCCAACCGCATCCTTCAACATCGTCAGATACATGGACGCAGATCACGAAGCTGATCCCGACAATTAACGATCCAGGACAGGCTTCCTATTTGGCCTCGAGCCCAGCGGTCCCATCTCCTCGAAATCGCAGAAACAGGAGCTGGTTGCCTTGTCTTCGGCGGAAGCTGAGTTCATCGCAGCAACGGCAGCTGTTCGCGAGGGTCTCTACCTTCAGGAGCTGCTGCAGGAGGAGAAAATCCCAGCTTCATCAAACTTTCGCCTGCACTGCGACAACCAGAGCGCGATCAGGATCGCGAACAAACCTGGTTTTGGCAACCGCACCAAGCACATCGCGCTGCGGTACTTCTTCGTCAAGGATGAAGTTGACAAGGGCAAGGTTGACCTAACCTACTGTCCGACGGGTGACATGGCAATTGATTTCCTCACGAAGAAGCTATCGCGTCAGTAGTATCAGCATTGCTTTGAACTCAGCGTATTAGTCAAGCGGGTCAAGACCTGCTACGGCCAGGAGTGAAGGGGGGTGTTACGAACACTACAAGATGAAAACATCACTGTGCACTCCTTACCGCAGCAATCAAAGCACACACTACCGAGGTCGAAGACGAAGGGACAGAAGTAACGCGAAGGGTCACACTGTTACGAAAGGATCTGGACCGTCGGGTAGACAGCATGAGGCAGCAGCAGTGGCGATGATTCTGCCCGAACAGTTCCGTAACTGTCTGGAGTCGCACGGTTGAGTTTCGCTGCAATAAGGGAATGTACCTTTTAGAGTGCATGGCTAGCCTAGGTCGATTTGAATTCCCTTGTACACTTATTTATACCTTTGTATTTGCATGTTTTTATCATCTCAAGCATTTTACATGTCAGTAGAGCTGCACTGTGAGATCCCCGATCGATCCTAGGGGGGGTTACAGGCGCGTTTGCCTGGGGGGTTATGGGCGCACTGACCCGCTACTGAAACAAGCCCTTTTATCCCAATGGTCTAGTGGTTGGGATTTTGACATGGTATCAGAGCGGTCTCGGGTTCGAATCCTGGTGTATGCACATGTAGGCCGTTGCCACTGTGCTCAGTCCTGGGCCTCCCAGTGTGGGGGGGTGTCAGTAGAGCTGCACTGTGAGATCCCCGATCGATCCTAGGGGGGGTTACAGGCGCGTTTGCCTGGGGGGTTATGGGCGCACTGACCCGCTACTGAAACAAGCCCTTTTATCCCAATGGTCTAGTGGTTGGGATTCTGACATTACATTCACTCTGCTATTGAGGTCAAGGGCCCACCACTACCACTCAGCTGTGTGCGAACCTTCCTGAGGTGATCCTAAGGTCGATCAATTCCTGATCGCAGCAGTCGCTTGAGAGAAATCCCATTAAGTCGCATTGTTTGAGTAAACCCTGTGGGTATGTATGAAAGAATATGGAAAACCAAGTAGCCAGCACATAAGGGTGTGTCCAGCGCGTACGTTTACAGTTCACTTCGCGCTACAGTTACCACTTTTGTGAATTGTAACCACATTTTTACATATTTTTTTAACACGAACACCTATGATACGTAAAACCAGTAAAAGCCCACGCGTGCGCTGAATCGTTAACATGACGCGAAACGCACGTAACAAACCTCAGAATCAGACTTGAACTCGTCCACGTCGCTACAGTGACGGTTCAGCGAAGCCGAGGCCGAATTTCGCGAATCTGAATCTTGCGAATATTTCAGGGAATCGAATTGCCACCCTTCTGGTTACATAGTGGTGCTGTCGCCACTGTCGCGCAACATGATGTTCGGCTTGTGCTGAGAGGCGGATTGTGTCTTCCCGCACATTTTTTGATGCGAAACCAAAAGGGTGCACCTGGCGGTACTGTTTCTGTGTGTGATTCCAAATACGTAAAAATTAAGTAAAAATCCCAAAGTGTACGCGTTGGACACGCACAGGCCCCACGTTATCAGGGAAAAACACCTTGATTACCCTGAATTCAAGATGCAGTTTTGGATTTACCCTGTCATTTCATAATGTTGTCAATTTTAACCCTGGGCTCTCAGGATGTTTTATATGAACTGCCCTGAACATTCAGGATGGCCGTAGTGTTCTTCCCTGTAGCGTCAGGATGAATGTCGAGGCCTGCCCTGACCCGTTTTTTTAGGGGGATTCCCGTTCTCGGGGAATTTTTCCCCCGGGGATTTTTGTCCCGGTTGAATTTTTTTCCCGTGTATGTTTCCCGCCTTTGCACGATTCCTTTAACAGTTCTGTTCCGATCCCCCGTAACGCACCAGCCCAACCCATCAGACTGGGAACAGGGTCCATCTTACCAACAGGTTCACCTTCAGCTGGTTCATCTCGAACTCCCGTAGTCACACCCGCCCGTGCTAGTACGAACGGCACCAGCAGAGTCTGGTCTGGTGTGATATATTTTGAACCTTGAGCACTTGTTTTTTTGCCTTGACAGGTCAGGATTGATTTCTGCAGAAGCCCTGAACATACAGGATGGTTTGGAAAAATTGCCCTGACAAATCAGGGCATTTTTTTAGATTCTAGAAAGGTGCCCTGAGGCCTCAGGGTGCCCCAAATCCTAGCATAGACCCTGGACACGCCCTAATTTCTCCTAGAAATAACTGTTTTGTAGGTACAGTGAAGCATTGTTTGCTGCTTGATTTGGCTGACCTGTCCAGTCACCGCTTCTTGAGCCGGATAGGTAGGAGACTGACACGTGCCACTGAAGGTTGCATCTCTCAATTGGATGGAAGCTGAGGCTGAGGCCCAGTGGCACGCTGCCATGTTTCAATCGCACGCAGCGTCAGCACATTTCTGATAAGGAGCCAAGCTATTGGAGTTCAACCCGTTGTACTTCCTAAATGTTGGGATAGCAATACAGTAGTATTTGCGAGGGAATTTGTCCCACGTGTGTTAGTCATGAAGAGAAGTCCATAGCTGCATTTCAAGGCTTTGGGGCTTTCGTTGCTGGCGCAAACGTTTGTCGTTATGGTCGAACTCTCCCGGATTTCTTGGGTATATACAAAAATGAATCTCAACCCACTGGACTTGCCTGGCCGCAAGGAGATGGTGGGAGTTCGAGAGGTGGTAAAGGCAACCACCTCCCAGTATCACACTGCAGCAGCTTCCGCTACCCTTTTTCACTGAGGAAACTGAGTCAACTAGTTCTTATGCCCTGCTAAAACCCCTGATTTCACTCGAGAACACACGCATCTGCTGACGCGGCAGTGCTGCCAGCACACGCGCGGCGAGCAGAGGTCGAATCAGAGCTTGCCTCCTGCTTGCGTGGCTCCGACCATCCTCCCAAATCTGCGGCCTCTCCTCCCTCCCGCTTTTCCCATCTTGAGTCCTCCCGAGACCACCCCCGCTTTCTGCGCGAGGACTAAAGTCGAGGTAAGTTTTCACAGAACACTATTTTCCTATTTTTTTCCAGGCCTTTTCCCAAGGCCACATTTTTTTCTCAAGCAGAGATCAACATTTGCATTGCACAGCAAACTTCTCCTCCGACCTCTGCTTTTTTTCTTGATGGCCCTCTCGGCTTCCTCTCTCCGCAGTGCCGCACTCAAGCCCTCCCCAACACTGAGCCCGTCGGCCAATCATCTCTCGTCAGACTTCTCTGGTCGCCGCGTCGTCGCATTCCCGAAAGCGACCGTTTCGCGCAACTCGCGCGTCGCACGTCGCGGCGTCGTCAGAATGGGGTTGACGGAGAACGGTCCGTCGATTGCGGTGGTGGGAGTGACTGGCGCGGTGGGCCAGGAGTTTCTTCAGGTGCTCGCGCAGCGCGACTTCCCGTACAGCTCGCTCAAGATGCTCGCCAGCTATCGATCGGCCGGGAAGAAGTTCGACTTCGATGTAAGTCCCGTTTCCAGGTTCGGGGGTCTGCTTCCAGGTTTGGGGATCTGCAACGAGGTTCGGGTATCTGCTCAGTGGTCGGGGAAAGCGCTTCGGGTTCTCCGCATGGTCTTGGAGCCAAGCCCTGGATGCCAGTCATTGGATGTCAGCCTCTGGATGTCAATATCTGACTGTCAGTCCTTGAATGTCATATCGTGGAGGTCAAGATTCGGGCTGGTGCTCGCATTGGAGGCGCGTCGCCACCTTTGTCGTTGAGCGATCCACGGCCGCTGGTACCAAGGTGTTGCGACCAGATTCTCTCATCCGTATCCTGCATTCCGCGTCGCTCGTGCTTCCTGTCCTTCCGGTGCCCTTGTCTCTGCGCGATCCACGGCCGCTGGTGCCGAGGGGTTGCGATCAGATCCTCTGAGGTCTGTATCCCGCATTCCCCGTCGCTTGCGCTTCCACCTCCTCGCGTTCACCTCTACTCTACCTTCGAGGCGCCTACCTGTGTGTGAGGGCCTTAGTCACCGTCTCCCGTGCCGCTTCATTCCACCAATCACAGGGCCGCACGTACACGATGTAGGAGCTTGCGGAGCCGATCTTGTATCTCCGCGTTGCATCCCGCATCGGCTCACCCGTCTCCACCCCTCTCCACCTCTCCCCACACCATGGCAGGGCCGCACGTACACGGTGGAGGAGCTGACGGAGGAGAGCTTCAAGGGCGTCGACATCGCGCTCTTCAGCGCCGGCGGCTCCATCAGGTACGCCCTTCCGGTCTTCGCTCGTGCATGTAATCACCCAGCAGGTGATCACGTCATCATTCATCAGGTGATCGCCCACACCTCTGCTGCTTCAAGGGCGTCGACATCGCTCTCTTCAGCGTTGGCGGCTCCATCAGGTACGCTGCTGCGCTGCCGGCCTCCTCTCTCCCCCATCAGGCAATCTATGGTGACTTCTGCGTCGACTCAAAAGTCATCCTCACACCGAGGGGAGCTTCAAGGGCGTCACATCACGCTCTTCAGCGCTGGAGGTTCCATCAGGTACGCTGCGGCACTGCCGCCCTGCCGCCCTTCGCTCGTGCATGTGTTTTCCAATCAATCGATCACCATTCATGCCTCCGCGCTCTCATCTGCGCCTCACGCATCAGCTGCTGCCCATCCGACCGCGCGCGATCGCCGTTGCGTGCGATCATCCTCTGCAGTATGCGGAAATCCATGGAATACGCTGGATCTTGCGATCGATCGCCGTTGCGTGCGATCATGCGACCACAACGTCTTCCCTTTCCTCGATCATCTTCGTGTGCGACCATCCTTGCATGCGATTTACGGTATTCTGAAAGCCGTGGAATACGCCCGTCGCTACAGCCTCATCCCTCTTCCCGATCACTCTCGCGCGCGGTCCCCCCGCAACCCCTCATCGCAGTCACCTTCCTCCTTCCCGCTTCCACCTTCCCGCTCACCCTCCCCCTTGCGCGCAGCAAGAAGTTTGGGCCGGCGGCGGTGGCGGAGGGCACGATCGTGGTGAAGCGAGCAGCCCTTAGCCCGTGGCCCCCCTCAACCTCCCCCTTCCCTTCCTCCCCCTCCCCGATCCCCCCTTCCCCCACCCCCTTCTTCCGTCCGCGCAGCAAGAAGTTTGGGCCGGCGGCGGTGGCGGAGGGCACGATCGTGGTGGACAACAGCTCCGCGTTCCGCATGACGGACGGCGTGCCGCTCGTCGTTCCCGAGGTGCGTCGACGGTAGTAGTGCCAAGTGGTATTCACGTGGTATGCCAAAACGCCAAGGGAAGCGCATCGATCGTGGCGGACAACAGCTCGTTTGTTCCGCATCTCCGTCCTCCCGTCTTCCCCTCCCTCACACAGGTGAACCCCGACGCCATGGCGAACGTGAGGGCGGCGGCGCCGTCATCCGCCCCAACACCCCTTCCCACTTAACTCCCCTGTCCCCCCATCCCCTCGCGCCCATCCCCCCTCCCCCACCAGGTGAACCCCGACGCCATGGCGCACATCAAGCTGGGCGGCGGCGGCGCCATCATTGCGAACCCCAACTGCTCCACCATCATCTGCCTCGTCGCCGTCACTCCCATCCACCGCCGCGCCATGGTGCGACTGGGAGAGGGGGAAAGGGTTATAAGGGAGAGATAGTGAGACGGTGGGAGGGGAGTAGCGAGACGGTGAAAAGGATGAGACGGTGAGAGGGGTGAGACGTACCAGGCCTGCTCGTACTCACCCCGTCGTTCCTTTCCCACTTTCTTATTCATCCCCCACTCTCGTCCTCCCATCTCCTCCTCCCCCCCACAACCCCTCTCACACTCACCAGGTAAAGCGCATGGTGATCTCAACGTACCAGGTCTGCTCTCACTCACCCCCCCGTCCCTTATCCTCCTTCCCCCCATTTTCCCCCTCTGTGCCCACTTTCCCCCGTCTTTCCCCCCTGGCCAGGTGAAGCGCATGGTGGTGTCGACCTACCAGGCCGCCAGTGGCGCGGGCGCGGCCGCCATGGCGGAGCTCGAGCTGCAGACCAAGGAGGTAAGCGCGTGGGGCAAGGGGAGTTGGGGATGGGGCAAGTGGGACAGGCAGGCGGGCATTGGGTGGGCAGCGATTGGGGGAAGGGACACGGGGAAAGAGAAGGGCAGTCAGTGAGGAAACTGGAATGTGGTGAGGGGAACGTCAGTGGTAACGCCGTCAAATGTCAAAGCATCCCACCACCACGCCACCCCCCCACGCCATCCACCCCATGCCGTTGACCCCATGCCACCCCCATGTGCCTACACACCACTTCACCCCACACCCCTCCCTCCGTGCCATGCCATGTCCCCTGCCCCTGTCATATCCCTGCCCTGCCCCTGTTCCTGCCTGTGCGTGTGAGATCAGGTGCTGGATGATGGCAAGACCACCACCACCATGCCATTTCCCCGTGCTATTGCCCCGTGTCCACATACCACCTTACATCATACCCCTCCCTCCGTGCGCTGCCCTGTCCCTGCCGTGTGTCTGTCTGTGCGTGTGAGAGCAGGTGCTGGAAGGCAAGCCACCCACCACCACCATCTTTGGCCGCCAGGTGACCATGCCATGCCACCCCCTGCATTGTTTCTCCCCTCTTGTACCCATCCCCTTCCTTGACCTCTCCCTCCCTTGACCTCTCTCTCCCTTGCCCTCTCCCGCCCCTGCCCTCTCCTGCCCTTGCCGTCTTCCCTCCCTTGCCCTCCCCCTCCCTTGCCTTCTCCTCTCCCTTGCCGTCTCCCCTCCCTTTCCCTCTCCCCTCACCTCCCTCTTTTTCCCTCTCTCTCTCCCTATTCCTCTCCCTCCCTTGCCGTCTCCCGCCCTTGCCATCTGTCCACCTGCGTGCCCGCGTTCCCATGCGTGGCCGCGTTCCCATGCGTGCCCGCGTTCGCTTTCCCCATGTATGCGAGCAGTACGCGTTCGGCCTGTTTTCACGCGAGTATGTTAGAAGTCAGTTTTGAGAGTCCGAGTAAATGACTCTCTGCCTGCCCCTGCCCTGCCCTTGCCCTTGCCCTCTACTCCCCCTTCCTTCGCTCCTTGTTCTCTCCTCTGTGTGTGCGCGCCCAGTACGCGTTCAACCTGTTCTCGCACAACTCGCCCATGACGGCCAATGGGTACAACGAGGAGGAGATGAAAATGGTCAAGGAGACGCGCAAGATCTGGGTGAGTGCCACTTGTGGGCGTGAGGGTTCAGACCCTGCACTGTAAAGTAACTTGTGGTGCACTTAAGGCCGGCGTCGGGCAATACGATTTCGGCCAGTGTTTTTTAGGTCGACTCAGGAGTCACCTTGTGTTGCCCAGATGTCTCAGACC
Organism: Closterium sp. Naga37s-1; assembly: GCA_947471745.1. Classification (NCBI taxonomy): domain Eukaryota; kingdom Viridiplantae; phylum Streptophyta; class Zygnematophyceae; order Desmidiales; family Closteriaceae; genus Closterium; species Closterium sp. Naga37s-1. The sequence continues at coordinate 1,651,937 of CANJKZ010000795.1, read as the reverse complement.
CTGCACTGGAGACTAAAAGCAGACCCCACCAATGCCGCCGTTCACCCCACGGCCCCTGCCTCTGCATGCCCTTGTGATCCCCCCCTGTGTATGCAGAGCGACCCCTCAGTGGCCGTCGCTGCAACACTCATCATCCGCGTGCCGGTGTTGCCTGCTGTCTCGCTCAAAAGGGTTTCCCACCCTTGCTGCTCTTTCCTCTCCTCCCCCCTTCCATGCAGAGCGACCCCTCAGTGGCGGTGACAGTCACATGCATCCGCGTGCCGGTGATGCGTGTTGTCTTGCCCAAGCCCCATCTCTGCTGTCCTTTCCCCCTCCCATTCCTTTGCATGCCCTTGTTAACCCCCCCTCATGCCTCCAGAGCGACCCCTCAGTGGCCGTGACAGCCACGTGCATCCGCGTGCCCGTGATGCGCGCCCATGCAGAGAGCATCAACCTCACACTGGAGGAGCCGCTGTCCGAGGTGCGAGGGGGGAATGGGGAGGGGTCTTTTGAGGGATGCTGCGTGAGGGGGAGGGACAGAGTCACCTGGCAGGTGTGATGCGCGCCCATGCAGAGAGCATCAACCTCACACTGGAGGAGCCGCTGTCCGAGGTGAGAGAGAGGGGAGGGTGTGTGTGCATGGAGCGATAGAAATCTCGCCTACCAGGTGTGATGCGCGCCCATGCAGAGAGCATCAACCTCACGCTCGAGGAGCCGCTGTCTGAGGTGAGTGGGAGAGGGGGAGAGGGGAGGGGGGAGGGGGGAGGGGGGAGGGTGTATGTGGTCCGTGGGTGGGAGGGAGAGGTGTGTGAGATAGAGACTTATGGCATCGACCCATGCACGTCTATGCGCCTTGTCCGTTCCAGCCATATGCGAGGGAGAGTTGTTTTTTAAACAAGTTTTTACACCAAGCGGTGTACTCTCTACCCTATACACCACTGTGCTCCTTGGCACTGGCAGGTGGAGGCGAAGGAGATTCTGAGCGGTGCAGAGGGGTTGTTCCTCATTGACCTCCCTCTCCTTACACAACAAGCAAACCCTTACTGGTCTCTACTCTACCCCATCCACCTCTCCACTCCGTGTCCCTCACAACTCTCACTCCTGTGACCCTGGCAGGTGGAGGCGAAGGAGATTCTGAGCGGTGCAGAGGGGTTGTATCTCATTGACGACCGTGACACCAACACCTTCCCCACGCCACTTGATGTGAGCCCACGCCACTTGCTGTCATGTCGCCTGTGCTGCTTCACATCACCCCGCCAGTCACCCTCCTCTGATTGCTTCCTTCGCCACTCTGGTTGGTTCGATCTCTGCCCAGCATCCGTGCCTTCCCTTCCTTCACACCATTCCTTCCCCCTATCCATGCTGCCTCTCTGTGTTTCCCAATCCCATTCCCAAATGCCCCCCCCGAATGCAGCCCCTCTCTGTTTCCCCATCCCATCCCCATGTCCCCCCCACTCATGCTGCCCTTCTGTGTTCTCCCATTCCCCATCCCCACGTGCCGCCCGCCAGGTGTCCAACAAGGATGACGTGGCGGTGGGCCGCATCCGGCAGGACATCTCGCAACCAGACAACAAGGGGTGAGGCTGAGGGTTGCGGAAGTGGAGGGTGAGGAAGTGGCTGGGAACGGGAGTGTGGGTGAGAGCGGGGCTGAGAGACAGGGCTGGTGGGTTTGAGAGATGCCTCAAGCGCCACTTGTAACAAGAGGAAAAGTGCAATCTGGAAGCAAGCAGTGCAGCAGAGATTGATGAAGTGACAGAATATACAGAACTAAGTTTATGACTTTCTCCCCTTCCTTTGCGAATCACCCTTCTGCTGGACCTGTTTCTGTGTGGCGACGAATTCGCACTCAATAGTCCCTCCCTCCATCCCTCCCACCCTCTCTCTGTCCCCTCCCCACACATATCTATCCCAACATTCCTCCCACCCTCCCCCCGTCCCCTCCCCTCCCACCCCAGCCTAATTGTGTGTGGCGACCAATTGTTAAGTGGGCCCACAAGTTCTTTCCATCTATACGAGTTCTCCCATCCATACACCTCCTCCACCCCCCACCCACCCCAACCTGGACCTGTTTGTGTGTGGTGTCCAGTTCCGCAAGGGGGCGGCCCTGCCTTTCCCTCATCCTGTGTGCCTCTGTCCCCTCCTGCCCTCCCTCCCTCCCCACCCCCCACCCACACCAGGCTGGACCTGTTTGTGTGTGGCGACCAGATCCGCAAGGGAGCGGCCCTCAACGCCGTGCAGATTGCCGAGCTGCTCGTCAAGAAGGCCGGCGCTGCGTGAAGGAAGAGGCTCCGAGGCATTATGGGTGGTGTGTGACGGGCGGTGGGCGTTGCTGTGCCGCTGCAGGCGGAGCGCGATGATGGGCGAGGCATGGCAGGCCTCGTGTTACTGGCGCTGTGTTTGAGGGTTATCCTGAATGGTGCTAGGGCGATTTAGCAATTAGGGCAGCATAAGTTGATCATTATTGGGTGATCTACCAAGACTGCACGGTGTAGGGAGTGTGCTTAGAGAGTAGCTTTACTGGTCGCTCATTATAGGTGAAGAGTTTCTCTGTTGGCGTGTATTGATTGGGTTTGGCTGTCTGCAATCACACCTGAAATCATGCAACCATGGTTACAAAGTCCAACCAGTTCTCATTCAAACCCATTCACATGTGCAACACACGAAGCAGAGAAAGGGCGAGCCAACCTCCCGTTAGCCTGAGCTTGCAAGGTTGCTTGTAGCTGGCGTACAGTGCTCAACACCTCATGTATTCAATGCAATGCATACATACAGAGTAACATATTTCGTACAGATCTGATCTGATGAGATCTTAGGTTACCCTGCTGGCTGGCACTCAACTTTCACAGTAACACGCAGCACATCTTTACACAATTGGCAAGCAACAGGACAGGTATACAAAACGGTACTCCTGCATTACGGGTACGTACAGAGCCTGTCAGACACCTGATCACATCACATGCTACGCTACTCCACTCCAACAGGCCAGTTTCTCTGCTGCCTTGCTTCTCTTTACACAAATGGCAAGCAGCTGGTACTGAAAAGGTAATTTAGAAAGCTTGCTTTCTTGCATGTAGCAATTGGCATCGTCTCATTTCAAATGGGTTTAGTACAATTGAAATCCATAGTGATATTACAAAGATATGCCTCTATGTTCCTACGGCTATCCTGTTTCCGAGGGGGGGGGGGGGGGGGCGGGAAAATCGGCTAAACCGTTTGAAAATGAGAGACGTGGGTGGAGGGAAATGACCTCCAGCCCACGTTTTGTACTCCAAAACGGGCGTTTAGCGCGGCTCGACGCTGCCAAATCCTACATTACAAGCAGCTTTGCTTTCAAAATACATAATTTGAAAAGCGTTACAGCTTTTAAAAATATACATTTCTTGCATTACGAGTACAGCACCCAACACCACATGATCACATGCTACTCCACTCTAACAGGCCGGTTTCTCTTCGGTGCCTCTGCTGCCTTGCTGCTGTTGCTGCTGCTGCTCCCAGCATCACTCTCTTCACCCTTCGCTACCCCTGCCTCCTCGCCCCCAGCAGCAGCAGCACCCTCGCTCTCACTGCCAGCAGCACCACCATGAGCATCATCATGCACTGCAGTCTTGAGTAACTGCTCCGCCTGCACCTGCCTCCTCCCCTCCAGCCCCTCCTGCTTTGCCATCTGCTGCAGCACCGATGCCACCTCCTCTTCCAGCCACCCCTCCGCCTTCACTCGAGCAACCTGTGTTACAATCTCGGATCGTTACAATGAAACAACGTATAATCTTAATATATTGCTCGGACACCACTAGCGTCTGAAAACACATAAAGCATAACAACTTTTACGATTACAATCTAGAATATTGGCATTCGAAAGCTGAGTTTTCCGACATGATAAATCATCCTCACCTTTTGTTCCTATCCATCAATCTGAAGAATTTTTGTTTTGTGTAACAGCAGCCTTCAATCTTTGCTTGCACCATCCCAAACCTCTCTTCGAGCATCCTCTTGCACTTGAATCACAGCACCATACATCACATATAGCATATACACACTCACACAGGCTCGGCCTTTACCACTGCAGCAGCCTCATCCTTGCTTTCCACCTCCTCCTCCTGCTGCTGCTGCTGCTGCTGCTGTGCTCGTGGCCGTTTCTTTCCGATGCTCTTCCTCCCCCCTCCCTCCTCCACCTCCTCCTCCACCTTCACCGTACCACCCACCCATCCCTCCCCGCCCACGTCCTCCCTCTCCCCTCTCCCTCTCTTCCTCGGTCTCCCCCTCGGTCGCTTCTCCCCACCTCCCCCTGCCTCCTTCTCACCCTTGCCTGCTGGTGTGCCACCTGGTGCAAGAGCAGCCATACCCTCTTGTGCTGTGCTCCTTCCTTGCTTCAAACTCTCCTCCCCAGCCTCAGACTTCATCCTACCAGCATCTCCCACGTCCCCCGTTTCCCCTCCTTCTCCACCCCCTCCTCTGCTTCGCTCCTGCTGCTCACTACCCAGCACAGCATCAGGAGCACCCGTGGCAGGAGAGAGGGCATTAGGGGGCACAGCAGCCCCACCATCATCAGGCACATCAGCTTCATCACTCTCGTCATCGTCAGCATCACCGTCGCTAGCAGCATCGTCTTCCCCATCCCCCTCGCCATCCCCATCCCCATCACAATCCCCATCCCCGTGCTCATGTGGGCCAGCATCAGCTGCTATGAGGGCCGCCTCCCTCTCCTCTATGGCTGTCAGCCCCGCCCGAATGTCTCTCTGAATCTCCATGCGCAGCGCTGGGGGTAGGGAGAGTCGAACGAGGGAGGGAGGGAGTGGAAGGAGGGAGGGGGGGAGTGGAGGGAGGGAGGGAGGGAGGGAGGGAGGGAGGGAGGGAGGGAGGGAGGGAGGGAGGGAGGGAGGGGGGGAGGGGGGTAGGGAGGGAGGGAGGGAGGGAGGGAGGGAGGGAGGGAGGGATGGACGGAGGGAGGTAGGGAGGGAGGGAGGTAGGGATGGACGGAGGGAGGTAGGGAGGGAGGGAGGGAGGGAGGGAGGGAGGGAGGGAGGGAGGGAGGGAGGGAGGGAGGGAGGGAGGGAGGGAGGGAGGGAGGGAGGGAGGGAGGGAGGGAGCTCCCCCAATTCGTTATGTTTTGTCATGCATAACTAGAGGAGATTGTGTTTCCAACAACAGAGGCTGTACAGCGCTGCAGGGCAGGAGAGCAGGAAGGTGGTAGGGCGGAATGGAAGGGTGTGAGAGAGAAAAGAAAGTGAGGGACTGAGGGATTCAAATGTAGGGTTTATCGTTCAGGGATTGGAAGGGGAGCCAAAGAATAGGTGTTTCGGCGAGTGGATGCTTGTTGGGGCGAGTGGAGGCGAGTGGATGAGTGAGGGAGTGGAAGGGGAACGGAGAGTAGGCGAGGGAGAGCGAAATTAAGACATTTGCAAAAGAAGCGCACCCAGTATTGCCAAATACACACCCCTTGGCAACAGCAGGGTAGCTCAGAACTTACCTTGGCATCGGCCGTCTAGCTCCCTCATGAGTGAGAGCATGCGCTGCAGCTCGTGGGGCAGTGATGACACCTCTGTAGGGTGGGGAAGGTGAGTGGAAGAGGGAGAGAGATGGAGGAGGGTTGAGCCCCCTTATGAGAGAGAGAGCATGCGCTGCAGCTCGTGGGGCAGTGATGTGAGCTCTGAAGGTTGAAAAGGATGAGAAGGAGTGAAAGAGAGGAATGACGGAGAGCGGGTGGGGGGGAATCTCTCAGCAGTGAAAGCACTCGGGCGGCTTGAGGGTAGTTTGAGGGATAGTTGGGCCAAATTAAGGGGTAGCTTAGCGAGGGCAGCTCTAGAAAATGGAAGAGGGGAAGGGTGGAGAGGAGTGGAACAGCAAGCGCATGCGAGTGGAGCAAAAATAAGGCTGGAGATCCGAGAAGAGGACAAGTATGGAGGCACGGCTGGGGGAATGGGCAGTGGGCGCGAGGGGGAGTCACTCTCTCTTGAGAGGTGAAACTAGGAGAATGCGGGAGGTTGAAGAGGAGAGACGAGGGAGGGATGTGTGAGGAAAAGGAGTCCACTGGAATGGGTGGGCAAGGGGGAGGGTGGGTGAGTGACCAAGTGACGGGGGAAAGGAAGGGGGGAGGGAAGGGGTAGCAGGAACCCAGTTACATAAAACCTAGATACGGCGGATATCTAGTGATACGGTGTCTAGCCAGCCAGATACAAGCCAACGGTGCCATGCAATATAGCTGCGAGGCTTGTTGGTTGGATTGATAAACACGGGTGATGGGAAGCGGCGGAAGGGATTGTACGGAAGGCAGCAGCTGTCAGGTGTACCTCATCCGATTGCCCTTTCCCCTTTGCTTTGCGCCACCTGGATCGCCGCACCTTCCCCCTGCCAGCTTCCGCCAGCTTCCACAACTCAAGCCTCTTCCCCCGTTCTCTCTCTCCCAGCAGCCACCACCACCGCAGCCGCAGCCGCCCTTGCAGTCTTCTTTACAAGCCGCCTCCTTGCAGTACCCATCAGTGTACTTGCGCCATTTTTCCTTTCCTGGAGAGGAGGAGACGCGCGGGGCTCCAGGGGCAGGGCAGCGGGGCGGGCTGTCGTCGTGAGAAGCTGCCAGGAAGCATGCGCCTGTGCAATGGTTGCCATCGCCACGTCAGTGGCGCCTAACACGTACTCCTCATCGTCTGTTGCGATTGAGGCGGTGAGGAGACAATGGGAGGAGAAAAAGGGAGAGGAAACGAAAAACAGGTGACATACAACTAGTCTCCTTGCTTGGCTCTGATGGAGACCGCCGCGGCAGAATCAGAGGCGGTACAAGTAATCAGAGGCTTTTCACAAGGTATCTGACAGCCTTGGCCCACCTGGATCGACGCAGTCGCAGAATCGCAGCCAATCGCGAATGTTCACGCTGCCACGTCACCGATCTGATCCGCCATGTCATTCTCCACGCCTGAAGCTGCTTGCGAGCTGCTCGCTGCCTATCCCGGCCAGCAGCGTGCTCGCTGCAGTCCGCGGAGCCAGCAGTGGTAGCGGCGCAAGGCGTCGACTCACAATGCGCGAGGAGATCGCTGGGGGAGGGCCTGAGCGCCGGAAGCTGGCGGTGCCAGAACGAGGGAGGTAAGAGAGGAAATACGAGAGAGGAAATCTGGGCGAAATTGCTGCGAGCGCACCGCTGTTCTCACCTGGCAGACATCCCGCGGCACGACAGCCACGACAAAGCTATAATCGACGAGATGCCATGCAAGGCGGCTCCGGCGCAACGCGGCGGCGTGACAGCAGCAAGCACCAATCTTGCCGCCATCATTCGGGGTTGGGCTGCACGCCGGGGTCCGCGTAGTAGGTCTGCGGAAGAAAACCTAGGCTGAGCCGCGCACTGTTTTTTTTTATTTTTCCGCGAAATGCGCGTGCCACGGCGGTGCCCAGCAGAGTAACCCGCGATTACCCGCCGAGGCGGGATTGGCACGAGTACCAGAAGGCCCGAGTCACCTATCGGATAGGTGAAAATCGTCGTCTTGAGCGGCACTTACTAATACTTAATCACGAGCCTCTATGCGATTGGAAACTAGCGATAATTTTTAAGAGGAACTTTAAAAATCACCAGTCAGGCCGCTACTAACACCTATCCTTACTAGTACTACTGCTAGTGCCGCTGCGAACGACGGGCTGTGCAGGGTTAAGTGGTGCGATGGTGAAGAGAGGGAAGGGTGCCTTCGATTAGGCAGAAGAAATATGATGGAAGCTGGGGGTCGAGTCTTTGTGGGAGTTGCCTTGCAGCCTTTTCAGAAACCCTAATTTCTCTTACCACGGTTGAAGGCGGTGAAAATGTTTCCAGTATGTTATCGTTTTATCCATCGCGTCCTGCACTGAGGGGCGCAACGTCTGTTGAAAACGAGCACGTGGCTCGCTCGCTCGATTCACAACTGTTGAGCATAGTCAAACCTGTGCGAGCAATTCTTAACCGTCGATATTGGGCAGGGGACCCAAACTACAGCGCGTTGTACAGTTGGGTTTAGGCAGCAGGTTACTGTACAGCGCCAAATTGTTTTTGTGGGTTAACAAGACAAATACACGTGTTTCAGTAAGTGTCGCAATGAAAAGGGTTTCGAAAAGAAGACTAGCCAATACTTAGCCGAATACCAGACAAAAGGCACTAACACGGTCAAATAAACAAAAAAACAGACCGAGTAATACACGCAAAGGCTGGCAAAAAAGCAGGGGGGTGGCGAAATCAGGGCTTGTGGAAAACGGCGGCCTAGGTTATAGCAAAACACCAGACGAGCAGCAAAGGGTAGAAAAAACGGGTTCGAAAACAGCAAAGCGTAGCAGGGACGAGCAAAAGAACAGCAGCCAATTAGGGCAAACACCAAACAAAACAAAAAACACAAACACAGTGCACCGATAACACGGTTGAGAAGGGTGAAACCGTTTTCAGCCGTACACTGAACTGAAGGGCACGACAAAAGTATGGAAATACACGTGGCCCATGCGCATTAGTTTGTTTGTTTTTTTTTTTTTTTTTTTTTTTTTGGTGGATATAAGTATACAACGTGCATCCATACATCCGCAGTCGTAACTGTTTCTAGGAGGGCTAAATGATTCGAGAAACATTTCCCCCCTCTTCATCTCTACGGAGGTTGGAAAGCCACCCCACCATCTTCCCAAATTGCCTTGAAACCTGCCTTCCACGTCATCGAAGCTTCGCATTGGTACAATTTGCGCATGACATCCGCCTCGTCAGCTGCCAAATGACTCCAGTCACCTATCTTTTTCGGAGCCCTCTTGCCAGCCACCCTTTTCCGAGCCCGGCTGTAGATCTTCACGTGTCTTGTGAAGCTCACCGCTATGCGCCGCAGTGCCCTTTTTGGCTGGAACCGACTGCCCCTGAAAACCGCGTTACACCTCTCTAGCCAGACTTGGTGTGCTGTGATCGAGATGAAAGCCGCCTCCGGAAAACCCGTCGACGTGCTGCTTTTCTGGAACATCATGTCTCCGAGGCTCTCCATGCACCTGCCCGGGTTCATACATCGTACTGCCCTCTTCATCACCCCCACCACTAGTTGTATCGTGGGGCAGCTGAAAAGGCAATGGTCCAGTGACTCCACCTCCCCGCAATGAACACAGCGCGCCCTCGCGCCCAGGAACGGAAGTCTCTCCCCCACCTGCAGGTTGTTGCTGTGCACTCTCAGCACCACTTCCCGTGCCCTGGCTGGGGTTGCAAGTGAGTCACGAATCTTGATGGCTCTCCTCCAGTCAATCTTTCTCCCCCTCCTTTCCTCCCACTGCAGTTGTTGTTTGGGCTGAGCAGGTGAAGGCCTCATTGCCCTTCGCAGTTGTCTTAGTTCAGCTCGTTCCCCCTTATCGCAGATTGGCGAGTGCAGCAGTCGTGACCTCGGGTCGCCCAGTAAGCCATGCATCCTCCCCTCTATGACCGCCATAGGTGTGGCGATTAAATGGTCGACCGATACCACACTGGCGTACTCCAACGCAGATATGTGACCCTTCTTGTCAACTTCCGCCCGCTTTCCATATAGCACACCGTTAACCGTGTACTCCAGTGTGTAGTAGAAAAACTCCCTCGGCCTGTACGACGGTATTCGCACCAGCCGTGATTCCCTGAAAACCTCCTCTGCAGTCAGCTGAGTGAGTAACATGTCTTTCCAACTCTGCGGCGTTGCCTCCCACGCTTTCCGGGCCCACTTTCGTTGGTCGATTCCCCCCAGCTCCTGTTCCAGAGTGGCGTCACACTTGACGGTTCTGCAGCCGTCGCGGTTTTTCTTCAGCAAGTCCCCCAAGCGAACACCCTTCAAGCAGTGCGAGCCCGCCTGATTTCCGAAGGGCGACCGTCCTCTGAAAAAGATTTTCCGGTTGAATAGCAGTTGCTCCTCCTCCGCATCCCATCTGTGCGCAGGGTCGCCCATGGTCAAGATCTTTGAGTCCCAAAGGGCTTTAACAGCTGCCTTCCATCTTGTCCCTCCTCCCAACCAGTGGTTCAGAATCGAAGGGTGGGCGTAGACCGTCGCCAGGCCGAGCGGGAAACCTGCCGCCCTCTCCCATAACCAGACTCTCAACGGTTCTTGCTCCACCAGGGCCTTCCCCAGATTCTGGATCACGCTGCTGTCTATCCTATGCTTCAGATCGATCACCCCCAGGCCGCCCTCCTTTCTTTCCCGACATGACAGGTCATAGCTCCAAAGGATGAAATGTCTGTCCAGCAGTGCTTTGCCCCCGGAGATGAAGTTGTGGCAGAGTCGTTTCACCTTCGTCCAGACTTCGTGTGGCGGAGCGTATATTTGGGCCTGAAACAGCAGGATCGGCATCGCGTAGCTGTTGATAATGGTGACACGTGCAGACGTCTTGAGGTGCTTTGTTTCCCAGCAACTCAGCACCGCGCTTACACTCTCGAAAGCCTTGTCCCAAGCTGGTTCCGGCGATCCACCAGATGTAATCCAGATCCCTAACAGCCTCTCCGCTCTGTCCTTGTCTACCCAGGTGAAAGGTGAAACCAGCGGCTGCAACCTCCTCCTGTTTTTCCCCAGCGGCATCAGCGATGTTTTCTCCTGATTCACCTTCAGCCCCGATATCTCCGCGAAGTCATCTAACAGCTTCTTTGCCGATACCACCTGTTCTTTCCCTCTCAGGACCAGGGTCGTGTCGTCCGCATAGCCGATGTAGGCCAGCTCTCCTTTGACCCCCCTCTTCCTGACTCCCAGTTTTCTCCTCTCGATTTCCTGGCAGAGTGGCTCTACGGCGCAGAGGAAGAGATAAGGGGCGAGAGGGCAGCCCTGCCGAACGCCCTTGTCCATTTCCACCTTGTCCCCCACCCAGCCGTTTAGCAACAACCTGGTGGCAGCGCCGTCATGAAGACCATTCACCCATCCCAAGTATCCTGGTGGGAAGCCCATGTTCTCGAGTGTCTTGAACAGGTATTCCCGCGACACCGAGTCGTATGCCTTCTGGAAGTCGACCAGAAGCAGCAGCCAGTCCTCATCCTCCTCCACCGCAGCGTCAATCGTGTCAGCTACAAGAGAGACCGTGTCGGCTAGGCTTCTCCCCGGGAGGAAGCCGAACTGATTTTCCGATATCACCTTCGGTAAGACCGCCTTGATCCTGTTTGCCAACACTTTCGCCACCAACTTGTAGAAGAAACACAGTAGAGTGATTGGTCTGTAGTTGCTCAAGTTGTCTCTGTCCCCCTTTTTGTGCAACAGGATCGTAACTGCCGTCAGGAAAGCTTCGGATAGCCGCGCCGTCTTTTCGAACTCTTTGACCTCCCTCATCACAGCTGGCCCGAGGAGGTCCCAGTTGCGCTCAAAGAACTCCTTCGGCAGCCCATCTTGACCGGGGGCTTTACCCACTGGGAGCCCCTTGAGCGCCAGCTTCACCTCCTGCTCCGACCATTCTCTCCCCAACAGCTCCCGGTCTGCCTCTTGTAGTCTCCGCCTTTCATCGATCGGCCACGGCTCCTTGGTGGTCCCAGCCGGTGAGCATGTGTATGCCTCTCGGAAATGCTCAGAAGCCGCCCGCAACACCTCCTTTGCCCCTTTCAGGCGTGTGCCTTTAAACAATAGCTCGCTGATCTCTGTCTTCGCTTTTCTTGATTTGACCAGGCCCGAAAGGAAGGCCGATGGTGTCTCCCCCGCCAGCTCCGCCAGCATCCCTGCCATGACTTGGAGCCGCTCCTTGTTAACATCTTGGTAAAGTTTTAGGGCCGCTTCACTCTTTACCAGCTCTTCGTACGCGTCTTGTGCCGATGGATCTGACATCACCCTCCACCGTAGGGATTCCACTTTCTGCTCCAGATGCAGCATGGTCGCCTTCACCCGTTTCCTTTCCTCCGCTACGTGCGCTCTCATGCTTGCCCGCAGATGCAACATAAGTCTCTCCAAGCTCTGAGTCGGCTGGTCTGCCTGCGCTTCCAGCACCGCTGCTATGATATTATGAGATCCTTCTCCGCCGGCCTGCGACGCCTGAAGCCTCCAGAGACCAGGCCCATGATCCCCTGCCGACGCCGACTTAAGTGTGACCGACACCGCAAACCAGTGGTCGGTGAGGCCATAAGGCACCATCTTGTGTTTCGCCTCTGTCACTCGCTACTCAGCATTAGTTTGTGTGATTGTTCTCACCTTCCGACCAAATACTGTAGTCACTTTGCAATCCTCCGCGAATCTCCCGCCCACCTACATTTTGAACAGAACGAAAAGCAGGAGGGTGCCGATAAGCGGGAACAAAATATCGTGATTCAGTGCTTCAAACCTAGCACGAAGGTGGCGAAAAACGACCTAGGCCATAGCAGAACACGGACGGGCTATACGGGGTAGCACTAAACTGTGAAAGAACGAGGAATGAATGCACTAGGAAACAGGTGGGTACAAGTAAGAAAACCTAAAAGTGTTGTACCCCATATTGTCTACCCCACTACAGCCTACAGAGACTATAGCATATAAGTTTCACACACCCCCATAGGCAAAGTGGGGGAGAACAAGAGGTCACAAGACCAGTCAAGCAAAGCAAAGCAAGCTCAGGGTGGATCACAACGTCACCACACATTCCGAGCACAAGTTCAAGGCCACAAGGCCAGTTCACATGCAAGATCATATATAAAGGTAAACAAGCAAGTGCAGGTATAGATAGATCACAGTACAAGCAAGGTCAAGAAGTGAGCAAGTGAGGCCAAGCAGGCACAAGACCTAGCATCGTACAGCAGCGCTGATGATCACAAGGCGGAAGTGCCTTGGTAAAGATATCAGCAGTGTTGGCCTCAGAGGCCACGTAAGCAAGGCGCAGCTGACCACGCTGCTGCAGCTCACGAGCAAGGAAGTAACGAAGAGCAATGTGCTTCGTTCTGTGCTCCAGTCTGTGCTCCCGACACAAGGCCAGCATGGCCTTGTTGTCTACGTACAGAACTGGAGGAGAACGAGGTGGCTCTCCTAGGTCAGTCAGCAGGTAGGTGAGCCAGCGTAGCTCCTGTGCAGCCATGGCCCCCGCGTAGATCTCAGCCTCACAGCTGGAGCCGAGAACAGAAGACGAGCGGGTAGACCGCCACGAAACAGAGCCGGAACCAAGGCTGAAGGTGTAATCCTGTGACGACCGCTGCGTAGCCTGGTCGTCAGCCCAAGAAGCGTCTGCGTGACCGGTGAGGACCACTGAACGCCGCCCTCCAAGCACTAGCCCCATGCCCGACGTACTGCACAAGTAGCGCAACACCATCTTCGCTGCAGCCATGTGCTCTGGTCGGTGTCTCCCAGGAGCAACATAGCGTGCGAGAATGCTAAGAGGGTATGCAAGGTCAGGTCGAGTGCAGGTCATCAGGTACATGAGGCAGCCAACAAGCTCTGGGTACGGGCCACTCGACTCTACGGACTCATCCGAAGGCAGAGCTGAGAGCGAGTGGCGAGTAGGCAGAGGAGTGGCCTGAGGCGAGGAGTACGTGAAGCCGAAGCGCTGAAGGACCTGCTGCACCATGTGTGACTGAGTCAGGGTAATGGTGCGGCGTGCTCTGTCCCGAGTGATCTGCAGGCCAAGGTAGCTGCGCAGTTCACCCAGGTCAGCAGTGTCAGCTGTGGCAAAGACCAAGTCGTCGACGTACACGAGGATGTAGAACGGCGGCAAAGAAGTGTCGGTCAGCAGAAACAGCGACGGGTCAGCAGTAGAGTGAGCAAACCCAAGAGCCGCAAGTGTAGTCCTCAGTGTGTCGTGCCACTCACGCGGTGCCTGGCGGAGACCGTAGACTGGCCGCCGTAGGCTCCACTGGGTGCCAGGAGGAAAAGACCCAGTGAAACCAGGAGGGCGACGCAGCCAGATCTCCTCGTGCAGGCTGCCCTGCAAGAAAGCAGTGCTGAAGTCAAGAGAGTGTAACTCGTAGTCACGGTGAGCAGCTACGTGCAGCAGTACCCGAAGAGTGGTCATCTTCGGGGTGGGAGAGAAGGTCTGAAAGTAGTCAACTCCCTGCCGCTGACTGAAGCCACGAGCCACGTAACGCGCCTTGAAGACAGGCGGAGAACCCGGCGGTCGCTTCACCCTGAAAATCCACATGCCACTGACGATGTTCGCCCCAGGAGGGGGAACAGCGTCCACGTAGGTGCCTGTGGACTTCCAGGAAGCCATCTCTGCGTCCATAGCTGCCTGCCACTGAGAGGAGTAGGGACCCTCTATCGCCTCCGCGTAAGAGCGCGGAGTCGGGATGTCAAGTGCATCCGGGTCTCCCTCAGGGGTAAGCAGTACGGACACGAGATGAGGTGAAGCAGCGGCCAAGCACTGGAACTCCTCCTGCCTGTCCTCAAGGACGTCCGTGCCAAGGGCACACTCACCCCCGACGGACGGAGGACAGACAGACTCAGACTCAGCAACAAGACTGGCGACGTAGTCTAGGCGACAGCGAGCAGCAAAGTCGACGAGCTCAGCAACTAGGGCAGACGCAGCAGTGGACTCAAAGGAAGGGTCAGTGACAACAGTAGCAAGGAGACGCGTGACAGTAGGACTGGCAGCACGAAGAGAGTCCGACTCCGGGTCGGCAAGAGCAGGAAGAGAAGACTCAGGAGGAGAAGGCAAAGGGGCACGCAGTGGAGCAGTGGACGGACGCAGAGACATCCGGTGCGTGCCAGGGACAGGAGGAGGACGCTGACGCGAACCACGACCACTAGTGCGAGCAGCACGGACAGGCGACGCAGGGCGAGACGTAGGCTCACGACGCTCAGCAAGACCTCCAGTAGGACCAGTGTAGGGAGACGGAGCAGGCAGTGGGGAGGCCGGCTGTAACTGTAACTGCGACGGGACAGGCTGTGGACACTCTAAGGGAGGAGGAGGACCAGTAGAAGGCGGGAGGCCAAGAACCTGCTGAAGGAGCGGAACGAAGTACGGCCGAGGCCGCGCGGCGACTCCAGACACAGCAGGGACAGCACCAGTACCCCCAGCAGCAGCACCAGCGCCAGCAGCACCTCCAGCTCCAGTACCTCCAGCAGCACCTGTAGCACCCCCAGTAGGACCGCCTCCAGGACCGACAGCAGTAGCCTCAGCGCCAACACCCGCAGCAGCTCCAGCTCCAGAAGTACCCGCAGGTCCAGCAGCTCCAGTACGCCCAGTACGAGCACCTCCGGGACCCGTGGCACCAGCGCCCTCAGCAGCAACAAAAACTCCAGTTACCGCAGCTCCTCCAGCTCCAGCAGCTCGCCTCCAGCGCCGGGCAAACCACTCACGCAGCTCCTGTGGAGAGAGTGGCTCCCGGCGAGAAGAAGCACCCGGAGAACCGCCAGCAGCAGCACCAGCGCCAGCAGCACCTCCAGCTCCAGTACCTCCAGCAGCACCTGTAGCACCCCCAGTAGGACCGCCTCCAGGACCGACAGCAGTAGCCTCAGCGCCAACACCCGCAGCAGCTCCAGCTCCAGAAGTACCCGCAGGTCCAGCAGCTCCAGTACGCCCAGTACGAGCACCTCCGGGACCCGTGGCACCAGCGCCCTCAGCAGCAACAAAAACTCCAGTTACCACAGCTCCTCCAGCTCCAGCAGCTCGCCTCCAGCGCCGGGCAAACCACTCACGCAGCTCCTGTGGAGAGAGTGGCTCCCGGCGAGAAGAAGCACCCGGAGAACCGCCAGGCACAGCACCAGCAGGCCCAGCTCCCTCAGGCTCCGCACCCCCAGGCTCAGCACCTCCAGGCGTAGCACCCCCAGGCTCAGCACCCCCAGGCGTAGCACCCCCAGACTCAGCACCCCCAGGCTCAGCACCCCCAGTCGTAGTACCCTCAGGCTCAGCACCCCCAGGCGTAGCACCCACACGCTCAGTACCCCCAGAGTCAGCACTCCCAGGCTCAGCACCCTCAGCAGCACCAGAGTCACCAGCGACCTCGACAGGCTCAATAGCGTCTACCTGGGACACACCTGAAGGGGCAGGACCCTGAGGGGGGAGGGGGTCTACCGGGGGGGGACCTGGTACAAGGAAGAGCGGTGGCGGGGGGAGGGACGGAGTACGGTAGGGGAAGAGGCGGTAGTAGGGGACCGACTCGTCGAACGTGACGTCCTGGGAGGACAGAACACGGCGAGAGGTGGGGTGGTAGAACTGCCACCCGGGGGCGTCAGGGGGGAAACCCAGGAAGACGCAAGGAGCAGCACGAGGGGACAGCTTGTCCGCAGACAAGTCGCGGACAAACGGCCGAGATCCCCAGACACGGAACGCAGACGCATCGCCAACCTTCCCCGTCCACAGTAAAGCTGGGGAGGTCTCCGGCATGGAGACCCGGGGCTGAAGGTTGATCTGATGCGCTGCGTACCGAACAGCAAACGGCCACAGAAAATGGGGGGCAGCCGCATGCATCATGGACGTACGGGCGACGTCCATGACCATGCCAATGCGGCGCTCAGCAATCCCATTTTGCTGTGGAGAGTCCGGAAGCGTGAAGGTCTGGCGGATGCCTCGTGCACGACAGTAGGCTCGCAGAAGGCCAGAGGAGAACTCTCCGCCTCTGTCAGAGTGCAGACGCAGAACAGGAAAGTCTGAGCCAAAGCTCCGCCTGAGCTGGAGACGAGCTGCGCGGATCCAGTCGATCAACACCTCAGTGACATCACCCTTGCTGCGCAAGGGGAAGACTGTGGTGTAACGCGAGTAGTCGTCAACCACCAGCAGGAAGTAGCGCTCGTGACCCTGTCCACGGACGCGGGCCGGGCCCCACACGTCCATGTGAAGCGTCTGCAGCGGGGCCTCTGTCGGAGGAAACTGGGAGGAGTGAGGGGAAGCCCGCTGCCGCCCCTCGACACAGGGGACGCAGGTAGGGCCAGGCCCCGGAGGAAGGGGAGGGAGGGACCGGGGAAGACCAGAGACAAGGACACGGGAGGCCATGCCTCGGAGACGAAGCAGGGAGGGGTGACCAAGGCGGTGGTGCCAGAGGAGAGTCTCGTGAGACAGGAGGCGACACGAACAGGGGGCAGACTCAGGACCAGACCTGGACGCTGCAGCAAACACCTGACCAGACGCAGCTACCTGACCAGACGCAGTGACTGGAGGAGACGCAGTGGTCAGGGTGTACAGGCTCGACCCCGGCCGACGGGTAAACGTGGCCAGGTGTCGGCCTGTCCGAGCGTCCGTGCAGTGGGTCACCCGCTGACTCGCAGGAGTGAACTGGTGAACCCCCGCATCCTGTAGGTCAGCACCACTCACCAAGTTCGTAGAGAACGAGGGAAGGTAAAGACCAGACAGGGTGCCAGAGGGGGCCGCCGGACACGGGAGGACAGTGGAGAAGTGAGCAAGGACAGGACCCCCAGAGGGGTCTGCCAGAGAGACTGCAACTGGCCGGTCAAGCGGCGTGAGTGTGGTGCGGTCTCGAAAGAAGGAGCGAGAAGCCCCCGAGTCAAGGGTGAAGGTGTGGGAGGCCGAAGCCGACGCAGAACCTGAGAGAGCAGACTCACCAGCACCTGAGGGAGCAGACGCACCTAGAGCAGCAGCCTCACCAGTACCTAGAGCAGCAGTCTCAATGCCCGGGTCGGGCGGAAAACACCGGTAACAGTCACCCTCATCACTAATAGTCACAGTATACATGGCAGCAAGAATAGCATCAAAGTCAAGGTCAAAGACAGCTACACCCGCCCTAGACAGCTCACCCCAGCGGGGGATCTCAGTGGCCTCAGGGAACTGGTGACGCCAAGCGTCCGTCAGGCGGCCAAAGCAGCGCTGGGTGGAGTGCGCACCCCCGCACTGCTCACCCGCGCGGTCGCCGGTGCGTAGGACGTAGGTGCACGGGCCAGTACCCCCACCCCTCTGGCGTGCAGTGTACCACTCACGGAGCTGCTGTGGGGAGGGGATGTCACGAGTGCGCTGCTGCTGCTGCTGCTGCTGGCGCTGACCACCACCGGAGCCGCCCCTCTGTGCAGCGCCACCCCGACCAGCTCCACCTCCTCCGCCGCCTCCTCCTCCACCGCCGCCACCTCCGCTCCCACCGCCACCGCCACCGCCGCCTCCGCCTCCACTGCCGCCACCGACACCTCCGCCCCCGCCACCACTCCCACCACCACCCCCACCCCCTCCACCGCCTCCACCGCTACCTCCACCGCCCCCGCTAGCTCCTCCAGTGCCCCTGCCCCCCTTGCCTTTGCCAGGGCGACGTCTCCCGCTAGGGGTAGACGCCGCACCGACCGACTCAAGCCCAACGAGGTCGGCCGCAGCAACAGAGGCAACAGAGGGCAAAAGGGGGGAGGGGGAACACCCCTCAAAGATGGGGGTGCGAGGGTCACCACGAGAGGCTCCTACAGCGACTATGCTCTTCTCTGCTGCTAGGAGGGACTTCTCGAGGAGGTCAACGGTGAGAGTGGTGGGGCAAACGGAGAGGAAGTGGTCCCTGACTACGCGAAGGGAGTCAGGGAGCCGGGTGACTATGTAGTAG
Source organism: Closterium sp. Naga37s-1 (assembly GCA_947471745.1). Classification (NCBI taxonomy): domain Eukaryota; kingdom Viridiplantae; phylum Streptophyta; class Zygnematophyceae; order Desmidiales; family Closteriaceae; genus Closterium; species Closterium sp. Naga37s-1. The sequence continues at coordinate 1,633,639 of CANJKZ010000795.1, read as the reverse complement.
AGGGTGATGTACATGGGGGGGGGGTTCTTGGCGCAGAACTCAGCAGGAAGCGCAGCGCGGTAGCGAGTGTCACTAGTGCGGAGGTGCGTAATGAGGTCAGCGACTGTGGGAAAGGCAGCAAGGTCAGGGAAGAGGTACGGTAGCATGAGGCGGCTCAGTGCAGCAGTGGCAGGGGAGGAGTAGCGCGCAACTACAGCGTCGTACAAGGTCTGAGCACTCTTGTACTGGCTAAAGTGCGCACGCTCAGAGGTAGGCAGGTGGCGACGCACAGCAAGACGTGCAGCAGCATCGCGAGTGGCCCACTGGGAGCGAACAGTGGCGTCGGCATCAGCAGCAGGGGCAGGAGAGGCACCAGAGGTGAGGTCAAAGAGGGAGAGACCGTCTGCCCTATCGCACTGTAGGAAAAGCTGCAGGTCATCTACCCAGACGTCAAAGTCAATGGCCCGACCCTCAGCGTCAAAGGCGAGGACACTAGGGGTAGCCATGACAGCAGTAGACTAGCAGCGCTAACAGTAGGGTGAGGGCAGTGCAGGGACAGAGGCGCTGCACTTACCGGACAGGGCGACTCGGGTGGCTTAGCTGCTCGGCGGCTCGGCAACTCGGCGGCTCGGGCGGCTCGGGCGGCTCGGCAGTACGGCGGCTCGGCAGCAAGCGCGGCTCGGCGACACGGCGGCTCGGGCGGCTCGGGCGGTACGGCGGCTCGGGCGGTACGGCGGCTCGGCAGGCCCGGGCGGCTCAGGTGGCGCGGCGAGGCCGCGTGGGGAGCGGCGGCGGGGCCGAGTGGAGCGGCGTCGGCGGGTGCAGTCAGCTGCGGCAGCAGCCGCGGCCCCGAGGGAGGTGGTGGCGGCTGCTGCTGGCGACGGCTGCGGCTGCTGCGGCAGGGACGGCGGCGGCCGCTGCGGTAGGGGCGGCGACAGTGGGCCGGAGAGGGCGGTGCGAGGGGCCGCGTCGCGAGGAGCCGCGGAGGGCGGCGACGGGCCATGAAGGGGCGGTGCGAGGGGCCGCGGAGGGCGGCGACGGGCCGTGAAGGGGCGGCGCGAGGGGCCGCGGAGGGCGCCGACGGGCCGTAGGGGGGCGTAAGGGGCCGCTGAGGGCGGTGCGAGGGGCCGACGGGCGGCGCGAGGGGCCGTAAGGGGCCGTAAGGGGCCGCGCGAGGGGCCGTAAGGGGCCGTAAGGGGCCGACGGGCGGTGCGAGGGGCCGTAAGGGGCCGCGTGAGGGGCCGTAAGGGGCCGCGCGAGGGGCCGTAAGGGGCCGTAAGGGGCCGTAAGGAGCCGCGCGAGGGGCCGTAAGGGGCCGGAAGGGGCCGACGGGCGGCACGAGGGGCCGCGCTAGGGGCCGTAAGGGGCCGTAAGGGGCCGACGGGCCGCGCTAGGGGCCGTAAGGGGCCGTAAGGGGCCGCGCTAGGGGCCGTAAGGGACGGCGCGAGGGGCCGTAAGGGGCCGCTAAGGGCGACGCGAGGGGCCGTGAGGGGTCGTGAGAGGGCGCGACTGTGGGAGCGAAGCGCGCTCCGGGCAGGAAAAAAAAAATTCGTGGTGGGCCCTAGGAAGCGTTCCCACTAGGGAACCTGCTCGATACCATGAGAAGAAACAAGGAATGGATGAACTATGAATGAATTGGGTACAAGTACTAACCCTAATTGGGTTGTACCCCTTATGGGCTACCCCACTATAGCCTACACAATATGCATGAGCTATAATGTTCTGACAAAAACAAAAAAAAAACCGCGACTCTGAAGTCATTTCCCCAACACTGAAGGACCAGAGTTGTGTTTTTTTCAACCCTAATTTCTTTTAACACGCTCAGAGTGGCCATTTTGCGGCCGAAGTGCCGTCAGAGTAGAAAAAAAAATTGCGGGTCAAAAACAGGGAGGCGTTTTTTGAAACGTCAGCCCTGCGCTAAGGGCAGGGGACGCGACGGGAGGGCAGGCACACGGGGCGCGACTCGGCCAGGAGCGAAGCGCGCTCCGGGCAGGAAAAAAAAAAATCGATCGTGGTGGGCCCTAGGAATCGTTCCCACTAGGGAACCTGCTCTGATACCATGTGAAAGAACGAGGAATGAATGCACTAGGAAATAGGTGGGTACAAGTAGGAAAACCTAAAAGTGTTGTACCCCATATTGTCTACCCCACTACAGCCTACAGAGACTATAGCATATAAGTTTGACATAAACGGGTGCAAGAAAAAACATAAAACAAATGAGAGTAGCAAGGGCGAACAAAAAAATGCATCTCAACCAGAACAAACAACTACAGAATCCCCGAAGGGAATCAGATAACCTGCCCTGAGCAAGCCAAATTGAACAAAGGGCAACACCAAATCAGCACACACACAAAATCGAGAGGCGAACATAACGCGTGCTGCAATTTCTGTTGACGGACGGGGAGTTCTTAAAGCGACGGTGCACATTTGCCACCCAAAACCCAGAACCCTGGCGAACTGTTACTGCGGATGGAAAGTGTCCGCACGAAATCCTGGTTTTCGCCAGCCAGCACTTTCGCGCTGGCAAGCCTGGTTAAAAAAAAAAACTTCTGAACCCAACACTGCCAAAAGTTGCCCGTCGCTTTAACAAAACACTAACGGTCGTTTTCAACTTTTAAGCAAACTCAAGCTTGAAAATCGCATCAACTCGCCAACAGTAAATAACCGTTGCGCAAGATGGCAAAACAAACAAGGCCATGAACGATTGGAAACCGTTTTACCGTTCTGAACCGTGTGAATACAATTAGAGTTCACAAAAACGAATGAGGAAGCGAACGCTGCCTAACATCCGTCCGCATCTTCAACGTAAGCCATTCCGCTCAGGCACCGAACTGACCCCCTCCCTCACATCAGCTTTATCGTATATTCGTAAAACTAAAGCAAAAGCAGTCTAGCACATAGTTAGTAGTCGTGTTAGCTTTACTACTAGTAGTAGTAGGTAGTATCATCCAAAGCCCGCGTTCCCGTTTTTCTGAAGATGCATCGACTCCCGCTAATCACACTACTCACACACCGTCGACAGCGGTATAGTAGCGCTACTACTACTGCATAATTTCCCGTTCCACGCGATCTTCACGACCACTCGCCTTAATAATGGGAACGTGAACCTATGCATGCGAAATCGTTACGAGCCAAGCCGACGACGGCGTATAGTAGACGAAGGCCTGAGCTTAGCGGCGCGGCGGTTTTAAATCCTCCGTTCGATGGGCGCCTTTCGCGGTCGTTTAAATTACCACCATGAGTTTCAAACTAGGTCATATGTCATGCGTGCCGCTCTTGTCGGGCTCAGCGGAGCAGAGGCGGCAAGCGAGGCTGCCAAGAAGCGCGCGCGCACGCATCTCGTTCGTCAACGCCGTCCTCTCGCTGCTCGTCCCGCTGCCACGGCGCCTACTGCCTCTCACTTCTGTTTCTGCGTTGCTGCTGTCGCTGCTCGTTCAAAACGACTTTAGGATTGGAGAGCATGGCATAAATCACTAGCTTCTCATGCTTCATCATGCGAGATGGGTGCTGGACTGGCTGGTGACCATGGCATCATGGAATGGCCGCATGCACCACCTCCGTAATTTCCTCTTGCCCTTCCCCTCACCCTTTCTGCCTCAAATATTCTACCTCTTTCTCGCCCTCTGCAGTTGCCAGGTTCGGGTGGGACAGCAGGGTGCGACAGCATGATGACAGCAGAAAGCTCCAGCAACCGGGTAACTGAGTGGGTGCAGCATCAACCAAGACTGCTGCTCAACTGGCGAGTGACCATGGCGTGGCATGGCTGAAAAGCACCACCCAGTATGTTTCGGCCTTTACCTTCCCTTGCTCCTGGGCTCACAACCCCTGCCTACTCCTCACTTCCCTTGCTCCGTCCCTCCCACTCACCCCTCGCTTTCCATCCCTTTCCCCTCTCTCCCTATGCGGTTTTGGTCATGCCAAAACACCCACTTCTGCTGCTGTTGCTTCTGTTCTGGCTGTTTGCTGCCATTGCTTCTGTTCGGGCTGTTTGGCTATTGCTTCTGCTCGGGCTGTTTGGCTATTGCTTCTGCTCGGGCTGTTTGGCTATTGCTTCTGTTCGGGCTGTTTGCTGCAGTTGCTTCTGACCGGGCTGTTTGCTGCCGTTTCTTCTGTTCGGACCGCCACTGCTTGCTACTGCTACCACCGTCACTGCATACTTGCTACTGCTGCTGCCGTCACTGCTTGCTACTGCTGCTGCTGTCACTTCTTGCAACTGCTGCTGCCGTCACTGCTTGCTACTGCTGCTGCCATCACTGCTTGCTACTGCTGCTGCCGTCACTGCTTGCCACTGCTGCTGCCGTCACTGCTTGCCACTGCTGCTGCCATCACTGCTTGCTACTGCTGCTGCCATCACTGCTTGCTACTGCTGCTGCCATCACTGCTTGCTACTGCTGCTGCCATCACTGCTTGCTACTGCTGCTGCCATCAATGCTTGCTACTGCTGCTGCCGTCACTGCTTGCTACCCCTGCTGCCGTCACTGAATGCAACAGTAGGAAGATGATGGAAAGAATATCTTGGTGAATCTCGGTGGTTGCGATGGCACGAATGGTTCAGAAGCACCAGACGAGCACAATCACAAGTGTTGTACAGTCCCCAGTACCGTTTACGTGATGCTCAAGGCATTCTTGTTTGCAGTGGTCGAGAGGCGGGAGAAGGGCATCAACGCCACACCTTAGCCAGACTACTCTATGGTCAGGCGATCGCTGGATCAGAATCTCGGGAATTGACGAGCGACTGCGATTGCATGATCGTCGTGTGCCTGGAACTGATTGTAGGCTAGCCACCAAGGCCGCTGCATGTTTTGTGAAAATAGTATACGACAAAAACAAGCGCAACGTTTACACCTGCAGCTCAGGTTCCCCTGTCCCACACGTGTACACCCCCATTCCCCAGAGCAGAAACCAATACGAATAACCAATAGAGATGAAAGAAGAAGGAAATCAATGAGAAAGAAAAGGAAAATCAGCCATCCATGGACCTAGAGCTATAGGTACTGCTTGTGCTACTATGCCGTGGTTGCAACTACTTCCGCTAGTTCGATGGTCTTGACGTTGAATGAGAACCCAATCCGAACTAGCTCATCCATCCAAACATGATGTTTTCAATGGTGAGCTTCTAAGACACGAAGCACGACTCTGCACCTCTCTGAACCACTCGTCACCGCTCACAGGTGCTCACCACCACCAATGACCGCACATAATGGCTCAACACCACTCGACACAGCAAATCATCGCTCATGGGCGCTCAGCACCACCGACGACCGCACAGAACGGCTCAGCACCACCCACTACAACTCTGAACGGCTTGGAAGCACTCGGCACCAGTCAGAGCCACTCGCAACCACTCGGCACCGCTCCAAACCCCTCATCACCACTCGTCACCGCTCGTGCGTGCTCAGCACCAGCGACGACCGCACATGATAGCCCAGCACCGCTCACTACCATTCTGAACCTCTCAGCAGCACTCGGAACTGCCCAGAGCCACTCATAACCGCTTGTCACCGCTCGTCACCACTCACGAGTGCTCAGCACCACCAACGACTGCACTGGACGGCTCAGCGCTGCTCACTACCACTCTGAACCTCTTGGCAACACTCTTAACCGCGTAGAGCCAACTGCTCGTCACCACTCAAGGGCGCTCAGCACCACAACCGACCACACTAGACGGCTCAGCACCGCTCACTACCACTGTGAACCTCTCGGTAGCACTTGGGACCGCTCAGAGCCACTCATAAACGCTCGTCACCACTCGTAACCACTCACGGTCTCTCAGCACCACCAACGACTGCATTGGACGGCTCAGCACTGCTCACTACCTTTCTGAACCTCTCGGCAGCACTCAGAACCGCCCAGAGCCACTCATAACCGCTTGTCACTGCTCGTCACCACTCTCGAGCGCTCAGCACCACCAACGACCGCACTGGACGGCTCAGCACTGCTCACTACCACTATGAACCTCTCGGCAGCACTCTTAACCGCGTAGAGCCACTCATAACCGCTCGTCACCACTCACGGGAGCTCAGCACCACAAACGACTGCACTGGACGGCTCAGCACTGCTCACTACCACTCTGAACCTCTCGGCAGCACTCTTAACTATGTAGAGCCACTCATAACCGCTCGACACCACTCACGGGAGCTCAGCACCACAAACGGCCGCACTAGACGGCTCAGCACCGCTCACTACCACTCTGAACCTCTTGGCAGCACTCGGCACCGCTCAGAGCCACTCATAACCGCTTGTCACCGCTCATCACCACTCACGAGCACTCGTCACCACCAACGACCGCACTGGATGGCGCAGCACTGCTCACAACCACTCTGAACCTCTTGGCAACACTCTTAACCGCGTAGAGCCACTCATAACCGCTCGTCACCGCTCGTCACCACTCATGGGCGCTCAGCACCACAAACGACTGCATTCGACGGCTCGGCATCGCTCATTACCACTCTGAACCTCTCGACAGCACTCAGCACCGCTCAGAGCCATACCAAAATATTGATACGCGAGAGAGAGAGAGAGAGAGAGAGAGAGAGAGAGAGAGAGAGAGAGAGAGAGAGAGAGAGAGAGAGAGAGGGAGGGAGAGAGAGAGAGAGAGAGAGAGAGAGATAGATATATATATATATATATATAAAGAGAGAGAGAGAGAGAGAGAGAGAGAGAGAGAGAGAGAGAGAGAGAGAGAGAGAGAGAGAGAGAGAGAGGGAGAGAGAGAGGAAGGGAGAGAGAGGAAGAGAGAGAGAGAGAGAGAGAGAGAGAGAGAGAGAGAGAGAGAGAGAGAGATAGAGAGAGAGAGAGAGAGAGAGAGGGAGAGAGAAAGAGAGGGAGAGAGAGAGAGAGAGGAAGGGAGAGAGAGAGAGAGAGAGAGAGAGAGAGAGAGAGAGAGGAAGGGAGAGAGAGGAAGGGAGAGAGAGAGAGAGAGAGAGAGAGAGAGAGAGAGAGAGAGAGAGAGAGAGAGAGAGAGAGAGAGAAAGAGAGGGAGAGAGAGATGTCAAATGTCATATCTGCTACAGTTTGTTTAGGCTGTAGTGGGGTAGTTACTATGGGGTTCAGTAAGTTTAGGGTTTCCTACTTGTACCCAACTCTTTCCTAGTTCAATCACTCTTGTTCATTCTGACATGGTATCACGAGCCTAGGTTGCCACCTAGGACCGCTTACTACTATGGGCCCACTATTCCGCTAGAAGCGCCCTCGTGCGCCCTACCTTACGTGCGCCCTCGTGCGCCTTTCTCTCCTCGTGCGCCTTTCTCTCCTCGTGCGCCCTCGTGCGCCTCGCCCTTCATTCTGCCTGCGCGCCGTCCTGCAGCCCTCCTGCTGCCCTAGGCCAGTGCGCCGCCCCTGCAAGCTAGTAAGGCCCTCGAGCCGCCCCTGCAGGTCCGTCAGGCCCCCGAGCCGCCTCTGCAGACCCGTCAGGCCCCCGAGCCGCCTCTGCAGACCCGTCAGGCCCCCGAGCCGCCTCTGCAGGCCCGTCAGGCCCGAGAGCCGCCCCTGCAGGCCCGTCAGGTCGGCGTGCTGCCCCTGCAGGACCACGCCGCCCCTGCAGGCCCTCGCCGCCCGCACGCAGCCTCTGCAGGCCCGTCAGGCCAGCGCGCGACACGTCAGGTCGCGGTCGCGGCCCCGTCAGGCCGCAGTCACGGCCCCGCCTGGTCGCGGTCGCGGCCCCGCCCTGCCGCCGACGCGGACGCGGCCCCGCCCTGCCGTGACGCGGCCCCGCCAGCCCTGCAGCTGACGCGGCCGCGCCCTACTGCTGACGCGGTCGCGCCCAGCTGCTGACGCGTCGTCGCCCCCCTGCCCGTCGCGTCGCCCTGCCCGCGGCGTCGCCCCTGCCCGCGTCGTCGCCCCCTGCCCGCCGCGTCGCCCCTGCCCACGGCGTCGCCCTGCCCGCCGCGTCGCCCTGCCCGCCGTGTCGCCCTGCCAGCGTCGTCGCCCCTGGCCGCGGCGTCGCCCTGGCCGCGGCGTCGCCCTGCCCGCCGCGTCGCCCCTGGCCGCGGCGTCGCCCTGGCCGCGGCATCGCCCTGCCCGCCGCGTCGCCCTGCCCGCCGCGTCGCCCCTGCCCGCGGCGTCGCCCCTGCCCGCCGCATCGCCCTGCCCTACCACGCGCCTGGCCCCTGGAGCAGCCGCCCCTGGAGCAGCCGCCCCTGCAGCAGCCGCCCCTGGCCCCTGGAGCAGCCGCCACTGCAGCAGCCGCCCCTGGCCACTTGAGCAGCCACCACTGCAGGAGCCGCCCCTGGCCCCTGGAGCAGCCGACCCTGGAGCAGCCGCCCCTAGAGCAGCCGTCCCTGCAGCAGCGACCGTCTCGGAGCTTCCTGCCGCGGTCGCGGCCCGCCCTGCCGCTGTAGCGGCCCCGCAGTCGCCTCCGTCGTGCGCCTGCCCTTCCCACCACTAGTGAGCACTGCCCTGCCTGTGCTGCTACTGCTGTTACTACTGCTGCTACTGCTAGTGCTGCTCCTGCTGCTCCTGCTTCTACTGCTGCTCCTGGCGTGGCCAGATGCAGCTCCAGGGCCGTCCGCGTGTGTCCCTCACGCCCCAGCAGCTTCGTGAGTGGTACGCCAGTTGGGGTTGTCGGGGTGGCAGTAGTGGGAGTCGTCCTGGAGTGGGTGGTTCGGGAGCTTCTTGTAGTGGCCCTGTGCAGCAGCAGCGTCGTCCGCGCGAGACTCTTTCGCCCCAGCAGCTTCGTGAGTGGTACGCTCAGAGTAGAGGGTCGCTGAGTACTGCTCGCTGCCCGTACGTTATTAGCACGGGTGTCCGGACTGGTCAGCCTTGCGGGACGCGTGGTCACACAGAGTCCCGCTGCTTCGCCCGTCTGAGCGACGCTTGGCGTACAGAGTTTGGCGACGACGCTGAGCTCCCCGACTGGGTGGAGCTGCTTAGGCAGAGGGTAGATATCTTTGCTCTTGACTATGATGTTGTTCTCACTGCAATGTATGCATTGTCTACTAGTGCCGAGGGAGCCTGTCACCTGTGTGTGCCGCCTGACCCCGGTATCCAGTCTGCTGCTCCAGGTGCAAGTGAGGCTGCCGCTCTAGGTGCTAGCGCGTCTGCTGCCCCAGGTCCTGGTGAGGCTGCTGCTCTAGGTGCAGGTGTGTCTGCTGCTTCAGGTGCTTGTGAGTCTGCGCCTTCAGGTACTGCGTCTACTGAGGCACTGCACACCTTCACACTGGACTCAAGTGCTTCCCGCTGTTTCTTTCGCGACCGCACTGCCCTTGAGCAGCTCCCTAGGTTGGTTGCTGTCTCCCTGGCTGACCCCTCCGGGGGTCCGGTCCTTGCGACCTCCACCACTGCCCTCCCTTGTCCTGCCGTCCCGTCCGGCACACTGTCGGGCCTTTACCTCCCCTCGTTCTCTACGAACTTGGTGGCGGGTTCCGCGCTCCAGGACGCGGGTGTTCACCAGTTCACCCCTACCTACGAGCGTGTGACACACTGTACGTGTGCCCAGACAGGTCGTCACCTGGCTACCTTCACTCGGCAGCCGGGGTCGGACTTGTACACACTGACCACTGAGTCCCCTCAGGTAGCGGCGTCTGCGTCTGCGTCAGGTCAGTTGTCCGCCCCCCTGCTCGTGTCGCACCCTGTCGCACCGGACGGCCCTCTGGCATCACCGCCTTGGTCACCCTTCGATGCAGCGCCTTCGTGGCATGCACTCTCGCTTCCTTGTCTCTGGTCTCCCCAGGTCACTGCCTCCCCTGCCACCGTCCCCTGCCCCTCCCTGCCTTCCCTGTGTCGAGGGGCGGTAGCGTGCCGCCCCTCACTCCTCTGAGTTCCCCCCGACAGAGGCTCCTCTGCAGACCCTTCACATGGACGTGTGGGGCCCAGCCCGCGTCCGTGGACAGGGCGGAGAGCGCTACTTCCTGCTGGTAGTTGACGACTACACGCGTTACACCACGGTCTTCCCCTTGCGCACCAAGGGAGAGGTCCCTGCTGTCTTGATCCCTTGGATCCACGCTACTCGTCTCCAGCTGGAGAGGCGCTTTCGCACGGACCTTCCCGTCCTGCGACTGCACTCTGACAGAGCTGGTGAGTTTTCCTCCGGCCTCTTGGAGGCCTTCTGTCAAGGGGAGGGCATTGAGCAGACGTTCACGCTTCCGGCCTCTCCTCAGCAGAATGGGGTTGCTGAGCGCCGCATTGGCTTGGTCATGGAGGTCGCTCGTACCTCCTTGATCCATGCGGCTGCCCCCCATTTTCTGTGGCTGTTTGCGGTCCGGTACGCCGCGCATCAGCTCAACCTCTGGCCCCGTGTCTCCATTCCGGAGACCTCGCCGACACTGCGTTGGTCGGGAGCGGTTGGCGATGCGTCTGTGTTCCGTGTCTGGGGATCTCGTGCCTTTGTCCGCGATACGTCCGCGGACAAGCTCTCCTCCCGCGCTGTTCCTTGTGTCTTCCTAGGCTTTGTCCCTGACGCGCCTGGCTGGCAGTTTTACCACCCCACCTCGCGCCGTGTCTTCCCCTCTCAGGACGTCATGTTTGACGAGTCGGTCCCCTTTTACCGTCTCTTCCCCTACCGCACTGCCCCGCTCCCCCCTCCGCCGCTCTTCCTCACGCCAGGTGCTGCTTCGGTAGACCCCCTGCCTCCCCAGGGTCCTGCTCCCTCAGGTGTTTCCCAGGTAGACCCGGTCGAGCCTGTCGAGGTAGCTGACGACTCTGGCCCTGCGCGCTGTACTGAGCGTGCTGAGCCTGAGCGTGCTGAGCCTGGTGGTGCTGGGTCTGGGGGTACTGAGACTGGGGGTGCTGAGCCTGGGGGTGCGGAGACTGGGGGTGCTGAGACTGGGGGTGCTGTCCCTGGGGGTGCTGAGTCTGGAGGTCCTGAGCCTGGGGGTGCTGCGCCTGGGGACGTTCTCTCTTCCAAGCAGCTACGTGAGTGGTACTCTCGGTACTGTCGCCGCCGCCGTGGTGCTGTGGGAGCTGGAGGTGCTACTGGAGCTGGAGTTGAGGGCGCTGAGCCTACTGGAGTTGGTGTTACCGCTGACCCTGGGTTTGCTACAAGAGCTGCTGGAGCTGGTCCTGCTGGAGGTGCTGCTGGTGCTGCTGGAGGTACTGGAGCTGCTGGAGCTGCTGGTGGTGCTACTGGTACTGGGGCTGGTGGTGCGGCTGGTGGTGGTGCTGCTGGAGGTACTGGAGCTGCTGGCGGAGCTGCTAGTGCTGGTCCTGCTGGAGGTGCTACTGGTGCTACTGGAGGTACTGGAGCTGCTGGTGGTGCTGAGGGAGTTGGAGCTGCTGCTGGAGGTTCTGGTGCTGCCTCTGCTGGTTCTTGGGGCACTTCACGGCCACGGCCGTACTTCGTTCCCCTCCTTCAGCAGGTTCTTGGTCAGCCGCCTCCTCCTTGTCCTGCTCCCGCCTTAGAGTGTCCTCCGCCTGTCCAGTCGCTGTCACTGCTACCGCCTGCCTCGCCACTCCCTGGTCCTTCTCCCTACACTGGTCCGACAGGCGGTCTTACGGAGCGTCGTGAGCCTGAGTCTCGTCCTGTGTCGCCTGAGTCTCGGTCTGCGTCACCTGTTCGTGCTACTCGTACTGGCCGTCGTGTCCCGCGTCAGCGTCCTCCTGCTGTCCCAGGCACTCACCAGATGACGCTTCGTCCTTCCACTGCTCCACAGCATGTCCCGCTGCCTTCTCCTCCTGCGTCCTCTCTTCCTGCCCTTGCTGACCCGGAGTCTGACTCTCTTCGTGCTGCTAGTCCTACTGTCACGCGTCTCCTGGCCATTGCTGTCACTGACCCTTCCTTTGAGTCAGCATCTGCGTCTGCCTTAGTTGCTGAGATTGTTGACTTTGCTGCTCACTGTCGTCTAGACTACGCTGCGAGTCTTGTTGCTGAGTCTGAGTCTGAGTCTGTCTGTCCTCCGTCCGTCGGGGGTGAGTGTGCTCTTGGCACGGACGTCCTTGAGGACAGGCAGGAGGAGTTTGAGTGCTTTGCCGCCGCTGTACCTCATCTCGTGTCCATGCTGATTGCACCTGAGGGAGACCCGGATGCACCAGACATCCCGACCCCGCGCTCTTACGCTGAGGCGATCGCGGGTGAGTACTCCTCTCAGTGGCAGTCAGCCATGGACGCAGAGATGGCATCCTAGAAGTCCACTGGCACTTACGTCGACGAGGTTCCCCCACCTGGGGCGAACATCGTCAGTGGCATGTGGATTTTCAGGGTGAAGCGGCCGCCAGGTTCTCCGCCTGTCTTCAAGGCTCGTTACGTTGCTCGAGGCTTCAGTCAGCGAGAGGGAGTAGACTTTTTCCAGACCTTCTCCCCCACCCCGAAGATGACCACTCTTCGGGTGCTATTGCACGTTGCCGCTCAGCGTGACTACGAGCTTCACTCTCTTGACTTCAGCACAGCTTTCTTGCAGGGCAGCCTGCACGAGGAGATCTGGCTGCGCCACCCTCCTGGCTTCACTGGGTCGTTTCCTCTTGGTACCCAGTGGAGCCTCCGGCGGCCGGTCTACGGTCTCCGCCAGGCGCCACGTGAGTGGCACGACACACTGAGGACTACACTTGCGGCTCTTGGGTTCGCGCCTTCTACTGCTGACCCGTCGCTGTTTCTGCGCACCAACACTTCGCTGTCGCCGTTCTACATCCTCGTGTACGTCGACGACTTGGTCTTTGCCACTGCTGACACTGAGGCTCTCGCCCACGTGAAGTCGGAGCTGCAGAAGAGACACACGTGCACAGACCTGGGTGAACTGCGCAGCTACCTTGGCTTGCAGATCACCCGGGACAGAGCACGCCGCACCATCACACTGACTCAGTCACACATGGTGCAGCAGGTCCTTCAGCGCTTCGGCTTCACCTGGTCCTCGGCACAGGCCACTCCTCTGGCTACAGGTCACTCGCTCTCAGCTCCACCTTCGGACGAGTCCGTAGAGCCGAGTGGTCCTTACCCAGAGCTAGTTGGCTGCCTCATGTACCTGATGACTTGCACTCGTCCTGACCTCGCGTACCCTCTTGGCCTTCTGGCTCGCTACGTGGCTCCTGGTCGGCACCGAAAGGTGCACATGGATGCTGCTAAGAGGGTACTGCGCTACTTGTGCAGTACATCAGGCATGGGGCTCGTGCTTGGAGGGAGGAGCTCAGTTGTTCTCACTGGGCACTCAGACGCTTCTTGGGTTGACGACCAGGCTACTCAGCGGTCGTCACAGGATTACACCTTCAGCCTTGGCTCTGGTTCAGTTTCTTGGCGTTCTACACGCTCGTCTTCAGTTCTCAGCTTCAGTTGTGAGGCTGAGATCTACGCCACAGCCATGGCTGCACAGGAGTTACGCTGGCTCACCTACCTGCTGACCGACTTGGGAGAGCCGCCTCGTTCTCCTCCAGTGCTGTACGTCGACAACAAGGCTGCCATTGCCTTGTGTGAGGAGCACAGACTGGAGCACAGAACGAAGCACATAGCTCTGCGGTACTTCCTGGCTCGAGAGTTGCAGCAGCGTGGTCAGCTTCGTCTGCGTTACGTGGCCACTCGGGCCAACACTGCTGATATATTCACCAAGGCACTTCAGTCTGGTGATCATCAGCGTTTTTGCACTATGCTAGGGCTTGTGCCCACTTTTCCTCACTTGCTGTAGGCTTTGCTTGTACTGTGATCTATGTATATATATACCTGCATGCTTGCTTTGCTAGGTAGAGATCACTGTGATGTTTGTGTTGCATATATGCCTCTGCATGTGAACTGGCCTTGTGGCCCTTTGCTTGTGCTCAGTGAGTGTGGTGACTTTGTGATCCACCCTGAGCTTGCTTTGCCCTTCTTGACTGGTCTTGTGACCCCTTGCTCTCCCCCACTTTGCCTATGGGGGTGTGTCAAATGTCATATCTGCTACAGTTTGTTTAGGCTGTAGTGGGGTAGTTACTATGGGGTACAGTAAGTTTAGGGTTTCCTACTTGTACCCAACTCTTTCCTAGTTCAATCACTCTTGTTCATTCTGACAAGAGAGAGAGAAAGAGAGAGAGAGAGAGAGAGAGAGAGAGAGAGAGAGAGAGAGAGAGAGAGAGAGAGAGAGAGAGAGAGAGAGAGAGAGAGAGAAAGAGAGAGAGAGACTAGTATTATCATTTGCTGCAAGTTGTTTTGTAGCCGATTGAATGAGAGGATGTTGCGCAGTACTATCATTTGCTGCTTATGCGCCTGCAAGTTTTTCCTTCTGCTGCTGATTTGTTTGTATTGCTGCTTGATGATGAGACTATTGCTCATTACTTTGCTGGTTATACTCCTGCTCGTGTTTCCTAATGCTGCTGATTTGTTGTATTGCTGCTTGACGGTGAGACTACTACACACTACTACCATTTGCTTTATGCTCCTGATGGTGTTTCTTGCTTTTGCTGAAGTGTTTTTATTACTCCTTAACAGTAAGTCTGCTGCTCACTACTATCATTTGCTGCTTATTCTCCTCGCAAGTGTTTCCTACGGCTGCCACTTGATGATAAGGATGCTGCTCGCTACTATCGTTTGCCGCCTATGCTCATGCTTGTGCTTCCTGCTGCTGCTGAAGTGTTTTTTTAATTGCTCCTTGATAGTGAGACTGCTGCTCAATACTATCATTTGCTACTTATGCTACTGCTGCTGTTTCGTACTGCTGCTGATTTGTTTTTATTGCCGCTTGATGGAGAGGATGCAGCGCACTACTATTATTTGTTGCTTATGCTCGTGCTCGTGTTTCCTACTGGTGTTGAATTGTTTGCATTGCTGCTTGATAGTGAGATTGCTACTCATTATCAATTGCTCCTTATGCTCATGCTGGTGATTCTTACTGCTAATGATTTGCTTCAATTATAATCAACTATGCGCTTATAGGTATTTTATGATTTGTAAATCATGATCAGTTATTACAAGCCAATGCCAGCTTATTTGAAAATTTTATTGTCTATGTATGTTTAACTCGATTTAGTTACGCCTGCCTAACTGCAAGTCATGGCAGCTGAAAGTCCGACGCGAGATTGTACAGGTACCTGTCAAGCCGCTGTAAAATTTTACAACTTGACTGTAAAGAACCACAACTCGAGCTGCTTGATAGTGAGATTGCTACTCATTATCAATTGCTACTTATGCTCCTGCTGGTGATTCTTACTGCTAATGATTTGCTTCAATGATAATCAACTATGCGCTTATAGGTATTTTATGATTTGTAAACCATGATCAGTTATTACAAGCCAAAGCCTGCTTATTTGAAAAATGTATTGTCTATGTATGTTTAACTCGATTTAGTTACGCCTGTCTAACTGCAAGTCATGGCAGCTGAAAGTCCGACGCGAGATTGTACAGGTACCTGTCAAGCCGCTGTAAAATTTTACAACTTGACTGTAAAGAACCACGACTCGAGTGATCGAGTCGGGTAGTGTACTTTTCCCAACAAGCTTCCGGATTGTTGACTTTATTTTTTCTTTGGGGCAGAATTCGTCCCCAGTAACCCTTCATGTAAGGGTACGTTCCTGACAAGTGTCAAGCTTCGGGCCTTCCCAGGAAGACCCGAAGCTTCATGTCAAACTTCAGGTCAGGGTTTAAGTCTTCCCTAGCATCAAGACACGAGGCTTCAGGTCTACGATCAACACTCAACAATGAACTTCTCGCGAGACCCAACACAACGGACCAGCCAATCATGGAGCGCTGTTGATCCGTCGCACCCTTTAGAGGTGCACGTTTTGCGATTGCCACGTCACACAAGTGCATGCAGCACAGTGCACGTGAATCCACAACGCGAACCAATGAAACGTGCAAACTCCGCGACGCCAAGTAGCCAATTTGTTCCGCACACGTTCTGGAAACCAGAAACAAATCGCCCATGCATTTCACATGTTCTTCAAACCAGAAACATGAACAAGGGGGTTGTCTTCACCGCCTTGCCCATACCCATCTAAACTCACAGAGCGCAAGACGCTAGCCCGCACTATGCGGCATGTATTGCTAGTATAGGGCAGGGAGCTCGCACGGAAACGGAAGAGTGCTAACTACGGCGCTACCATCCAAATTGTCAAGGCGCATATGGCGCGTACAAGTGCAACGTGCCGCCCTCCAACCAAGCACCTCGCGGTCCGGTTGTACTTCCTATCTCGTCACATCGGCGGAAGAACCATCTACGGGTGCGTTACCTACTGGTCAACAGGATGTATAAGAGGTGTTGCAGCCGTAGTCAATTTCGCGTCCACCTCCTCCCAGCTATAGGATGGCTCCACGCAAGCAGTCTAGGAAAGGCAAGGAAAAGGTGGACGACGATGACGACATTCCCTCCCCCTTAGACCATCCTTAACTAGTGTGGATGCGTCAGCAGCAAGCATCTGGAGTTGAGAGGGGGCGTATTCGTCGCGAAGCATGCATCCCACCTCCTGTTATCCCGAGTTCTTCCAGCGCTCCCCCGGTCACGCCTTCGACTGCAGCCTTTGGATCCAGTGCGGCCCCGGTGACAAGGACTCTTCTGCGAGCGATTCGTCTCTGTCCCCCACTGACAGTGACACCGACGAGGACGACAAATCCTCCGACGGTGAGACTCGTCCATTAGGGAACAAAGGCAAGGGGAAAGGCAAGCGTGCTCGCGGAAAGGGAAAGAAGCGCCGGACTATGTGGACCATGCATGAGATGACTGCCCTGGCAGCAGCGAAATGGTTCTCCCGTGAGGATCTTAAGAAAATGCAAGGGCGGCAGGGGTCGCAGTATTGGAAGAAACTCAGGCAGCACATGCGCAAGGTCCATCCCAAGTGGACTAGGTCCAGTGAATCGATGAAACAGTGCTGGAGAAGGATGGAATCGGAGTACAAGGAGATTGTCGATGCCTCTACCCGCTCGGGCAATGGCAACAGCGCTAGACCTGACTGGTTTGGCTTCATGGAGGACCTCGAGCGCCACACCGCTGCTGTGCGCCCACATGTAGAGGATGGGGGCGGTGCGGACGAACTAAACGCCGCGCGGACCTCAATTCCCCGTGCGGGAACATCTACGCCAGGCCCCGCAGTCGGAGGTGAGTTTCTACGTACTTGCTGGCCAATCCATTACACCCTCGCCTTAAGGCTACCAAGTACATAATGATTTCACTAATCGTGCAATGTCTAACCTATTAATTCTCATCTTGACGTGCAGGCCAGCCACGCAAACGCACAACAACAAGGGGGGCTGCTAACGATGTGGCAAGCATGGAAGAGGCCAGCATGGTGTGTGCTACAATGCGAGAATGCAATGCAGCTGGGGTTGCCAAAATTGACCAGCTCATCCAAGTCATCGTGCAGGCGATCGGTGTCCATGCGGCTACGAACGCGAATAACGGCGTGCCACCAACCACACCCCAAGTCCACGTGCAGACACCTTCCACCGTTCCCCCACCTCGCTCCGGTCCTTGGCCGCCACCGTCACACCCCTCGCCCACGAATCCGGGCGGAGCTGGAGGCGTGCCACCATATGGTGATTATCCGGCCTCATCAACCCCATCGGGTGCTTGGCAGCCCACAGAGCCATTCGCCGCACCTGATCCGCCAGTTGTTGCCGAGAACGTGCCTCTTACTGCACCTGCGAGTGTGGAGGAAGATGGCGAGCAGACGGAGAATGGTACGGAGTATTTCAACGATGCCACCGACGAGAATTAGTGTAGCAATGGTTGGACTGGGTTTCAGATACAACACGAACCTGGAAGCGTCTCTCGTATGCTTCGAAAACAGCTTGACCAAGTCTTTTGCGTCGCTCCTGTAGTTCATCCGAAGTAGACCTAGGAGTAGGAGTCCAGGTGTAGCCTTCCATGCCGTTGCGTTTCCACCACTCGTTTATTTCCCCGTTGTCGTTCTCATCCTCCTTTTGCCATCTGGGCTTGTCGATGCTAATGATCATGTTATGCAGTATAATAATGCAGGCTGTACCCGCACAAACCCGCCAGTAGTGACACTCACTACGACCGGAGAACAACCGCCACCTCTGTTTGAGAGCACCAAAGGTACGCTCGATGGCCATCCTAGTGCTACTCTGAGCGGTGTTGTACTCTTGCTCCCACTCCTTCATAAGACGTTTGGTCTTCGCGTGTAAGGGAGTTAAGCAATATTCTCTGAGAGGGTATGCTGCATCACCGACAATTTGGAAAGGCGTTACATCACCCCTCTCCAAACGCCTATACAAGCCACTTTTTTTTAACACACGGACATCATGTGCCGACCCAGGCATTCCCACATGATAGTCCCATATAACTCCGCGAGCGTTGCAAGTCGCTTGAAGTACTATACTATACGATTGCTTACGATTAAAATATTCAGCCCGGTGGTCGTCCATTCCCTGGACATGGATATGCGACCGGTCTATTGCTCCAATCACGTTTGGCACACCACGTATCTCTCGGAATTCGCTCTCCCACTCCACCATTTCATCTCTGGTTGGCCACCTGACCCACGTAGACTTAAAGATGCGTGGAAACTCGGTTAAGAAAATTTCTACTATAGCATGACATGTGGTTTTAGAAATGCCAAAGAAGTATGACATGTCCAGGAACGTCATAGCCGATGCGAAATATTTTATAGGGACTAAACAGCACACCTCAACCGGAATATTGTGACTGTCTAAAAATGGCGCATAGGAGTCTCGCATGCCAGTAACCACGAGATTGAACACAGTCCTAGACACGCGGAATAAATCCATAAACTCATTGTCTGATATGACGCGAATGTCATGCGTCCAGCGCCTGACAGTGTCTCTACGCCGTTTCCTCCTCTTCCTATGCCGCCGTATAGTATCGTCGTGCTCCATGCTTCGTTTCTCTCTCCTACTATGCTGACGTGCCACGTAACTTGCCAACCACGTGGCGCCATGGTTTGTTACTGTGTGCTGGCATTGCAGAAAGTATACTAGCAACAGTAGCGCGCACATCGCGAGGATCAATGTCTGGCCCCTGTTGTCCGCCATGCCTAAATGCTGTGCTAGTTTTAAAATTCTCTTAACTAGTGTTGGTACTAGCGTCGAGTTGCTGGTTGGGATGGTGTAGGGAGATAGAGCTGGAGCAATACACAGGCATCCGCTTTGAGAGTGGCCTTGTTGGTTGGGAAGCTGCAAGTCGGAGCGCGTGTGCAAATTTGCAGGTGCAATTTCGGGAGCGACGCTGCTGATCGCCAAATCAGCTCAACCAGGTTTGTCGTTTCCTGCCAAGTCACCATCGCATGCCTCTCCCCACGCTGTCGCAGTACACTGTACAGGGTTACCAGTCGTGAACACCTGGACACCTGATGTAATCCTCGGATGACCAGAGGTGAGTTCCGAAAACGGGAAAGGGGCTCGGATGACACGAAATTGTGCCAACTTCGGGTCTTCCTGGGAAGGCCCGAAGCTTGACACTTGTCAGGAACGCACCCTAAGGTAAGATGTGCTCCAATATCATATTTTTTTCTAGTATGACAAGAGATGTGCTTCCCGGTTATTTGTTACTGCCCTACCTGTTAGAGAACGTTTTGTGGGATGGTAGGCTGGCTTTGCAACACGTTGTTGCCTGCGCGGCTCTCAACCTCACATCCCGCGACACACCACTAGCATATGCGGTTTGGGTTATTGTTTTTTTTTTCAGATATGTTCCCCAAGTCTGACCCATCACTTAGCACGCATCAAAATGTTCAACAAATAAGGCTGTAGGTTAGTTTCCTATGCGATTACACCTGTTTCTAAAACGTCGGGCAGAATTTCTGTTTCTAAAGGCTCCCTCAATCCCTCCCTTCTCGACCAACCTTGCCCCGCACCAACCCCCGACTATGTCGCAAACACATCATTTTAGCCGTAAAGGCCGGGACTGTTCCGAACTTACCTGGTTTCCCCTGAAGTCGCGGAAGAATCAGACCAATTGCAGATTATGCAGGTTTCGCTCCCTCGGACTCTCCCGACTCAAGGTAAGTTTTTCTCAACTAAGCCCCTTGTGTGTATTTGCTTTGGGTGTTTTCCTTTCCCTTGCTTTCCCTCGCTGCCGCCCAGTGCCCCCAGTTAACCACCCGTTTCCTCCTCAGCTCGCGCCATCTAACACGCCTGCCAACCCTCTGCAACTTGGCCCCCCCTCGACAACTCCGAGCAACATTAACCTACTACGACCCGACAACCTCAACCACTCCCCTCATGATGCCCCCAAGCTATGTTGGCAACTGCTAGTGTTATCTGGTCGACTCTCCTTCGTTGCACGCGAACCACGCCTCGCCACCCACAGACAGCAACGCACACCTCCCGACCAAAACGACAGGCAGCCGCGAACTACTCGAACCTTCGGTAAGAACCCTCAACGTCTTCTTGTGCCTGCCCGTCTGTCATTCCGTTTGGAAATCAAGTACAGCCTCACTCACAGTCTCCAACACCCCACCGGTAAGCATCTCCGACCTCATTAGTTTATCCCCTGGCTTTTCCCCCGAGACGGGAAAATACCCTCTCCTCGACGACACGAAACAACAATCATTTCCGACAGCCACAAGAAGGTGCGCTGGCAGCCTTGCTGGAGCAGCATTAATGTTCCGCCACCCCGCTGTAAAAAAACAGGCGGTCATCTCTCATGTGATAAGCATGGCTGCCGTTGCCACCCCTACACCTCCCCCCCTGCTTCTTGCCACGTACGCGCCACGAGGAGCTCCCTCAACACCTTCCCTCCAACAAGGTACGTCCAGACTCCGCTTTCCCTCACCCCCTTGGGAACTCTCCCAGTCACGCCACCCTGCTCCCCCAGAGAACCTCCTCCCGGCTCACGCTCTCATTGTATGCCCTCGAAGGCTGTTTCACGTCCCTTCCACCACTCACTTTGCCACCCCTACCCCCTCCCGTCACCTAGAAATTGGCTCAGCACCTCAACCCCACGCCGCGCTCTTGAGCCGGTACGGAACCCAGACTCGGAATGCCGATCAGGCTGCTGGTCATCCTTTCGGATACGCGATGGCCAACGCCTATGCGCCCGACGGTCCCCCCACGCCCCTGTCTACCTCCTGACGCGGCAGCCCCCATGCACCCCGCGCCCCGAGGCACCGCCTTTTGCACGCGACAACCCCCACGTGGGCCGGGCGGCTATCTCGCCTGTTGCCCTTTCGCGTCTTACACGGCTCCGCAGCTACACACCCACTGGTACCTCGAGCGTTGCGGGCTACGCCTCCCTCGTCCTTGCCTTGTAGTTTTGCTCGGCTGAATGCTTCGCTCCTCTCATACTTAACCCCCACCGCCCGAAGACCTCAACATTCACTTCCTCGTTGCCTCCCGCAATTCCTTCCCTTTCTTTCTGCTCCCTCGTCATGGCCGACGTTCCGCAGTTCGACGAAACAATGGAGATGACCGACGAGGAAATTGAAGCGATGGAGCTCCCCGACGACCCCGCCGGCTCTAACCTCCCACGCACCCGCTCGCCGACGGATCTCCCCGTGTCCAAGAAACCCTGCGTCAACGTCGACCCCTGCCCGCTGCCCCAGGAATCGGCGGCCGGCACGTCCGGAGTCATGGAAGAACGCGCTGCCTTACCCGAGCAGCCCGTTCCGCAGCCACCAGCACTAACGCCTCCGCAGCTGCCGTCTTCGCTTCCGTACCGAGCGACATGAACCCCACCCCAACTACCCCCGGCCCGAGCTCCTCCGCCCCGCACGGCCGTGCTGAGGCTGCCGATACGAACGACGCTACGATCCCGTCTGCGGAGACCCCCCCCGAACCCGAGCTGCCGCGCTCCTCCCGTCAACCGGCTCCGCCCCCCCCGATGCTGCCCCCGCCTATCCTCATGACGAGCAGCCGGTCCGTGGTCACCCTGCTCTTCCCAGAAGCGGGTGCCGACGCCATCCGCGCCACGCTCATCGCAAAAATCCTCGCGAAGCTGAAGCCCTCCCTTTTCGACTGCGGATACGTCCCCGACGCCCGCCCCACCAACGGCGAGACCATGCGCTTTGCGGGACGGTCTTACGCGACGATCTGCGTCTCCTGGCCGACACAGCAATCTGCTGACGAGTTCCTGGCCATCTTCAACCACCCCATCGAGCTCTCCACGGGTCGCTTCGTGTCGGTCAAGCCTTACACCGATCCCTACCCAGATTTCACCAAGGCCAAGGCAGATGGTGCCCCCATTCTCTCCCTGCGCCGTGTCCCGGCCCGCTTCGAAGAGGCGAATCTCCTCGCCTACCTGGTGCCTGCATGGCTGGCGGGCATCGAATCCTTCCACCGCATGAAAGACCCCTACGACGGGGTCTTCCTCCCCATCCTCACCGGAATTCCAACCCCGCTCCCCACAGATCCGGACTTCCGCACCATTCCAGCGCGGATTCCCGTCAGCGGTAACGACCCTGACATCCTCGTCAACATCTCCACCCACGAATGCTCCATCTGCGCAAGCAACCACCGCGTGGAGGACCACGCGACCTTCCCCTGTAAGCGCAAGGGACGGATCGGCAACAAATCGCAGCTCACGGTCGCCCAACTGCAGAAGGCCAACGGTACAATCCCCCGCCCCACCTCCCCTCCCCAACCCACGCCTCTAACCCCCCCCCCCACCTTTCTGCTGTTTTGCCATCTTATCAGCATGCTGCCCTCCAGTCAGGATTCCCAAACACCCGCCCCCCTCCCCCCTCTCCTCAACCGCTGTCACCAATTTCCCCCTTCATCCCCCCTGTCCCCGCCCCCCCTCTCTGATCCCGACCTACAGGAGGCTCCATTGGAGCCCATCCCGCCTCCAATGCCTTCCGCGCCGACCCTGCGCTTCTATTCATCGGCACGGACACGGATGTCGAGCCGTGGACCTGTGTGGCCTGCAACTTCGAATGTGGCCCAGCGCTCGACAGTGCGCTGCAGCACATGGAGTCCGCAAAGCACTGCGCGCAGCTGCTCGCCAACACCAGCAAGAAGGCGCCCAAGGAGCCGTTCCTCTCCTGGAGCTAACCGGCGTTCCTGAAGGAAGGGGGCTTCGGGACCTTCCTCAAGCAGCTGAAGTGTACCTCCTGCACCTAGATGCAACACACTTGTCTCTGCTTCGATGCCCTTGCTGTTTCTGCCTGAGATGTACTGCTCTGGACTATCTAATAAATCTCGGCCCTGCAGGCTTGTTGAATGTTATCTCAGAATCTGCCCCTCCCCCCCAATCGAGGAAAACAAAAAACTTATTTACTACACTCACCAGTAAGGAACCCAATCACATACACAAGAGAACAGCCAGGGAACTCAGTAGCGGACTTTGGCCAACACGCCAACCAGAACCCGACACCCTACACACGCACCTGGTGTACATACACCTCCCCAACAAACACAATGCGCTTACAACAGTTTACTCTAGACCCCACTGCCCTGCGCGACCATCCCCATTATGCAGGATGCGACACACCGTCCGCGAGCACAATACAGGGACAACCCCCCTCTCACCCACAGAATCACTGTTCAACACTCTGCATCGCCTCCCCCAAGCCAACCCCTCAGCGCATGGGGACAATGCGCGGACCCCTCACCCCTCCTGACAACTTCCCCACCCCCCCTCGCAACAAACCTCCCGAAGCCCCTGGCCGTGGATACGCACTCTCTCCCGTGCGGTGGCCTCCACAACATGGCCATGTTAACACACCTACGTTTCCTATGTATCAATGTGAACGGAATCAACGAGACACGCAAAATGGACGAACTAAAGTCTTGGCTGGCGAAATTACCCGCACCCGCCGACCTCGTCATCCTCATTGACACCCGGCTCATCCAAAGAATCCCCAACCTCGACCTGAAACTTAGACCTCACTCCTCCGCCCACGCCCCAGCACTACTCTCTACCGAGAGCGCAACAGGAAAGCCCACGCTCATCGGCGGTGTATCCATTCTCTCCTTCAACAGGGCCAACTCACTGTTCTCTCCGGCTCCCTCTGCAGACGGCAGACTACTCACTGTGCACCTCAACTATTTGCGTGAGCAAATCCGCCTCATCGCCATCTACGCCCCCACACAATTCTATGGACGCAGAGTATGGTGGACCTCCACCCTCGTCCCTGCACTGGAAGCCCCCACCGCCGCCTCCGCATCCATGCTAGCAGGAGACTTTAACTCGGTCGTCCTCCCCATCGATAGGAACCGCCCTCCCAAAGACTCCGAGGCTCGTGAAGGCGCCTTTTTCGCCAAACTCATGGAAAACCACGCCCTAGTCGACACATTCCGCGAACTCTTCCCCACGCCGACCGACGTCTTCTCCTTCTTCGGGAGGCAACGTCTCAACATTGCGACACCCCCTACCTCCTCCCGACTCGACAGAATATACATTTCCCGAGCATTCGTTCCACGCCTAACTGCAAGCCCGTACATCCAGACCCGCACGGCAATCACGGACCATCTCTACGCCCCTCTTTGCTCGCTCAGCTTCCTCAACCCCACAGTCGCCCCCCGACCCTGGCGCCTCCGACAGCATCTACTTATGCGCCCCCATCTATCTCAAATTATCGACTCCTGCCTTGCAGTCTTCCCAAGCACACCCTCCCCAGACTCCTGGGACTCATGGAAGCTCGATCTCACCCTTAACCTCAAGCGCTTCTCCAACCAGGAAAGGCGACGCGTCGATGGCACAGTCGCACACCTGGAATACACCATTGGCTCACTTCAACGACACGCCGCGTACACGCCCCTGACCCAGGCCGAGTCTAACCGCCTAGAGCAAGCAAGACTCCACCTGGCCCGGTATGAAGCCTCAAAAGCCTCCAAAATTGCGCTCAAGGCCAAGCTTAAAGTGGAAGGGCACAGAGAAATGGGAGTCTCCTCCCTTCTCTCTGGCCTCAACTCGCGAATCAAGGGCTCAATCATCAGCTCCCTGACCCTACCGAATGGACAAACAGCGTCGGATCTACCCACCATGACAAACTTGTGCTCACATTTCTTCCAGACACTTTACAGCGGAAACACCCCCGCCACCGCAAACACGGCCTTCTGGCAACACATCCCTCCCTCCTCCGTCCCGAACCCCCTTTTCCAACGACTCGGCGCCCCCTTCTCCCTAGCCGAAATTGGGAAGGCACTACTCTCTCTGTCCCGAGGAAAAACCCCCGGCCCAGACGGGCTGCCCGGGGAACTCTTTCGGCAATTCGCCCCACGATTTGCACCTGTCTTCCACTCCCTGCTCTCCTCTACACAACCTCTCTCGCGCCTACCCCCGTCCATGCTGACCGGACGCACTGTCCTCATCCCCAAACGGGGCGACTCCTCGCTCGTGGAAAATCTTCGCCCCATCACCCTCATGAACGCGGACTACAAAGTACTCGCGCTGTGTCTTGCTAACCGCCTCCAGCTCGTTCTTCCCCAGCTCATCCACCCATCCCAAACCGCCTTCATCAAACACAGGAAAATCGGGGACACAATCAACGATACCCTCGACATCATGGATTGGGCAGCATTCTCATCTAGCCCTCTCCTCGCTCTTACAGTCGACTTTCGAAAGGCCTACGACCTAGTCGACCGCCCCTTTCTCCTGCAAGCCTTAGCGGTCCTAGGGATTCCAGCCCCCTTCATACACTGGGTACGACTAATGCACTCCGACACCACCACCCGAATCTCCGTCAACAACATGCTCGGCCCCACCTTTCCTGTCCGCACGGGCGTCCGACAGGGCTGTCCTCTGGCACCTCTTCTTTTCGTGTGTCATAGAGATCTTCCACCGATACATGTCCCTCTTCCTACTCGGCTTCGCTCTATCTCCTGTCCAGCGCCGACTCATGGCATGCTACGCGGACGATGTCACTCTCTTCCTCACCTCAGACACAGAGCTCGGCCTCGCAGTGATACTCCTCGGCGTCTTCGGATCCGTATCTGGGGAGGTACCCAACTGGAACAAATGTTCCATCATTCCCTTCAATATTAACCCCACCGACCTTACGCATGCCGGGCCTATCCCCGTACGAGGCCCCGGCGAAGCAGAACGCATCCTTGGAATATATGTTGAACGACTACACCCTGGATCCACCACCTGGACCAAGGCTCTCGCCCGCATACAAAGCACCGCCAAATTCCTGGCGGCCTTACATGCCACTGTCACGTGTCGCAAATCTCTGTCATCGATCTTTCTAAACTCCGTCATCTCCTTTCCCGACCGCTTCCAACCTGCACCACCGATCACCATCAAACGACTTGACATCTCAGTTGGGAACTTCCTCTCGTCCTCAAAACATAAACAAGACGGCCTCGCACAACGCTTCCTCCCCAACGGCCTCCTTTATAATTCACCCCAAGACGGTGGGGTTGGGGCGATCGCACCATCTACCCAAATCAAAGCTCTCGCTATCCAGCGTGCATTACGCAGATTTGGACCCACCCCAGCCGAGGAAGTCACTCGGACCCTGACTCCTTTCCCCTTCGGGCTTCATGGACTGTTCTCCCATAAGGCCATCCTCGAACGAGACTATCTTCCCTCCTTCATCCCCCCACGAGCACTGGATGAGCTTAAATCCCTCCTCGCTCTTCCCCTAGTTATCCATGGCCCACCCCTACGCATGCAATGCATCCTTACCGAACCCCTCGCCTTCAACCGGCTGCTCCTTAAACCCGACGAGCGACCTTTCGGCACCCGCCAACACGAGCGTTTTCTGCTTATTCGACAACTCCGCATTGGACACATTGTCCGAATCACCAACTGCGATGTCCGCCCCATCTCTGCTCAGGAGTTATGCTCCCAACTTCCGGAGGAATTCCACGACGACGCCACTCGCCTCCTCCCGGACCTCATCAAGGCTATCAAGCCTCCCTGGTGGGCCGGCCTCCGATCCCCTCACTCCACCTCTGCCTCCCCGGGAGATTGGTTCATGCTCTCAGAAGACCACTACTCCATATCCCACCTCGTTCTCCAAGTCGTCGATTTCATCCCCCCCTCTACTGTATCGGCTACTGTCCACCCAGTCTCGCCCAACCATCGCATCGGCCGCACCCCAATCAACACCGGACTCTTCCGCTTACAGGAAGGTCCTCATCGAGGTGTATGTCAGGGAATGGTGGCTCGCAGGGCCACTTCATACAGGGACAGGGTTAGGAGCTAGGGTAGAACTTCTACAGGACGGTACCCCAAGCCTCGCCGACATCCGCCGCCTCCTTTACTCCTCACAGCCACTTACTCACCACAGCCGCTGGACCCGAGACCTCACCCTCCCTCCTCCCCCTCTCCCTGGCCTCAAGGACCCCTTTCTCAAAGACCAGCCAAGCCGACAACGGGATATCCTCTTCAGACTCTACACACTTACTCTCCCCTCTGGCTCACGCTTCCAATACTTCGACGACCGAGGGGTTTGCCCCCGATGCCCTGCTGCTGTGGTAGAGACACTGCCACATATATTATTCGAATGCGCCTCTGCCGGAAACGTCATCTCTGCTCTGCGCACCGTCGCTGACCGCCACCTCGGACAAACCGCCCCCGCCGAACACATCTTCTTCCCAATACAGTCACGGGACGGACGTTCCCCCCCCTGGAGCTTACTGGTCGGAGCAGCAGCCAAGACACTGTGGAATAATCGCTGCGACCACAGATACCGCAACTCCTCCTCCTCGAGCTTCGAGACACTGCAGCTCATCTTAGCACAGTTCCTAATCGCTTTCAAGATCTATATGTGGAGAGGCAAACGGCAATCGGCCAAGAAGCGCCAGCGTATATCATCCAGCATCAAGCGAGCACAGAAACTCCGATTCCTTCTCTTCGACAGGTCCGGCACACCCTCTATCCACCCTGACCTAAGGCTCTCCTGGCTCTTGGGAAATCCGTTCCGACCACCATAGTCACCCATCGCATAGAGCGTCTCCCCAGGCAGCTGGCGGTTGTCCGCGAGGACAAGGAATAACGTGTGTTCCACGTGCTCCGCTGTGGATGCTGGCCACCTCGGCCATGTTTCTAGACTGCTCTATCGATACTCTATGTAAATTGATTACGATCAATATATAACCTTTAACCCTCCCTTCTCGACCGCTCGTTCC
Source organism: Closterium sp. Naga37s-1 (assembly GCA_947471745.1). Lineage (NCBI taxonomy): Eukaryota > Viridiplantae > Streptophyta > Zygnematophyceae > Desmidiales > Closteriaceae > Closterium > Closterium sp. Naga37s-1. The sequence continues at coordinate 1,605,840 of CANJKZ010000795.1, read as the reverse complement.
CCCCCGTTTATTCCTGCTCGACCCTCTTTTCTCCTCGCACTTGACTTTCCTTCCCATCCCATCTCAGCTTCCGAGCTCCCCGTCACTTCGCTGCATACTAGCTCGCACAATCCTGTCCCAGTTAGCAATCGTAGTTAATACGCGCTATATCTTCATGGCAGCGGCGAACGCGAAATGCCGCCACAGGTCGCTATTCAATGTCGTTCTTCACCGTTCAGCGGTGGTCTTGGGGGATCTCTCGAATGAGCTTTGGTTTCACCGTCGATTTTCGCTGTTCCTCGTCAATCTCCCTTTTCCGCGTCGAACTTCGCGCAAATTTCCGGTAAAAACGGCTTGAGACCGGATTTTCATCTTTCAGTTTCGCATTTGAAATGTAGCTAATGGTCGTATCTTTCGCGACTTCCAGATTTTAGACACACAACCATTCCAAGTCGTCGGACATTCCAACCCGCCAAATCTCGCCCTTCGCGACTTGGCTTTCCGTTAGGCTCGTCATACATCTCAGGGGTGAGCTGCCAAGCTCGCTATTCTTGGTATCCGCAATTTTCGTTTCCCGACATTTCTGACTCTGTGTCGCCTTACTTGGTAGACACACCATGCGAGCGTGCTGGGCCTCCGCAGGCAGCGGCTAGCGTGTGCGCGTGGGCGTCGCTGCGCCACGCCGCTGCGCCACACCGTTGCGCCACGGGCACGCGAGCATCAGCGGCTTACGCGCTGCTGGCGGAAGAACGGAGCGCGGAAAATGTAGCGCTTCCGCTCTGCAGACGGAAGAACGGAGCGCTTCCGCGCTGCAGGCGGAAGAAGGGCACGTTTCCGCGCTGCAGGCGGAAGAACGGCGAGATTCCGCGCTGCAGGCGGAAGAACGGCGAGATTCCGCGCTGCAGGCGCGTAAGCCTTGAGCCCGCTTCCATTCACCACTGTCGCTAAATCCCGTCATCCGTTATGTTATTATTGCTATTTTCGTTCTCTTTTCTTCCATTTTTGACTCTTGTCCGTGAAAATGGTTGCCGGGTATTGTGGTTGGGTGCGGGAAGCAGTGGGCGCCATGGAATGCAACAGTGACCGGCACGTGCATGCCGATCTGCCCGGGGACGGGCGCGCGGGCAGCAGCACGCGACTGTGGGTCAACCCGCCCACCCACCGCCACGTGGTGAGCCAACCCTCGTGTCCTCCCCTCTCCTGCACCTCCTCTGCGCCCCGTACTCACCTCCTGTGTCATTTCCGAACATGCTCGGCACAGTCGCCTCGGTTTGACTTGTCTGTCACTGCTCTACTCACACGCCGTCGTTCTTGCCTGTTTCCTCGTTGGACTAATCACTCACTCCGCCATTCTCTCACACCTCTACGCACACGCCAGCTCCGTCGCTCCTACTTCAGGCGCACCTCACTTTTTCCCCATCCGCCTCCCTCGCGCTCGGCCTGGCCGCTTTCCCCCAGGGTTTACGACAGAGGCTGGGCAGAGGTCTGGCAGAGGTCCCGCAGAGGCTGGGCAGAGGCTGGGCAGAGGTCCGCAGAGGCTGGGCAGAGGTCCGGAAGAGTGTGTCCACTCCCTCCCTCCTGATGCTCCCCCGCCCCGCTCCTTGCTCCCCCGCCCGCCGTTCTCTCCCCCTTCGCTCCTTGTTTCCACTGGTTTCAGCGACGAGCGGCGCGCCAAGCTTCTGCGAGGAGTGGCGCGCCTTGCTGGCCACGGTTAGGCTCGCTCAGTGCACCCCAGGTGGGGCGTGCTGCTGATGCGCTGCTGCTTCCAGAGTGACTGTAGCACAGCTGCTTGTAACGAGTGTTCCCCCCCTGACCTCTTCCTTAACCCATGCCTTCCTACCCCCCTCATTTGCTCCCTCTCCGCACGCCTCCCCACATGTCCTTCCTGCCCACAGCCCATGTCCTTCTTCCTGCTTCCGCCAGGAGCGGCGCTGCCGACGGTGACGTGGCGCTGCCGTCTGACGTGGCGCTGCCGAGTGTGACGTGGCGCTGTAGGCGACGTGGCGTGGCGTCGCGCTGTCGGCGGTAACGAGGCGCTGCCGACGGTGACGTGGCGCTGCAAGCGGTGACGTGGCGATGCCGACGCTGACGTGGCGTTGCCGACGCTGACGGATCGAGCGCAAGGCGGGTGGCGGCGGATCGAGCGCTGTGCGGCAGGCGGCGGATCAAGGTGAGTCACGCGGCATCCGCGATCCGCCCTTCCGCAATCCGCCCTTCCGCAATCCGCCCTTCCGCAATCCGCCCTTCCGCAATCCGCCCTTCCGCAATCCGCCCTTTCGCAATCCGCCCTTCCTCGTTCCGCCCTTTCGCAATCCGCCCTTCCTCGTTCCGCCCTTTCGCAATCCGCCCTTCCTCGTTCCGCCCTTTCGCAATCCGCCCTTCCTCGTTCCGCCCTTCCGCAATCCGCCCTTGCGCAATCCGCCCTTCCTCGTTCCGCCCTTCCTCGTTCCGCCCTTTCGCAATCCGCCCTTCCTCGTTCCGCCCTTTCGCAATCCGCCCTTCCTCGTTCCGCCCTTCCGCAATCCGCCCTTGCGCAATCCGCCCTTCCTCGTTCCGCCCTTCCTCGTTCCGCCCTTTCGCAATCCGCCCTTCCTCGTTCCGCCCTTTCGCAATCCGCCCTTCCTCGTTCCGCCCTTCCGCAATCCGCCCTTCCGCAATCCGCCCTTCCTCGCTCCGCCCTTCCTCATTCCGGCACGGTCAGTCAGGTGAGAGGCTCGGCACGGTCAGCCAGGTGAGAGGCTCGGCACGGTCAGTCAAGTGAGAGGCTCAGCATGGTCAGCCAGGTGCGGCACGGCCAGCCAGGTGAGAGGCTCGGCATGGTCAGCTAGGTTAGAGGCTCGACACAACGGAGGCTCGGCACAATCTGGTGAGAGGCTCAGCCAGGTGAGAGGCTCGGCACGGCCTGGTGAGAGGCTCGGCACAGCCTAGTGAGAGGCTCGGCACAGCCAGGTGAGAGGCTCGGCACAGCCTGGTGAGAGGCTCGGCACGGCCTGGTGAGGGGCTCGGCACGGCCTGGTGAGAGGCTCGGCACGGCCTGGTGAGAGGCTCGGCACGGCCTGGTGAGGGGCTCGGCACGGCCTGGCCCTGGTGAGAGGCTCGGCACGGCCTGGTGAGAGGCTCGGCACGGCCTGGTGAGAGGCTCGGCACGGCCTGGTGAGAGGCTTGGATGGATGCATGGCTGGGCTCTCCTCCTCTGCTGACCACCTCTGCTGACCACCTCTGCTCTCCTCCTCTGCGCAGGTAGCATTTCCTCCTGCGTGGCGCCATTTCGAGGCTCTTTCCGTGAAGACATTATGAAGGAATAGGATAGTGAATATCGTAGGGTTGGAAACTGGATTTCGGATGTGGTAGGTACATGTGCTTGTTGCTGTATATATGAGGCGGTGTGGCCAGGTCGTGGCCAGGCCTGGGGAGGTCGGGGCGGTTTGGGCAAGGCCCGGCGAAGCCTGTCAGTTGGGGGTTTAAGGGCCGTGCAAGCCTGTAGGTTCGGGCCCTGGTCCGGAGAGGTCCGATCTGGGGCGACCCGGGCAGGCAAGGCCAGGCCTGGAGTGGTAGGCTCGGGATATGAAACAAAAACAGGAAGAGAAAAAGAAGCAGAGACAGAAAGTGAAGGCAAAGAGATGCTAAAACAAGGTCAGGGACAGAGTGATGATGGAGGACAAACAGGGAGTGAAGCAGGGACAGGGGCAGGCACAGACAGAAAGAGAAATGGAAGAAGAGACAGAAGCAGGCAGAGACAGGTCATTTGAGGCATGCGTGCGCGCGTGCACGCATGGGTTTGCAGGTCATTTCTGGCCCGGCCAGGCTGAGTGGGGGGCTGTGTGGGGGGCTGTGAGGGGAGTTGGGGGGTAGGGGGGCCTTAGGGGGGCCTTATGGGGGGTCATGGGGGGGTCATGGGGGGGTTTTTTCTCGCTCTCGTTATTGTCACTCCTCTTATCGTCCGCTTTCTGCTTTCTAGCACCATGGACCTCTGTAATTATTCTCTTATCACTGCTCCTTGTATTGTATCACTACGTATTATTATTCCTTCTTCCCTAATGTACCCTGTGTTATTATCAATGTTTCTGTTCCTTCACCATACCCCTCTCTTCCTCCATTCTCGTTACTATCACTCCTCTTATTCTCCCCTTTCTGCTTTACACAATCATTTTCTTTCTTTACAGTTTCCACTCTATTTCCATTACTCTTCGCTTTCCTTCTCTCTTGTTCCCTGCACTTTTATTACTGCTTTGTCGTATTGGCCAATCGTGGCTACCAAAGTGGTCTGCAATTTGGGCCTTGAGGGGTATAAGGGAGCGATAGTGAGACGGTGGGAGGGGAGTAGCGAGACGGTGAAAAGGATGAGACGGTGAGAGGGGTGAGACGTACCAGGCCTGCTCGTACTCACCCCGTCGTTCCTTTCCCACTTTCTTATTCATCCCCCACTCTCGTCCTCCCATCTCCTCCTCCCCCCCACAACCCCTCTCACACTCACCAGGTAAAGCGCATGGTGATCTCAACGTACCAGGTCTGCTCTCACTCACCCCCCCGTCCCTTATCCTCCTTCCCCCCATTTTCCCCCTCTGTGCCCACTTTCCCCCGTCTTTCCCCCCTGGCCAGGTGAAGCGCATGGTGGTGTCGACCTACCAGGCCGCCAGTGGCGCGGGCGCGGCCGCCATGGCGGAGCTCGAGCTGCAGACCAAGGAGGTAAGCGCGTGGGGCAAGGGGAGTTGGGGATGGGGCAAGTGGGACAGGCAGGCGGGCATTGGGTGGGCAGCGATTGGGGGAAGGGACACGGGGAAAGAGAAGGGCAGTCAGTGAGGAAACTGGAATGTGGTGAGGGGAACGTCAGTGGTAACGCCGTCAAATGTCAAAGCATCCCACCACCACGCCACCCCCCCACGCCATCCACCCCATGCCGTTGACCCCATGCCACCCCCATGTGCCTACACACCACTTCACCCCACACCCCTCCCTCCGTGCCATGCCATGTCCCCTGCCCCTGTCATATCCCTGCCCTGCCCCTGTTCCTGCCTGTGCGTGTGAGATCAGGTGCTGGATGATGGCAAGACCACCACCACCATGCCATTTCCCCGTGCTATTGCCCCGTGTCCACATACCACCTTACATCATACCCCTCCCTCCGTGCGCTGCCCTGTCCCTGCCGTGTGTCTGTCTGTGCGTGTGAGAGCAGGTGCTGGAAGGCAAGCCACCCACCACCACCATCTTTGGCCGCCAGGTGACCATGCCATGCCACCCCCTGCATTGTTTCTCCCCTCTTGTACCCATCCCCTTCCTTGACCTCTCCCTCCCTTGACCTCTCTCTCCCTTGCCCTCTCCCGCCCCTGCCCTCTCCTGCCCTTGCCGTCTTCCCTCCCTTGCCCTCCCCCTCCCTTGCCTTCTCCTCTCCCTTGCCGTCTCCCCTCCCTTTCCCTCTCCCCTCACCTCCCTCTTTTTCCCTCTCTCTCTCCCTATTCCTCTCCCTCCCTTGCCGTCTCCCGCCCTTGCCATCTGTCCACCTGCGTGCCCGCGTTCCCATGCGTGGCCGCGTTCCCATGCGTGCCCGCGTTCGCTTTCCCCATGTATGCGAGCAGTACGCGTTCGGCCTGTTTTCACGCGAGTATGTTAGAAGTCAGTTTTGAGAGTCCGAGTAAATGACTCTCTGCCTGCCCCTGCCCTGCCCTTGCCCTTGCCCTCTACTCCCCCTTCCTTCGCTCCTTGTTCTCTCCTCTGTGTGTGCGCGCCCAGTACGCGTTCAACCTGTTCTCGCACAACTCGCCCATGACGGCCAATGGGTACAACGAGGAGGAGATGAAAATGGTCAAGGAGACGCGCAAGATCTGGGTGAGTGCCACTTGTGGGCGTGAGGGTTCAGACCCTGCACTGTAAAGTAACTTGTGGTGCACTTAAGGCCGGCGTCGGGCAATACGATTTCGGCCAGTGTTTTTTAGGTCGACTCAGGAGTCACCTTGTGTTGCCCAGATGTCTCAGACCCTGCACTGGAGACTAAAAGCAGACCCCACCAATGCCGCCGTTCACCCCACGGCCCCTGCCTCTGCATGCCCTTGTGATCCCCCCCTGTGTATGCAGAGCGACCCCTCAGTGGCCGTCGCTGCAACACTCATCATCCGCGTGCCGGTGTTGCCTGCTGTCTCGCTCAAAAGGGTTTCCCACCCTTGCTGCTCTTTCCTCTCCTCCCCCCTTCCATGCAGAGCGACCCCTCAGTGGCGGTGACAGTCACATGCATCCGCGTGCCGGTGATGCGTGTTGTCTTGCCCAAGCCCCATCTCTGCTGTCCTTTCCCCCTCCCATTCCTTTGCATGCCCTTGTTAACCCCCCCTCATGCCTCCAGAGCGACCCCTCAGTGGCCGTGACAGCCACGTGCATCCGCGTGCCCGTGATGCGCGCCCATGCAGAGAGCATCAACCTCACACTGGAGGAGCCGCTGTCCGAGGTGCGAGGGGGGAATGGGGAGGGGTCTTTTGAGGGATGCTGCGTGAGGGGGAGGGACAGAGTCACCTGGCAGGTGTGATGCGCGCCCATGCAGAGAGCATCAACCTCACACTGGAGGAGCCGCTGTCCGAGGTGAGAGAGAGGGGAGGGTGTGTGTGCATGGAGCGATAGAAATCTCGCCTACCAGGTGTGATGCGCGCCCATGCAGAGAGCATCAACCTCACGCTCGAGGAGCCGCTGTCTGAGGTGAGTGGGAGAGGGGGAGAGGGGAGGGGGGAGGGGGGAGGGGGGAGGGTGTATGTGGTCCGTGGGTGGGAGGGAGAGGTGTGTGAGATAGAGACTTATGGCATCGACCCATGCACGTCTATGCGCCTTGTCCGTTCCAGCCATATGCGAGGGAGAGTTGTTTTTTAAACAAGTTTTTACACCAAGCGGTGTACTCTCTACCCTATACACCACTGTGCTCCTTGGCACTGGCAGGTGGAGGCGAAGGAGATTCTGAGCGGTGCAGAGGGGTTGTTCCTCATTGACCTCCCTCTCCTTACACAACAAGCAAACCCTTACTGGTCTCTACTCTACCCCATCCACCTCTCCACTCCGTGTCCCTCACAACTCTCACTCCTGTGACCCTGGCAGGTGGAGGCGAAGGAGATTCTGAGCGGTGCAGAGGGGTTGTATCTCATTGACGACCGTGACACCAACACCTTCCCCACGCCACTTGATGTGAGCCCACGCCACTTGCTGTCATGTCGCCTGTGCTGCTTCACATCACCCCGCCAGTCAACCTCCTCTGATTGCTTTCTTCGCCACTCTGGTTGGTTCGATCTCTGCCCAGCATCCGTGCCTTCCCTTCCTTCACACCATTCCTTCCCCCTATCCATGCTGCCTCTCTGTGTTTCCCAATCCCATTCCCAAATGCCCCCCCCCGAATGCAGCCCCTCTCTGTTTCCCCATCCCATCCCCATGTCCCCCCCACTCATGCTGCCCTTCTGTGTTCTCCTATTCCCCATCCCCACGTGCTGCCCGCCAGGTGTCCAACAAGGATGACGTGGCGGTGGGCCGCATCCGGCAGGACATCTCGCAACCAGACAACAAGGGGTGAGGCTGAGAGTTGCGGAAGTGGAGGGTGAGGAAGTGGTTGGGAACGGGAGTGTGGGTGAGAGCGGGGTTGAGAGACAAGGCTTGTGGGGTTGAGAGATGCCTCAAGCGCCACTTGTAAGAAGAGGAAAAGTGCAATCTGGAAGCAAGCAGTGCAGCAGAGATTGATGAATTGACAGAATATACAGTATAAAGTTTACGACTTTCTCCCCTTCCCTTGCGAATCACCCTTCTGCTGGACCTGTTTCTGTGTGGCGACCAATTTGCACTCAATAGTCCCTCCCTCCATCCCTCCCACCCTCTCTCTGTCCCCTCCCCGCACATATCTATCCCAATATTCCTCCCACCCTCCCCCCGTCCCCTCCCCTCCCACCCCAGCCTAATTGTGTGTGGCAACCAATTGTTAAGTGGGCCCACAAGTTCTTTCCATCTATACGAGTTCTCCCATCCATACACCTCATCCACCCCCCACCCACCCCAACCTGGACCTGTTTGTGTGTGGTGTCCAGTTCCGCAAGGGGGCGGCCCTGCCTTTCCCTCATCCTGTGTGCCTCCCCTCCTGCCCTCCCTCCCTCCCCACCCCCCACCCACACCAGGCTGGACCTATTTGTGTGTGGCGACCAGATCCGCAAGGGAGCGGCCCTCAACGCCGTGCAGATTGCCGAGCTGCTCGTCAAGAAGGCCGGTGCTGCATGAAGGGAGAGGCTCCGAAGCATGATGGGTGGTGTGTGACGGGCGGTGGGCGTTGCTGTGCCGCTGCAGGCGTAGCGTGATGATGGGTGAGGCATGGCAGGCCTCGTGTTACTGCCGCTGTGTTTCAGGGTTATCCTGAATGGTGCTAGGGCGATTTAGCAATTAGGGCAGCATAAGTTGATCATTTTTGGGTGACCTACCAAGACTGCATGGTGTAGGGAGTGTGCTTAGAGAGTAGCTTTACTGCTTGTTCATTATAGTGGTGCGGTCTCCATGTTGGTGTGCGTTGATTGGGTTTGGCTGTTTGAATCACACCTGAAATATTGCAGCCATAGGTATGTCGAGAGAACTGTTCAGGAATGAATGAACGGTGCAAGAGTGAGGAACAAGTAGTAAACCCTAATTGGGATTATACTATATACTGAGTACCTCATTGTAGCCTAGCAGAACAAACAACATATAACTAAGATATTACTCACCCCCCTAGGCAAAGTGAGGGATAGCCGACACAACAAACGGTCATAAGACCAGTCAGGCAAGAGAACAAAGCGATACAAAGCCTAAGGTGGATCTCAAGATCACCATGCATTCTGAGCACAAGAAAGCGGCCACAAGGCCAGTTCACATCAGAGTTATAATAGCAAGGCAATACATTAATTACAACCAAGCAAGAGGAAACATGCAGATATAAATATAGATATCAGTGTACAACAAGTGCAAGATCAAGAGACAAGCAAGTGAGGCAGAGTGGGCAGAGCCCAAGAGCAGTGCAAAAACGCTAATAATCACCGCACTAGACCCAAGGGCCTTGGTGAAGACATCAGCAGTGTTACCGTAAGGCCCCGGATAGAAGCGCAGGCCTCGGATAAGCGCCGGCGCTTATAAAAGGATGAGGGCGCTTATATCCGGTCCTCGATTATAAGCGCACCCCTGAAGGCTTACGGATTATAAGCGCCACCTCTAATTGTTGTATTTATAATCTTACTGAAATCGTTATAACGAAACTCACATTTTCATTCCCCACATTTTGAATCTCGATACCCTTCACCTCGCTCGGCTCATCGCCAGCACTTCCAGTCAGAATGACCTGTCAGGGGCGTAAGTCGACTCATTCTGACTGTATGTGCTGGCAGTGAAGCATTCCCTGCCAGCTTGTCCGAGCGAGATTCTCAATCACTGACCTGTTTAGTTTCGACTCGATTCAAAATGAAAAAACGAGATCTACAGCTGTCTTAAAAATACGCATTTCATATATGTCATAATATATGCACCGGCGCTTATAAATTTCCTCAATTATAAGCGCACCCCCTAAAAAACAGTGTTTTATTACAACCCCAGGGGCGCTTCTATCCGGGGTATGACGGTAGCCCGAGAGGCCACGTGGAAAGGCGAAGCTGACCACAATGCTGCAGCTTTCGAGCAAGAAAGTAGCGAACGGCAATGTGCTTCGTTCTGTGCTCCAGTCTCTGCTCGTGACACAAGGCAATCATGGCCTTGTTGTCGACGTACAGAACTAGAGGAGAACGAGGCCGCTCCGCCAAGTCGGACAGCAAGTAGGTCGGCCAGCGTAGCTCCTGTATACCCATAGCCCCAACATAGATCTCGGCCTCACAGCTAAAAGCAAGCACAGAAGGCGAACGAATAGACCTCCACGAGACAGAACCAGAGCCAAGACTGAAGGTGTAACCCTGTGATGACCGCTGAGTCGCCTGGTCTGTCAGAATAAGGAAATAGAAATGATTGCATTAGGGTTTGGGGACAATACAAGTAGGCAGCCCTAGAACTGTTGTACCCTATATGGGCTACCCCACTATAGCCTATAGGCATACAATTGTATTTTGACACATCCTCATAGGCAAAGTGGGGGATAACAAGAACAACCAACAGTCACAAGACCAGTCAAGTTAGAGAACAAAGCAAAGCAAAGCTCAGGGTGAATCTCAAGATCACCACACATTCTGAACACAAGCAAGCGGCCACAAGGCCAGTTCACATGCAGAGTTCATAATAATAATTGCAGTACACTGATCACAACCTAGCAAGTGCAAACATGCAGGGATAATGTCAAATGTTATATCTGCTACAGTTTGTTTAGGCTGTAGTGGGGTAGTTACTATGGGGTACAGTAAGTTTAGGGTTTCCTACTTGTACCCAACTCTTTCCTAGTTCAATCACTCTTGTTGATTCTGACATGGTATCAGGAGCCTAGGTTGCTCTCAGAATAGGAATGCAACGGAATGGATGAAACTAGGAAGTGTGGAAGTACAAATATGCAACCCTAACAACTGTACTCCCTATTGTGCTACTCACTGTAGCCTACAAGCATAGAATTACATTTGACACACCCCCATAGGCTAAGTGAGGGGCATCAAAGCAAGCAAGGTGAACAAACGGTCACAAGACCAATCAAAGCAAGAGACAAGGCAAGCTCAGGGTGGATCTCAAGGACACCACACAAATTCCGAGCGCAAGCAAGTGGCCACAAGGCCAGTTCAAGAGTTCACTAGGATATAAATAGGAAGCACAACAAGTAGAGCAAACAACAAGACTACAGCAACCGAGGGCCTACCTCAACAAGCCCCAACTGCACACAGAACCTGTGGTGATCACCAAGCGCCAAGGCCTTGGTGAAGACGTCTGCAGTGTTGGCCTCTGAGGCCACAAAGTCCAGGCGTGCCTGGCCGCGTCGCTGCAGCTCTCGCAGAAGGAAGTACCTCACGTCAATATGCTTCACTCTGCTCTCCAGTCGAGGCTCTCGACACAGGAGGATCATGGCCTTGTTGTCAGCGTACAAGGTCGATGCAGAGCGAGGCCGCTCACCAAGGTCGGCGAGCAAGAAGGTCAACCAGCGAAGCTCCTGTGCCGCCATGGCACCAGCGTAGATCTCTGCCTCTGCACTGGAAGTAGCCACAGACGACGACCGTGTAGACCTCCACGACACAGCACCAGCTCCCAGACTGAAGTAGTAACCCTGAGTCGAGCGCTGAGTCTCCACGTCGTCAGCGTAGGAAGAGTCGCAGTGACCAGTCAACGCCACTGGCTGAATCCCTCCAAGCACAAGCCCCATGCCTGATGTAGTCGCCAAGTACTTCGCCACCCTCACAGCAGCTGTCCAGTGGACAGGGCGGTGTCTCCCAGTCGCAACAAAGCGAGAAAGGATGCTGAGGGGAAAGGCGAGGTCCGGTCGAGTACAAGTCATCAGGTACATGAGGCAGCCCACCAGCTCTGCGTAGGGTCCACTGGACTCGAAGGGCTCGTCAGGAAAGGGGCCCGTGAGTCTGTGGTCAACAGCAAGAGGAGTGGGCTGTGTGGTGGAGAACTGGAAGTCGAACCGCCGAAGGACCTGCTGCACCATGTGTGACTGCGTCAGTGTGATGGTGCGAGCGGCTCTGTCCCGGGTGATCTGCAGGCCAAGGTAGCGCTGCAGCTCACCCAGGTCAGTGCACTTGTGTCTCTTCTGCAGTTCGGACTTCACCTGAGCCAGGGCTGCCCTGTCAGCTGTAGCAAACACCAAGTCGTCGACGTAGACAAGGATAAAGAAAGGAGTAGAACCCGCTCGAACAAACAGCGACGGGTCGGCGGAGGACGGGCTGAACCCAAGGTCACGAAGCGTGGAGCGAAGAGTGTCGTGCCACTCACGGGGCGACTGGCGGAGACCGTAGACTGGTCGCCTCAGGCTCCACTGGGTCCCAGGTGGGAAGGTGTCAGTGAAGCCAGGAGGACGGCGCAGCCAGATCTCCTCGTGCAGTCGGCCCTGGAGGAACGCAGTGGAGAAGTCGAGGGAGTGCAGCTCGTAGTCTCGCTGCGCTGCTATGTGGAGTAACACCCGAAGAGTAGTCATCTTCGGGGTCGGGGCGAAGGTCTGGAAGAAGTCAACTCCCTCACGCTGACTGAAGCCCCTAGCCACGTAGCGCGCCTTGAACACCGGCGGTGCTCCAGGCGGCCGCTTCACCTTGAAGAGCCACATGCCATCGACTACGTTCGCCCTGGGAGGGGGAACTGCGTCGACGTAGGTGCCTGTGGATCTCCAAGACGCCAACTCTGAGTCCATAGCCGCTTTCCACTGAGAGGCCCACGCCCCTGACACTGCCTCGCGGTAAGTGCGAGGAGTCGGTATGTCAAGGGCGTCGGGGTCGCCCTCAGGGGAGAGCAGCATGGCACACACAAAGGGAGAAGCGGCTGCCCAGTACTCCAGCTCAGACTCTCTGTCCTCTAGGACGTCACAGCCAAGGGCAAACCCACCCCCGACGGACAGAGGACGGTAGGGAGGAGCTGGCACCACCCGGGTGGCGTAGTCAAGGCGGCTGGCGGCAGCAAACTCAGCGACAGCGGCAGTAAGAGCCGAGGCAGACGACGGAGGGAAACGAGAGTCAGTGACAAGAGTGGCGAGGACACGTGCGGCAACAGGACGAACAGTGCGGTAGTAGTCAATGATAGGAGTGGGGAGGGCTGGGAGAGAGGACGGAGGAGGAGACGGGAGAACGGACACAGGAGAACAAGAACGACGACTGGACGAACAAAAGAGGGCAGTGTGGAGGTCAGTAACAGGGGACGAGTGACGAGCACGCGGAGGACAACGAGTGATCAAGTCGTGACGGACAGAGTGAGGAGGAGACCGAGGAAGAGGAGAAGACCAGACCACCGGACGGTCGTCAGGAGGAGGCAACGGAGGAACAAACACAGGAGGAGACTGGGAGCGGACAGGAGGAGAGGAGGAAAGGCCAAGGGCCCGCAGGCCACTCACAGGTGGGAACAACTGCCGCTCCAGAGGAAGTTGCGGTGGCGGCTGCGGCTGCTGCTGCTGCAGCTGCGGCTGCGGCTGCTGCTGCTGCGGCTGCGGCTGCGGCTGCTGCTGCTGCTGCTGCTGCTGCTGCTGCTGCTGCTGCTGCTGCTGCTGCTGCCGCTGCTGCTCCAGAAGGTCCAGCACCCGCAGCTCCTGCCGCTCCCTCTCCAACCGCTCCTGCTCCTCACGCTCACGCCGACGGGCAGCCTGGAGACGCGTGTCGTGGCGGTGGGGAGGCGGAGTGGACTCTGCAGAACCAGGGTCTCCAGCGTCAGTCTCCTCAGACTCAGCACCCCCAGAACCAGCACCTCCAGTGCCAGGACCTCCAACTCCAGCACCCCCAGAACTAGCACCGCCAGTGCCAGCACCGCCAACTCCAGCACCCCCAGAACTAGCACCTCCAGTGCCAGCACCTCCAGCTCCAGCACCCCCAGAGCCAGCGCCACCTGCGCCAGCATCTCCAGCTCCAGCACCCCGCGACCGAGCACCCCCAGACCGAGCACCGCCAGCGGCTGCACCTCCAGCTCCAACACCAACCGAGTCCACAGTAACCTGTCGCGGAAGTGCCGAAGGCTACTGAGGGGACTGTGAGGAGGACTGCGGGGAGGGAGACGCTACCTGACGCGCGACCGAGGGTAGAGGGGTAGCGTGAGACACACCAGACGGGGCAGGACCAGGGGGGGGCGGGGGTACCGGAGGAGCAGGAGCAGGAGGAGGAGAGGGTGCTAGGAACAGGTGGGGAGGGGGTACCGGGAGATCTCGACAGGGGTACCGGGTGTAGTAGGACACAGACTCGTCAAACCGGACGTCACGGGAGTCTAGGAACTGGTGGAGGGGCGGGTGGTAAAAGGACCAGTCGGCAGAGTCCACTGGGAAACCAAGGAAGACACAGGGGACGGCGCGTGCCGAGAGCTTGTCCGCGGAGGTGTCGCGAACAAGAGCAAGGCAGCCCCAGACTCGAAAGGCCGACCCAACACCAGGGGAACCAGTCCAAAGACTGGTCGGTGAAGCCTCGGGCCGCGAGACACGCGGCTGGAGGTTCAGCTGGTGTGCGGCGTAGCGAACCGCGTGAGGCCACAGAAAATGGGGCGCACGGGCATGGATCATGGACGTGCGGGCGATGTCCATGACCAAGCCTATGCGGCGCTCAGCAACCCCATTCTGCTGTGGGGACTCTGGCAGCGTCCAGGACTGGGTAATGCCCTGTTCGCCGCAGAATCCGCCGAGAATGCCGGAGCGAAACTCGCCCCCACGGTCGGAGTGAAGACAACTGACTCGACGACCACGAGTGCCCTCAGTGGCTAGAAGCCACCTGATCAGCGTAGCAGTCACCTCGGACTTCTTCGCAAGAGGGAACACGGTGGTGTACCTGGAGAAGTCGTCGACGACCACCAGAAAGTAACGCTCCCTCCCAGACCCCTGCGTCGGGGCAGGGCCCCAGACGTCCAAGTGGAGAGTCTCAAAGGGAGCGGTGGCCGGACGAAGGGAGGAGGAGTGGGGAGTGGCGCGTAAGCGACCGGCGACGCACGGAGAGCAAGGAGGGGCAAGCGAGGGAGGGAGCGACGGGAAGGTGCGTGGGAGACCTGTGACTAGTCCCTGACTGAGCATGCCACGAAGGCGAGGGATCGACGGGTGGCCAAGACGGTGGTGCCACAGGACGGTGCGGTGGTCGAGAGAGCGACAGGAGCAAGACGCAGCGACTGGACTGGACACAGCGACCGGACTGGACACAGCCACCTGACCGGACTCTGCTACCGGGGGGGACAAAGCAACCCGACCAGACGCAGCTACCTGCGGGGGCGGAGTGTGCAGGACGAAGAGACCTGAGTGGGGCTCTCTGGTGAACGTGGCAAGAACTGCCCCGGTGGAAGAGTCCGTACAGATCGCAGTCCTCCCGTGCGCAGGAAAAGTGACTGTGATCCCCCGGTCCTGAAGGTATCCAACACCCACCAAGTTCCGAGAGAACGAGGGGATGTAGAGACCAGTGAGGAAACCAGAGGGGACAGCCGGGCACGGGAGGGTGGTCGAGCTGCGAGCAACTGCTGGTCCTGAAGTAGGATCAGCCAGGGCAACTGGGACTGGAGCCGAAAGAGGTGTGACAGTGGTGTGGTCGCGGAAGAAACACTGAGACGCGCCGGAGTCCAGCGTGAAGGAGAGCGACGCAACAGGAGTCGTCACGGCTGGGCTAGTGACTACACAAGCACCTACACTAAAAGCACAAGTACCGACACTAGCAACAGGCAAAGGTCCTAAGCTAGGTACACGTAAGCCAAGAGATCCGTACGTGACAGAATAAACAGCATCCATAGACATATCAAACACAGGGAAACCACTACGAAACAGACCGGGCCAGATCGGGGGAGCCGACTCAGGCCCAAAACGCTCACGGTAAAGGTCGTCGAGGCGGCTGTAGCAGCGGTGTGCAGAGTGGTCAGGACGCCAGCAGGTAGTGCCAGCACCAGGGCCGGTCAGGATCCGGTACTGGCAGGGGCCGACGTCGCGGCCACCGCGACGAGCCCCCCAGCTGGCTGGGCCGCTGCTGCAGCCAACGCGACCTGAACCACCGGGCCCCCACGGCTGCTGAGGGCGCCACAGCTGCTGAGGGGGCCCCTGCTGCTGCGGAAGCCACTGCTGAAAAGGCCGCTGCCGCTGTCCCTGCTGCTGGAGAACCCTAGTGGACTCCATGATGAAAGCTAGCGGGGTGCAGGAGCGGCAGGCTGCAGTGAAAAACGAGAACAACTAGGAGCGCCAGGTGAAACCAGGCGAGTAACTGCTGGAGCACGGAGCGAACTAAGCTAGGAGCGAGGAGCAAGAACGGCTGGAGCGAGAACGGCTGGAGCTAGAACGTCTGGAGCACAACTGGCTGGAGCTAGAAACGGCGAGCTAGGGCTGGCTGGAGGTAGGAACGGCCGGGGCTAGAGACCGGGCTAGGGACGCCAGCGGGGCTAGGGACGCCAGCGGGGAAAACGACGAGAGACAGTCGGCGAGAAAATAGTCGTGGGGCGGGGCTCTAACCGAACCTAGGTGGCGCTACCAGAGGGAAGAGCGGCTGCCAGCCGCTGAGCCGGGAGCCAAGTGCAGTAGGAATGGCGTGGGACTGGTGCACAGGTGAAGTGGTGAGAGATGCAGTAAGCGCACAGAGTGATGCGGTAAGCGCACGCAGGTGTGCGGTAAGTGCACGCAGGTGCGCGGTAAGGGCATGCAGGTGTGCGGGAAGCGCACGCAGGTGTGCGGGAAGCGCACACAGAGTGATGCGGTAAGGGCACGCAGGTGTGTGGGGAGTGCATGCAGGTGTGCGGGAAGCGCACACAGAGTGATGCGGTAATTGCACGCAGGTGTGCGGTAAGCGTTGACGGAGGAGGGCGCGCGACAGGCGGAGGGGAGGGCACGCGACGAACTAAGGAGGGCGCGCGACGGTTGAGGAGGGTGCGCGACGATGAGGGAGGGCGCACGACGGTCTAAGGAGGGCGCACGACGGTTTTGGAGGGCGCGCAACGGTGGGGGAGGGCGCGCGGAGGTCTAAGGAGGGCGCGCGACAGGCTGGACAGTGCGGGAGGGCGCGGGCTAGGCGCGAGGAGGGCGTGGAGGGCGCGGAGGGCGCGGAGGGCGCGGAGGGCGCGAGAGCACGGAGGGCGCGTAGGGCGTGGAGGCTAGTTAAAATAAAACGAACGAGGATCTAACATACTCGTGATACCATCTCAGAATAGGAATGCAACGGAATGGATGAAACTAGGAAGTGTGGAAGTACAAATATGCAACCCTAACAACTGTACTCCCTATTGTGCTACTCACTGTAGCCTACAAGCATAGAATTACATTTGACAGTTGCCACCTAGGACCGCTTACTACTACGGGCGCACTATTCCGCTAGAAGCGCCCTTGTGCGCCCTACCTTACATGCGCCCTCGTGCGCCTTTCTCTGCTCGTGCGCCCTCGTGCGCCTTTTTCTGCTAGTGCGCCCTCGCGCGCTCCGCCCTTCGTTCTGCCCGCGTGCCGTCCTGCAGCCCTCGCGCTGCCTCCTGCTGCCCTAGGCCAGTGCGCCGCCCCTGCAGGCTAGTAAGGCCCTCGAGCCGCCCCTGCAGGCCCGTCAGGCCCCCGAGCCGCCTCTGCAGGCCCGTCAGGCCCCCAAGCCGCCCCTGCAGGCCCTCGCCGCCCGCGAGCAGCCTCTGCCCGACCGCGCGCCGCCCCTGCAGGCCCTCGCCGCCCGCACGCAGCCTCTGCACGCCCGTCAGGCCAGCGCGCGATCCCGTCAGGTCGCTGTCGCGGCCCCGTCAGGCCGCAGTCCCGGCCCCGCCTTGTCGCTGACGCGGCCCCGCCCTGCCGCCGACGCGGACGCGGCCCCGCCCTGCCGTGACGCGGCCCCGCCAGCCCTGCAGCTGACGCGGCCGCGCCCTTTTGCTGACGCGGCCGCGCCCTTCTACTGACGCGGCCGCGCCCTGTTACTGACGCGGCCGCACCCTGCTACTGACGCGGCCACGCCCAGCTGCTGAAGCGTCGTCGCCCCCTGCCCGCCGCGTCGCCCTGCCCGCCGCGTCGCCCTGCCCGCCGCGTCGCCCCTGCCCGCCGCGTCGCCCCTGCCCGCTGCGTCGCCCTGCCCGCCGCGTCGCCCCTGCCCGCGGCGTCGCCCCTGCCCGCCGCGTCGCCCTGCCCTACCCCGCGCCTGGCCCCTGGAGCAGTCGCCCCTGGAGCAGCCGCCACTGCAGCAGCCGCCCCTGGCCCCTGGAGCAGCCGCACCTGCAGCCGCCCCTGGCCCCTGGAGCGGCCGCCCCTGCAGCAGCCGCCCCTGGCCACTGGAGCAGCCGCCACTGCAGGAGCCGCCCCTGGCCCCTGGAGCAGCCGCCCCTGGAGCAGCCGCCCCTGGAGCAGCCACCACTACAGCAGCCGCCCCTGGCCCCTGGAGCAGCCGCCCCTGCAGCAGCTGCCGACGCGGCCCGGTCCCACCCTGCAGCAACTGCAGCGGAGCTCCCTGCCGCTGTAGCGGCCCCGCAGTCGCCTTCGTCGTGCGCCTGCCCTTCCCACCACTGGTGAGCACTGCCCTGCCCGTGCTGCTACTGCTGTTACTGCTGCTGTTACTGCTACTGCTGCTCCTGCTGCTACTGCTTCTACTGCTGCTCCTGGCGTGGCCAGATGCAGCTCCAGGGCCGTCCGCGTGTGTCCCTCATGCCCCAGCAGCTTCGTGAGTGGTACGTTAGTTGGGGTTGTCGGGGTGGCAGTAGTGGGAGTCGTCCTGGAGTGGGTAGTTCGGGAGTTTCTTGTAGTGGCCCGGTGCACCAGCAGCGTCGTCTGCGCGAGACTCGTTCGCCCCAGCAGCTTCGTGAGTGGTACGCTCAGAGTAGAGGGTTGCTGAGTACTGCTCGCTGCCCGTACGTTGTTAGCACGGGTGTCCGAACTGGTCAGCCCTGCGGGACGCCTGGTCACACAGAGTCTCGCTGCTTCGCCAGTCTGACCGACTCTTGGCGTACAGAGTTTGGCGACGACGCTGAGCTCCTCGACTGGGTGGAGTTGCTTAGGCAGGGGGTAGATATCTTTGCTCTTGACTATGATTCTATTCTCACTGCAATGTATGCATTGTCTACTAGTGCCGAGGGAGCCTGTCACCTGTGTGTGCCGCCTGACCCCGGTATCCAGTCTGCTGCTCCAGGTGCCGGTGAGGCTGCTGCTCTAGGTGCTCGTGCGTCTCCTGCTCCAGGTGCTGGTGAGGCTGCTGCTCTAGGCGCTCGTGAGTCTGCTGCTTCAGGTGCTTGTGAGTCTGCGCCTTCAGGTACTACGTCTACTGAGGCACTGCACACCTTCACACTGGACTCAGATGCTTCCCGCTGTTTCTTTCGCGACCGCACTGCCCTAGAGCAGCTCCCTAGACCGGTTGCTGTCTCCCTGGCTGACCCCTCTGGGGGTCCGGTCCTTGTGACCTCCACCACTGCCCTCCCTTGTCCTGTTGTCCCGTCCGGCACACTGTCGGGCCTTTACCTCCCCTTGTTCTCTACGAACTTGGTGGCGGGTTCTGCGCTCCACGAGGCGGGTGTTCACCACTTCACCCCTGCCTACGAGCGTGTGACACACTGCACGTGTGCCCAGACGGGTCGTCACCTGGCTACCTTCACTCGGCAGCCGGGGTCGGACTTGTACACACTGACCACTGCGTCCCATCAGGTAGCCGCGTCTGCGTCTGCGTCAAATCAGTTGTCCACCCCCTGCTCGTGTCGCACCCTGTCGCACCAGACCGTCCTCTCGCACCACCGCCTTGGTCACCCCTCAGTGCAGTGCCTTCGTGGCATGCACTCCCGGTACCTTGTCTCTGGTCTTCCCAGGGTTCTCCCTCCCCTCCCACCCTCGCCTGCTCCTCCCTGTCTTCCCTGTGTCGAGGGGCGGCAGCGCGCCACTCCTCACTCCTCCTCGTTCCCTCCCACAGAGGCTCCCCTGCAGGCTCTCCACCTGGACGTGTGGGGCCCAGCCCGCGTCCGTGGACAGGGCCACGAGCGGTACTTCCTGCTGGTCGTCGACGACTACACGCGCTACACCACGGTCTTCCCCTTGCGCACCAAGGGTGAGGTCCCTGATGTTTTGATCCCCTGGATCCGCGCTGCTTGTCTCCAACTCCGCGAGCGGTTCCATTCGGACTTTCCCGTCCTGCGTCTGCACTCTGACAGGGGTGGTGAGTTTTCCTCCGACCTCTTGGCAGCCTACTGTGCGGAGCACGGCATCCGCCAGACGTTCACACTTCCGGCCTCTCCACAGCAGAATGGGGTTGCTCAGCGCCGCATTGGCTTAGTCATGGAGGTCGCTCGTACCTCCATGATCCATGCGGCTGCCCCCAATTTCCTGTGGCCGTTTGCAGTGTAGTACGCTGCGCATCAGCTCAACCTCTGGCCCCGTGTCTCTGCTTCGGAGACCTCGCCCACACTGCATTGGACAGGGGAGGTTGGCGATGCGTCCGTGTCCCGGGTCTGGGGATGTCGAGCCTTTGTCCGCGATACGTCCGCGGACAAGCTCTCCTCCCGTGCCGTTCCCTGTGTCTTCCTTGGATTTGTCCCTGACGCGCCTGGCTGGCAGTTTTACCACCCCACCTCGCGCCGTATCCTGCCCTCTCAGGACGTCACGTTTGACGAGTCGGTCCCCTTTTACCGTCTCTTCCCCTACCGCACTGCCCCGCTCCCCCCTCCGCCGCTCTTCCTCACGCCAGGTGCTGCTTCGGTAGACCCCCTCCCTCCCCAGGGTCCTGCTCCCTCAGGTGTTTCCCAGGTAGACCCGGTCGAGCCTGTCGAGGTAGCTGTCGACTCTGGTCCTGCGCGAGGTACTGCGTCTGGGGGTGCTGAGACTGGGGGTGCTGAGCCTGGGGGTGCTGAGACTGGGGGTGCTGAGCCTGGGGGTGCTGAGACTGGCGGTGCTGAGCCTGGGGGAGCTGAGAATGTCCGTGCTGCGCCTGGTGGCGCTCCCTCTTCACAGCAGCTGCGTGAGTGGTACTCTCAGCGTTGCAGCCTCCAGCGTGGGGCTGCTGGAGCTGGGGGTTCTGCCAGAGTTGGAGCTGGTGGTGCTGCGGGTGCTGTGTCGCGGCCGGAGCCTCCCTCCCCACAGCGGCTGCGTGAGTGGTACGCTCGACGCTGCAGCCTCCGGAGCGGCGCTCCTAGCGCTGGGGTGCCGCCCGCTGGAGGCCCTGGTGCTGCTGGAGGTACTGGAGCCTCTGGTCCTGGAGGTGCTCGTACAGGTGGTCCTGAAGCTGCTGGGACTGGAGGTTCTGCTGGAGCTGGAGCTAGAGCTGCTGGAGCTGGTGCTACCGGAGGTGCTGCTGGTGCTGGATCTGCTGGAGGTGCTGCTGGTGCTGGAGCTGCTGGAGGTGCTGCTGGTGCTGGAGTTGGAGCTGGAGGTGCTAGAGCTGCTGGAGCTGCCAGTGGAGCTGAGGCCGCTGGGCCTACTGGAGTTGGTGTAGCTGCTGACCCTGGTGTTGGTATTGCAGGGGCTGGAGCTGGAGGTGCTGACGCTCGTCCTCCTGCAGGTGCTGGAGCCGACGGTGCGGCTGGAGCTGGTGCTGCTGGGGGTACTGGAGTTGGCACTACTGGAGCTGTTGGTGGTGCTGCAGGAGTTGGAGCTGCTGCTGGGGGTTCTGGTGCTGTCTCTGCTGGTTCTGGGGGCGCTTCACGGCCGCGGCCGTACTTCGTTCCGCTCCTTCAGCAGGTTTTTGGTCAGCCGCCTCCTCCTTGTCCTGCTCCCTCCTTAGAGTGTCCTCCGCCTGTCCAGTCGTAGTCACAGTTACAGCCTGCCTCGCCACTCCCTGGTCCTTCTCCCTACACTGGTCCGACAGGAGGTCTTACGGAGCGTCGTGAGCCTGCGTCTCGTCCTGTGTCGCCTGAGTCTCGTTCTGCGTTGCCTGTTCGTGCTGCTCACACTGGTCGTCGTGTCCCGCGTCAGCGTCCTCCTGCTGTCCCGGGCACTCACCACATAACGCTTCATCCTTCCACTGCTCCACAACGTGTCCCTCTGCCTTCTCCTCCTGCGTCCTCCCTTCCTGCCCTTGCTGACCCGGAGTCTGACTCTCTTCGTGCTGCTAGTCCTACTGTCACGCGTCTCCTGGCCACGGCTGTCACTGACCCTTCCTTTGAGTCTGCTGCTGCGTCTGCCTTAGTTGCTGAGCTTGTCGACTTTGCTGCTCACTGGCGTCTAGACTACGCTGCGAGTCTTGTTGCTGAGTCTGAGTCTGTCTGTCCTCCGCCCGTCGGGGGTGAGTGTGCTCTTGGCACGGACGTCCTTGAGGACAGGCAGGAGGAGTTTGAGTGCTTTGCCGCTGCTGTACCTCATCTTGTGTCCATGCTGATTGCACCCGAGGGAGACGCGGATGCACCAGACATCCCGACCCCGCGCTCTTACGCTGAGGCGATCGCGGGTGAGTACTCCTCTCAGTGGCAGTCAGCCATGGACGCAGAGATGGCATCCTGGAAGTCCACTAGCACTTACGTCGACGAGGTTCCCCCTCCTGGGGCGAACATCGTCAGTGGCATGTGGATTTTAAGGGTGAAGCGGCCGCCAGGTTCTCCGCCTGTCTTCAAGGCTCGTTATGTTGCTCGAGGCTTCAGTCAGCGAGAGGGAGTAGACATCTTCCAGACCTTCTCCCCCACCCCGAAGATGACCACTCTTCGGGTGCTACTGCACGTTGCCGCTCAGCGTGACTATGAGCTTCACTCTCTTGACTTCAGCAAAGCTTTCTTGCAGGGCAGCCTGCACGAGGAGATCTGGCTGCGCCGCCCTCCTGGCTTCACTGGGTCGTTTCCTCCTGGTACCCAGTGGAGCCTCCGGCGGCCGGTCTACAGTCTCCGCCAGGCGCCACGTGAGTGGCACGACACACTGAGGACTACACTTGCGGCTCTTGGGTTCGCGCCCTCTACTGCTGACCCGTCGCTGTTTCTGCGCACCGACACTTCGCTGCCGCCATTCTACATCCTTGTGTACGTCGACGACTTGGTCTTTGCCACTGCTGATACTGAGGCTCTCGCCCTGGTGAAGTCGGAGCTGCAGAAGAGACACACGTGCACAGATCTGGGTGAGCTGCGCAGCTACCTTTGCTTGCAGATCACCCGGGACAGAGCACGCCGCACCATCACACTGACTCAGTCACACATGGTGCAGCAGGTCCTTCAGCGCTTCGGCTTCACCTGGTCCTCGGCACAGGCCACTCCTCTGGCTACAAGTCACTCGCTCTCAGCTCCACCTTCGGACGAGTCCGTAGAGCCGAGTGGTCCTTACCCAGAGCTAGTTGGCTGCCCCATGTACCTGATGACTTGCACTCGTCCTGACCTCGCGTACCCTCTTGGCCTTCTGGCTCGCTACGTGGCTCCTGGTTGGCAGCGAAAGGTGCACTAGGATGCTGCTAAGAGGGTACTCCGCTACTTGTGCAGTACATCAGGCATGGGGCTCGTGCTTGGAGGGAGGAGCTCAGTTGTCCTCACTGGGCACTCATACGCTTCTTGGGTTGACGACCAGGCTACTCAGCGGTTGTCTTAGGGTTACACCTTCAGTCTTGGCTCTCGCTCTGTCTCTTGGCGTTCTACACGCTCGTCTTCAGTTCTCAGCTCCAGTTGTGAGGCTGAGATCTACGCCACAGCCATGGCTGCACAGGAGTTACGCTGGCTCACCTACCTGCTGACCGACCTGGGAGAGCGGCCTCGTTCTCCTCCAGTGCTGTACGTCGACAACAAGGCTGCCATTGCCTTGTGTGAGGAGCACAGACTGGAGCACATAACGAAGCACATCGCTCTGCGTTACTTCCTGGCTCGAGAGTTGCAGCAGCGTGGTCAGCTTCGTCTGCGTTACGTGGCCACTCGGGCCAACACTGCTGATATATTCACCAAGGCACTTCAGTCTAGTGATCATCAGCGTTTCTGCACTCTGCTAGGGCTTGTGCCCACTTTTCCTCACTTGCTGTAGGCTTTACTTGTACTGGGATCTATATATATATACCTGCATGCTTGCTTTGCTAGGTGGAGATCACTGTGATGTTTGTGTTACATATATGCCTCTGCATGTGAACTGGCCTTGTGGCCCTTTGCTTGTGCTCAGTGAGTGTGGTGACATTGTGATCCACCCTGAGCTTGCTTTGCCTTTCTTGACTGGTCTTGTGACCCCTTGCTCTCCCCCACTTTGCCTATGGGGGTGTGTCAAATGTTATATTTGCTACAGTTTGTTTAGGCTGTAGTGGGGTAGTTACTATGGGGTACAGTAAGTTTAGGGTTTCCTACTTGTACCCAACTCTTTCCTAGTTCAATCACTCTTGTTGATTCTGACAGATAATCATATATATTAGAGTACAATAAGTGCAAGGCAAGATCAAGAGACAAGCAGGTGAGGCAGAGTGGGCACACGCCCAAGAGCAGTGTAGTAACGCTGATGATCACTAGACCCAAGGGCCTTGGTGAAGACATCAACAGTGTTGGCCCGCGTGGCCACGTAAGCAAGACGAAGCTGACCACGTGACTGCAGCTCTTGCGTGAGGAAGTAATGGAGAGCAATGTGCTTCATTCTGTGCTCATGGCCTTATTGTCGACGTACAGAACTAGAGGAGAACGAGGCCTCTCACCCAAGTCGGTTAGCAGGTAGGTCAGCCAGCGGGGCTCCTGTGTAGCCATAGCCCCAGCGTAGATCTCGGCCTCACAGCTGGAACTAAGTACCGAAGAAGAGCGAGTGGACCTCCACGAGACAGAACCAGTGACGAGGCTGAAACTGTACCCTTGTGTCGACCGGTGAGTAGTCTGGTTGTCAGCCCAAGAAGCGTCTGAGTGACCGGTGAGAACAACTGAACCTAGTCCTCCAAGCACGAGCCCCATGCCTGATGTACTGCATAAGTAACGCAATACCCTCTTTGCAGCTTCCCAGTGCACCTTTCGGTGTCCACCGGGAGCCACGTAGCGAGCCAGGAGGATGAGAGGGTATGCAAGGTCAGGTCGTGTGCACGTCATCAGGTACATCAGGCAACCCACAAGCTCTGGGTACGGACCACTCAGCTCTACGGACTCGTCTGAAGGTGGAGCTGAGAGCGAGTGGCCGGTAGACAGAGGAGTGGACTGTGGCGAGGACCCAGAGAAGTCGAAGCGCTGAAGGACCTGCTGCACCATGTGTGACTGAGTGAGGGTGATGGTGCACCATGCTCTGTCCCGGGTGATATGCAAGCCCAGATAGCTCCGCAGCTCACCCATGTCAGTGCAAGTGTGTCTCTTCTGCAGCCCTGCCTTCACTAAGGCCAGAGCCTCAGTGTTAGCAGTAGCAAAAACCAAGTCGTCAACGTACACGAGAACGTAGAACAGCGGCAGAGAAGTGTCCGTGCTTAGAAACAGCGAAGGGTCAGCAGTCGAGGGAGCGAGGCCAAGAGCCGCAAGTGTAGTCCTCAGTGTGTCGTGCCACTCGCGGGGTGCCTGTCGTAGGCCGTAGACTGGTCGCCGAAGGCTCCACAGGGCACCCTCAGGAAACGACCCCGTGAAGTCACGTGGACGGCGCAACCAGATAGCGTTGTGAAGGCTGCCCTACAAGAAGGCTGTCGAGAAGTCAAGGGAGTGCAGCTCGTAGTCGCGCTGTGCTACAACGTGCCGAAGCACACGAAGAGTGGTCATCTTTGGGGTGGAGGAGAAGGTCTGAAAGAAGTAAACCCCCTCACGCTGACTGAAGTCTCGTGCAACGTAACCCGCCTTGAAGGCAGGCGGAGAACCCGGCGGCCGCTTTATCTTGAAAATCCACATGCCATCGACTATGTTCGCCCCAGGTGGGGGAACCTTGTCGACGTAGGTGCCTGTGACTTCCAGGAAGCCATCTCTGCATCCATGGCTATCTGCCACTGAGAGGAGTACAGACCCATGATCACCTCTGCGTAAGTGCATGGGGTCGGAATGTCAGTGCATCCGGGTCTCCCTCAGGGCAAAGTAGCGTGGAGCGAGATGAGGTGCAGCGGCCGCGAGGCACTCCAGCTCAAACTGCCTGTCCTCAAGAACGTCACAGCCAAGGGCAAGCTCATCCCCGACGGATGGAGGACAGGAAGAGTAAAAAACAAGACTTCCAGCGTAGTCAAGGCGGCACAAAGCGGCAAAGTCAACAAGCTCAGCAACTAAGGCAGCTGCAACAACAGACTCAAAGGAAGGGTCAGTCACAATTGTGGCAAGGAGACGAGTGACAGTCAGACTGGCAGAACGGACAAGGTCAGACTCAGGGTCAGAACGTGCGGAAGAGAGGACGCGGGAGGCGACAGCAGGACAACACGCTGTGGAACAGAGGAAGGACGGAGTGTCATATCGTGAGTGCCCGGTACAGCCGAAGCACGAGGACGACGAACACGACGAACACGAGCAGGGATAGAAGCTTTAGTCTCAGGCTCTCGACGCTCACGAGTGGAAGCTCGAGTCTCAGGCTCACGACGCGCAGTAAGGGAAGCAGTCACCTTAGTCTGAGAAGCAGGAGCAGGCAGCCGGGAGCCAGGCAGTAGCTGTGGCTGAGACTGGTTAGTCGGTGGGAGCAGTAACAAGGGAGTAGTACCAGGAACCGGAAACTCAGTAGCAGCAGGCAGGAGACTGAGAAGGCGACTAAGCGCAGACGGCTGCAGTTGAGAAGTCGCACCCCCAGAACCTCCAGCTCCAGTAGCAACAGCACCCCCCGAACCAGTACCACCAGCTCCACCACCGGGACTGCCCCAACGGACAGCCCACTCGCGAAGCTGCATAGACGAGAGAAACTCCTGCAGACTAGCACCACTTACTCTAGTACCTCTAGTAGTACCTCCAGTGTCAACACCGCCTCCAGTACCAATACCTCTAGCACGGCCCACTCTAGGACCACCAGTACTAGCACCTCCAGGGCCAGCACCGCCAGGACCTCCAACAGCACCTGTGTCTCCAGTACTAGGAACACCAGCACTAGCACCTCTAGGGCCAGCACCTCCAGAACCTGCAGCTCCAGGACGTCCAGCGCCACCACCAGAGATGCCCGTAGCAGCACCTACAGCAGCAGCACCTCCAGCTCTAGTAGTATGAGTACGGCTAGCTCCACCACCAGGGCTGCCCCACTGGACAGCCCACTCGCGAAGTCGCTCCGGCGAGAGAGTTTCCTGCCGATGCACGCCAGTATCACCAGTAGCAGAGTCTCCAGCTCCAGCAGTGCCAGCACCTCCAGCTCCAGTAGTCCCAGCACCTCCCACTCGAAGACGGCTAGCTCCACCACCAGGGCTGCCCCACTGGACAGCCCACTCGCGAAGCCGCTCCGACGAGAGAGCCTCATGCCGACTCGTATCAAGACCACCAGTACCAGTACCTCCAGTACCTGGCAGCAATACGCCACTGACCGACCTACTGAAAAAGGATACGCCCTTCAAATGGGATACTCCTCATCAGCAAGCCATGGAACAGCTACAGACAGCACTGACTATAGCGCCAGTACTCATCTTGCCGGATCCAGACAAGGACTACGTGGTGGAAGCAGACGCTAGTGACCAGGCAGTCGGAGCAGTACTGATGCAGGATCACGGACGCGGTTTGCAGCCCATCGCCTACCTCAATAAGAAGCTACACGGAGCAGAACTGAACTACCCCATCCATGACAAGGAAGCCTTAGCGATAGTCATAGCCTTCAAGGCGTGGAGGTGTTACCTAGAGGGAGCCAAGACTACAGTCTATACTGACCACTGCAGTCTCAAATACCTGAAGTCGCAGCCGACGCTCTTATGACGACAGGTGCGGTGGGTGGATTTCTTGGAAACTCACTTCCACTACGACATCGTCTACAAGCCCGGGCTACACAACAAAGCAGACGCGTTGAGCCGCCCCGGTCATGTAGCAGGCATCCAGCTCGACGGGATGAACCCTCTGCTCAAGGGTCTATTCCAACATGGGTACTCCGTGGACGCAGAGATCGCTACAGCACAGACCAAGAAGCTGTTACAGTGGGAGAAAGACTTAGCTGTAAGGAAGGGCACAGGAAACATTTGAGTACCGAATTACGCCCCGCTACGGCAGATCCTATTGGAGGAGTTTCACGACGTACCTTACGCGGGACATTTCGGGAGCAAGAAGACGTTAGCAGGGATAGCAAAGTATTAGTACTGGCCCGGGATGGCAGCAGACGTGCAGCAATTCGTCACCTCATGCGACACGTGCCAGCGGATGAAGAGCAGCAAGCAGAAAAAAGTAGGGTTACTTCAGCCTCTACCCGTACCGGAGCAGCCATGGCAAGTCGTTAGCCTCGACTTCATCACGGGACTTCCTTCGACCTCACGAGGGCATGATTCCATCCTCGTGGTGATCGACAAGTTCTCCAAAATGGGTCACTTCATCCCAACCAACGCCACAGCTACAGCTGAAGCAACTGCTCGCCTTTTCTTCGACCGCATCATCACCATCCACGGCATCCCCGCTACACTCATCTCAGACAGAGATCCAAAATTCACCAGTAAGTTCTGGAAGGAGCTCATGGGATTATTGGGGACTAAACTTGCGATGTCCTCAGCATACCACCCACAGACTGACGGACAGACAGAGCGACTCAATCAGGTGGTTGAACAGTTACTGCGCACAGCTTGCAAAGACGACGTCAGCCACTGGGACACACAGTTACCGACCCTAGAGTTTGCTTACAACAACGCGTCACATGCGGTCACAAGGAAAACTCCTTTCTTCCTGTGTTACGGACGGGAACCACTCACACCACAACAGCCTACCACACCGGCACACGTCCAAGCCGCACATGACTTCGTCACCACCATGCAGCAGCTATGGGAGAAGACTCAACGACGTCTCACCACGATGCACAACTCCCAGAAGCAGTATGCCGATCGCCAGCGACGTGATCACACAGTAGCAGTCGGAGATCAGGTGCTTCTTGACACGCGCAACTTGAACCTGTCTCACCTCCCTTCCAAGCTCCGGCCTCGCTTCTGTGGTCCTTTTCTCGTTGAGGCACAAGTGACACCAGTTACATTCCGCTTGTGCTTACCAGATACATGGAAGCTTCACAACGCTTTCCATGTTCAGCTACTGAAGCCCTACAAGGACCCCAACGAACAGTTCCAGGGACGGCAGCTACCGCCGCCACCATCTGTTCTCATACAGGATGAACCAGAGTACGAAGTGGAGCGCGTTCTCACTCATCGGCGCCGCGGCGGCAAGACCCTCGAGTTCCTGATACGCTGGAAGGGATACGACCCCACAGAGGACAGTTGGATTGCAGAAGATGATATGGGCAACGCACGCCGTGCTCTTAAGGACTATCTTGTCAAGCAGGGTGTATCTCACGCCACCCAGCTTTGAGGGGGGGACGTGTGAGAGTACGACGGCTTATGCCAGCTATGCTTGCTTGCCTTTACTTTATGATGCTATTTCTAGCATAGGATAATTATATGCATGCATGAATTGCTTGATTTCCTAGGCTAGGTGCTTTCCTATATTTTATTATAGTTATAGCACCGAGCTAGGTTGCGTGCACCGAATTCTGGCTTTTTGGTTGCCACCGAATTGCCTTCTACCGAATTGCGTACGGACCACTCGGCTCTACGGACTCGTCCGAAGGTGGAGCTGAGAGCGAGTGGCCTGTAGGCACAGGAGTGGGCCGTGGCGAGGACCACGTGAAGCCAAAGTGCTGAAGGACATGGTGCACCATGTGTGACTGAGTAAGGGTGATGGTGCGCCGTGCTCTGTCCTGGGTGATCTGCAAGCCAAGATAGCTCCACATCTCACCCAGGTTAGTGCAGGTGTGTCTCTCCTGCAGCTCCGCCTTCACTAGGGCCAGGGCCTTAGTGTCAGCAGTAGCAAAAACCAAATCATCGACGTACACGAGAACGTAGAACGTCAGCGGAGAAGTGTCGTTGCGTAGAAACAGTGACGGGTCAGCAGAGGAAGGAGCAAACACAAGAGCCGCAAGTGTCGTCCTCAGTGTGTCATGCCACTCCCGGAGCGCCTAGCGGAGACCGTAGACTGGCCGCCGGAGGCTCCACTGGGTACCCTCACGAAACGACTCAGTGAAGCTAGGTGGGCGGCGCAGCCAGATCTCCTCATGAAGGCTGCCCTGCAAGAAAGTTGTGGAGAAGTCGAGGAAGTGTGTGGAGAAGTCGAGGAAGTGTAGCTCGTAGTCACGCAGTGCTGCAACGTGCAGCAACACCCGAAGAGTGGTCATCTTTGGGGTGGGGGAGAAGGTATGAAAGAAGTCGACCCCCTATCGCTGACTGAAGCCTCGAGCAATGTAACGCGCCTTAAAGGCAGGCGGAGAACCCAGCGGCCGCTTCACTGTGAAAATCCACATGCCATCGACTATGTTCGCCTGAGGAGGAGAAACCTCGTCGACGTAGGTGCCTGTGGACATCCAAGAAGCCATCTCTGCGTCCATGGCTGTGCGGGGTAGGGATGTTAAGTGCATCTGGGTCTCCCTCAGGGCAAAGCAGTATGGATGCAAAACGAGGTAAAGTGGACGCAAGACACTCAAGCTCAAACTACCTGTCCTCAAGGACGTCACTGCTAAGGGCAGGCTCACCCCCAACGGACAGAGGATAGACAGACTCAGACTCAGTAACAAGACTCCTAACGTAGTCGAGACGATGCCTAGCAGCAAAGTCGACTAGCTCAGTGACTAGGGCACACGCAGCAGTAGACTCAAAAGAAGGGTTAGTGACGACAGTGGCGAGGAGACGATTGACAGTAGGACTAGCGGCAGGAGCAAGATCGACGCCTAAAAGAGAGGATGCCGGAGGAGACGGCAGGGCAACACGCTGTGGAACAGAGGAAGGACGATGTGCCATAACATGAGTGCCTGGGACATCAGGAGGACGAGGACGGGCGACACGATAAGCACGAACAGGTGTGGAGGCACGAGACTCAAGCTCACGACGCTCAGTAAGGGAGTCTGACAGCTGAGTTTAGGGAGAAAGAGCAGGCAGTGGGGAGCCAGGTGGCAACTGTGTCTGAGACGGGGCAGACGGTGGACACAGGAGAGGTGGAGTGAGGCCAGTGGAAGACGGGAGACTAAGAACCTGGCAAAAGGCCGAGTCAGGAGGTGGCAGGGACGACTGCGGCTGCATGAAGAAAAACGGTCGGCGCGGCACAGTACCCGTACCATCAGCAGCTCCAACACCTCTAGTACCTCCAGTACATCCAGCACCTCCAGCTCTAGCGCCTCTAGCATCAGCAGCACCTCCATCACATCCAGCTGTAGCAGCCCTAGCACTTCTAGCACGAGCACCTTTAGTACCAGCAGCTCTATCACCTCTAGTGCTAGCAGCTCCAGCACCTCCAGTACCTCCAGCTCCAGCAGCTCCATCTCTAGCGCCTCTAGCACCAGCAGCACCTCCAGCACCAGCAGCACCTTCAGCACCAGCAGCTTCAGCACCTCCAGCAGTACCTCCAGCACAAGCAGCTCCAGCACCTCCAGCAGTGCCTCTAGTACCTGCACCTCTATGATCTGTAAAACTCCAAGCTCCGACACCAGAGCGGCCTCGCCGAATGACCCACTCACGAAGCTGTTGTGGTGAGGGCGTCTCGAGTCGACTAGGCGGCTGCTGCTGTCCAACGCTAGGACCTGCAGCAGGAGCACCCATGGCCTCACCACTACTAGGACGCGCAGCACCCCCAAAGTCAGCACCCCCAAAACCCTCACCCCCAGTCTCAGCACCCCCAGGACCAGCACCCCCTGAGTCCTCACCCCCAGTGTCACCACCCTTAGCAGCACCAGTGTCCACAGCTACAAGCTGCAGAGGCAGCGAAGACGGTCGAGGCGGAAAACCAGGAGGGGTCTCCAAGCGTGGAGAGCGACGAGTGGCCGCTGTGTCGTCAGCGGCGGGGTCATCCCCCTCAGCTGGGCCAGAGGTGTCAGAGGGGACCACCAAAGGCTCAACCAAGAGGGGTGGGTCTACCTGAGACACACCAGAGGGAGCAGGACCCTGTGGGGGAAGGGGGTCTACCTGGGGGGGAACTGGAACAAGGAAGAGGGGCGGCGGGGGGACTGGGTGGGACGCGTGTGGGTGGAGAGTGTGAGGCGAGAACTTGCCCGCGGTGGTATCGCGGACAAGGGAGAGCGCGCCCCAGACCCGAAACATCGACGCATCGCCAACCTCTCCCGTCCAACGTAGTGTGGGCGAGGTCTTTGGCAAAGAGACACGAGGCCAGAGGTTGAGCTGATGCGCAGCATATCAGACCGCAAACGGCCACAAAAAATGGGGAGTAGCCGCATGATCAAGCCAATGCGACGCTCAGCAATCCCATTCTGCTACGGAGAGGCCGGAACCGTGAAAGACTGGATGATGCCCTCGTCTCGACAGAACTTCGCAAGGAGGCCGGAAGAGAACTCACCGCCCCTGTCAGATTGCAGACGCAGGACTGGAAGGTCCCGCCGAAACCGCTCGCGTAGCTAGCGATAAGTAGCGCGGATCCAGGGGATCAAAACACCGCGGACGTCCACCTTGCTCCGCAAGGGGAAGACAGTGGTGTGGCGCGTGTAATCGTCAACAACCAGCAGGAAGTAGCGCTCCTGGTCCATCCCATGGACGCGTGACGGGCCCCACACGTCCATGTGGAGAGTCTGCAGAGGAGTAGTGGTTGGAGGAAACGAGGAGTGAGGAGCGACGTGCTGCCGCCCCTCAATGCAGGGAAGGCACGGCGGGGCAGGCGAGTGCGGGAGAGGGGGCAGGGACCTGGGAAGGCCAGAGACAAGGAGACGGGAGTGCATGCTGTGTAGACGTGGCAAAGAGGGGTGTCTGAGTCGGTGGTGCCAAAGGAGAGTCTGGTGGGAGAGTACCCGACACGAGCACGACGCAGCTAACTGACTGGACGCAGACACCTGACTCGACGCAGCCACCAGACTTGACGCAACCACCTGTGCAGACGCAGTGGTCAGGTTGTACATATTGGACCCAGGCTACCGAGTAAACGTAGCCAGGTGACGGCCAGTCCGGGAGCACATACAAATTGCCACACGCTGCCCTCCAAGGGTAAAGGTATCAACCCATAAATCCTGGAGGACTGCGTTACTCACCAAGTTCGTCGAGAACGAGGGGAGGTGGAGACCTAAAAGAGAACCGGAGGGACTGCCAGACATGGGAGGACAGTGGAGGCTCGTGCGACGACCGGGTGCCAGAGGAGTCAGCCAGCAAGACTAGGACAGGTGCAGCGAGTGGTGTGATTGTGGTGCAATCACGAAAGAAGCAACGAGACGCGCTAGAGTCAAGTGTGAAAGTGTGCATGGCCTCAGCTGAGGTAGCAGACTCACCAGCACCTATGGCAGCAGACGCACAAGCACCTAGAGCGGCAGCAGACTCACTAGCACATAGAGCAGCAGCACCTTCACTAGCAACTCAAGGCACACACGAATGACACGCACCCTTTCGCACTAATATCATCAACATACATAGCATAGATAGCCTTGTTGATTGAACAAAGCCAAGAGCAACACATCCACATTGTTCACTATCAGCTGCAGCCAGTTCGAGACCTCCTACTCATCACCGTACTTGGTCACCTAGGCATCCTTGAGACGACCAAAACGGCGATACTCAATCTGCCCAGGCCTCCCGCAAGTCTGACCCTTCTTGGGCCCTGTGCACCTGACATACGAGTAGCGAACAGAGCTCCCAGGAGAACCACACTGCACAACCCACTCACAAAACTGCTGAGGGGTGGGTGCTTCTGGGAGGCGTGGCAGCTGGTGTCCACTCCCATAGCCTCCGCCACCACGAGCTGAACCCCCATAGCCTCCACTCCTGCCAGCTCCACCCCGACTGCCTCCACCACCCCTGCCACCTCCACTGCCTCCTCCTCCGGTGCCACCTCCACCGCCTCCGCCCCCGCCACCACCACCCCCGCTACCACCACTACTAGTGCCACCCCCACCACCCTTACCCCCCTTGCCCTTGCTGTTGCGGCGCTTCCCACTAGGAGCAGACGCAACGCCGACTTTCTCAGCACCAAGGAGGTCGACAGCAGCAGTAGAGGCAACTGGTATGAGAGGGGAGGGAGCACACCCTTCAAGAAAGGGGGAGCGGAGAGTGCCACGGGAGGCAGCGACAGCGATAGTATGGGTCTCAGCCTCAAGAAGGTACTTCTCCAGCGAGGCAAGCGTGAGCTCAGTGGGGTCCAGGGCAAGGAAGTGGTCCCTAACTGTGCGGAGGGAGTCAGGAAGGCGAGTGACAAGGAAGTACAGGGCGATGTACAGTGAGAGGGGGGAGGGGGGGGGGGGGGGGGGTTTGCAATTGAGAGCGGCGCGGTAGTGAGTCTCACTAAAGTGAAGGTGGGTCATGAAATCAGCAACGGTGTGGAAATTTGCGAGCTCAGGAAAGAGGTACGGGAGCATGAGATGTCCTAGGGCAGCAGTAGCTGGGGAGGAGTAACGAGCGACATCGTCGTCATAGAGGGCTTTGGCTGTCTTCTGCTGGCTAAAATGTGCCCTCTCAGCTAGCGGAAGGTGGTTGCGGACAGCAAGGCGGCCAGTAGCGTCACGCGTGAGCCACTTCGACTGATCTAAGTGGTCGGGGCGAGGCGAGGAGGGATCTAATCGTATGTTCTATCAATGAAAATCCATCCCTAGCCTCGCCCTGCAGGTACAGCTAGAGATCGTCGAGCCAAACGTCAAGGCTAATAGGGCGACCCTCCGGATTAAAGCTAAGAACCGAAATGGTGGCCATAGTAGCAGTAGCAGCAGTAGCAACAGCAACAGGAGCAATAGTAGCAGCAGTAGTAGGGCAGTGCGGCTCAGTAGGGGCAGGGCAGCGCGGCTCGGGCAGCGCGGTTTGGGCAGGGTGGCGTGGCTCGGGCTGAGCGGCACGGCTCGACAGGGCGGCGCGGCTCGGGCTGGGCAGTGCGGCTGGCAGGTTACAAACAGGTTACGAACATGTTACGAACATGTTCCGAACAGGTTCCGAACATGTTCTAAACAAGCTGACGCGGCTGAAGCACAGGGCTGCTGTTCGTGATTCAGGGGGAGTAACGCGAGCATTACAAGCTCGTGAATGGAATGATGTGCTGGTGGCGAGACCAGTGAAGAGATCAAAGTGTGAGTTCATTTACTTACGTTCTGAACAACAATTACAGCTCGGACTGGTAAGTGGTTGCGCCTCGGGAAGCGAGGCCCACGTGGCGAGTAACATTTAGCTGAAGGTGTGACCGTGAATTTCCCGCGGGTTTCGATGCGAGCAATTGTCTCGCTGCTCCTGACAGAGGTGACCGATCACAACAGGTTCAACAGCACTCATTTTGAATGGGAATGATAACCGTTCGAGAATGGCGTGAGGGTTCATTTCGTCAAGATAGTCTGCGAGCGAAATTTGAAATATTTCAGCAACGTATTGAGAGCACGCCAGGTGTCAAAACATATAACCTGAGTAGAAAGTTTCCCCATGCCTGCTGCCAGAACATTGCTAAAGTTACAATTCGTTTGACTACACCGAGAAAGAGATGAACGCTGCTAAACCCCGTGACCACTACAACTCTCTCTATACAAGCTCGGATGGATAGGGGCTGATTTTGGTCAGGCACCCAGGGACCCTCGGAGGTGACTCCGAGGCTAGTAACAGCTGGAATAGTGTGTATTCTTAGTAACAAGTGGTATCAGAGCCTTGGTTACTACGTCGTCACCGTTAAAATGACATGGGAGCGAATGGAGCTGAAGGGTCTTCGAGCCATGCAAGCAGTGGAGGCCAAGCAATTGGAGGTTCGGCGCCAAGGATAGCGCAAACCAGCAAAGGGTCCCTGCTAAAGGAATTGCTCAGGAACTTCAGTGTGGATAAGTTCAATAGTACTAAATATGATGACTGGGCATGGAATGTGTAGCTGTATTGTGAAAATGAAGAACGAGGAATAATTGCGTTGAGCAGCATGAGGAGTACAAGTAGGAAACCTTAAAGTGTTGTACCCCATATGAACTACCCCACTACAGCCTACACGGACTATAGCATATAAGTTTGACACACACCAATAGGCAAAGTGGGGGAGAACAAGGGGTCACAAGACCAGTCAAGAGAAGCAAAGCAAGCTCAGGGTGGATCACGAAATCACCATGCATTCTGAGCATAAGCAGATAGCCACAAGGCCAGTTCACATGCAGAGTGATATATAGGCGAACAAACACTACAATGATCACAACCTAGCAAGAGTAAGCCCAGGAAGCGTCTGCGTGACCAGTGAGGACAACTCGAGCCCGTCCTCCAAGCACGAGCCCCATGCCCGACGTGCTGCACAAGTAGCGCAACACCCTCTTAGCGGCATCCATGTGCTCC
Source organism: Closterium sp. Naga37s-1 (assembly GCA_947471745.1). Taxonomy (NCBI): domain Eukaryota; kingdom Viridiplantae; phylum Streptophyta; class Zygnematophyceae; order Desmidiales; family Closteriaceae; genus Closterium; species Closterium sp. Naga37s-1. Next base: position 1,570,147 of record CANJKZ010000795.1, on the reverse strand, counting down.
TTCCTGTGTCTCCCAGGAGCAACATAGCGTGCCAGGATGCTAAGAGGGTATGCGAGGTCAGGTGGAGTGTAGGTCGTCAGGTACATGAGGCAGCCCACAAGCTCTGGATACGGGCCACTTGGCTCAACGGACTCATTCGAAGGCAGAGCTGAGAGCGAGTGGTGAGAGGCAGAGGAGTGGGCTGTGGCGAGGAGTACGTGAAGCCGAAGCGCTGAAGGACCTGCTGCACCATGTGTGACTGAGTCAAAGTAATGGTGCGCTGTGCTCTGTCCCGGGTGATCCGCAAGCCAAGATAACTGCACAGCTCACCCAGGTATGTGCACGCGTGTCTCTTCTGCAGCTCCGACTTCACGTGGGCGAGTCCCTCAGTGTCAGAAGTAGCAAAGACCAAGTCGTCAACGTACACGAGGACGTAAACGGCGGCAGAGAGGTGTCGGTGCGTAGAAACAGCGACGTGTCAAACATTATATATGTTCATATTGTGTAGGCTATAGTGGGTTTAGCCTTAGGGGGTACAACATTGTTAGGGTTGCCTACTTGTATCACCCTGCTGTCTAGTTTCATCATTCTCGTTCACATCTAGATTCTAACATGGTATCCGACGCCTAGGTCAGGACCTAGGACCGACGTTGGTTTGGGCCCACCATTCCGCCGCGCCGTCGAGCGCCCCTTCTAGCGCCGTTGAGCGCCCCTACTAGCGCCGTCGAGCGCCCCTTCTTACGCCGTCAAGCACCCCTCCTAGCGCCGTCGAGCGCCCCTTCTTGCGCCGTCGAGCGCCCCTTCTAGCGCCGTCGAGCGCCCCTACTAGCGCCGTCGTGCGCCCTAGGACAGCCGCGCGCGCCGCCCGTCAGCCGCACGCGCAGCCGCACGCGCAGCTGCCCCAGCCCGTCGCGTCGCCCTTGCGGGCTGCCCTAGCCTGTCGCGTCGCCCCTGCGGGCTGCCCTAGCCCGTCGCATCGCCCTTGCGGGCTGCCCTAGCCCGTCGCGTCGCCCCTGCGGGCTGCCTTAGCCCGTCGCGTCGCCCTTGCGGGCTGCCCTAGCCCGTCGCGTCGCCCTTGCGGGCTGCCCTAGCCCGTCGCGTCGCCCTTGCGGGCTGCCCCAGCCCGTCGCATTGCCCCAGCCGAGCCATGCTGCTACTACTGCAGTCGCCTCTGCTCGCCGCGGCGCCCTGCCCTACCCCGCGCCCGCCCTTGGGACGGCCGCCCCTGGCCCCTGGAGCAGCCGCCACTGCAGCAGCCGCCCCTGGCCCTTGGAGCAGCCACACCTACAGCCGCCCCTGGTCCCTGGAGCAGCCGCCCCTGGCCACCTGGAGCAGCCGCCACTGCGGGAGCCGCCCCTGGCCCCTGGAGCAGCTGCCGTCGCGGCCCGGCCCCGCCCTGCAGCAGCTGCCGCGGAGCTCCCTGTCGCGGCCCGGCCCCGCCCTACAGCTGTAGCGGCCCCGCTGTCGCCGCCGTCTTGCGCCTGCCCTTCCCACCACTGGTGAGCACTGCCCTGCCCGTACTGCTCCTGCTACTACTACTGCTCCTACTTTTACTGCTCCTGCTGCTACTGCTGTTACTGCCGCTACTGCTGCTACTGCTGCTCCTGGCGTGGCCAGATGCAGCCCCACGGTCGTACACGTGTGTCCCTCACGCCCCAGCAGCTTCGTGAGTGGTACGCCAGTTGGGGTTGTCGGGGTGGCAGTAGTGAGAGTCGTCCTGGAGTAGGTAGTTCGGGAGCTTCTTGTAGTGGCCCGGTGCAGCAGCAGCGTCGTCCGCACGAGCCTCTTTCGCCCCAGCAGCTTCGTGAGTGGTACGCTCAGAGTAGAGGGTCGCTGAGTACTGCTCGCTGCCCGTACGTTGTTAGCACGGGTGCCCGGACTGGTCAGCCTTGCGGGACACGTGGTCACACAGAGTCCCACTGCTTCGCCCGTCTGAGTGACACTTGGCGTACGGAGTTTGGCGACGCCGCTGAGCTCCCCTCCTGGCTGGAGCTGCTTAGGCAGAGGGTAGATATCTATGCTCTTGACTATGATGCTATCCTCACTGCCATGTATGCATTGTCTACTAGTGCTGAGAGTGCCTGTCACCTGTGTGTGCCGCCTGACCCCGGTATCCAGTCTGCTGCTCTAGGTACTGGTGAGGCTGCCGCTCTAGGTGCTAGTGTGTCTGTTGCCCCAGGTGCTGGTGAGACTGCTGCTCTAGGTACTCGTGAGTCTGCGCCCTCTGGTACTGCGTCTACTGAGGCACTGCACACCTTCACACTGGACTCAGGTGCTTCCCGCTGTTTCTTTCGTGACCGCACTGCCCTTGAGCAGCTTGCTCGGCCGGTCGCAGTCTCCCTCGCTGACCCCTCTGGGGGTCCGGTCATTGCGACCTCCTCCACTGTCCTCCCTTGTCCTGCGGTCCCATCGGGCACACTGTCAGGTCTCTACCTCCCCTCGTTCTCTACGAACTTGGTGGCGGGTAGTGCGCTCCAGGACGAGGGTGTCCACCAGTTCACCCCTGCCTACGAGCGTGTGACACACTGCACGTGCGCTCGGACGGGTCGCCACCTGGCTACCTTCACTCGGCAGCCGGGGTCGGACCTAGACACACTGACCACTGCGTCCCCTCAGGTAGCTGCGTCTGCGTCAGGTCAGCTGTCGGCCCCCTGCTCGTGTCGCTCCCTGGCGCACGAGACCGTCCTCTGGCACCACCGCCTTGGTCACCCGTCAGTGCAGCGCCTTCGTGGCATGCACTCCCGGTACCTTGTCTCCGGTCTTCCCAGGGTTCTCCCTCCCCTCCCACCCTCGCCTGCTCCTCCCTGTCTTCCCTGTGTCGAGGGGCGGCAACGCGCCGCTCCTCACTCCTCCTCGTTTCCCCCGACGACTGCTCCCCTGCAGACGCTCCACATGGACGTGTGGGGCCCAGCCCGCGTCCGTGGACAGGGTCACGAGAGGTACTTCTTGATAGTTGTTGACGACTACTCGCGTTACACCACGGTCTTCCCCTTGCGCACCAAGGGTGAAGTCCCTGATGTTTTGATCCCTTGGATCCGCGCTACTCGTCTCCAGCTCAGCGAGAGGTTCCACTCGGACTTTCCTGTCCTGCGTCTGCACTCTGACAGAGGTGGGGAGTTTTCTTCCGACCTCTTGAGGGCCTTCTGTCAGGGGGAGGGCATTGAGCAGTCGTTCACGCTTCCGGCCTCTCCACAACATAATGGGGTTGCTGAGCGCCGCATTGGCTTGGTCATGGAGGTCGCTCGTACCTCCTTGATCCATGCGGCTGCCCCCCACTTTCTGTGGCCGTTTGCGGTCCGGTACGCCGCGCATCAGCTCAACCTCTGGCCCCGTGTCTCCTTGCCGGAGACCTCGCCCACACTGCTGTGGACGGGGAAGGTTGGCGATGCGTCGCGTTTCCGGGTCTGGGGATCTCGTGCTTTTGTCCGCGATACGTCCGCGGACAAGCTCTCCTCCCGCGCTGTTCCTTGTGTCTTCCTTGGTTTTGTCCCGGACGCGTCTGGGTGGCAGTTTTACCACGCCACCTCACGCCGTGTCCTGCCCTCTCAGGACGTCACCTTCGACGAGTCGGTCCCTTACTACCGCCTCTTCCCCTACCGCACTGCCCCGCTCCCCCCCCCCGCCTCTCTTCCTCGCACCAGGTGCTGCTGTGGTAGACCCCCTCCCCCCTCAGGGTGCCGCTCACTCAGGTGTGTCCCAGGTAGACCCGGTTGAGCCTGTCGAGGTAGCTGTTGACTCTCGTCCTGCTAGGGGTGCTGAGCCTGGGGGTGAGGAGCCTGGGGGTGGTGAGCCTGAGCGTGTGGAGCCTGGGGGTGCTGAGCCTGCGGGTACGGAGCCTGGGGGTGCGGAGCCTGGGGGTGCTGAGACTGAGGTTGCTGAGTCTGGGGGTGCTGAGCCTGAGAGTGCTACGTCTGAGGGTACTGAGCCTGGGGGTGCTGCGACTGACCGTGCGGCGCCTGGAGGCGCTCCCTCTTCACAGCAGCTGCGTGAGTGGTACTCGCGGTACTGCAGCCTCAGGAGGGGCGCTTCTGGGGCTAGGGGTGCTGCTGGAGCTGTTGCTCGTGGTTCCCCGCCTAGGCGGGAGCCGCCCTCTCCCCAGCGGCTCCGAGAGTGGTACGCTCGGCGCTGCAGTCTCCGGAGTGGTGCTACTGGTGCTTTGGACCCTGGAGCTGGAGCTGCTGCTGGTGGTGCTGCTGGTGCTGGAGCTGCTGGAGGTGCTGCTGGTGCTGGAGCTACTGGAGGCGCTGCTGGTACTGGAGGTGCAGCTGGTGCTGCTGGAGGTGCTGCTGGTGCAGGTGCTGCTGGAGGTGCTGCTGGTGCTGGAGCTACTGGAGGTGCTGCTGGTGCTGCTGGAGGTGCTGCTGGTGCAGGTGCTGCTGGAGGTGCTACTGGTGCTGGAGCTACTAGAGGTCCTGCTGGTGCTGGAGCTGCTGGAGCCGCTGGTTCTGGAGGTGCTCGTACTGGAGGTACTGGAGCTGCTGGGACTGGAGCTGCTGCCGGGGTTGGAGCTGGAGGTACTGGAGCTGCTGGGGTTACTGGTGGTGCTGCGGGAGTTGTCGCTGGAGACCCTGGAGCTGAGGGTGCTGGTGCTGTCTCTGCGGGTTCAGGAGGTGCTGAGCGGCCGCGGCCGTACTACGTTCCGCTCCTTCACCAGGTTCTTGACCTCCCGCCCTCTACTGGTCCTACTCCTCCCCTACTGAGTCCACCACCGGTCCAGTCGCAGTCACAGTTACAGCCTGCCTCTCGGCTACCTAGTCCTTCTCCTTACGCTGGACCGACTAGAGGTCTTACGGAGCGTCGTGCGCCTAAGTCTCGTCCTGCGTCGCCTGAGTCTCGTCCTGCGTCGCCTGAGTCTCGTCCTGAGTCGCCTGTCCGTGCTCGTCGTCGTGTTCTGCGCGAGCGTCCTCCTCCTGTCCCTGGCACTCACTACATGACTCTGCGTCCTTCCACTGCTCCACAGCGTGTCCCTCTGCCGTCTCCTCCAGCGTCCTCTCTTCCTGCTCTTGCTGACCCGGAGTCTGACCCCCTTCGTGCTGCCAGTCCTACTGTCACGCGTCTCCTCGCCACTGTTATCACTGACCCTACCTTTGAGTCCTCTGCTGCGTCTGCTCTAGTCGCTGAGTTAGTTGACTTTGCTGCCGCCTGTCGTCTCGACTACGCCGCTAGCCTTGTTGCTGAGTCTGAGTCTGTCTATCCTCCGTCCGTCGGGGGTGAGTGTGCTCTTGGCACGGACGTCCTTGAGGACACGCAGGAGGAGTTTGAGTGCTTTGCCGCTGCTTTGCCTCATCTCGTGTCCATGCTGATTGCCCCTGAGGGAGACCCGGATGCACCAGACATCCCGACCCCAAGCTCTTACGCAAAGGCGATGGAGGGTCCCTACTCCTCTCAGTGGCAGACAGCCATGGACGCAGAGATGGCCTCCTGGAAGTCCACAGGCACCTACGTCGACGAGGTTCCCCCACCTGGGACGAACATCGTCAGTGGCATGTGGATTTTCAGGGTGAAGCGGCCACCGGGTTCTCCGCCTGTCTTCAAGGCGCGTTACGTTGCACGAGGCTTCAGTCAGCGAGAGGGAGTTGACTTCTTCCAGACCTTCTCCCAGACCCCGAAGATGACCACTCTTCGGGTTCTGCTGCACGTAGCCGCTCAGCGTGACTACGAGCTCCACTCTCTTGACTTCAGCACTGCTTTCCTACAGGGCAGCCTGCACGAGGAGATCTGGCTGCGCCGCCCACCTGGCTTCACTGGGTCGTTCCCTCCTGGTACCCAGTGGAGCCTCCGGCGGCCAGTCTACGGTCTCCGCCAGGCACCCCGTGAGTGGCACGACACACTGAGGACTACTCTTGCTGCTCTTGGGTTTGCTCCTTCTACTGCTGACCCGTCGCTGTTTCTACGCACCGACACCACTCTGCCGCCGTTCTACGTTCTCGTTTACGTAGACGACTTGGTCTTTGCTACTACTGACACTGAGGCACTTGCCCATGTGAAGTCGGAGCTGCAGAAGAGACACACGTGCACAGACCTGGGTGAAGTGACAAGCTATCTTGGCTTGCGGATCACCCGGGACAGAGCACAGCGCACCACCACCTTGACTCAGTCACACATGGTGCAGTAGGTCCTTCAGCGCTTCCGCTTCACGTACTTCTCGCCTCAGGCCACTCCTCTGCCTACCGGTCACTCGCTCTCAGCTCTGCCTTTGGATGAGTCCGTAGAGCCGAGTGGCCCGTATCCAGAGCTTGTGGGCTGCCTCATGTACCTGATGACCTGCACTCGACCTGACCTTGCATACCCTCTTAGCATCCTAGCACGCTATGTCGCTCCTGGCCGTCACCGGAAGGAGCACATGGATGGGCCGTTTGCATGCTAAATCAGATGTTTGATTTCGTCAAATCGCGACACATCGCGTGATGTTCGTAGAATATTCGCGGGAATGCACAGTTTAATCAAGCAGTTGAGACCTCCCTCATCCCCCTTTAATACTTGCGTGCAAGATCGGGTAACTGTCGAGCACTCGAATTCTCGATCAAGCTGAGTAAATTCCACGAACCCCCCCGCCATAACCCCCTTTAAGTTCTAGATTTTACTGAGTAAAAAGTTGAGGACAAGATTATGTTTCCAAGCATTTATTTGGCCTAAACAAAGCATTGAGGTTTGCATTCGGATTCAATCGCATTCATTAAGGACCAACTACTTGGTCAAATAGGAAATTTGGCACCACTTGATATTGATTGAACACAGGTGTACTCGTAATTGCTTCCTGCTGTACCTATCAAGTGCCATACTCGTAGATCCCTTCTCCACGCTTTTGTTGTAATCAAACCTCCCTTTCTTTTGATAATCAAGCCTTCCTTCCTTCAGAAAATCACTTCCCATGCCTCCCCTCCCTGTCCCACCCCCCGGTCCCCTCTTCCCCCCCTTCCTCCCTCACCTTGCTTTCTCCCCACAGGTGGCGGAGATGCGGGGGGGCATGGCAGTGCTGTCAGACGCCGCCACAGGCACCACCATTCTGCTGGCGCTGCCAATGGGGGGAAGGGAGGACTCCGGCAGCAGAGCGGGGAACGAGGGGAAGGGGGAAGTTGGGAAGACAGGGGGAACTATGGGAGGGCGTGTGTGACAAGAAAGTGGATCGCAGGGAGGCACGGTGGGGCCGGCCAGTGCTGTCACGGCGCAGCCAGCAGCACCACAGCAGCTGCAGGCAGCAGGGGCGCGAGCACTGGTGCATGGACAGACGTTTCCGCAAGCGGAGGTGGAGCGGGCCGGGGCGGGCGGGGAGGGTGTGAGGGAGGCAGAGGCGGTGGTGCGGGGGGTGGTGACGGGGCGGGGGGTGGCGGTGGTGGATGACAACGCGGTGAACCGCATGGTGGCGCGCAGAACGCTGCAGGGCTACGGGGCGCACGTGCTGCTGCTCTCCTCCGGGGAGGAGGCGCTGCAAGCGCTCTCCTCTGCCACGCCCTCCCCGCCCATCCACCTGCTTCTCCTCGACCTCCACATGCCGCCCGGCATCGACGGGTCCGTGCCGTGCTCCCCCTCTCACCTCTTCTCTGTGCTGCTACCTGCTTGCATGCTGGTTATATCAACTTGTAATTGTTAGTCCTGTCATTGTTAGTGCTTTTCTTCACAAATTTGTATTTCTGCCTTCATTTATTCCTTTTATTGCCACTATTGGGCCGTTGGTACATCAGATTTGAAACGGCTCGTCGACTGCGAGCCTTGGAAGACACACAACAGACGAAGGTTGAAGCGCGTGCGGATATTAGCGAATCAGCCAATACACGTGTAGGTGAAGCAGGCACAAGAACGAGTGCATCCAGGCAGCGGCTTTGCATTATAGCATTGACTGCTGACTTGGATGCAGGGATCAAGAGAGCATGCTTGGAGGCGGGGATGGATGGAGCAGTGAGGAAGCCGATAGTGGCTCATGAACTTGCTGCTGCACTCTTTGCTGCAGGGGTTGTACAAAGTTCTGAGAGTTCGCAATACTTTCATTCTGATGGGGCTCAAGCCCTACCTTCACCACCCTCCACCCACCGCCCAACAATATAGAAACTGTAAGTGATAAATGATCAGACTACAATGGTAATGGTACAGTAACAAAGAATAAACTTTATAAAAAATAATATTAATACGGTAATAAAACCCACAAGGGAATAGGTAGCTTCCCCTAAGGTAGAGCTTGAGCCTTGTATTGAATGGATTGTTTAAACTCAGAACTTTGTATGAACCCTACAGCTGAGAGCGCTACAGCAAGCTCCTGAGCCACTATTGGCTTTCTCACTGCTCCATCCATCCCCGCCTCCAAGCATGCTCTCTTGATCCCTGCATCCAAGTCAGCAGTCAACGCTACAATGCAAAGCCGCTGCCCGGATGCACATGTTACCGCACTTGCATCATCTATACTCGTATCTACTACTTCTCGTATTTCTGCACTCCTTTCCACTTTCATCTGATGCGTGTTTTCCATGGCCCGAACTTGACGAGCAGTTTCAAATCTGAATTACCCAAGAGGCCCGGTGGGTGGGTGGCGACAAAAGGAACAAGGGGATACAAGTAGTATCAAATGCGCGCCGAAAAGCACACCAATAAAATGTGAAGCAAGCAGGCAGAAGATCATGCTTAGGACAAGAGAAACTGATCCCAAACACAGTCCAACAATGGCAAGAACAACATGTACAGACTGATGTCATGATATTCTACGAACATCACGCGACGTGTCGCGATTTGACGAAATCAAACATCTGATTTAGCATGCAAACGGTTCCCAAAGGACGTGCATACCCGTGAAAAAAGTGCTCACAAGGGAGGTGGAGAGCAGGAAGCGAACAGGGTAGGGCGTCCAATGGGGGCTAGGGGCTGCCTTGAGATCGCGCTGCCTCGGATCCCACGTGCTGCGCTCCCGTTGCCGCTCTGAGCCCTTCCATGAGTTTGCCCTCCCAAGCGACCGCATTCTCTCCTGCTAAATCACAATTCAAAAACGAGAAATCTTGCAACTCAAACCCAGAAATGGGTAACTCAATCTAGGTATTTCAAATGTTGGTTAGAAGATTTTGCAAGGCTAGACACAATTATAAATTCCAGTAAGTACTCATGCTGATATTGTTGAGGCTTTTTTTATCCGAGCACTCACCATGATTTTATGATGCCCGTTGCCATGCATGTCATGCGGCGAGTGACAAGCGAGGCCATGTGGGTCCAGCAACCCCCACAGCTCCTCGGGTGGAATACCACCGCCCGTGTCTTCACACGCCACCACCACCATCCACTCGCCCTCCTCCCTCACCGCACACGCCCCCTCCACCTACTCCCTCACCTCCTCCTCCAACTGCCCAACCCCACCCTCCCTTTTCACTGCACTGCCCATGCCGTCTCTGCTACATGCCCACCCACCCCTGTTGCCCACAGGCCCCCCTTGCTTGGCTCGGCAGTGCTGGGGGAGGCAGAGCAGGCAAGTGGCCGGAGGGAAGCGCCGCACACAGCCGGCCAGCTGATGCCATGCTGAGGCCGCCAGGGGGGGCTCCGTGGAGCCCGTGGCAGCAGTGGCTGGAGAAGGTGACGTGCTGGTGGCATGTGGAGGAGGGATGCACCAGAGGCGGATGGCTATGTGGCCAGCTGCTGGTGAGGTGGAGGGCAGATGGCGGGAGGGAGGGGGAGAGACAGGAAGTGTGATGTTCATGGTGCCATCAGTGGGCTTCCATATCATGATGGCCTTCCTTCCATGTCATGATGGCCTTCCTTCCATGTCATGATGGCCTTCCTTCCATGTCATGATGGCCTTCCTTCCATGTCATGATGGCCTTCCTTCCATGTCATGATGGCCTTCCTTCCATGTCATGATGGCCTTCCTTCCATGTCATGATGGCCTTCCTTCCATGTCATGATGGCCTTCCTTCCATGTCATGATGGCCTTCCTTCCATGTCATGATGGCCTTCCTTCCATGTCATGATGGCCTTCCTTCCATGTCATGATGGCCTTCCTTCCATGTCATGATGGCCTTCCTTCCATGTCATGATGGCCTTCCTTCCATACTCACTGATGACATCACCACCTTCAGCTCACTTGACGAGCAGCATCATCATTTGAGCAACCACCAAACTCAAGTTGGTTCGTGTTAAACTGACGCGCACTGAGGGGGGCGCCGAACCAAACAAATCTGTTTTGTTCAAACCGATTGTGAACTGGTCAAGATTCGAGGTTCGTGCGTCCATAAAGAAATCGGTTCAGTTCGGTTGTCTCGACCCATCATCATAGTCACACACGAACAGCCTTGCATTATATATATGTGTGTGTGTGTATATATGTATACATGAGTGTATGTATGTATATACTGGAAGAAACACACTAAGGGTTCGGTTAGGTGAGGGCACAGATAACATTGCACGAACATGGCACCACCTGGCAATGTGGCGTGCCAAGCGGCTTGCCTTAGCTCGGTTTCTTCTTTATGCTTAGCTCATGTTGTGGATTGCATCAAGGCAACGATGTGCGTGGACTCTATGGCACCAAATCATCAGCCATTCCATGTGAAAACGGAAAAAAATGAAGGAATTAAGCTAAGAACGTCGGAATAGACTAGCATGTAGAGGGGGTGATGGGAAGTGGGTATCGAGAAATTCGGAGCTCCAAACCCCCCCCATATTTCCTGTCCTGTCGAACTAAAATTGTGTCGATTCAGACGTGTGTTCTCGAATTGCTAGTTATATTTGGTCAACACTACTAGTCCCTTCTCTTCTGTTAGCTCAAAGTTGTTGGATACCAAAGAAGCAATCCCCATCTCAAGTCTAGTTTTGAGGCGCCTCAAAACTAGGTATCCCCATCTCAAGTCCTAAACCCGTTTTTGTTGAGATTCTATGTCTGATTCCACCTCTAAGTACGGACAAAAAGCTATCCAAGCATCGTACATAAGTGACAACTACTCTATGTGTCACGATAACTTATCTCCCCGTATAAGAAATTACCAAGTAACCCTTTTTGTTCAATAAACTACTAATGGCTTGACGCACCTCTTACACACTTTCACCAAACAATTTACAGACAAGTTCAGACATCACTTGCAAAAGCCAGGTTGGATCGCCGAGTAATGTTTCTGGAGCGCTCTCATCCACATAAAATGTCACTATTTTTAGCAAAATAGGAAACAAACAAACAAACAAACAAATTATCAAAGCATGATACTCGCGAAGCTCTGAAAGACAAAGCAAAGAGCGGCTCAATGCGCATCCGTACCTTTCAGATTCTTCCCTAAAGCAGTTGCTTCAACAGCTGCAGTCGCCTCGCTCACGATGCGGCGCAGGCAGCAGGGGGGGGAGAGTCTCGAGCTGCAGCCTACCGGCCTGCAGCTTGGCGAGGTCCAACACTCGGTTGATGAGCTCCACCGTCTCGCCCGCACACGCCCTCGCCACCCGCATGTCCTCATGCTGCCACTCCTCCAATGAAGAGTCCAACAATTCCTCAATCATGCCTGCCGGTGGTGGTAAAGAGTATGCATCCAAACCCAATAAGAGGGGAATTTGCAGCAAATTGATACTTTTTCCGAACACTAGCAGACAAAATAGATTCAAGTAAGCAATAGTGCAATGCATGCACGAATGCCTAGACCCACCACGACATGACCCCATCCATCCCCCCAACATTGCCTCACCCACCATGTCATGCTCTCACTCACCCATCATGCCATGCTCTCACTCACCCATCACGCCATGCTCTCACTCACCCATCATGCCATGCTCTCACTCACCCATCATGCCAATGCACTCACCCATCATGCCATGCTCTCACTCACCCATCACGCCATGCTCTCACTCACCCATCATGCCATGCTCTCACTCACCCATCACGCCATGCTCTCACTCACCCAGCATCCCATGCTCTCACTCACCCAGCATCCCATGCTCTCACTCACCCATCATGCCATGCTCTTACTCACCCACCATGCCAATGCACTCACCCATCATGCCATGCTCCCATGCATCATCTCATGCCCTTTCTCACCCATCATGCCAATGATTGGGGTGCGCAGCTCATGCGACGTGCTGGCCACCGCCTCACTCTTGGACCGCTCAGCTCTCTCCAAGATGGCCGTGCACAGCTGGATCTCCTTCACATCTGCTTCTAAGTTCCTCTTTTTCCACGACAGTACTGCAATCATGGTGGACAGCAGCACTGCCACCAGCAGCACCAGCAGGCCCAGCAGCATGGGAGCATAGACCAGGTCCCAAGTAGGTGGGGGAACCTGGAACCTACACAGTTTGAGAAGCACAAGGTAAGGGTGTGGATATCAAGACCGTTCGACGGAAAGGATTTCTTTACCTGGTCATTCGAGTTCGAGCTGATGATGGAAGGCGCGCAGATTCTTGGCTTCTTCGACGGGTCCCTGCCATATCCAACACACGGGACACAGTACGACAAGCAACAGTATACATATCAGTCAATGATGACATACACAATTCTGCTGAGGAACATCACTCCAAATCAGCAGCAGAACATTCGGTCTTACCGGGGATACGGGAACTCCGCCGAGCTCGCGTACAATCATCTGAAGAACCTGTATCAAGCAACAGACAGAGTCAACCAGAGTCGGTTAATGGCACAGCTGACAACAGTAGAAATGAAACCGGGCGAAAAAGGGATGGCGTATATCAGTCGCTGTCGCGAATTGCGCGACAAGCTTATTCAATGCAGAGGGTCAATATCGGAAGACGCCTTCGTCACATTCATCATTGGCGGTCTTGGTCCTCATTGGCGCTCCACTCGAGCCATTCTTCGAGCCCACGGAAAAATCTCTGAAGCGGCACTCTGCGCCAAAATTCACGCCGAACAGCAAGATATGGATCTGCACGAGGAACGACATCAAAAGGAAGACATCAGTACCTGAGTTCGCATTTCACACCCCACGGTGCTTCAACAACTCCAACCGACAGAATAAGCAACAACAGCAGCAGCACGTACCACCGTTTTGTCATCTTTGCAAGACGTCTGGACACCCCCGTACACACTGTCCAAGTTTGCGACAGTCAACAATGCCACAACGGCAGCTTCGACCTTCAAGCAGCCTAGTCACCTCAACACAAGCGCATCCAACTCCTCAAGCTCAAGTCTCGACAAAACCTGCACAAGGAGCAAGAAATATCGTGAGCTGCATGGCAAAACTAACAGACTTCTGCATCACTGAGTCCCCACCGCACTACTCACCAGAAGAACAACTTGACGAAGGCACTCCTCGTCGTGAGACATTGGAGCCAAATCCGACATGCAGCCATCGCCCAGAGTGAGCCTTCAGGAAAGGACACTTGGTTCTTGGACAGTTGCTGCGGACAGCATATGTGCTCCTCGGGTCGCTTCGTTCAACGCGAACATCAACTCCAGCGCGAAGTTGTCATCACCGTTGGCAACAATCAAAACCTGCGCACACGACGACAAGGAGTTGTTCAACTTCAGTCAAGAGAAACAAACGTGATACTGCAGATGTCAAAGGTGTTAATCGCGGAGGGACTCGGCTACAACTTACTAAGTGTGAGTCAATTGATGGCGAAAGGGATTCACCTCGAAGCAGACAGCACCACTGAGGAGTTCAAGCTGTACCACGGGAAAGGCGGACTTTACATCGGGAAGGCGGTGTTGAAGAACAATGTCTTCGTCCTCAACTTCGTTCCAGACTTACGCACCGCCGACAGCGACGGAATAGTGACCTTCACTTCCTGGACACATCCACCGGATCTTGACCCTGATTTCAGCCCCGGCGGCTTCTGGTATTCACACACTATACCTGAGGCAGAACGAAGAAGGGCGTTAGCAACAATTCAATCGGCAGCAGCAGAGACAACAACGGCAGCAGCAGAGACAACATCGACAGCATTAGAGACAACAACGGCAGTAGCAGAAATAACAACGGAAGCAGCAGAGACAACGGTAGCAGTAGCAGCAACTGTCAAACGTATATACTATGGTCTATCTAGGGTGTAGTGGGGTAGACACTATAGGGTACAACATTTCTAGGTTTCCTACTTGTACCCATCTGCTTGCTAGTTCATTCATCCCTCATTTCTTCACATGGTATAGAGAATTCATCCCTAGGGCCCACCGAAAATTCGAATTTTTTTTTTCCTGCCCGAGTCGCGCCCCGCGTCCACGGACCCTCGCGGCCCCTTAGCCGCTCCCTAGCGGCCCCACTCACGGCCCCTCGCGGCCCCTCTCACGGCCCCTCGCGGCCCCTTAGCCGCTCCCTAGCGGCCCCACTCACGGCCCCTCGCGGCCCCTCTCACGGCCCCTCGCGGCCCCTTAGCCGCTCCCTAGCGGCCCCACTCACGGCCCCTCGCGGCCCCTCTCACGGCCCCTCGCGGCCCCTTAGCCGCTCCCTAGCGGCCCCACTCACGGCCCCTCACGGCCCCTCTGTCTCGGCCCCTCGCGGCCCCTTAGCCGCTCCCTCGCGGCCCCCTCTCACAGCCCCTCACGGCCGTTCACGGCCCCTCGCGGCCCCTCCGCGGCCGTTCGCGGCCCCTCGCGGCCCCTCCCGCGGCCCCTCCGCGGCCGTTCGCGGCCCCTCGCGGCCCCTCGCGGCCCCTCCGCGGCCGTTCGCGGCCCCTCGCGGCCCCTCTCCCGGCCCCTCGCGGCCCCTCTCACGGCCCCTCGCGGTCCTGACGCGGCCCCTCGCGGCCCCTCGTGGCTCGTCGCGGCCCCTCCGCGGCTCCCTCGCGGCCCCGTTGCGGCTCCCTCGTCGCCCCTGCCCGTCGCGGCGCCCTGCCCTAACCCGCGCCCTGGAGCGGCCGCCACTGCAGCAGCCGCCCCTGGAGCAGCCGCCACTGCAGCAGCCGCCCCTGGAGCAGCTGCCCCTGCAGCAGCCGCCCCGGGAGCAGCCGCCACTGCAGCAGCCGCCCCTGGAGCAGCCGCCACTACAGCAGCCGCCCCTGGCGCAGCCGCCACTGCAGCAGCCGCCCCTGGAGCAGCCGCCACTGCAGCAGCCGCCCCTGGAGCAGCCGCCCCTGCAGCAGCCGCCCCTGGAGCAGCCGCCCCTGCAGCAGCCGCCCCGGGAGCAGCCGCCACTGCAGCAGCCGCCCCTGGAGCAGCCGCCACTGCAGCAGCCGCCCCTGGCGCTGCCGCCACTGCAGCAGCCGCCCCTGGAGCAGCCGCCCCTGCAGGAGCCGCCCCTGGAGCAACCGCCACTGCAGCAGCCGCCCCTGCAGCAGCCGCCCCGGGAGCAGCCGCCACTGCAGCAGCCGCCCCTGGAGCAGCCGCCACTGCAGCAGCCGCCCCTGGCGCAGTCGCCACTGCAGCAGCCGCCCCTGGAGCAGCCGCGGAGCCCTCGCCCTGCAGTGGTAGCCGCCTCGCCGTTGCCGCAGTCGTACGCCTGCCCTTCTCGCCACTGGTGAGCACTGCCCTGCCCGTACTGCTGTTACTGCTGCTCTTGCTGCTACTGCTCTTTCTACTGCTACTGCTGCTCCTGGCGTGGCCAAATGCAGCTCCAGCGCCGTCCACGTGAGTCCCTCTCCCCCCAACAGCTTCGTGAGTGGTACGCTAGTTGGGGTTGTAGGGGTGGCCGCGCTGCGACTACTGCTAGTGCTTCTACTGCTGCTACTGCTGCTACTGCGGCTACCACTGCTCCTCCTGCTCCTCGCTGTAGCCAGGTGCAGCTCCAGCGACGTCCGCGTGAGTCCGTCACACCCCAGCAGCTTCGTGAGTGGTACGCTACTTGGGGTTGTCGGGGTGGCCGTGGTGAGAGTCGTTCTGGCGTGAGGAGTTCGGGAGCTACTTGTAGTGGCCAGGCGCAGCTGCAGCGTAGTCCGCGCGCGGTCCTTTCGCCCCAGCAGCTTCGTGAGTGGTACGCTCAGCGTGGAGGGTCACGGAGTACTGCTCGTTGTCCGTACGTCATTCGCACTGGTGCTCGGACTGGTCAGCCCTGCGGGACGCTTGGTCACGCCGAGTCCCGCTGCTTCGCCCGTCTGAGCGACGTCTGGCGTACGGAGTTTGGCGACGCCGCTGAGCTCCCCGACTGGGTGGAGCTGCTTAGGCAGAGGGTAGATATCTATGCTCTTGACTATGATGCTATCCTCACTGCCATGTATGCATTGCCTACTAGTGATGTGAGTGACTGCTACCTGTGTGTTCCGCCTGACCCGGGCATTGAGGCTGCTGCTCTAGGTGCTGGTGAGGCTGCTGCTCTAGGTGCTGGTGAGTCTGCTCCTCCAGGTGCTGGTGAGTCTGCTCCTCCAGGTGCTGGTGAGTCTGCTGCCCCAGGTGCGGGTGACTCTGCTCTCTCAGGTACCACGTCGTCTCAGGTGTTACACACCTTCACCCTTGACTCGGGTGCTTCTCGCTCCTTCTTTCGAGACCGCACCACACTCACGCGCTTAGTCGGCCGGTTGCAGTCTCCCTGGCAGACCCCTCTGGGGGTCCCGTCCTTGCCCACTTCTCCACTGTCTTACCGTGTCCGGCGGCCCCTTCTGGCACCCTGTCAGGTCTTTACCTCCCCTCGTTCTCTACGAACTTGGTGAGTGGTGCTGACCTACAGGACGCAGGGGTTGACCAGTTCACTCCTGCGCGTCAGCGAGTGACCAACTGTACGTGTGCTCGGACGGGCCGACACTTGGCCACGTTTACCCGTCAGCCGGGGTCGAGCCTGTACACACTGACTACTGAGTCTCCTCAGGTAGCTGCGTCGAGTCAGGTGTTTGCTGCATCGTCCAGGTCTGGTCCTGAGTCTGCCCCCTGCTCGTGTCGTCTCCTGTCTCACCAGACTCTCCTCTGGCACCACCGCCTTGGTCACCCCTCCCTGCCTCGTCTCCGAGGCATGGCCTCTCGTTTCCTTGTCTCGGGTCTCCCCCGGTCCCTCCCTTCTCTTCCTCCGGGGCCTGGCCCCACCTGCGTTCCCTGCGTCGAGGGGCGGCAGCGCGCCGCTCCTCACTCCTCCGAGTTTCCTCCGACAGAGGCTCCGCTGCAGACGCTTCACATGGACGTGTGGGGCCCAGCCCGCGTCCGTGGACAGGGTCACGAGCGTTACTTCCTGCTGGTGGTTGACGACTACTCGCGTTACACCGCAGTCTTCCCCTTGCGCTGCAAGGGTGAGGTCACTGAGGTGTTGATCGACTGGATCCGCGCAGCTCGTCTCCAGCTCAGAGAGAGTTTCGGCTCGGACTTTCCTGTCCTGCGTCTGCACTCCGACAGAGGCGGTGAGTTTTCCTCTGCCCTTCTGCGAGCCTTCTGTCGTGCACAGGGCATCCGCCAGACGTTCACGCTTCCGGCCTCTCCACAGCAAAATGGGATTGCTGAGCGCCGCATTGGTATGGTCATGGACGTCGCTCGTACGTCCATGATCCATGCGGCTGCTCCCCATTTTCTGTGGCCGTTCGCGGTTCAGTACGCGGCGCATCAGATCAACCTTCAGCCCCGGGTCTCCTTGCCGGAGACCTCCCCTACTCTGAGGTGGACGGGGAAGGTTGGCGATGCGTCTGCGTTTCGTGTCTGGGGATCTCGGGCTTTTGTCCGCGACTTGTCTGCGGACAAGCTGTCCCCCCGTGCTGTTCCCTGCGTCTTCCTGGGCTTCCCCCCTGACGCGCCTGGCTGGCAGTTTTACCACCCCACCTCGCGCCGTGTTCTGTCTTCCCAGGACGTCACCTTTGACGAGTCGGTCCCCTTCTACCGTCTCTTCCCCTACCGCACTGCCCCGCTCCCCCCTCCGCTGCTCTTCCTCACGCCAGGTGCTGCCTTGGTAGACCCCTTGCCTCCCCAGGTTCCTGCTCCCTCAGGTGTTTCCCAGGTAGACCCGGTCGAGCCTGTCGAGGTAGCTGTCGACTCTGGTCCTGCGCGAGGTACTGAGCGTGCTGAGCCTGGGGGTGCGGAGCCTACGGGTGCTGAGCCTGGGGGTGCAGAGACTGTGGGTGCTGAGCCTGGGGGTGCAGAGACTGCAGGTGCTGAGCCTGGGGGTGCTGTCTCTGGGGGTGCTGGGTCTGGAGGTCCTGCGCCTGGGGATGCTGCGCCTAGGGGAGCTCTCTCTTCCCAGCAGCCTCCGGGGTGCTGCTGGAGCTGTTGGCGCTGGTCCTGCTGGAGGTGCTGCTGGCGCTGGTGCTTCTGAGGGTGCTGGAGTTGGCGCTGCTGGAGCCGGAGGTGCTGCTGGCACTGGTACTGCCGCTGGGGGTGCTGGTGCTGTCCCTGCTGTTTCTGGAGCTGGCGGTCCTGCTGGTGTTGGCGCTGGAGGTGCTGCTGGCGCTGGTGCTTCACCGGGGGCTGGAGTTGGCGCTGCTGGGGCTGGAGGCACTGCTGGTGTTGGAGCTGGCGGTGCTGCTGGCGCTGGTGCTTCTGAGGGTGCTGGAGTTGGCGCTGCTGGAGCTGGAGGTGCTGCTGGTGTTGGAGCTGACGGTGCTGCTGGCGCTGGTGCTTCTGAGGGTGCTGGAGTTGGCGCTGTTGGAGCCGGAGGTGCTGCTGGCGCTGGTGCTGCCGCTGGGGGTGCTGGTGCTGTCCCTGCTGTTTCTGGAGGCGCTGCGCGGCCGCGGCCGTACTTCGTTCCGCTCCTTGAGCAGGTTCTTGGTCTCCCGCCTTCTACTGGTCCTACTCCTCCCTTAGAGTGTCCACAGCCTGTCCAGTCGCGGTCACATTTACAGCCCGCCTCCCCCCTGCCTGCTCCTTCTCCCTACACTGGTCCTACTGGAGGTCTTGCTGAGCGTCGTGAGCCTGCGTCTCGTCCTGCGTCGCCTGTTCGTGCTGCTCGCACTAGTAGTCGTGCTCCGCGTCCGCGTCCTCCTGCGGTCCCATGCACACACCAGATGGCATTGCGTCCTTCCACTGCTCCTATGCGTGTCCCGTTGCCGTCTCCTCCAGAGTCCTCTCTTCCTGACCTTGCTGACCCGGAGTTTGACTCTCTTCGTGCTGCCAGTCCTACTGTCACACGTCTCCTGGCTACTGTTGTCACTGACCCTTCCTTTGAGTCCACTGCTGCGTCTGCCTTGGTTGCTGAGCTTGTCGACTTTGCTGCTCGCTGTCGTCTAGACTACGCTGCTAGTCTTGTTGCTGAGTCTGAGTCTGTCTGTCCTCCGTCCGTCGGGGGTGGGTGTGCTCTTAGCACGGACGTCCTTGAGGACAGGCAGGAGGAGTTCCAGTGTTTTGCTGCTGCTTTGCCTCATCTCGTGTCCACGCTGATTGCCCCTGAGGGAGACCCGGATGCACCAGACATCCCGACTCCTCGATCGTACGCTGAGGCGATCGAAGGTCCCTACTCCTCACAGTGGCAGTCAGCCATGGACGCAGAGATGGCTTCCTGGAAGTCCACAGGCACGTACGTCGACGAGGTTCCCCCACCTGGGGCGAACATCGTCAGTGGCATGTGGATTTTCAGGGTAAAGCGGCCGCCGGGTTCTCCGCCTGTCTTCAAGGCGCGTTACGTGGCTCGAGGCTTCAGTCAGCGGCAGGGAGTTGACTACTTTCAGACCTTCTCTCCCACCCCGAAGATGACCACTCTTCGGGTGCTGCTGCACATAGCCGCTCAGCGTGACTACGAGCTTCACTCTCTTGACTTCAGCACAGCTTTCCTGCAGGGCAGCCTGCACGAGGAGATCTGGCTGCGCCGCCCACCTGGCTTCACTGGGTCGTTTCCCCCTGGTACCCAGTGGAGCCTCCGGCGGCCAGTCTACGGTCTCCGCCAGGCGCCCCGTGAGTGGCACGACACACTGAGGACTACACTTGCAGCTCTTGGGTTTGCTCCTTCTACTGCCGACCCGTCGCTGTTTCTGCGCACCGACACCTCTTTGCCGCCGTTCTACATCCTCGTGTACGTCGACGACTTGGTCTTTGCCACTTCTGACACTGCTGGACTCGCCCACGTGAAGTCCGAGCTGCAGAAGAGACACACGTGCACAGACCTGGGTGAACTGCGCAGCTACCTTGGCTTGCAGATCACCCGGGACAGAGCACAGCGCACCATTACCCTGACTCAGTCACACATGGTGCAGCAGGTCCTTCAGCGCTTCGACTTCACGTACTCCTCGCCTCAGGCCACTCCTCTGTCTACTCGCCACTCGCTCTCAGCTCTGCCTTCGGATGAGTCCGTAGAGCCGAGTGGCCCGTACCCAGAGCTTGTTGGCTGCCTCATGTACCTGATGACCTGCACACGACCTGACCTTGCATACCCTCTTAGCATCTTGGCACGCTATGTTGCTCTTGGGAGACACCGACCAGAGCACATGGCTGCAGCGAAGAGGGTGTTGCGCTACTTGTGCAGTACGTCGGGCATGGGGCTAGTGCTTGGAGGGCGACGTCCAGTGGTCCTCACAGGTCACGCAGACGCTTCTTGGGCTGACGACCAGGCTACGCAGCGGTCGTCACAGGGTTACACCTTCAGCCTTTGTTCCGGCTCTGTTTCGTGGCGGTCTACCCGCTCGTCTTCTGTTCTCGGCTCCAGCTGTGAGGCTGAGATCTACGCGGGGGCCATGGCTGCACAGGAGCTACGCTGGCTCACCTACCTGCTGACTGACCTAGGAGCGCCGCCTCGTTCTCCTCCAGTTCTGTACGTAGACAACAAGGCCATGCTGGCCTTGTGTCGGGAGCACAGACTGGAGCACAGAACGAAGCACATTGCTCTTCGCTACTTCCTTGCTCGTGAGCTACAGCAGCGTGGTCAGCTGCGCCTTGCTTACGTGGCCTCTGAGGCCAACACTGCTGATATCTTTACCAAGGCACTTCCGCCTTGTGATCATCAGCGCTTCTGTACGATGCTAGGTCTTGTGCCTACTTGGCCTCACTTGCTCACTTCTTGACCTTGCTTGTACTGTGATCTTTCTATACCTGCACTTGCTTGTTTACCTTTATATATGATCTTGCATGTGAACTGGCCTTGTGGCCTTGAACTTGTGCTCGGAATGTGTGGTGACGTTGTGATCCACCCTGAGCTTGCTTTGCTTTGCTTGACTGGTCTTCTGACCTCTTGTTCTCCCCCACTCTGCCTATGGGGGTGTGTCAAACTTATATACTATGGTCTATCTAGGCTGTAGTGGGGTAGACACTATAGGGTACAACATTTCTAGGTTTCCTACTTGTACCCACCTGCTTGCTAGTTCATTCATCCCTCATTTCTTCACAGCAACATCAACACCAATCGCTGGCCCCTCAACGGCACCGGCTCCCGTCGACGATTCGCCACCGACACCCGCACAGCAACTAAAACCGACTCCACGAGAAGTCCATCGGAGCGCCAACCTCACCGCCAGCTTCTACTCCAACTCCGACACATATCGGCGCTCACCCGGAGACCGCGCCACCGAAGATATCTGGCACGCACGAATGGGACATCCAAGCAACACAGTGTTAAACAACAAAATCAGAGCATGCGTGCTCGACAAAGACTCACTGCTTCTAACTGACAGGAACGAACTTCGACGAGCTCGCGGAACGTGCTTTACCCGCCCCGAAGCTGACTTACCACATCGGCCGTTCGTTCCTCACCACAACCCAAGCGCACCAGCTTACGCACCATTCGAGAAAGTGTACAGCGGCATCCTGTACAATTGGGAACCCGGACAAGGAGCATATAACTTCACCATCACGTTCATCGACGCCGCCACTCGCTACGTCTGGCACCTCAACCTTACAAGCCGTGACATGGCCTTCGAAGCCTTCGTTGCCTGGCTTCCAGTAGCAGAGCGAGAATCGTGAGTGAAGCTAAAGAGCTTCCAGTCAGACGGAGGAGGAGAATACACCTCACAGAGGTTCAAGCAGTACCTGGCAGAAAGGGGAATCAAGCGGCTCATCTCCCTTCCCTACGCCCACCAACAGCAAGGCGTAGCAGAAAGAATGAACAGGACTCTCCAGAACACCATGCGCAAGCTGTTACGTGGCATGCGGCTTCCCAACCACCAATGGCCTGAAGCAATGGACCACGCCGTCATGCTGCACAACTTGCTCTCGTCATTATCGCTCCCAAACAACGCATCACCGCATCTGTTGTGGACAAGAAAACAGGGCAGCACAAAAATGTTGAGAGTTTTTGGTTGCATGGTACAGTACCGACCCCCAGCTGCACGAGCCGGCCAATTCTCCCAACGCGCACAATGGGAACTACACCTTGGCATCAAAAAGAATTACAACGCGTGGAAGATTTTTGACATCCACTCAAAGGAAACAGTAGCAGCACGTGATGTGATTTTCTACGAGCGACTCACACTTCCGACGTACCTTGCCAACCTGGAAGAAGACCGAGACCCCACAGGTAGTTTTCATGGTGACCGAGCCTTCGCCTCGGCAGCAGACAAAGCTGACTGGGATGAGCAGAACGTGGATGAAGCCTCAGAGGAAGCCGGACCTCTCCCTTACTGCTCCGTCGACGTCCCAATGGATGACGAAAATCCTCGCGAAAGCGCCAACGCCGAAACTTACAATCACTTCGCCGACAACGGTTACGTTACACCTGCAACAGTCAACACCAACGAAGCAGAACGCGTAGGACCCAATTTCATACCTGACCCAGACGCAGGAGACGAAGCAGCTTATCCCGAGGATACCACACTCCCTCGCTGCACACAGAGTGGCCTCCAGATACTTGGTCTCGTCACCGCGGTCCACGGCACGGCGATTCTTTAGGAGCCTGCCACAGTTCAGCAGGCTCTGGGGGGGGAGCATAGGGAGAAATGGCGCGAAGCCATGGATTGGGAACTGAAAGCGCTGGAGGAACGAAACACCTGGAAGGTCGTTCCCATCAGCGTGGCACGCAACAAAACGGCACTCACCGGGAAATGGGTTTTCCGTGTGAAGACAAAGGCAGACGGCACCATCGACAAGTTTAAGGCGCGCTGGGTCGTGCGAGGTTTCGACCAGGAGCACGGACACGATTTTACCGAGACGTTCGCCCCGGTCAGCCGACACACCTCACTTCGCATTCTCCTCGTGATCGCCGCCATGAAGAAGAAGAAGCTGCGGCAAATTGACGTCGCCAATGCAATCCTCTACGCACCTGTTGACGCCAAAAATTTTGTCGAGCTACCACACGGCTCCAACGGAGAACCGAACCAAGTCTGCCAATTATTGAAGTCTCCATATGGCATTAAGCAGGCTCCGCGACTGTGGCAGTAGTACCTACACGCCCGACTCATTCGCATCGGATTCCGACAGCTACCGCACGACCAGGGCATGTATCGACTCACAAAGGGCACTGACTTCATTCTGCTCATCGTCTACATAGACGACCTACTTTACATCGGTTCGACCGACGGAATCACAACCTGGTTCGAAGGGGAGCTGCAACAAGACCTCACGCTTACGGTCTCATCTACCGTGACGCAATACCTTGGGCTCAACATTCAAGAAGAAGAGAATGCGATCTACCTCAGCGCCGCAAAATACACCGACACTATCGCCAAGCGTTTTGGACTAACTCCAGTCGCCATTTCCACACCGCACCGCTACACCGCAGGGAATCACAAGGAAGGCTCCGCTCTACTCAAACCCGCTGGCATGCGCGACTACCAACGAAAGCTAGGATGTCTGCTCTTCGCAGCTGTCATCTGCCATCCGGATTTATCGTACTCTGCGAGTCAACTCGCCACCTATCTCAAAAGGCCCGAAGCAGAACACATGGCGGAGCTCGACCGCGCTCTTCACTACCTCGTTAGCACTCCGACGATCGGCTTGACTTATCACAAAAACGGAACCATGACACCTAAATTAATCGGCTATGTCGACGCAGATCACGCCGGCAACCCCGACAACAGGCGTTCACGCACCGGCTACATTTACCGCTTCGAACCTATCGGACCTATCTCATGGCAGTCGAGCAATCAGGAACTAAATGCTCTCTCCTCAGCTGCAGCAGAATATATTGCACTTTGCTCAGCCACCAAGGAAGGACTTTACCTTCGCGAACTGCTGGAAGAGGCGAAATTGGCCCAGTTACCCAGCTTCTCTCTGTTCTGCGACAACCAGTCTGCAATTCGCATCGCCAACAAAAATGGATTCGCGAACAGGACGAAGCAAATCGCACTGCGATACTTCTTCGTGAAGGACGAGATCGAGAAGGGGAGACTCGAGCTGTCCTACTGCCCCACGTCTGAGATGGCAGCTGATTACTTGACCAAGAAACTCGGAAAGCAGAAGTTCGAGTACTGCATGCTGCTGACTGGACAAGGCCACGTCACCAGCAACGACACTCCAGAAGCGAAGGGGAGTGTTGGAAACAAGTAATTTAAGCGCCTCTGTCGTGTCGAAACACTAAGTCGTAAACGAAGCGAAGTACAGTGAAACATCGGCGAGTCAACCCTCGGGAGTTGAACAACTGATGGAGGTTACGCGAAAGTCAAAGGTCAGCGACCTTTGACCTGACAAATACAGCGCGACAGCAAGGACAAACAACTGACTCGTTATTGAGCAGTTGCCCGAGTCGTCACTGTATCGAACCGCAACAGCAAACAGTAAAGCGGTTATTAACTGTTTCTCTTCATATTCCTTGTACTCTTATAAAAACTTGTATCTTCCTGTTTTCAATCAATCTACTTTGCCCTCACATACCAGCGCAAGGTGGTTCACAAACTTGTCATTAAACGCTTCCGCTATTACATTGTTCCTACTCAGAGTTTAGTCCTGTGAAAGATCCTAAGGGCTTTTATCAGCCCAACACTGTAAACGTAACCACTACAAAATATGTATTAACCCTGCAGCTGAGAGTGCTGCAGCAAGCTCCTGAGCCACTATCGGCTTCCTCACTGCTCCATCCATCCCCGCCTCTAAGCATGCTCTCTTGATCCCTGCATCCAAGTCCGCAGTCAATGCTATTATGCAAAGCCGCTGTTTTGATGCATCATCTACCCTCGTATCGGCTACTTCACATATCTCTGTTGCATTCGTTTCCACTTTCATCTGCTGAGCATTTTCCATAGCACGCACTCGACGAGCCGTTTCAAATCTGGAAGCATGCAATGTTGGCAACATAAGGAATACGGGGCCAGAGACGGGAAAAGAAGTACGCACAGAAATGCATGGAGAAAAAATACATATATATATATATATAAATACATATACATATATACAAAGCATACGGTGAGACATGCTCAAGACAAGAGAAAATAGGGTTCGGCGAACAGAAAACGATGTACCGCATCACTACTACAATGCAGAGAGGTCGTAGCACGAAGGAGAGTTGAAGGAAAGGTAAAAAAGAGGTTAGAGAGAGGTGCAGGAGAGGGGGAGCACGGCACAGACCCGTCGATGCCGGGCGGCATGTGGAGGTCGAGGAGCAGCAGGTGGATGGGCGGGGAGGGCGTGGCAGAGGAGAGCGCTTGCAGCGCGTCCTCCCCGGAGGGGAGCAGCAGCACGTGCGCCCCGTAGCCCTGCAGCGTTCTGCGCGCCACCATGCGGTTCACCGCGTTGTCATCCACCACCGCCACCCCCCTCCCCGCCACCACCCCCCGCACCACCCGCTCCGCCTCCCCCACAACCCTCTCCAACTCCGCTTCTGGGAATGTTCGTGCGCGCACCAGCGGCGAGGCTGGTTGCGTCGCGGCTGCTTGTTGTGGCGGCGAAGTTGGTTGCAAAGCGGCAGCAGCGTGAGGGAGAGAGTGAGGGAGAGCCGCGGCAGCACTGGCTGGCCCCTCCGTGCCTCCCTGTGATTCGCTTTCTTGCTCCACACGCTCCTCACCAGCCTGTGCTGACTTGCCAGCTTCCTCACCACTCCCATCTCCCACTCCCGTGCTGCTGGCGGCCTTCTGTTCCCCCATGGGCAGCGCCAGCAGAATGGTGGTGCCTGTGGCGGCGTCTGACAGCACTGCCATGCCCCCCCGCATCTCCGCTACCTGCCATGCCATGCAGGGGAAAAGAAGAAAGGGAAGAGGGAGATGAGAGAAAAGAAGAGGTTGGGCCAGCACTGCCATGCCCCCCCGCATCTCCGCCACCTGCCGTGCCATGCGGAGAGAAGGGAGAGGCAGGGGAGGGAATAAAGGAAGACGATAAGCGTGAATGAATTCAAGTCAGAAATGATGGAAGGCTGAAGACAACAAGCATGTGAGAAAGCAGAAGAGATGTATGAGTACTGAGAATTGACCGGGAGGGCAGGAAGCGACCAAGGGTACAAATTCCTTGTAAATATTTGTTTACAGACCTACGGATGTGCTAGGGAACTCACAAGGAAGGTAGAGACCAGAAGCTCACAAGGGAGGTGGAGAGCAGGAAGCTCACAAGGGAGGTGGAGAGCAGGAAGCGAACAGGGTAGGGCGTCCAGCGGGGGCCAGCAGCTGCCTTGCGATCGCGCTGCATCGGATCCCACGTGCTGCGCTCCCTCTGCCGCCACGATGGCGACTTCACCAGGCCCTTCCATGACTCTGCCCTCCCCAGCGACCGTATTCTCTCCTGCCAAATCAGAACCAGGAATTTGCAAGCGAATGAATTTTGAGTCGACTCAAAACTCCCCAGGCTCTTCCATGACCCCGCCCTCCCCAGCGACCGGATTCTCTCCTGCCAATCAACAACCGAGGAAAGGAAGGGTTAGCAGACCAAACGCGAGCGGCAGTTTGACCGTGAGAGCTATGATGGCATTCCATGAGTCTGCCCTCCCCTCCCCAGTGACCGTATCCTCTCCTGTGTCAATTCGTCGTTGCCCTCTCAGTTCGCACAGCCCTAGAATGTGATCCCTCCTGAACCAGTAACGAGTCCGCACTCCTTGTAACGAGTCCGCACTCCTTGTAACGAGTCCGCACTCCTTGTAACGAGTCCGCACTCCTTGTAACGAGTCCGCACTCCTTGTAACGAGTCCGCACTCCTTGTAACGAGTCCGCACTCCTTGTAACGAGTCCGCACTCCTTGTAACGAGTCCGCACTCCTTGTAAAGAGTCCGTACTCCTTGTAACGAGTCCGCACTCCTTGTAACGAGTCCGCACTCCTTGTAACGAGTCCGCACTCCTTGTAACGAGTCCGCACTCCTTGTAACGAGTCCGCACTCCTTGTAACGAGTCCGCACTCCTTGTAACGAGTCCGCACTCCTTGTAACGAGTCCGCACTCCTTGTAACGAGTCCGCACTCCTTGTAACGAGTCCGCACTCCTTGTAACGAGTCCGCACTCCTTCCTTGTAACGAGTCCGCACTCCTTCCTTGTAACGAGTCCGCACTCCTTGTAACGAGTCCGCACTCCTTGTAACGAGTCCGCACTCCTTGTAACGAGTCCGCACTCCTTGTAACGAGTCCGCACTCCTTGTAACGAGTCCGCACTCCTTGTAACGAGTCCGCACTCCTTGTAACGAGTCCGCACTCCTTGTAACGAGTCCGCACTCCTTGTAACGAGTCCGCACTCCTTGTAACGAGTCCGCACTCCTTGTACGGAGTCCGCACTCCTTGTAACGAGTCCGCACTCCTTGTAACGAGTCCGCACTCCTTGTAACGAGTCCGCACTCCTTGTAACGAGTCCGCACTCCTTGTAACGAGTCCGCACTCCTTGTAACGAGTCCGCACTCCTTGTAACGAGTCCGCACTCCTTGTAACGAGTCCGCACTCCTTGTAACGAGTCCGCACTCCTTGTAACGAGTCCGCACTCCTTGTAACGAGTCCGCACTCCTTGTAACGAGTCCGCACTCCTTGTAACGAGTCCGCACTCCTTGTAACGAGTCCGCACTCCTTGTAACGAGTCCGCACTCCTTGTAACGAGTCCGCACTCCTTGTAACGAGTCCGCACTCCTTGTAACGAGTCCGCACTCCTTGTAACGAGTCCGCACTCCTTGTAACGAGTCCGCACTCCTTGTAACGAGTCCGCACTCCTTGTAACGAGTCCGCACTCCTTGTAACGAGTCCGCACTCCTTGTAACGAGTCCGCACTCCTTGTAACGAGTCCGCACTCCTTGTAACGAGTCCGCACTCCTTGTAACGAGTCCGCACTCCTTGTAACGAGTCCGCACTCCTTGTAACGAGTCCGCACTCCTTGTAACGAGTCCGCACTCCTTGTAACGAGTCCGCACTCCTTGTAACGAGTCCGCACTCCTTGTAACGAGTCCGCACTCCTTGTAACGAGTCCGCACTCCTTGTAACGAGTCCGCACTCCTTGTAACGAGTCCGCACTCCTTGTAACGAGTCCGCACTCCTTGTAACGAGTCCGCACTCCTTGTAACGAGTCCGCACTCCTTCCTTGTAACGAGTCCGCACTCCTTGTAACGAGTCCGCACTCCTTGTAACGAGTCCGCACTCCTTGTAACGAGTCCGCACTCCTTGTAACGAGTCCGCACTCCTTGTAACGAGTCCGCACTCCTTGTAACGAGTCCGCACTCCTTGTAACGAGTCCGCACTCCTTGTAACGAGTCCGCACTCCTTGTAACGAGTCCGCACTCCTTGTAACGAGTCCGCACTCCTTGTAACGAGTCCGCACTCCTTGTAACGAGTCCGCACTCCTTGTAACGAGTCCGCACTCCTTGTAACGAGTCCGCACTCCTTGTAACGAGTCCGCACTCCTTGTAACGAGTCCGCACTCCTTGTAACGAGTCCGCACTCCTTGTAACGAGTCCGCACTCCTTGTAACGAGTCCGCACTCCTTGTAACGAGTCCGCACTCCTTGTAACGAGTCCGCACTCCTTGTAACGAGTCCGCACTCCTTGTAACGAGTCCGCACTCCTTGTAACGAGTCCGCACTCCTTGTAACGAGTCCGCACTCCTTGTAACGAGTCCGCACTCCTTGTAACGAGTCCGCACTCCTTGTAACGAGTCCGCACTCCTTGTAACGAGTCCGCACTCCTTGTAACGAGTCCGCACTCCTTGTAACGAGTCCGCACTCCTTGTAACGAGTCCGCACTCCTTGTAACGAGTCCGCACTCCTTGTAACGAGTCCGCACTCCTTGTAACGAGTCCGCACTCCTTGTAACGAGTCCGCACTCCTTGTAACGAGTCCGCACTCCTTGTAACGAGTCCGCACTCCTTGTAACGAGTCCGCACTCCTTGTAACGAGTCCGCACTCCTTGTAACGAGTCCGCACTCCTTGTAACGAGTCCGCACTCCTTGTAACGAGTCCGCACTCCTTGTAACGAGTCCGCACTCCTTGTAACGAGTCCGCACTCCTTGTAACGAGTCCGCACTCCTTGTAACGAGTCCGCACTCCTTGTAACGAGTCCGCACTCCTTGTAACGAGTCCGCACTCCTTGTAACGAGTCCGCACTCCTTGTAACGAGTCCGCACTCCTTGTAACGAGTCCGCACTCCTTGTAACGAGTCCGCACTCCTTGTAACGAGTCCGCACTCCTTGTAACGAGTCCGCACTCCTTGTAACGAGTCCGCACTCCTTGTAACGAGTCCGCACTCCTTGTAACGAGTCCGCACTCCTTGTAACGAGTCCGCACTCCTTGTAACGAGTCCGCACTCCTTGTAACGAGTCCGCACTCCTTGTAACGAGTCCGCACTCCTTGTAACGAGTCCGCACTCCTTGTAACGAGTCCGCACTCCTTGTAACGAGTCCGCACTCCTTGTAACGAGTCCGCACTCCTTGTAACGAGTCCGCACTCCTTGTAACGAGTCCGCACTCCTTGTAACGAGTCCGCACTCCTTGTAACGAGTCCGCACTCCTTGTAACGAGTCCGCACTCCTTGTAACGAGTCCGCACTCCTTGTAACGAGTCCGCACTCCTTGTAACGAGTCCGCACTCCTTGTAACGAGTCCGCACTCCTTGTAACGAGTCCGCACTCCTTGTAACGAGTCCGCACTCCTTGTAACGAGTCCGCACTCCTTGTAACGAGTCCGCACTCCTTGTAACGAGTCCGCACTCCTTGTAACGAGTCCGCACTCCTTGTAACGAGTCCGCACTCCTTGTAACGAGTCCGCACTCCTTGTAACGAGTCCGCACTCCTTGTAACGAGTCCGCACTCCTTGTAACGAGTCCGCACTCCTTGTAACGAGTCCGCACTCCTTGTAACGAGTCCGCACTCCTTGTAACGAGTCCGCACTCCTTGTAACGAGTCCGCACTCCTTGTAACGAGTCCGCACTCCTTG
Organism: Closterium sp. Naga37s-1; assembly: GCA_947471745.1. Taxonomy (NCBI): domain Eukaryota; kingdom Viridiplantae; phylum Streptophyta; class Zygnematophyceae; order Desmidiales; family Closteriaceae; genus Closterium; species Closterium sp. Naga37s-1. The sequence goes on along the minus strand of CANJKZ010000795.1, from coordinate 1,540,258 downwards.
TAACGAGTCCGCACTCCTTGTAACGAGTCCGCACTCCTTGTAACGAGTCCGCACTCCTTGTAACGAGTCCGCACTCCTTGTAACGAGTCCGCACTCCTTGTAACGAGTCCGCACTCCTTGTAACGAGTCCGCACTCCTTGTAACGAGTCCGCACTCCTTGTAACGAGTCCGCACTCCTTGTAACGAGTCCGCACTCCTTGTAACGAGTCCGCACTCCTTGTAACGAGTCCGCACTCCTTGTAACGAGTCCGCACTCCTTGTAACGAGTCCGCACTCCTTGTAACGAGTCCGCACTCCTTGTAACGAGTCCGCACTCCTTGTAACGAGTCCGCACTCCTTGTAACGAGTCCGCACTCCTTGTAACGAGTCCGCACTCCTTGTAACGAGTCCGCACTCCTTGTAACGAGTCCGCACTCCTTGTAACGAGTCCGCACTCCTTGTAACGAGTCCGCACTCCTTGTAACGAGTCCGCACTCCTTGTAACGAGTCCGCACTCCTTGTAACGAGTCCGCACTCCTTGTAACGAGTCCGCACTCCTTGTAACGAGTCCGCACTCCTTGTAACGAGTCCGCACTCCTTGTAACGAGTCCGCACTCCTTGTAACGAGTCCGCACTCCTTGTAACGAGTCCGCACTCCTTGTAACGAGTCCGCACTCCTTGTAACGAGTCCGCACTCCTTGTAACGAGTCCGCACTCCTTGTAACGAGTCCGCACTCCTTGTAACGAGTCCGCACTCCTTGTAACGAGTCCGCACTCCTTGTAACGAGTCCGCACTCCTTGTAACGAGTCCGCACTCCTTGTAACGAGTCCGCACTCCTTGTAACGAGTCCGCACTCCTTGTAACGAGTCCGCACTCCTTGTAACGAGTCCGCACTCCTTGTAACGAGTCCGCACTCCTTGTAACGAGTCCGCACTCCTTGTAACGAGTCCGCACTCCTTGTAACGAGTCCGCACTCCTTGTAACGAGTCCGCACTCCTTGTAACGAGTCCGCACTCCTTGTAACGAGTCCGCACTCCTTGTAACGAGTCCGCACTCCTTGTAACGAGTCCGCACTCCTTGTAACGAGTCCGCACTCCTTGTAACGAGTCCGCACTCCTTGTAACGAGTCCGCACTCCTTGTAACGAGTCCGCACTCCTTGTAACGAGTCCGCACTCCTTGTAACGAGTCCGCACTCCTTGTAACGAGTCCGCACTCCTTGTAACGAGTCCGCACTCCTTGTAACGAGTCCGCACTCCTTGTAACGAGTCCGCACTCCTTGTAACGAGTCCGCACTCCTTGTAACGAGTCCGCACTCCTTGTAACGAGTCCGCACTCCTTGTAACGAGTCCGCACTCCTTGTAACGAGTCCGCACTCCTTGTAACGAGTCCGCACTCCTTGTAACGAGTCCGCACTCCTTGTAACGAGTCCGCACTCCTTGTAACGAGTCCGCACTCCTTGTAACGAGTCCGCACTCCTTGTAACGAGTCCGCACTCCTTGTAACGAGTCCGCACTCCTTGTAACGAGTCCGCACTCCTTGTAACGAGTCCGCACTCCTTGTAACGAGTCCGCACTCCTTGTAACGAGTCCGCACTCCTTGTAACGAGTCCGCACTCCTTGTAACGAGTCCGCACTCCTTGTAACGAGTCCGCACTCCTTGTAACGAGTCCGCACTCCTTGTAACGAGTCCGCACTCCTTGTAACGAGTCCGCACTCCTTGTAACGAGTCCGCACTCCTTGTAACGAGTCCGCACTCCTTGTAACGAGTCCGCACTCCTTGTAACGAGTCCGCACTCCTTGTAACGAGTCCGTACTCCTTGTAACGAGTCCGCACTCCTTGTAACGAGTCCGCACTCCTTGTAACGAGTCCGCACTCCTTGTAACGAGTCCGCACTCCTTGTACGGAGTCCGCACTCCTTGTAACGAGTCCGCACTCCTTGTAACGAGTCCGCACTCCTTGTAACGAGTCCGCACTCCTTGTAACGAGTCCGCACTCCTTGTAACGAGTCCGCACTCCTTGTAACGAGTCCGCACTCCTTGTAACGAGTCCGCACTCCTTGTAACGAGTCCGCACTCCTTGTAACGAGTCCGCACTCCTTGTAACGAGTCCGTACTCCTTGTAACGAGTCCGCACTCCTTGTAACGAGTCCGCACTCCTTGTAACGAGTCCGCACTCCTTGTAACGAGTCCGCACTCCTTGTAACGAGTCCGCACTCCTTGTAACGAGTCCGCACTCCTTGTAACGAGTCCGCACTCCTTGTAACGAGTCCGCACTCCTTGTAACGAGTCCGCACTCCTTGTAACGAGTCCGCACTCCTTGTAACGAGTCCGCACTCCTTGTAACGAGTCCGCACTCCTTGTAACGAGTCCGCACTCCTTGTACTGAGTCCGCACTCCTTGTACTGAGTCCGCACTCCTTGTACTGAGTCCGCACTCCTTGACCTGAGTCCGCACTCCTTGTACTGAGTCCGCACTCCTTGTACTGAGTCCGCACTCCTTGTACTGAGTCCGCACTCCTTGTACTGAGTCCGCACTCCTTGTACTGAGTCCGCACTCCTTGTACTGAGTCCGCACTCCTTGTACTGAGTCCGCACTCCTTGTACTGAGTCCGCACTCCTTGTACTGAGTCCGCACTCCTTGTACTGAGTCCGCACTCCTTGTACTGAGTCCGCACTCCTTGTACTGAGTCCGCACTCCTTGTACTGAGTCCGCACTCCTTGTACTGAGTCCGCACTCCTTGTACTGAGTCCGCACCTTGAAACAACATCGTCAGTACAGTTAGACAACCAGTCTTTGTCATGTTGTCGTTCGTACCCCACCCTTTCAAATACCAAGCAACCAATACTTGACCACAACGTTAACCACCTTGAAAACCAAGGTGCTTGCGCAAGCGGTAAGCGCCGATGCCAGTATTTGAAAGTGAAACTAGAGTGGCTTCAGGTGATGCAGGCCGAGAATATCTAAGTGTTTGGTGATTCGGATTCGCATGCCCGTGAGTGTAAGACAGTTGGAGCGGACCGGAGTGGACTGGTGCATGGCGGTGAATAGAGGGACAAAAGACTGCCTAATCGCATTACATATTTCACATCCCTTATTTCACATCCCGTACTCAGATTGCTAACAACACAACCATTTGGCTTGCGCAACAGCGCGAGCTGAAGCGAAAAACCACACTCACCATGACTTTATGTTGCCCGCCGCCATGCATGCCATTTGGGTCCAGCAACCCCCACAGCTCCTCAGGTGGTATACCACCGCCCGTGTCTTCACATGTCACCACCACCATCCACTCGCCCTCCTCCCTCACAGCACACGCCCCCTCCACCCACTCCCTCACCTCCTCCTCCAACCGCCCACCCCCCCCTTGCCTGTCATCTGCACTGTCTACACTGTCTCTGCTGCGCACCTGCCCACACAGCTGCCCATCCTTGTTGCCCACAGGCCCCCCTTGGCTGGCCGGGCAGTGCTGGGGGAGGCAGAGCAGGCGAGTGGGAGGAGGGAAGCGCTGCACACAGCCGGCCAGCTGATGCCACGCTGAGGCTGGTGGGGGCGGCTCAGAGGAGGCTTGCGTGGCGCCTGGGACAGCAGCGGGTGGAGGTGGCGTGCTGGCGACGTGTGGAGGAGGGATGCACAAAACACGGATGGTTATGTGGCCCGTTGCCGTGTTGTTCATGGCACTTGCTGCAGGAGGGAGGGGTGACGTGGGGGGTTGGTGGGGTTGGGAAGGGGTGTGAGAAGGGGGGAGACACAGAAGGGGAAAATCTGGAACGCGTGGAAGAATTTGCAGCTGCTATTAGCAGGCTTTTATGGCATCACTTCCTTCTTTTAGATGTTTTCACCTAAACTACCACGAGAATGCCCTAAAAAGCAGGTGAGGGTAGGGAAATAGGCGGAATACTGTAAGAGAGAGGTAACTTTTTTTTTTTTTTTTTAACCTGTATAGGCACCCGCGCATCGAACCGAATTGGACCAGTCTAACCAATCTAAGTGTAACCCGAACCGGTTTGACTCAAACAACGGGATAAAAAGAAGAGCGCTTTGGTCTGGAGGGACAAAATCAAAATCTAGGCATTGTGTGTTCAACGGTTACTTATGACCCAAAAAGGATGCACCAAACAACTCAGCATGTAGAAAAGATCGATAGATAAATGAAGCAGCCCTTACGTTTCGTGCAGCAAACAACTCACCGACAAGTTCAGCCATGACTTGCAAGATTCGAGTTGGATCGCCGAGTAGCGTTTCTGGAACGCCGTCATCCACATGGACAGTCACTGTATTCAACAAAAACAACGAACGAACACACAGTCAAAAATAAAACCACGATGGACGCAAAGTCTTGAAAGGCAAGGAGAAGGGCGTCTAAGATGCACACATGTACCTGGTAAGTTCTTCCCTGGCGCAAATGTAGTTGCCTCGCTCACGATGCGGCGCAGGCAGCAGGGGAGAGTCTCGAGCTGCAGCCTGCCGGCCTGCAGCTTGGCGAGGTCCAACACTCGGTTGATGAGCTCCACCGTCTCGCCCGCACACGCCCTCGCATCTAACAGGTCGGCCCGCTGCCACTCTTCTAATTGCGACTCTAGCAGCTCCTCTATCATGCCTGATGGGAGGGAAAGGGTGGGGGGAAGAGGGGGGCCTGCAGCTTGGTGAGGTCCAAGAGCTTGGGGGTTTATAAGCTCCACCGTCTCGCCCGCACACGCCCTACCCACCCGCAGGTCCTCATGCTGCCACTCCTCCAACGGCGACTCCAATAGCTCGATCATGCCTGATGGAGAAAAAACAAACATCCCAGTTTGATGAGAGATATGATTGATGGTGGGTCAATTTCTATGTTCTCCTTCGACACAATTGAAGAAATAGAGAGAGGGACTGATGGTATAGCATGCATGCCCTCACGAGGTGACTTTTGAGTCGACTCAAAAGTCACGCCCTCGCCACCTGCAGGTCCTCATACTGCCACTCCTCTAATGTTGAGTCCAACAATTCCTCAATCATGCCAATGGGGGGGGCACGAAGTATGCATGGAAGAATGGAAACAACTTACTGCATGTGCATCATCTGTGACCAATTATCACTTCTTAAGCACTTCCGTTATACAAGGTTGAGTGCATTGTATGCATTTGTGCTCTCAACCACTATGCCATGCTCCAACCGCCATGCCATGCTCTCTCGCATCCACCATGCCATGCCCTCACCCACCCATCATGCCAATGATTGGGGTGCGCAGCTCATGAGAGACGTTGGCCACCGTCTCACTCTTGGCCCGTTCAGCTCTCTCCAACATTGCCGTGAATAACTGAATCTCCCTCACATCCTCCTCTAGGTTCCGCTTCTTCCATGCCAGTACTGCGATCACAGTAGACAGCAGCACTGCCACCAGCAACACCAGCAGGCCCAGCAGCATGGGAGCGTACACGAGGTCCCAGGTAGGAAAGGGAAGCTGAAACCTACACATTTGAAAAGCAGAAGGTATGATAGTAGTAATGGAAAGACGTGGCACCTTTCACTTTGTTCATGCACGTTCTACAGAAAATAATTATTCATAGCAGCAAAGTGATTTGGCAAGTTCAGAGAGGTTAGACTCTAGCAAACACACACACACACGAAAATGTGTGAAACTGTACTAGTACCTCGCTCTTGGGACCAGATCTTACTTGTTACATTGAATAACTTTCAGACAGATACATTGCATGCAGCCTCCCTATGCAGCCTCATACTACTTTTAAAGGGAAAGGGGTGTTCCATCCTTGTAGATTTGCGACAGTGATGAACGAACGACGTTTGCAGGGGCAAGGGTCACCAATTTTGAGGTGATGAACGAACGACGAACCATTGCGCATGCACAATCTCGACGCAGTGAGTTCCAATTTAACATGTCGCAGGGTTCACATTTCCTTTAAGGGTTGTTCCTTCCTGGTAATCAAGGGTTCATAGGCCTGGGCGAATTCCCAGGCCTATGCCGACCATTTAAGGCGGCTCGCCCATTTGAAAGCCACAGTTAGGGTTGAGCCGACAGTCCGACCGGCCCCACACGACCCGATCTGGCTTGACCCGGCCGGGGCCGGGTAGCAAAGGTTACTCAAACCAAATTGAACCCACATCGGTTCGACCCGAACCATGTCAAACCTTTTCCGAAACCCGAACTCGAGAAGGTTCAAATCGAACTGCACAGCATTTGTTCGATCGAACCAAACTCGAGCATGTTCAAATCAGGTCGAACAATCACGTCAGATGTTCGACTTTTGTGGTCAAACTTCAAGCATCCCATTTTCTGCAAGAGTTTGACTCGGGCCTAAGATGTTCGGTCAGAGTTTTGGGGGTATTTAGAAATGTTTGAGCCAAACATGTCAGAGTTCGGCTTCTCCCTCCCTACTCATGACATGACTACTCATGCATACATCTCTACTCATGACATGACTACTCATGCATACATCTCTACTCATGCTTGCAACCCGCATTCTATACATACCCGCAGTGTGCTTCAAATGTGCGTCCAAGCATGTTCTCGGGGAAAGGCTCCACATGATCGGGTGGCACAACCGCAGCCGCAGGCGTGGGCAGCACAAAAGGGAAGGCAGAACCGCTTTCCAATCGTGGCTCATCCGGGCCGTATATCTGCTTCAGCACGCCTGCTTCTGTGTTGTCATACATGGCGAAAGAGTATGTGTTGCTGCCTGTAAAGACGAGACAAAGGAACAAGCAACCAAATGTGAGATTCAGAATGACAGACATGTTGAGCAAGGGGCGAGATAGAGATTCCACGCAAAGGAAGAAAACCACACAGCAAAAGTCGAAGTAGCAATACAGATAAATAATGAATCAACGTTGGGCTTGGCTATTCACACTTCAGACACCTCAAGTGGGATATTGACAGTGGAGGCGGGGCACACAAAGAGGACATTCTGAACTCTAGACACGAGCGACGGTTCGGATCGGACTCGGAATGAGGTTGAGAACTTGTCCAGCTGAACCAATCAAGGCTCATCGGTGTCGAGTTGACTTTTGAGTCGACTCAAAAGTCAACTCCCAACCAAGGCTCATCGGGGTCGAGTTGACTTTTGAGTCGACTCAAAAGTCAACTCCCAACCAAGGCTCATAGGGGTCGAGTTGACTTTTGAGTCGACTCAAAAGTCAACTCCCAACCAAGGCTCATCGGGGTCGACTTGACTTTTGAGTCGACTCAAAAGTCAACTCCCAAGCAAGGCTCATCGGGGTCGAGTTGACTTTTGAGTCGACTCAAAAGTCAACTCCCAACCAAGGCTCATCGGGGTCGAGTTGACTTTTGAGTCGACTCAAAAGTCAACTCCCAACCAAGGCTCATCGGGGTCGAGTTGACTTTTGAGTCGAATCAAAAGTCAACTCCCAAGCAAGGCTCATCGGGGTCGAGTTGACTTTTGAGTCGACTCAAAAGTCAACTCCCAACCAAGGCTCATCGGGGTCGAGTTGACTTTTGAGTCGACTCAAAAGTCAACTCCCAAGCAAGGCTCATCGGTGTCGAGTTGACTTTTGAGTCGACTCAAAAGTCAACTCCCAACCAAGGCTCATCGGGGTCGAGTTGACTTTTGAGTCGACTCAAAAGTCAACTCCCAACCAAGGCTCATCGGGGTCGAGTTGACTTTTGAGTCGACTCAAAAGTCAACTCCCAAGCAAGGCTCATCGGGGTCGAGTTGACTTTTGAGTCGACTCAAAAGTCAGCTCCCAAGCAAGGCTCATCGGGGTCGAGTTGACTTTTGAGTCGACTCAAAAGTCAGCTCCCAAGCAAGGCTCATCGGGGTCGAGTTGACTTTTGAGTCGACTCAAAAGTCAACTCCCAAGCAAGGCTCATCGGGGTCGAGTTGACTTTTGAGTCGACTCAAAAGTCAGCTCCCAACCAAGGCTCATCGGGGTCGAGTTGACTTTTGAGTCGACTCAAAAGTCAACTCCCAACCAAGGCTCATCGGTGTCGAGTTGACTTTTGAGTCGACTCAAAAGTCAGCTCCCAAGCAAGGCTCATCGAGGTCGAGTTGACTTTTGAGTCGACTCAAAAGTTAACTCCCAAGCAAGGCTCATCGGGGTCGAGTTGACTTTTGAGTCGACTCAAAAGTCAGCTCCCAAGCAAGGCTCATCAGGGTCGAGTTGACTTTTGAGTCGACTCAAAAGTCAATTCCCAAGCAAGGCTCATCGGGATCGAGTTGACTTTTGAGTCGACTCAAAAGTCAACTCCCAAGCAAGGCTCATCGGGGTCGAGTTGACTTTTGAGTCGACTCAAAAGTCAGCTCCCAAGCAAGGCTCATCGGGGTCGAGTTGACTTTTGAGTCGACTCAAAAGTCAACTCCCAAGCAAGGCTCATCGGGGTGGAGGGTCGGCCATGACATGAGAGCAAGTCGAGTCGAGTTGAACCGAACTCGGGTTGACCAACCAACCCGCCATTTCGACTCACCATCTGTGTGGATCGACAATTTCGACCAGGCTCAATCAATCTGTGCAGATCGGCACGTTTCGATTCGACCGCAGATCGGCGCAGATCAGTGCTATTCGGCCGTCGATACGTGAGGATAGGTGCATTTCGCCTGCCGATCACCATGATTGGCAATTTTCCCCGCCAAACGCTGTCGTTTGTAATCTCCCGTCTCTTATTCTCTCGACGGGTTTTAGCCAACCAAACCTTGATATCAGCCCGTAGCCTTATTTATTCCTCCCCCGTAGCAGCCCGCACAGCGTCCATTCATCTTGGAATGTCGACACCTCCGAAAGATGTCGATACGTGTAGTAATTATACATTGATTGGTTCCGTGCGTGCATGATGAACCTTGTTGAAGAGATATCCAACTTACCTCATATCCCCCACACGCCCCCCTTCACCCCCACCACTCTAGTCTTGTAGATCCATGCATCTATGGTGGTAATTTAACATTGGGTCGTGGCTCGACCCGACCCGGGCCAAACAACCCGACCCGAGCCGAATAACCCAACCCGGGCCGAATAACCCGACCTGACACGGCTGGCTTGGGGCCGTCGCACTGACCCAACCCAAACCCGACCTGGGCTGACCCTCCTGCCAACCCAACTCACCATTTTCAAGCATGTGTAGTAATTCTCGCGCCCTCCATTCAAGATGCATTACACCGGCCCACACAATGCTTATGCTGTCTCGGATTTGTTGCAAAGTTGCACTGGCTGGCAGCGGATGGCGGAAGATGGGAATGATAAACACTGCAAGGAAGTCGGGTGGGGAGGGAAGGGTGTACTGAATGGTTAAATGGAGGGTCCACTTCCTTCTATCATAAGCGTTTCCCAACTATCTGCACAAATTGTTTCCCGACTTTCTCGTACTAGATGTGGTAAGCGACGGAATGCACGCCCAGCTTGATAGAGAACAAGAGCATTAGTACTGTGGCCATGTTGCAAAACACATGGTCGACGAGACCATGCCTTGCGTTGTAGCCCCAATCCGTAGTGGAGGCTTCACCACGGCCAGGCAAAAGTAAGAACGAAGGGATGAACATGAAGGAAGAGTAGATTACACAACCTGAATATCAAACCACACAGTCGACAACAGAATAGCAAGAGGGGATGACATGACACTTGAAACACCAAGAGAAGCAGGGCACAGAGGAAAGAGGGTGACATGGCACAGAGGAAAGAGGCGCGCACGAACCATTGGCCACGTAGCCGGGTCCAGCAGAGAGAGGCGCGCCCGCGATGGTCTGCCCGCGTAACAGGTTCGTAAGGAGGTCCAGAGGGATGAGAGGTAGGAAGTCGGTGAAGGGCTGTATGGGAAAGTCCGGGTTGATGCTGCCATACACGTTCACTCCGTACAGATCATTCCTTGGGGCGGGCAGGCCCAGCACTGAGCGGATTGGATGCCCTATGATGCTCTCCACCCGGGGCCTGCAGGGGAGGGGGGAGAGAAGCAGTGCCAGTGCGAGCGATGCAATGAGCCCACCGCCACAGCTGCACTGGAAGAGGTCGGCGGGGGCAAACGGCCCAGGACGAGGCCCAGCACAGACTGGATGGGATGCTCGATGATGCTCTCCAGTAGGGGCCTGCAGGGAGGGGAGGGGAGGGCAGGCAGGGCAGTGCAATGAGCCCACTGCCACAGCTGCACTGGAAGAGGTAAGCTGGGCGGCTTGAGCAAACGGCCCGGGACAAGGCCCAGCACTGAGCAGATGGGATGCCCTATGATGCTCTCCAGCAGGAGTCCGCAGGGAGGGGAGAGAGGCAGCGCAATGAGCTGACTGCCACAACCAGGGTGAGGCAAGCAGCACTGGGAGGGAGGGGCTTGAGCAAGCGGGTCGGGACGGGTTGGGATGGATGGGTCGACCCGTTGCTCATGCCTACCTAGGGAGGGATGTCAAGGTTCCCACGACGTGGAGAGCACGACCCGTAGGGTCTGTCTCCTAGGCAGGCCTCAAGGTTCCCTCGGAACGGAAAGGCCTGTCTCCTTGAGAGAGGGCTCCCATAGGGTCCTCATGTGCATATGAGTCATTTGCGCGGCGCGACGTGTACATGTGTTTCTGCAGGGCAGCCCTGCAGCATGTGTTTCTGCGCAAGCAGTGTTGCGAGCGTGGAATCCGTGGATCCGATCCGTGGTGCCGCCAGGCTCGCACAGGAATATCGCTCCCCGCCTCAATTTCTCCCTCGCAGGCTTTGTCTGGAACACTAGCAGATGAGGTTTGACAGGCATGGATTGAATTGGAGAAAGTGGATAAGACCTGCTGGTGGCGTGGCGAGACGAGTCAGCAATCCAGTCCTGACCTGTCTGTCTCGGTGCGTGATGATCGAATCGAAATAATCGGTTGCTCCTTGCATCCGCCTGTCAGACTCCCCAGGTGCCTCAAAAGCCAGCCAGACCTGACTGACCTGTCTTGGTCACTGACGACCATGATGATGGTGTGGTGCCCGTGCTGTAGTTGCCCATTGCATAAGCCTGGCAGGCTTTAGGGTTTAGGATGCCTCATATGCCTCATATGCCTCATATGCCTCATATGCCTCATATGCCTCATATGCCTCATATGCCTCATATGCCTAGAATTGAGACCCCAGCAGATGAACTTTGAAAGGCACGGGAGGAATGGAACCCGAGGATATGGATATGACCTGTCTCTGTCGGTGACGACCATGATGATGGTGCCCGTGCTGTAGTTGCCTATTTTATCCGCGTGCAGGTTGTAATTCAGCATCGACTTGTTGTTCACACACCCCGCCAGCCCCCAGTAGCTCAGGTTGCTGCTGCTGCGCGGCCCAAAGTGCCCCAGGGCGCTTACCAGGCCGATTGCCTCCTGCAGAGTGAGGCGGGGCGGGAGATACGGAGGAGGGGGTGAAAGGGGGGGATGCGGGGATGATGCTGCTGCTGCGCGGGCCAAAGTGCCCTAAGGACCAACCCGATGGCTCCCTGCGGTATGAGGTAGGAGAAAAAAAGGAGGGGGTGAAAAGTGGGGGGTGAGGGTATGTTGCGGCTGCTGCTTGGGCCCACCCAGAGTTCCCCCAAGCGCGGTTACCAGCCCGATTGCCTCATGCAGATTGGGGTATGAGGAGACAGGAAGGAGGGGGAGAGGGGGGGGGGGGGGGGGGGGGGGGGGGGGGTGGGTGGGTGGGTGCAGGGATGTTGCTGCTGCTCCGTGAGCCAAAGTGTCCCCAAGGCGGTTACCAGCCCGATTGCCTCCTGCAGCGTGCGATGGGAGGCGGGAGATGCGGGAGGCGGGACGTGGTGAGCGAGGAGACATGAGAAGGGGAGACCGGAGGGATGGATGGAAGGAGGAACATGGGTATGGGAAGAAACGGGATTGGTCGTCGTGAGAGGGCGTGAAATGGTGCTTGGCGAGGGAAGAGCAAGAAATAGAAGGGCAAGACAAGTGCGGCTCACGCGGATGGGAAGAGCAAGAAATAGAAGGGCAAGACAAGTGCGGTTCACGCGGATGGGAAGAGAAGTGCAGGACGAGTAGCAGAGGTCCTCTCCTCGAAAGTGGTTTGTCGACTGAGAGGTTGGCTAAGTTGGGAGACTGACTTAGCGTTGGATGGAATAAGAGAAGTGCAGTGCAGTCACGTGGATGGGAAGTGCAGTGCAGTGCGAGTACCAGAGGTCCTCTCCTCAAAAGAGGTTTGGCGACTGAGAGGTTGCCTAAGTTGGGAGACTGAGAGTTGGAAAGTGAGCGATGGAAGTGCGAGCACACACTGCTGGAACCGCAAGTGAGGCGTGGGAAGAGGGAACGAAGTAAGAAACAGCGTGATGCAAAGGTGATGGAGGCTGGGGGACTAGTAGTATCAGTGGAGGCGGACGTGGAGAGAGGGAAAAGGGGAGATCACACGAGCGGCGATTGTGGTTGGGTGGGTGGGAAGCACGAAGCCGAGCGAGGGAAAGTAGCAAGCAGGTATGCATTTCTGTATGACGTTTTGTTAGACTACTTGGCCGAATTGGAGGGTTATTCAGACGCGCAGGGAATGGAATGCCTTTTTACCACGCGCAGGGAATGGAATGCCTTTTTACCACGCGCAGGGAATGGAATGCCTTTTTACCACGCGCAGGGAATGGAATGCCTTTTTACCCGTGTGTAAGACTACAGACGTTACATTCTGGAACTGTCGTTCGGGGCGTTAGGTTGTACAGGGCACTGGCAGTGGGCAGTGGGCAGGAAGCGTCACGCCGTCGAAGTGTTGGAGAAAAAGGGGGGGAAGGGAGCAAGCGCGGCCGGAAGCCTTCGGACCTTCAATTTCCGTGATGAGGTAGTACTAAAATGGGCGGTCCGAATGCACGGGCTTGGTAGCCTTGAATCGCCACATGCCATGCTTCTTATGGCGATGGACGAATTGCTTTCTTATGAATGTGGTCGCGAGAGGGGCATCCCGCCGGCCTGATCGCCTAACTGCGCACGTGCCATTGCGATGTGTGCTACTACCTGCGCGCGGGAGATGGACGATCGGATGTCCTGGTGGAGGTATCGCACGCGCGTGCGACACCACGCTCGCATCGCCTCCTGCCGCGGATTGGCGGCCTGCGAGTGCGCGAACCACACCACCCACGCGCACAGCCCCGCCCATCCCGCCACCCACGCCGCCCCCAGCAGCGCCCTCGCCACGCCCGGCGACACGCGGGCCGGCAAGAAATGCGCCAGCGACGACCGCATGCGCGAGGCGACAGCAGGCGACTTTGAGCGACAGGAATGCGACAGCCTAACGTTTGTGGAGCGACAGGAATGCGACAGCCTAACGTTTGTGGAGCGACAGGAGTACGGATCCGTCCCACCTGAGGACGATTTGGGGGGTGTGGGAAACTTGGTTGGGAACGAGTTGTTGCCGAGTGGTTTTCGACTCCTGGCGTTTTCCCGCGAATTGTGATTGGCTTCCGTCACATCTGACAAGTAGAGATCGACTGGTGCAGAGAATTTCTCCCAGGGCCAACATCATAAACATGCAACTTAGTATGGTAACCCTATTCAATGGTATGCAAAAGCGTCTGACCTCAGTCTAGGAGTTATTGACATTCGGCCCTAATAGCGCGTTCGTTTTTAATGCAACAACTGATCTGTACCGCGCTTTCCTTCGCACTAAGACGTAATTTCTTCGGGCCAATAAAAAAATAAAACCCAATCGGAAGGGGATGCGTCAGGGAGGCATCAACCCTAAAAACAATGTCCTTTCACGTGTTTAGGGTTGATCCCTCCCAAAAATGCGTCCAGGTCCCTAGGGGTTTTATTATTTTTTCTGCCCTGCCCTAGCAATTCCCCATAGCAATATATTGGTCCAATACATTGTTATCGAAATCGACCCCACATACTTTCCATTCCACTGGACTTTTCGTGCGCATTTAGCGAAAATAGTGGCCGGCATGAATATTTGTTAAGCGTCGAACAAGGCGCGGTAAGAACGACGAAGATACGAAATAAAAAACGCAACCGATTCTGTCACATATTTCTTCCTTTTTTTGTGCTGCATCCGCTGTTACACAGTGTTTTGAGTGGCGCTACCAGACAATTTTACGCAGCAGAACTAGGGTATCGACGGTTTTGCATACCATTGAATAGGGTTACCATACTAAGTTGCATGTCTATGATGTTGGCCCATTTCTCCCAAGCCCTCCGAGTTGATTCGGGAAATTTGAGCGAACACGCACAGGACACCTAGCGCGTGACGATTTGTTGCAACTTTGTTTCTATTGGCTGTCGGGCCGTCCAAATACATTCCGACGCGCACTCGTTTACAAGAGAAAACTCGTTATCATTCTTCCGGACTCGTTCATTTAATCCTAATTTTTTTTCTGCCCATTATTTAAAACGTGATACTAAGGAGGGATGAACACAACGAATTTCGAAATCATTAATGTCAATAGATACAGCAAAGATACACTAAACTAGCAAAATAAAGAGATAGTGATTAAGCATTTGTGAAAATAGTAGGCACAAGTAGGAGCCATAGCTAGGGTTTACCTAGCTAGGCAAGAGAGGAATGAGCAAAGGAGTAGGTTGCACTAGCAAGCAGGTGGATACAAATAGGAAACCCTAAGGGGCTGTACTCGCTATAGAGTACCCCACTGCAGGCTAGACAAGCATTATATTCTGACACACCCCCATAGTCAAAGTGGGGTATAATCAGTACAGCATGCAGGCATAGAGCAAGAGTTCACAATGATAAGCAAAGCTAGAGGCTATCACAGAGGGCAAGTGAGGAGGAGGAGAGACTGTGGGGGAGAGAAGATGGGAGGCGACTGCTGAAGCTGCAGACACACAGGAGCTGCTGGCTCAGTGGCTACCGAAGCAAAGGCCCGGACTACAGGAGTAACTGGCTCCGCGGAGATTGCAGCCTCCAGACCGGAGCAACTGACCCACAGGCGACTGGCGACTACCGGAGATTGTAGCCTCCGGACTGCTGGTGCTGCTGGCGACACGACTGCTGCCTCCACTCAACCTCCCCCAGCTGCCCCACTCCCCTCTCACACACCCCCTATTCAAACCCTAGCTCCACTCCCACAGCACCCCCCTTAAACCCTAAACCCTAGGCTCCCACACACCCACCCCCCTCAGCGACAGCTGCAGCAGTGGGAGACGAGGGAGGAGGAGGAGCAAGGGGAGGAACACACAACCGCCACCCCCACACCCGGCACCAACACCCCAACCACCGCGAAAAGCACGGGGGGGGGGGGGGGGGGGGGTCGGGGGGGGACGGGACGGGCTGCAAGGACAGGCCGCGGGCTGCCGCAGGGGCGGCTCGCGCTGATCCTGGGGCGGCTGCTGCAGGCGCGGGCTGCTCCAGGGGCGGCTGCTGCAGGTGCGGGCTGCTCCAGGGGTGGCTGCTGCAGGCGCGGGCTGCTCCAGGGGCGGCTGTGTCAGAATATTATGCTCTAGCCTGTAGTGGGGTGCTCTATAGCGAGTACAACCCTTCTAGGGTTTGCTATTTGTATCCTCATTCTTGCTAGTGCAACCCCTTCCCCTTTTGCCTAAACTGTTTCTTGCCTAGCTAGGGCTTTCCTAGCTATGGCGCCTTCTTCTACTGCTTATTTTCACATGGTATCAGAGCGATATGCTCCTGGCCTGTGGGCCCCACCTCACTGCTTCCGCTGCTACTGCTACTCCCTGTCCGCCGCGCGCCCCGTGGTGCGCGGCGTCGAAATTAGGGTTTTTCAGCCCGCCGTGCGCCCCGAGGCGCGCGGCGGTTTTCTGCCCGCCGTGCGCCCCGAGGCGCGCGGCGGTTTTCTGCCCGCCGTGCGCCCCGAGGCGCGCGACGGGTTTCTGCCCCGTCACTCGGCGCGTCGCCCCCAGGAGGCGCTACGACGGGCGACGGGGACCCGCGCGTCGCCCCCCGTCGCCCGTCGTGGCCTGCGCGCGGCCCGTACAGCCGGCGCGCGGCCCGTACGGGCTGCGCCAGGCCCGCGCGCGGCCCGTACGGGCCGCGCCAGGCCCGCGCGCGGCCCGTACGGGCCGCGCCAGGCCCGCGCGCGGCTCGGGCCGCCTGCGCGCGGTTCGGGAGGTTGTGCCAGGCCCGTGGGCGGCCCGTTCTTCGCTGCCCCTGTCCTCCCCGCTGTCCCCCGTGCTTCTGAAGGCGCCCCACCCCTCCTTCTGCCTGTTCTCCTGGATTAGGGTTTGGGGGTGGGGGGTATGGGGGTGCAGCTTCTGTGTGCCGTTCCCTGCTCCTCCTCCTCCTCCGTCTCCCTGTGCTGCAGCTGCCGCTGAAGGGGGGTGGACCTGTTGGAGCCGTCGGAGTGGTACTAAGGGGGGGTGAAGGGGGAGTGGAGCTAGGGGTGAAGCAGGGGGTGTGTGTCAGGGGGGGTGGTACTGTTTGGGGGAGGTTGAACGGAGGTTGCCGTCGTGTCGCCAGCAGCACCTGTAGTCCGGGGAGTTGCTCCGGTAGCCCAGTCGTAGCCACCTGTGCCAGTCGCCCGTGGGTCCGTTGCTCGTCTGCCGCTACTTTTAGCCGCGGGGCCAGTTACTCCAGTAGTCCGGAGCGCTGTTCCGGTAGCCGCTGTGCCAGTGTGCCTCCTGTTGCCCGTGTGTCTGCAGCTTCAGCCGTCGCCTCCTATCTCCTCTCCTCTCATTGTCCCTCCTCCTCCTCACTTGCCCGTTGTGACTACCGCTAGCTTTGCTCATAATTGTGGACTTTAAACTATTGCTTCCTGAACTTGTGCTCAGAATGTGTGGTGACATTGTGATCCACCCTGAGCTTGTTCTGCTTTGCTTGCTCTGCTGATTACACCCCACTTTGGCTATGGGGGTGTGTCAGAATATTATGCTCTAGCCTGTAGTGGGGTGCTCTATAGCGAGTACAACCCTTCTAGGGTTTGCTATTTGTATCCTCATTCTTGCTAGTGCAACCCCTTCCCCTTTTGCCTAAACTGTTTCTTGCCTAGCTAGGGCTTTCCTAGCTATGGCGCCTTCTTCTACTGCTTATTTTCACAGGCTGCTGCGGGTGAAAGGGAGGAGGGAGGGGGGGAAAGAGGAGCGCGGCCCCCAGGGCGCCCCGACGGGCTACGGGAGGGGCCGCGCACGGGCCCACGTGGGCGGCTCGACGGGCAACGGGAGGGGCCGCGCGCAGGCCCCCAAGGCGCCGCGACGAGGCGACGGTTGGGGCCGGCGCGCAGGCCCCCAAAGTGCCGCGACGAGGCGACGGGAGGGGCCTGCGTGCGGGCCCCCAAGGCGCCGCGACGAAACGACGGGAGGGGCCGGCTCGCGGGCCCCCAAAGCGCCGCGACGAGGCGACGGGAGGGGCCTGCGTGCGGGCCCCCAAAGCGCCGCGACGAGGCGACGGGAGGGGCCTGCGTGCGGGCCCCCAAGGCGCCGCGACGAATCAGGAAACCGCCGCGCGCCTCGGGGCGCACGGCGGGCAGAAAACCGCCACGCGCCCCGAGCACGTGGCGGGAAGAAAATCGAAGGTCGCGCGCCACGGGGCGCGCGACACACAGTAGGGCAGCGGAAGTAGGTGGGCCCACAGGCCAGGAGCGTGACCGCTCTGATTCCATGTGAAAATAGTAGGCACAAGTAGGAGCCATAGCTAGGGTTTACCTAGCTAGGCAAGAGAGGAATGACCAAAGGAGTAGGTTGCACTAGCAAGCAGGTGGATACAAATAGGAAACCCTAAGGGGCTGTACTCGCTATAGAGTACCCCACTGCAGGCTAGACAAGCATTATATTCTGACAGCATTTACCGAAATTTTAAACAGTACAACCTAGAATGCTACATTATAACAAATAGAGAAGACAATACACTAAAAAGGTCAAAAGCTTACACAGATACAGATCCAAGAACTACCATTAGTTACAAACTCATCTACACCTACAAAAACAACCCTAAGCTACCACAGGTACTACAGGTCACCCGTAAAGCTCCTCCTGCTCTTCATTCTCATCATAAACCCGTTCCTGCGAGTCTGGCTCGCTCACTAGCTCATCCAGACCAAGGTCACCATGCTCGTCTGCAACCAGCTCCTCCTCTGGAATCTCCTTCCAACCAACGATGCAGACCTTGCCGATCCCAAGGCAGTCGTCCGTGCGAGTGACGTCACTGCTGTTGATCCAGCGCTTTACCACCCGCGCCTGCCTGGCAAGAGCACTAGGATCCCCCGACCGATCCAACTGAGCCTTCGTGGTGCCGGGATGGCGGAACTTGAACCTCACCTGCACGAAGAAGAAAAGCAATCAACACTTGTTAAATTGCACAATATGAAAGGCAAACAAAGTGTTCATGTTAAACTTACCGCTGCAAGGATGACAAGCAGCTGAACAGGAAATAAACCAATTGGCAAGGCGCCACTCGAATCCCACAGGGAAGCGCACTTAACGAAGGCAGGGCTGGAAAACGGGCTGCCTCTCCTATTGACGTGCCAGGGAATCCCCAAGAACTCTGCAACGGACCAAAACATACGTTAGAACATGCCACGTTTATCCCGAAACCCAATTAATGCAAACGGTAAAAAAAACATGAATGACTTACTGTCAGTGAAACGCTCAACGTAGTCAGCACATTTCGTGAGTAAGTCCTCAGGCACCTGCAGGGTTAGCTCTCCCTTGAAGTTCCGCTTCCTCTCCAAAAAAACGCATGGTTCTAGGCTCATAGCATAAAGGCGACAGAATCGGTAGATTTTACCGATCCAGTCGTTGAAGCGCACACACGTGTGCTTCAAAATGCCATTGACCTTCAGCAAGGCAGCGAGCATCAAGCCCTGAGGGGAGTCATGTCAGAATATGTTGTTTGTGTAGCCTGCAGTGGGGCACTCAATAGTGAGTACAGCCCCTTAGGGTTTGCTATTTGTATCCTGCTGCTTGCTAGTTCAACCATTTTTCCTTCTCAATTCTGTTCCTGCACACAATCCTAGCTCGTACTTGGCGCCTCCTCGTTCTAGTTCTACTGTGGCCTAGGCTACTAAGCCTAGGCCGTACTCCTCCTATATTTGACAAGTCAGCGATGTAACCAGCTTTCTCTGCACAAAACACGAATGACGACGAGTAAGTAAAAAACAATGAAAAACGAACGCGACAGTTTCTGACCGTCACTTACTGATTAAAGTTGCGAGCATCGCATCAGGATCGGGTGACAGGTTGAGCGTATCCGGCTTGAAAAGGAAGTCGTCGCACGATTCCTTGATGTGGACCTGAAATTAAAAAATCACATCGCATTAGTGACTGTTCGTAAACAGCGTAGACGGCAAAATAGAGGGCAATACTCACCCGCCAATTCACTTTGGCGAGCTGATCATCGGCAATTTTCTCCGCCAGATGCTTCAACAGCGCCAATGCATCCTTCAGATCCGCGTCCCTCTTCTCAAGCTGCTGACGAAGCTCCACGTTCTGCTTTTCCTGGTCGTCAGCCTTCAGTTGAAGCTCGTCTTTCACCTCCAGATGCTGCCGTCCCTCCTCGCGAAAACGCGTAGCCTTGGTAGTATAAGCCTCCCCTATCGCCCGGGTCATCGCCAACTCCATCGGGTGATCTCCAGTTTTGCCTGTTTGGGCCGAAAACAGACGCAAAATTAGATTAAATTAGCAAGTGTAAGCACAGATGAAGCGTGTCACATAAACATTCACTCACCCGCAGAAGCAGCATCTTGTTTGTTAGCGACGGCTGCATCGACGTTTGCAACCACCGTCGTTACAGCAAGGGAACGACGTTCACCAGTGCGTTCAGGTGAACCGGCAGGAGAAACCTCGACGAGCGAAGAAGAGGTGACGACAGGCTGTTGGTGAAGGGCGGGATTTGTCGCCGTTGGGAGCGCCGTGTCCTTCGCCCGCGTACCAGTGACTGTTGGGGGGGATTCGTCAATCTGGCTCCGTCGAGTTTGCTGACTCCGTGCCCCGGTGGGCCGGCGATTGGGTTGAGCTTCGTTGGCTGCATCGTCAGCTACATCAGCAACACCTGCAACAAAATGACAAAAAAACAATCACTAAAAAACATCACATACGAAAGGACGATTCAATATAACTAATTTTTACTAACACTAAGTACCTGAGACAGCGTTGGTCGAAAGGTACTTGTGGTTCTCCTTGCTTAGACGAGGCAAGGAGGACCGAGACTGCAAATGCATCATAGCGGGAGGGACTAAGTTTTTCGGATTGTCGCGGGCCATCGTTACAGACTTGAGACTAATAGCCTACAGAAGCGTGTAGCCAGCAGCACGCTTCTGTAGGTATTTATAATATGCGGGACCGTGACAATAAAGAGCGCAAGCAGAAGCGGCTCGACGACATACAAAAAAAAGGCTATAACGGGATAGAAAACGCACCGTCATGTCATTGGGTCACCAAACGAGTGACAGCAGGGCGTGAATGATAAGGCTCGGGACGGGGCGCGACCGGATAAGCTCGGCCAAGGCGGAGGAAAGTTGAGTTTGAAACTCGAAACTTGTGTGAAAGTTAGAACGAGAATGATGCACTAGAAAATGAGTTGGGTACAAATATGAAACCCTAGAAAACTGTACCCCATACTGTCTACCCCACTACAGCCTAGAAAGACTATAGCACATAAGTTTGACACACCCCCATAGGCAAAGTGGGGGAGAACAAGGGGTCACAAGACCAGTCAAGCAAAGCACAGCAAGCTCAGGGTGGATCACAACGTCACCACACATTCTGAGCACAAGTTCAAAGGCCACAAGGCCAGTTCACAAGCAGGTATATATAAAGCTAAACATGCAAGTGCAGGTATATATAGGTCACAGTACAAGCAAGGTCAAGAAGTGAGCAAGTGAGGCAAAGTAGGCACAAGACCTAACAGAGTACAGAAGCACTGATGATCACAAGGCGCGAGTGCCTTGGTGAAGATATCAGCAGTGTTGGCCTGAGAGGCCACGTAAGCAAGTCGCAACTGACCATGCTGCTGCAGTTCACGAGCAAGGAAGTAGCGAAGAGCAATGTGCTTCGTTCTAAGCAGGTATATATAAAGCTAAACATGCAAGTGCAGGTATATATAGGTCACAGTACAAGCAAGGTCAAGAAGTGAGGCAAAGTAGGCACAAGACCTAACAGAGTACAGAAGCGCTGATGATCACAAGGCGCGAGTGCCTTGGTGAAGATATCAGCAGTGTTGGCCTGAGAGGCCACGTAAGCAAGTCGCAACTGACCACGCTGCTGCAGTTCACGAGCAAGGAAGTAGCGAAGAGCAATGTGCTTCGTTCTGTGATCCAGTCTGTGCTCCCGACACAAGGCCAGCATGGCCTTGTTGTCTACATACAGAACTGGAGGAGAACGAGGCGGCTCTCCAAGGTCAGTCAGCAGGTAGGTGAGCCAGCGTAACTCCTGTGCAGCCATGGCCCCTGCGTAGATCTCAGCCTCACAGCTGGAGCTGAGAACAGAAGACGAGCGGGTAGACCGCCACGAATCAGAACCGGAACCAAGGCTGAAGGTGTAACCCTGTGACGACCGCTGCGTAGCCAGGTCGTCAACCCAAGAAGCGTCTGCGTGACCAGTGAGGACCACTGGACTCCGCCCTCCAAGCACGAGCCCCATGCCCGACGTACTACACAAGTAGCGCAACACCCTCTTCGCTGCAGCCATGTGCTCTGGTCGGTGTCGCCCAGGAGCAACAAAGCGTGCCAAGATGCTAAGAGGGTATGCAAGGTCAGGTCGAGTGCAGGTCATCAGGTACATGAGGCAGCCAACAAGCTCTGGGTACGGGCCACTCGGCTCTACGGACTCATCCGAAGGCAGAGCTGAGAGCGAGTGGCGAGTAGACAGAGGAGTGGCCTGAGGCGAGGAGTACGTGAAGCCGAAGCGCTGAAGGACCTGCTGCACCATGTGTGACTGAGTCAGGGTAATGGTGCGCTGTGCTCTGTCCCGAGTGATCTGCAAGCCAAGGTAGCTGCGCAGTTCACCCAGGTCAGTGCACGTGTGTCTCTTCTGCAGCTCGGACTTCACGTCGGCGAGTCCACCAGTGTCAGCTGTAGCAAAGACCAAGTCGTTGACGTACACGAGGATGTAGAACGGCGGCAAAGAGGTGTCGGTGCGCAGAAACAGCGACGGGTTGGCAGTGTAGTCCTCAGTGTGTCGTGCCACTCACGAGGCGCCTGGCAGAGACCGTAGACTGGCCGCCGGAGACTCCACTGGGTACCAGGAGGAAACGACCCAGTGAAGCCAGGTGGGCGGCGCAGCCAGATCTCCTCGTGCAGGCTGCCCTGCAGGAAAGCAGTGCTGAAGTCAAGAGAGTGAAGCTCGTAGTCGCGCTGAGCGGTTATGTGCAACAGAACCCGAAGAGTGGTCATCTTTGGGGTGTGAGAGAAGGTCTGAAAGTAGTCAACTCCCTGCCGCTGACTGAAGCCTCGAGCCACGTAACGCGCCTTGAAGAGAGGCGGAGAACCCGGCGGCCGCTTCACCCTGAAAATCCACATGCCACTGACGATGTTCGCCCCAGGTGGGGGAACCTCGTCGACGTAGGTGCCTGTGGACTTCCAGGAAGCCATCTCTGCGTCCATGGCTGCCTGCCACTGAGAGGAGTAGGGACCCTCTATCGCCTCTGCGTAAGAACGCGGAGTCGGGATGTCTGGTGCATCCGGGTCTCCCTCAGGGGCAAGCAGCGTGGACACGAGATGAGGTGAAGCAGCAGCAAAACACTGGAACTCCTCCTGCCTGTCCTCAAGTACGTCCGTGCCAAGAGCACACTCACCCCCGACGGACGGAGGACAGACAGACTCAGACTCAGCAACAAGACTAGCAGCGTAGTCTAGACAACAGCGAGCAGCGAAGTCGACAAGCTCAGCAACTAAGGCAGACGCAGCAGTGGACTCAAAGGAAGGGTCAGTGACGACAGTAGTAAGGAGACGCGTGACAGTAGGATTGGCAGCACGAAGGGAGTCCGACTCCGGGTCAGGAAGAGCAGGAAGAGAGGACTCGGGAGGAGAAGGCAAAGGGGCACGCAGCGGAGCAGTGGAAGGACGCAGAGACATCCGGTGCGTACCGGGGACAGGAGGAGGACGCTGACGCGAACTACGACCACCAGTGCGAGCAGGACGGACCGGCGACGCAGGACGAGACGCAGGCTCACGACGCTCAGCAAGACCTCCAGTAGGACCAGTGTAGGGAAAAGGAGCAGGCAGAGGGGAGGCGGGCTGTAACTGTGGCTCGGACAAGACAGGCGGTGGACACTCTAAGGGAGGAGCAGGACTAGTAGAGGACGAAAGACCAAGAACCTGCTCAAGGAGCGGAACGAAGTACGGCCGCGGCCGCGCAGCGCCCCCAGAACCAGCAGGAACAGCACCAATACCTCCAACGGCAGCACCAGCCCCAGTAGCAGCCCCAGCTCCAGTAGTGCCACCAGCACGAGCAGCGCCACCACCAACACTCTCAGAAGCACCAGCACCAGCAGCACCCCCAGTGCCAACACCCCCAGTAGCTCCAGCTCCAGTCGGACCACCAGAAGACGCAGCAGCTCCAGCTCTAGCACCCCCAGGCCCAGCAGCTCCAGTACCTCCAGTACGAGCACCTCCGGGACCCGTGGCATCAGCACCCTCAGCAGCAGTAGAACCTCCAACACCAGCAGCACCTCCAGCTCCAGCAGCACGGCTCCAGCGCCGCGCAAACCACTCGCGCAGCTCCTGCGAAGAGAGTAGCTCCCGCCGAGACGAAGCACCCGACGGACCTCCAGGCCCAGTACCGCCAGACTCCACACGAGCAGGCCCAGCACCCTCAGGCCCCGCACCCCCAGTCTCAGCACCCCCAGGCTCAGCACCCCCAGACTCAACACCCCAAGGCTCAGCACCCCCAGGCTCTGCACCCCCAGGCTCAGCACCCCCAGACCCCGCACCCGCGGGCTCAGCACCCCTAGCAGCACCAGAGTCAACAGCTACCTCGACAGGCTCGACTGCGTCTACCTAGGACACACCTGAGGGGGCAGGACCCTGAGGGGGAAGGGGGTCTACCGGGGGGGGACCTGGGGCGAGGAAGAGCGGCGGGGGGGGAAGGGGAGCAGCGCGGTAGGGGAAGAGACGGTAGTAGGGAACCGACTCGTCAAACGTGACGTCCTGGGAGGACAGAACACGACGCGAGGTGGGGTGGTAAAACTGCCAACCCGGCGCGTCAGGGGGGAAGCCAAGGAAGACGCAGGGAACAGCACGGGGGGACAGCTTGTCCGCAGACAAGTCGCGAACAAACGCCCGAGATCCCCAGACACGGAAAGCAAACGCATCGCCAACCTTCCCCGTCCACCGAAGAGCAGGGGAGGTCTCCGGCATGGAGACCCGGGGCTGAAGGTTGATCTGATGTGCCGCGTACCGAACCGCGAACAGCCACAGAAAATGGGGAGCAGCCGCATGGATCATGGACGTACGAGCGACGTCCATGACCATACCAATGCGGCGCTCAGCAATCCCATTTTGCTGTGGAGAGGCCGGAAGCGTGAACGTCTGGCGGATGCCTCGTGCACGACAGAAGGCTCGCAGAAGGTCAGAGGAAAACTCTCCGCCTCTGTCGGAGTGCAGACCCAGAACAGGAAAGTCCGAGCCGAAACTCTCTCTGAGCTGGAGACGAGCTGCGCGGATCCAGTGGATCAACACCTCAGTGACCTCACCCTTGCTGCGCAAGGGGAAGACTGTGGTGTAACGCGAGTAGTCGTCAACCACCAGCAGGAAGTAACGCTCGTGACCCTGTCCACGGACGCGGGCCGGGCCCCACACGTCCATATGAAGCGTCTGCAGCGGAGCCTCTGTCGGAGGAAACTCGGAGGAGTGAGGAGCGGCGCGCTGCCGCCCCTCGACGCAGGGAACGCAGGTAGGGGCAGGCCCCGGAGGAAGGGGAGGGAGGGACCGGGGGAGACCAGAGACAAGGACACGGGAGGCCATGCCTCGGAGACGAGGCAGGGAGGGGTGACCAAGGCGGTGGTGCCAGAGGAGAGTCTGGTGAGACAGAAGACGACACGAGCAGGGGGCAGACTCAGGACCAGACCTGGACGCGGCAGCAAACACCTGACCCGACGCAGCTACCTGACCAGACTCAGCGACCGGAGGAGACTCAGTGGTTAGTGTGTACAGGCTCGATCCCGGCCGACGGGTAAACGTGGCCAAGTGTCGGCCCGTCCGAGCACACGTACAGTGGGTCACTCGCTGACTCGCAGGAGTGAACTGGTGAACCCCTCCATCCTGTAGGTCAGCACCACTCACCAAGTTCGTAGAGAATGAGGAGAGGTAAAGACCTGACAGGGTGCCAGAAGGGGCCGCCGGACACGGTAAGACAGTGGAGAAGTGGGCAAGGACAGGACCCCCAGAGGGGTCTGCCAGAGAGACCGCCACTGGCCGACTAAGCGGCGTGAGTGTGGTGCGGTCTCGAAAGAAGGAGCGGGAAGCACCCGAGTCAAAGGTGAAGGTGTTACAGGCCTGAGCCGACGTGGTACCTGAGTGAGCAGACGCACCAGCACCTGGGGCAGCATACGCACTAGCACCTAGAGCAGCAGCCTCACCAGCACCTAGAGCAGCAGCCTCAATGCCCGGGTCAGGCGGGACACACATGTAACAGTCACCCTCATCACTAGTAGACACAGCATACATGGCAGCAAGAATAGCATCAAAGTCTAGATCAAAGATTGCAACCCCTGACCTATGTAGCTCGCCCCAGCGAGGGATCTCAGTGGCGCCAGGGAACTGGAGACGCCAAGCGTCCGTCAGGCGGCCGAAGCAGCGCTGGGTAGGGTGCGGGCCGCCGCACGTCTCACCAGTGCGGTCGCCGGTACGCAGGACATAGGTACAGGGACCAGCACCCCCACCCGGCTAACGTGCAGCGTACCACTCACGAAGCTGCTGGGGGGACGGGGTCTCACGAGTGCGCTGCTGCTGCTGGCGCGGACCACCACCGGAGCCGCCTCTCTGCGCAAAGCCACCCCGACCAGCGCCACCGCCGCCGCCGCCACCTCCACTACCGCCGCCACCGCCGCCTCCTCCTCTCCCACTGCCACCGCCGCCGCCTCCTCCGCCTCCACTGCCGCCACCGACACCCCCACTCCCGCCACCATCCCAACCACCACCCCCACCCGCTCTGCCGCCTCCACCGCCACCTCCACCGCCCCCGCCAGCTCCTCCAGCGCCCTTGCCCCCCTTGCCCTTGCCTGTGAGGCGTCTCCCGCTAGGGGCAGACGCCGCGCTGACCGACTCAAGACCAACGAGGTCGGCCGCAGCAGCAGAGGCAACAGAGGGCAAGAGGGGGGAGGGGGAACACCCCTCAAAGAAGGGGGTACGAGGGTCACCACGAGAGGCTCCTACAGCGACTATACTCTTCTCTGCTGCCAGGAGGCGCTCCTCGAGGAGGTCAACGGTGAGAGTGGTGGGGCAAACAGAGAGGAAGTGGTCCCTGACCGAGCGAAGGGAGTCAGGGAGCCGGGTGACTATGTAGTAGAGGGTGTACATGGGGGGGGGGGTTCTTGGCGCAGAACTCAGCAGGAAGTGCAGCGCGGTAGCGGGTGTCACTAGTGCAAAGGTGCGTAATGAGGTCAGCGACTGTGGGAAAAGCTGCGAGGTCAGGGAACAGGTACGGCAGCATGAGGCGGCTAAGGGCAGCAGTGGCAGGGGAAGAGTAGCGTGCAACTACAGCGTCGTACAAGGTCTTAGCACTCTTGTACTGACTAAAATGAGCGCGCTCAGTGGTCGGTAAGTGACGGCGCACAGCAAGACGGGCAGCAGCATCGCGTGTGGCCCACTGTGAGCGAACAGTGCTGTCAGCATCAGCAGCAGGGGCAGGAGAGGCACCAGAGGTGAGGTCAAACAGGGAGAGACCGTCTGTTCTGTCGCACTGTAGGAAAAGCTGCAGATCATCGACCCAGACATCAAAGTCGACAGCCCGACCCTCAGCATCAAAGGTAAGAACACTAGGGGTAGCCATGACAGTAGTAGGCTAGCAGTGAGAGCAGTAGGCTAGGTGCAGCGCAGTGGCAGTGGCTCTGCTCGGGAGTGCTCTTACCAGGCGGGTGGGTAGGTCCGAGGCGCGCCGGTAGGGACAGGGCCGCGACTGCAGCGACGGCGTGCCTCGGTTGCGACGGCGGCGGCAGCTGCAGATGCGGCTCAACGGCGGCGGCACGACGACGGCGGCGGCTCGACAGCGGCAGCGGCTCGACGGCGGCGGCGGCACGACGGCGGCGACGGCTGCGGCTCGACGGCGGCGGCTGCGGCAGCGACAGGGCCAGGGCGGCAGCTGCGGTGGCGACGACGGCGGCGGTGGCCGGCATTGGCGGCGGCTGCGGTCTGCAGCAGCAGCGGCTGCACGGCAGAAGTGGCCGCTGCTGCTGCTGGCCGAGAGGAGGCCGCGAAGGGCGGCGACGGGGCCGCAAAGAGGCCGCAACGGGCGGCAACGGGGCCGGGAAGGGCGGCGACGGGGCCGAGAAGGGCGGCCACGGGGCCGCGAAGGGCGGCGACGGGGCCGCTAGGGGCGGCGACGGGGCCGCTAAGGGCGGCGACGAGGCCGCAAGGGCGGCGACGGGGCCGCTGGGGGCGGCGACGGGGCCGCTAAGGGCGGCGATGGGGCCGCGATGGGCAGCAACGGGGCCGCGGAGGGCGGCGACGGGGCCGCTAAGAGCGGCGACGGGGCCGCTGCGGGCGGCGACGGGGCCGCTAGGGCGGCGACGGGGCCGTTAAGGGCGGCGACGGGGCCGCTAAGGGGCCGTGAGAGGGGCCTCTAAGAGGGCGCGACGTGACGGGAGGGCAGCCCACGGGGCGCGCCTCGGGCAGGGGCGACTCGCGCTCCGGGCAGGAAAATTTTTTTTATCGATTTTCAGTGGTGGGCCCTAGGAAGCGTTCCCACTAGGGAACCTGCTCTATACCATGTGAAAGTTAGAACGAGAATGATGCACTAGAAAATGAGTTGGGTACAAATATGAAACCCTAGAAAACTGTACCCCATACTGTCTACCCCACTACAGCCTAGAAAGACTATAGCACATAAGTTTGACAACTTGAATTTCCAAAATGAGACACGAAGGCAGAGCAGGAACGAGGTCGTTTGAGAGGAGAGGGGGAAGAGAGAGTGTGTGAGGGTACTAAAGATGCAGAGAGTCATGGGGGTAGCAGAGGGGAGGTGGGGTTCGTGTCTGCCTCGAATCACGTGACAACGCGGCGGATTTCGCCGACCTTGCACAGCTGGAATCACTTCTTCTTGCCCCGCTGGAGGACTCAAACTGTGTATGGGCAGGTGTAGCTCAGGATTTCGTATTGCCACGTTTGTCGCTTTTGAAACAGTGAAGCAAGCAAAGTGTTGACGCGGTGAATTTTTCTGCTGACAGGAACTTTACATCATCCACGCAGACAGGTTTAGTCATGTCGCGGGCAGTTGCACGAAGCAAAGGGTAATGTGTAGCAGTGACGTGGAGCAGGTGTTGGACTGGGAAATCAGCTGTTCTGCCCGCCGATCGAATAATTTAATCCACCGCCGTAGTACACTCGCAAGGCCAATGAAGACAGCTCCAGCAATACTTGTACTCATCTGGCTGCTAGAACAGTAATGCTAGAGGGCAGAAGGAAAAAAACACAAAACAGCCGAGCTGTCTGGCCAGTCGTTCAGGCTGGCTTACCCGCTGAGCTGTCGCCGTGCAAAATAAAAGGCCAAAGAAAAAACAATCACAGATGTTTGGCCAGTTGTTCAAGCTGGCTTACTCGCTGAGCTGTCGCCAGTGCCTCTGGCAGTCGAATCAGTAGCCGAATACTGCACAGCTGCCCGAGGCACAAAGTCTACTCGGTATACTACTAACCGCTAACATCGCGTTCAGAAACACATACGCATCTAACTTTACCAAAATTTGATAGGGTGTAATATGGCTATACCTAAAGGTTGTCAAACATCTGTGATTGTTGTCCACGTACAGAACTGGAGGAGAGTGAGGCGGCTCTCCTAGGTCGGTCAGCAGGTAGGCGAGCCAGCGTAACCCGTGTGCAGGCATGGCCCCTGCGTGGACCTCAGCCTCACAGCTAGAGCCGAGAACAGAAGATGAGCGGGTAGACCGCCACGAAACAGAGCCGGAACCAAGGCTGAAGGTGTAACCCTGTGACGACCGCTGCGTAGCCTGGTCGTCAGCCCAAGAAGCGTCTGCGTGACCACTGAGGACCACTGGACTCCGCCCTCCAAGCACGAGCGCCATGCCCGACGTACTGCACAAGTAGCGCAACACCCTCTTCGCTGCAGCCATGTGCTCTGGTCTGTGTCTCCCAGGAGCAACATAGCGTGCCAAGATGCTAAGAGGGCATGCCAGGTCAGGTCGAGTGCAGGTCATCAGGTACATGAGGCAGCCAACAAGCTCTGAATACGGGCCACTCGGCTCTACGGACTCATCCGAAGGCAGAGCTGAGAGCGAGTGGCGAGTAGACAGAGGAGTGGCCTGAGGCGAGGAGTACGTGAAGTCGAAGCGCTGAAGGACCTGCTGCACCATGTGTGACTGAGTCAGGGTAATGGTGCGCTGTGCTCTGTTCCGGGTGATCTGCAAGCCAAGGTAACTGCGCAGTTCACCCAGGTCTGTGCACGTGTGTCTCTTCTGCAGCTCGGACTTCACGTGGGCGAGTCCAGCAGTGTCAGCAGTAGCAAAGACCAAGTCGTCGACGTACACGAGGATGTAGAACGGCGGCAAAGAGGTGTCGGTGCGTAGAAACAGCGACGGGTCGGCAGTAGAAGGAGCAAAGCCAAGAGCCGCAAGTGTAGTCCTCAGTGTGTCGTGCCACTCAAGGGGCGCCTGGCGGAGACCGTAGACTGGCCGCCGGAGGCTCCATTGGGTATCAGGAGGAAACAACCCAGTGAAGCCAGGAGGGCGGCGCAGCCAGATCTCCTCGTGCAGGCTGCCCTGTAGGAAAGCAGTGCTGAAGTCAAGAGAGTGAAGCTCGTAGTCGCGCTGAGCGGCTATGTGAAGCAGCACTCGAAGAGTGGTCATCTTCGGGGTGGGAGAGAAGGTCTGAAAGTAGTCAACTCCCTGCCGCTGACTGAAGCCTCGAGCCACGTAACGCGCCTTGAAGACAGGCGGAGAACCCGGCGGCCGCTTCACCCTGAAAATCCACATGCCACTAACGATGTTCGCCCCAGGTGGGGGAACCTCGTCGACGTAGGTGCCTGTGGACTTCCAGGAAGCCATCTCTGCGTCCATAGCTGCCTGCCACTGAGAGGAGTAGGGACCCTCAACCGCCTCCGCGTAAGAGCGCGGAGTCGGGATGTCTGGTGCATCCGGGTCTCCCTCAGGGGCAATCAGCATGGACACGAGGTGAGGCAAAGCAGCAGCAAAGCACTGGAACTCCTCCTGTCTGTCCTCTAGGACGTCCGTGCTAAGAGCACACTCACCCCCGACGGACGGAGGACAGACAGACCCAGACTCAGCAACAAGACTAGCAGCGTAGTCTAGACGACAGCGAGCAGCGAAGTCGACAAGCTCAGCAACTAGGGCAGACGCAGCAGTGGACTCAAAGGAAGGGTCAGTGACAACAGTGGCCAGAAGACGCGTGACAGTAGGACTGGCAGCACGAAGAGATCAGACTCCGGGTCAGCAAGAGCAGGAAGAGAGGACTCTGGAGGAGACGGCAAGGGGACATGCAGAGGAGCAGTGGAAGGACGCAGTGCCATCTGGTGCGTGCCCGGGACCGCAGGAGGACGCGGACGCGGAACACGACGACTAGTGCGAGCAGCACGAACAGGCGACGCAGGACGAGACTCAGGCTCACGACGCTCAGCAAGACCTCCAGTAGGACTAGTGTAGGGAGAAGGAGCAGGCAGTGGGGAGGCGGGATGTAACTGTGACTCAGACTGGACAAGCGGCGGACACTCTAAGGAAGGAGCAGGACCAGAAGAAGGCGGGAGACGAAGAATCTGCTCAAGGAGCGGAACGAAGTACGGCCGCGGCCGCGCAGCGCCTCCAGAACCAGCAGGGACAGCACCAGCACCCCCAGCGGCAGCACCAGCACCAGTAGCACCCCCAGCTGCAGCAGCGCCAACTCCAGCATCCTCAGAAGCACCAGCGCCAGCAGCACCTCCAGCGCCAACACCCCCAGTAGCTCCAGCTCCAGCCGGACCACCGGAAGACGCAACAGCTCCAGCTCCAGCAGCTCCAGCAGCACC
The DNA here is from genome assembly GCA_947471745.1 of Closterium sp. Naga37s-1. Lineage (NCBI taxonomy): Eukaryota > Viridiplantae > Streptophyta > Zygnematophyceae > Desmidiales > Closteriaceae > Closterium > Closterium sp. Naga37s-1. The sequence goes on along the minus strand of CANJKZ010000795.1, from coordinate 1,509,334 downwards.
TACCCCAGCAGCACCGCCAGCTCCAGCACCGCCAGCAGCACCAGCACAAGGAGCACCCCCAGGCCCAGCGGCTCCAGTACGTCCAGTACGAGCACCTCCAAGACCCGTGGCACTAGCACCCTCAGCAGCAGTAGAACCTCCAACTCCAGCAGCACGGCTCCAGCGCCGAGCAAACCACTCGCGCAGCTCCTGTGGAGAGGGTAGCTCCCGCCGGGACAAAGCACACGAAGGACCTCCAGACCCAGTACCGCAAGACTCCACACGAGCAGGCCCAGCACCCTCAGGCTCCGCACCCCCAGTCTCAGCACCCCCAGGCTCAGCACCCCCAGACCCCGCACCCGCAGGCTCAGCACCCCTAGCAGCACCAGAGTCAACAGCTACCTCGACAGGCTCGACTGCGTCTACCTGGGACACACCTGAGGGGGCAGGACCCTGAGGGGGAAGGGGGTCTACCGGGGGGGGACCTGGCGCGAGGAAGAGCGGCGGCGGGGGGAGGGGTGCAGTGCGGTAGGGGAAGAGACGGTAGTAAGGAACCGACTCGTCAAACGTGACGTCCTGGGAGGACAGAACACGGTGCGAGGTGGGGTGGTAAAACTGGGAAGCCAAGGAAGACGCAGGGAACAGCACGGGGGGACAGCTTGTCCACAGACAAGTCGCGGACAGAAGCCCGAGATCCCCAGACACGAAACGCAGACGCATCCCCAACCTTCCCCGTCCACCGCAGAGTAGGGGAGGTCTCCGGCAAGGAGACTTGGGGCTGAAGGTTGATCTGATGCGCCGCGTACTGAACCGCGAACGGCCACAGAAAATGGGGAGCAGCCGCATGGATCATGGACGTACGAGCGACGTCCATGACCATACCAATGCGGCGCTCAGCAATCCCATTTTGCTGTGGAGAGGCCGGAAGCGTGAACACCTGGCGGATGCCCTGTGCACGACAGAAGGCTCGCAGAAGGGCAGAGGAAAACTCACCGCCTCTGTCGGAGTGCAGACGCAGGACAGGAAAGTCCGAGCCGAAACTCTCTCTGAGCTGGAGACGAGCTGCGCGGATCCAGTCGATCAACACCTCAGTGACCTCACCCTTGCAGCGCAAGGGGAAGACTGCGGTGTAACGCGAGTAGTCGTCAACCACCAGCAGGAAGTAACGCTCGTGACCCTGTCCACGGACGCGGGCTGGGCCCCACACGTCCATGTGAAGCGTCTGCAGCGGAGCCTCTGTCGGAGGAAACTCGGAGGAGTGAGGAGCGGCGCGCTGCCGCCCCTCGACGCAGGGAACGCAGGTGGGGCCAGGCCCCGGAGGAAGAGAAGGGAGGGACCGGGGGAGACCCGAGACAAGGAAACGAGAGGCCATGCCTTGGAGACGAGGCAGGGAGGGGTGACCAAGGCGGTGGTGCCAGAGGAGAGTCTGGTGAGACAGGAGACGACACGAGCAGGGGGCAGACTCAGGACCAGACCTGGACGCTGCAGCAAACACCTGACCCGACGCAGCTACCTGACCAGACGCAGCAACTGGAGGAGACTCAGTAGTCAGTGTGTACAGGCTCGACCCTGGCCGACGGGTAAACGTGGCCAAGTGTCGGCCCGTCCGAGCACACGTGCAGTGGGTCACTCGCTGACTCGCAGGAGTGAACTGGTCAACCCCCCCATCCTGTAGATCAGCACCACTCACCAAGTTAGTAGAGAACGAGGGGAGGTAAAAACCTGACAGGGTGCCAGAAGGGGCCGCCGGACACGGTAAGACAGTGGAGAAGTGGGCAAGGACAGGACCCCCAGAGGGGTCTGCCAGGGAGACCGCAACTGGCCGACTAAGCGGCGTGAGTGTGGTGGGGTCTCGAAAGAAGGAGCGGGAAGCACCCGAGTCAAGGGTGAAGGTGTGTAAGGCCTGAGCCGACGTGGTACCTGAGAGAGCAGACTCACCAGCACCTGGGGCAGCAGACTCACCAGCACCTGGAGCAGCAGACGCACTAGCACCTAGAGCAGCAGCCTCACCAGCACCTAGAGCAGCAGCCTCAATGCTCGGGTTAGGCGGAACACACAGGTAACAGTCACCCTCATCACTAGTAGACACAACATACATGGCAGCAAGAATGACATCATAATCAAGATCAAAGATAGCAACCCCTGACCTAAGCAGCTCGCCCCAGCGAGGGATCTCAGTGGCGTCAGGGAACTGGAGACGCCAAGCGTCCGTCATGCGTCCGAAGCAGCGCTGGGTGGTGTGCGGGCCACCGCACGGCTCACCAGTGCGGTCGCCGGTACCCAGGACGTAGGCACAGGGACCAGCACCCCCACCCTGCTGACGCGCAGCGTACCACTCACGAAGCTGCTGGGGGGGCGGGGTCTCACGAGTGCGCTGCTGCTGCTGGCGCTGACCACCACCGAAGCCGCCCCGCTGCGCAGAGCCACCCCGACTAGCTCCACCGCCGCCGCCTAAACCGCCGCCACCGCCACCGAAGCCCCCACCCCCGCCACCACTGCCACCGCCACCCCCACCCCCTCCGCCGCCTCCACCGCCACCTCCACCCCCCCCGCCAGCTCCTCCAGCGCCCTTGCCCCCCTTGCCCTTGCCGGTGGGGCGTCTCCCGCTAGGGGCAGACGCAGCGCCGACCGACTCGGTGCCAACGAGGTCGACCGCAGCAGCAGACGCAACAGAGGGCAAAAGGGGGGAGGGGGAGCACCCCTCAAAGAAGGGGGTACGAGGGTCACCACGAGAGGCTCCTACAGCGACTATACTCTTCTCAGCTGCCAGAAGGCGCTCCTTGAGGAGGTCAACGGTGAGTGTGGTGGGGCAAACAGAGAGGAAGTGGTCCCTGACCGAGCGAAGGGAGTCAGGGAGCCGGGTGACTATGTAGTAGAGGGTGATGTACATGGGGGGGGGAGTTCTTGGCGCAGAACTCAGCAGGAAGCGCAGCGCGGTAGCGGGTGTCACTAGTGCGAAGGTGCGTAATGAGGTCAGTACTGTGGGAAAGGCGTCGAGGTCAGGGAACAGGTACGGCAGCATGAGGCGGCTAAGGGCAGCAGTGGCAGGGGAAGAGTAGCGTGCAACTACAGCGTCGTACAAGGTCTTAGCACTCTTGTACTGATTAAAGTGCGCGCGCTCAGTGGACGGCAAGTGACTACGCACAGCAAGACGGGCAGCAGCATCGCGTGTGGCCCTGTGAGCGAACAGTGCTGTCAGCATCGGCAGCAGGGGCAGTAGAGGCGCCAGACGTGAGATCGAACAGTGAGAGACCGTCTTTTCTATCACACTGCAGGAAAAGCTGCAGATCATCGACCGAGACCTCAAAGTCGACAGCCCGACCCTCAGCATCAAAGGTGAGAACACTAGGGGTAGCCATGACAGCAGCAGCAGCAGGCTAGCAGTAGTAGCAGCAGGCTAGGAGCAGCTAAGTAGCAGAGGCGCGGCTCGGCGGTGCTCTTACCAGGGCGGGTGGGTAGAGGTCCGCAAGTGGTGGTGCAGGGCCGAGGCGCGCCGGGAGGGACAGGGCCGCGACAGGGCGGCAGAGGAGTGCCGCGCCTCAGCTGTAGGGCAGGGCCTGGACGGCGGCGGCGGCTTCTGCTATCGGCGGCGGCGGCGGCTGCGGCCCCGGCAGCGGCGGCGGCGGCTGTCACGGCGCGACGGCAGCTGCTGCTGGGGCGGCGACGGTGGGGCGGCAGGGCCGTGAAGAGCCGGGGAGGGGCCGTGAAGGGGCCGCGACGAGCCGCGAAGGAGCCGCGGAGGGGCCGCAAAGGGGGCCGCTAAGGGCGGCGAAGGGGCCGAGAAGGGGCCACGAAGGGCCACGAAGGGCGGCGACGGGGCCGAGAAGGGGCCACGAGGGGCCGCGAAGGGCGGCGACGGGGCCGAGAAGGGGCCGCGAGGGGCCGCGAAGGGCGGCGACGGGGCCGCGAGGGGCCGCGAAGGGCCGTGAGAGGGGCCGCGGCGGGCCGCGGAGGGGCCGCGAGGGAGCCGCGAAGGGGCCGCGAAAGGCCGTGAGAGGGGCCGCGACGGGGCCTTAAGAGGGCGCGACGGGCCGCTAAGGGCAGGGGACGCGACGGGAGGGCAGGCACACGGGGCGCGATTAGGGCAGGGGCGAAGCGCGCTCCGGGCAGGAAAAAAAATTTCGATTTTATGGTGGGCCCTAGGAAACGTTCCCACTAGGGAACCTGCTCTATACCATGTGAAAGAATGAGGAATGAGTTGGACTAGGAAATGAGTTGGGTACAAATATGTAACCCTAGAAAACTGTACCCCATACTATCTACCCCACTACAGCCTAGAAAGACTATAGCATAAATGTTTGACAATCACAGATGTTTGGCCAGTTGTTCAAGCTGGCTTACTCGCTGAGCTATCGCCAGTGCCTCTGGCAGTCGAATCAGTAGCCGAATACTGCACAGCTGCCCGAGGCACAAAGTCTACTCGGTATACTACTAACCGCTAACATCGCGTTCAGAAACACATACGCATCTAACTTTACCAAAATTTGATAGGGTGTAATATGGCTATACCTAAAGGTTATATAATCTTTCTAATTTAAGCAAAGCTAGGTAACAGTTATTTTGTGCCCAAGAACTAGTTAGAATATTTACAGAATATACAACCTACCATCTAAAATGGTTCAGGATAAATTTTGCGTTGGGGTGAGCCGGATCTACTGTGTTGGGTACGACATGAATCAGATGCAATATACTCTCAACCGGCAGCACCCCGTAACCACGGCCTGATGGCCACCACTTTAGTGACTTCATGTCAGTCGTCGGGGACTGTGCGGTCTCACTGTAATAACGACAGAATGCGAGTTGCTCCGTGATCTTCTCTTCCGTTGTGTCGCCGAAAACATCAACCGTCTCCACTGTCCGTCGCAGCGTAAACACACAAAGGAGTTTCGCTCGCCAAATCTGCTTGACTTTGTTGTCGTCCTCACCCTCAATTGTGACATCGGAAAACCAGGGCTTCCCGTAGAACATCGGTGTAGCGCGAGCATACTGCAGGTATCTACTATGCCTCGTGAAATCATTGTCTGGCGGCACAGCGACACCAGAGTGCACCTCGATCACGCGATGGTAGTGCACCTTAGTACGCTCGCCAGGATGCTCTCCATTAAGGTACGCTTTAATGGTTCCCTCCAAAAGTTGAAAGTCGGCCGGAATGCTCGCCCGATACACTTTGAAGTTCTTGTCGTTTGAATCCCCGAGCACCAGTCGTGATGACGATGCTGACACTGTTGGACGTCTGTTCTCGATTGCTTGCTCACACAAATAAAGCCAATAACCAGAGTTAGATCTCAAGTGATGAGAGAAACAGGTGCTCGTGTATTATTCGACGGATGTGCAAACACACACACTCACACCCACACATATACCTCCCTCCACACACAGACACACACTCACATACGCATTCTCTCTCTCACACACACACATACACACACGCACACTCGCACACACATACACACACTCCCACACACAGACTCCCACACACACACACGCACACACACACTCGCACGCACACACTCTCATACACATTCACACATATACACCTTCCCCACACACACCCCCACCCGCACACTCGCACACATACACACACACACACTCGCACTCGCACACATACACACACACACACTCGCACTCGCACACACACACACACACACACACACGCTCGCACTCGCACACACACACACATACAAACACACACACTCGCACATACACACACACACACTCGCACACATACACACACACTCGCACACACACACCCACATACACACACGCACACTCACACATACACACACACCCTACACACGCGCACACTCGTGCACACACACACATACACATTCACACATACACTCACGCACAGTCGCATACACACAAACAAATACACACACTCCCACACACACACCCCCACCCGCACACTCGCACACACAAACACATACAAACACACACACACACGCTCGCACTCGCACACACACACACGCTCACACACACTCGTACACACCCATACCCACATATACTCATGCACACTCGCACACACACGCCCTACACACGCGCACACTCGTGCACACACACACACATACACACTCACACATACACTCACGCACACTCGCACACACACACAAATACACACACTCCCACACACACATACACACACCCTACACACGCGCGCACTCGTGCACACAGACACACATACACACTCACGCTTACACTCACGCACAGTCGTACACACACGCAAATACACACACTCCCACACACACACCCCCACCTGTACACTTGCACACACACACACACAAACACACACACACACTCGCACTCGCACACACACACACGCACTCGCACACACACACTCGCACATACATACACACTCGCACACACACACACACACCCACATGTACCACGACACACACAACCCAATACATGGACACACAACAGCGCACACACACCCTAACACATACACATTTACACAAACACACCCCAATGCACAAACCTGTTGCAGAGCAATGCATCGTGCTTGATTGTCGCTCGCCTCCTCGATGGACGCGGTCATCTTCTCGATCAGCTCGGAAATGAGGCAACGTCGAGTGATCGCTGCCTCGGTGTTCCTCTTGTTCGACGCGCGGTACGGCCGCTTCATTATGGCAACATGCACATGCTCATATACATCCGTGCAGTAGTGAATTGGGATGCCTCGCCGCCTGATGTCGTCGGTAACATGCAGCATCGCGTGTATCTTGGGGACGTTGAAGTGCGACTTCTGGTCCGCCTCGAACTCCGTCATGAGCATCAGTACCAACCTGCACATATATGAACGTAAACGGTGATCAGTGATACATTAGTATACAGGAAAACAATTAAGGATGCAACCGAACAACCATACAGCGGCAAGTACGGACGACAAGCAATTACAAACACTTTTACTCACGTGCGTGTGAGGTTGTCGAGGTTCTCCAACGAGTCGTCATCGTGGTACGTCCGATGCCACGCCTCGGAATGCCAGTGGCAGAACAACTCCACTGCTCGGATCGTTTTGTCATCCACCTTTACCATCAAGAAGAGCACTTGTAACACTTGCATGACTGCCTGATGATGGAAGGCCTTGAAAGTGCCATTCCCACTGAAGTATCCGTCGGAGTGCGCCGGTAGTTGAAAGAAAGACTGTCTGCTATACTGGGTGATGGTCTTGAGCGCGGCATCCAGTTTTTGTAGCTTCTCTGTACTGAGCTTCGACTTGAGACCTTCTAAGATGTGCTTGTACACACCCAGCAGCGACATGTGCATGAAGTCGGATGTGATTTGCCGATAAGGATTGGCAAAATCCATATCAGCAAATCGTTGTCCCCACAATGCGCTCTGCACAAATACAAACGGTTGGGTTGTGATAAAGTACCTGTCAGAATCCCAGCCATCACACCAACATCATCGCATAATATATGCAACAGCATATCGAAACCCTAGGTGCGAACGCGACGTCACTTACATGAATGGAGTGGGTACTGTGTGCACGCTCGAGGTCCGTGCGCGCTTCTTTCGTACGCGCACATTCCATCTCGCACACAAGCTGCTTCTGACGCTCCTCCCTCCTGTACTCCAGTGGGTATTCCATGTTGTTGAGCTCCTCCTTTGGTACGGCGCATCTAGGACATGGGAACTTTGTCTTGATGCCCGACTTGGTTCCGGCGACCTTGCACTGCTCTGGGTAGTCACCGACGTATGCGTACGTCATCAGATAAACCTTTCGACGAATGCCATATGGGTCCGTGAGTATCATACCGCAGCACAAGCAATGGAAATGTACGCAGCTCGTCGTTAGTGAAACATCACAAGCGCTAGTATCCATCGGCGAGCATTGCATACATTAAAAAAAAAAGTGTATTCGTACGAATAACGCACTTACTTGTACTGCCCGGCCTTCAAGTCCTCCATGATGAGATTCAGGGCCTCCTGGAACACTTCAAGCCGCCGACGCTCTTCATTCCCTTTCGCGTAGAAGCCGCCGTCGTCGTCGGGTAACAGAGCGACAAGTCGATGGCCGTGCGATTTCCAATGATTACCCGAAGCAATGTTGGCCAGTGAGATGTACACTGGCCATCCCTTGAGTCCTCCATCGATGGTGAGTGTCGTTTCGTCGGAGTATATAATCACCGCAGCTACTGACGCCCCTTGTGGCAATTCGGCTAGGACTTCTCGCCACCAGCTCCCCGTCTCAGGACCCTTGTATATGCGCTTAGCTTCAGGGTCTCTATTGGGTGGCGGTGGTTTCACAACAAAGCCGTCCGCGTTCGCCACGTTCTAGTATAGGCTTGCCACGCAGTTCAGTGCAGAGCGACGCCACATGATCACCGGCTCCAAATCCCCCTCCTTCGCAAGATTAACCTGCTCGAAAGGGTGCAAATTGGCATCGGCGAGTTGCAACTTCTCGTAGCCATCAAATGCGGCAAGGGAATTTATGGTTAGACGCCCGGGATTGCTCAACACCTCTAGGAGGATGGATATCAACTCCTTGATATCCACCCTCGAGAGTCCGGAACCTCCTACAGCCGTCCTTACAAAACGATACACGCGTGCGTCGGGATCCACCTTCGATGTGTCACCACCGGAGGAGAAGCGATACCCTGTTGGGTCCTCGTTCATCTCTGCAGCGCCCACGTCCTCTGCCATGCGACTACTCTCTGCCTGCGCTTCAATGCGGGTACGTTAAGTTGTTCTCGTGCGAATGCGCTCTACTGCAGCTTGGAGCGCCTCTGCAGCTCCGCCCTGGCTACTTTCGTTTCGCAGCTCTGGAGTTGCATCAGGAGCCTTGAACTTGTGCTTTCCCTTCGACATATGTCATGCCTTTGCCAACGAAGTAGGAAATTTTGCAATGCAGTCCTTCACGTCACATCGATAATGCCCCCCTTCTTCCATTCTACCAAGTAGGATCTTGCCAACTTTATAAACTGGTACAATGCAAGTGTATATGATTGACACAACTCAGATCACCAAGTCCTAATCCTCAATGTGCCTACATCTAGAAGTCCCTAAGCAACAATCTTCGGCTGAAACACCTTCAGCAAACCTGCAGGTACACGAAATGCCATAAGAAATGTTAGTGATCGTAGCCTGGAAGGCACGAAACCCTGCTACTCATATACACAGTTATCCATAAAAGGAAAAAAAGAAAAAGAAAAACGAACAGCTCAGCAAGATAAGCAGAGCACCGATGTATTATTGCTCCCTGCAATACTGGCTTACCTCTGGGTGTCGAAATGTAGGTGCGGTAGTAGCAAAACACCTGGAAAAACATGGTGTACAGGCAGGGTGGTTAACCATTCTCAGCATGGCACAGATAACACGATGAAGAAGGAGCTTCAATGAAAATAACGCGAAATCACGGCAGCATGATAAAGGGCAGTGTGAACATTCGCGCAGAACACAGATACTCGCGAGACTACGGACGAAACCTACAGACCTGGAAAAAAAAATAATAAAAAAAATGCTACGGATTTCTGATTACCTGAGAATATCCTGCACGCGATTTCGGGTTGATGACGTCGAGAGAAACAGTGCCCTCGGCGCCAGCTAGATTGAGCCTGTCAAATGATTTTTCTAAGTAGGCGACGCGGAGGGAGTAGGGGAACGTGCCTGAGAAACAGCTATGGAGCAGATGAATGACTAAAAAACTGAATGATTGATCTGTGAATGCGAGCAGAGGATGGGAAGGGTGCGGGTGGGATGCACCAGAAGAAACATTGGGATGCACCTTCGCCTACTTTGAATCTGGCTGTTGGGTATCATTGGGTGGTAATTCTGTGCGGACAATTCGAATTGCGATCTCATTTTCCCAGTGCGGGTTTGCAAATGCAATCTTTTCGGGCAGAACCATGCGGCTGCCCGTGTTTAGGGTCGGGGCTCCCCGTGTTTAGGGTTGGGGCTCCCCTAATCGCATGCCATCCAGATGGGGTTTATGTTTTTCTGACCGTGGGAAGATTACGACCCATCAGCTTCTTCCAGGCGGACTGTTAGGGATCGCATTTGCGAACCGCGCTGGCTAAATTGGATTGCAGCTGAAGTTGTCCCAAACTCTGTGCTATCGGAGTCACTGTGCAACTCCACGCGTCAATTTCGGGACACGGTGTCATTTCTTCACCATACTCTATTGCCACGGCATCACCCTGGGTCAACCTCACACACACATTCTGCCGTTGAATTCTTGTTATTGGGTAAGGCGCGTTGCCTGAAATCTGAATGGAGAGCGATCATGTCCATTGCCTGAAATCTGAACGGAGACAATCGTGTCCATTGATCATTGACACAAAGCAGGGTTTAAAAAAGGTCATGTTGTAATAGCAGGTTTTCAGTGCGGTGGCTGAGCTGATCGAAATTCGACTGCCGAAATTGATGCGAGTGTAATAGTGCACACGCGTGGAAACTGGGCCACGTGTACATTTTCTCGCGCCTCTCTACAGTCCCTGCAAATCCGCACCACCCTCCCTCCCAGCCCACCGACAAGATAAGGACCCGACCCTTGTATCACCGTACCTGCGATCGAACCTGCGCATGTTCGATTTTTTGCGGAGTAAAAATTGGTGTAGTGAATTTTGAATGCTTTCAGAGACATTCAGCGCAGTGCAATCAGCGATCGTGCAATCGACACTACAAAATTTCTGGAGGTGCCTCGTCCTGACACTTCCATTTCGCGCGCCAATTCCTTTGACAAATCCTGTAACACGTGGTTACAGTCCAGCATATATATATTATATGTACCAATCTCTGAATGTGATAATCTAATTAACATTGTTACATTCATATCATTTATAATTCACGGGCTAAATTCTCTTCGCAAGTTTCGCATACATGTAACTCACCGTTCATAGCACACCTAATAAGTACATTGAAATTAATAATGGCCACTATAAAAAACCAGCATCTAATTGAAATTCATTTCCGTTCTACATGCCACATCTACATGTTCCTGAATGTCTCATTAACAGGTCACCCAGACGATGTCTTCGTCCCACATTGTCGAAGCCCCAACACCTCGGAACCTCCAATCAAACGATTGGTTCGCTAGCAACTGGGGCATTTCCCAACCTCAGCCAAGCCGGAGGCTCGCCTCCCGTGTCTCAGTGATTGGTTGGTGTCAACCAACATGCCGATGAAATACCTGGCAACACGCAAATGAGCCGCCCGAAAACTGGGATGTCGAAACCTACTGGCCAACTGGACAGGTTTGCGAGGCATTGACGATTGGTTTTACCCCTCCTGCTGTCAACGACTGGCTTTCGGTTGGAAAACCAGAAACCCAAGTTTCGCGATGCACCAACACAGGAAAGGGGCGGGGATCATACGGGGCTCGCAGGCAGGCGGGCAACAGTTGGGAGGAGGGCTGGGCTGCTGTGCTGGGATGCCTGCAAAGCAAATCTATTCGGTCTGAAGGTGACTGGCGGCGCAGAGAAAAGAAGGATGTGCGAACGAACGGGCCCAAGCCATGTAGGTTCGTTTTGGACACAGGTTGTAGGTTCGGTAGGATGCCAGCCAGATGACAAAAGTGTTGCTTTTGACGTTCGCGCCAACGATGAACAGATTGTGCGACGATTTGCGACCTCATATCTGGATAAGGGTCAGAACCTCCGCCATTAGAAATGTCTGGTTTGGGATTGAGTTTTTGGCGTACGCGTTGTGGGATTGTTATTGTGCCTCTCTGATACATAAACAGAAGTGTACTCAATATACAAAAGCATACTCGTATATCAGTGCAGCAGCTCCCAGAACTTCCGCTGTTACAATCTGACCTACCGGTCGCTACGATCCTAAGGGCTTCTTTCACACAACAACCACTCAGAATAACACACATGGCGGCACATCAGCAGCACATATTCTCTCACTCAAGGACTGTCATACTGGACGATGTTTCTTGATAGTGATAGCTATGAGCTGACACAAGCAATAGAATTGCTATAAGCTGACAGCAGCAGTGCAGACTAACGAGCTAAGAGCTGACAGCAGCAGCTTGCCTCCTCCCCTACAGCTCCCTCGCTGCCACCTCTGCTGCGACACATGCAAGCAAGCTGCTGCAGAGGTGGCAGCTGGTGCTGCCAACCACACCCACACTGACAGCAGTAACGACTCGTTACGAGCTGACAGCAGCAGCGTGCCTCCTGCCCTCCAGCTCCCGTGCGGCTGCCTCTACCTCAGCTTCCATGGCCTCTGCTTCTCTCACCGCCACCTCTGCCCCTGCCACAGCTGCCACTGCTGCCATCCGTGCTAGCTTCTGCACCCACCGCTTTTCCCTGCAGCTTCCTCTACCGCTTCCGAATTGCTACGAGTTGACGGCAACAGCGTGCCTCCTGCCCTCCAGCTCCCTAGCTGCCGCCTCTGCTGCCTCTGCTTCAGCCTCCATGGCCTCCGCCTCTCTCACTGCCGCCTCCACCTCTGCCGCTGCTGCCTCTGCCTCTGCCTCTGCTGCCATTCGTGCCAGGTGCTGCATCCACCGCTTCCCCTACCACTTCCCCTGCTGCTTCCACTGCTGCTTCCCCTGCTGCTTCCACTGCTGCTTTCCCTGCTGCTTTCCCTGCTGCTTCCCCTGCTGCTTCGCCTGCTGCTTTCCCCTACCACTTTCAGTTCTTTGCGAGCTGACAGCAGCAGCGTGCCTCCTGCCTTCCAGATCCCGTGCTGCTGCCTCTGCTGCCTCTGCTTCGGCCTCCATGGCCTCCGCTTCTCTCATCCGCCTCTGCCTCTCCTACAGCTGCCTCTGCCTCTCCCATCGCCTCTGCTGCCTTCCGTGCCAGATGCTGCACGCACCACTTTCCCTGCCCCTTCCCCTGCCGCTTCCCCTGCCGCTTCCCCTGCCGCTTCCCCTACCGCATCTCCTACCGCATTCGAACTGCTATGAGCTGACGGCAGCAGCTTGCCTCCTGCCCTCAAGCTCTCTCGCTGCCGCCTCTGCTGCCTCTGCCTCAGCTTCCATGGCCTCCGCTTCTCTCATAGCCGCCTCCGCCTCTGCTACAGCTGCCTCTGCCTCTGCCATCTCCTCTGCTGCTTTCCGTGCCAGCTCTTGCAACCACGCACTCTGCGCTGCACCCACCGCCTTCCCCTCCTTTACTCCTTCTCCCACACACTCGCCTGCTCTCCCAGTTTCGGTCCGGTCTTGCATGCCTGGTTCTCTTTCGCTGGCTCCTCCTGCTTCTGCTGGCTGCTGCGAAGGAAAGCGGAGTTTCTTGAAATGCCCCACCATAGGAGCATGGGGACTAGCACCACCCGTGCTTGCAGCAGCAGCAGCAGCAGCAGCAGCAGCAACAGCAGCGGCGGCGGCGGCGGCGGCAGCAGAAGCATGAGATGGCGTGTGGGTGCTCTGCAGAGGGGAGAGGTGGGCCTGCGACAGGTCTGCTGCTATTCGATCCACTGGAGCAGCGGCAGCAGCAGCAGTGGGGGCAGAGGGGGAAGAGGAGTGAAGAGCAGCTCTAGAACGCATGCCTAGATAATGCTCCACCCCTGCTACTGCTGCTGTTGCTGCTGCTGCAACCCCACCCGCCCTTCCCTCTGCTGCTGTCCCACTGGCTCTACCCTCCCCTACCCTCTCTGCAGCACTCCCACTGCCCACCCTGCCACTCCGACCATCCCTCCTCCTCACACCCCCTCGGCTCCCCCACTCCACCCTCCCCTCCTCACTCTCCCACTTGCCACTCCCCCCCCACCCCCCTCTCCCCGCACCCTCCCCATCCAGCCCCTCCCCATGCCAACTCGCCCGCCTGCCTTCCCCCCGTGCCCTCCGGACAGATGCAGGCGAATGCACCTGCACCTGCACCTGCCCTTGCGCTTGCGCTTGCCCTGGCACATGGCCTTGCCCTTGCCCTTGTGCTTGCCCTGACACATGCCCTGGCCCTGGCCCTTGGTCATGGTTGTGGGTGAGCGAGTGAGGGTGTGAGTGGGCGTGCGAGTGGGAGTGAGAGAGGAGAGCCAGCGGTGCATTTCGAGGCAGGTAGTAGAGCTGTTTCACCTGCCAGTGGGGGGGGGGCACAGGGAAGGTGGACGGACAATACGAGCATGTGAGCATGTGAGGCAAGTGGTTGAGGTGCCTCGCCTGCCAATGAGTGGGAGTGAGAGAGCAGGGACAGAGGTGTTCTGCGAGGCTAGTGGTAAAGCTGTTTCACCTGTCAGTGGGTTGGGAGAAAAGCAGGGGGTGGCACTACGTGAGTATGCAAGGAACGCAGAGAAGGTGTTTCAGTGGCCAATTGGTGCGTCATAGAAATCGAAGAGGGGGGAGTGGGAGGGGATAGAGGTTTGATGGCATGATGGGATGATGGGATGATGGCATGACGGGATGATGGCATGACGGGATGATGGCATGACGGCTTGGGATAATGACATGATGGGATGATGGCATGAGGGCATGATGGGGTGATGGCATGATGGCATAGTGGCATGGCACCCCTGCTCTCACCTTCACGAGGCAACCCTCCTCTGAGAGCGCTGTATGAATCCACAGATTGCCAAGAATTGAACCATGGCACCTACATGGTGTTCCCTGCTCTTACCTTCACGAGGCAACCCTCCTCTGAGAGTGCTCTAAGGCGATGCGGCACCAGGCGGCGCAGATTGGGCGGTGATGCATGGTGGTCCTGTGGGGTGATGGGGTAGAGGAGGGGTGGGAAAGGGGGGGGGGGGGGGGGGGGGGGGGGATGTAGCGGGGGTGGCAGGGACAATGAGTGGGAAGCGGGACTGATGTACTGCCAGTAAATTTCATGAGATGCAGCACGAGGCAGCGCAGATTGGGTGGTGATGCACGGTGGTCCTGAAAGGGGGCGAGGGAGGGGGTTGCGGAGGCAAGCGTGGGTCCACAGGGAGAATGAGTGGCAAGGCACAGGGCAGTGTTACAGGGGTTCATGCTTGGTGATCCTAGGCGGGGATTGGGGGGAGATGGAGGGGGGGAGAGTAGGGGGGAATAGGGCAAGGAATGCGATGCGCTGAGCGGCGTGGTGCGGTGCGATGCGGTGCCATGCGGTGTGATGATGGAATGGAATATCATAAAATTGTGATGTGATATGCAGCGATGCAGTGCGGTGTGATGCATTGCAGAGACATGGGATGAGGTTTGATGTGCTGTGCTTCGCTGTGCTGTGATGTGCTGTGCTGTGCTGTGCTGTGATGTGCGGTGCTGTGATGTGCTGTGCTGTGCTGGGATGTGCGGTGCTGTGATGTGCGGTGCTGTGATGTGCGGTGCTGTAATGTGCGGTGCTGAGATGTGCGGTGCTGTGATGTGCGGTGCTGTGATGTGCGGTGCTGTGATGTGCTGTGATGTGCGGTGCTGTGATGTGCTGTGATGTGCGGTGCTGTGATGTGCTGTGATGTGCGGTGCTGTGATGTGCGGTGCTGTGATGTGCGGTGCTGTGATGTGCTGTGATGTGCGGTGCTGTGATGTGCTGTGATGTGCGGTGCTGTGATGTGCGGTGCTGTGATGTGCTGTGATGTGCGGTGCTGTGATGTGCTGTGATGTGCGGTGCTGTGATGTGCGGTGCTGTGATGTGCGGTGCTGTGATGTGCGGTGCTGTGATGTGCTGTGATGTGCGGTGCTGTGATGTGCTGTGACGTGCGGTGCTGTGACATGCGGTGCTGTGATGTGCTGTGATGTGCTGTGATGTGCGGTGCTGTGATGTGCTGTGATGTGCGGTGCTGTGATGTGCTGTGATGTGCGGTGCTGTGATGTGCGGTGCTGTGATGTGCTGTGATGTGCGGTGCGGTGGATCGAGTCAGAGCCATCAGATAATTTTCTTAAGCCAGGGCCGCACCTCAATGTGTTTCACAACAGCTGCAGCGGAGCACCCATGTGCTGCCTGTGAGCCTTCCAACGATGCCACGGCCATCATGATCGCCTCATCCAACCTGCCATGTCATGCCATGCCGTGCGGTGAGGTGCCGTGTCATGCCATGCCGTGTGGTGAGGTGCCGTGTCATGCCATGCCGTGCGGTGAGGTGCCATGTCATGCCATGCCGTGACATGCCATGCCATGCCATGCCATCTCGTGCCATGCAAAAGCATGCCAAATTTTATATGAAAGCAGTGGCAGCAAGAACCAAGAGGCAAGAACCAGCAAATCCCGTGACTTCGAATCCCACATATATGCATTGCTAACAGACTCCGAATCTGCTGCCGCACAGTGTCTCCTTGTGCTTGTTCAACGTTTCGGCAGCAAGAGGCAAGCACCAGCAATGGCCTTGTTCCATCAAACCATTGCCTCACGCAATCTCGCTACAGCCAGCCAGCCAGCAGCACACATGCATCACCTTGCATTGCTGGTAACAGAGCAGCACCAAACCAGCAAGCAGCACGAGGTAAGCACCAGCAACGGCCGTGTTCCATCAAACCATTGCCTCACGCAATTTCTCTACAGCCAGCAGCACCAGCACAAATGCATTACCTTGCATTGCTGGTCACAGGAACGCCCATGCCAGCAGCAGCGGAGGGTACAACGGCCCACGTCCCCTCCTCCCCCGTCCCCCCACGACTGCCAGTGCGCCCACTGCTCGCACTGCCCCCCCCCACACCCTCTCCGCCCTTTTCACCATCCGTCCCCCCCCCAGCCCCGCCCATAGACCCGCTCTCCCCTGCCCCTACCCCCCCCTCGCCCCCCCCACCAGCAAAATCCGCATCACCAGCACCACTACCGTCATCAGCACCCTCAGCCACGTCAGCGTCACTGCCAGCAGCAGCGGCGGCCAATAGGGCGTCTTCCTCCTCCTCCATCGCCACGACCGCTGCCAGCTCAGCACGTGCCGCCGCAGCTGCCGCCCGCTGCTCCCTGGGGGCGCGCACCCTTGGCACCGGCACCACTGCACTGGCACTGCTGCCGGCCCCACCAGTGGCTGCTGCTGTCATGTTGCGCCACTTGTCCTGTAGTGGAAGGGTGGGGAGGGAGGCGGGGGGGGGGAGGGGGGGGGGGGGTGGGGAGTGGTGGTGCGTAAGCAATGGCCCCAGGGCAGAGTCCTTCTGAATGGTGCGCCACTTGTCCTCACCCCAGCCTGGCACACCGCAGCACGCCCCAGCACACACACACACCCCTTGAGGTCGACATTAGAACGATGAGTCAGCAGCGGCCCAAAAGCAGGGTCCTTCTGAATGGCACGCCACTTGCCCGGGCCGTACTTGTCCATTCCCCCCAGCTGGATAGAACACCTTGAGCCCAGCTCACCCTAGCACACAAACTCCAGCACACACACACACACACACACACGCACCTTGAGGTCCACATTAGATCGGTGGGTGAGCAGCGGGCCAAGAGCAGGGTCCTTCTGAATGGCACGCCACTTGCCCGGGCCATACTTGTCCACCCCCGCCCTCAACGCCCCAGAACACCCTGAGCCCTGCAGCAACACGCCCCAGCAAAGCCCAACACACACGCACCTTGAGGTCAACATTGGAGCGATGAGTCAACAAGGGCCCAAGAGCAGGGTCCTTCTGAATGGCGCGCCACTTGCCCGGGCCGTACTTATCCACCCCCGCCCTCAACGCCCCCTCCTCCTCCGCTGTCCACTTCTGCTTCGGCGCTCCCATTGCTGCGCCACCCCACCACCCTCGCCTGCTCCCGAGGCTGCTCCCAAGGCGGCTCCCGAGGCTGCTGCCCCTCCTTGCTGCTGCTACAGGGGCCTCTCCTCTTCGAGACGACTCTCCTGCAGCACCCAAGAGGGTCCCCCACCGCGCCCTCCCTCCTAGACACGCTTCCCTCCCAGGAGACGTCTCAAAACTCGTCCCAAGAGGGTCCCCCACCGCGCCCTCCCTCCTAGACACGCTTCCCTCCCAGGAGACGTCTCAAAACTCGTCCCAAGAGGGTCCCCCACCGCGCCCTCCCTCCTAGACACGCTTCCCTCCCAGGAGACGTCTCAAAACTCGTCCCAAGAGGGTCCCCCACCGCGCCCTCCCTCCTAGACACGCTTCCCTCCCAGGAGACGTCTCAAAACTCGTCCCAAGAGGGTCCCCACCACGCGCTCCCTCCCTCCTAGACAACAGGTGTGGGCGGAGGCACGTCGCACTGGGCGCAGTGTGGACAGACCAGGGCGCTGTGGCATGGCTGGCTGCAGGGGAGTTGCATTGCAGGGGAGAGGGGTGGCGGAGAGAAGCAAAGGATGGGAGTTGGACGGGCGGCCTTGGTTGGCGATGGGAGTTTCAGATGTCAGCAAAAGATGTGACATGTGCGGATGTGGCATGCGCAGATGCAGCGTGTGCGGATGGTGTGTGCACGCGCCTCCCCCACTTGCCTGCGCACCTCCCCGCACTGCCTGCTCGCCTCCCCCCAGTGCCCGCTCTCCTCCCCCCACTGCGCGCTCGCTCCCCCCGGTCAGGCGGAGCGTTGCGCCATGGTGGGCCGGGCGCAGACGGGGAGAGAGTGAGGCGGCGCCAGGATGGGGGGAGTGTTAGGGTTGGTTCGCCCAACCACAGAACCTAAGGCGAAAGCTTCTACGACGGCAGAATGAAGGCGACGGAAGCGTGTGGACTATTCTAGAGAGAAGCGGTGGAAATCGGCCTACGACGTGCGAAGGGAGAGAGAAATCGAAAAGGAATGTGTGAGAAGGTGGAAGAAGCATCGAAATTGAAGTTGACGAGGGGAAAATGTGGTTTGAGACCAAGGCGCGTTCGAGAAGGTTACAGATTCGGACTTGAGGAGTGTTCACCGAATTCGGTTCGGTTGCGTGTGCGACTCGGGGAAAACGAGGCGCACGCGGTTACTTGGGAAACAAGTGAAGTTACGGATCGCATTTTGTGTCTTGCCTGACTATAAACCTGTTTGTACTCATTCTGGAAATACAACATTGACAACATTGAGATTCTGAAAATTGCTGGTGTATTGACAACTTCAAGCAGAGCTGCGCATATCATTGGATTCGTGAGATCGTGGAGAACACGATAGGCGATAGCAAGTAGACTATTGCCGACTAAGGTGTTTACGATCCTAAAAACTGGTATCAGAGCGAGGTTAACGGGCACGTCGGTTGTCGTGAATTCACTTGGTGCTCTAAGAGAAATTAGTGGAGAAGAGGAGTCGTTCATGCATACGCTATGGGAGACGAGGCGAGTTCGGGTTCCAGTGTGAGTCTTGGAGACCCGCAGTTGAAGGCTCTTCTCGAGGCCCTTGCGAGTGGCCGATTGGTGGCGAAACCGACGATCGGGCTCAGTGAAGCTCGGCGCTTCAACGGAAGCAACTACAACGTGTGGCGGAAGAAGTTCATTAGAAGGGCAGAGGAGGTGGACCTCTTGCCGTACTACCGTCCCGACGAGGAGACGATGGAGGGAGTTGCGCCTTCCACGACGGATACGAAGGAGAAAATAGCGGTGTTTAAGAAACAAAGTAAGCAAGCATTCTTTCAGCTTCGTCATTCAGTTGCCGATAGAATCGCGGTGGATTTGGACCAGTTTGCAGGGGA
The DNA here is from genome assembly GCA_947471745.1 of Closterium sp. Naga37s-1. Classification (NCBI taxonomy): domain Eukaryota; kingdom Viridiplantae; phylum Streptophyta; class Zygnematophyceae; order Desmidiales; family Closteriaceae; genus Closterium; species Closterium sp. Naga37s-1. The sequence goes on along the minus strand of CANJKZ010000795.1, from coordinate 1,489,975 downwards.
GCTGAACTCTGCATAGAAAGCGTGGGAGTACCTGGAGTCCACGTACATGGGCACCAACGATGTCAACAAGAAGGCGATCAGGAAGCAACTTCTGATGCTGAGCATGGAGAAAGGCGAGAAAATCATCACCTACATCAACAGGGCGAAAAGCTACAACGACGATTTGCGGGTGATGGGAGCCGCGGAGACAGAGCATGAGATGATTGACTATATCATCCAAGGCCTTCCTAAGGAGTGGGAATCCGACATCGGTATGTTTACGTACCAACCGCCGGAGAGTTTTGTCAAACATACATGACATAGTCTGTGTAGGCTGTAGTGGGGTAGACTATATGGGGTACAACACTGCTAGGTTTTCCTACTTGTACCCTTCTCCTTGCTAGTTCAGTCATTCCTTGTTCTGTCATTCTAACATGGTTTCTGAGTAGGTTCCCTAATGGGACCGGTTTTTTTTTAGGGCCCACCACAAAATTTTTTCCTGCCCTGCCCGAATCGCACTGTCGTGCCTGCCTGCCCTGTCACGTGCCTTGCGCCTGACTACCCGCGCCCTCGAGCGCCTGCCTACCCGCGCCCTTGAGCGCCTGCCTACCCGCGCCCCTGGCCCCTGGAGCAGTCGCTCGTGCAACAGCCGCCCCTGGCCCCTGGACAAGCCGCCCCTGGCCCCTGGAACAGCCGCCCCTGCCCTGCACCAGCGCAGCCGCCCCTGGACCCCGCGGCGCGGCCCCTGGACCCCGCGACGCGTCGCCCTGCCTCTGCCTCGTCGCGACGCGTCGCCCCTGCCTCGTCGCGACGCCCCTGCGGGACCGCGCGTCGCCCCCAGCCTCGTTGCGACGCCCCTGCGAGACCCGCCCGTCACCGCCGACTCGTCACGACGCCCCTGCGGGACCCGCGAGGCGCGGCTCCTGCGCGTCGCGCCGCCCCAACGGGACCCGGGCGTCGCCCCAGCTCGTCGCGACGCCCTTGCGGGACCCGCGCGGCGTCGCCCCTGCCCGCCGCGGCGCCCTGCCCTACCCCGCGCCCGCCCTTTGGACGGCCGCCCCTGCACTGCCCTGCAGCAGCTGCCGTCGCGGCCCTGCCCCGCCCTACAGCAGCGGCCGTCGCGGACTGCCCCGCCCTGCAGCAGCTGCCGTCGCCGACTGCCCCGCCCTGCAGCAGCTGACGTCGCGGCCCGGCCCCGCCCTGCACCAACTGCCGCGGAGCTCCCTGCCGCGGTCGCGGCCCCGCCCTGCAGCTGTAGCGGCCCCGCCGTCGCCGCCGTCGTGCGTCTGCCCTTCCCTCCACGGGTGAGCACTGCCCTGCCCGCGCTGCTACCGCTACTACTGCTGTTACTGCTGCTCCTGGCGTGGCCAGATGCAGCTCCAGGGCCGTCCGCGTGAGTCCCTCACGCCCCAGCAGCTTCGTGAGTGGTACGCTAGTTGGGGTTGTCGGGGTGGCCGTAGTGGGAGTCGCGCTGGAGTGGGTAGTTTGGGAGCTTCTGGTAGTGGCCAGGTGCAGCTGCAGAGTCGTCCGCGCGAGGCTCTTTCGCCCCAACAGCTTCGTGAGTGGTACGCTCAGAGTAGAGGGTCGCTGAGTGCTGCTCGCTGCCCGTACGTCATTCGCACGGGTGTCCGGACTGGTCAGCCTTGCGGGACGGCTAGTCACACAGAGTCCCGCTGCTTTGCCCGTCTGTGCGACTCTTGGCGTACAGAGTTTGGCGACGACGCTGAGCTCCCCGACTGGGTGGAGCTGCTTAGGCAGAGGGTAGATTTCTTTGCTCTTGACTATGATGCTATCCTCACTGCCATGTATGCATTGTCTACTAGTACTTAGGGTGCCTATCACCTGTATGTGCCACCTAACCCCGGTATCCAGTCTGCTGCTCTAGGTGCTGGTGAGTCTGCTGCTCTAGGTGCTGGTAAGTCTGCTGCTCTAGGTGCTGGTGCGTCTCCTGCTCCAGGTGCCGGTGAGGCTGCTGCCCTAGGTGCTCGTGCGTCTCCTGCTCCAGGTGTTGGTGAGGCTGCTGCTCTAGGCGGTGGTGACTCTACTGCTCCAGGTGCTGGTGAGTCTGCTCTCTCTGGTGCTGCGCCTGCTACAGTCTTGCACACCTTCACCCTTAACTCGGGTGCTTCCCACTCCTTCTTTCGAGACCGCACCACACTCACGCCGCTTAGTCGGCCGGTTGCAGTCTCCCTGGCAGACCCCTCTGGGGGTCCTGTCCTTGCCCACTACTCCATTGTCCTACCGTGTCCAGCGGCCCCGTCTGGCTCCCTGTCAGGTCTTTACCTCCCCTCGTTCTCCACGAACTTGGTGAGTGGTGCTGACCTGCAGGATGGGGGGGTTGACCAGTTCACTCTTGCGAGTCAGCGAGTGACCCACTGCACGTGTGCTCAGATGGGCCGACACTTGGCAACGTTTACCCGTCAGCCGGGGTCGAGCCTCTACACACTGACTACCGAGTCTCCTCCGGTTACTGTGTCTGGTCAGGTAGCTGCGTCGGGTCAGGTGTTTGCTGCAGCGTCCAGGTCTGGTCCTGAGTCTGCCCCCTGCTCGTGTCGTCTCCTGTCTCACCAGACTCTCCTCTGGCACCACCGCCTTGGTCAGCCCTCCCTGCCTCGTCTTCGAGGCATGGCCTCCCGTGTCCTTCTCTCTGGTCTCCTCCGGTCCCTCCCTCCCCTTCCCCCTGGGCCTGCCCCTACCTGCGTTCCCTGCGTCGAGGGGCGGCAGCGCGCCGCTCCTCACTCCTCCGAGTTTCCTCCGATAGAGGCTCCTCTGCAGACTCTCCACATGGACGTGTGGGGCCCAGCCCGCGTCCGTGGACAGGGTCACGAGCGTTACTTCGTGCTGGTGGTTGACGACTACTCGCGTTACACCACAGTCTTCCCCTTGTGTTGCAAGGGTGAGGTCATTGAGGTGTTGATCGACTGGATCCGCGCTGCCCGTCTCCAGCTCAGGGAGAGGTTCGACTCGGACTTTCCTGTTCTGCGTCTGCACTCCGACAGAGGTGGAGAGTTTTCCTCCGACCTTCTGCGAGCCTACTGTCGTGCGGAGGGCATCCGCCAGACGTTCACGCTTCCGGCCTCTCCGCAGCAAAATGGGATTGCTGAGCGCCGCATTGGCATGGTCATGGACGTCGCTCGTACGTCCATGATCCATGCGGCTGCCCCCCATTTTCTGTGGCCGTTTGCGGTTCAGTACGCGGCGCATCAGATCAACCTTCAGCCCCGGGTCTCCATGCCGGAGACCTCCCCTGCTCTGCGGTGGACGGGAAAGGTTGGCGATGCGTCTGCGTTCCGTGTCTGGGGATCTCGAGCTTTTGTCCGCGACTTGTCTGCGGACAAGCTGTCCTCCCGTGCTGTTCCATGCGTCTTCCTCGGCTTCCCCCCTGACGCGCCTGGTTGGCAATTTTACCACCCCACCTCGCGCCGTGTTCTGTCCTATGAGGACGTCACGTTTGACGAGTCGGTTCCCTACTACCGTCTCTTCCCCTACAGCACTGCTCCCCTTCCTCGCGCCAGGTCCCACCCCGGTAGTCCCCCTACCTCCTCAGGGTCCTACCCCTTCAGGTGTGTCCCAGGTAGACGCAGTCGAGCCTGTCGAGGTAGCTGTTGACTATGGTGCTGCAAGGGGTACTGAGCCTGCGAGTACCGGGTCTGGGGGTGCTGATCCTGAGCGTGCGGAGTCTGGGGGTGCTGGGTCTGGGGGTGTTGAGTTTGGGGGTGCTGAGCCTGGGGGTGTTGAGTCTGGGGGTGCTGAGCCTGGGGTTGCTGAGTCTGGGGGTGCGGAGCCTGAGGGTGCTGGGCCTGCTCGTGTGGAGTCTGGCGGTGCTGGGCATGGAGGTCCTTCGGGTGCTTCGTCCCGGCGGGAGCTACTCTCTCCGCAGGAGCTGCGCGAGTGGTTTGCTTGGCGTTGGAGCCGTGCTGCTGGAGCTGGTGGTGCTTCCGGCGCTGGAGGTTCTGCTGCTGGGACTGCTGGGGGTTCTGGAGCCACGGGTCCCGGAGGTGCTCGTACTGGAGGTACTGGAGCTGCTGGGGCTGGTGGTGTTACTGGTGCTGGAGCTGCTGGCGGTGCTGGAGCTGGCGGTGCTGCTGGAGTAGGTGCTGCTGGAGGTGCTGGAGCTGGTGCTGCTTCGTCTTCCGGTGGTCCTGCTGGAGCTGCAGCTGCTGGAGGTGCTGGAGCTGGAGGTGCTACTGGAGCCGTTGCTCCTGTGGGTGCTGGAGTTGGCGCTACTGGAGCAGCTGGTGGTGCTGCTGGAGCTGTTGGAGCTGACGCTGGGGGTGCTGGTGCTGTCCCTGCTAGTTCTAGAGGTGTTGCGCGGCCGCGGCCGTACTTCGTTCCGCTCCTTGAGCAGGTTCTTGGTCTCCCGCCTTCTACTGGTCCTGCTCCTTCCTTAGAGTGTCCACCGCGTGTCCAGTCCGAGTCACAGTTACAGCTGGCCTCCCCACTGCCTCCTCCTTCTCCCTACACTGGTCCTACTGGAGGTCTTGCTGAGCGTCGTGAGCCTGAGACTCGTCCTGCGTCGCCTGTTCGTGCTGCTCGCACTGGTCGTCGTGTTCCACGTCAGCGTCCTCCTGCGTTCCCAGGCACGCACCAGATGGCACTACGTCCTTCCACTGCTCCACTGCGTGTCCCTTTGCCGTCTCCTCCAGAGTCCTCTCTTCCTGCTCTTGCTGACCCGGAGTCTGACTCCCTTCGTGCTGCCAGTCCTATTGTCACGCGTCTCCTGGCCACTGTTGTCACTGACCCTTTCTTTGAGTCCACTGCTGCGTCTGCCTTAGTTGCTGAGCTTTTCGACTTCGCTGCTTACTGTCGTCTAGACTACGCCGCTAGTCTTGTTGCTGAGTCTGAGTCTGTCTGTCCTCCGTCCGTCGGGGGTGAGTGTGCTCTTGGCACGGACGTCCTTGAGGACAGGCAGGAGGAGTTCCAGTGTTTTGCTGCTCCTTTACCTCATCTCGTGTCCATGCTGCTTGCCCCTGAGGGAGACCCGGATGCACCAGACATCCCGACCACGCGTTCTTACGCAGAGGCGATAGAGGGTCCCTACTCCTCTCTGTGGCAGACAGCCATGGACGTAGAGATGGCTTCCTGGAAGTCCACAGGCACCTACGTCGACGAGGTTCCCCCACCTGGGGCGAACATCGTCAGTGGCATGTGGATCTTCAGGGTGAAGCGGCTGCCTGGTTCTCCACCTGTCTTCAAGGCGCGTTACGTGGCTCAAGGCTTCAGTCAGCGACAGGGAGTTGACTACTTCCAGACCTTCTCTCCCACCCTGAGGATGACCACTCTTCGGGTGCTGCTGCACATAGCCGCCCAGCGCGACTACGAGCTTCACTCTCTTGACTTCAGCACTGCTTTCCTACAGGGCAGCCTGCACGAGGAGATCTGGCTGTGCCGCCCACCTGGCTTCACTGGGTCGTTTCCTCCTGGTACCCAGTGGAGCCTCCGGCGGCCAGTCTACGGTCTCCGCCAGGCGCCCCGTGAGTGTCTTGACACATTGAGGACTACACTTGTGGCCCTTGGGCTTGCTCCTTCTACTGCTGACCCGTCGCTGTTTCTACGCACCGACACCTCTTTGCCGCCGTTCTACATCCTCGTGTACGTCGACGACTTGGTCTTTGCTACTGCTGACACTGCTGGACTCACCCACGTGAAGTCCGAGCTGCAGATGAGACAAACGTACACAGACCTGGGTGAACTGCGCAGCTATCTTGGCTTGCAGATCACCCGGGACAGAGCACGGCGCACCATTACCCTGACTCATTCATACATGGTGCAGCAGGTCCTTCAGCGCTTCGACTTCACGTACTCCTCGCCCCAGGCCACTCCTCTGTCTACTCGCCACTCGCTCTCAGCTCTGCCTTCGGATCAGTCCGTAGAGCCGAGTGGCCCGTACCCAGAGCTTGTTGGCTGCCTCATATACCTGATGACCTGCACTCGACCTGACCTGGCATACCCTCTTAGCATCTTGGCACGCTATGTTGCTCCTGGGAGACACCGACCAGAGCACATGGCTGGAGCGAAGAGGGTGTTGCGCTACTTGTGCAGTACGTCGGGCATGGGGCTCGTGCTTGGAGGGCGGAGTCCAGTGATCCTCACTAGTCACGTAGACGCGTCTTGGGTTGACGACTTGGCTACGCAGCGGTCGTCACAGGGTTACACCTTCAGCCTTGGTTCAGGCTCTGTTTCTTGGCGGTCTACCCGCTCGTCTTCTGTTCTCAGCTCCAGCTGTGAGGCTGAGATCTACGCAGGGGCCATGGCTGCACAGGAGTTACGCTGGCTCACCTACTTGCTGACTGACCTGGGAGAGCCGCCTCGTTCTCTTCCAGTTCTGTACGTAGACAACAAGGCGATGTAGGCTGTAGTGGGGTAGACTATATGGGGTACAACACTGCTAGGTTTTCCTACTTGTACCCTTCTCCTTGCTAGTTCAGTCATTCCTTGTTCTGTCATTGTAACAAGTTTGACGAAGCTGCAGGAGATTCTGCAATCGCTTGAGACGGTGAAGGATATGAGGAAAAAAAAGCGGCAGCAGCAGCTAATGAATTCGATGAGGAGAGGATGGCTATGGTGAATGCCACGAAGGCGTTTGGAGCGTGCTACCAGTGTGGAAAGAGGGTGCACAAGGCGATACACTGCTATGAAAATCCACGAAGCAGAAACTACAAGGGTAAAGCGGTGGAGAACGACAAAGGAGAAAATGGGGGAGCGTAGTGGCAGCAGAAACGAGGCTTCAGCGGCAAGTGCGACTATTGTGTGTCAGAATGTTATTATCTAGCCTGTAGTGGGGTGCTTTATAGCGAGTACAACCCTGTTAGGGTTTGCTATATGTATCCCAACTGCTGCTAGTGAAACCCCTCCTTTCTTCATTTCTCTCTTGCCTAGCTAGGGTTTACCTAGCTATGGCTCCTGCTTATGCTTACTGTTCTCACATTGTGGGCGCTATGGACATCGTGCCGCAGAATGCTACTCTAATCCGAACAGCAGGAGCTACAAGGGACCGTCGCAGCAGAGGATTGTGGCGGGTAAGGCGAATGTAGTGGAAGCCGAAAAGGAGGATGTGATTTTGGAGGAGCGCATCTTGCGAACGTGGTGCGTTTACCGAAGGAGGCTCCACAGATGGATGGACGCGAGAAGACGGCATGGTTCATAGACATCGGATGCACGCGTCACATGACGTTCAGGTCAGATTGGATGGAGAATGTGAAGGAGTCGAGTGAGGATTATATACTGCAAGGTAACAGTGGGAAGTTACCAGTGACAGGAGAGGGTGGCGTGGTGCTGCAGAGTCCGTATGGAGAGGTGAAACTGGAGAGTGTACTCTTGGTTGATGATTTAAAGGTGAACTTGGTCAGTCAGTTACAGCTTGATGACTTGGGGTGCAAGATATTCTATGACAGTGGCCAGGTGACTGTGTTTGGTCCTGAGTGAGAGAAGTATGCTGATGGTTACTTCAGTGACGGGTTTTATGAGATGAACGTGATAGCGATGAATTATATGGATGAGATCTATGAGGATCCTGAGTATGGTGAGATGGGAGAACTGGAGGGGTTTTTGACTAAGGTTGATAAGAGCGAGGACACGGATGATACGGGGGCGAGTGTGGAGGCAGCAGAGAAGCAGGAAGAGGAGATAGTCACCATGGAGGTAGCAATGGTGAATGATGGAGATGGAGATGGTGTCAACACTTTTGTAGCAGCGATCGTGGTTGAAGATGAAGCAGTAAATGCGAAGTGTGTGGGAGTTGAAGCTGTGAAAGGGGACATCATGGTGAAGGGATCAAAGGCAAATGCAACTGCAAAGGGGCGAGTGCTTACGAAAGAGGAACAGGTTGAGGGGTATGAGACCCGAGAGGTGTTGGGTGCTAAGATGCCGAGGAGAAGCGAGAGGCTTAAGAAAATCTCTCAAGGTTTGGATGTCAAGGTGCTCAACTTTAAGACACGTAAGCAGAGGTTCAAGGTGCTGGAGCTGCAGGGGAGCGTGAAGCCCATTTAGACCCCGTGAAGGCTACAAGGAGCAGGGGAGGAGTGCGAGTGGTGTTTGTGGTTGACGAACCACAGGGGAGATTGTTAGGGTTGGTTCGCCCAACCACAGAACCTAAGGCGAAAGCTTCTACGACAGCAGAATGAAGGCGACGGAAGCGTGTTGACTATTCTAGAGAGAAGCGGTGGAAATCGGCCTACGACGTGCGAAGGGAGAGAGAAATCAAGAAGGAATGTGTGAGAAGGTGGAAGAAGCATCGAGATTGAAGTTGACGAGGGGAAAATGTGGTTTGAGACCAAGGCGCGTTCGAGAAGGTTACAGATTCGGACTTGAGGAGTGTTCACCGAATTCGGTTCGGTTGCGTGTACGACTCGGGGTGAAACGAGGCGCACGCGGTTACTTGGGAAACAAGTGAAGTTACGAATCGCATTTTGTGTCTTGCCTGAGTATAAACCTGTTTGTACTCATTCTGGAAATACAACATTGACAACATTGAGATTCTGAAAATTGCTGAAGTGTGTATTGACAACTTCAAGCAGAGCTGCGCATATCATTGGATTCGTGAGATCGTGGAGAACACGATAGGCGATAGCAAGTAGACTATTGCCGACTAAGGTGTTTACGATCCTTAGAGGGAGCAGCGCGAGGGGCGTGGGCAGCCGATGATGGCCCGCAAGGGGAGGCGCGGTACGGCGGGCGGGGGCGGGGTACGGCGGCGTAGGGCGGGGTAGGGCTGGCGGAGGCGGGGGAGGGCGAAAAGGGCTGTTGAGGGATGGCCATGGCTGGGGAATGACGCACCTGAGTGTTGCGCCGCTGGTCCCGTTGCCCTGCCCGGCTGCCAGCGGCGGAGGCGGAAAAACGGCGGAAGCGGCGAGAGGGGTTCCCTGCAACACGCGAGGGGGCGAAGGACGGGATGAAGAAATCCAGGCAGCTGCCTGCGGTGTGACGGGGCCCCGTCGGCCGACGACGCGCGGCGAGAGTGTGGCGACGCGGTTGCTGCGAGTTATAGGCGCTGGAATCTTGAAATAGCGAGCGAAAGAATGCGTCCTAACGTTATGGTTCTCTTTGATTACTTCTGTTGTTGCGAATGCCAAAGCTTTCAAAAGCGAAACGACGAGTTCCGCTTTTCCTGTGCATTACGGTTAATTCTGGTACGAGTTTCGGAGCAGGCGTTCCACATGTTCGTATTTTCACATAAACTACTGAACCAGTGTATATATCAAATTGACCGTTTTGCAACGCATCGAATATCGCTGAGCCGCGTTCAGTCTAAAAGATTTTGCAGGACTCTTGAGTGTCTTTCAATTCATGCAAATTCCTAGAGTCCACCGTCCAGCACCGATCACGATTCACGTTCCACACATTGGCCGTGCATCACGATTTACTGCATGTTGGCCATTGATCCTGGCAGGACGTTCCAATCAGCCAAGATCAACGTTCCGTACGTTGGCCGCGCGGCCTGGATCTCCTCCAAGGCGACCGCGTTGCGCACTTGAAACGCGTCGCGACGTGAAGACGCTAGATAAGCACCTCACGCTCGTCCCACCGCTAGGGCCGACATCAATTTCATCACTACTCACCCGTCACTCGTCGCTGGTCCCGCGTCGTCGCTCGTAGGTAGCCACTCAGCGGCGTGCCAAGCAGAATTTGGTCGCCATGGCGCTGGACGACGTCGCACGGCCGCTGGGCGCGGAGCGCGCGGGCGATCAGACGGTGTGGCGCGACGCCGATGCCGCGCTCGCCGCCGCTTGCGCCGGTGAGATCTTGATCGCATTGCGCGCGGGACTTGCGCGGATTAGCTCTGCGCGGAGTAGCCCTGCGCGGATTAGCCCGGCGCGGATTAGCCTTGCGCGGGCGAGCCTTGAATTGCTGCCACAGTTCGGTGGAAGGGACGAGGCAGCACAGCCGGGGGTCCGTACCGCATCATGGCATCCCACCACGCTCACGCTGCTTGCATGGCATTTCGCCATCTCATCTTGGTGTGCTTGCGCAGTCGCACCGCAGTCTCCTTTTTTGAGACAGCTCAAGAGCCCCCTCCTTCCGTCCCGCTGGCCATTCTTCCCACCCCCCTTCCCCCTCTCGTCACCATCAGAGCTGCAGTCGGGCGAGTTACTGCACGGCGAGTCTTTCAGTCTCCTATCTCCCCAATCTCGCCCCCTTTCCCTCCTCTCCTCCTTCCCTCCCTCCCTCCCCTCTCCCGCTACCCCCCTCTCGTCAACATCAGAGCTGCAGTCGGGCGAGTTACTGCATGGCGAATCTTTCAGTCTCTTCGAAGCCATGGCCGCCCTCCAGGTGCACCCCACCGCCCCGCGCCCTCCCTTTGCACACGCCCCCCCCCTTTGCACACGCCCCCCCCCTTTGCACACGCCCCCCCCCTTTGCACACGCCCCCCCCCTTTGCACACGCCCCCCCCCTTTGCACACGCCCCCTCCCTTTGCACACGCCCCCCCCCTTTGCACACGACGCCCCCCTTTGCACACGACGCCCCCCTTTGCACACGACGCCCCCCTTTGCACACGCCCCCCCCCTTTGCACACGCTCCCCCTCCCTTTGCACACGACGCCCCCCCCTCTGCACGCTCCCGGCACCCACTTCCCCACACTCCGCCTCCCCCACTGCGGCCTCTCCGCCCCACTGTGCGCCCGTTTCCCCTTCTTCCGCCGCCCTCGCGTGTGTGCTGCTGGTCTCTCCCCTCCCTCGCGTGTGTGCTGCTGGTCTCTCCCCTCCCTCGCGTGTGTGCTGCTGGTCTCTCCCCTCCCTCGCGTGTGTGCTGCTGGTCTCTCCCCTCCCTCGCACCATTCCCACTTTGCCCATTCCTCGTCGCCTCTCGCCGCCTGCCTTTCTCTCCCTCATCCATCCGACTTCCTCCTCGCCAGCTCTCCCAATTTGATTTCCTTCTCATCCGCCTTGCCCTTTACTCACTGCTTACCACTCCAACCCTCCCAACCCCTCACAACTCTCCCAATCCCTCCGAACCCCTCTCACCCCTCGCATCCCTCCCTGCCCCTCCTGCCCGCCCCTTCCCCCCTTCTCCCCGCCCCATGAGGATGATGGATCCCAAGATGGATGCCGATGCGGGCATGACTGTGCTGTGAAACCCCGTCCCTCCTGCACGCTTTCCCCCCTTCCAGATGGTGCATCCCAAGATGGATGGGGGCATGTGGGGGCACGTGAATCCGTCTTGCTTTCTCCTCAACCCTCCCTGCCCCCCCTGCCCGGACCCCCCACATCCCCCCTTCCTCCTGCCCAGATGATGGATCCCAAGATGGACGCAGGCATGGGGGGGGCCAAGGGGGGAGGCGGGGGGAAAATCGGGGGGGAAGGAGGGGGCGCAGAGGGGGCGAGGGGGGAGGTGGAGAGTGTGGGGGAGGCGATGGAGCGAGGGCTGCTGCCGCTGCCTCTGCCAGCGCACCGCATTGTGGACCTCTGTGACGCGCTGCTGTGTGCTGAGGTATGGTGCTGTGCGTTGCTATGCGGTGCAGTGAGGTGAGGTGTGCTGCTGTGGTGCGGTGCTGGCTCCCTCTCCTCCTTCCCGCCCTCTGCCAGCGAGGGGGGAGGTGGAGAGTGTGGGGGAGGCGGTGGAGCGAGGGCTGCTGCCTCTGCCAGCGCACCGCATCGTGGACCTCTGTGATGCGCTGAGGAACGGTGCTGTGTGGTTCTGTGCGGTGAGGTGGGCTATGTGGTGTGGTGAGGTCGGTGAGGTGCGGTGAGGTGCGGTGAGGTGCGGTGAGGTGCGGTGAGGTGCGGTTAAGTTGCGGTGAGGTGTGGTGTGGTGCGGTGTTGTTGTTCTTGTAGCCCCCTCCCGCTCCTGTCCTCTGTCAGCCCATTGCATCGTGGACCTTTGTAACGCACTGCTGTGTGCTGAGGTGTGCTGTTTGCAATTGTCCTGCTGCCCTGCAAAACGCTGTGCTGCTGGTGCCCCCCCGTGCCGTCTCCTTCCCCGCTTCCTTCTTCCAATCCTCGCCACTCCCACTGTGTGGCGTTTCAGCCCCTCTCGCCACTCCATGCGCCCCCTGTTCGCCCCCACTCCCCTCTGCCTTATCCCTCCCCCTCTCCCCCCCCTCCCCCCTCCCAGGCCACGTGGCACAGCGGTCACAGCCTACCCCAAACCGTATTCACCTGCGCCTACCTGCTGTTGCCCCCGCTCGCCGCCCCTCCCGCCTGCACGCCCTCCCCCTCCCCCTCCCTCTCCTCCTCGCCGCTGCTGTTGGCGCTGCTGTCCGCTGTCCTCGCCAGTGTCAACAGTGTTCGCTCCGCTGCATGCTGGACACACCAGCGTGAGGTGAGCTGCTGACTGCCTCTGTGCCATGCCTCTAAATCACTGCATCAGGGCATGCCATTCCTTGCCGTGTGTGTGTGTGTGTGCTGCTGGCGCTGCTGTCCGCCACCCTCCCCCTCCCTCTCCCTCTCCTCCTCGCCGCTGCTGCTGGCGCTGCTGTCCGCCACCCTCGTTTGTGTCAACAGCGTGCGATCTGCCGCCTGCTGGACGCACCAACGCGAGGTGAGTCGCTCACTGCCCTTGCAGTATGCCCCTGCGTGTGTGCTGCTGGCGCTGCTGTCTACCGTCCTCGCCAGTGTCAACAGCGTGCGCTCCGCTGCCTGCTGGGCACACCAACGCGAGGTGAGAGTCGTGATTGCACAGCATGATATCATATGCCATTTGGGAAGCCCCCCCCCCCCCCCCTCCCCCGAAAAAAAAAAAAAGCAAACCGATTGGACATTTCAGCAGATTACATTGAGAATTGCCCCAAACTACCTACCCATCCATCTTTTGCCCTTTCTGGACGTACTTAAGGGCCTTGCGTTCATTACCTGTCCTCTCGCCTCCCCTCCTCTCTGTTCGCAACTTACTGCCTCTTCGCATGGCCTCTCTTCTCCCTAAGTTTTGCATCACTGGGGCGTTATGATGCAATATGTCGTCTCGCCATCCCTCTCGCCCTCCTTCTCCTCTCATGCCTCCTTTTTCTCCCATTCCTAGTCTTTCCTCAGCCCCCTTTTACCCTAGCCCTCCTCTTCTTGCCCTCCCAGTCGGGGGCCTGCCTCTGGAGGGACGAGCGTAATTTTTCACACCCCCCCCTATTCCCCCTCTAAGTGGCGAAATACGCATGCGTTTATACGCTATACGCTAAGGTCCCGAATCCAGGAATACGCTTTTTCGGGCAGGGTAAAAAAAACCCGGGCAGGGTGAAAAAAACACCCTAGGTATAGTTCACAGGGGCGATTCACGGAGGTTGTGTCTCAGGTTCATTTTTTCCCCTATAACGCGAAATGCTTAAAGACTTCGTGCTCAACATCGGGAAGTTACTCCCTAGTCTCACAAAGAGGACGTGCCCTATCGTCATCTTGCGTGGGATCGGGTGGCGGGTTGGGAACTGCAGTAGACATTGATTGCGTTTTGGACTAGGAGTGAGTGACTAGGTTTTTTTTTTTTTTTTTTTTTTTTTTTGGTAATTGCAATGTACACCGATAGAACAAACATACATAAGCAATAACAGTCGTAACTGCGCATGAGGGGAAACCATGTGGCCGCCCCAGGTGTGGCCTCTAAGGAGGTTGGCGAGTCATCCTCGGTGCGAGCCAGACATTTGAGAAGGCTTTCGTCCACGTCCACGACTTGCTATTCTTGTCCCTGATCCGAAACAGTAGCTTGTTCTCGCTCTCCAACACCCGGCGAAACTTCCCCTCATGTTGCGTGCCCCTGCGCTTCTTCCACTCCGCGTCCCTCGATCTCGTGTAGATGCGTGCATGCAGGCGGAAAGCAGCCTCGACACGGCGGAGCACCCGCCTCGTCCGGAATTTCTTCCCCCGAAATACAGCGTCACACCGCTCTGCCCACAGTTGGTGAAGCGTAATAGAAGTAAGCGTGGCTTCCGGAAAAGCCGTGCTGGTCCCCGCCTTCCGGAACAACAGGTCTCCCAATGATGACACAGCACGCGAACTGTTTAGCATGCGGAGAGATTTTAGCAGTGCAGACGTCACCACTTGAATCTTGGGACAGCTGTATAAACAGTGCTCAAGAGTTTCCTCACTCCCACAGTACGGGCAGACCGGCTTGCTGCTCAAAAAAGCCACCCGTTCTCCCACTTGCAGGTTCAGATTATGGATTCGCAGCAGAACATTCCTCGGCTTACTCGGCGTGACCAGAGAATCACGAATGGCGATAGTCTTTTTCCAGTTGATATTTCCGCTCCACCTGCCCTTCCACAGCTGTTGCTTAGCAGATGGCTTCTGCCCCTCCTTCCAAAGTAGCTTCAACCGCCTCAGGGGCGCAATCCCTCCGTTCTCAAAAATGGGGAAGTCGGAAAGCTTGCGCCCTGCGGGGTGGAGAGCCCTCCTGTCCCCCGTTGAGTTGGAGGGCTGAGGGGAAGCGCTGAGCAGCAGCTCTTTCCACTTCTGAGGCGCAGCTTCAAACGCCCTCCGTGCAAGCTTGGCTGCTCCCTTCCCGCCGAGCTCTTTTTCCAGTGTGACTGAGTCCTTTAGCTCCGGAACCCCGCTACCTCCGAGTTCGACCAGATCACCAAGGCGCCTTTCCCACAACAGCTTTGCATCTTGCTGGCCTCCCACCGGCATAGTTCCGTTGAGCAATAAACGCTTGTTGAAAACAATCCGCTCCCCTGCCACCGCTTCTCTTGTAGCCGCCTCCGGGAGAGTACCAAGCGGCGTTTTCATGAAGTTCTCACACGCGACCTTCCAGCGAGCACTCTTCCCCTCCCAATGCTTCAGCAGCTTCTCATGGGCGAAGAAGGTCTCGATGCCCATGGGTAGATCCGCGGCCCGCACCATAAGGTGTTTTTTCAGCTGATTAGTCTCCAGTGCTAACAGCCCTACCCTCCTCGCCGTGAGGCACGCCAAGATCATCTCCGGGTCCTGCACACCCACTCCTCCCAGCTTTCTTGGGGTGTATAGCAGTTCCTTACTCCAGAGACGGAAAACCCTATCCGCCGTTGCCTTATTGCCGGAGAGGAAGTTTTCGAAGGTCTTGGAGATGACCCCCCACTGTTTTGCCGGCGGCGGGTAGACCTGCGCTTGAAAAGCCGCCTTCGGCATCGTGTAACTGTTGACAACCGCAGTACGCGCCGTTGTCGGCAGGTATTTTTGCTCCCATTTTTTAACCTTCCCCGATATGTCCTCCGAGGTTTTCTCCCATGTTGGCAGGCAGCTCCCGGAAGGCGTGATCCACACGCCCAACAGCTTCTCCGCTTCATCCTTCTTCGCCCACCTGAAGCTATGTGATCTCCCCGTCGTTCTGCCAAGATTGTTCCCCAGCGGTAGGACAACCGACTTATCTCGGTTTGTCGCCAACCCGGAGGTCAGTTCGAATTTCGCCAGCACCTTCTCAGCCTTGATGAGCTGCTGCTTTCCTTCCAATACCAATGTGGTGTCATCCGCGTACCCGATGTACGCCAATCTCTCACTTGCTTTGCTGATACCCATCTTCTTCCTGAGGACCGTCTGCGCCAACGGCTCAACCGCACAGAGGAAAAGGTAAGGCGCGAGAGGACAGCCTTGGCGCACCCCGGAAATCACTTCCACACCTTCCCCCATCCATCCGTTTACTAACAGCCTCGTTTGCGTTCCTTCGTGCAGGCCCTCCGCCCACCTCACAAACCGATCCGGGAAGCCCATTGCGCGCATCGTCCGGAAAAGATAGCCGCGCGAGACGGAGTCGAAGGCTTTCTTAAAGTCGACTAGCAGGAGGAACCAGTCCTCGTTGTCGTTCCGCGCGGAGTCAATGATGTCGGCGACAAGTCCCACTGCATCCGTTAGCCGCCTTCCCGGAAGGAAACCATATTGCTCCGGCGATATCACCCTCCCCAGATACTTCTTCATTCTGTCGGCCATGACCCGCGCCAACACTTTGTACGTGAAGTTGAGTAGCGTGATCGGGCGATAGTTATTAAGCTGATCCTTGTCGCCTTTTTTATGCAGCAGGATCGTCACCGCTTCCTTCACCTCCCTCGAAAGCACCGCGGTTCTTGCAAAATCCTTGGCGAGGGCCATGAACCCTTTTCCCAGCAGGTCCCAGTGAGCTT
This sequence comes from Closterium sp. Naga37s-1, assembly GCA_947471745.1. NCBI lineage: Eukaryota > Viridiplantae > Streptophyta > Zygnematophyceae > Desmidiales > Closteriaceae > Closterium > Closterium sp. Naga37s-1. Next base: position 1,473,986 of record CANJKZ010000795.1, on the reverse strand, counting down.
CAAACAATTCCTTAGGCAGCCCGTCTTTGCCTGGGGATTTATTCGCCGCCATCGCGCTAAATGCGTGCTTCACCTCCTCTTCTGTCCAGTCTGCCGATAGCTCCGCTGCTTCCCATGCCCGTAAAGTCTTGTCCTTGTTAGGACGCCACCTCTCTTCAAGCTGACAGCGGTCTCTCCCGAAGATATCGGCGAAGAAATCCGATGCCGCCCGAAGGATCCCTTGTGAGTCTGATACCACTCCGTCTGCCGTCTGCAGCTCAGCAATCTGGGTACACGCCTTCCTCGCCTTCACCATCGCCGTCAGATGCTGCGACGCTACTTCACCCCTGAGCTCCAACCGCATTCCCGACATCAGGTGCAGTTTGTCTTTCCGTGAAGCCTGATATTCCCGCAGCTGCGCTTCCTTCACAGCTAACCGTTCGCTTGTTTGCTTGCAGGTCGGATCCCGCATCATCGCCTGCCGAAGACTGGCGACAACGGCCACCAGGTGAGTCGCTGTCGCCTTGACCCGTTTACCCTCCTCCTTCGCGAAAGCACGGAGCCCGGCAGCCAGCCTCGAAAGCAGAAGTTCAAAGCTGCTCCCGTCTGTGACAGCACACCTCTCCACCGTTGCTTCAACAACCTTCCGGGACCAAGACTAAGTTTGGCGTCTATTCGGAGAGCTATGCGAATCGCGAAGCTATGGTCAGAGATGTAATCCACCGGCATAACATGCGAAGCCTGAATCAGGTGCGGTAAAAGTGAGTGCGAAATGAGAGCCCGGTCTATGCGCGTGCTAACTTGCTGGGCTTGCGAGAAAAAGGTAAACTCCCGTTTTCTAGGAAAAAGCGTTCTAAACGCATCGGATAGCTGGAAGGTGCTGCAGCGATTGAATAGCCTGTCGTTCTCCGCAGACGATCCTAACCGCGATGACTTGTCTAACACTGGGTCCTCTATAATGTTAAGGTCCCCCATGATGAGCAGGTGGTTGGAAGGCGGGACCAGATCTACTACTGGACCCAAGGTGTCACGGATAAAGACGGCTCGCGAGGTCGGGTTAGCCGGGAAGTAGCAGGCTATGGCTGTAAGATGGAGACCGAGGCCATGGATTTCGGCGGCGACTATCCTTCCTGAAGGATGAACTACCACGTTGCTAAAGCTGAGGAGCTGCGACCTACAGAGCAGAGCAACTCCGCCGGCTTTCGATCTAGGTGAAGCGGCTGCTGCTAAACTGTAAGTGGGATGAGACCAGAGAGGGTGATCTGAGGCTAATCTAGTGTCTGAGAGTACAATGATATCTGCTGCTTGTCTGGACCAGTCTAGGACACGCTGCTGTTTGGTCTTATCTCCAAGGCCATTGACATTAAGGCCCGCGAAACTGATTAGGCTTTTCTTACTCATTTGATAACAAGGTGAGAACCCCTACGCATCCACAGGGTAAAGAAGAGAACGGCACCGACTATCATGAGGCCTACTGCTGCTGATGCTGCGCGTCTACCGAGCTGCTCCTCCTTCAGAATCCATAGTCTTTCCTGGTGACGTTGAGACTCGCTTTCTCGAGAGAGGCACGTGTAGCAGAGCCGAGCTGTTCCAGATGAATGAGGTGGTTGGCCGTGGTGATGTGATCCGCCGCAGACATGAAGCTCTTTCCCTTGGCCTTCCCACAACCCACTTGCGTGCAGATCCACTCCTCTCGGTTTCCACCCGTGGAGATAAGCACGATCGCCGGATCCAGCAGAATAGGAGTGATCAGCGGCGAAGCCGGGAGAGAGGCAGCTGCATGATACCACTTGACAGTCAGCAGAGGTAAGAACGTGACAGCAAGTGAGAACATGATTAGAATAGCAGTTACCATTAATACGATGCACCCTCCCCAGGGTAAGGTTCCACTTCCCTATGTTGTTTTGCCGCTCCGTCGTGAAATCAGCATGATTGACATCATAATGATGTCCACCGCAGAGCAGGCAAGACAGCGCAGGGAAGTGGACCAAGTAGCGACGGCCGATCTCGGTTGGGTCCTGGAAGACGTGACGCCAGCGGTAACGGTCGCCAGGGTGCGGGATCACAAGACCCTTGACGACATCAGTATCAGCACCAGTGACCGGGTGCAGAACGCGGTGGAAACAGAGACCATCCTTGAACGCCGAACGCTTCCGGTTCCGCAACTGGTAAACCACCATCAGTTCCCGCAGCATCTCAGGCGTCTTCGTCGCAGGTACGTCGCGGATCAAAACTTCGATCGCCTGAGCATTCGTCGCCTTCTCCCGCACGAACGCTGGGTTGTCGGTATGCTGCCAGTAGAGTCTGAAGACCGTGCCATTCGGACGCGTGTATTCCACCTCTTTCGATCTGATGCTCATGATATCATCTTCACGCAGGAGAGAGACTTGCAGCCGACTATAACGAGTCTTCGCCACGTATGCCGGGAGAAGCTCCTGGAACTTCGCCGAGTCAGCAGCACCGTCAGAGAGCATGGACGACCACACACGCTTCATCAGGGTACGGACCGTGGTGATGACCGAAGCCACTTCCAAGGAGAGGGCCACGGGGAGCAGAAGAATCGCCGTGTAGCGAACGTGGTTGAAAGCTTCCGTCTTGATGTCAACTTCGAGCTCCTCGTCGGAGTCGTCCTCAAGGAACCCGCTGTCAGGAGCAGCCGTGCGTAAGGAGCGCAGCTTTTCTTCCAAGGAGAGGCCGGAGCCGCTCGCCGTAGCTTCAGCATAGGTCACGTTGCCGGTTTCTTCCACCTTGCCTTTGCCTTTGCCTGCAGGATCCGATGAGGCAGGAGCAGGAACAGGCGACGAGGTAGCAGCTCCTGAAGACATAGACGGGAGCTCCAGCGATGAGGCCTCCAGCAGAACCTTGGACTTCCCCTTGGGAGGCATCGTGCAAGGATGAGAACTGAAAAGCAGGAAGGCTGCAAAGCAGACCAATGATGTCTGAACTGATGCCTTAACTCTGAGCACGGACTGATTAAGTAGGAAAAATGCTGAAGTGTTGGACCATTGCTCTTGCTGCTGATGGTGAAACACCGAGGTTGAAGCCTCGGGATCATGCTTCGGAAAAACCTTAATAGGAGCAATGTAGTCATTGTTAAGCAGCCGAAGACATAAAGACGAGAACCGAAACCTTGAAGTTAGTAGCCAGGTAAAAGGAGCCTTGAAGTTAGATGCCTGACAAGAAACTGGATCTCGGTTAACGAAAGATACGATGTCCGACGTGTAGACACAAAAGTAGTATCGATCGATGCGCCTTGTAACGAGGAGTCCAGATCTATAATTGTTAAGGGCAGTTGACAAGGAACCTTCACGGGATCTGGACCCGAAGGTGCGCGGCAGAATCCATGGCGGACTCATGTCGTGTGATGGGAAGCTGGGCTTCACCTGACGTTGCCTCGTGAGTGACTAGGTGAGTACGACGAAGTAGATCTGACGAGAAACGATGTGTTGGAGGGGACGTAGTGGAAAGGTTGGAGTTCGTAGATTGGGTTCGGTTCCAAGAGGTGGAACCCTGAAATTCGAAATTGCAACTCCAACCTGAATCCAAACATTGAAGTGACATTCCTGCTACCATAGATCTCCGATGCGCATTTCGACCACCGCGAAATGATCGCCGTGAAAAACGGCAGATTTCTTTATATTCCAGAAAATTTTCACCTTGGGCTGCCCAGAAAAAAACTCCCGAGCGTATTGCGTATTTGCTAGCGTATTGCGTTTTGCGTGTATACGCAAGTGGATAAACGCTATACGCTTAAAGGCAAAAGCGTATTTCGCCACTTAGTTCCCCCTCTCCCAACCTCTTCCCTCCCCCATGCCTTCCCCCTCCTCTCACAGGAGGAGGACTGACGTCAGCAGGCGGACTGCCTCTGGAGGGGCGAGTGGGTGAGGCGGCAGTGGCGCCGCTCAGAGAGCTGCTGGCAGGGCTGGAAGGGGATCGGGAGGGGGACGCTCGGAAGGGAAAAGGTGAATGAGAGGAGGGGAGGTCACACACCTGCGTGAAAGACCTCTGGAGGGGCGAGTGGGCGAGGAGGCAGTGGCGCGGCTGAGAGCGCTGCTAGCGGGGCTGGGGGGGCAAGGAGCAGGTTGGGTGGTGGTGGGGAGGGGAATGGGGTGGGGGGGGGACCAAGCGAGTGGGGAGGGTTGTGGCGCTGCGCTGCTGAGAGCGGTGCGGCTGGCGGGTCTGGTGGGGCAAGGAGCAGGTGGGTGAAAGGCAGGGGCGGGGGGCAGGGGAAGTGGGGACGGGGTTGGGAGGGGGAACAGGCGTGAGGGGGAGGGCAGGGGGTGGAAGACGCAGGGAAGGCGGCAGGTGGGGAAGAGGAGACATGTGGTGTGAGGATGGGTATGAGTGGAATTTTTTCGGTGTATAAAAGTGCCACGCATGCCCCCTTCCCTTCCCCGCCACTTGTTGGTTCACCTGCCATTCCCGCATGGTATTTCTTAGAATTTTCAAGAAAAACCCTGCTGCTATACGTCCCTTGTGCTATTGGCATACTGCAACCCAGCTGTCAGCTCTGCCATTCTCACCTCCATGCCCTCCCCCTTCCCCCATGCCCTCCCCCTTCCCCCATGCCCTCCCCCTTCCCCCATGCCCTCCCCCTTCCCCCATGCCCTCCCCCTTCCCGCATGCCCTCCCCCTTCCCCCATGCCCTCCGCCTGCCCCCATGCCCTCCCCCTTCCCCCATGCCCTCGCCTGTCCCCATGCCCTCCCCCTTTCCCAATGCCCTCCCCCTTTCCCCATGCCCTCCCCCTTTCCCCATGCCCTCCCCCTTTCCCCATGCCCTTCCCCTGCCCCCTCCGTCTGCTCCCATGCCCTCGCCTGCCCCCATGCCCTCCATCCCACGCACCCCTCATCCATTCCACACCCCCCACCCCCACACACCCCTCACACCCCACACATCCATGCACACCAGGCAAAGAGGCAAAGGCAGGGCGCGAGCAGCACCAGAGCGCTTTTGAGTCGACTCAAAAGCCTTCTCCCATGCCATCCACCCCACACCCCCACACCAGACGCCCCACACATCCATGCACACCAGGCAAAGAGGCAAAGGCAGGGCGCGAGCAGCACCAGAGCGACCCTGCCCTGCCCTGCCCTGCCCTGCCCTGTCCTGCCCTGCCCTGCCCTGCCCTGCCCTGCCCTGCCCTGCCCTGCCCTGCCCTGTCCTGCCCTGCCCTGCCCTGCCCTGCCCTGCCCTGCCCTGCCCTGCCCTGCCCTGCCCTGTCCTGCCCTGCCCTGCCCTGCCCTGTCCTGCCCTGCCCTGCCCTGCCCTGTCCTGCCCTGCCCTGCCCTGTCCTGCCCTGTCCTGCCCTGCCCTGCCCTGCCCTGCCCTGTCCTGCCCTGTCCTGTCCTGCCCTGTCCTGCCCTGTCCTGCCCTGTCCTGCCCTGTCCTGTCCTGCCCTGTCCTGCCCTGTCCTGCCCTGCCATGTCCTGCCCTGTCCTGCCCTGTCCTGCCCTGTCCTGCCCTGTCCTGCCCTGTCCTGCCCTGTCCTGCCCTGTCCTGCCCTGTCCTGCCCTGCCCTGCCCTGCCCTGCCCTGCCCTGTCCTGTCCTGCCCTGTCCTGCCCTGTCCTGCCCTGCCCTGCCCTGCCCTGCCCTGTCCTGCCCTGTCCTGTCCTGCCCTGTCCTGCCCTGTGTCGTGAATCTTCCTCTGTCCACCCTCATTCCCTTTCTCCCCTGTGTAACCTGCTGACTTCTCCTTCTCTCCTTCCTTCCCTGCCACCCGTACTGCTGATCAGGTTCATCCCTTCTTCCTCCTGGCGTATGTAATCACTCTGTCCTGCACTCCTCCTGGTACCTCAGGCTTCCCGTAGCAAGCGTAACACTCCCCCTCAGGGGCTCCGTCAAATTGCTTATAGCTTCTCCTACTGCTAGTTCCCTCTGGATTAGGAAAACAAATTGCAGTAAATGAGAAACATACAAGCAAAAAGCAAGAAGCCCGAGTGCTACTCCTGCCTACATCTATTCCCACCCCCTGCCTAGGTTGCTTCCTCCACAAGCAAGCTCCTGTGCACCAAGCGAGTCAGCCGGGCTGCTCGCGAGGTCTCCAAGGTGCTAGCTGTGTTCCCACTGGGCCCACTAGGCATGCACTGCCTTCCAGCCTGGTGACTTCGAATTCAATTCCCAGGCTGGCATTGAATTCGCCTTCCAGCCTTGTGACTTCGAAATTGAATTCACACGCTGGAATTGAATTCGTCTCCACCAACCTCCTTGAATTCGCCTCCCACTAACCACCTCAAATTCCCCAGCTACTCGGCTCTGCAGTACAGTACAATACACTCCAAGCACACAAATGAAATTAGAGTACAAAAGCGGTAAACTATAGTACACCCTCACCTTGGCTGCTGTGGTATTCACACTTAGTTGCCAGCTAAGTGTTAATAACGCGACAGATGTCGTGAATCTTCCTCTGTCCACCCTCATTCCCTTTCTCCCCTGTGTAACCTGCTGACTTCTCCTTCTCTCCTTCCTTCCCTGCCACCCGTACTGCTGATCAGGTTCATCCCTTCTTCCTCCTGGCGTATGTAATCACTCTGTCCTGCACTCCTCCTGGTACCTCAGGCTTCCCTGCCCCCTCCCGTGTCTCAGCGCCCATCTTTGCCGCTCGAGTCACGGGACCCACTGCCTGAGGCTTCCCTTGTCCCGCCCTGGCCACGTTGGTGATGTGTTCCTTGATGATTCCCCCTCGAATATCTTCCAGCACTAACACTCCCGAGCCTCGTATCTCTTTCACCTTCCAACGCTCCGATCCCACCGCTAAGTCCAGCGTGTCGCGCTTAGCTTTGCGAAGGTATACCTCCTGCCCTGCCTCCACCTTGTCACCCTTTCCCCCTATCCCTGATGCTTTACGCTGCTGGTATCGTCTTGCGTCACGCAGCTGCGCCACATGGAGGTTATCCAGAGCTGCCAGAGTCAGCTCCTTCAAATACTTTGCTCTCCTCTGTGCCAACTCCGCCCACAGGTTTGGCTCATCTGCCTCTATAACCGCAGAAAGCAGCTTCGGAGCATCGACCGGCAGCACAGGATCCCGCCCGAACAGTAAGTGGTATGGGGATAGGTTTCTCAGAGCCGCCTGCTTTGCGAACCTGTACCCCGCCAGCACCCACCAGAGATCTCGGTCCCAACTCCTTTTGTGGGACTCACTGTAGGCCCGTAGTCCTTTCTTCAAGGTCTGTATGAGCCTCTCGGTCAGTCCGTCTGATTGAGGATGGTACCTAGAGGTGACCCTGTGCGTGATACCCATCTCTTCCAGCAGCTCGTCGAAGCTCCCTTGAAATTCCGTCCCTTGATCAGTGAGTACCTCCCCGCATGCCCCATACCTGGTGAGCACCAGCTCCTCAAAAGCGTCAGCTATCAGTGCGCTGTTCTTGCTTGGTAACGCTCGCGCCTCCCTGTCCTGCCCTGCCCTGCCCTGCCCTGTCCTGCCCTGTCCTGCCCTGTCCTGCCCTGTCCTGCCCTGTCCTGTCCTGCCCTGTCCTGCCCTGTCCTGCCCTGCCCTGCCCTGTCCTGCCCTGTCCTGCCCTGTCCTGCCCTGTCCTGCCCTGTCCTGCCCTGTCCTGCCCTGCCCTGCCCTGTCCTGCCCTGTCCTGCCCTGCCCTGCCCTGTCCTGCCCTGTCCTGCCCTGTCCTGTCTTGCCCTGTCCTGCCCTGTCCTGAGCTGTCCTGCCCTGTCCTGCCCTGTCCTGCCCTGTCCTGCCCTGTCCTGTCCTGCCCTGTACTGCCCTGTCCTGCCCTGTCCTGCCCTGTCCTGTCCTGTCCTGCCCTGTCCTGCCCTGTCCTGCCCTGTCCTGCCCTGCCCTGTCCTGCCCTGTCCTGCCCTGCCCTGCCCTGCCCTGTCCTGCCCTGCCCTGCCCTGCCCTGCCCTGCCCTGCCCTGCCCTGTCCTGCCCTGTCCTGTCCTGCCCTGTCCTGCCCTGCCCTGCCCTGCCCTGCCCTGTCCTGCCCTGTCCTGCCCTGTCCTGCCCTGTCCTGCCCTGTCCTGTCCTGCCCTGCCCTGCCCTGTCCTGCCCTGTCCTGTCCTGCCCTGTCCTGCCCTGTCCTGCCCTGCCCTGCCCTGTCCTGCCCTGTCCTGCCCTGTCCTGCCCTGTCCTGCCCTGTCCTGCCCTGCCCTGCCCTGCCCTGCCCTGCCCTGTCCTGCCCTGCCCTGTCCTGCCCTATCCTGACTTGTCCTGCCCTGTCCTGCCCTGTCCTGCCCTGTCCTGCCCTGTCCTGCCCTGTCCTGCCCTGCCCTGCCCTGCCCTGCCCTGTCCTGCCCTGTCCTGTCCTGCCCTGTCCTGCCCTGTCCTGCCCTGTCCTGTCCTGCCCTGTCCTGCCCTGTCCTGCCCTGCCCTGCCCTGTCCTGCCCTGCCCTGCCCTGCCCTGCCCTGTCCTGCCCTGTCCTGTCCTGCCCTGTCCTGCCCTGTCCTGCCCTGTCCTGCCCTGTCCTGCCCTGTCCTGTCCTGCCCTGCCCTGCCCTGTCCTGCCCTGTCCTGTCCTGCCCTGTCCTGCCCTGTCCTGCCCTGCCCTGCCCTGCCCTGCCCTGCCCTGTCCTGCCCTGCCCTGTCCTGCCCTGTCCTGCCCTGCCCTGTCCTGTCCTGCCCTGTCCTGCCCTGTCCTGCCCTGCCTGTGCTGCATGCAGCAGCAGCTGCTCTCCTCACCGCTCTCATGGCCCGCATGCCAATTGCCTGCTCTCTCACGCCATCTCTCACTCCATCTCTCACTCCATCTCTCACTCCATCTCTCACTCCATCTCTCACTCCATCTCTCACTCCATCTCTCACGCCAGCTCGTGCCCGTGCCCAAATGCACCTCCAGGGAAGCAGCAGAGCGATCCTGTCCTATCTGGGCTGCCCCCTGCTCTCCCCACCGCCTTCATGGCCCGCACGCCACTGGCTTAACCCATCACTCCAACCCATGCCCATGCCCATGATGCACCACCAGGGAAGGCGCCAGCATCAGTGCGCAAGGAGCAGCAGGAGGGCGACCCTGTGCTCTCTGGGCTGGACCCTGCTCTCCTCTCAGCGCTAACGGCCCGCATGCAATTCCGACTGGTACCTACCGCTCCTTCCTGGTTGACTTTTGAGTCGACTCAAAACTCAAGAGACGACTCAAAAGTCAACCTGCATGCAATTCCGACTGGTACGTACCGCTCCCTCCTCCGTGCCATGCCTGGCTCTGCTTCGCTTCTTGTAGTTGCAGGGTGTTTTCATGTTGCTATTAAAAGACACTGAATTTCCAAAAAAACCTTCTCCTCACCGCCCTTGTGGCCCGCATGAGATTCCGGCTGGTATCTGGTAACTATCTACCGCCCTCTTCTCCAAGGTGACTTTTGAGTCGACTCAAAACATTCCGGCTGGTATCTGGTAACTATCTACCGCCCTCTTCTCCAAGGTGACTTTTGAGTCGACTCAAAACAATCCGGCTGGTATCTGGTAAATATCTACCGCCCTCTTCTCCAAGGCGACTTTTGAGTCGACTCAAAACATTCCGGCTGGTATCTGGTAACTATCTACCGCCCTCTTCTCCAAGGTGACTTTTGAGTCCACTCAAAACATTCCGGCTGGTATCTGGTATCTACCACCCTCTTCTCCCTCCCTGCCATGCTCTGCTCCGCTTCTCTCTACTTCTGCTCTGCTCTGATCTGCTCTCATGCCGCCTACAAGCCTGCTGGTATGTGTTTAGCGTGTGATTCACTAGCAGCATCAATTTGCTGTCGGGTTTTCCTGCACACTCCACCTGGAATGGAAAGACATGCCCCAGGATGTATGTAATGTGGACATGGGGGTGTGGTAACGTTCATCACAAAAGTCAGCTTTTGGTTCCTCTTCTGCCATACAAAACCCTTGCAAGACCTGTTCCCCCTTGATACCCCTCTTTTCCACACCCCTCCCTCCCTCCCCCCTCTCCGCCCTCCCACCCTCCAAGCCCGCTATGATGCGCTCTCATCGCTGCACACGGCCCGCCTGTAATCTCATCGCTGCACACGGCCCGCCTGCCCGCCCACCTGCCTGCCTGCGCGCTCAAGATTACAGCTCGCCCTCTCTGCCCCGCACAAACTCTAGACCTCACTGTCTATACACCCGTCTCCTCCTCCGACCCCTCCCCCCTACCTCTCCCCTTCCCGCCCCTCCTGCTCCTACCCCACCCATCCCTCTTTCAGGCTCTCTATGATGCGCTTTCAGCTCTACAAACGGCCCGCCTGCCCGCCCACCTGCCTGCCTGTGCGCTCAAGATTCAGCTCGCCCAGACCGCGCTGCACAAACTCAAGACCTCCCTTCCCCCGCCCGCCCCCCCTGCTGGGGGTGAGGGGGAAGATGCAGGAGAGGGGAAAGACGGGGGGAAGAAAGGAGAGGGGGAGCTGGCGGAGGGGGGGAGTGGGGAGAAGCAGACGGCGTCAGGGAGGGCAGCGCCTGGCATGTGTCCCGCTATCAACACCCATCTGCTGCCGCCCACGCCGCCCCGTCCCACGCACCTGCTGACATGGCATGAGGTGAGCGCTGCTGCTGACGTGGCAGTAACGGTAGTGGTTACTGGGTTTGCTGCAAATGAGGCAGTTGTAGTTTGAGGTGCCTCAAAAGCACACCTGCACTTACTGAGTTTATTCTTGTAACTTACCCTATTCTCTATCCATGACTCTTAAATGTAACTCTCTTCATTTTTTACTCATTGCTCTCAACCCAACCCAACTGCTCCTCCTCCTACCTTATTCTCTTCTCCTCCATCCATCTCCTTCTCTGCCCCTCTCAAACCACCACCCGCCCCACACCCCACCCCTGCCTCCCCCCCTCTCCACCACTAGACCACGTGGTTCATCCGCTGACCCACCTGCTTCTCCTCCACCTCAATTCTGCTCACTCACCCCGTTTGCCCCCCTCCTCTCCTGCCCATTCCTCCTCCCCATTTCTCCTCTCCTGCCTCCCCTCCCCTCCCCTCCCCTCCCCTCCCCTCCCCTCCCCTTCCCCTCTCCCCCTTTTCTTTCCCCCAGGCATTGGAGCATTTCTCTCGTCTATGAACCCACCTCGCCTTCATCTGCCATCTGCCATCCGCCTCACCGCCCCTACCCATCTTGTTCTGCCATCCCCTCTGCCTCGTCTTTCCCCCAGGCGTTGGAGCATTTCTCTCGTCTATTGACCCACCTCGCCTTCATCTGCCATCTGCCATCCGCCTCACCGCCTGATCTGCTGGAGCTCTCTCGCTTCCTCGCCCACTTCCGCGCCCTCAACCCCGGCCCCGTCGCCCGCGCTGCACTGCAGGTAGGTTTCATGGCTTGCGGCACTGGTGGTGCTGCCGGTGCTGGCGCTACACATGTGCAGTCGTGCTGCAGGTGCGTTGGCTGTATGTGTGTGCTGTGCTCTGCATGGGGCAGTGTAACTCGCCCACTTCTGCGCCCTCAACCCGGGCCCTGTCGCCCGCGCGGCACTGCAGGTATGTGTGTGGTGGCTGCATGTGTGTATGTGCAGGTATGTGTGTGGTGGCTGCATGTGTATATGTGCAGGTATGTGTGTGGTGGCTGCATGTGTGCATGTGCAGGTATGTGTGTGGTGGCTGCATGTGTGTATGTGCAGGTATGTGTGTGGTGGCTGCATGTGTGTATGTGCAGGTATGTGTGTGGTGGCTGCATGTGTGTATGTGCAGGTATTTGTGGTTGCATGTGTACAGTGCAGGTGGCTGTGTGTGCTCTGTGTGTGGCAGTGTGTCTTGCCCACTTCCGCGCCCTCAACCCCGGCCCCGTCGCCCGCGCTGCACTGCAGATATGAGTGTGTGATGGCTGTATGCGTGCAGTGCAGGTGAGTGTGTGTGCTCTGTACGGCGCGCTGCGTTCCTTCTGGCGCCAGTCCCCTTTCTCCCTCCTCCACCTCTCGTCCGCCCCTCTCCCCTCTTCTTCCCCCATCATCTGCTGCTACTCCAAGACGGTCTCATTCTCAGCCACGACCCGACATACGTTCTCCTGCACCCGCTGCACCTTCCGACTCTCCTCTCCCTTTCGATGGCGTCCCCTCCCCTCCTGTTCTCTTGCCTCCCTTCCCCTTCCACTCCCCCCATCAGCTGCTGCTGCTCCGGGATGGTCTCATTCTCGGCCACAACCGCACAGCCATCCTAAAGCACTCACTGCACCTTGCGCCTTTCCTCCCGTCCCCTCCCCCTCCCCACCATTCCCCCCTCCCACCCCTCCACTCCCCTCTCCCCCCACCAGCTGCTGCTGCTGCGAGGTGGTCTAATTCTCGGCCACGACCCCACACATGTCGTCATGCACTCGCTGCACCATGTGTCTCCATCTCCCCTCCCCTCCCTTCCTCTCCCCTGCCCCACCTTTCCCCCACCAGCTGCTGCTACTCCGAGAAGGTCTCATTCTCGGCCACGACCCCACAGACGTCATCCTGCATTCGCTGCACCTGCCGCCTGCCCTGCTGCCCCCGCCTGGAGCTGCTGCAGGTGGTGCTGGCGGTGGTGGGGGTGCTGGTGGTGGGGATGGAGGCAGCAGTGCGGCTTTAGGGAAATTTGTCAAGAAGGCGTCGCATGTAAGTGGGATGAGGCAGACGTTATCATGCACTCGCTGCACCTGCCGCCTGCCCTGCTGCCCCCGGCTGGAGCTGCTGCAGGTGGTACTGGCGGTGGTGGGGGTGGTGGTGGTGGGGATGGAGGCAGCAGTGCGGCTTTAGGGAAATTTGTCAAGAAGGCGTCGCATGTAAGTGGGACGGGGGGATGTGAGGGCGGAGTCGGAGAACGGGCGGGCGGAGAGAGGGGAGGCATGAGCGGAAAGGGAATGTAGGGTGCCCGTGCTGGTTGGAGTTTAAGGTAGGCGTGCTGTGCTGCTCAACTGCTGCACTGCTGTTTAGGATTGCAGTCACATTTGGGCTTCTGCCTTTATCATTTGCTGTACGTACTCACCTCATTTTTGTTTCCCTGCCGCCAATCTTCACCCTCCTCCCCTCCTCCCTGTACCGCCAGTCTCCAATCCCCTGCCCTCTCATCCCATCTGCCTTCCTGCCATCCCTGTGTCTCTCTCAACCAGGCAGTGCTGATGGCGCAGTGCAGCAACGGGGCGAGAGAGAGGCGCATGCTGGCCAAGTCTTCACCTTGTCCCCACCCTCCAGTCTCACTTGCCTCCCATCCCATGTTGCATGCAAACCAGGCAGTGCAGGTGGTGCTGAGGGCGCAGTGCAGCAACGGAGCACGGGAGAGGCGCATGCTGGCCAGATCTTCATCTTATCCCCACGCTCCCCTCGTCCCCTCCTGTCTCCCATTTTGCCTCCCATCCCTCTCTCTCTCTCAACCAGGCGGTACAGGCGGTGCTGAGGGCGCAGTGCAGCAACGGAGCAAGGGAGAGGCGAATGCTGGCCAAGCTGCTGCCCGACTGGAGCCACCTCCTCTCGCTCGTGCGCCCCCCGTACCTCCGCTCTGCCTGCTGCTCCTCCTTCTTCCAGGCCCTTTTCTCCCTCCCTTATGCAGTCTCTCTGCTGCCATGTGCTGTCTCTCGCCTCGCTGTGTGATGAGCCTATTTTTGAGTCGACTCAAAAATCGGCTGGCATGTGTTGTCCCTCTCTCGTCTCGCTGTGCCTTTCAGTGTTTGGAAGCAAGTGCAGAAATTCGTGTGTGTTTCAACGCGATTCCCCTCAACACCTTTCTTTCCCGTCGCCCCTTTTAGGCTGGTGACGTGGACGCATGTGATGCCGTGGAGCGCTACACCACCGCCAATTTAGCTCAGGTGATTCCCCAAGTGCTTTTGCAGGTAATTTTCCAGGTGATTTCTTAGGTGGTGTGGCTGTTGATGTCATGAGTATGTGTGCAGGTAGATTCCGAGTATGTTGAAATTTCATGTGATGCGTGGGTCTTGGCCCTTGGGTGATTGTTTAGAATGATCAAACATCGCTCACATTGACTTCCCATGTGATGCGTGGGCCTTGGCCCTTGGGTGGCACACACTGTTCACGAGCAGCATCTCATGTTGTTCAGCCATCAATTCATGTGAGGCGGGGCATGTGTGTGAAGGACAGGGAAATGCAGTAACTTCGTGGCAACCCCCTACTTCCCTTCTCTGTGCACTCTTCTCCCACTCCCCTCTTACCCCTTTCCGCCCAACTCCCCATTACTCAACGCTGAGCTCCGATCCGAGCAGGGGTGGTGGAGGGAGAGCGTGGCATGTCGACCAGCTGAGTGGTGGAGTGCACATGTCGTGGCCATGTTAGAAGAGAATTGATACATTGAATAATGAGCCAAGAGGCTGCGCAGCAGCGGAGGGGGAGCTCCGGTGCGGCTGCTGCTTGAGCTTGCTCTGAACGCAGACGGTGCAGGGGGGGGCAGGGGATTTGGGGAGGGGAGGGAGGGAGGAAGGGAGACCGTGGAGGAGACCGGAGGAGACAGAGGAGTGCAGAGTAGCGAAGTTGGGGTGGCCTAGCCTGTGATGGAGGAGGATGGTGGGGTGGGAGAGGGAGCGACAGGAACAGTCAGAGTCAGGAGGGCGGGGGGGGAGGGGTGGGTTAGTGGGAGGGAGGGGAGGGGGGGGGGGGAAGGAGGGGGGGGGAGGCAACTTGGAAGGTGAGGGGGCGGGGAACCCGAAGGGTGTACAGACGGGAGCGAGGACAATAGGGAATACGGGCGAGAAAACGACCTGTGGAGGTTTGGTATAGGTCACAATGGTTAGCACCACCTGGGATGAGAGTGGTGATCATGGCTTGTTGGAGGGACCTTTGGGAGAGGAGGTTAGTACGAAGGGAGGGAATGTGGAGACCGGTGACAGTACCTGAGGGAAAGAGAGGACAGGGAAGGGTGGAGGTGTTGTGACAAGAGATGGAAAAACTGCTATCAGCGCCGAGGAGGGAGGTTGGTGTGGGGAGAGGGCGCAGTGTACCAGCGTCGCGAAGGACAGTGTCAGTGGCTCCACTGTCCAGAACGAAGTCAATGGTGGAGGAAGGTGAGGCAGAGTACTGGAACGAAGTTTCATTAGCAGAAGAAGGGTACATGGGAGATGCAACAGATTCAGGTTGACCTAATAAACCAACAAAACCAGAGGAAGGGAAAGCGGTCACACTGCCACCTGCAGACGGCGCCGGGGACGCACCCGAGAGATGGGCTGCAGAGGCAGCACTCCCAGCAGTCCAGGTAGGAAAGGGCTGCTGCTGGGAAACCGGAGGAGGAGGGAGGAGGGGCAGTTGCGGCTGGAGGTCGAGCTGCTGCTGGAGATGCTGGAGCTGCTGCTGGAGCTGAGAGAGGAGAAGCTGCTGCCCATACTGCTGTGACCCCTGCTGCTGATTCCCAAGCTGCTGCTGCTGTTGCTGCTGCTGGTGCTGCTGCTGGGGAGGGGCGAGGGCCTGGTGGGCGTGGGTGGAGGAGGGAGGTTCATAAAGGGGAGAGGAACGGACCTCAAGGGGAGTGGGGCGAGGGTTGAGGGCGGACCAGCGAGGAGGGGTGCCGGTGTTGCCACGCGCAAACCACTCATCACTGAGTGCCTTGAAGCACGTCTCAGTGGCATGGGTGGTTTGGCCGCAGCGCTGTCCCTGAGTGGGACCGTAGCGAGGCAGGTACTGACAGGGAGGAAAGGCAGCTGCCGTACCACGACC
Source organism: Closterium sp. Naga37s-1 (assembly GCA_947471745.1). Classification (NCBI taxonomy): domain Eukaryota; kingdom Viridiplantae; phylum Streptophyta; class Zygnematophyceae; order Desmidiales; family Closteriaceae; genus Closterium; species Closterium sp. Naga37s-1. The sequence goes on along the minus strand of CANJKZ010000795.1, from coordinate 1,458,480 downwards.
CGCACCACTGCTGCCAGCACCACCGCGACCTGCTGATCCCCCTCGTCCACCCCCACGCCCACCACCATGCCCACCCCCACGCCCACCGCCACGTCCACCCCGGCTGCTGCGCGACTGGGCTGCTGCAGCTGTGGAGGAAGAGTGTTGAAGGATCTCAGCCTCGGTGGTGATAATCCACTGAGCGACTTCGGCAGGGGTGTGGTGCTTGGAGATAAGCTGCATGTAAGCAAGCTTGTGAGCGTCGAAGGCAGGTGTGAGGCCCTCGAGGAGGTGGCAGCAGATGACGGTGTCCGGGTACACCACATCGAGTGTTGCAAGGTGCCGAGCAAGGTCTAAGACACGGCGAGTGAAAGCAGCTGCGCCAGAAGTGGAATCCATGGAGAGAGTTCCAAGCTCCTTGATAAGGGCGTAAAGAGTGGCAACGTCCTGCCGATCGAAAAGGTCGACTAGCAGTCGCCACAGGTGGGAGGAGGAGGTAGGTGAGAGCTCGCGTTTGAGGGAGGAGGGGATGGTGGCGAGAAGAATGGCAAGCGCACGCCGATCAGCAACCCGCCAGGCATTAATTTTCGTGGTGTAGTCTGCAAGTTCTGCAGTGTAGGTGTCCAGGTCCTCCTGGTACTTGTTGTAGCGGGCAGCGGCCTCGTCATAGATGCGCCTGTCGTCCTCGTAACGCAATTGCAGGCGCAGGTGCTCTTGGAGATTGGTGCGGTAGGTGCGAATGGCGGTTTCCGAGCTCTGCGGGTCGTTGACATTCGGCGCGAAGGTGGGAGGATCACCGGGGGGAGAGGGTTCGGCGCCAGGGTGGGCGGGGGCAGGTCCAGTAGGAGCGGTGGGGGCCACGGGCTGAAGTCCACCGCCTTCCTGAAAGACAACCGAGCGAAGGTTGTAGCCGCTGACCACAACAGAGGAGAGGAGCACCTCAACGGAATGAGCATAAGAGTGCCAATTAGCAGCAGAGTTGTCAGGCAGCAACTCGAGTGCGTCAACAGTGGCAAGGTCGACGGAAGAATCGGACGACGATGCCATAGAGATGAGGGTGGGTAGAGGCTAGGGCAGGAGGAGGATGGTGCGAGGGTACCGTTGCCAATGCTGCTGCTGGCCCTGCTGCCCGTGCCGCTGCTGGTTCTGCAGCTGGTGCCGCTGCGGATGCTGCTGCGGGTAGGATGGGAGGAGGAAGGGAGGAGCGGAGGGTGGGGAAGGTGGAGGAGGAGGAGGGCGATGCTATGGGGGATGCAAGGGGGAAGGGTGCTGCTGGTGGTGCCGCTGCAGGTGCTGCTGCTGGTGCTGCTGCAGGTAGGATGGGAGGAGGAGGACGGTGGAGGAGGAGGGCGATGCTATGGGGGAGGCAAGGGGGAAGGGTGCTGCTGGTGGTGCCGCTGCTGGTGCTGCTGCTGGTGCTGCTGCAGGTAGGATGGGAGGAGGAAGGGAGGAGCGGAGGGTGGGTTGGGTGGAGGAGGAGGAGGGCGATGCTATGGGGGAGGAAAGGGGGGAGGGTGCTGCTGGTGGTGCCGTTGAGGTGCCGCTGATGATGCTGCTGCGAGTACAATGGGAGGAGGAAGGGAGAGAGGGGGGGGGGAGGGGACGAAGAGGGCAGCCGTGCGGCAGATCCGCGCGACTGGGAAGCCCGTGGCGAATGCAAGCGGGACAGCCCGCGGCAAACGAGCGGGACGTGCAGAGATGGGCGCGAAATGGTCAGATTTCAGCGCGGGAGATGCAGATCTGGTCGCGCGGAGGGCAGATCTGGTCGCGCGGAGGGCAGATCTGGTCGCGCGGAGGGCAGATCTGGTCGCGCGGAGTGCAGATCTGGTTGCGCGAAGGACAGATCTGAGCGCGCGGAGGGCGGATCTGGGCGGGCGGAGTGCAGATCTGGGTGCGAAATGTTCAGATCTGGGCCCGGGAGGAGGAGATCTGGTGGCGCGGAATCCAGATCTGGGCGCGGAATGATCAGATCTAGGCGCGGGAGGAGTAGATCTGGTCGCACAGGGAGTGCAGATCTGGGCGCTGGAGTTGCAGATCTGAGCGCGGGGAGTGCAGATCTGGGGCTAGATCTGAGGAACGGGGAGGAGAGGGTGGCCTAAGGACCGAGGGAGGTAGGCGTGAGCCATTAGCTCTGATACCATGTTAGAAGAGAGAGAATTGATACATTGAATAATGAGCCAAGAGGCTCTTTAGTACAAACAATGAGCAAGAGAGAGATGAGAGGGAAGCTTACCCTATTGGCCAATAAGTTGGCCAATGGGTGAGCTTGCTTGTGACCCAAGCAACCACAAATGTGTGTTGGTTGGGATTGGTTGAGCTAAGGACCAATCCCAACCAACCACAAAATGTGGTTGGAGGGTACACTAAGCAACCCCCCAATTTATAAATGTGCTACACTTCTAGCCTATGTATGTTGTATGAAATATGAAATTACAACAGGCCATGTATGCCGCACCGCACACCATTCATCCTTTTCCTTCCCCTTGGCGTGTGCTCCCCCCCTTCCCCAACCCTTCCTTCCCTCTCAACTCTGAGCTCCAAGCAGGGGTGGTGGAGGGAGAGCGTGGCATGGCGACCAGCTGGGTGGTGTAGCACACGTGTTGCGGGCGTGTATGGTGCACACCCACCCACCATTCATCCTTTTCCTTCCTCTCCCTGTGCACACCCTTCCTCCCTTCCTCTCAATGCCGGCCTGCCAACAGGGGTGGTGGAGGGAGAGTGTGGCAACCAGCTGGGTGGTGGAGGACACGTGTTGTGGGCGCGTATGGCGCACACCCACCCACCATTCATCCTTTTCCTTCCTCTCCCTGTGCGCACCCTTCCTCCCTTCCTCTCAATGCCGGCCTGCCAACAGGGGTGGTGGAGGGAGAGTGTGGCAACCAGCTGGGTGGTGGAGGACACGTGTTGTGGGCGCGTATGGCGCACACCCACCCACCATTCATCCTTTTCCTTGCCCTCCCTGTGCACACCCTTCCTCCCTTCCTCCTTTCCTCTCTTCCTCCCTCCCTCTCAACACCACGCTGCCAACAGGGGTGGTGGAGGGAGAGTGTGGCAACGAGCTGGGTGGTGGAGTACACGTGTCGCATCGTCATTCGCTATCTGCAGCTTGGCTTCTCCACGCGCCTCTATGCCCCCTCTGAGTTCCTTTCCGCCTTCTGGTCAGTCCTCCTGCCTGCCTCATCACACCACATGTGATGCCACAACACACCTCCCACATGCCGTCCCTCTTACACCCCTTGCCTCCTCCACGCGCCTCTTTGCCCCCTCTGAGCTCCTCTCTGCCTTCTGGTGCGTCCCACCCACACACCATGTCATGCCATGTCATGCATCTCCCACGTGCAAGTCACCTGCTTGTTGCTACCCTGCACTATGTGGCTGCTGCTGCTGGTCGCTAACAGCCTTGACATGTTTGTCGCCGTGAATGAGCCTGTATGCATAGTTGCATGGTGTGGAGTGGAGGGGTGGTCGTATGGGTGGATGAGTGCACGCATGGTTGTGTGCAAGAATGTGTGTACATGGCTGCATGTGTGGCTGTACATGTCTGTGTGCGCATTGCATGTATCCATCCATGTCCTTGACACATGCCACATCATGGCATATGGCACATGGCACATGGCTGCCAAATGTCATATTTCATTGGCATTCGTGATACACCTTCACATAACACCGGCACATACCACCTTCGCATAAATTCTTCACGTAACACCTTTACATCATAACACCTTTACATAACACCTCAAAACCAGAGTGCACATTCAACGTGGCAGTTTTTGGCGAAAATCGGGCAGGTTTACAAAATCGAAATTGTCTGCGCGAAGTGTGCACCAACACCTTCGCGCTGGCAAAGGGGTTGAGCAAGAGTTGAACCGAGGCCCAACCAAGATGAATGTGCACCCTCCCTTTAACACCTTTGTGTAACACCTTGCAAAACACTACCTCACCTCTCTATCCGCCTTCACCACCTCTCAGATAACTCCATCTTGACATGCATGCAGGTACTTGGACAGTGCGCTGGCCACACTCATCCATAACGTCTCTGCCCCGGAAGCTCGTTCATCCCACCCATGCCTTCACATAACACCTTCACGTAGTACCATCTCTCCATCCTCCTGCACCACCTCACCATGCATGCATGAGCAGGTACCTGGACAGTGTGCTGGCCACGCTCATCCGCAACGTCTCTGCCCAGGAAGCTCATTCACAACAATAATGTGTACATGGAGCATGGGACACGGCACACGTACTCGTATAATCGTATTAACAGCTGCACTACCCACCATCCATGCATGCATGAGCAGGTACCTGGACAGTGTGCTGGCCACGCTCATCCACAACGTCTCTTCCCAAAAACTCATTCATCCCATGCCTTCACTTGACACCTTCACATAGCACCATCTCTCCATCCTCTGTGAAAGTAGCAAATTGAACAAGTGATCAGATTAGAGGAACAACCCAGCATACATAGTTGGAAGGGAAGGTTGGAAGGGAAGGATGAAAGTGACCATAGGTTGGGTTGACCTCACTTGGGGAAGTGAGGGAACCATAGGTCAAGTGGGTTGGGTTGCCCACACTTTGTAGAAGTGAGGCAACCCTAGGCCCACTTGGCTTGGGGTAACCTCAATTGTGGGAAGTGAGGTACCCACAAGTCAAGAGGGTTGCATTTGGGGGCTCCACCACAATTGGGTGGATTGGCACCCCAAAGTGCAAGACTACACCCAAAGTTGGGTGTAGTCCCATCCCAACTGTACACCACAATTGGTGTACAGTCACATGTGTTGGCATGCTACACAATATATATTTTAACACAACCCCTTAGCATGCTAACACAAGAAGAGAACAACCCCTGAATCAAGGGGCGCCCGGGCGAGCAAGGCTAATGAGGCGGAGGAAGGCAGAGTGCGCGGGGCGAAGGAGGGCCTTAGTGAAGATGTCGGCCAAGTTGGCCTCGGTTGCAATCTTGCGAACGGCAATGAGGCCCTTCTGGACGAGCTCCCGAACGAAGAAGTAGCGGAGTTCGATGTGCTTGGAGCGGGCGTGATAGACGGGGTCCTGAGTGAGATGGATGGTGCTGGCGTTGTCGCACCAGAGAGTGGGGCACGTCTGGGGGGCGCCCAGCTCCGCAAGAAGGAAGCAGAGCCAGCGCGACTCCTGGGCGGCCATGGTGCCAGCGTAGAGCTCGGCTTCGCAGGTGGAGAGAGAGATGGCGGAGGAGCGGGTGGAGCGCCAGCTGATAAGGCCGCTGCCAAGGGTGAAGCCGTAGCCCTGGGAGGAGCGGCGGTCCGGCTGCGTGTCAGCCCATGAGGAGTCACTGAAGCCCGAGAGAAGGGGACGGGAAGGGCCGCCGAGGGTGAGGGCAAGGTCCCTGGTCCCGCGAAGGTAGCGGAGGACCCGCTTGGCAGCTTTCCAGTGCTCCTCAGAGTGACGACCGGTGCCGACAAAGCGAGCGAGCACGCTGATGGGGTAGGCGAGGTCGGGGCGGGTGCACATCATTGCGTACATCAAGGACCCAACGAGCTCGGCATAGGGGTGGGGGGAGGAGGTGGGGGAGGTGGGTGGAGCGAGTTGGTGACCGAAGGGGAGCGGGGTGGAAACAGGCTTGGCTTGCGCCATGTCGAACTTCTCCAAGACCTGGCCGATGTAATGGGAGTGGGAGAGGGTGATTGTGCGAGCAGGGCGGTTGCGCGTGATGGTCATGCCGAGGTAGTGAGTGAGGGCGCCAAGGTCCTTGCACTTGAGCCGCTGCTGCAGGGACAGCTTCACCTGCTCCATGTCGGCCTTGGTGTCAGAGAGCAGGATCATGTCGTCGACATATACCAGAATGAAGAAGCGGCGGGGGGAGGAGCGGATGAAGAGGCTGGCGTCGGAGTGGGAAGCAGAGAAGCCGAGGGACCCCAAGGTGGCAGCCAGCTTCGCATGCCACTCACGCGGTGCCTGCTTCAAGCCGTAGACGGGGCGACGCAGCTGCCAGACAGTGTTCTCAGGAAAGGCTGCGTGGAACCCGGGGGGTCGCCGGAGGAAAATGCGCTCATGCAGGTCGCCCTGCAGGAACGCATTGGAGACGTCCATGGAGTCGATTTCCATGTCGTCACGTGCACCAATGTCCATGGCGGCGCGAAGGGTGGGTGGTTTGGCGGTGGGGGCGTAGGTGAACCAGTAGTCCTCAGCCCAAGTCTGCGTGAACCCCTTGGCGCAGTAGCGGGCCTTGTACACTGGTTCCTCGCCCGGCAGCTGCTTCACCCGAAAGACCCATTTGCCGTCAACGAGATTAGCGCCAGCAGGGAGGGGGACATCGACAAAGGAGTCGTTGCGAATGAAAGCCTCACACTCCAGGAAGATCGCTGCTATCCATTTATCCGCATCAGGGCAGGTGATGGCTTCCTGGAAGGTGGAGGGAGTGAAGATGGTGGGGGTAGTAGTGGCGCCAAGGACAGGAAAGCCCAGGAAGTCAAGGTAGAGGGCGGCAAGGAATGGAGTGTGCTCCCGAATGTTGAGGAACTCCTCATGGGAGTCCTCAAGGAGCTGAATGGAGGCAGGAGGAGGAGCCCCAAGGATTTTGTCCACCGAGCGGGTATGGATGTAAGGGAGGAGGAAGGGGGAGGAGCGGGAAGTGGCACGGCGCCGCTGCTGCTGCTGGTGCTGCTGCTGCTGATGCTGCTGCTGCTGCTGCTGTCCCGGCTGCTGCTGATGCGGCTGCCCCGGCTGCTGCTGCTGCTGCTGCTGCTCCGGCTGCTGCTGCTGCTGCTGCTGCTGCTGCTGCTGCTGCCCCGGCTGCTGCTGCTGCTGCCCCTGCTGCCGTTGCTGGTGTTGCTCCCGCTGCTGCTGCTGCTGCTGCTGCTGGTGCTGCTGCTGCCCCTGCTGTTGCTGATCCGGCTGCTGCTGCTGCTGCTGCCCCTGCTGTTGCTGATCCGGCTGCTGGAAAGGAGGAGAATGAGAGGAGGAGGGAGAGGGGGGAGGGGGTGCAGCTGAGTGAGCGGGGGAGGCGGGTGCGGCAGGGTCGTAGACGTCGGCAGAGGAGGAAGGCGGGAGTGGGGCGGCGACAGGTGGGAGGAGAGGCGCTGGAGGGATAAGAGGCGGGAGGATGGTGTCGGTCCAAGCGAGGGGGCGAGTGGGAGGAGGGAGGGGGTCAGGAGGAGGGGTGGAGTAGTAGGGAGTGGACTCGTCGAAGACGACGTCAATGCTGCGGATGAGGCGATTGGTGGGAGGGTGGAGGAATAGGTAGCCTGGGGAATCACGATTGTGCCCAAGGTAGACGCACTCCAGAGCGCGAGGAGCGAGCTTGCCAGCAGCGCGGGAGCGGTCGGCCGGTGGAATGAGGACGAACGCCTTGCAGCCCCAAACACGAAGGCCTGCGGCGTCAGGCTTGGCCTTGGACCAGAGTTCTGTGGGGGAGGAGGAGGGATGCTGAGGGTGGGAGCGGAGATTGAGGAGGAGGGCGGCATGAATGAGGGCATAGCTCCAGAGGGAGGGAGGGGTGGAGGCGTGAGCAATGAGGCAGCGCGCAATCTTGGTGATCTCACGGATGCGACTCTCAGCGATGCCGTTTTGCTGAGGGGAGTGGGGAAGGGTGGTGGTCTGCTGAATGCCGTATGTTTTGCAGTAAGTGGAGAGAGTATGATTGATGAACTCACCCCCACCGTCAGAGTGAAGGCGGCCTATGGGACGTTTGAAGTGGTTGCGGCACTGCTCAGCCCAGTTGATGACCACAGCCGGCACCTGGTCTTTCGTGTGAAGAAAGAAGACGGTGGAGTACCGACTGTGGTCGTCGACGAGCACGAGCATGTACCTGTGCCCCTGACGGGAGCGGATGGGATAAGGGCCCCAAAGATCCATGTGAACAAGGTCAATGGGGGCGGGAGCGAAGGTGGGATGACTGTGATGGGGGGACTGTTTGAGCTTGCCATGAATGCATGATGGGCATGGGGGAGCAGGGGAGGAGGGGAGGGGAGGTAAGGTGGGAGGAAGGCTGTTAAGGAGGCGAGAGGTGACGGTGGAGCGAAGTGCGGCGAAGTTGGGATGGCCGAGTCTGTGATGTAGGAGCACTGCAGGATGGGAGAGGGCAGTAGAGGAGGAGGGGGATGGGGTGGGGGAAAAGTTGGGGGGGGAGGAGGAGGCGGATGGAGTAGAGGAGGAGGATATCGGAGGAGGGGGAGGGGGAGGGTGAGGGGGAGGGAGAAGGGGACCGGTGGAAGTACCAGCACGAGTGGTGACGTGACAAAAGGAGGGACGGGGTGTGCGGAGCGTGTAAAGGCGAGTGCGAGGGCAAAGGGGAATGCGCAGGAGGAAACGACCAGAGGCGGTGTGGTAGAGATCGCAGTAGGAAGCAAAGCCAGGGTATATGGCGGTAATGCCAACGCCTTGGAGTTCACGGTGGGAGAGGAGGTTATTGCGAAGGGTAGGGATGTGGAGACCGGTGACTGTACCGGATGGGAAGGCGGTGCAAGGAAGGGTGGAGAGGTGAGTGCAGGGGATGGAAAAGCTGGAGTCGGCACCATGAACCTGGGTGGGAAGTGGAAGGGGGGTGAGGGTGCCAGCGTCTTTTAGTGCGGTTTCGGTGGCCCCACTGTCAAGGACAAAGTCCAGGGTGGGGGGGGAAGGAGAGGGAGGGAACACAGAGTACTGGAGAGTTGTTTCATGGATAGAAGAGGGAGAGAGCGGCGGGTGCTGCTGCTGTAAGTACTGTTGCTGCTGCGGCTGCTGCGGTGGGAGAGACTGTGACGGTTGCGGCTGGAGAGATTGGGCTGCTGCTGCTGCTGGAAGCACCGCCGATGCTGCCGCGGTTGCTGCGGCTGGAGAGATTGTGGTGGCTGCTGCTGCTGGAAGCACTGCTGCTGCTGCGGATGGAGAGAACTGTGGCTGGTGCTGCTGCTGGAAGCACTGCTGCTGCTGCGGCTGAAGAAACTGTGGCTGCCGCTGCTGCTGGAAGGACTGCTGCTGCTGCGGCGGAAGGAACTGTGGCAGCTGCTGCTGCTGGAAGCACTGCTGCTGCTGCGGCTGAAGAGACTGTGGCTGCTGCTGCTGCAGGAAGGACTGCTGCTGCTGCGGTGGAAGGAACTGTGGCAGCTGCTGCTGCTGGAAGGACTGCCGCTGCTGCGGCTGGAAGGACTGCTGCTGCTGGGGATGGAGAAACTGTGGCGGGTGAGGCTGGAGAGATTGCGGCTGCTGTTGGTGTTGGAAGAACTGCTGCTGCTGCGATTGCCGCGGCTGGAGGAGATGTGGGGGGTGCGGCTGGAGAAATTGTGGTTGCTGCCGCTGCTGGAAGTCCTGCTGCTGCTGATGCTGGAGCTGCTGGAAACGCCGCAGATGGGGAGGGGGGGAGGGGGTGAGCAGGCGGAGATAAGGGGGGGGGAGGAGTGGAGGGTCGGAGTGTTGAGAAGGGAGGGGCGAGGAGTAACACTGCTCCAGTGAGGAGGGGGGAGAGGGGCAGGGGGGGTAGCAGTCATGATGGGCGACGGCGGGTGGACCCGCGGCGGCCAAGGGTGAAGTTGCTGCTGCGGAGGCTGCTGCACTTCCCCTGCTGCCGCTGCTGCTGCCGTTGGCAGGAGGAGGGAGGGGGGGGGGGGGGGGGGGGTAAAGGAGGGAGACAGCGGTGGAGGGCAGAGGCGTTCAAGGTGCAGGGAGCGACGGTGACAAGGGCGCAGGCGGCTGTGCGAACGTGCGGCGGCGGGAAGGGGAGGCGGTGGCAAAGTCGGGGGCGGCGGCGGCGAGCAGGCCGCGACGACGAGGGGCGCAGGCGACGGCGGAAGGGCCGCGGCGGCAAAACGAGGGACGGCGGCGGCAGGCAGGCCGCGGCAACGAGGGGCGCAGGGGGAGGGGGAGGGGGGGGGAGAGGAGTAGGGAGAGGAGGAAGGGAGGGTGCAGTTGCGGCTGAATCTGCAGGCGGTGACGGGGCAGTCACGGCGGCAGGAAGTGTGGGCGGGGATGGCGCGGTCGCGGTGGAGGATGGGCAGGCGGCGCCGAAGCAGTCGCGGCGGTAGGGCGGCGGCGGCGCAGTGGCGTTAACGGGAACCGCGGGGCGACGATGTTGCAGTTGCGGCGGGGGAAATTGCGGGAGGGTGGCGATGCAGAAGGGGCAGCAAGATGCGTGGGTGACGCGGAAGCAGGTGCGGCGGTGGGAGGGGAGGCGGCAATGCGAAATCGCGGCGGGGGGGGGGGGGGGGGGGGGGGGGGGGGTGGGGGCGGGGAGGTGACGACGAGCAGTCGCGGCGGCGGAATGCGCAGGCGGCGATGTTAGGTCGCGGCGGCGGGACGGGCAGGGGGCGACGAGCTGTCGCGGCGGCGGGACGGGCAGACGGCGCCGAAGCAGGCGCGGCGGCGGGAAGGGGAGGCGGCGACGTGACGTCGCGACGGAGGGACGGGCAGGCGGCGACGAGGCGTCGCGGCGGCGGGATGCGCAGGCGGCGCCGAAGCAGGCGCGGCGGCGGGAACGCGGCGACGAGACGTCGCGGCGGAGGGACGGGCAGGCGGCGACGAGGTGTCGCGGTGGCAGGATGCGCAGGCGGCGCCGTAGCAGGCGCGGCGGCGGGAACGCGGCGACGAGACGTCGCGGCGGAGGGACGGGCAGGCGGCGACGAGGCGTCGCGGCGGCAGGATGCGCAGGCGGCGCCGAAGCAGGCGCGGCGGCGGGAACGCGGCGACGAGACGTCGCGGCGGAGGGACGGGCAGGCGGCGACGAGGCGTCGCGGCGGCAGGATGCGCAGGCGGCGCCGTAGCAGGCGCGGCGGCGGGAAGGGGAGGCGGCGACGTGACGTCGCGGCGGAGGGACGGGCAGCGGGCAGGCGGCGACGAGGCGTCGCGGCGGCAGGATGCGCAGGCGGCGCCGAATCAGGCGCGGCGGCGAGAAGGGGAGGCGGCGACAGGGGGTCGCGGCGGGGGGGAGGAGGGGACAGCGGCGTTGCGCTCGCGGCGGTGGAATCCGCAGGCGAGGAAGGCGTAATCGCGGCGGGAGGGGGGGGGAACGGCGGCGACGGCGTAGGTCGCGGCGAGAGTATGCTAGTGATGGCTAGTTGAGCCACGCGTAGGAAAGGGTTTGTAGCTGTGGGGTGGGCCGCATGGGAAAAAAAAAACTGAAGGGAGGGAGAGGTAAGGCCTAGGAACAAGTAGCTCTATACCATGTGAAAGTAGCAAATTGAACAAGTGATCAGATTAGAGGAACAACCTAGCATACATAGTTGGAAGGGAAGGTTGGAAGGGAAGGATGAAAGTGACCATAGGTTGGGTTGACCTCACTTGGGGAAGTGAGGGAACCATAGGTCAAGTGGGTTGGGTTGCCCACACTTTGTAGAAGTGAGGCAACCCTAGGCCCACTTGGCTTGGGGTAACCTCAATTGTGGGAAGTGAGGTACCCACAAGTCAAGAGGGTTGCATTTGGGGGCTCCACCACAATTGGGTGGATTGGCACCCCAAAGTGCAAGACTACACCCAAAGTTGGGTGTAGTCCCAACCCAACTGTACACCACAATTGGTGTACAGTCACATGTGTTGGCATGCTACACAATATATATTTTAACATCCTCCTGCATCCCCTCACCTCGCCATCCATGCATGCATGAGCAGGTACCTCGACAGTGTGCTGGCCACGCTCATCCACAACGTCTCTGCCCGGGAAGCTTCCCTGCAGAAACCTTTCTCAGGTGTGCCTCCCTCCCTCCAACCTTTGTCCTTTGCATGTGCCATACCCCCTCCTGTCACGACACTTCTACTGCTGCTTAAACTAGTCACCCAAACTTATGCTGTGTGCTCAAGTCACAACTGGTGCTGACCGTCTCCTCCCCATCCCCATGTCATGCCCCTCGCCCCCACTACCATGCCGCTCGTGCCCATCCCCATGCCCCTCACCTCACCCTGTCGCAGCCCCTTCCTCCCGCAAGGCCCGTCGCAAACCAGCAGTAGCCCCACCTCCCTCGCCCCCACCACCCTCACTGGATCTGGCGCTGATAACCGCCTACCAGCTGCTATGCAAGGCCTACGTACGGGTGAGCGGGGTGCAAGGCCTATGTGCCGATGAGTGGGGTATGTGGGCAGTTAAGGGCGTGAGGCAGTGAGAACGCATGTCACATGTGTGCTGTGCTGTGCACCTGCGCCCATCGCCTTCCCTGGATCTGGCGCTGCTCTCTGCCTACCAGCTGCTATGCAAGGCCTACGTGCAGGTGAGTGTGGCATGTGAGCGGGTGAGAGGGGTGTGTGGGCATGTAACGCCATGAGGCGATTGAAATGCATGTGTGCTGTCTCGCCCCCGGCCTCTGCCCTTCCTCCCACCCTCCTCCATCACCTTGCTGCTCTTCAACTCTTCCCATTGCCCACTCACCCTCTTGAATCTCCCCAATCCCCCCCCCACTCGCTCCCCATTCCCCATCGCCCCGCTCCTCCACCCCTCTCCCTACTCATCTCACCGCCCCCACAGCTACTGGCTGCGTTCGTCTTAGACAGCAAGCTGCCGCACCACCCCTCTCCCTTCAACTCCGACCGTCAGGTGTGTCTTCAACTCCGACCGCCAGGTGTGTCGTCACGGACGCGCATGGATGCTTCAAGCGGGAGGTGCATGAGGGGTGTGCTGTGCGCCCCTAGCTTGGCTACAGCGCGCGCCAGTTCATTCCCCTAGCTCGTGTCAGTTCTACTGGCTGGCTGGCCAATGTGATGCTGGGTACACGCAGTAGGGGGTGGGTGGAGGCCTGCACTGGGGGGTGCAGAGACGCTCTAACAGTGGATGGTGGATGGTGGATGGTGGATTGTGGATGGTGGCTGGTGGATTGTGGATGGTGGATGGTGGATGGTGGATTGTGGATTGTGGATGGTTGATGGTGGATGGTGGATGGTGGATGGTGGATTGTGGATGGTGGATGGTGGATTGTGGATGGTGGATGGTGGATGGTGGATGGTGGATGGTGGATAGGCAGGACATTCCCCCCACTGCCACACTGCCGTATCTGCACTCCATTATCTCACACCCCTCAACAATTCCATCAACAATCCTCCCTCTCATTCCCCTTCATCTTCCACAACCCACCTGCGCTCCCTCCTCAGTGACCTCCCCTGCGCCCGCCCACCAGCACTACAAGAAGCGCTATGCAGTGCTTAAGAGGGTGCACCTGCCATCTCTTGCCTGTTGTTTCCCCTTCACCTCCCACAAACACCCCAGCGCCCCTCCCCCTCACACCCCTCCTTGTACGCCCGCCCACCAGCGCTACCAGCAGCGCTATGCGGTGCTCAAGAGGGTGCAGCTGCCCGAGCCGCTCTCCTACGCCGCCTTCCAACGTGCCGTCTCCCCGGCCGGCCTCTCCGTGCATCCTCCTTACCCCTACTGCCCTCTCCCCCTCTCCCCCTCTCTCCCTCTCCCTCTCTCCCCCTCTCCCCCTCTCCCCCTCTCCCCCTCTCCCCCTCTCCCCCTCTCCCTCTCTCCCCCTCTCCCCCTCTCCCTCTCTCCCCCTCTCCCCCTCTCCATCCTCCCTGTTGGCCTTCCCATGTTGCCCACCCATGCCTCACCTCTCCGTCTCCCCTGCTGACCTCTCTATGCGTTCCTATCCTCTTTGCCCTCCCCGTGCCCCCTCCATGCCCCATGTGCCCACCTGCCCTCCCCATTCCCGCACCTGCGCTCCTAATTTGGTCTCTCCCCGGCCTCCTCTCACTCGTTTCTTGCGTTCACTCTGCACCTTTCACTCTCCACTCCCCACCTTCAAGCTGCGCAGAGCACCTTTCATGGACCTCACAGCATGCTGGTTTCCTTTCACCACCCGCTGCTGCTTGCTGCTGTTCCACACAACCATGCATTCAACACCAGTGACTTTGTTGTCACTGCATCGGTGTTACTTTTGAGAATTCTAAAAAGCAACACCAATCAACACCAGTGATTCTGTTGTCACTCCTGCTTGCTGCACGCCCTATACCCCTCCCCATCCCTCTCTCCTTCCCACCCTAACAGGTACCAGAGCTCGACCAAATGCTGCTTGGTTTCGTCCGCACCACCGTCACCAACCTGCCCACCATTCACTCCATTCTCTCCCCACTGCCACCCACCTGCCCTCCCGTCCATACAGGTTCCAGAGCTCTACCAGATGTCGCTCGACCTCTTCCGCTGGACCCATTTTCTTACAACTGACGACCTGCCCCTTGCCCTCTACTCTCTCCCCCACCCCTGCAGGTACCAGAGCTCTACCAGATGTCGCTCGACTTCTTCCGCACCACCGCCACCAACCTGCCCACCATCCATGCACTCGCAGCCACAGCCGCGCCTGGAGGCACGGCGGGAGCGAGTGAGGCAGTGGAGGGGGAGGTGCAGCAGCTGGAGCGTGTGTGTGCCAGCAACGCCACGGCGCTCTTTGTGGCTCACAGGGCGGGGGAAGGGTCGGTGCTCAAGGCGTCTTTTGAGTTCGCCGCACATCCTTTCTTCCCTGTAGTCACTCTCAAGCGTGCTTAGGCTTCAGTGCTGCCGCCTCTGCATGTGTGAGCGTAAGTGAGCAATGCCACAGCAGGGGTGGGCGAGTGAGGCGGTGGAGGGGGAGGTGCAGCAGGAAAAAGATATCCTAGGGTGGCGCTTATATCCGGGGGGTGACGGTATTTCCCTGGCGCTTATAATTGGCATATGGCGCTCATATCCGCTCCTCGATTATAAGCGCATACTTATAGGCTTACGGATTATAGCCGCATGCTTGTGCCTTACACAATATAATCGCCACCCTATTTTTAAGTCTTTTTCATATAATAAGATTTTTTATCTACACAACGAGTCATTCGCTCACAAAAACAATTCCAACCTTTATCTAAGGTTACTTGCAAATAATACTACCGGTATATCTACCTACGAGCCTCTAATACAAGCTACATCGTTTTCCTTACGTCTACTCTAGTCATCAGCTGCGGTGGGATCATCTGGTTCGGCATCGGAGTCCGACTCAGGTTCCTCTACGTTGTTGCAGAAGAAGCCATTTGTTGAAAAGCTAGAATTGATGTATTGAGTAATGAGCCAAGAGGCCCTTTAGTACAAACAATGAGCAAGAGAGAGATGAAAGGGAAGCTTACCCTATTGGCCAATAAGTTGGCCAATGGGTGAGCTTGCTTGTGACCCAAGCAACCACAAATGTGTGTTGGCGGGATTGGTTGAGCTAAGGACCAATCCCAACCAACCACAAAATGTGGTTGGAGGGTACACTAACCAACCCCCCAATTTATAAGTGTGCTACAGATCTAATTCTAGCCTATGTATGTTGTATGAAATATGAAATTACAACACAACCCCCCAACATGCATAAGGCTAGAAGGCTAGAATCAAGAGGCGGGAGGCGACTTAGGAGGAGTGAGGCCAAGAAGACGAAGTAGGGAAGAGTGAGCGGCATGAGGAAGAGCTTTTGTGAAGATGTCGGCAAGGTTGGCCGCCGAATCAACCTTGTCGAGCCGAAGGTGCCCCGCCTGAACAAGATCGCGGATGAAGAAATGACGGAGCTCAATGTGCTTGGAGCGCCCGTGAAACACAGCATCTTTGGTGAGGTGAATGGTACTAGCATTGTCACACCAGATGGTAGGACAGCGCTGGGGGGCACCAAGTTCCTCAAGAAGGAAGGTGAGCCAGCGGGCCTCTTACGCAACCATGGTGGCGGCATACAACTCAGCCTCGCAGGAGGAGAGGGCGACAGCCGAGGAGCGGGTGGAGCGCCAGCTGATAAGGCCGCTGCCGAGAGAGAAGCCATAGCCCTGGGAGGAGCGACGATCTGGCCGGGAATCAGCCCAGGAGGAGTCACTGTAGCCGCTGAGGAGAGGTGGGGAGGGGCCGCGAAGGGTAAGGACATAGTCCTTGGTGCCGCGAAGGTACCGGAGGACACGCTTGGCGGCTTGCCAGTGCTCTTCCGTATGCTTGCCTGCCCCAACAAAACGAGCGAGGACGCTGATGGGGTAGGCAAGGTCAGGGCGAGTGGAGACCATGGCGTACACGAGGGAGTCGATGAGCTCGGGATAAGGATGGGAGGAGGCTGAGGGGGAGGTGGGTGGAGAGAGGTGGTGCCCGACAGAGAGAGGAGTAGGTTGGGCGCTGCCGCGGACCATGTCAAACCACTCCAAGACCTGCTGCAAGTAATGACCCTGGGAGAGAGAGATGGTGCGGGCGGAGCGGTTGCGGGTGATGGTCATGCCCAGGTAATGCTGCAGCTCTCCCAAGTCCTTGCACTTGAGACGGCTGCCCAACTCAGCCTTAACACGCTCCAGCTCGCCAAGGTCCGCAGTGAGCAGAATCATGTCATCGACATACACAAGGATGTAGAAGGGGGAGGGAGAGGTGCGGAGGAAGAGGCTGGCGTCAGAGCGAAAGGTGCGGAACCCAAGTTCAGCAAGGGTGGCGGCAAGCTTAGCATGCCACTCCCTCGGGGCCTGTCGGAGCCCATACACAGGGCGACGCAGCTGCCAGACAGATTCTGCAGGGAAGGGAAGGTGAAAACCGGCTGGACGCTCCATGTAGATAAGCTCGCGGAGGACGCCTTGTAGGAAGGCATTAGAGACGTCCATCGAGTGGATCTCCATATTGAGGCGAGCGGTGAGGTCGAGCACGGCGCGAACAGTAGCAGGCTTGGCAGTGGGGGAGAAGGTATCGAAGAAGTCAAAACCATACCGCTGCGTGAACCCCTTGGCACAGTAACGAGCCTTATAGACGGGCGGCTCCCCTGGCAGCTGTTTGACACGAAACACCCACTTCCCCTTCACCACGTTTGTAGAGGGGGGAGGGCGAGGCACATCAACGAAGGAGGAGTTGGCGACAAAGGCCTCCAGTTCCTTGATAATGGCGGCGAGCCGGAGCGGGGCGTCGGGGCAAGCCATGGCCTCCTCATACGTGGTAGGGATGAAAACGGAGGGAGTAGAGGAGAATGTGAATACTGGTGTCCCAGAAAGGTCGAAGGTGATGGGTAGAAGGGAAGGGTCACAGAGGTGGAGGTCAAGGAAATCCTCATGGGAGTCCTCACAGAGGGAGGTGTGGAAGGAGCGGATGACCATTGGTGCCGCTGGTGCCGCTGCACGTGCCGCTGCTGGTGCCGCTGCTGGTGCCGCTGCTGGTGCCGCTGCTGGTCCTGCTGCAGGTGCCGCTGCTGGTCCTGCTGCTGGTGCCGCTGCTGGTCCTTTTGCTGGTGCCTCTACTGGTCCCGCTGCTAGTGCCGCTGCTGGTGCCGCTGCTGGTCCTGCTGCTGGAGCCGCTGCTGGTCCTGTTGCAGGTGCCGCTGCTGGTCCTGCTGCTGGTGCCGCTGCTGGTCCTGCTGCTGATGCCACTGCTGGTCCTGTTGCTGGTGCCTCTGCTGGTGCCGTTGCGTATGCTGCTGCTGGCGCAGCTGCTGGAGAGGTGGCAGAGGGGGCTGCTGCAGGAGGAGGTTGATGCAGAACAGCCTGGAAGAAGTGGTGAAGGAGAGGGGAGAGTGGGGGGAGGGTAGAGGTAGAGAGGGTAACAGGGGGCAGTGCACCAAGGATACTGTCACGTGACCTGGTATGGGGGTACCGGGTAAGTACGGTGCGGGGAGGGGGGGAAGGACGAGTCGGCGGCGAGGGAGGTGAAGGAGGGGCGGGAGGGGCACTAGGAGAGGAATGTGAGGGGGAGACGGGAGAGGACAAAGGTTCCGGGTCAAATATATCACCAAACGAGGGAGGGGCACCGTGGGACGGGGACGACGGTGGGGGGGGGGGAAGGGAGGATGGGGGGAGGAGGAAGTAGTGGGGGAGGGGTGGTGTCAGACCAGACAAGGGGACGGGGAAGACGGGGGAGTGGGTCAGTGGATGGGGGAGAGGAGTAGTAGGGAGTGGACTCATCAAAGACCACATCCCTACTGCGGAATAGACGACCTGAGGGGGGATGGAGGAAAAGGTAATCAGGTGAGTAGGAGTTATGACCAAGAAACATGCAGAGAAGGGTACGAGGGGAAAGCTTTCCCATAGAACGGGAGCGGTCAGCGGGGTGAAGAAGGACATATGCCTTTGAGCCCCAGACACAAAGAGATGAGACATCAGGCTTCTCGTTCGTCCACAGCTCAGTGGGGGTGGTGGATGGGAGAAGGGGGTGAGGGTAAAGGTTAGTAAGGAGGGCGGCATGAAGGAGGGCGTAGCCCCACAGAGAAGGAGGGCAAGAGGCGTGGACAAGAAGACACCGGGCAGTTTTGGTGATCTCTCGAACACGACTTTCAGCCACACCGTTCTGCTGTGGGGAGTGAGGGAGGGTGTAAGTCTGAAGAATGCCATGAGACTAACAATAGGAGGATATTTGGTTGTAAAGGAACTCACCACCACCATCAGAGTGAAGGCGGCAAACAGGGCGCCCAAAATGGGTGTTTGCCCGCTCGAGCCAGGCAATGATCGCAGTCGGGGCATCTGCCTTCGTCTGAAGAAGAGAGACGGACGAGTACCGACTGTGATCATCGACGATTACGAGGAGGTATCGATGACCCTGGCGAGTGCGAGAGGGATTGGGACCCCAGAGGTCCATGTGAACAAGATCAAGTGGCTGAGCAGCAGCGGAGGGGGAGCTCCGGTGCGGCTGCTGCTTGAGCTTGCTCTGAACGCAGACGGTGCAGGGGGGGGCAGGGGATTTGGGGAGGGGAGGGAGGGAGGAGGGGAGACCGTGGAGGAGACCGGAGGAAATAGAGGAGCGTAGAGTAGCGAAGTTAGGGTGACCTAGCCTGTGATGGAGGAGGACGGCAGGGTGGGAGAGGGAGCGACAGGAGCAAGAGGAGTCAGGGGGGGGGCGTGAAGGGAGGTCCGGGTTAGTGGGAGGGAGAGGAGGGGGTGGGATGAGAGGGTGGAGGGGGGGACGAGAGATGACCTGACAGGAGGGGAGGCGAGGAACCCGCAAGGTGTACAGACGGGAGCGAGGGCAAAAGGGAATGCGAGAAAGTAGCTGACCGGTGGCGGAATGGTAGAGAGCGCAATAGTTAGCATGACCTGGGAATACTGTGGTGATACCGGCTTGCTGAAGGGACCTTTGCGAAAGGAGATTAGCGCGAAGAGAGGGTATGTGGAGACCGGTGATAGTGCCTGAGGGGAAGAGTGGGCAGGGGAGAGTCGAGGTGTTATGTCAGGGGATAGAGAAGCTGCTGTCGGCGCCAAGGAGGGAGGTAGGCGTTGGGAGGGGGTGCAAGGTGCCAGCATCGCGAAGAACTGTGTCAGTGGCGTCGCTGTCGAGGACGAAATCGACTGTGGGGGGGAGGGAGGAGGAAGGGACAGAGGACTGGAACGCAGTTTCGTTAGTGCTAGAGGAGTATGTGGTAGGTGCAGCTGATGTGGCTTGTTTGACCATACCAGCAATACCAACGGATGAGAAAGGTGGGACATTGCTTGAAGTGGCGGAGCTTGTGGAACAATGCGGAACTAAGTTCTGCTGGGAAGTTGGGGGAGGAGGAGGAAGAGGCAGCTGCGGTTGTAGGTCAAGGTGCTGCTGCAGGCGGTGAAGCAACTGCTGGAGCTGGAGGAGGAGGTGCCGGAGCTGCTGCTGTTGCTGCCGTTGCTGCTGCTGCTGCTGATGCTGCTGCTGCTGCTACTGCTGCTGCTGCCGCCGCTGTTGCTGCTGCTGAGGAGGAGGAGAGAAGGGTTGACTGGGGGCATGGTGGGCGTGGGTGGAGAGTTTGAAGTGAAGTCCCCGAGTCGGGCCATAGCGAGGCACATATTCACGAGGAGAGAAGGCTGCCGCTGCGCCACAGCCTGCGCTCAAACCCCTGATACCACAATATCCTGCGAGTCTCCCTTGACTACCACCACAGCTACCACTATGCCCTCCTCCATGCCCACCGGCACCACTGTTGCTGCATGCCAGGGCGACTGTTGCCATGGAGAAAGCAATGTGGGGTGTGGGCGGTCACGGCATGGCGCAGGCGAGGAGGGCATGAAGGTGTGCGGTATGTGCTGTCAGGTGTGCGGTATATGCTGTCAGGTGTGCGGTATATGCTGCCAAGTGTGCGGTATGCCAGGGAGGCGAGCGGGGAAGGAGGGCGTGCAACGAGTGCGCGGGGGGGGAGAGCGTGGACGACCGGAGCGGGGACGAGCAGGGCGGACGAGCAGGGCAGACGAGTAGTTCGTGCAGACGAGCAGGGGGTACGGACGGCCAGGGTGCGGTTGACTAGGGCGTGTGACGGGCAGGGCGCGGACGTGAAGGGAAGATGAGCAGGGCGCGCGGACGGGCAGGGCGCGGACGCGCGGGGCGGACGAGCAGAGCGCGCGGACGGGCAGAGCGCGGATGGGCAAGGCGCGGACGCGAAGGGCGGACGAGCAGAGCGCGCGGACGGGCATGGCGCGGACGCGAAGGGCGGACGCGCGCGGACAGGCAGGGCGCGGACGGGCAGGGCGCGGATTTGGGCGCGAGAGAGTAGACCAGAGCGTGGAATGTGCAGATCTGAGCGCGAAATGTGCAGATCTGAGCGCAGGAGGAGTAGATCTGAGCTGGGGAGGAGTAGATCTGAGCTCGGGAGGAGTAGATCTGAGCTCGGGAGGAGGAGATCTGAGCTCGGGAGGAGTAGATCTGAGCTCGGGAGGAGGAGATCTGAGCTCGGGAGGAGTAGATCTGAGCTCGGGAGGAGTAGATCTGAGCTGGGGAGGAGTGGATCTGAGCTGGGGAGGAGGAGATCTGAGCTGGGGAGGAGGAGATCTGAGCTCGGGAGGAGGAGATCTGAGCTCGGGAGGAGGAGATCTGAGCTCGGGAGGAGGAGATCTGAGCTCGGGAGGAGTAGATCTGAGCAGGGGAGGAGGAGATCTGAGCTCGGGAGGAGGAGATCTGAGCTTGGGAGGAGTAGATCTGAGCTGGGGAGGAGTAGATCTGAGCTGGGGAGGAGTAGATCTGAGCTGGGGAGGAGTGGATCTGAGCTCGGGAGGAGGAGATCTGAGCTTGGGAGGAGTAGATCTGAGCTGGGGAGGAGAGGGTGGCCTAAGGTCCGAGGGATTAAGGCGTGAGCCAATAGCTCATGATACCATGTTGAAAAGCTAGAATTGATGTATTGAGTAATGAGCCAAGAGGCCCTTTAGTACAAACAATGAGCAAGAGAGAGATGAAAGGGAAGCTTACTCTATTGGCCAATAAGTTGGCCAATGGGTGAGCTTGCTTGTGACCCAAGCAACCACAAATGTGTGTTGGTTGGGATTGGTTGAGCTAAGGACCAATCCCAACCAACCACAAAATGTGGTTGGAGGGTACACTAACCAACCCCCCAATTTATAAGTGTGCTACAGATCTAATTCTAGCTTATGTATGTTGTATGAAATATGAAATTACAACACCATTTGCTGCAATCTCATCATCCATCTCGATTTCATCGCCCTCGAGCTCATCTCGCCTGTGTTGCAGGTAGAGCTTGTCCTGGGACCCATCCAGGGCGTTGCTGATGCCGCACGTGAGAAATGCCCGTTAAATCAGGTCCTTGGGCATGGCCTTCCAAGCCGCTAAGATCCACTTGAGTGTCACCTCGGGTGGAGGCTTCTTGATGTTGCCTGCCACGAAATTCAAGAACCAGAGTCATTACGGTTTACAAAACGATAAACACACACACATATGGGCGGCCGGTCTCACCTTTCTTCGTCAAGGTGTGGACCCCCTCGCTCTCAAACCACTCCTGATAGAGTTGGCGAACGGCGGCCTTGAAGGAGCGATTCACCGCGACATCGAGGGGTTGAATCTCCGAGGTGCAGCCAGCTGGAATAACGGCAGGGACAAGATTCAACTCGCCGAACTTCTGCTTCACCTCCGCATTCAGGTGCCTGCGGTACGAATCCAGGACGAGCATTGCTTTGCGGGGGCGGACTCTGAACTTGGGGTTGACGTACGGCTTGACCGCCCCGTCGAGCCACGCGATGACACCGTTCGCCTCCATCCAACCGTTGGGATTGACGGACACGACGACATCTGCACAGCAACAAACACACTTATATTAGTATAAACTAATAACACGATATACATGTAGCAGTGGGTGGTAAAGCTTACCTGAAGGGAAATTCCCTTTGGGGACAGTCTTCCGTTTGAAGAAGACCCACGGCTTCAGCTTCTCACTGCTGGCGGTGCAGGCGAGCATCACTGTAACTCGCTCTTTCTGATAGCCGCCGCTGCGGATGGGCACAGAGCGCAAGCCCACCTCTTCGACGGTGCGTGCGGCTGGCATCTCGAGCTAGAGTGGCGTCTGGTCCGCGTTAATAATCCACTAAGGGGTCGATCTTGTATTGGCGGCGGGTGTGACGCACAAACTTCCAGAAGTTCCTGACATCAAGCTCGCAGTCTGGGAGTATGGATGGGAGGAAACGAGAGAAAAAATAAACACATGATGAGTGACGGGATGGGATAATACCGTCAGGCGAGAACATGCAAACACCGCAAAACAAAAAACTGTAAACGACGGATTAAAAAACAACTTACTAGCCGCAAGCTTCTGGCCGACCCTGGTCTTTGCTAGGGTTGTCAGGTTCCAGCAGCGGTGAAAGCGATCCGTCCACCACTGAGAGCCGGCCCACTTTACCTCTGGATGTAGTTCTTTCATCACCTCGTGCGACCACTTCTGCAGGCGTGCGATGGAGACGGCAAGACACTTAGCTCAGTGGGCATAAACTTCCTGTAAACCTCTGCTTCCATGTCGCGATACCACGAGCTCCTTCCGCGCCCATGAAGGTGCTTGCGAGCAGCATGCACGCCCTCCAACTCAGCCTTCCGAGTCTTCCACTTTGCTAGTGACCTTCAGGAGATGCCGGATTCGCGAGACATCCGCCGCACACTCATCTGACCGGATTCAAGCTTAAGAATCCACTGCAGCTTCTCCTGTGAAGTGTAAAAATGGCGCTTGTGAGTTGTAGGCTTGTGCCTGGGGGAGGGAGGACGGGCATCGCGATTCTTGCGAGAAGGGTGGGGCCGTTTTTTATTAGGAGGGGGATAGGTGGGAATAGGCAGGTGCTCGGGAAGATCGTCGCCAACCCAGAACTCCACACCATCCTCGGCACCGGTCGCGGATTCGTCCAATGGGCAATCAGCCGGGATCCCCCAGCGTGGCGACGGTGCGGAGGAAGATGCTTCGGCGCCGCTGCGGTCGGGTTCGGACAGGTAAGCGTCGAACTCCGAGTAGCCAGGAGGAAGGAGAAGTTGCAGAACCCCTTGACGTGGAACACTGAAGACTGGCGGCTCGGGAGGGGACGGAGGAGCGGGAGGAGCCGGAGGCGTCGGGGGAGTGGGAGGGTTAGGAGGCATTGGAGGAGTGGGAGGAGCAGGAGGCACGACTAGCTGTGGTGGAGGGACGGTGTGAGGATCTAGGATCGAGCTCAGAAAAGAGAATGTGAATTGAATGATCACCTGGGTACAACACGAGGCTATATATAGGCTTGACACAAGGCCCCGTAACCAGGTGTTACGCGAAGGTTCCGCGGGTCGCGAAGCGTCCCGAACAGATCCTTCCCGAATTCGGTAGAAGGCAATTCGGTGGCAACCGAAAAGCCAGAATTCGGTGCACGCAACCTAGCTCGGTGCTATAACTATAATAAAATATAGGAAAGCACCTAGCCTAGGAAATCAAGCAATTCATGCATGCATATAATTTTCCTATGCTAGAAATAGCATAATAAAATAAAGGCAAGTAAGCATAGCTGACATAAGCCGTCGTACTCTCACAGACGGGCACAGGGCGGCTCTGCCACTGCGAGTAGTCACGGTTGTTTTTATGGGTATTTTTTTTAGCAATAGGTTGGCGACGGAAAGGAATATGCGTGCCTGGAAGGCCCACCATGGTCACGGCAGGCCAAACGAAGAAAAAATTGTGAAGAGAAATTTGAGAATGGGGGCTGTATGAAGCCCTCGCCCGAGACCCCTCCAGTTTCGCGGCCCGGCCTCCTCTTCGGGGAAGGGGTGGCCACATTCAAGATTCCCTGCAGAGGAGCTGAGCTGGTCAGCTCTATGCCTCGGTGGAGGGGAATCATGCTCTAGATGGGCACGTCGTGGCTGAACCATGACGTGCCCTAGACCGCATGCCCTGATTGGGCAGTCGTGATACGAAGTACGTGTGCGCTGGCATGGGCTAGGTTCACGTTCGATGAACCAGGCCTGGCCAACAAGGTGTGGAAGGCGTAAAGCCACGTCTTGTTGGCCTTTTCACGCGAAAAACATGCACGGTTTCGAACGTTCTTGACTTAGGTGAATCCGCCTTTACAAATGCTTCGATTTCATATATTAAAAACTTAATTTCAATTTCGACATAACACTAACGCCGGCGCTTATAAATTTACTACATTATAAGCCCACCCCCCTAAAAAAACCTGTTTTATTATACCCCCCCATGGGGGCTTATCGGGGGGGTGACGGTAGTGCATTCGATGTGAATATGCATTAGATGTGATCAAATTAATGCATTCGATGTGATACGGTACCGTATGTAAAACCGTTTGTACACAATGAGATGGTTCTTTCGTATCCTATTTTTGTCCCATTTACCTATAGTATAGCTTGAGCCCTGTTGATGCGCTGGTGGTTTCATTAGGATTTACCGTCATCGCCCACACATTTAAGTTTTGGTTTACCGACATTTACCACCATCAGCGCTACAACCTCCACCAGAGTACCATACTATGATAGCTCCAGCTTAAGTTCGGTGGGTACTGTTCAGTAATGGTGCAGAAATGGAACAAGCTTATACCATATAATATTGCAGTAAGTCTTTTTTGTATAGTATGATTTGTTGAGAGTGCATGCATACAGTGGCATAACAAGTGATTTGTGTAGGTTTTCTATCTAGGCAATGACAGTCATTAGGGTAAACAAAGCAACATCCCAATTCACAACCTATTTACAGTACAATCATATCCATTGTTCAGAATCCTAAACATATTAGTGCTGCGGCCATATTTCTTAACGATCGACATGCCGCATGTGTCTCCACGCCTTACACTGTACAGTCGCTTGGTCGAACATGAAATGCCAGAGAGTGGTCGGGCGTCAACAACATCCACACAAATCTGTAGGTCAACCATCAGGTTGAACAGAATGGAAGAGGAAGAACAAGGCCTGCACATATGACCTCCATCCATACATACTCACAGACAGTCACACAGACCCACGAGAGACACTGAGGACAGTCCAACGAACGGACGGACACACGGACGCATGCACACGCACATATTTTAAACGGCGGTGAGGAACAAAAGTGCAGCCACCTCTCACCACAACCCACCATTTCCGACAGAATCTTGCATGGAACTGCCTGAAACTACTCCCAGCATCAGGTTTCTTGCACCCCCCTGATCTTGTGGCTCATGCCCCCAACCCCTCGACTTCAGAGCATTGCTTTATTGCGAACAGGTTCACAACAACACCACCCACATTCACATCCTCCCACTCATATTCTCCACACCCACACCACTCCCCATTCACCCTGGACACACGAGCGTGTTCAATGAAAGCGCGGGACCCTGAACTCTGGACACACTCGCATCCCCAAACTCCCCATTCACCCTACTATCCATCCCTGGCCTCTAGAGTCGACTCATAAGTCAGCTCCCACACCACACACACTCACATCCCCCACACTCCCCATTCACCCTGGACACTAGACTATCCATTCCTGACCGCACCTTAACTTTTGAGAATTCTCAAAAGTGATTCACCTTGGAGGCTAAGCTATCCATTCCTAACCGCACCTGAACTTCTGAGAATTCTCAAAAGTGATTCACCCTTGACAATAGGTTATCCTGCACCATCCGAGTCTCCTGCAGTGGACTATACAGCAGCAGAGCATCGTACCCAAAATCATTCCCTCACACACCTACTCTTACATCCCCATTTCCACAGCAGCAACCACCACCCACCACCCCCCCCTCCCCCCTCCCTATTCCTGCACGCACCCTTGTGTCAGAAGCTTCCAGGTCGAAACCTCAACTACACAACAGAGTCAACGCTTGAAGACTTGGTTTGGGAAACTCCTTAGAAGAGATTCGGTGAGAAAGCACAACACAATCACGCCCAAAACCCAGCAGTTGCGGAAGGCAAACTGGGCCTAATTCCCAGCTTTGCAATCTTGGTCTAGTCCAGCGTGGGATATTCAAGGGCATATGAGTCAAGTTTAAGCTCGAATCGCGCTAGGGACTCGAAAAATATCAAGTTACGAGTCTACATTTTCCACAGAAAAAAACTGGACGGTTCGAGTCGAGTTTAATATGTCAAACTCATATGCTATAGTCTGTGTAGGCTGTAGTGGGGTAGACAATATGGGGTACAACACTTTTAGGTTTTCCTACTTGTACCCACCTGCTTGCTAGTTCATCCATTCCTCATTCTTCACATGGTATAGAGCAAGTACCCTCGTGGGAACGCTTCTCAGGGCCCACCACCTAACTCGATCTTTTTTCCTGCACGAGGCGCGCCCCGTAGGCCGCCCTCACGTCGCGCCCTCTTAGAGGCCCCTCGACGCCGTCCTTTGCGGCCCCGTCGCCGCCCCTCTAGGCCCCTCGCGGCCCCTTCACGGCCCCGTCGCCGCCGCTCTAGGCCCCATCGCCGCCCCTCTAGGCCCCTCGCGGCCCCTTCGCGGCCCCGTTGCCGCCCCTAGCGGCCCCGTCGCCGCCCCTCTAGGCCCCTCGCGACCCCTTCGCGGCCCCGTCGCCGCCGCTCTAGGCCCCGTCGCCGCCCCTCCAGGCCCCTCGCGGCCCCTTCGCGGCCCCGTCGCCGCCCCTTGCGGCCCCGTCGCCGCCCCTTGCGGCCCCGTCGCCGCCCCCTCTAGGCCCCTTACGGCCCCTTCGCGACCTTGTCGCCGCCCCTCTTGGCCCCTCTGCGACCCCGTCGCCGCCCCTAGCGGCCCCGTCGCCGCCCCTGGAGGCCCCGTCGCCGCCCTTCGCGGCCACCTCGCCGCCCTTAGCGGCCCCGTCGCCGACCCTAGCGGCCCCGTCGCCGCCCCTAGCGGCCCCGTCGCCGCTCTTCGCGGCCCCATCGCCGCCTCTACCGGCCCCGTCGCCGCCTCTACCGGCCCCGTCGCCGCCTCTACCGGCCCCTTCACCGCTGAGCCGCCCAGCAGCTGAGCAGCCGAGCCACCACGCCGCCAGCCGCCCAGCAGCCGAGGCGCCCAACAGCCGAGCCGCCGAGCCGCCCAGCAGCCGAGCCGCCGAGCCGCCGCGCCGCCCAGCAACCGAGCCGCCGAGCCGCCCAGTTGCCGAGCCGCCCAACAGCCGAGCCGCCGAGCCGCCCAACCGCCGAGCCGCCGAGCCGCCGTGCCGCCCAGCAGCCGAGCCGCCGAGCCGCCCTGCCGTCGAGCCGCTACTGTTCCTACCGGCGCGCCCCGGCCCTACTTCCTTGGACTGGTGAGATCACTCCCTGCTAGGCCACTGCAGTCATGGCTACCTCCAGTGTCCTTACCTTTGATACTGAGGGTCGTGCTGTTGACTTTGAGGTCTGGGTCGATGACCTCCAGCTGTTCCTACAGTGCGATAGGGCAGACGGACTCTCCCTGTTCGATCTCACCTCTGGTGCCTCTCCTGCCCCGCCTGCTACTGCTGACAGCACTGTTCGCTCACAGTGGGCCACGCGCGATGCTGCTGCCCGTCTTGCTGTGCGTCGCCACTTACCGACCACTGAGCGTGCGCACTTTAGCCAGTACAAGAGTGCTAAGACCTTGTACGACGCTGTAGTTGCACGCTACTCTTCCCCTGCCACTGCTGCGCTTAGCCGCCTCATGCTACCGTACCTGTTCCTTGACCTTGCTGCCTTTCCTACAGTCGCTGACCTCATTACGCACCTTCGCACTAGCGACACTCGCTACCGCGCTGCGCTTCCTGCTGAGTTCTGTGCCAAGAACCCCCCCCCCATGTACATCACCCTCTACTACATAGTCACCCGGCTCCCTGACTCCCTTCGCTTAGTCAGGGACCACTTCCTCTCAGTTTGCCCCACCACACTCACCGTTGACCTCCTCGAGGAGCGCCTCCTAGCAGCAGAGAAGAGCATAGTCACTGTAGGAGCCTCTCGTGGTGACCCTCGCACCCCCGTCTTTGAGGGGTGTTCTCCCTCCCCCCTCTTGCCCTCTGTTGCTTCTGCTGCTGCGGCCGACCTCGTTGGCTTCGAGTCGGTCGGCGCTGCGTCTGCCCCTAGCGGGAGACGCCGCACCGGCAAGGGCAAGGGGGGCAAGGGCGTTGGAGGGGCTGGCGGGGGCGGTGGAGGTGGTGGTGGAGGCAGTGGAGGGGGTGGGGGTGGTGGTGGGAGTGGTGGCGGGGGTGGAGGTGTCGGTGGCAGCAGTGGAGGCGGAGGAGGCGGCGGCGGTGGCGGAGGGAGCGGAGGCGGCGGAGGTGGCGGAGGCGGCGGAGGTGGCGGAGGCGGCGGAGGCAGCGGTGGAGCTGGTCGCGGCTCTGCGCAGCAGAGTGGCTCCGGTGGTGGTCCGCGCCAGCAGCAGCAGCGCAGTCGTGAGACCTTGTCCCCTCAGCAGCTTCGTGAGTGGTACGCTGGGCGTCAGCGGGGTGGGGGTACTGGTCCCTGCACCTACGTCCTCCGTACCGGCGACCGCGCTGGTGAGCAGTGCGGGGGCACGCACTCCACCCAGCGCTGCTTCGGCCGCCTGACGGACGCGTGGCGTCACTAGTTCCCTGACGCCACTGAGATCCCTCGCTGGGGAGATCTGTCTAGGGCGGGGGTTGCTATCTTTGATCTTGATTATGATGCTATTCTTGCTGCCATGTATGCTGTGTCTGATAGTGTTGAGGGTGACTATTACCGGTGTGTTCCGCCTGACCCACGCATTGAGGCTGCTGCTCTAGGTGCTAGTGCGTCTGCTGCCCCAGGTGCTGGTGAGTCTGCTCTCTCAGGTACCACGTCTGCTCAGGCCTTACACACCTTCACCCTTGACTCGGGTGCTTCCCGCTCCTTCTTTCGAGACCGCACCACGCTTACGCCGCTTAGTCGGCCGGTTGCGGTCTCCCTGGCGGACCCCTCTGGGGGTCCTGTCCTTGCTAGCTTCTCCACTGTCTTACCGTGTCCGGCAGCCCCCTCTGGCACCCTGTCAGGTCTCTACCTCCCCTCGTTCTCTACGAACTTGGTGAGTGGAGCTGATCTACAGGATAGGGGGGTTGACCAGTTCACGCCTGCGAGTCAGCGGGTGACCCACTGTACGTGTGCTCGGACGGGCCGACACTTGGCCACGTTTACCCGTCGGCCGGGGTCGAGCCTGTACACACTGACTACTGAGTCTCCTCCGGTTGCTGAGTCTGGTCAGGTAGCTGCGTCGAGTCAGGTGTTTGCTGCAGCGTCCAGGTCTGGTCCTGAGTCTGCGCCCTGCTCGTGTCGTCTCCTGTCCGACCAGACTCTCCTTTGGCACTACCGCCTTGGTCACCCCTCCCTGCCTCGTCTCCGAGGCATGGCCTCACGTGTCCTTGTCTCTGGTCTCCCCCGGTCCCTCCCTCCCCTACCTCTGGGGCCTGCCCCTACCTGCGTCCCCTGCGTCGAGGGGCGGCAGCGCGCCGCCCCTCACTCCTCCGAGTTTCCTCCGACAGAGGCTCCCCTGCAGACTCTTCACATGGACGTGTGGGGCCCCGCCCGCGTCCGTGGCCAGGGTCACGAGCGTTACTTCCTGTTGGTGGTTGACGACTACTCGCGTTACACCACGGTGTTCCCCTTGCGCAGCAAGGGTGACGTCACTGAGGTGTTGATCGACTGGATCCGCGCAGCTCGTCTCCAGCTCAGAGAGAGTTTCGGCTCGGACTTTCCTGTTCTGCGTCTGCACTCTGACAGAGGCGGGGAGTTTTCCTCTGCCCGTCTGGGAGCCTTCTGTCGTGCACAGGGCATCCGCCAGACCTTCACGCTTCCGGCCTCTCCGCAGAAAAATGGGATTGCTGAGCGCGGCATTGGCATGGTCATGGACGTCGCTCGTACGTCCATGATCCATGCGGCTGCTCCCCATTTTCTGTGGCCGTTTGCGGTTCAGTACGCAGCGCATCAGCTCAACCTTCAGCCCCGGGTCTCCTTGCCAGAGACCTCCCCCACCTTGCGGTGGACGGGGAAGGTTGGCGATGCGTCTGCGTTTCGGGTCTGGGGATCTCGGGCGTTTGTCCGCGACTTGTCTGCGGACAAGCTGTCCCCTCGTGCTGTTCCCTGCGTCTTCCTTGGCTTCCCCCCTGACGCGCCTGGTTGGCAGTTTTACCACCCCACCTCGCGCCGTGGTCTGTCCTCCCAGGACGTCAGCTTTGACGAGTCGGTGCCTTACTACCGTCTCTTCCCCTACCGCACTGCGCCCCTCCCCCCGCCGCCGATCTTCCTTGCGCCAGGTCCTCCCCCGGTAGACCCCCTCCCCCCTCAGGGTCCTACCCCATCAGGTGTGTCCCAGGTAGACGCAGTTGAGCCTGTCGAGGTAGCTGTTGACTCTGGTGCTGCTAGGGGCGCTGAGCCTGCGGGTGCCGGGTCTGGGGGTGCGGAGCCTGGGGGTGCTGAGTATAGGGGTGCTGAGCCTGGGGGTGCTGAGTCTGGGGGTGCTGAGTCTGGGGGTGCTGAGTCTGGGGGTGCTGAGCCTTGGGGTGCGGAGCCTGGGGGTGCTGAGCCTGGGGGTTCGGAGCCTGGGGGTGCGGAGCCTGGGGGTGCTGGGTCTGCTCGTGTGGCCTCTGGTGGTGCTCCATCGAGGCGGGAGCTACTCTCTCCGCAGGAGCTGCGCGAGTGGTTTGCCCGGCGCTGGAGCCGTGCTGCTGGAGCTGGAGGTACTACTGTTGCTGCTGGTCCTGGAGGTGCTCGTCCTGGCGGTTCTGGAGCTGCTAGGACTGTGCTGGCGGTACTGGAGCTGACGATCCTGCTGGAGTTGGTGCTGCTGGAGCTGCTGGAGTTGCTGGAGCTGGAGCTGCTGGGGGTGTTGGCGCTGGTGGTTCTGCTGGCGCTGGTGCTTCTGAGGGTGCTGGAGTTGGCGCTGTTGGAGCTGGAGGTGCTGCTGGCGCTGGTGCTGCCGCTGGGGGTACTGGTGCTGTCCCTGCTGGTTCTGGAGGCGCTGCGCGGCCGAGGCCGTACTTCGTTCTGCTCCTTGAGCAGGTTCTTGGTCTCCCGCCCTCTACTGGTCCTGCTCCTCCCTTAGCGTGTCCACAGCCTGTCCAGTCGCGGTCACAGTTACAGCCCGCCTCCCCCCTGCCTGCTCCTTCTCCCTACACTGGTCCTACTGGAGGTCTTGCTGAGCGTCGTGAGCCTGCGTCTCGTCCTGCGTCGCCTGTTCGTGCTGCTCGCACTAGTGGTCGTGCTCCGCGTCCGCGTCCTCCTGCGGTCCCCGGCACACACCAGATGGCACTGCGTCCTTCCACTGCTCCTTTGCGTGTCCCGTTGCCGTCTCCTCCAGAGTCCTCTCTTCCTACTCTTGCTGACCCGGAGTCTGACTCTCTTCGTGCTGCCAGTCCTACTGTCACGCGTCTCCTGGCTACTGTTGTCACTGACCCTTCTTTTGAGTCCACTGCTGCGTCTGCCTTAGTTGCTGAGCTTGTCGACTTTGCTGCTCGCTGTCGTCTAGACTACGCTGCTAGTCTTGTTGCTGAGTCTGAGTCTGTCTGTCCTCCGTCCGTCGGGGGTGAGTGTGCTCTTAGCACGGACGTCCTTGAGGACAGGCAGGAGGAGTTCCAGTGTTTTGCTGCTGCTTTGCCTCATCTCGTGTCCACGCTGATTGCCCCTGAGGGAGACCCGGATGCACCAGACATCCCGACTCCTCGATCGTACGCTGAGGCGATCGAGGGTCCCTACTCCTCACAGTGGCAGTCAGCCATGGACGCAGAGATGGCTTCCTGGAAGTCCACAGGCACCTACGTCGACGAGGTTCCCCCACCTGGGGCGAACATCGTCAGTGGCATGTGGATTTTCAGGGTGAAGCGGCCGCCGGGTTCTCCGCCTGTCTTCAAGGCGCGTTACGTGGCTCGAGGCTTCAGTCAGCGGCAGGGAGTTGACTACTTTCAGACCTTCTCTCCCACCCCGAAGATGACCACTCTTCGGGTGCTGCTGCACATAGCCGCTCAGCGCGACTACGAGCTTCACTCTCTTGACTTCAGCACAGCTTTCCTGCAGGGCAGCCTGCACGAGGAGATCTGGCTGCGCCGCCCACCTGGCTTCACTGGGTCGTTTCCTCCTGGTACCCAGTGGAGCCTCCGGCGGCCAGTCTACGGTCTCCGTCAGGCGCCCCGTGAGTGGCACGACACACTGAGGACTACACTTGCGGCTCTTGGGTTTGCTCCGTCTACTGCCGACCCGTCGCTGTTTCTGCGCACCGACACCTCCTTGCCGCCGTTCTACATCCTCGTGTACGTCGACGACTTGGTCTTTGCCACAGCTGACACTGCTGGACTCGCCCACGTGAAGTCCGAGCTGCAGAAGAGACACACGTGCACAGACCTGGGTGAACTGCGCAGCTACCTTGGCTTGCAGATCACCCGGGACAGAGCACAGCGCACCATTACCCTGACTCAGTCACACATGGTGCAGCAGGTCCTTCAGCGCTTCGACTTCACGTACTCCTCGCCTCAGGCCACTCCTCTGTCTACTCGCCACTCGCTCTCAGCTCTGCCTTCGGATGAGTCCGTAGAGCCGAGTGGCCCGTACCCAGAGCTTGTTGGCTGCCTCATGTACCTGATGACCTGCACTCGACCTGACCTTGCATACCCTCTTAGCATCTTGGCACGCTATGTTGCTCCTGGGAGACACCGACCAGAGCACATGGCTGCAGCGAAGATGGTGTTGCGCTACTTGTGCAGTACGTCAGGCATGGGGCTAGTGCTTGGAGGGCGGCGTTCAGTGGTCCTCACCGGTCACGCAGACGCTTCTTGGGCTGACGACCAGGTTACGCAGCGGTCGTCACAGGGTTACACCTTCAGCCTTGGCTCCGGCTCTGTTTCGTGGCGGTCTACCCGCTCGTCTTCTGTTCTCGGCTCCAGCTGTGAGGCTGAGATCTACGCGGGGGCCATGGCTGCACAGGAGCTACGCTGGCTCACCTACCTGCTGACTGACCTAGGAGAGCCGCCTCGTTCTCCTCCAGTTCTGTACGTAGACAACAAGGCCATGCTGGCCTTGTGTCGGGAGCACAGACTGGAGCACAGAACTAAGCACATTGCTCTTCGCTACTTCCTTGCTCGTGAGCTGCAGCAGCGTGGTCAGCTGCGCCTTGCTTACGTGGCCTCTGAGGCCAACACTGCTGATATCTTTACCAAGGCACTTCCGCCTTGTGATCATCAGCGCTTTTGTACGATGCTAGGTCTTGTGCCTACTTGGCCTCACTTGCTCACTTCTTGACCTTGCTTGTACTGTGATCTTTCTATACCTGCACTTGCTTGTTTACCTTTATATATGATCTTGCATGTGAACTGGCCTTTTGGCCTTGCTCTTGTGCTCGGATTGTGTGGTGACGTTGTGATCCACCCTGAGCTTGCTTTGCTTTGCTTGACTGGTCTTGTGACCTCTTGTTCTCCCCCACTTTGCCTATGGGGGTGTGTCAAACTCATATGCTATAGTCTGTGTAGGCTGTAGTGGGGTAGACAATATGGGGTACAACACTTTTAGGTTTTCCTACTTGTACCCACCTGCTTGCTAGTTCATTCATTCCTCATTCTTCACATAATATGCGAGTAAAAAAAAGCTCCAAACAAAAACATCTGGTGCTCCCAAGTTTTTTGTTACTCGACGAGTAAAAACGAACTCGTCGCGACATTTTGCCATGCAAAATTGGCACTATCATGGTTGAAACAGGTGTGGGCAGGACGCTACGAGTCGAGTTTTGCTCCACTCATGACGAGTTTTTAATACTCGCCGCATGGTAAAAATACGAGTCGCCCTTAAGTCAAAAAAACAAATCGACGAGCTTTACTTGACTTAACTCGAGGCCCAAAAGACCTCGCAAAAACGAATTGAGTAGAACTCGACTCGTCATTTGTCCATGTGCAGTATGGGAAGCCTAAGTGAGGGTTTCTTGGCAGTGGGCTGACGGACACAGGAGATTTCTCTCGCACAATCTCTGGCTCACTCGCTCGCACTCTCTCTTGCACTCTCTCTTGCACTCTCTCTTGCACACTCTCTTGCACACTCTCTTGCACACTCTTGCAGACTCTCCTGCAGACCCTCAGTCTAGCGTCCACACTTCTATACTACACCACGCCAGCGTGTAAGAGGCTATACATGCATGTGGGGCCATGTCATGCATGTGGGGCCATGCCATGCATGTGGGGCCATGCCATGCATGTAGGGCAATGGATGCCAGAGGTGTTATGTGCATGTGGGTGTTATGTGCATATGCATAGACCACTGTACTCACCTTACAACATTGCCCTGCAGGGGACTGTACGGCAGCAGGGCAGCACACACACAGGAACCCGGGATTCACCTGGAAGAAGCGCGTTGGAAAGTGGTGATGCCAAACACTCAAACCCTCCTCCCTCCCCTTCCCTTCACCCATCCCCCATCCCTTTTCCTTCTCCACCAGGGAGGGGCCTTTTACTTCGACAAAAATGGTCGTAAGTCGGCGCAATTCCACCGCCTTGGCTAGCCGACAATGGGGTCACCGAAACCAGACTCCACTTCGCAAGGGAGATCTACGTCAACTGTCAACGTCGCTGTGCGAGCTGCCTACAATTGCCGACTGCACCACTTGCGCCTGCATCCTGCCGACGTCGATGTCGGTGACCCGAATCACTCCATGCTTCACCCTCGTCCCTCCATTGCTGACGAGGTTGCCGCCGCCTTCATTGTTTACAGGTCGAAGATAGGCGCATGCACCGTCCACTTCAGCACTGGGAGGGGGGTGATCACGTGCCCACCATATACGAGTCCATAGGAGCAGCAACCCCAAGTTCGCTTCACTGTACTCGCCAGCCGCGCGGCGTGCCCGAACGTCAACCTCTCTCGCCCTCTGGGTATCCTCTACTCCTGTGTCGACTACACCGTCGTCCATGGCGATTAAGGCAGGTATGCGCCTAATAATGACATAGGTAACGGCCTAAGCTGAAGATTTTAACGCGGGGCCGCGCACGCTCACCGCACTATACGGAGAGTCACTCTACAATGGTTTGGATTATGTAAGGGGGTTTAGGGTTGCCTGGGTGATCGTAGCATTGTACTAGCGCTCTCACAACTTGTTGTGTTCATAGAAAAAATTGGCAAGAGTTTCACTAGCAAAAAAGATTAAACATATTACAATAAGGCATGCAACTTGATATAGCAAGGAATGCATTGCAACAGTTAGCAAGCATTCTCCAAAGTAAATTGCTAGCGCAGCAAAAGAGAGGCTTGCCAACGCTCCAATAGAGTGGCCTACCAGCGTTGCACCGAAGGCGTTCCGCCAGTTCTCAAGTCGTACGTGAACATGTCTGCACATGTGCGTCACCTGCCCAGTAGGAGCAAATCTGACAGTTCCACATTGCGTAGGTGCTAGGTAGAACGCATGTCGATGATTTTGCCAGCTGTCCACTGTCGAGCACGTGATGGAATCCACCATGTCGGTGTCGAGGATGTCTGCGCCCAAGCGAGGTCGGGGCCTTTCTCTTCAAAAGTGATGACCCGTACTGACATGTCCTTCACTGTCAACACCCTTGGACAGTCATGCAAGGCACCAAGGCGCATTCATATGCAAGCAGTGCACTGCACTGAGGTACTTCATGGACAGAGCTTATCTTGTCATTTGGTATGAGCGCCAATGTGGTGAGCAGATTGTTGGGTATACTAATTCGGATTGGGCTACTGAGGCTAATGGCAAGACTCTTTCTGCCTACATCTTCCAGTTGGGGAGGAGCTATTAGTTGGTATAGAATAACACAAGACAGACGTTGCTTGTAGCAGTGCTGAAGCTGAGTATAAAGCCCTATCGAAGAGGGCCAAAGAGGCTATTTGGTTGAGGAGCTTGTTGGTCGCGATGCATTTGGGTGTTGGGGGAGCTATTCATTTGTTATGTGATAATGAGTCTGGGGTCTCCATTGCCTACAATCCTGTTCTCCATCAATGTACCACGAAGCGGTGTGCCAGCAGGAGGTCAATGTGCAATCAGTACGCTTCCACCTTCAGGATGCCAACATGGCTCACCAAAGCTCTCTCAAGCTTGCAGCTGCATGAGAACCTTGAGTGCATCGGCATGCGAGTGATGGTTGCAAAGGCCAAGGCTTCATTTGCTGAAGGGGTTGTAGTTTATTATGATTGATGGGTGGATTTTGTGTTGCTCTAATAAAAATATATGTAATGTTGGATGTACACTATTGTAGTGTAGGATATATTTGGATGGGTTAGAGGAACTTGTGGTGTACACTCTTCACGATGGACCACCTCCCAAACTCGATATGTTAGGGTTATCTTTTCTTGTAAAAATACTACTTGGGACTTCATGCATGCCCAAGTTGGCTCCTAAGATTTCTAGGCTCTAGGATGACCTTCCAAGACTACTCTGCCAGTATCTTAGCCTATCCTAACACCAGGATAGGTGGGGTGAGACCTTGTAGAATAAAGCCCAAAATTGGTTTTTGGTCATAATGGCTAATCAGGGTTTCAGCCTGGTCCACCCTGATGGCTTAGGGTAGACGTTTTGGTACACTAACAAATACAGGCTAAAAAAATATGTAGCATGACTGTACTAGGGTAAAGAATTATCACATTCGTTATCACAGTAGCTACATATGTATTCAAACATAACATGTTTTTGCCCTAAGCCATAACATTACGTTTAGCAAAGATTGTATTCGAACATAACATGTTTTTGCACGTTTTGTGTTAAAAAATTATGGCCTCTTGCTTTCCTGGAACCTTCATGAACTTGTGCCCCGAGCCAAGTCGATGTAGTGCACCGCAAATTGCAATACTTTCTTAGCGAATGTCTGCGACTGGGAAGATTGCGGGTTCGAACCATGGCATCGGCGAAAGTTTTACTGAAGGCATACGCGTTTCTACGGACCCAGTATCAGTGTTACTCAAATGCTACACTGTCTAGTAAGGGAAAAAAAAACTCGTACATTGATTTCAAAAGGGTAAACAAAAAACTACTATGATGAGAAATGGTATCATTTTAGTTAGACTACATGGATCAGGAATGGCCAAAATAAATTGTAAAAAGGGTATTACCATGTTATTTTGGGCCATGCTATAGAAGGAAAGTCAATTTATCAAACTAAGTGGCATGGCAAGGTAGCACACAATCTCATTATTTATGTGGCAGATGCTCATTGCAAGTCAAATCACCGCGGTTGCCTAGGAGGTACTAAGC
The DNA here is from genome assembly GCA_947471745.1 of Closterium sp. Naga37s-1. Taxonomy (NCBI): domain Eukaryota; kingdom Viridiplantae; phylum Streptophyta; class Zygnematophyceae; order Desmidiales; family Closteriaceae; genus Closterium; species Closterium sp. Naga37s-1. The sequence continues at coordinate 1,421,389 of CANJKZ010000795.1, read as the reverse complement.
TACCGTATGTGCCACAGAGAGGAGGAATAAAATATTGCTGAAACTTGCTAATGCTGGTTAGGATAAAATACAAGCAAGGTGTGTTATCTTTCAGTATTTCAACTCTTCTAGCACAGTACTTATGCAAGCTGCAATTCGGGGTGCATTGCATCGGCTCGGCTCGGGGCACGGGTTCAGAAAGGCTCTCGGGAATACGAGGCCGTAAAATTTTTACAGGAAACGCGCAAAAACATTGTGTGACCTACTGTAACCTTGTATAATAACTCAATTGATTATTATCTTGATGCCCGAGTTTGGCCTCCCATCTGCTTGGAGCCTTCCATGCGTCCCGAGCCGATGTAGTGCACCGGCGATTGCAACACGTCCTTATATCGGTATGGCATGCCCTTCTCATATGGGTATATTTTGTTTTTGCCCCTGGGCAACTGTTAGAGTGAGGATCTTGGATAGGATAGGATTGCCTTAGAGAGGTTTGATGGCGAAAGACTTAAGGTAGGAACCTTGTGCATAGTGAATGTAAATGACAAGACCAATTAAAAGGATAGATTACATACAATAAATAGATATAACCAGCCATATACTCTAAGGGTTACATTCCCTTATTCTAATTGTTTTACAGACAGTTCTACAGTGACTTTGACCATTGCTCTTCTCTTGTTATCGAGTCGCTGCGTGTAACTGTATAGACAGTTTCGCCTGCTGCCATTCCCCGCTGGTGAGTCATTCGGTCTAGATGGTCAACAAACGCGACAGTTGACCTTCGCGACTTTTGACTTTCTTGCCCTTGTTATGGGATGATCTGATACTTCTGCTGGTGCTGCTTGGATAGTGACGTGTACGATACAGCTGCACCTACGGGAATGCTTAAGTTGATTCCCTTTTTACTCCAACACTCCCTTCCATTCTTGGAGGTGCGCCACGTCGCTCTTTCGAACGACTCCGCACAGGTCCGCGCAATACTGGAACTTCTGACATTGCAGCTTCTTTGTTAGAAAGTCAGCTGCCATTTTGCCAGTTGGGCAGTAGGTGAATGGACCTTCCCTTTGTCGATTTTGTCCTTTGACGAAGAAGTAACGCAGGGTGATGTGTTTCGTGCGGTTGACGAAGCCGGGTTTGTTCGCGATCTTGATCGTGCTCTGGTTGTCGCACAGTAGCTTGAATGACCCGTTCATCGCCGTTTTTGTTTCCTGTAGGAGCTCCATGAGGTAGAGTCCTTCACGAACTGCTGCACTTGCTGCGATGAATTTTGCTTCTGCTAACGAAAGGGCGATGAGCTCCTGCTTCTATGAGTTCCAGGAGATGGTTCTTGCAGGCTCAAGTTTGTAAATAAAGCCTGTGCGGGACCTTCTATTATCTGCATCCCCAACGTGATCAGCGCCCACGTAGCTGGTAAGCTGTACGTTAGCCGTTAAGTTCGCTTTGTAGGTGAGGCCGATGTCAGGTGTAGAGACGAAATATTGTAGGGCGGTAAGCTGTAGGTTAGCCGTTAACTTCTCTTTGTAGGTGAGGCCGATGCCAGGTGTAGAGACGAAATACTGTAGGGCGCGTCATAGGTCCGCCATATTCTCCCCTTCAGGTTGGTGCAGGTACTGGGCGAGCTGGCCGGCGATGTACGATAGGTCCGCGCGGCATGTGAAGGTGGCAAAGAGTAGACACCCGAGCTGCTGCTGATAGAGGGGATGGTCGGCAGTGGAGAGGGGGGTGGTGTCGGGGTCCTGGTTGGGAGGAGAAGGGCGAAACGGAGTGGTGATGCCGACGGGAGCGATGCCAAATTTCTTGGCGAGAGTCTCGGCGTATTTCGCGGCAGAGAGGTGAATCGTGTCGGCTGTCTAAGTGACGTTGAGGCCGAGGAATTTTGTGACATCATGATCGATGTGTTAAAATTACTAGGCAAGAATCAGAATCCGGGAAGGGGAGTTCACTAGCAGCAGTTGAGATATATATAGCAAACCCTAATTCGGGCTGTACTCGCTATACAGTACCCCACTGCAGGCTACACAAACATCACATTCTGACACACCCCCATAGTCAAAGTGGGGTACAATCAACACAACAAGCAGGCAGAGCAGTAGTTCACAATTATAAGCAAAGCTAGAGGCTATCACAGAGAGCAAGTGAGGAGGAGGAGAAAATGTGAGGGCGAGAAGATGGGAGGCGACGGCTGAAGCTGTAGACACACAGGCAGCAGGAGTGCGCAGCACTGTCGCTACCAGGCTAAACCCGGACTACACGGCGACAGGCGTAGCTGGCTCTCTGTGCTCCCACGAGTGCTCACACTATGGCTACCGGGCGCAGAGCCCCGGACTACTCAGACCACAGGGGGTCGTGGCTCTCTGGACTACCAGGAGTGCTCACACTGTGGCTACCGGGCGCAGAGCCCCGGACTACTCAGGCTATAGGGGGTCGTGGCTCTCTGGACTTCAGGCGCTGCGGACGACAAGTCGGCTACCTCCGGTCAACCTCCCCCAACTATCCCACACCCCTTTCACACAGTCCCTGCTGCACCTCTAGCACTGCTCACACGCCACCCCCCTCGAACCACTCCGACGGCTCCAACACATCCACCCCCCTCAGCGGCAGCTGCAGCAGTGGGAGACGGAGGAGGAGGAGGAGCAGGGGACGGCTCACACACACGGCACCCCCATACTCTCCACCCCCAAACCCTAACACAGGAACGCAGGCAGCAGCGGGGGTGGGGCGCGGTCAGAAGCTCGGGGGACGGCATGCGGCAAGCGGGGAGAAGGTACGGGCCGCTCACGGACCTAGCGCAGGCCGTACGAACCGCGCGTGGGCTGCCCGAGCCGCGCGCGGGCCTGGCGCAGCCCGTACGGGCCGCGCGCTGGTCTCGCGCAGGCCGTACGGGCCGCGCGCAGGCTGTACGGGCCGCGCGCGGGCCTGGCGCAGCCCGTACGGGTCGCACGCGGGCGTGGCGCAGCCCGTACGGGCCACGCGCGGGCCTGGCGCAGGTCGCACGGGCCGCGTCGGGCGACGGTGGGGTGACGCGCGGGTCACCGGGTCAGGAAACCGCCGCGCGCTCCCGGGGCGCGCGGCGGGCAGGGCAGAAAACTGTCGCGCGCCCCGAGCACGCGGCGGGAAGAAAAAATGCCGCGCACTCCGAGCGCACGGCAGGAAGAAAACGGCGCGCGCCCGGGGCGCGCTACAGGCAGTAGAGCAGCAGAAGCATCGGGTGGGGCCCACCCACAGGATCGACCCAGGAGGGTCGACCTGCTCTGATAGCATGTTAAAATTACTTGGCAAGAATCAGAAACAGGAAAGGGGAGTTCACTAGCAGCAGTTGAGATACATATAGCAAACCCTAATTCGGGCTGTACTCGCCATAGAGTACCCCACTGCAGGCTAGACAAACATCACATTCTGACACGATGGTTACCTCGAGCTTTTCTTTAATGTCCCGTTCGAAGCGATCAAGCAGCTCCGCATTGTCTCCGGTGTAGAGCAAGTCGTCTACATAGGCGACGAGCAAAATGAAGCTACCGCGGGATTCGAGGCGGTACATCCCCTGATCGTGGGGAAGCTGCTGGAAGCCGAGTTCGATTAGTACAGTGTGAAGGTACTGCTGCCACAGACGTGGTGCCTGCTTAATCCCGTAAAGAGATTTCTGGAGGAGGCAGATGGTGTCGCCGTCCTCTTCGAAGGCATGCGGTTGTTCGACGTAGATAATCGCATCGACAACCGCGTAGAGGAACGCGTTTGATGCGTCAATCTTGCATAGAGGGCAATGCTTCATGGTTGCAACGCAGAGGAGGTGTGTCGACCGGGAGGTGCAAACGTCTTGTCATAGTCCATGAACTGGGTCTCCTTGAAGTCGCGTATGACCCGTCGTGCTTTGTACTTATCGATAGCCCGATCAGCAAGAGTTTTAACTCTGAAGACCCATTTCCCCGTGACAAATTTTCTCCCTTTTGCATGTCGTCGTGGGACCAGCTTCTAGGTGCCGCGCCTTTGAAGTGCAGTGACTTTTGCGGCCATGGCTGCTCTCCACTTCTCAGCATCGGGTCCGCTGAGAGCCTGGCGAACGGTGGTGGGCTCAACCAGCTGCTGGTTACCCCGTATGGCGACGGCAAGGCCGAGGATGCGAAGTCCTGGTGAGGTTGGATTCAGCTGCATTTGTAACTTCGACCACGTCGTCGTCATCGCCAGGGACGTCGCAAACGGTATCGCAAGAAGAAACACGAGCGGGGTCTTCCTCCATAGGTGAGTGCATTTCTGCACTTGCATAATCATGTTGTGCTTGTACTTCTTCGTGTTGATCAGTGTCTGTTGGGAGAAATGTTCTTGTGCCAAACTCCTTCGTAACCGGTACAAAGGGTGCCTCGTCTCTAGCTGTCTCATCTGGCTGCTCTCGTGCCACGTTGACGTCATCTTCGTCGCTGGCATAGATGTGCTATCCCTGGAAGATGTTATCTGGTACGTTTTGTGCAGTGCGGTGCTGTCGATACAGTGACACGGTCAGTCTTTCGTAGAAGATGCAGTCACGTGATCGCGTGAGTTGGTGGGTGGCGAAGTCCAGGATTGTCCAGGTGTAGTATTCAGATTCGATTTTGAGGTGAATGCCCCAACGGGCATGGTCTTCAAACTTTCCGGTCCGGGCAGTGTGGGGGCGGTACTGTACCATGCACCCCGAAACCTGCAGCATGCATGTGTCGGGGTTTTTGCCAGTCCAACCCTTGAACGGCGAGGTGTTGTTGGGCAGTGATTTCGAAGAAAGAATGTTATGCAGGCGAACTGCATGTAACATCGCGAAGGGCCAATACTTGGTTGGCATAGCTGACTGCTTTAAGAGGGCTCGCATTTTTGTCATGACGCTCCTATTGGTTTGCTCCGCCAGTCCCTGTTGCTCATGAGCGTAGGGGAGGGAAATCATCCTTTGGATCCCCCTTTCTCCACAAAGGGTTTTGAACTCTTCGGTCTGGTACTCCAGTGCTCCGTCAGTTTGGAAGGCATTTAGCTTCTTCCCCTCGCTCTATGTTTCTGCCATATTGAGCTACTGATAGAAGCATTGGGAGGCGAGGTAGCGGTTGCTGACGTTCACGGCCCAGACAAAGTGTGTGCCACCATCGATGAAGGTTAGAGTGAACGGGTTGAGGAGCCGGACACACGGTATTGTTCTTCATCGACCCCTTTTGCAGTGAGGACCAGGAAGTCGCGGTAGACTTTGTCGAGTGGTTTATATCGCTCGGCTTGAGGTATTTTTTCGGTGAAGGGCGTGTGACGCAACGCGGCAGTTAGACAGACAGTGAAGTTAGGTAGATCGGTTCTTGGTTTCAGTGGCTTTCCATCCAGCAGCAACAGTGCGTTTGCCGCAAAAACTTTTGCGCTGATGCAGCTATTGAGCACTTCAATCGATGAGTGCCCGAAGCGTTGGTGCCCGATGTCGGGGTCGGCGCGGTATCCTTCCATGTGCGCGTAGAGCTCCTTCTCTCGTGTTAAGATATTTTCTGCGGTTTCATTTCCCACTTCGTCTGCAGGTTCTTCCAGCACTGAACAGCTCCCGCGTGGAGCATCGCGATTTGTGCGCTGGTGTCATCGATGATGGAGGTGTCGATGGTTACCGGAAGCTCCAGTGGGCCTTCAGGAGGTGTCATTGTGATTCTTTGATGACGATCCTCCGGCTGCATAACTCCTTTTCTTAAGTCAGTGTCGCAAATCGCTGCTCCCCTTGTCTCGACGTGGAGGTAGTCTCTTCCGTCTGCCGTGATGGGGATGAGGCGAGGTCCGATTCCGTCAACGATTCTTCTTCTTCTGCTTCCGGTGCCTCCTCAATGACTTCTGGTTCTTGCTCCTCTTCTACAGATCCCTTGGCGACGCTTGCCCATCCGGTTCCAGCTTCAACGGCTTCTCCCAGCTCGATGTTGTCCATGACCCAGCGGACATCCGCCACGTCCAGCCTTCGGCCGTGTTCCAACCGGTAGGTTGTTGAACGCGGGGCCAGATCGCTCGCGTCCATCCTCTGGCTTCCGTATTTGTCGTTTCCGAAGTAATCTCTTCACCTTCCTCTACTGCTTGTGGTCATGTGTCGCAATGATTCGTGGTTGAGGTGACGGGTACGGCAAGAGCGTGGAAGGTTCCGCTAAGGCCTGGTCATTGATAATGTGTTTCTTCTGGATGACTCCAAGTTGGCAAAGACGGGTGGCCGAGCGGATCAAGAACTAAGATGTGTTGGTTGTTGCCAGAAGTCTTGGGTGATTCGAAGTCGAGCACGAACACGCCGTTTTCGTTCTTCGCCTTTTCCGAGGAGGTTCCCTTCGTATATCAAGTGAAATTCGTTTTCTATTGACTGCAAGTCGACGCCACACTTCATCAGTTGATCGGCCGACAGGAGGTTGAACTGAAGTTCTGGCACGACCAAGACGTCGCTGATGTGGATGCAGTACCCGGTGTCGTTCGACTCCAACTGGATCTGCCTGCGGCTCCTCACGTAGATTGTCTGGTTGTTGGCAATGGTAATTTCCACCTCATTGAAGAGTTCTTCGCTGTTGAGGATGAAGACACTCGACGACACCATGTATTTTCCGCAACAACTGTCCAGGTACCACTTGTTGACATCTTTCTTGGCCTTGGCGAGATTTGCGAGTTTCGGAGTTAACTTATGGTCCATGTTATGATCATTCTCATAGTCGTAACCTTGGTCATCGTATGCGATGCGTACAGGTGGCGACTCTTGAATCCAATGCGGTGCTTGCCAGTCATACTGCATCCGGCCGACCGTCAGCTCGTCGTATGTCGGGTCGTTCTCCTCTTCTTCGACCGAACCTTCGGGTCTTTCTGGAAATGGGTCTGCGAACATGTCTTCCCAGCTGCGGAAGAACCGGTAGTGACAATTTGGTCGTGGTTGTCCGTCCCACACCATGCAGGTTAACACCTTGTTCTTGGCCTTGTCGTTTGCAGAGATGCGTGCAGGAGCTTGAGAGGTGCTGGCGACGGCGGGCACGGAGACAGTCTGGTTGCGCACTTGTGCTCATGCGGTCTGCTGGTGAGCTGCTCCTCGTTGTTTTTTACCATGATTGTTGTTGTTGCCGTTCAGCTTCCAGCATTCTTGAATCATGTGTCCTGTCTTCTTGCAATACTTGTAGAAAAGCCGCTTTTTGTCATGTGGCGCTTGTGCGTAGAATGCAATCTTTTCCTTCTTGTTGCCTCTCTCGTTATACAGATCAATCGCCTTCTGCTAGGTGAGGAGCGAGGCGCAGAGGGAGGTTTTGGTGAGCGTTCCTTGGGTGTGAAGGATCGATTTGCAGTGGCGACATTCCAGACTTAATCCAGTAAGGATGATGGTGACGAACATGTCGTTAGGGAAGTTGCCGCCGCTTTTCTTGTCTGTTAGGTTACTGCAGCGGTTGATGTATGGCCCGGCCTTCTCTCCGGGGAACATCTTTACGTTGTTCAGCTGGTTGAGAAGGCAACTAAGTGTCACCGAATCTGTTGCCATGTGGCAGGTGCGCAGGGGCTCCTAGGATTGCTGCGTGGGTGCCCACTCGTTTTTGAAGGGGCGAATTCTCTGTTGTTCTTTGGGCGACAGGTTCCAGATCAACACCGTGAAGGCCAACAACAACTCATTGTAGTATTGTGTCTTCTCTTGAGGTGAGCGGTTGATCGGGAATGCGTAGGATCCGTCGTAGTCCATCCAGATCTGTGCACCTTGAGCGAGGAGTCCAAATTCGAAAATCCATGTGTAGAAATCATTCCCGTCGAAGGGCTTGGTTGTCTTGAGCTTTGATGTTGAGAGGAACTTGCTGTGCATTAACGCCATTGCCTCGTAATGCGTTTGTTGTGCTTGTGCAGATCCTTGAGCTCAGCGATTGTCGAAGGTGAAGGATCGCTCGGACTGGGCTCCTTGAGGATTGGGAGGTCTTCGGGCATAGCTAGAGCCGTCAATCCTCATAGGCTGATGGCTCTCCAGAGCGCTGATGCGGGAAATGAGCTGCTCGAGGAGCGCTAAATCTACCGTTGTCGTTCGGGAGGCGACATTGGTGGAAGAAAGTACTGGATTTTCTCCAGCCTCACCGCAATCTGCGCCTAGCATGATGTTCTGCCCTTGATATAAGAATAAGTTATAACAAAGGTTGTCTTGACTGAAGACTTAGCAGTTCCCATAATCCAAACTGGCTCTCATACCATGTTAGAGTGAGGATCCTGGAGAGGATAGGATTGCCTTAGAGAGGTTTGGTAGCGGAAGATTTGTGGTAGAAACCTTGTGCATAGTAAATGTAAATGACAAGATTGATTGAAAAGTGTAAGGAAATTCCTCTTTCTTAGTTCGCGTCCCTGCTCAGCGCGTAAACTACTCTTCCCGCCAACAACTCCAAACAGTACACCATTACCACTTGTGACACTCACCTCGACTATTGTTCGCGCCACTGTTCACGACGCGATCCAATCTCACGGTTCAGTTGGTAACCCGCGCTCCGGACCTCTGCCTCGACAGTTCCCAACCTCCGCGCTAGGCCCATAGCGCACCCCATTTTCACACATTACCGTTACCATTCTAGCTTCACTATATATTCTTTGCTCATGCCTTCGCTCGATGTGCTGTTTTGCTTCGATAGTGCAATTCTCGCTCGCTCACTCAATTGCACTCGTAACACTTGGTATTCAGAGCCTACGATCTCGTTTCGGACCGCACCCACACCTTTGCTTCCCCACTATTTCATTTTTTTGGGGGGGGGGGACGTCCCTTAGCGCTCAAGCACCGCCGCTCGAATTGCTCTCTCGAAAGCACGCACGACCACGACTGAGGCTCTTGCTGAGCTTGCTCGACACCCCCCACCATGGCCAAATTCAACCTTGCGACGTTGACACAGGAACGGCTCAACTGTCTCGTGCGCCAACTCGAAGATTCGGCGCTCGAAATTGCAACTTTCACGGCGAAACGCGACTCCACCCATCCGCAATCAACGGTGAACGCACCAGCACCATGACATGCACCTGCAAATGCACCTGCGCAATCGGATGAGCCAATTGTCATCTCATCTGGCATACCGTCACATCACGACAGCGTAGGACAGCGCTCAGGCATAGCCAGTGATGGTGCCGCCCAATCAATGCCCGGCATGGAGAGGAACAGGGCCACACCAAGCACGAGCGGGCCTCGCGAAGCCCGTCGTCACGTCGAATTTGCGGCGACGATTGGCAACAACAACATCATCGCACATATGCCGCTCAAACCACAGCGTCCGCCTCGATTCAATCCTAGCCAGCGTGGAGGTCCGACGGTTCAATCGTGGGTCTTCACGATGAACGTCTTCTTTGACGTGAATTACGTCGAGCGCAGCGAAGATACGATATGCTGTTTTGCTGCTACGGGGCCCCGCCATGGACTGGTGGCGAGTCATCGTGACGTCGCCACACGCCTACGAGCCGCCGTCGCAAGAGGAAGGGCCCACGGGTCCAGCCGTCACCTGGAGTTTGTTCTGCAAAACCGCCGAGTATAGCACGTGGGATGCTTGGTGTGCAAGGCTTCGGGCGCGCTTCGAGCCAATTGCGGCTTCTATTTCGACGCGTCAGAGATTGCGTACTTGGCAACAACTTGGGTCGGTCCAAGATTACACGAGTGGTTTTCTTGCACTATGCGAGCAAGTCGGCTACATGCACTAGGCGGAGCAGGTGGACCGTTACGTCGGAGGGCTGAAGCCGGAAATCTTGCACGAAATCATGCTACACGGGCTATCAAATTTCAACGAGATCCTCGCGCTCGCCGAGAAATTTGACATTTTCCGTCGTCTGAGACCGGGGTCCTACTATGGACATTGCCCTCGGGGACCGATCGAGCACGCCACTGTACACGCCGTTGCGGCGAATGCAGCTGCTGCGCCATTTAAAGCTCAAGGCCCAAATTGCGGGCCGCGCGAGGCAAGTTTAGTAAGGTTGATCGAGCGCTGCTTTGCATCTTTAGCTGGGCGAATTGTGGTTACGAAATGTACGAAGCCATCTGATTGGCCAGAACATTTGAGTCAGCGAATGGAACAGGTGGTGCGGGAAACTGGCAAGAGTAATATTTGTGCAATGTGGGACTCGCGCAACCAAACCTGAGCGTCCCCTAGGCTTTGCTAAGTCAGCGAATTTTGTTTTGAGTGTGGCAAGAAGCTGGGCGAAACCAAACCCCTACACCCCTCAAACACCTCGACTTTCCTACTCAGCTCCCCCACCACCCAAGGGTCAACTTTAGTAATCCTGAACAATTTGGGCCTTGAGCTTTAAGAGGCGCTGCTCTGCTTGCATTAGGCCGGGCCATCGCAAGAGCAAATGCGTAGAGGAGCAGAGACGCCACGGACCAGAGCAGAGGAGGAAGTCTCAGAGGCAAGGAAACGCCAGCAGTCAGTAGAAAACGGGCCAACTACTGACGAGACAACCTGCTCGTCCAACCTCACCGACCCTCACCGAGTCACAGTACCGATTCACACCATCGATCGGGCTCGGATGAATATGGAGGGTACAGCGACTGATTGCCCAATACTAATTTGCGGGAAAATACAGGGGACAGCGGTGAAGATTTTAACAGACGGAGGAGCAAGCCACAGCTTAGTTAATACCGCAACTGCACGGAAGCTGCAACTGATGCTTAGCCACTGTTTACCAGAAATTGATGCACGTTTAGTTTATTTTTAGTGGCGTGCCATCAACTAAACGTGCATCAATTTCTAGTAAACAGCGGGTTTACACACGAAATGTTCGCGATGACACTGGATGGGCACGACATTTTACTGGGACGTGATTGACTGCGACGCTACAATCCGCGAATTGACTGGACGACGGGTAGCTGCACTGCGTGAAGTAGTGGCAACAGGGTCGAATTCCTCGCTGGTAGTCACCTGAGTCTTCGACGGTCCACGCCAACGCCATCACGATGAAATGGGTTGTCGTCGCTGTGAAAGAACAAGGAATGAATGCACTAGGAAACAGGTGGGTACAAGTAGGAAAACCTAAAAGAGTTGTACCCCATATTGTCTACCCCACTACAGCCTACACAGACTATAGCATATAAGTTTGACACACCCCCATAGGCAAAGTGGGAGAGAACAAGAGGTCACAAGACCAGTCATGCAAGGCAAAGCAAGCTCAGGGTGGATCACAACGTCACCACACATTCCGAGCACAAGTTCAAGGCCACAAGGCCAGTTCACATGCAAAATCATATATAAAGGTAAACAAGCAAGTGCAGGTATAGAAAGATCACAGTACAAGCAAGGTCAAGAAGTGAGCAAGTGAGGCCAAGTAGGCACAAGACCTAGCATCGTACAGCAGCGCTGATGATCACAAGGCGGAAGTGCCTTGGTAAAGATATCAGCAGTGTTGGCCTCAGAGGCCACGTAAGCAAGGCGCAGCTGACCACGCTGCTGCAGCTCACGAGCAAGGAAGTAGCGAAGAGCAATGTGCTTCGTTCTGTGCTCCAGTCTGTGCTCCCGACACAAGGCAAGCATGGCCTTGTTGTCTACGTACAGAACTGGAGGAGAACGAGGCGGCTCTCCTAGGTCAGTCAGCAGGTAGGTGAGCCAGCGTAGCTCCTGTGCAGCCATGGCCCCCGCGTAGATCTCAGCCTCACAGCTGGAGCCGAGAACAGAAGACGAGCGGGTAGACCGCCAAGAAACAGAGCCGGAGCCAAGGCTGAAGGTGTAACCCTGTGACGACCGCTGTGTAGCCTGGTCGTCAGCCCAAGAAGCGTCTGCGTGACCCGTGAGGACCACTGGACGTCGCCCTCCAAGCACTAGCCCCATGCCCGACGTGCTGCACAAGTAGCGCAACACCCTCTTCGCTGCAGCCATGTGCTCTGGTCGGTGTCTCCCAGGAGCAACATAGCGTGCCAAGATGCTAAGAGGGTATGCAAGGTCAGGTCGAGTGCAGGTCATCAGGTACATGAGGCAGCCAACAAGCTCTGGGTACGGGCCACTCGGCTCTACGGACTCATCCGAAGGCAGAGCTGAGAGCGAGTGGTGAGTGGACAGAGGAGTGGCCTGAGGCGAGGAGTACGTGAAGTCGAAGCGCTGAAGGACCTGCTGCACCATGTGTGACTGAGTCAGGGTAATGGTGCGCTGTGCTCTGTCCCGGGTGATCTGCAAGCCAAGGTAGCTGCGCAGTTCACCCAGGTCCGTGCACGTGTGTCTCTTCTGCAGCTCGGACTTCACGTGGGCGAGTCCAGCAGTGTCAGCAGTGGCAAAGACCAAGTCGTAGACGTACACGATGATGTAGAACGGCGGCAAAGAGGTGTCGGTGCGCAGAAACAGCGACGGGTCGGCAGTAGACGGAGCAAACCCAAGAGCCGCAAGTGTAGTCCTCAGTGTGTCGTGCCACTCACGGGGCGCCTGGCGGAGACCGTAGACTGGCCGCCGGAGGCTCCACTGGGTACCAGGAGGAAACGACCCAGTGAAGCCAGGTGGGCGGCGCAGACAGATCTCCTCGTGCAGGCTGCCCTGCAGGAAAGCTGTGCTGAAGTCAAGAGAGTGAAGCTCGTAGTCGCGCTGAGCGGCTATGTGCAGCAGCACCCGAAGAGTGGTCATCTTCGGGGTGGGAGAGAAGGTCTGAAAGTAGTCAACTCCCTGCCGCTGACTGAAGCCTCGAGCCACGTAATGCGCCTTGAAGACAGGCGGAGAACCCGGCGGCCGCTTCACCCTGAAAATCCACATGCCACTGACGATGTTCGCCCCAGGTGGGGGAACCTCGTCAACGTAGGTGCCTGTGGACTTCCAGGAAGCCATCTCTGCGTCCATGGCTGACTGGCACTGTGAGGAGTAGGGACCCTCGATCGCCTCAGCGTACGATCGAGGAGTCGGGATGTCTGGTGCATCCGGGTCTCCCTCAAGGGCAATCAGCGTGGACACGAGATGAGGCAAAGCAGCAGCAAAACACTGGAGCTCCTCCTGCCTGTCCTCAAGGACGTCCGTGCTAAGAGCACACTCACCCCCGACGGACGGAGGACAGACAGACTCAGACTCAGCAACAAGACTAGCAGCGTAGTCTAGACGACAGCGAGCAGCAAAGTCGACAAGCTCAGCAACTAAGGCAGACGCAGCAGTGGACTCAAAAGAAGGGTCAGTGACAACAGTAGCCAGGAGAGGCGTGACAGTAGGACTGGCAGCACGAAGGGAGTCAGACTCCGGGTCAGCAAGAGCAGGAAGAGAGGACTCAGGAGGAGACGGCAAAGGGACACGCTGCGGAGCAGTGGAAGGACGCAGTGCCATCTGGTGCGTGCCCGGGACCGCAGGAGGACGCTGACGCGGAACACGACGACTAGTGCGAGCAGCACGAACAGGCGACGCAGGACGAGACGCAGGCGCACGACGCTCAGCAAGACCTCCAGTAGGACCAGTGTAGGGAGAAGGAGCAGGCAGTGGGGAGGCGAGCTGTAACTGTGACTGCGACGGGACAGGCTGTGGACACTCTAAGGGAGGAGGAGGACCAGTAGAAGGCGGGAGACCAAGAACCTGCTCAAGGAGCGGAACGAAGTACGGCCGCGGCCGCGCAACGCCTCCTGAAACAGCAGGGACAGAACCAGTACCCCCAGCGGCAGCACCAGCGCTAGCAGCACCTCCGGCTCCAGCAGCGCCAACTCCAGCACCCTCAGAAGCACCAGCGCCAGCAGCACCGCCAGCTCCAACACCAGCAGCACCTCCAGCTCCAGCAGCGCCAACTCCAGCACCCTCAGAAGCACCAGCGCTAGCAGCACCGCCAGCTCCAACTCCGGCAGCACCTCCTGCTCCAGCAGCGCCAACTCGAGCACCCTCAGAAGCACCAGCGCCAGCAGCACCGCCAGCTCCAACACCAGCAGCACCTCCAGCTCCAGCAGCGCCAACTCCAGCACCCTCAGAAGCACCAGCGCCAGCAGCACCTCCAGCGCCAACACCAGCAGGACCGCCAGCTCCAGCACTGCCAGCAGCTCCAGCACCAGGAGCACCTCCAGGCCCAGCAGCTCCAGTACCCCCAGCAGCACCATCAGCACCTCCAGCAGGACCAGCGCCAACAGCTCCAGCAGCACCCCGGAGGCTGCGACAGTACCGAGAGTACCACTCACGTAGCTGCTGGGAAGAGAGAGCTCCCCTAGGCGCAGCACCCCCAGGCTCAGGACCTCCAGACCCAGCACCCCCAGAGACAGCACCCCCAGGCTCAGCACCTGCAGTCTCTGCACCCCCAGGCTCAGCACCCACAGTCTCTGCACCCCCAGGCTCAGCACCCGTAGGCTCCGCACCCCCAGGCTCAGCACCCCCAGGCGCAGTACCTCCAGACCCAGCACCACCAGGCTCAGCACGCTCAGTACCTCGCGCAGGACCAGAGTCGACAGCTACCTCGACAGGCTCGACCGGGTCTACCTGGGAGACACCTGAGGGAGCAGGAACCTGGGGAGGCAAGGGGTCTACCAAGGCAGCACCTGGCGTGAGGAAGAGCGGCGGAGGGGGGAGCGGGGCAGTGCGGTAGGGGAAGAGACGGTAGAAGGGGACCGACTCGTCAAAGGTGACGTCCTGGGAAGACAGAACACGGCGCGAGGTGGGGTGGTAAAACTGCCAGCCAGGCGCGTTAGGGGGGAAGCCAAGGAAGACGCAGGGAACAGCACGGGGGGACAGCTTGTCCGCAGACAAGTCGCGGACAAAAGCCCGAGATCCCCAGACACGAAACGCAGACGCATCGCCAACCTTCCCCGTCCACCTCAGAGTAGGGGAGGTCTCTGGCAAGGAGACCCGGGGCTGAAGGTTGATCTGATGCGCCGCGTACTGAACCGCGAACGGCCACAGAAAATGGGGAGCAGCCGCATGGATCATGGACGTACGAGCGACGTCCATGACCATACCAATGCGGCGCTCAGCAATCCCATTTTGCTGTGGAGAGGCCGGAAGCGTGAACGTCTGGCGGATGCCCTGTGCACGACAGAAGGCTCGCAGAAGGGCAGAGGAAAACTCACCGCCTCTGTCGGAGTGCAGACGCAGGACAGGAAAGTCCGAGCCGAAACTCTCTCTGAGCTGGAGACGAGCTGCGCGGATCCAGTCGATCAACACCTCAGTGACCTCACCCTTGCTGCGCAAGGGGAAGACTGCGGTGTAACGCGAGTAGTCGTCAACCACCAGCAGGAAGTAACGCTCGTGACCCTGTCCACGGACGCGGGCTGGGCCCCACACGTCCATGTGAAGCGTCTGCAGCGGAGCCTCTGTCGGAGGAAACTCGGAGGAGTGAGGAGCGGCGCGCTGCCGCCCCTCGATGCAGGGAACGCAGGTGGGGCCAGGCCACGGAGGAAGAGAAGGGAGGGACCGGGGGAGACCCGAGACAAGGAAACGAGAGGCCATGCCTCGGAGACGAGGCAGGGAGGGGTGACCAAGGCGGTGGTGCCAGAGGAGAGTCTGGTGAGACAAGAGACGACACGAGCAGGGGGCAGACTCAGGACCAGACCTGGACGCTGCAGCAAACACCTGACTCGACGCAGCTACCTGAGGAGACTCAGTAGTCAGTGTGTACAGGCTCGACCCCGACTGACGGGTAAACGTGGCCAAGTGTCGGCCCGTCCGAGCACACGTACAGTGGGTCACTCGCTGACGCGCAGGAGTGAACTGGTCAACCCCTGCGTCCTGTAGGTCAGCACCACTCACCAAGTTCGTAGAGAACGAGGGGAGGTAAAGACCTGACAGGGAGCCAGAAGGGGCCGCCGGACACGGTAAGACAGTGGAGAAGTGGGCAAGGACGGGACCCCCAGAGGGGTCTGCCAGGGAGACTGCAACCGGCCGACTAAGCGGCGTGAGTGTGGTGCGGTCTCGAAAGAAGGAGCGGGAAGCACCCGAGTCAAGGGTGAAGGTGTGTAACACCTGAGACGACGTGGTACCTGAGAGAGCAGACTCACCAGCACCTGGGGCAGCAGACTCACCAGCACCTAGAGGAGTAGACTCACCAGCACCTAGAGCAGCAGCCTCACCAGCACCTAGAGCAGCAGCCTCACCAGCACCTAGAGCAGCAGCCTCACCAGCACCTAGAGCAGCAGCCTCAATGCCCGGGTCAGGCGGAACACACAGGTAACAGTCACCCACATCACTAGTAGGCAATGCATACATGGCAGTGAGGATAGCATCATAGTCAAGAGCATAGATATCTACCCTCTGCCTAAGCAGCTCCACCCAGTCGGGGAGCTCAGCGGCGTCGCCAAACTCCGTACGCCAGACGTCGCTCAGACGGGCGAAGCAGCGGGACTCAGCGTGACCAAGTGTCCCGCAGGGTTGACCAGTCCGAGCACCAGTGCGAATGACGTACGGACAGCGAGCAGTACTCCGTGACCCTCCACGCTGAGCGTACCACTCACGAAGCTGCTGGGGCGAAAGGACCGCGCGCGGACTACGCTGCAGCTGCACCTGGCCACTACAAGTAGCTCCCGAACTCCTCACGCCAGAACGACTCCCACTACGGCCACCCCGACAACCCCAAGTAGCGTACCACTCACGAAGCTGCTGGGGCGTGAGGGACTCACGCGGACGTCGCTGGAGCTGCATCTGGCCACCGCCAGGAGCAGGAGGAGCAGTGGTAGCAGTAGAAAGAGCAGTAGCAACAAGAGGAGCAGTAACAGCAGTACGGGAAGGGCAGTGCTCACCAGTGGCGAGAAGGGCAGGCGTATGACGACGGCAACGGCGAGGCCGCTACCACTGCAGGGCGAGGGCTCCGCGGCTGCTGCAGGGGCGGCTGCTCCAGGGGCGGCTGCTGCAGTGGCGGCTGCTCCAGGGGCGGCTGCTGCAGGGGCGGCTGCTCCAGGGGCGGCTGCTGCAGTGGCGGCTGCTCTAGGGGCGGCTGCTGCAGGGGTGGCTGCTCCAGGGGCGGCTGCTGCAGTGGCGGCTGCTCCAGGGGCGGCTGCTGCAGGGGCGGCTGCTGCAGTGGCGGCTGCTCCAGGGGCGGCTGCTGCAGGGGTGGCTGCTCCAGGGGCGGCTGCTGCAGTGGCGGCTGCTCCAGGGGCGGCTGCTGCAGGGGCGGCTGCTCCAGGGGCGGCTGCTGCAGTAGCGGCTGTTCCAGGGCGCAGGTTAGGGCAGGGCGCCGCTGCGGGCAGGGGCGACGAGGGAGCCGCGACGGGGCCGCGAGGGAGCCGCGGAGGGGCCGCGACGAGCCGCGACGAGCCACGAGGGGCCGCGAGGGGCCGCGACAGGGCCGCAAGGGGCCGTGAGAGGGGCCGCGAGGGGCCGGGAGAGGGGCCGCGAGGGGCCGCGAACGGCCGCGGAGGGGCCGCGAGAGGGGCCGCGAGGGGCCGCGAACGGCCGCGGAGGGGCCGCGAGGGGCGGCGAACGGCCGCGGAGGGGCCGCGAGAGGGGCCGCGAGGGGCCGCGAACGGCCGCTGAGGGGCCGCGAGGGTCCGTGAGAGGGGCCGCTAGGGGCCGTGAGAGGGGCCGCGAGGGAGTGGCTAAGGGGCCGCGAGGGGCCGTGATAGAGGGGCCGCGAGGGGCCGTGAGAGGGGCCGCGAGGGAGCGGCTAAGGGGCCACTAAGGGCAGGGGACGCGGGGCGCGACTCGGGCAGGAGTGAAGCGCGCTCCGGGCAGGAATTTTTTTTTTCGAATTTTCGGTGGGCCCTAGGAAACGTTCCCACTAGGGAACCTGCTCTATACCTTGTGAAAGAACAAGGAATGAATGCACTAGGAAACAGGTGGGTACAAGTAGGAAAACCTAAAAGAGTTGTACCCCATATTGTCTACCCCACTACAGCCTACACAGACTATAGCATATACGTTTGACAGTCGCTAGAGCTGACGTATACGCGGTGGATATCGCATTGGTAGGAGAAGCAGAGCAGCCAAGCTATTTTCAGAAACTGCTGGCAGCTGTACCGCCCGAACTACATGAACTACTGAAAAGATACCCGGGGATTTTTCCGGACGATTTGCCGGAGGGGTTGCCACCTCGGCGAGCACACAACCACCGCATAGAACTTGAACCGAGGGCACACCCAACTGTACAGTGACAGTTCAGACTGACGCAGCCCGAGCTTGACGAACTGAGGAAGCAGTTAGATAACCCGTTAGAGAAAAAAATCATCCGACCGAGCTTGACGAACTGAGGAAGCAGTTAGATAACCTGTTAGAGAAAAAAATCATCCGACCGAGCTCGTCACCGTTCGCCGCACCGATACTGTTCACACCAAAAAAAGACGGAGGGTTTCGCATGTTTATCGGCTACCGAGCACTGGACAGGGTAATACTCAAGTCGCAATATCCCATCCCCCGCACCGACGAAGTGATGGATCAGCTACGAACAGCACGGGTTTTTTTTTCGAAAATTGACTTACAAGGAGGTTACCATCAGATTAGGGTTGAACCATCGGACTTCGCCAAGACATCATTTAGGACTAGGTACGGGTCATTCGAGTACACTGTGTCAGATTTATATGACATAGCTACTGTAGGCTATAGTGGGGTAGCACATATGGGGTACAGTTTTCTAGGGTTTGCTTTTGTACCCAACTTTCCCTTAGTCAATCCATCCCTCGTTATTTCACATGGTATAGAGCGGGTTCCCTCGTGGGAACGCTTCCTAGGGCCCACCAATCGAAAAAAAAAAATTTCCTGCCCGGAGCGCGCTTCGCTCCTGCCCGAGTCGCGCCCCGCGTGCCCTCCCTACCGTCGCGCCCTCTCTAGGCCCCCTACGGCCCCTTCGCGTCGCCCTTAGCGGCCCCTCTGACGGCCCCTCGTGCCGCCATTACGGCCCCTCGCGCCGCCCTTCCGGCCCCTCGCGCAGCCCTTACGGCCCCCTACGGCCCGTAGCCGCCCTTCGCGGCCCCTCGCGTCGCCCTTCACGGCCCGTCGCCGCCCTCCGCGGCCACTCGCGGCCCCTTCACGGCCGGTCGCCGCCCTCCGCGGCCACTCGCGGCCCCTTCACGGCCGGTCGCCGCCCTCCGCGGCCCCTCGCGCCGCCCTTCACGGCCCGTCGCCGCCCTCTGCGGCCACTCCCGGCCCCTTCACGGCCGGTCGCCGCCCTCTGCGGCCCCTCGTGCCGCCCTTCACGGCCCGTCCGCCGCCCTTCGCGGCCTCTCTCGGCCCGCCGTCGCTGCCTCTACAGCAGCAGCAGCTGCAGTCGCTACAGCGACCGCGGCCGCAGTCCCAGCAGCAGCAGCATCCGCCGCCCCTGCAGCAGCACCCGCCGCCACTGCAACCGCGGCCGCCGCCGTCCCTACAGGAGCGGCCGCCGCCGGCCCTGCAGCAGCAACTGCCGCCGCCGCTGCAGCAGCGGCCGCCGCCGTCCTGTGAGCAACAGCCGCCGCTGCCCCTGCAGCAGCCGAGCCGCCCGAGCCACCGAACCGCCCGAGCCGCCCGAGCCGCCCGAGCCACCGAACCGCCCGAGCCGCCCGAGCCGCCCGAGCCGCCCGAGCCGCCCGAGTCGCCCGAGCCGCCGAGCCACCCGAGCCGCCGAGTCGCTGAGCTGCCGACCTGCTGGTGCTGCCGAGCCGCCGAGCCGCCGAGCCGTCCGAGCCGCCCTGTCCTCTACACTCGGTCCGTCTCGCCTGCCCGGTAAGAGCAGCACCTCTACTACTGCGCTGCCCTTAGCCTACTGCTCGTACTGCTAGTCTACTGCTGTCATGGCTACCCCCAGTGTCCTCGCTTTTGACGCTGAGGGTCGGGCCATTGACTTTGACGTCTGGGTAGATGACCTGCAGCTTTTCCTACAGTGCGATAGGGCAGACGGTCTCTCCCTCTTTGATCTCACTTCTGGTGCCTCCCCTGCCCCCGCTGCTGATGCTGACGCCACTGTTTGCTCACAGTGGGCCACACGCGATGCTGCTGCACGTCTTGCTGTGCGTCGCCACTTGCCTACCTCTGAGCGTGCGCACTTTAGCCAGTACAAGAGTGCTCACACCTTGTACGACGCTGTAGTTGCGCGCTACTCCTCCCCTGCCACTGCTGCACTGAGCCGCCTCATGCTACCGTACCTCTTCCCTGACCTTGCTGCCTTTCCCACAGTCGCTGACCTCATTACGCACCTCCGCACTAGTGACACTCGCTACCGCGCTGCGCTTCCTGCTGAGTTCTGCGCCAAGAACCCCCCCCCCATGTACATCACCCTCTACTACATAGTCACCCGGCTCCCTGACTCCCTTCGCGTAGTCAGGGACCACTTCCTCTCAGTTTGCCCCACCACTCTCACCGTTGACCTCCTCGAGAAGGCCCTCCTAGCAGCAGAGAAGAGCATAGTCGCTGTAGGAGCCTCTCGTGGTGACCCTCGCACCCCCGTCTTTGAGGGGTGTTCCCCCTCCCCCCTTTTGCCCTCTGTTGCCTCTGCTGCTGCGGCCGACCTCGTTGGTTTCGAGTCGGTCGGCGCTGCGTCTGCCCCGAGCGGGAGACGCCGCACCGGCAAGGGCAAGGGGGGCAAGGGTGCTGGAGGGGCTGGCGGGGGTGGCGGAGGTGGCGGTGGCGGCAGTGGAGGGGGTGGGGGTGGTGGTGGGAGTGGTGGCGGGGGTGGAGGTCTCAGTGGCGGCAGTGGAGGCGGAGGCGGCGGCGGCGGTGGCGGTGGGAGCGGAGGTGGCGGAGGTGGCGGCGGTGGAGGAGGCGGCGGCGGAGGAGGTGGAGCTGGTCGGGGTGGCGCTGCACAGAGGGTCGGCTCCGGTGGTGGTCAGTGCCAGCAGCAGCAGCAGCAGCGGCAGCAGCGCACTCGTGACATCCCCCCCCCTCAGTAGCTCCGTGAGTGGTACGCTGCACGCCAGCGGGGTGGGGGTACTGGTCCGTGCACCTACGTCCTACGCACCGGCGACCGCGCGGGTGAGCAGTGCGGGGGTGCGCACTCCACCCAGCGCTGCTTTGGCCGCCTGACGGACGCTTGGTGTCACCAGTTCCCTGAGGCCACTGAGATCCCTCGCTGGGGCGAGCTGTCTAGGGCGGGTGTAGCTGTCTTTGACCTTGACTTTGATGCTATTCTTGCTGCCATGTCTGCTGTGACTATTAGTGATGAGGGTGACTGCTACCGGTGTTTTCCGCCCGACCCGGGCATTGAGACTGCTGCTCTAGGTACTGGTGAGGCTGCTGCTCTAGGTGCTAGCGAGGCTGCTGCTCTAGGTGCTCGTGCGTCTGCTCCCTCAGGTGCTGGTGAGTCTGCTCTCTCAGGTACTGCGTCGGCTTCGGCCTCCCACACCTTCACCCTTGACTCGGGGGCTTCTCGCTCCTTCTTTCGAGACCGCACCACACTCACGCCGCTTGGCCGGCCAGTTGCAGTCTCTCTGGCAGACCCCTCTGGGGGTCCTGTCCTTGCTCACTTCTCCACTGTCCTCCCGTGTCCGGCGGCCCCCTCTGGCACCCTGTCTGGTCTTTACCTCCCCTCGTTCTCTACGAACTTGGTGAGTGGTGCTGACCTACAGGATGCGGGGGTTCACCAGTTCACTCCTGCGAGTCAGCGGGTGACCCACTGCACGGACGCTCGGACAGGCCGACACCTGGCCACGTTTACACGTCGGCCGGGGTCGAGGCTGTACACACTGACCACTGCGTCTCCTCCAGTCACTGCGTCTGGTCAGGTAGCTGCGTCGGGTCAGGTGTTTGCTGCAGCGTCCAGGTCTGGTCCTGAGTCTGCCCCCTGTTCGTGTCGCCTTCTGTCTCACGAGACTCTCCTCTGGCACCACCGCCTTGGTCACCCCTCCCTGCTTCGTCTCCGAGGCATGGCCTCCCGTGTCCTTGTCTCTGGTCTTCCCCGGTCCCTCCCTCCCCTTCCTCCGGGGCCTGGCCCTACCTGCGTCCCCTGTGTCGAGGGGCGGCAGCGGGCTGCCCCTCACTCCTCCCAGTTTCCTCCGACAGAGGCCCCGCTGCAGACACTTCACATGGACGTGTGGGGCCCGGCCCGCGTCCGTGGACAGGGTCACGAGCGCTACTTCCTGCTGGTGGTTGACGACTACTCGCGTTACACCACAGTCTTCCCCTTGCGCAGCAAGGGTGATGTCACTGAGGTGTTGATCGACTGGATCCGCGCAGCTTGTCTCCAGCTCAGGCAGAGCTTCGGCTCGGACTTTCCTGTTCTGCGTCTGCACTCTGACAGAGGTGGAGAGTTCTCCTCTGGCCTTCTGCGAGCCTACTGTCGTGCACGAGGCATCCGCCAGACCTTCACGCTTCCGGACTCTCCACAGCAAAATGGGATTGCTGAGCGCCGCATTGGCATGGTCATGGACGTCGCCCGTACGTCCATGATGCATGCGGCTGCCCCCCATTTTCTGTGGCCGTTTGCGGTTCGGTACGCGGCGCATCAGATCAACCTTCACCCCAGGGTCTCCATGCCGGAGACCTCCCCAGCTTTGCTGTGGACTGGGAAGGTTGGCGATGCGTCTGCGTTCCGTGTCTGGGGATCTCGGGCGTTTGTCCGCGACTTGTCTGCGGACAAGCTGTCCCCTCGTGCTGCTCCTTGCGTCTTCCTTGGCTTCCCCCCTGACGCGCCAGGGTGGCAGTTCTACCACCCGACCTCTCGCCGTGTTCTGTCCTCCCAGGACGTCACGTTTGACGAGTCGGTCCCCTACTACCGCCTCTTCCCCTACCGCACTCCGTCCCTCCCCCCGCCACCGCTCTTCCTTGTGCCAGGTCCCCCCCCGGTAGACCCCCTCCCCCCTCAGGGTCCTGCCCCTTCAGGTGTGTCCCAGGTAGACGCAGTCGAGCCTGTCGAGGTTACTGGTGACTCTGGTGCTGCTGAGGGTGCTGAGCCTGGGGGTGCTGACTCTGGGGGTGCTGAGCGTGTGGGTGCTACGCCTAGGGGTGCTGAGCCTGAGGGTGCTACTACTGGGGGTCCTGAGCCTGGGGGTGCTACTACTGGGGGTGCTGAGCCTGGGGGTGCTGAGCCTGGGGGTGCTACGCCTGGGGGTGCTGAG
This sequence comes from Closterium sp. Naga37s-1, assembly GCA_947471745.1. Taxonomy (NCBI): domain Eukaryota; kingdom Viridiplantae; phylum Streptophyta; class Zygnematophyceae; order Desmidiales; family Closteriaceae; genus Closterium; species Closterium sp. Naga37s-1. The sequence goes on along the minus strand of CANJKZ010000795.1, from coordinate 1,398,603 downwards.
CCTTGGGGTGCTACGCCTGGAGGTGCTGAGCCTGGGGGTGCGGAGCCTGAGGGAGCTGGGCCTGCTCGTGTGGCGTCGGGCGGTGCTGAGCCTGGAGGTTCTCCGGGTGCTTCGTCTCGGCGGGAGCCACTCTCTCCACAGGAGCTGCGCGAGTGGTTTGCCCGGCGCTGGAGGCGTGCTGCTGGAGCTGGAGGTTCTTCGGCTGCTGAGGGTACTGGTGCCGCGGGTCCTGGAGGTGCTCGTACTGGGAGTACTGGAGCTGCTGGGCCTGCGGGTACGACTGGAGCTGGAGCTGCTGAGGGTGTTGGCGCTGAGGCTACTGCTGTCGGTCCTGGAGGCAGTCCTGCTGGGGGTGCTACTGGTGCTGCTGGAGGTACTGGAGCTGGAGGTGCTGCTGGCGCTGGTGCTGCAGCTGGGGGTACTGGTGCTGTCCCTGCTGTGTCTGGAGTCGCCGCGCGGCCTCGGCCGTACTTCGTTCCACTCCTTCAGCAGGTTCTTGGTCTCCCGCCTTCTACTGGTCCTCCTCCTCCCTTAGAGTGTCCACAGCCTGTCCCGTCACAGTTACAGTTACAGCCGGCCTCCCCACTGCCCGCTCCTTCTCCCTACACTGGTCCTACTGGAGGTCTTGCTGAGCGTCGTGAGCCTGCGTCTCGCCCTGCGTCGCCTGTCCGTGCTGCTCGCACTAGTGGTCGTGGTTCGCGTCAGCGTCCTCCTCCTGTCCCTGGCACGCACCGGATGTCTCTGCGTCCGTCCACTGCTCCTCTGCGTGCCCCTTTGCCTTCTCCTCCTGAGTCCTCTCTTCCTGCTCTTCCTGACCCGGAGTCGGACTCTCTTCGTGCTGCCAGTCCTACTGTCACGCGCCTCCTTGCTACTATTGTCACAGACTCTTCCTTTGAGTCCACTGCTGCGTCTGCACTAGTTACTGAGCTCGTCGACTTTGCTGCTCGCTGTCGTCTAGACTACGCTGCTAGTCTTGTTGCTGAGTCTGAGTCTGTCTGTCCTCCGTCCGTCGGGGGTGAGTGTGCCCTTGGCACGGACGTCCTTGAGGACAGGCAGGAGGAGTTCCAGTGTTTGGCTGATGCTTCACCTCATCTCGTGTCCGTACTGCTTACCCCTGAGGGAGACCCGGATGCACTTGACATCCCGACTCCGCGCTCTTACGCGGAGGCGATAGAGGGTCCCTACTCCTCTCAGTGGCAGGCAGCTATGGACGCAGAGATGGCTTCCTGGAAGTCCACAGGCACCTACGTTGACGAGGTTCCCCCGCCTGGGGCGAACATCGTCAGTGGCATGTGGATTTTCAGGGTGAAGCGGCCGCCGGGTTCTCCGCCTGTCTTCAAGGCGCGTTACGTGGCTCGTGGCTTCAGTCAGCGGCAGGGAGTTGACTACTTTCAGACCTTCTCTCCCACCCCGAAGATGACCACTCTTCGGGTACTGCTGCACATAGCTGCTCACCGCGACTACGAGCTGCACTCTCTTGACTTCAGCACTGCTTTCTTGCAGGGCAGCCTGCACGAGGAGATCTGGCTGCGTCGCCCACCTGGCTTCACTGGGTCCTTTCCTCCTGGCACCCAGTGGAGCCTCCGGCGGCCAGTCTACGGTCTCCGCCAGGCACCGCGTGAGTGGCACGACACACTGAGGACTACGCTTGCGGCTCTTGGGTTTGCTCCGTCTACTGCCGACCCGTCGCTGTTTCTGCGCACCGACACTTCTTTGCCGCCGTTCTACATCCTCGTGTACGTCGACGACTTGGTCTTCGCCACAGCTGACACTGCTGGACTCGCCCACGTGAAGTCCGAGCTGCAGAAGAGACACACGTGCACAGACCTGGGTGAACTGCGCAGCTACCTTGGCTTGCAGATCACCCGGGACAGAGCACGCCGCACCATTACCCTGACTCAGTCACACATGGTGCAGCAGGTCCTTCAGCGCTTCGGCTTCACGTACTCCTCGCCTCAGGCCACTCCTCTGCCTACTCGCCACTCGCTCTCAGCTCTGCCTTCGGATGAGTCCGTAGAGTCGAGTGGCCCGTACCCAGAGCTTGTTGGCTGCCTCATGTACCTGATGACCTGCACACGACCTGACCTTGCATAGCCTCTTAGCATTCTTGCACGCTATGTTGCTCCTGGGAGACACAGACCAGAGCACATGGCTGCAGCGAAGAGGGTGTTGCGCTACTTATGCAGTACGTCGGGCATGGGGCTTGTGCTTGGAGGGCAGAGTCCAGTGGTCCTCACTGGGCACGCAGACGCTTCTTGGGCTGACGACCAGGCTACGCAGCGGTCGTCACAGGGTTACACCTTCAGCCTTGGTTCCGGCTCTGTTTCGTGGCGGGCTACCCGCTCGTCTTCTGTTCTCGGCTCCAGTTGTGAGGCTGAGATCTACGCCGGTGCCATGGCTGCACAGGAGCTTCGCTGGCTCACCTACCTGCTGACTGACCTCGGAGAGCCACCTCGTTCTCCTCCAGTGCTGTACGTAGACAACAAGGCCATGCTGGCCTTGTGTCGAGAGCAGAGACTGGAGCACAGAACGAAGCACATTGCTCTCCGCTACTTCCTTGCTCGTGAGCTACAGCAGCGTGGTCAGCTGCGGCTTGCGTACGTGGCCTCTGAGGCCAACACTGCTGATATCTTCACCAAGGCACTCCCGCCTTGTGATCATCAGCGCTTCTGTACTCAGCTGGGTCTTGTGCCTACCTTGCCTCACTTGCTCACCCCTTGACCTTGTTTGTACTGTTGCATATATATATACACCTGCTCTTGCTTGTCTAGCCTTATATATATATATGCAATCCTGCATGTGAACTGGCCTTGTGGCCTTGAACTTGTGCTCGGAATGTGTGGTGACTTTGTGATCCACCCTGAGCTTGCTTTGCTTTGCTTGACTGGTCTTGTGACCCCTTGTTCTCCCCCACTTTGCTTATGGGGGTGTGTCAGATTTATAAGACATAGCTACTGTAGGCTATAGTGGGGTAGCACATATGGGGTACAGTTTTCTAGGGTTTGCTTTTGTACCCAACTTTCCCTTAGTCAATCCATCCCTCGTTATTTCACACACTGTGATGCCATTCGGGCTGACCAGCGCACCGGCGACATTTTAGATAACTATGAACGAGGCTTTTAGGCTGCTCTTAGATAAATGCGTGATAATTCACCTCGACGAGATCCTCGTCCACAGTCGCGATAAGCAGCAGCACTTAGCAGATCTGGAAGAAGTGTTTAAAGTTTTAGACGAGCACCGACTACTGACCAAGGGTTCCAAGTGCGAGTTTTTTCAGGATAGTTTAGAATTTTTTTGGCACGTTATTTCAGAGGTTGGAGTCGAGATCGACCCAAAGAAGCTGGACACGGTAAAAGAGTGGCACCCCTCGACAAATATCACGGAGCTGCAGAGTTTTTTAGGGTTCGTTATGTGCGTCAGTTCGTCCCCGACATGGCACGGTTAATGGCCCCACTGACAAATTTGCTGCGATACGGGGTCGCTTTTACGTGGGGGGAGAAAGAGCATGCTGCTTTCTCTGTCCTGAAAAATGTTCTCTGTTCACCGCCCTTTCTGCGCATCGCCAACCCACACCGCCCATTCAAAGTAATTACAGACGTAAGCAACATCGCCATGGAGCCGTACTGCTACAGGAGTTCGGCAACGGCTTATAGCCCATCGCATACGAGTCACGAAAACTGCATCCGCCCGAGAAAAAATACCCGATACACGACCGTGCAATGCTCGCGATCGTGCACGCATTGAAGGTCTTGCGCTGTTACTTGACTGGCAAAGACGTGAGAGTACAGACAGAGCACAAATCACTATAGTACCTCCGCGCACAACCCCACCTCAACCCACGACAGGTTCGCTGGCTCGATTTCCTCGAGTCAAAATTCCATTACACTGTCACCTACAAAAAAGGGACATCAAACATCGCCGACGCACTGACCCGCCCCACTGCCCAAATCCACGCCATACTACTCGCCCAAACCAGCCCACTACTAGCATGACTATTTACCCACGACTACCAAACAGACCCATTCTTCAGCAGAGGAAACTTGCAGCAGTTCGCAGCAGCAAAGGGGGTTTATTACGTAAAAGCCGGCACTGATCGCAGATCGCATCTGGGTACCGGGCTACACTTTACTAAAGGAGTTGTTACTACAGAAGGCACATGACGGGGTTACCTCGGGCCAATTCGGAGTACAAAAAACATGGCAGCAGCTGCAACGGTGTTATTACTAGCCCGAAATGTTGACCGACGTACAGCGAGCGTCCCACCTGCCAACTCATGAAATCATCACGAAAGCGGCTGGCGATGGACTTCGTCACGGGGTTACCGGTTGGAGCAAGTGGAACAACGCGATCCTGGTCGTCGTCGATCGGCTGACGAAGATGGCACATTTCACAGCCTGCAAAAAATCAATCACAGCCGAAGAAACAGCCTGCCTCTTCATCACCACAATCGTTCGATTGCACGAGATACCAGCGGCGATCATCAGCGACCACGACACGAAATTGGCCAGCAACTTTTGGCGGAACCTGTGGCAGCAGTTCGGCACGCGACTACAATTCAGCTCATCATACCACCCGAAACTGACGGACAGACAGAACTGACAAACCAGACCATGGAGCAATTAATCCAAGCCGCGTGCGACGACCTGACCACGTGGGAACAACAACTGCCACTCATAGAATTCGCATACAACAACTCGCCATCCGCCACGACCCAGCAGCCACTGTATTACCTGAACTACAGACAAGACCCTACCGTACCCATGACCCCGTATCCCGACAACCCGGTGCCACGCGCGCAACAATTCGCAGAACTTTTACAGGCAGCAAGGACCCGAGCAGCGGACGCAATAAAAAAAAACAAACATCATCGCTAAACGCATCGCCGACCGCCACCGCCGCCCCGTCACTTACCAACCCGACGACCTAGTACTGCTCGACACTCAAAACCTCCGCCTACCAATCACTCCGAAACTCCGCCCCCGATATTGCGGGACATTTCGCATCAGCCTTTTGATCACCCCCTTCACTGCCCACCTCCTCCTCCCTGCTGACTGGTACATCAGCACGTCGTTCTACGTCAGCCTGCTTCGCCCGTACATCCCATCCAACAGCCAACTACCTCGCAACCGCCCCGCCAGCATTACACGACTGCCGACAGAACCAATCATCACGGCCGAAAAGATACTCGGCCACAGAGTTCGTGACCCACGAGGACCTCGCAGAATCAAATTCCTGATCCTCTGGAAAGACCGCACGCCCACTGAAGACAACTAGGCTCCCCTGGATAGAATCGAGAACCACCCTGTCCTCACCGAGTACCTGCGCAGCCGAAATTTCCGGGATGTACACGCCCTTTCGTAAGGAGGGTCTCCTTTAGAGGGGGAGGGGGGGGGGGGGGGGGGGGGGGGGTGGGGAGTAGTGTAAGGAAATTTCCTTTTCCTTACTTTGCGTCCCTGCTCAACACGTACACCACTGTTCCCGCCAACAACTCCGAACAGTACACCTTTACTACTCGCCATACTCACCTCGACTGATGTTTCCGCCACTGTTCACGACGCGAGCCGACCTCACGGTTCGGTTGGTAACCCGTGTGAAGAAATGAGGAATGAATGATGAACTAGGAAATGAGTTGGGTACAAATATGAAACCCTAGAAAGCTGTACCCCATACTGTATACCCCACTACAGCATAGAAAGACTATAGCATATAAGTTTGACACACCCCCATAGGCAAAGTGGGGGAGAACAAGGGGTCACAAGACCAGTCAAGCAAAGCACAGCAAGCTCAGGGTGGATCACAACGTCACCACACATTCTGAGCACAAGTTCAAGGGCCACAAGGCCAGTTCACATGCAGAGATATATATATAAAGCTAAACATGCAAGTGCAAGTATATATAGGTCAAAGTACAAGCAAGGTCAAGAAGTGAGCAACTGAGGCAAAGTAGGCACAAGACCTAACAGAGTACAGAAGCGCTGATGATCACAAGGCGCGAGTGCCTTGGTGAAGATATCAGCAGTGTTGGCCTCAGAGGCCACGTAAGCAAGTCGCAGCTGACCACGCTGCTGCAGCTCACGAGCAAGGAAGTAGCGAAGAGCAATGTGCTTCGTTCTGTGCTCCAGTCTGTGCTCACGACACAAGGCCAGCATGGCCTTGTTGTCTACGTACAGAACTGGAGGAGAACGAGGTGGCTCTCCGAGGTCAGTCAGCAGATAGGTGAGCCAGCGTAACTCCTGTGCAGCCATGGCCCCTGCGTAGATCTCAGCCTCACAGCTGGAGCTGAGAACAGAAGAAGAGCGGGTAGACCGCCACAAAACAGAACCGGAACCAAGGCTGAAGGTGTAACCCTGTGACGACCGCTGCGTAGCCAAGTCGTCAACCCAAGACGCGTCTGTGTGACCAGTGAGGACCACTGGACTCCGCCCTCCAAGCACTAGCCCCATGCCCGACGTACTGCACAAGTAGCGCAACACCCTCTTCGCTGCAGCCATGTGCTCAGGGAGGTGTCTCCCAGGAGCAACATAGCGTACCAGAATGCTAAGAGGGTATGCAAGGTCAGGTCGTGTGCAGGTCATCAGGTACATGAGGCAGCCAACAAGCTCTGTGTACGGGCCACTCGGCTCTACGGACTCATCCGAAGGCAGAGCTGAGAGCGAGTGGCGAGTAGACAGAGGAGTGGCCTGTGGCGAGGAGTACGTGAAGCCGAAGCGCTGAAGGACCTGCTGCACCATGTGTGACTGAGTCAGGGTAATGGTGCGCTGTGCTCTGTCCCGGGTGATCTGCAAGCCAAGGTAGCTGCGCAGTTCACCCAGGTCTGTGCACGTGTGTCTCTTCTGCAGCTCGGACTTCACGTGGGCGAGTCCAGCAGTGTCAGCTGTAGCAAAGACCAAGTCGTCGACGTACACGAGGATGTAGAACGGCGGCAAAGAGGTGTCGGTGCGCAGAAACAGCGACGGGTCGGCAGTAGAAGGAGCAAACCCAAGAGCCGCAAGTGTAGTCCTCAGTGTGTCGTGCCAATCACGAGGTGCCTGGCGGAGACCGTAGATTGGCCGCCGGAGGCTCCACTGGGTGCCAGGAGGAAAAGACCCAGTGAAGCAAGGTGGGTGGCGCAGCCAGATCTCCTCGTGCAGGCTGCCCTGTAGGAAAGCAGTGCTGAAGTCAAGAGAGTGAAGCTCGTAGTCGCGCTGAGCGGCTATGTGCAGCAGTACCCGAAGAGTGGTCATCTTCGGGGTGGGAGAGAAGGTCTGAAAGTAGTCAACTCCCTGCCGCTGACTGAAGCCTCGAGCCACGTAACGCGCCTTGAAGACAGGCGGAGAACCCGGCGGCCGCTTCACCCTGAAAATCCACATGCCACTGACGATGTTCGCCCCAGGTGGGGGAACCTCGTCGACGTAGGTGCCTGTGGACTTCCAGGAAGCCATCTCTGCGTCCATGGCTGCCTGCCACAGAGAGGAGTAGGGACCCTCTATCGCCTCCGCGTAAGAGCGCGGAGTCGGGATGTCTGGTGCATCCGGGTCTCCCTCAGGGGCAAGCAGCATGGACACGAGATGAGGTGAAGCAGCAGCAAAGCACTGGAACTCCTCCTGCCTGTCCTCAAGGACGTCCGTGCCAAGGGCACACTCACCCCCGACGGACGGAGGACAGACAGACTCAGACTCAGCAACAAGACTAGCAGCGTAGTCTAGACGACAGCGAGCAGCGAAGTCGACAAGCTCAGCAACTAAGGCAGACGCAGCAGTGGACTCAAAGGAAGGGTAAGTGACGACAGTAGCAAGGAGACGCGTGACAGTAGGACTGGCAGCACGAAGGGAGTCCGACTCTAGGTCAGCAAGAGCAGGAAGAGATAACTGAGGAGGAGAAGGCAAAGGGGCACGCAGTGGAGCAGTGGAAGGACGCAGAGACATCCGGTGCGTGCCGGGGACAGGGGGAGGACGCTGACGCGAACCACGACCACTAGTGCGAGCAGCACGGACAGGCGACGCAGGACGAGACGCAGGCTCACGACGCTCAGCAAGACCTCCAGTAGGACCAGTGTAGGGAGAAGGAGCAGGTAGTGGGGAGGCTGGCTGTAACTGTGACTCAGACTGGACAGGCGGCGGACACTCTAAGAGAGGAGCAGGACCAAGAGAGGACGGAAGTCCAAGAACCTGCTCAAGGAGCGGAACGAAGTACGGCCGCGGCCGCGCAGCGCCACTAGAACCAGCAGGAACAGCACCAGCACCCGTAGCACCCCGAGCTCCAGCAGCGCCAACTCCAGCACCTCCAGCACCCTCAAGACGAGCACCTCTGGGACCCGCGGCACCAGCACCAACTCTCCGCCTCTGTCGGAGTGCAGACGCAGAACAGGAAAGTCCGAGCCGAAACTCTCTCTGAGCTGGAGACGAGCAGCGCGGATCGAGTCGATCAACACCCCAGTGACCTCACCCTTGCTGCGCAAGGGGAAGATTGTGGTGTAACGCGAGTAGTCGTCAACCACCAGCAGGAAGTAACGCTCGTGACCCTGTCCACGGACGCGGGCTGGGCCCCACACGTCCATGTGAAGCGTCTGCAGCGGAGCCTCTGTCGGAGGAAACTCGGAGGACTGAGGAGCAGCGCGCTGCCGCCCCTCGACGCAGGGAACGCAGGTAGGGGCAGGCCCTGAAGGAAGAGGAGGGAGGGACCGGGGGAGACCAGAGACAAGGACACGGGAGGCCATGCCTCGGGGACGAGGCAGGGAGGGGTGACCAAGGCGGTGGTGCCAGAGGAGAGTCTGGTGAGACAGGAGACGACACGAGCAGGGGGCAGACTCAGGACCAGACCTGGACGCCGCAGCAGACACCTGACCCGACGCAGCTACCTGACCAGACGCAGCAACCGGAGGAGACTCAGTAGTCAGTGTGTACAGGCTCGACCCCGGCCGACGGGTAAACGTGGCCAAGTGTCGGCCCGTCCGAGCACACGTGCAGTGGGTCACTCGCTGACTCGCGGGAGTGAACTGGTGAACCCCCCCATCCTGTAGATCAGCACCACTCACCAAGTTCGTAGAGAACGAGGGGAGGTAAAGACCTGACAGGGTGCCAGACGGGGCCGCCGGACACGGTAAGACAGTGGAGAAGTGGGCAAGGACAGGACCCCCAGAGGGGTCTGCCAGGGAGACCGCAACTGGCCGACTAAGCGGCGTGAGTGTGGTGCGGTCTCGAAAGAAGGAGCGAGAAGCACCCGAGTCAAGGGTGAAGGTGTGGGAGGCCTGAGCCGACGTGGTACCTGAGAGAGCAGACTCACCAGCACCTGGGGCAGCAGACTCACTAGCACCTAGAGCAGCAGCCTCACCAGCACCTAGAGCAGCAGCCTCACCAATGCCCGGGTCAGGCGGAACACACAGGTAACAGTCACCCTCATCACTAGTAGACACAGCATACATGGCAGCAAGAATAGCATCATAGTCAAGATCAAAGATAGCAACCCCCGCCCTAGACAGCTCGCCCCAGCGAGGGATCTCCGTGGCGTCAGGGAACTGGTGACGCCAAGCGTCCGTCAGGCGGCCGAAGCAGCGCTGGGTGGAGTGCGGGCCCCCGCACTGCTCACCAGTGCGGTCACCGGTACGAAGGACGTAGGTACAGGGACCAGCACCCCCACCCCGCTGACGCCCAGCGTACCACTCACGAAGCTGCTGGGGGGACGGGGTCTCACGAGTGCGCTGCTGCTGCTGGCGCTGACCACCACCGGAGCCACCCATCTGCGCAGAGCCGCGACCAGCTCCACCGCTGCCGCCGCCACCTCCGCCGCCTCCGCCACCTCCGCCTCCTCCGCTCCCACCGCCACCGCCGCCGCCTCCTCCGCCCCCACTGCTGCCACCGACGCCTCCACCCCCGCCACCACTCCCACCACCACCCCCACCCCCTCCACCGCCTCCACCGCCACCTCCACCGCCCCCGCCAGCTCCTCCAGCGCCCTTGCCCCCCTTGCCCTTGCCGGTGCAGCGTCTCCCGCTAGGGGCAGACGCAGCTCCGACCGACTCGAGGCCAACGAGGTCGGCCGCAGCAGCAGAGGCAACAGAGGGCAAGAGGGGGGAGGGGGAGCACCCCTCAAAGAAGCGGATACAAGGGTCACCACGAGAGGCTCCTACAGCGACTATACTCTTCTCTGCTGCCAGGAGGCGCTCCTCGAGGAGGTCAACGGTGAGTGTAGTGGGGCAAAGAGAGAGGAAGTGGTCCCTGACCGAGCGAAGGGAGTCGGGGAGCCGGGTGACTATGTAGTAGAGGGTGATGTACATGGGGGGGGGATTCTTGGCGCAGATTTCAGCAGGAAGCGCAGCGCGGTAGCGAGTGTCACTAGTGCGAAGGTGCGTAATGAGGTCAGCAACTGTGGGAAAGGCGGCGAGGTCAGTGAACAGGTACGGCAGTATGAGACGGCTAAGGGCAGCAGTGGCAGGGGAAGAGTAGCGTGCAACTACAGCGTCGTACAAGGTCTTAGCACTCTTGTACTGACTAAAATGTGCACGCTCAGCGGTCGGTAAGTGGCGACGCACAGCAAGACGGGCAGCAACATCGCGTGTGGCCCACTGTGAGAGAACAGTGCTGTCAGCATCGGCAGGAGGGGCAGGAGAGGCACCAGAAGTGAGATCGAAGAGGGAGAGTCCGTCTGTCCTATCGCACTGTAGGAAAAGCTGCAGGTCATCGACCCAGACCTCAAAGTCAACAGCCCGACCCTCAGCATCAAAGGTAAGGACATTGGGGGTAGCCATGACAGCAGAAGTCTAGCAGTGAGAGCAGTAGGCTAGGGGCAGCGCAGTGGCAAAGGCGCTGCTCGGGAGTGCTCTCACCAGTCCGGGTGGGTAGGGCCGAGGCGCGCCGGCAGGAACAGGGCCGGAACTGCGGCGTCGGCGGCTCGACAGCGGCAGCAGCGGCTCGGCGGCGGCGGCGGCTCGATGGCGGCGGCGGCGGCTCGAAGGCGGCTCGGCGGCGGCGGCGGCTCGACAGCGGCGGCTCGACGGCGGCGGCTCGACGGCGGCGGCGGCTCGACAGCGGCGGCGGCGGCTCGGCGGCAACGGCGGCTCCACGGCGGCGGCGGCGGCTCAGCTGCGGCGGCGGCTCGACGGCTCGACGGCAGCTGCGGCTCGGCGGCGGCGGCGGCGGCAGGGCCAGGGCGGCAGCGGCGGCGGCGCAGAAGGCGGCGACGGGGCCGCAAAGGGCGGCGGCGGGGCCGCAAAGGGCGGCGACGGGGCCGCTGGAGGGCGGCGACGGGGCCGCAAAGGGCGGCGGCTGGGCCGCGAAGGGCGGCGACGGGGCCGCTGGAGGGCGGCGGCGGGGCCGGCAGAGGGCAGGGACTAGGCCTCTAGAGGGCGGCGACGGGGCCGCTGGAGGGCGGCGACGGGGCCGCTGGAGGGCGGCGACGGGGCCGCTAAGGGCGGCGACGGGGCCGTGTAGGGCGGCGACGGGGCCGCGAAGGGCGGCAGCAGAGCCGCGAAGGGCGGCGACGGGGCCGCTAGAGGGCGGCGACGGGGCCGCGAAGGGCGGCGACGGGGCCGCGAAGGGCGGCGACGCGGCCGCTAAGGGCGGCCGCGGGGCCGCTAATGGCGGCGACGGGGTCGCGAGGGGGCGGCGACGGGGCCGTGTAGGGTGGGGCCGCGAGGGGCCGCTAAGGGCGGCGACGGGGCCGCGAGAGGGGTCGTGAGAGGGCGCGACAGGCCGCTAAGGGGAGGGCGGCACACAGGGCGCGCCTCGGTCAGGAGCGACTCGCTCTTTGGGCAGAAAAAAAAAAATTTAATCGATTTTCAGTGGTGGGCCCTAGGAACAGTTCCCACTAGGGAACCTGCTCTATACCATGTGAAGAAATGAGGAATGAATGATGAACTAGGAAATGAGTTGGGTACAAATATGAAACCCTAGAAAGCTGTACCCCATACTGTCTACCCCACTACAGCCTAGAAAGACTATAGCATATAAGTTTGACAACCCGCGCTCCGGACCTCCGCCTTGATAGTTCCCAACCTCGGCGCTAGGCCCGTAGCGCACCCCATTTTTACACATTACCGTTACCATTATAGCTTCGCTATATATTCTTTGCTCATGCCTTCGCTCGATGTACTGTTTTGCTTCGATAGTGCAATTCTCGCTCGCTCACTCAATTGCATTCGTAACAAAAATATAGGTACACATAATAAATATACTTATTTAGCCATGTATTCGAAGGGGTACATTCCCTTATTTCAACTGTTTTACAGGAAGTTCTACAGTGACTCTAGCCATTGCTCTTCTCGTGTTATCGCGTCACTGCGTGTAACTGTATGGACAGTTACTCATGTTGCCATTCTCCGCTGGTGAGTCATTCGGTCCAGATGGTCAACAGTCACGACAATTGACCTTTGCGAACGTTGACCATCCTGCCCTTGTTATGGGTTGATCCGATACTTCTGCTGGTGCTGCTTCGATAGTGATAGGTGTGAAGATAAGCAGTAGAAGAAGGCGCCATAGCTAGGTAAGTCCTAGCTAGGCAAGAGAAGTTTAGGCAAAAGAGGAGGTTGCACTAGCAAGAATGAGGATACAAATAGCAAACCCTAGAAGGGTTGTACTCGCTATAGAGCACCCCACTACAGGCTAGAGCATAATATTCTGACACACCCCCATAGCCAAAGTGGGGTGTAATCAGCAGAGCAAGCAAAGCAGTACAAGCTCAGGGTGGATCACAATGTCACCACACATTCTGAGCACAAGTTCAAGAAGCAATAGTTTAAAGTTCACAATTATGAGCAAAGCTAGTGGTAGTCACAACGGGCAAGTGAGGAGGAGGAAAGAGACTATGAGAGGAGAGGAGGTAGTGGGCGGCAGCTGAAGCTGCTGGCACACGGCGCAACTGGAGCAACTGGCACACGGGCAACTGGAGCAACTGGCACACTGGCAACTGGAGCAACTGGCACACGGGCTACTGGAGTAACTGGCTCCGCGGCTAAAAGTAGCGGCAGACGAGCAACGGACTCACGGGCGACTGGAGCAACGGGCTCACGGGCGACTGGCGCAACGGGCTCACGGGCGACTGGCGCAACGGGCTCACGGGCGACTGGAGCTGCTGGCTTCACGGCGGCCACCCCCTTCAACCTCCCCAAACTATCCCACTCCCCCTGACACACACCCGCTGCTACACCGCTAGCTCCACTCCCCCTTCACCCCCCCTTAGTACCACTCCAACGGCTCCAACAAGTCCACCCCCCCTCAGCGGCAGCTGCAGCACAGGGAGACGGAGGAGGAGGAGGAGCAGGGAACGGCACACAGTAGCTTCACCCCCATACCCCTCACCCCCAAACCCTAATTCAGGAGAACGGGCTGTAGGAGGGGTGGGGCGCCAGTAGAAGCACGGGGGACAGCGGGGAGGGCAGGGGCAGCGAGGAAAGGGCCGCCCACGGGCCTGGCACAGCCTCCCGAACCGCGCGCAGGCGGCCCGAGCCGCGCGCGGGCCTGGCGCAGTCCGTACGGGCCGCGCGCGGGCCTGGCGCAGCCCGTACGGGCCGCGCGCGGGCCTGGCGCAGCCCGTACGGGCCGCGCGCGGGCCTGGCGCAGCCCGTACGGGCCGCGCGCGGGCCTGGCGCAGCCCGTACGGGCCGCGCGCCGGCTGTACGGGCCGCGCGCAGGCCACGACGGGCGACGGGGGGCGACGCGCGGGTCCCCGTCGCCCGTCGTAGCGCCTCCTGGGGGCGACGCGCCGAGTGACGGGGCAGAAACCCGTCGCGCGCCTCGGGGCGCACGGCGGGCAGAAAACCGCCGCGCGCCTCGGGGCGCACGGCGGGCAGAAAACCGCCGCGCGCCTCGGGGCGCACGGCGGGCTGAAAAACCCTAATTTCGACGCCGCGCACCACGGGGCGCGCGGCGGACAGGGAGTAGCAGTAGCAGCGGAAGCAGTGAGGTGGGGCCCACAGGCCAGGAGCATATCGCTCTGATACCATGTGAAGATAAGCAGTAGAAGAAGGCGCCATAGCTAGGTAAGTCCTAGCTAGGCAAGAGAAGTTTAGGCAAAAGAGGAGGTTGCACTAGCAAGAATGAGGATACAAATAGCAAACCCTAGAAGGGTTGTACTCGCTATAGAGCACCCCACTACAGGCTAGAGCATAATATTCTGACAATAGGTGCGATATAGCTGCACCTACGAGAATGCTTAAGTTGATTCCCCTTTTTACTCCAACACCAGCGAGCTCCCTGGGTGGACTCGCTTATCCGTTGAGATATATGTTAGAATATGTTGTTTGTGTAGCCTGCAGTGGGGTACTCAATAGTGAGTACAGCCCCTTAGGGTTTGCTATTTGTATCCTGCTGCTTGCTAGTTCAATCATCCCTTCTCAATTCTGTTCCTACACACAATCCTAGCTCGTACTTGGCGCCTCCTTTCGTAGTCCTACTGTGGCCTAGGCTACTAAGCCTAGGCCGTTCTCCTACTATATTTGACATGGTATCAGAGGGCGGCATGTCTGCCGCCTTCCTGTGTATGGGCCCACCACCCGCTTCCGCTGCCGTACTGTCCGCTGCGCGCCCCGTGGTGCGCGGCGGCGAAACCCTAATTTCTGCCCGCCGCGCGCTCGGGGCGCCTGGCGGTTTTCCCTTCCGTGGCGCCCGTCGTGGTGCCCTTGGGGGGGCCTCCGCGGTCCCCTCCCGTCGAAGCGCCCGTCGAAGCGCTCTCGGGGACCCGCGCGGCCTCCCCTCCCGTCGCCCGTCGAGGCGACCTCGGGGACCCGCGCGGCCTCCCCTCCCGTCGCCCGTCGAGGCGACCTTGGGGGCCCGCGCGGCCTCCCCACCAGTCGCCCATCGTGGCGACCACGGGGGCCGCGCGCGGTCCCCTCCCGTCGCCCGTCGAGGCGACTTCGGGGGCCGTGCGCGGCGCCCTCCCCGTCGCCCGTCGAGGCGACTTCGGGGGCCGTGCGCGGCCCTCCCCGTCGCCCGTCGAGGCGACTTCGGGGGGCCCGCGCGGCGCCCTCCCCGTCGCCCGTCGAGGTGGCTCTGGGGGCCCGTCGCGGCGCCCTCCCTGGTGCCCGTCGCGGCGCCCCGGGGGGGGGGGGCGCGCGGCTCCCTTCTCGTCGCCCCTCGGGGCGGCCTGGGGGCCGTGCGTTTTCCCCCCCCCCCCCCCCCTCCTCCTGCATTTCAACTGCGGCGGCCGCCCCTGGAGCCGCCCGCCACTGCAGCAGCCGCCCCTGGAGCAGCCCGCACCTGCAGCAGCCGCCCCTGGAGCAGCCCGCCACTGCAGCAGCCGCCCCTGGAGCAGCCCGCACCTGCAGCAGCCGCCCCTGGAGCAGCCCGCACCTGCAGCAGCCGCCCCTGGAGCAGCCCGCACCTGCAGCAGCCGCCCCTGGAGCAGCCCGCCCCTGCAGCAGCCGCCCCTGGAGCAGCCCGTGCCTGCAGCAGCAGCCCCAGGACCCGCGCGAGCCGCCCCTGCAGAAGCCCGTCCCGTCCCCCCCCCCCCCCCCCCCCCCCCCCCCCCCCGTGCTGCCCATTGCTCCCATTCCACCGTGCGTTCCGCGGTGGTTGGGGTGTGGGGTGGCGAGCATGGGGGTGAGAGGTGTGGGTTCTCCCCTCCTCCTTTTTCGTCTCCCACTGCTGCAGCTGCCGCTGAGGGGGGTGGAGGTGTGGGAGTCGTGGGGAGGGGCACTAGGGGGGTGATGTGGGAGTGGAGCTAGGGGTGAAACTGGGGGTGTGTGTAGGGGGGTGTGGGACAGTTGGGGGAGGTTGAGTGGAGGCAGCCGTCGTGTCGTCCGCAGCGCCTGTATTCCGGGGCCCTTGTCGCCGGTAGCTCAGAGAGCCTGCTGCACCTGTTGCCCGTGGGTCCGTTGCTCCTGCCGCTCGTCGCAGCCGCAGAGCTTGTTACTCCTGTATTCCGGGGCCCTTGTCGCCGGTAGCTCAGAGAGCCTGCTGCACCAGTCGCCCGTGGGTCCGTTGCTTCTGCCGCTCGTCGTAGCCGTAGAGCCAGTTACTCCAGTAGTCCGGGGCCCTTGCCTCGGTAGCCACTGTGTCAGCCGCCACTGTGTCAGCCGCTTCTGTTGCCCGTGTGTCTGCAGCTTCAGTCGTCGCCTCCCATCTTCTCTCCTCTCACAGTCCCTCCTCCTCCTCACTTGCCCTCTGTGATAGCCTCTAGCTTTGCTGATAATTATGAACTATTGCACTGCCTGCTCATTGTGCTGATTTCACCCCACTTTGACTATGGGGGTGTGTCAGAATATGTTGTTTGTGTAGCCTGCAGTGGGGTACTCAATAGTGAGTACAGCCCCTTAGGGTTTGCTATTTGTATCCTGCTGCTTGCTAGTTCAATCATCCCTTCTCAATTCTGTTCCTACACACAATCCTAGCTCGTACTTGGCGCCTCCTTTCGTAGTCCTACTGTGGCCTAGGCTACTAAGCCTAGGCCGTTCTCCTACTATATTTGACAATATATTAGGTTTTGGCCAACAAAATGAACGTAGGTGTATGTGGAGAGTAAGCTTAGAAGGTTACGATTAGAGAGGTCTATTTAGAAGATATTAGCAATGAATCGAAGTAGCAAGGATTGCACTAGAGTGTTCAAAGAGTACAAGTATGAGCGAAGGCATGAGCGAATACTAATAAGCGAAACATGCAAACGGTAACGCGGTGCGTGCGAGCTAGCTAGTGCTACGCCGGCGCGAGGTTTGGGCTAGTCCCAAAGCGTAGGCCGACTTGGCTGCTCCAGCAGTGCGAGGTTTGGTGAAACAGTGCGCGCGAAGTTGCCGAAGCCCCGTTAGCAGTAAAGGGCAAACAATGGCTGCTGCTGTACGCGATGTTGTCGGTCGCAGTAAGGGTTTAAGCAAGCTCGAAAATCGAAGGATCGTGGCTGCACACCGATCCCTTGTTGGAGATCCTGGGCTCACTGCGTTATCGATCACTGTACCACGACCACCCAAGCGTAGTACCACCCAGAGTATTGCGACAGAGTGGTTTCACTTTTCAAACGCAGAAACAATAAACACCCTGTTCGCCAGTGACTTGTCAAATTTTGCAACCCGTATAACACTGACATGCGAGATTTTCTGCGCATCGCGAAATGGTTTCGCGACTGTATATTGTCTGCATCGTCAATCTCACGATCGATCTTCGTGGCGAGGCGATTGAGCTGGTTTCCGCCAATCTCCTCGGTCGTGCACAGTGCTAATACTGTAGTATGGTAACCTTTTGCTAGAGTGGTTGACTACAGTGAGGATCGATTCGAAGAGGCGATCGATCCTCTATTTGCAATACGCCCTAAGGAATCGAGAGAAATTCCTTACAAAAAAATTAAGAACGCGGCATATGTTTGCATTTTTCCAGGATCGGGGCCTCACATCGATCCTGGCACATTGATCGGCACACCGATGTGCCCACACTGAAAATTTGCAGTGGGGTAGACACATCGAGCTATAAGTGCCAGGATCGAAATTGCAGGGTTGGGCAGGTTGGAATACACCAACACATTGCAACGAGTAGCCAATAAGGGCAGAGCGTGGTTGGTCACCCAGCAATTTTATTCGCAGCGACCCTGGAATTCTTTGCCTGCGACCGTTGTTAGAATCTGGCAGTAGGAATAGTTGCATTGAGCAGCATGAGGAGTACAAGAAGGAAACCCTAAAGTGTTGTACCCCATATGAGCTACCCCACTGCAGCCTACACAGACTATAGCATATAAGTTTGACACACCCCCATAGGCAAAGTGGGGGAGAACAAGAGGTCACAAGACCAGTCAAGAGAAGCAAACCAAGCTCAGGGTGGATCACGACGTCACCACACATTCCGAGCACAAGCAAGCGGCCACGAGGCCAGTTCACATGCAAGATTATAGATCAAGGAGAACAAACAAGATAGTGATCACAACCTAGCAAGTGTAAGCAGGCAGGTATATATAGAGATCACAATACGCGCAACAACAAGAAGTGAGCAAGTGAGGCAAAGTGGGAACAAGCCCTAAAACAGTGCAGAACCGCTGATGATCACAAGGCTGAAGTGCCTTGGTAAAGATATCAGCAGTGTTGGCCTGAGAGGCCACGTAAACAAGACGAAGCTGACCACGCTGCTGCAACTCTCGAGCAAGGAAGTAGCGAAGAGCGATGTGCTTCGTTCTGTGCTCCGGTCTCTGCTCGCGACACAAGGCAAGCATTGCCTTGTTGTCGACGTACAGAACTGGAGGAGAACGAGGCGCCTCGCCCAGGCCGGTCAGCAGGTAGGTGAGCCAACGCAGCTCCTGTGCAGCCATGGCCCCTGCGTAGATCTCAGCCTCACAACTGGAGCTGAGAACAGAAGACGAACGGGTAGACCGCCAAGAGACAGAACCAGAGCCAAGGCTGAAGGTGTAACCCTGTGACGACCGCTGCGGAGCCAAGTCATCAACCCACGAAGCGTCTGCATGACCAGTGAGAACGACTGGAACCCGTCCTCCAAGCACGAGCCCCATGCCTGATGTACTGCAAAAGTAGCGCATCACCCTCTTAGCTGCCTTCCTGTGCTCTGGACGGTGTCTCCCGGGCGCAACGTAGCGTGCCAGGATGCTAAGAGGGTAAGCAAGGTCAGGACGAGTGAAGGTCATCAGGTACATGAGGCAGCCCACAAGCTCTGGATACGGGCCACTCGGCTCTACGGACTCATCCGAAGGCAGAGCTGAGAGCGAGTGACCTGTTGGCAGAGGAGTGGAGTGTGGCGAGGAGTACTGGAAGTCGAAGCGCTGAAGGACCTGCTGCACCATGTGTGACTGAGTCAGGGTGATGGTGCGGCGTGCTATGTCCCAAGTGATCTGCAAGCCAAGATAGCTGCGCAGTTCACCCAGTTCTGTGCACGTGTGTCTCTTCTGCAGCTCCGACTTCACTAGAGTCAGTGCCTCAGTGTCAGTAGTGGCAAAAACCAAGTTGTCGACGTACACGAGGATGTAGAACGGTGGCAGCGAAGTGTCGCTGCGTAGAAACACCGACGGGTCAGTAGTAGAAGGACCAAACCCAAGTGCCGCCAGTGTAGTCCTCAGTGTGTCATGCCACTCACGGGGTGCCTGGCGGAGACCGTAGACTGGCCGCCAGAGGCTCCACTGGGTACCAGGAGGAAACGACCCAGTGAAGCCAGGTGGGCGGCGCAGCCAGATCTCCTCGTGCAGGCTGCCCTGAAGGAAGGCTGTGCTGAAGTCAAGAGAGTGGAGCTCGTAGTCACGCTGAGCAGCGACGTGCAGTAGTATCCGAAGAGTGGTCATCTTCGGGGTGGGAGAGAAGGTCTGAAAGTAGTCAACTCCCTGTCGCTGACTGAAGCCTCGAGCCACGTAACGCGCCTTGAAGACAGGCGGAGAACCCGGCGGCCGCTTCACCCTGAAAATCCACATGCCATCGACAATGTTCGCCCCAGGTGGGGGAACGTTGTCGACGTATGTGCCTGTGGACTTCCAGGAAGCCATCTCTGCGTCCATGGCTGCCTGCCACTGAGAGGAGTAGGGACCCTCAACCGCCTCTGCGTAAGAACGCGGAGTCGGGATGTCTAGTGCATCCGGGTCTCCCTCAGGGGCAAGCAGCATGGACACGAGATGAGGTGAAGCAGCAGCCAATCACTGGAACTCCTCCTGCCTGTCCTCAAGGACGTCCGTGCCAAGGGCACACTCACCCCCGACGGACGGAGGACAGACAGACTCAGACTCAGCAACAAGACTAGCAACGTAGTCTAGACGACAGCGAGCAGCAAAGTCGACAAGCTCAGCAACAAGAGCAGACGCAGCAGCAGACTCAAAGGAAGGGTCAGTGACAACCGTGGCAAGGAGACGCGTGACAGTAGAGCTAGTAGCACGAAGGGAGTCAGACTCCGGGTCAGCAAGGGCAGGAAGAGAGGACTCAGGAGGCGACGTTAGAGGGACACGCTGCGGAGCAGTGGAAGGACGCAGAGTCATCCGGTGCGTGCCAGGAACAGGAGGAGGACGCTGACGCGAACCACAACCACTAGTGCGAGCAGCACGGACAGGCGACGCAGGACGAGACGCAGGCTCACGACGCTCAGCAAGACCTCCGGTCGGACCAGTGTAAGGAGACGGAGAAGGCATTGGAGAGGCAGGCTGTAGTTGTGACGATGACTAGACAGGCGGTGGACACGCTAAGGAGGGGGCAGGACCAGAAGAAGACAGGGGACCAAGAACCTGCTCAAGGAGCGGAACGAAGTACGGCCGCAGCCGCTCAGCACCCCCAGAACCAGCAGGAACGTCACCAGCACCCCGAGCGCCAGCTCCAACTCCAGCAGCACCACCAGCAGCTCTAGCAGCACCTCCAGCAGCTCCAGTACCAGTGGCAGCTCCAACTCCAGCAGCACCACCAGCAGCTCCACCAGCTCCACCAGCACCTCCAGCGCTAGCACCCACCGCAGCTCCAGAACCTCCAATGCCGGCGCCACCAGCGCCAGCACCTCCAACAGCTCCAGAACCTCCAGCGCCAGCACCCGCAGCAGGACCTCCAGTCCCAGCAGCTCCAGTATCTCCATTACGAGCACCTCCCGGACCAGCTGCCCCAAGAACTCCAGTAGAAACACCTCCAGTAGTAGAGTCACCAGCTCCAGCACCTCCCGCAGTAGGGCCCCCAGCTCCAGCAGCGCGACTCTGATGGCTAACGTACCACTCACGCAGCTGCTGTGGGGAGAGAGGGAGACGACAATGAGAGGGCAGCGGCGAGACACCAGCGGAGCGACTACGGAGACGGCCGCTCCAGGGAGACTGCTCACCAGACGCCTCAGTGCCCCCAGGTGCAGCACCCCCAGACTCAGTACCCCCAGGCTCAGCACTCCCAGGCTCAGCACCTCCAGGCTCCGCACCCCTAGGCTCAGCACCCCCACGCTCCGCACCCTCAGGCTCAGCACTCCCAGACTCCGCACCCCCAGGCTCAGTACCCCAAGGCTCCGCACCCTCAGGCCCAGCACCCCCACGCTCCGCACCCCCAGGCTCTGCACCCCCAGGCTCAGCACCCCCAGAAGCAGCACCCCGAGCAGGACCACCCCCAGCAAGACCTGAGTCACCAGTGACCTCAACCGGCGCAGTCAAGGGAGGAGGGTCTACCTGAGACACACCTGAAGGAGCAGGACCGGGAGCGGGGAGGGGGTCTACCTGGGGAGGACCTGGAGCAAGGAAGAGCGGCGGGGGGGGGGGAGGGGCAGTGCGGTAGGGGAAGAGACGGTAAAACGGAACCGACTCGTCGAACGTGACGTCCTGAGAGGGGAAGACACGACGCGAGGTGGGGTGGTAAAACTGCCAACCAGGCGCGTCTGGGACAAAGCCAAGGAAGACACAGGGAACAGCGTGGGCGGAGAGCTTGTCCGCGGTGGTATCGCGGACAAAGGCACGAGAGCCCCAGACCTGGAACACCGACGCATCGCCAACCTCCCCCGTCCACCGCAGTTTGGGCTAGGTCTCCGGCAAGGAGACCCGGGGCCAGAGGTTGAGCTGATGCGCGGCGTAGCGGACCGCAAACGGCCACAGAAAATGGGGGGCAGCCGCATGGACCATGGAGGTACGAGCGACCTCCATGACCAAGCCAATGCGGCGCTCAGCAACCCCATTCTGCTGCGGAGAGGCCAGAAGCGTGAACGTCTGGCGAATGCCCTCCCCACGACAAAAGGTCTGCAGAAGGTCGGAGGAAAACTCCCCACCTCTGTCAGAGTGCAGACGCAGGACGGGAAACTCCGTCCTGAACTGCTCGCGGAGCTGGAGAGGGGCAGCGCGGATCCAAGGGATCAAAACATCAAGGACCTCACCCTTGGTGCGCAAGGGGAAGACCGTGGTGTAACGCGAGTAGTCGTCAACAACCAGCAGGAAGTACCGCTCGCGGTCCTGCCCATTGTCGCGGGCTGGGCCCCACACGTCCATGTGCAGGATCTGCAGGGGAGCAGTCGTCGGGGGAAACGAGGAGGAGTGAGGAGCGGCGCGCTGCCGCCCCTCGACACAGAGAAGACAGGGAGGAGCAGGCGAGGGTGGGAGGGGGGGGAGAACCCTGGGAAGATCAGAGACAAGGACACGGCGGTGCATGCTACAAAGGCACTGCACCGAGGGGTGTCCAAGACGGTGGTACCAATGGAGGGTCTGGTACGACAAAGCGAGACACGAGCAGGGGGCCGCTAGCTGACCTGACGCAGACGCAAACGCAGCGATATGAGGGGACACAGTAGTCAGTGTGTACAGACTCGAGCCTGGCGCACGGGTAAACGTGGCCAGGTGTCGGCCCGTCCGGGAGTACGTACATTGGGTTACGCGCTGACCTCCAGGAGTGAACTGGTCAACCCACTGGTCCAGGAGGTCAGCACCACTCACCAAGTTCGTAGAGAACGAGGGGAGGTGAAGACCTGACAGGGAGCCAGGCGGGACCGCCGGACATGGCAGGACCATGGAGGAGTGTGCAAGGACTGGACCCCCAGAGGGGTCTGCCAAGGAGACTGCAACCGGCCGGCTGAGCGGCGTGAGGGTGGTGCTGTCGCGAAAGAAGGAGCGGGAAGCACCTGAGTCAAGCGTGAAGGTGTACAGGGCCTAAGCAGGCGCAGTACCAGAGAGAGCAGACTCACTAGCACCTAGAGCAGCAGCCTCACCAGCACCTAGAGCAGGAGACGCACTCGCACCTAGAGCAGCAGCCTCACCAGCACATATAGCAGCAGGCTCTATACCTGGGTCAGGGGGTACGCACAGGTAACAGGCACGGTCAGCACTAGTAGGCAATGCATACATGGCAATGAGAATAGCATCATAGTCAAGAACAAAGATATCTACCCTCTGTCCAAGCAGTTCCAGCCAGGTGGGGAGCTCAGCCTCGTCGCCAAACTCGGCACGCCAGGCGTCGCTCAGACGGGCGAAGCAGCGGGACTCTGTGTGACCAAGCGTCCCGCAAGCCTTACCAGTCCAATCACTTGTGCGAATGACGTACGGGCAGCGAACGGTACTCAAAGACCCTCTACTCTGCGCGTACCACTCACGAAGCTGTTGGGGTGTAAGTGTCTCGCGCGAACGCCGCTGCAGCTGCAGCTGGCCACTGCCAGACGCTCCCGACTGACCAGCTCCAGGGCGACAGCCACGAGGTCTACCGCCACAACCCCAACTAGCGTACCACACACGAAGCTGCTGGGGCGTGAGAGACTCACGCGGACGTCGCTGGAGCTGCATCTGGCCACCGCCAGTAGCAGCAGTAGCAGTAGCAGCAGCAGTAGGAGCCTAGCAGTAGTAACAGAAGAAGCAGCTATAGCAGCAGTGGCAGCGCAGGCAGGGCAGGCGCGGCAGGCAGGCAGGTAGGCAGGCAGGCAGGCAGACGGTGCGGCAGTGCGCAAACAAGGCAGGTGCTCACCAGTGGCGGGAAGGGCATGCGCACGACGGCGGCGATGGCAGGGCCGCGACAGCTGCGGCAGAGCAAGGCCGCGTCGGCGGTAGGGCAGGTCCGCAACAGCTGTTGCAGGGCGGGACCGTGACAGCTGCAGGGCGGGGCCGCAACGGCGGCAGAAGGCTCCGCGGCAGCTGCTGCAGGGCGGGGCCGCGACCGCGGCAAGAGGCTCCGCGGTAGCTGCTGCAGGGCAGGGCCGCGACCGCGGCAGGAGGCTCCGAGGTAGCTGCTGCAGGGCGGGGCCGCAACTGTGGCAGGGCGCTCCGTGGCAGTTGCTGCAAGAGCGACGGTGGCAATCAGGCAGGGGCGGCTTCCAGGGGCAGCCGCAACGAACAGGGGCAGCCGCGGCGCGCGAGGCTGCAGCGCGCTGCGCGAGTTGCGGGCGCGGCGCGCGGGGCTGCAGCGCGACGCGTGGGCAGCGGACGCGACGGCTGCAGGGCTGGCTGTGAGAATAACGAGGAAGTGAGGAGCCATAGCTAGGGTTTAGCTAGCTAGGCAAGAGAGAAATGAACAAAGGAGGGTTTTCACTAGCAGCAGTTGGGATACATATAGCAAACCCTAACAGGGTTGTACTCGCTATAGAGCACCCCACTACAGGCTAGATAATAACATTCTGACACACCCCCATAGCCAAAGTGGGGTGTAATCAGCAGAGCACACAGTCATAGAGCAGGTGCACAATTGCAAGCAAAGCTAGAGGCTATCACAGAGGGCAAGTGAGGAGGAGGAGGAACTGTGGAAGGAGAGAAGATGGGAGGCAACGACTGAAGCTGCAGAGGCACGGGCACAGGAGCGGCTGACTCAGTGGCTACCGAAGCAAGGGCGACGGACTACTGGAGTGACTGGCTCCGCGGCTAAGACGAGCGGCAGGAGCAACGGACCCACTGGCGACTGGTGCAACAGGCTCACTGGCTACCGAAGCAAGGGCGACGGACTACAGGCGCTGCAGGCGACACGACAGCTACCTCCACACAACCTCCTCCAACTGACCCACACCCTTGACACACACCCCCTGCTGAACCCCTAACTCCACTCCCACGTCACCCCCCTAGCACCACTCCTTCGGCTCCCACACACCCACCCCCCTGAGCGGCAGCTGCAGCAGCGGGAGACGGAGGAGGAGGAGGAGCAGGGGACGGCGCACACAACCGGCACCCCCACAACCGTCACCCCCACACTCCCCACCCCCAAACCCTAAAACGGGTGGCACAGGGTAGGAGCGCGGGGGACGGCGAGGGGGACGGCGCGCGGCCCCCAGGGCGCCACCACGGGGCAGCGAGGGGGGGGCGCGCGCGGCGCCAGGGGTGGCGCGCAGCTCCAGGGGTGACGCGCGGCCCCCAGGCCGCCACCACGGGGCAGCGAGGGGCCGCGCGCGGCTCCCCAGGGCGCCGCGACGTGACGGGCGGGGGCCGCGCGTGCTCCCCAGGGCGCCGAGACGAGCAGGGCGGGGGCCGCGCGCGGGTCCCCAAGGTAGGAAACCGCCGCGCGCCTCGGGGCGCACGGCGGGCAGAAAACCGCCGCGCGCCCCGAGCGCACGGCGGAAAGAAAACCCGAAAAAAAACTTCGCACGCCACGGGGCGTGCAACAGACAGAGTAGCAGTGGAAGCAGTTAGGTGGGCCCACAGGCCAGGAGCGTAGATGCTCTGATAGCATGTGAGAATAACGAGGAAGTGAGGAGCCATAGCTAGGGTTTAGCTAGCTAGGCAAGAGAGAAATGAACAAAGGAGGGTTTTCACTAGCAGCAGTTGGGATACATATAGCAAACCCTAACAGGATTGTACTCGCTATAGAGCACCCCACTACAGGCTAGATAATAACATTCTGACACTGGCGGGGTCGCGTCAGCATCTGGGCGCGGCCGCGTCAGCTGCAGGGCTGGCGGGGCTGTGTCAGCAGCAGGGCGCGGCCGCGTCAGGTGCAGGGCTGGCGAGGCCGCGTCACGGCAGGGCGAGGCCGCGACCGCGGCAGGGTGGGGTCGCGTCCGCGTCGGCGGCAGGGCGGGGCCGCGACCGCGGCAGGGTGGGGCCGCGTCAGCGGCAAGGCGGGGCCGCGACTGCGGCCTGACGGGGCCGCGACAGCGACCTGACGGGGCCGTGCACTGGCCTAACGGGCCTGCAGAGGCTACGCGCGGGCGGCGAGGGCCTGCAGGGGCAGCGCGCAGTCGGGCAGAGGCTGCGCGCGTGCGGCTAGGTCCCGCAGGGGCAGCGCGCCGGCCTGATGGGCCTGCAGGGGCGGCTCGCGGGCCTGACGGGCCTGCAGAGGTGGCTCGGGGGCCTGACGGGCCTGCAGAGGCGGCTCGGGGGCCTGACAGGCCTGCAGGGGCGGCTCAAGGGCCTTACTAGCTTCCAAGGGTGGCGCACTGGCCTAGGGCAGCAGGAGGCAGCGCGAGGGCTGCAGGACGGCCGCGCAGCGCAGCACGTCACGAGGCAAGGCAGGCAGGCACAGGACAACATGTGGGGTAGCGCGGTAACCGCAACGGTAGGTGGGCCCGAAAAAAACGGTCCTACGGACCTAGTGCTCTGAAACCATGTTAGAATCTGGCAGTAGGAATGGTTGCATTGAACAGCATGAGGAGTACAAGTAGGAAACCCTAAAGTGTTGTACCCCATATGATCTACCCCACTACAGCCTACACAGACTATAGCATATAAGTTTGACAACCGTGGGCGACGCCGATCGATCGCGGCTGTCACCTGTGGCGCGATGTGCTCTCCCGCTAAACCAAATGCACGATCGCTGTGGGCACATCGGCACATCGACCGTGCGAGCTGCAGGTGCCACCATTTTGGGTACCCGTTTACTGTACAGTTTCGCCGCTCTGCGAAAAACTGATGGGAAAAGATCATACAGGGGCCGAACAGTGCCAGAGGGGTGATCAACCAGGGGCCAAGAGATCCGAAACTTACCAATCTGCTGCGCAAGGAGGGATTAACAGAGGGTCTTCGCTTATTGCACGAGTGGCATGTATCACCTCGCATTTTCGCTCGCGTGTCGTTAAGCGAGCCGACACTACCGGGAACTCTAGGGCAGCCAAAAAAAGCTAAAACTCATAGAGAACCTGGATGTTATTTTGGGATGGATCAACCCTAAAAAAGGGGGACCTTCCTGGTTTTTAGGGTTGATGCCTCCCGAATCGCATCTATTTCCGAATGGGTAATGTTTTTTTTTTTTCCTGTGCGTTTCGGATCGGGTAGGTGAGATGTATCACCCAGACATACTATGTTGTTACGTACTCACGATTTGATATGTCGAATTTTTATTCCAGAAGAAGGCGACACGCGCGCTGTAGTAGATGGCTGTCAAAACCCTTCATTAAGAAAATGAACACAAAACTCAGTTTTTCATAGCAATTTCTTTAACTCTTGGTTCGGCTTGTTCGCCGAATCGTTTGGTCAGCCCCGGGTTGAAATCCTACGGTCTAGATATACCGGCCCTAATTTGATCACCTCTCTGGCATTGTTTGGCCCCAATATGATCTTTTCCCAAAACGGATACCAGGCATTGGCGACGTCGCCAATACACTGTACACGTGTCACATCGATCCCCATCCACGATCGATCCTGGCTTTCTCAAAACAGATGCCGCGTCCTAACGCTTGGGTTGGGAACTGTTGCGAGTACGACCTTTTTGGACCCACGACATCAGACAAGGCACCAGGTCCATGACGTCATTTACATCGGACAGCTGCACGCGGCTCCGATGCTATAATGCAGCAAATAGTCAACGCGAGGGAGGGAAGGTGTGGTACTACTGAGATGAGTCACCTTTTATCAAACGTGTTCCTACCTAGGCTGAGCATGTCGATTCGATGCCTAGGCACGTTTTCCTCGAGTACCAACTGTGGACAATACATACGAGCAGTGAAGAAATGACGTCATCCGCGCATGATTACACACGCGAGCGGGCGGGAAAAGTGACGTCAGACGGCCACGCGGGCCACCCGCTCCGAAGTCCCTCCTGGTCCGAAGGTGGCCCTTGGGAGCTCCGAAGTTCCTTCGAGCCGACAGCAGCCTAGGTTTCATCCGGGTTACAATTCGTTCCATTGGACCACGTGTTGCGCGGAACTCGAGGGGAGCTCTATTTCCACATTCACACAACACGTGTCACAATATGAAATGTCGTGAAAATCTGAAGTGTCGGAGCATCAGTGGTCGACGACAAAATTCAGGGTCGTGATGACGCAGACAGTTACGAAATGCAGTCGCAGACTCATTTTAAGCCGATCCTATGGCTATCAATTTCCGCGAAAGATGTGCGAAAGAAGATCTGACGCTTAACGACCGTTGACGAGGGCGAGTAGCTATTTCGTCAAGACGTTGCGTGCATGCATCACCGCGAAATACATTTCGTATCTGAGAATTTCACCTTCTGGCACAGCATTCCGCGCACCCCACGAAACTTGGGAAAAATGGGAAACCCACAGGCTTGGGAAATTTCCTCACGCGAATGAGAATCCCTGATAACATTTATCGCTACAAAGAATGAGTTCACCCGCGTGAAATCGTCTACGTGAATGACAAAATCCGCGAAACAGTCTAAGGAACACCTCCCCGACTTGCAATCCAGCTCCCGCGTGCGAAAGAGAAAACTAGAACTTAGCGTGGTTTTATTTTTAACCATTTTCCAGCCCATGCTGTGAAAATTGTACGAGGAATGAGAATGACTAGGAAACAGGTGGGTACAAGTAGCAAACCTAAAGTGTTTTACCCCATATTATCTACCCCACTATAGCCTACAAAGACTACAGCATATAAGTTTGACACACCCCCATAGGCAAAGTGGGGGAGAACAAGAGGTCACAAGACCAGTCAAGAAGAGCAAAGCAAGCTCAGGGTGGATGACGACGTCACCACACATTCCGAGCACAAGCAAGCGACCAAAAGGCCAGTTCACATGCAGGATTATAAATCAAGGTGAACAAACAAGACAGTGATCACAACCTAGCAAGTGTAAACAGGCAGGTATATATAGAGATCACAGTACAAGTAAAGTCAAGAAGTGAGCAAGTGAGGCAATGTGGGAACAAGACCTAAAACAGTGCAGAACCGCTCATGATCACAAGGCTGAAGTGCCTTGGTGAAGATATCAGCAGTGTTGGCCTGAGAGGCCACGTAGACAAGACGAAGCTGACCACGCTGCTGCAACTCTCGAGCAAGGAAGTAGCGAAGAGCGATGTGCTTCGTTCTGTGCTCTAGTATCTGCTCGCGACACAAGGCAAACATTGCCTTGTTGTCGACGTACAGAACTGGAGGACAACGAGGCGTCTCGCCCAGGTCGGTCAGCAAGTAGGTGAGCCAGCGTAGCTCCTGTGCAGCCATGGCCCCTGCGTAGATCTCAACCTCACAG
Organism: Closterium sp. Naga37s-1; assembly: GCA_947471745.1. Lineage (NCBI taxonomy): Eukaryota > Viridiplantae > Streptophyta > Zygnematophyceae > Desmidiales > Closteriaceae > Closterium > Closterium sp. Naga37s-1. Next base: position 1,369,958 of record CANJKZ010000795.1, on the reverse strand, counting down.
CTGTAGCTGAGAACAGAAGACGATCGGGTAGACCGCCACGAGACAGAACCGGAGCCAAGGCTGAAGGTGTCACCCTGTGACGACCGCTGCGTAGCCAAGTCGTCAACCCAAGAAGCGTCTGCGTGACCAGTGAGAACAACTGGACCCCGTCCCCCAAGCACGAGCCCCATGCCCGACGTACTGCACAAGTAGCGCATCACCCTCTTAGCTGCCTTCCAGTTCTCTGGTCGGTGTCTCCCGGGCGCAACGTAGCGTGCCAGGATGCTAAGAGGGTAAGCAAGGTCAGGACGAGTGAATGTCATCAGGTACATGAGGAAGCCCACAAGCTCTGGATACGGGCCACTCGGCTCTACAGACTCATCCGAAGGCAGAGCTGAGAGCGAGTGACCGGTAAGCAGAGGAGTGGACTATGGCGAGGAGTACTGGAAGTCGAAGCGCTGAAGGACATGCTGCACCATGTGTGATTGAGTCAGGTGGGGGAACCTCGTCGACGTAGGTGCCTGTGGACTTCCAGGAAGCCATATCTGCGTGCATGGCTGTCTGCCACTAAGAAGAGTAGGGACCCTCAACCGCCTCTGCATAAGAGCGCGGAGTCGAGATGTCTAGTGCATCCGGGTCTCTCGTAGGGGCAAGCAGCATGGACACGAGATGAGGTAAAGCAGCAGCAAAACACTGGAACTCCTCTTGCCTAACCTCAAGGACGTCCGTGCCAAGGGCACACTCATCCCCGACGGACGGAGGACAGTCAGACTCAGACTCAGCAACAAGACTAGCAGCGTAGTCTAGACGACAGCGAGCAGCAAAGTTGACAAGCTCAGTAACAAGAGCAGACGCAGCAGCAGACTCAAAGGAAGGGTCAGTGACAACCGTGGCAAGGAGACGCGTGGCAGTAGGACTAGCAGCACGAAGAGAGTCAGACTCCGGGTCAGCAAGGGCAGGAAGAGAGGACTCAGGAGGAGACGGCAGAGGGACACGCTGCACAGCAGTGGAAGGGCACAGAGCCATCCGGTGCGTGCCAGGGACAGGAGGAGGACGCTGACGCGAACCACGACCACTAGTGCGAGCAGCACGAACAGGCGACGCAGGACGAGACGCAGACTCACGACGCCCAGGAAGGCCTCCGGTCGGACCAGTGTAAGGAGAAGGAGGAGGCAGTGGAGAGGCGGGCTGTAGCTATGACTGCAATGGGACAGGCGGTGGACACTCTAAGGAAGGGGCAGGACTAGCAGAATGCGGGAGACCAAGAACCTGCTCAAGGAGCGGAACGAAGTACGGCTGCGGCCGCTCAGCATCCCCAGAATCAGCAGGAACAGCACCAGCACCCCCAGCGCCAGCTCCAACTCCAGCAGCACCACCAGCAGCTCCAGCAGCACCAGCAGCTCCAGCAGCACCACCAGCAGCTCCAGCAGCACCACCAGGCCCAGCAGCACCTCCAGCAGCTCCAACACCAGCGGCACCACCAGGCCGAGCAGCTCCAGTACCTCCAGTACGAGCACCTCCGGGACCAGTGGCTCCAAAAGCCCCAGCAGCTCCAGCAGCAGCAGGACCTCCAGCGCCCGGAGCACCACCAGCTCCAGCAGCACGGCTCCAGCGCCGAGCAAACCACTCCCGCAGCTGCTGGGGAGAGAGCGGCTCCCGACGAGACGAAGCACCCGAAGGACCGCCCGGCAAAGTGCCTCCAGACTCCACATGCGCAGGCTCAGCACCCTCAGGCTCCGCACCCCCAGACTCAGCAACCCCAGGCACAGCAACCCCAGGCTCAGCACCCCCAGGCTCAGCAACCCCAGGCTCAGCACCCCCAGACTCAGCAACCCCAGGCCCAGCACCCCCAGACTCAGCACCCCCAGGCTCCACACGCTTAGGCTCAGCACCCCCAGACCCGGCACCCGCAGGCTCAGCACCCCTAGCAGCACCAGAGTCAACAGCTACCTCGACAGGCTCGACTGCGTCTACCTGGGACACACCTGAGGGAGCAGGACCCTGAGGAGGGAGGGGGTCTACCGAGGGAGGACCTGGCGCGAGGAAGAGCGGCGGCGGGGGGAGGGGGGCAGTGCGGTAGGGGAAGAGACGGTAGTAGGGAACCGACTCGTCAAACGTGACGTCCTGGGAGGACAGAACACGGCGCGAGGTGGGGTGGTAAAACTGCCAACCAGGCGCGTCAGGGGGGAAGCCAAGGAAGACGCAGGGAACAGCCCGGGAGGACAGCTTGTCCGCAGACAAGTCGCGGACGAAAGCTCGAGATCCCCAGACACGGAATGCAGACGCATCGCCAACCTTCCCCGTCCACCGCAGAGCAGGGGAGGTCTCCGGCACGGAGACCCGGGGCTGGAGGTTGACCTGATGTGCCGCGTACTGAACCGCGAACGGCCACAGAAAATGGGGAGCAGCCGCATGGATCATGGACGTACGAGCGACGTCCATGACCATGCCAATGCGGCGCTCAGCAATCCCATTTTGCTGTGGAGAGGCCGGAAGCGTGAACGTCTGGCGGATGCCCTCCGCACGACAGAATGCTCGCAGAAGGTCGGAGGAAAACTCTCTACCTCCGTCGGAGTGCAGACGCAGAACAGGAAGGTCCGAGCCGAAACTCTCGCTGAGCTGACGACGGGCAGCGTGGATCCAGTCGATCAGCACCTCAGGGACCTCACCCTTGCGGCGCAAGGGGAAGACTGTGGTGTAACGCGAGTAGTCGTCAACGACCAGCAGAAAGTAGCGCTCGTGACCCTGTCCACGGACGCGGGCTGGGCCCCACACGTCCATGTGAAGAGTCTGCAGGGGAGCCTCCGTCGGAGGGAACTCGGAGGAGTGAAGAGCGGCGCGCTGCCGCCCCTCGACGTAGGGAACGCAGGTAGGGGCATGCCCCGGGGGAAGGGGAAGGGATCTAGGATCGAGCTGAGCAATTGGCTCTTTACTTGGTGTAGTGCTGGAAGCCATTTGTCTAACAATCGATTTTTCTTCCTATCGAGTGTGATTCACACTGAACCTGACACACATCGACGCGGCACGTGACTGCCACTCCCAAGTTTGCCGCTATTGCCGCTCGCCTAGACGCTCCCTCTGCTGCCAGTAAAGGTGCATCGACGGTTTTCACTGAGACTCCTCACACCACCGACGATCTCAGCCGTTCATCGTCAGCGCGCGCTCCCTTAGCGGCTGTCCCCGACGCGTCACCCGGCCTTCTCCCTCGTCGAAATTAATTGAAATTTTAGAAGAAGTCTGCCGAAGAAGGTACACTTTTGAGTGGAATCCGTGCGAATCCCGTCCCGTCACTCCTCGCCCGCCGAACAGATCCGAGCCGAACCGAGTCGAACCGAGCCGAACCGAGCCGAGCCGAGTCGAACTGAGCCGAGCCGAGCCGAGCCGAGCCGAGTCGCGACGCGCTTTGCTAGTGTCCAAGCCCAGCCGGGAATGGACGAGTCGGACCCAATCGTTCCGCACCCTGCCGCCGACCGCGGCGACGACAGCAGCAGCGGCGGGGATGGCGGCGACGACGGCGTTTATCATGCCTCTCCCGAGGGCCGCCAACGGCCACGTGGCTGCAGCGCGGAGAGGTGGGTCCCGGCGATCGCCGCGTTTGCTGCTGCGCCGCTGGCGCGAGGGGCGGGCCCGATATTTGACTTGCTTAAAAAGTCGACGCGGCGATCGGCCCGCGTTTGCCGCTGCGCTGATGGCGTGAGGGGTGGGTGCGGCTCTCGAGCGACCAATAGCCGCTGCTGGTGCAAGAGGTGGTTCAGGTTTAGAACTTCTGAATTCTTTGAGAATTCTCAAAAGTGACATTTTTTTTTTTTTTAAGAATTCTCAAAATCCACCGGAAACGTCATAAAGTGGCACTGCTGACGTGAGCAGTTGGTCTGGTTAAGGAGACGGCTAATTGCAATCTCGCGGGACCAATAGCCACTTTCCACGTGTCAAAATTGTCTGCAGCAGCACGAGAATCATTGTATTATCACTGCCGCTCTCAAGTCCCTTCCCTCCCTGCCCTTCCCTTCTCTCCTCCCCCATACCGTCAGCCTGCTCCCGCTCTCAGAGCGGAGGCTAATGGCGCAAAAGGCTTCTGCGCCATCAGCATGGTGAACTGCATTGATCGAGGGGCCATCGCCAGCAGCACAAGGAGTTGATGACGCGGTTGTTCTTTCTATCCCCATCTCCCCCTTTCGTTGTCTCTCTCCCTCCAGCCTGCTCCCACCCTTCTGCGCTATCAACATGGTGAGTTGAATTGACCGAGGGGCCATCGCGAGCAGCACGAGGGCCAATAACCCTCTCACCCTCCACACTCATACCCCCATTTCCGTCCTTTCTCCTCCCCCCCCCCAGCCTCTTACTTCTCTTCTGCGCTATCAACATGGTGAACTAGATTGACCGGAGTCCCTTCAACAGCAGCACGAGGGTCAAGTATATCATTCCCATCCTGCCTTCTCCTCCCGTCCCTTCTTCCCCTCCCACATTCCCCCAGCCTCTTGCTTCTCTTCTGCGCCATCAACATGGTGAATTACATCGACCGGGGGGGCATTGCCAGCAATACACTGGTGAATGGCACTCTCATTCTCCCTTGTGGCCCCGTCCCCAGCCTCCTCCTCCTCTTCTGCGCCATCACCATGGTCAACCACATCGACCGAGGTGCCATGGCTACCAACTGGTTCGCTCACTCATTCCTGTTTCTTCTGATCCTCGCTCCTTCCCCCCAGCCTCCTCTTCCCGGGTGCCATTGCCAGCAGCACGAGGGTCAAGTATACCTTTCCCGTCCTTTCTTCCCCTACCCCATTCTCCCAGCCTCCTTCTTCTCTTCTGCGCCATCAACATGGTGAATTACATCGACCGGGGGGGCATCGCCAGCAACGGAATCAACGGCTCCCCTTCGCACTGCCAGGAGGACATCTGTGACTCTGGCAGCGGCATTCAGTGAGTGGTGGGGGCATTCAGTGAGTGGTGGGGGCATTCAGTGAGTGGTGGGGGCATTCAGTGGGTGGTGGGGGCATTCAGTGAGTGGTGGGGGCATTCAGTGAGTGGTGGGGGCATTCAGTGAGTGGTGGGGGCATTCAGTGAGTGGTGGGGGCATTCAGTGAGTGGTGGGGGCATTCAGTGAGTGGTGGGGGCATTCAGTGAGTGGTGGGGGCATTCAGTGAGTGATGGGGGCATTCAGTGAGTGGTGGGGGCATTCAGTGAGTGGTGGGGGCATTCAGTGAGTGGTGGGGGCATTCAGTGAGTGGTGGGGGCATTCAGTGAGTGGTGGGGGCATTCAGTGAGTGGTGGGGGCATTCAGTGAGTGGTGGGGGCATTCAGTGAGTGGTGGGGGCATTCAGTGAGTGGTGGGGGCATTCAGTGAGTGGTGGGGGCATTCAGTGAGTGGTGGGGGCATTCAGTGAGTGGTGGGGGCATTCAGTGAGTGGTGGGGGCATTCAGTGAGTGGTGGGGGCATTCAGTGAGTGGTGGGGGCATTCAGTGAGTGGTGGGGGCATTCAGTGAGTGGTGGGGGCATTCAGTGAGTGGTGGGGGCATTCAGTGAGTGGGGGGGGCATTCAGTGAGTGGTGGGGGCATTCAGTGAGTGGTGGGGGCATTCAGTGAGTGGTGGGGGCATTCAGTGAGTGGTGGGGGCATTCAGTGAGTGGTGGGGGCATTCAGTGAGTGGTGGGGGCATTCAGTGAGTGGTGGGGGCATTCAGTGAGTGGTGGGGGCATTCAGTGAGTGGTGGGGGCATTCAGTGAGTGGTGGGGGCATTCAGTGAGTGGTGGGGGCATTCAGTGAGTGGTGGGGGCATTCAGTGAGTGGTGGGGGCATTCAGTGAGTGGTGGGGGCATTCAGTGAGTGGTGGGGGCATTCAGTGAGTGGTGGGGGCATTCAGTGAGTGGTGGGGGCATTCAGTGAGTGGTGGGGGCATTCAGTGAGTGGTGGGGGCATTCAGTGAGTGGTGGGGGCATTCAGTGAGTGGTGGGGGCATTCAGTGAGTGGTGGGGGCATTCAGTGAGTGGTGGGGGCATTCAGTGAGTGGTGGGGGCATTCAGTGAGTGGTGGGGGCATTCAGTGAGTGGTGGGGGCATTCAGTGAGTGGTGGGGGCATTCAGTGAGTGGTGGGGGCATTCAGTGAGTGGTGGGGGCATTCAGTGAGTGGTGGGGGCATTCAGTGAGTGGTGGGGGCATTCAGTGAGTGGTGGGGGCATTCAGTGAGTGGTGGGGGCATTCAGTGAGTGGTGGGGGCATTCAGTGAGTGGTGGGGGCATTCAGTGAGTGGTGGGGGCATTCAGTGAGTGGTGGGGGCATTCAGTGAGTGGTGGGGGCATTCAGTGAGTGGTGGGGGCATTCAGTGAGTGGTGGGGGCATTCAGTGAGTGGTGGGGGCATTCAGTGAGTGGTGGGGGCATTCAGTGAGTGGTGGGGGCATTCAGTGAGTGGTGGGGGCATTCAGTGAGTGGTGGGGGCATTCAGTGAGTGGTGGGGGCATTCAGTGAGTGGTGGGGGCATTCAGTGAGTGGTGGGGGCATTCAGTGAGTGGTGGGGGCATTCAGTGAGTGGTGGGGGCATTCAGTGAGTGGTGGGGGCATTCAGTGAGTGGTGGGGGCATTCAGTGGGTGGTGGGGGCATTCAGTGAGTGGTGGGGGCATTCAGTGAGTGGTGGGGGCATTCAGTGAGTGGTGGGGGCATTCAGTGAGTGGTGGGGGCAGTTGATGAGTAGTTCTCATTGTTACTTGGCTTTGGCAGTAAGTGAATGGCCTTCTCAGAGTTACCGCGTGGTTGCACTGTGGGTCATCAACGGCTCTCCCTCGCATTCAGTGAGTGGCTGGTCTGGTGGGGGCAACTGCTGTGCGGTGTGATGCCCAGTGTCTCCTCATCAATTGGCTGCTCCAGTGTCATTTGAGGCGACCTTTAAGGCGCCTCAAAAGGCGTCTCTTGTCTCGTGGTTCGAGGCTCCTCAGAATTATGAGTCAGGAACATTAATGAAGACACACAGATGGGCTAATAGCAACGACTTTCCTAGCGGGCTGTGTGTGACCTACCATTTGGTGTTTAACTTACTCCAACCACATTCAAACCCTCTCAACCCCTCTCTCCATTTCTCTCTCTCCAACTTCCAGACGGGCTACTAGCCACGGCCTTTCTAGTGGGTCTCCTCACTGCCTCGCCGCTCTTTGCCCATGCCTCCAAGCGCCGCAAACCCCGTCCCCCAATACTGCTTAACTTATTCCAACCACAACCATCCCCTCTCAACCCCTCTGAACCAGGGGCGACTTCGCTCTCACCAACTTCCAGGACGGTCTACTCGCCACGGCCTTCCTAGTCGGCCTCCTCACCGCATCGCCTCTCTTCGCACATGCCTCCAAGCGCCACAACCCCTTCCCCCAATACTGTTTAACTTATTCCAACCACATTCAACCCCTCTCAACCCCTCCAAACCAAGGGCGACTTCGCCCTCTCCAACTTTGAGGACGGTCTACTCGCCACGGCGGCCTTCCTAGTGGGACTCCTCACCGCCTCGCCTCTCTTCGCACATGCCTCCAAGCTCCCAGGACGGGCTGATGGCCTAACCCATCGGTGTATAATCAAATCTAACCACACCCAACCCCTCTGAACCCCTCCGAACCAGGGGTGATTTCGCTCTCACCAACTTCCAGGACGGTCTACTCGCCACGGCCTTCCTAGTGGGACTCCTCACCGCCTCGCCTCTCTTCGCACATGCATCCAAGCGCCACAACCCCTTCCGCCTAATCGCTCTCGGCCTGCTCGTCTGGACGCTCGCAGTGGCTGGCTGTGGCCTCTCCCCCGGCCTGCTCTCCCTGCTTCTCTGCCGGATGTGAGTGCTCTCCTCACCTCTCGTCCCCTTTGTCTCTCCCACACTCTCTTCCTACCCGTTTCTCTCTTCCACTTCCTCCTTGCTCACTTCTTGTTGACTATGCATCCGATTGCCGCAACCCCTTTCTCCTCCTCCTCTGCCACATGCAATCATGCCTTCCCCTCCCCCCTTCTCCCTTTCCATGCCGTCCCGCCTGGTCTCCTCCCCTTCTACTCTCTCTTGTGATCCCACGCTCCCATCCCCTTGCGAAGTAAGGATTCGAAACGCAGCAAGCCGTGTGGTCGCCGTTGAAAAAACCTTTTTAGCTAAGTGTAATGGGTGGGTTGCTTCGTAGGACTAGGAAAAAGGCATGAATGAGGACTTGATAAGTCTCAATGTAAGAGAACTAAGTAGGCGTACGCGTTTCGGCCTCCCCTTCTACCCTCTCTTGTGCTCCCACGCTCCCATCCCCTTCCTCACGGATCTCCTCACCGCCTCGCTCCAGCCTGCCACCTCCCTTCATTGCCCTGTCTCAGTCTTCAGTGGGAGCGGGAGCGGGAGAGGCCTCATTTACATGCCTGGCAACACCATTCTCGTTCCCCTTTTTCTTGCCCGTTTTCTCCCCTTTTTCTTCCCCTTATTCCCTCCCTTTCTCCATCTCCTTTTCGTCCACTTTTCTCCATCTCCTTTTCGTCCCTTTGTCCCTTTCACCCCTCAGGCTAGTGGGGGTGGGGGAGGCCTCGTTCATCAGTCTAGCAGCGCCCTCCCTTCATAGACTTCATGGACAACTCGCCACATTCTACCTCTGCATCCCTCCTTCCACAAATCACAACAATGTCCTGTTCCTTCCTCCCTTGTTCCTTCCTCCCTTGTTCCTTCATCCCTTGTTCCTTCCTCCTTTGTTCCTTCCTCCCTTGTTCCTTCATCCCTTGTTCCTTCCTCCCTTGTTCCTTCCTCCCTTGTTCCTTCCTCCCTTGTTCCTTCATCCCTTGTTCCTTCCTCCCTTGTTCCTTCCTCCCTTGTTCCTTCATCCCTTGTTCCTTCCTCCCTTGTTCCTTCATCCCTTGTGCCTGTCGCCCTGTCTCCTCCCTTCATGCAACAGGCTCGTAGGTGTAGGAGAGGCGTCCTTCATCAGTCTAGCAGCGCCCTTCATAGACGACAACGCCCCACCGGCCAAGACAGCCCAATGGCTCGCCACATTCTACCTCTGCATTCCGGTCGGCTTTGCCCTCGGCTACCTTTATGGAGGGGTGGCTGGCCCGCTGCTGGGCTGGAGGGGAGCGTTTCTGCTGGAAGCTCTGTTCATGCTGCCGTTTGTGCTCTACACTGCCACTGCTGCCCCTCCGCCCCTCAAAGGTAATTTCTCGCCTCACTCCTCACTGCCTCACCTTCTACCTCTGCATTCCGGTCGGCTGTGCCCTCGGCTACCTCTACGGGGGGGTGGCTGGTCCGCTGCTGGGCTGGAGGGGAGCGTTTCTGCTGGAAGCTGTTTTCATGCTGCCGTTCGTGGTCTACACTGCCACTGCTGCCCCTCCCCTCCTCAAAGGTGACTCGTTGCTCTGCTTCCCTTGCTCTCTATCTCTCTCTTCTACCTCTGCATTCCGGTCGGCTTCGCCTTGGTCTATCTCTTCCCTACAGCAGCAGCAGTGTACAGCTGCTGGGGCCTTTTTTCCTGGGGCAGTATTTATGGTTCCCTCTGCGCTGTGCACTGCTACTGCTGCCCCTCTGCCACTTAAAGGCGAGGCATTTTGAGGCGACTTTACAGTGCAAGCATGGCGATGGGGGTCTGCTTCTTCTTGCGACGTTCCTGTATCATGGGCACGCAGGACGCATGTCAGCCACTTATTTCCCGGTGAGGCGGTGAGGCGACTCAAACTTTTCCAAGCGCTTATTTCCCTTTCTGTGCTCATGGACAGGCAGGACACACGCCCATGGTATTGCTACCGCTGCTTCTGACGAGGAGAGGGCGGAGGGTGCGCCATCTCTGGCAGCGCCGTCACATGTTGAGGCGACTCCAAATTTGAAGCATGGCGATAGGTCTCTGCTGGATGACTCGCTTTCTCTCGCTGGCAATGAAGTTTTCACCATCAATGTTCTCGGTATGATGGGTTTTGTGTGGTGCAGTGCGGTACAGCGCGATTTACAGAAGGTGTGCTTGGGATGGGTGCTGCATGCTGAGCCTGTGATCTCAGCAGTCCAAAAGCACAGCGATGGGTCTCTGTTGGACGACTCGCTTTCCCTCGCTCGCAACGACATCTTCACCATCAATGTGCTCGGTACGATGGGTTTTGAGCGGTGCAGTGCGGTATGGCATGAGTTTTAGAAGGTGCTCTTGATAGAACACCATGGGTGCTGTGAGATGCAGTGCGGTGTGGTGAGGTTTGGTGGGGTGTGGTGAAGCATGGTGGGGTATTGTGAGGCAGTGTGGGAGATGGGATGTTCAATAGCATAAGGCCGTGTGTCAGCATATGTGCTTGCTTTCTAGTGAGCGCCTAAGCCTATTGGACAACTTTCGATTCAAGTCGACTCAACAGTCACCGTTGCGGTGTATGCAAGTGCCTCTGGGCACTCGGCAGCAGCTAAGTGTATTGGAGGTCCCTGGCACCAAGGGAGGGTTCTTTTATTCCCATTCCTTCCCATTCCCTTCCCTTCTCTTCCCACATTCCAGGTTATGCTGCCTATACATTCGTGATCGGACCATATGCGTTCTGGGCACCCAAGGCCATGCGGGAGATATTCGACGAGGAGAGGGCGGATGCACTGTTGGGGTGGGTGGGAGGCAGGCACCTCACTCGCACTCCGGCCTTGTCTCTACTTCCCTTCACCCCCAGGCTATGCGGCATACACCTTTGTGATTGGCGCCTATGCCTACTGGGCGCCCAAGGCACTGAGGGAGATCTTTCACCCTCAGAGGGAGGCTCTGAGGGAGAGGGCGGATGTTCTGTTGGGGAGGGCAGGCACCCCACAAGGCGACCCTCCCTTTGCTCCATTCCCCCACCTCGCTCCCTGTCCGTGCTTCCCTTTCCTCTCCCCCAGGCTATGCGGCCTACACCTTTGTGATTGGTGCCTACGCTTATTGGGCACCCAAGGCAATGAGGGAAATCTTCAATGAGGAGAGGGCGGATGCGCTGTTTGGAGGCATCACGGTGGTCACTGGCGTGGGCGGCACGCTGTCTGGAGGTCTCATGTTGGACCGCATGGGTGCAACCATTCCCAACGCACTGCTGGTATGCTGTGCTGTGTGTATGCACATAGGCTCGGCCTGTGTATGTGTGTTAGCACCGTCGTAGTCCCCAGCGCTGTTTGGAGGCATCTCGGTGGTCACTGGGATTGGCGGCACGCTGTTTGGCGGTCTCATGCTGGACCGCATGGGTGCCACCATTCCCAACGCGCTGCTGGTAGGTTGTGTGGTGTGTGTGGTATGCACGCATGCATTTGAGCATGACGGTTGTGACTGGCGTGGGGAGGGCGTTGTTCGGTGGTCTTATGCTCGACCGCATGGGTGCAACCATTCCCAACGCGCTGCTGGTGTGTGTGTATATGCCGCTAGGCTCGGCCAGCTGCTCCCTCTGCCTAAGCACCACCAGAGTCACCGACGCTGTTTGGCAGCCTCATGGCGGGTGGTGGCGGGCACAGAGGGGCGGCATGCTGTTTGGCGGTCCTATGCTTTTGAGACGTCTCAAAAATGCTGTTTGGCGGTCCTATGCTCGACCGCGCGGGTGCAACCATCCCCAACGCACTGCTGGTGTGCTCTGTGTAACAGTGGTGGGAGCAGTATTCTGTCTGCTCGCCTTCGCCTCTTGATCCATCGCCCTCTTTTACCTTTTCGTTCTTCATGCCCTCACTCTCCCTCTCCTTCCCATGCCCTCCTCCCCCGTTTTCCCCCACCCTTCAGTTGCAATCCCGTGTGACAGTGGTGAAAGCAGTCTTCTACCTCCTCACCTTCGCCTCCCTCTCCATCCCTCCTTTTGTGCTCCTTGTCCTTGTCCCTCTCCCTCCCCCCCCACCCCCCCCGCCTTGCTATGCCTCTCCTCTCCATCAGCTGCAATCCCAGGTGACAGTGGTGGGAGCTATTTTCTGCCTCCTTGCCTTCGCCTCGCCACACATCACTCTCTTTGTCGTCTTCATGGCTGTCGGGGAGTTCTTCATCTTCGCCATCCAGGTAACCAGCTGGTAACCAGGTGGTAAACCCGAAATCTGGTAAGAATGTAGCAAGGTGGTAACCTCTCCACACTTCGCCCTCTTCGTCCTCTCCATGACTCCTGAGGGAATTTCTTCATCCTCGCCGTCCAGGTACTGCTGGTAACCAGTCAGTAACCAGCAAGTTGGTAACCACACAGCTGGTAACCAGGTGATGGTCGTCATCGCCTTCGCCTTGCCACGCAACTCCCTCTTCGTTCTCTTTGGGTCTCCCTTTGTGCGCGTTGCGCCCTTTGGGTCTCCCTTTGTGCGCGTTGCGCCCTTTGGGTCTCCCTTTGTGCGCGTTGCGCCCTTTGGGTCTCCCTTTGTGCGCGTTGCGCCCTTTGGGTCTCCCTTTGTGCGCGTTGCGCCCTTTGGGTCTCCCTTTGTGCGCGTTGCGCCCTTTGGGTCTCCCTTTGTGCGCGTTGCGCCCTTTGGGTCTCCCTTTGTGCGCGTTGCGCCCTTTGGGTCTCCCTTTGTGCGCGTTGCGCCCTTTGGGTCTCCCTTTGTGCGCGTTGCGCCCTTTGGGTCTCCCTTTGTGCGCGTTGCGCCCTTTGGGTCTCCCTTTGTGCGCGTTGCGCCCTTTGGGTCTCCCTTTGTGCGCGTTGCGCCCTTTGGGTCTCCCTTTGTGCGCGTTGCGCCCTTTGGGTCTCCCTTTGTGCGCGTTGCGCCCTTTGGGTCTCCCTTTGTGCGCGTTGCGCCCTTTGGGTCTCCCTTTGTGCGCGTTGCGCCCTTTGGGTCTCCCTTTGTGCGCGTTGCGCCCTTTGGGTCTCCCTTTGTGCGCGTTGCGCCCTTTGGGTCTCCCTTTGTGCGCGTTGCGCCCTTTGGGTCTCCCTTTGTGCGCGTTGCGCCCTTTGGGTCTCCCTTTGTGCGCGTTGCGCCCTTTGGGTCTCCCTTTGTGCGCGTTGCGCCCTTTGGGTCTCCCTTTGTGCGCGTTGCGCCCTTTGGGTCTCCCTTTGTGCGCGTTGCGCCCTTTGGGTCTCCCTTTGTGCGCGTTGCGCCCTTTGGGTCTCCCTTTGTGCGCGTTGCGCCCTTTGGGTCTCCCTTTGTGCGCGTTGCGCCCTTTGGGTCTCCCTTTGTGCGCGTTGCGCCCTTTGGGTCTCCCTTTGTGCGCGTTGCGCCCTTTGGGTCTCCCTTTGTGCGCGTTGCGCCCTTTGGGTCTCCCTTTGTGCGCGTTGCGCCCTTTGGGTCTCCCTTTGTGCGCGTTGCGCCCTTTGGGTCTCCCTTTGTGCGCGTTGCGCCCTTTGGGTCTCCCTTTGTGCGCGTTGCGCCCTTTGGGTCTCCCTTTGTGCGCGTTGCGCCCTTTGGGTCTCCCTTTGTGTGCGTTGCGCCCTTTGGGTCTCCCTTTGTGCGCGTTGCGCCCTTTGGGTCTCCCTTTGTGCGCGTTGCGCCCTTTGGGTCTCCCTTTGTGCGCGTTGCGCCCTTTGGGTCTCCCTTTGTGCGCGTTGCGCCCTTTGGGTCTCCCTTTGTGCGCGTTGCGCCCTTTGGGTCTCCCTTTGTGCGCGTTGCGCCCTTTGGGTCTCCCTTTGTGCGCGTTGCGCCCTTTGGGTCTCTCCCTCTCTCTCCTCTCCCCACCAGGGTCCAGCCAACATAGTGTCACTGCAGTGCGTGCCATCCAACCTAAGAGCCCTTGCAATAGCCGCTGCTATCGTGGCCATGTCTCTTGTCTCATCTTATACTGTCCCTTATCTCTCCATGCCCCCTCCCCCACCCCACCAGGGTCCAGCCAACATAGTGTCACTGCAGTGTGTGCCATCCAACCTAAGAGCCCTTGCAATAGCCGCTGCAACCGTCGTTGCTCACCTGCTAGGGGACGTACCCTCGCCGCCCATCCTCGGCCTCCTCCAGGTGCCTTTCTCCCTCAGGTGTATCAGCAGGTGTTTTTTCAGGTGCCACCATCCACATTTCTCCTTCAGGTGTTTCTTCAGGTACGCACCCGCAACCTCATCTCACCCTCCTTCTCTCAACCTTCCCCTCTCGCCTTCCTTCTCTCACCCTGTCGTGTGGTATTTTGCAATTAACTGTCCCCTCTCCCACCAGCCTTCCCATGCACGGTGTGAGGAAAAAATGCCAAATCACGTTGCCAACCTATCACGCCTGCTGCTGCTCTTACTATGAACTTTGCTATTTCAACCCTCCCATGCCTCCTCACAACCCTTTCCCACCTCCTCACAACCCTTTCCCGTCCTCTGCCTCGTTTCTGTCCTCCATCCATCCCATGCGCACAGGACATGGTGGGCAACTGGCGCATCAGCATGGGGATATTCACTGCCGTGCTGCTGCCTGCCGCTGCCTTATGGGCTCACGGTAACCCCTCTCCCCTTTCCCCATTCCCCCTTTTCCCCAGTCCCCCTTGTCCCCCCTCTCCCCTTTCCCCAATTGACTCTCTCCCTTTGTCTCCCTAACCCTGGTGGTGCTTCTTTCTTTCACCACAACCAGGCCATTCAACCGATACTCTACTCCCCTGCCTCTTTGAGACGTCTCAAAACACTGGTTGTGGTGCTGCCCCCCTCCCACTACAACCAGACCATTCAACCGATACTCTGCTGCTCCACCTCTTCCTTAACCCCCTTCACCATCTCTCCTCTGCATGCTTCATCTTGCTTACCTTCCTTCCGAATCCCCTCCCACACTCTCAACCTCTTCAGGTGCAACCCTGGTGGTTCCTCCCTCTCAGAACAACCAAGCTGTTCAACCCATCCTCCACTCCAACTCCTCCTCTCCCTCCTCCTCCTAAGCTCACCTCCACAGCACCACCAACCCCACCACAAATGCCACCACCAGTCCCACTACTGGTGACATTGGCACTAGTAGTATCGTCAGCCCAATGATTCAAGGGCGGAAAAGATCGGTGAGTCCTGGCAATGGCAACAGCATCGAATCTACACCACTTTTTGGTCAATGATAACCACACGATGTTGTTCGCTACAGGACTGAATGGCATCAAGGAGTATTGTGTTGAACTCAGTTTCTTATCATTGTACATAGCATTTCACATGCAAAATCCCATTTATGGTATTCATATAAAAACCCCAACTTGATTGGCACGCCAGCACATGGATGTCTCCTATGAATAACAATCGCTGGCTTGCTTGTTTGGCCGGGGGTCATGCATTTTCGTCCTGGGTTTGTTTGACGGGTTTTCACAGCATTATACCATTGCGCACCTGTATAACCAAGCTTTCTTCCATGAACAGTACACTGTACCGTACATCTTAGCCCAAGGCGCCCCAACACATTCAACTTGAGGCTAATCTCTCTCAAACACTAATGAACTCAGCAGGTTCAGCATGTGTTACGAATCCCAAGCCGCTGCGCTGGTGGTCAGTCTACCCTCGACTCCCTAAACGGCCACTCTCACCGCATCTCAATCCCTTTGCACCCTCCCTGCAAACGGCCTCCTCCCACTCTCACCGCATCTCAATCCCTTTGCACCCTCCCTGCAAACGGCCTCCTCCCCATCCTCCTTCCTCAGTGGCCAGTTACTGCAGCAGCAGCTGCTTTCCTTTCCTTCTGGACTCCCTCACTAGCCCCACCCACCCAGAGATTCTTTCCAGACTCCTCAAAATACACCCTTCTCCCAGACTCGCCCTGACTCTCAGATAACAAAAAAGGGCATCACTCTCACCGCCTCTTTACAACCCCCTCATATCCCCCTGCAAACCCCACACCTTCCTCCTCCTCATCCTCCTCTTCCTCCACAGCCAGTTGTTGCAGCAGCAGCTGCTTCCCTTTCTTCCTCGATTCCCTTCGGTGCTTCTTTGCTTCTAGTCTCGGTTCTGCCACCACCACCCCATACCCCCCACTCTTCAACCTCACATCCCC
Source organism: Closterium sp. Naga37s-1 (assembly GCA_947471745.1). NCBI lineage: Eukaryota > Viridiplantae > Streptophyta > Zygnematophyceae > Desmidiales > Closteriaceae > Closterium > Closterium sp. Naga37s-1. The sequence continues at coordinate 1,354,192 of CANJKZ010000795.1, read as the reverse complement.
CTCCCTCTTGGTACCAACGGCCCGGATTTCAGCTGCTTCCCGCGCTCTGATTTCGTCCATCAGCATCACGTAGTGCCGGTACCGCTCCCAACCGCTGTCCACCGCACACCCGGGCTCGCTGATGTGGCGGCAGTCGGCGAATGCGCAGGAGGTGGGGGAGGCAGCTAGACGGGAACGAATCTGTGTTGTTGGGAGAATGAGACGGAGTTCAAAGGGGCAGAGAGGACGAAAAGGGAAGGGGGGAAGGGGGGAAGGAGGGAACCATTGAATGCGCAGGAGGTGGGGGAGGCAGCTAGACGGGAACGAATCTGTGTTGTTGAAAAATCTGGATGGAGTGCAAAGAGGCAGGGGGGAAGAATAAGGGGGAAAAAAAGAGGGAATCATCATCAAATGCACAGGTGGTAGGGGTTGTGGCGGGGCGTGCACGAATTTCTGAAGGGATCACAGTGCAAACTTCAAAGGGCACGTTTGGAGACAAGGAGGAAGAGGAAGGGGAGGAGAGGGGTGAAGGGAGGGGAGAAGGACGGGCGAGCGAGAAGGATGGGACAGGGGAAAAAGGAGGAAGGAGAAGGATGGGCGAGAGAAAAGTATGCGAGAGAGAGAAGGATGGGCAGAGAGAAGGCTAGGGATGGGAGCAGAAGGGAAGGAGGAAAGAATAGAGACATGCAAAATGGCAGTACCTCGGGAAAGAGAATGGGAAGGTGGGAGGAGAAAACAATTGAGTCAAACTATTGGGAGGTTATCATATGGAGAAAAAAATCAAATCAGAAGGGTACCTCAGGAAAGAGCATGGGAAGATCAGAGGCGGAGACATTGGCAAGGGAAGGCTGGCTGAACCCCGGTGAATCTGCTAGCAACCCGCCACTGCTGCTGCTGCTGCTGCTGATTAGATCGTTGCTGCTACTGCTATAACTGTTAGTCATGTTACTACTACTGCTGTTGGTAGTACTGCTGCTGTGACTGTAAACTGCATCCTCTTCCTGTACTCTCACTCCCTCCACTCCTTGCCTCGGGTCTCCCTCTACAATTAACTTTTGAGGCACCTCAAAATCTCCATCCACTGGTTGCTTCGTCATGCCTCGCTGTATAATCACATCCTGTGCCATTGAGGTAGCGCCTCCTTCTATAGTCACATCTGGTCTATCCTCTCCCTGTATGGTCAAATCTGGTATTTTCACAAGAGCCACGTGTCGTGTTGTGTGTCGCCCCCTCCCACTCCGTTTTGAAACCTCCCCGACCCTCAACTCTTCAAATTTAGCCTCTCCACCTTCTCCCTCGCCTCCCTCCTTCAAGACATCCGCATCACAAACCTCCCCATTATAAGCGTCCCCTTTATAAGCCTCTCCTAAAACAGCGTTTATAAGGCTGGACTTGCCGACCCCGCTCGGCCCGGCAATCACTGTAGTGCGCCCAGCCAAGAGGCCTCCCGGGCCTGCCAGGTGGCGGATTCCGATCCGCCGCTCCACACTGCATGTGAGCATCTGGTAACCCCACTCTGCCGCCCGCTGCTGCCACTCCCGCACTTCCTGATGGGTGGGGGAGGAGGGAGGGGAGTGAGAGTGGGAGAGGGAGTGGGTTCCTTTCAAGAAGCTCCACCTATTAGCATCTGGTAACCCCACCATGAAACCTGCTGCTGCCACTCCCGCACTACCTGATGGGAGGAAGGAGAGGGAGGGGAGTGAGAGGAGGTGAGAGGGAAATGGGCTGCTGCTGCCACAATATGCACCGCATGTGGGCATCCGATAGCCCCACTCTGCTGCCTGCTGCTGCCACTCCCGCACTACCTGATGGGAGGAAGAAGAGGGAGGGGAGTGAGGAAGGAGGGGAGCCGGTTGGAGGGGGGAAATCGAGGGGGAGTTAGCTTACAGGACGTAAGCACGGCATGTAAGCACGGCATGTAAGCACGGCATGTAAGCACGGCATGTAAGCACGGCATGTAAGCATCTGGTAAGTCCACTCTGCTGCTCGCTGCTGCCACTCCCGCACTGCCTGATGGGAGGGAGGGTAGAACGGGGGAGGTTTAGGGTTTAGGGAAAACAAAAAAGAGGCGAAGGAGGAGGAGAGGAAATAACTAGAAAATACCAGGAGGAGCGGGGGAAGAGAGGGGAAGGGGGTTGAGGGAGGGCTAGTGGTGCACACACTTACACACACAGTCAGCTTAGACAAATCTCAGCCTCAAATACCAACCATCAAGCCTCACCTCCTCATCCACTAGATCCGCCTTGTTGAACACCAATGACACGGCGACACCTGTCGCCTCCGCAGCCACCAGAAACCGGCTCACGTTCGACGGCTCGGGCGGCGGCTGGGCAAGCGAAAAAAGCAGCAGCAGGTGGTCCGCGTTCGCCACGGGCGGGTCCAAAATTTCAGATGCCCGGGGCAGGGCAACGTCTTGAACGACAGCCTGGCGGGCAGCCCAATCAATCCCACCTAGCCTTACAACGTCCCCTACTAAAACCCTCCTCCTGAGTTTCTTAAGTAGTGCTCGCACCACACACAGCAACTCAACCCCCTCCCTCTCCTCCTCTCTCCCCTCCCTTCTTTCCGTACCCTCCCCCTGCCGCCTCTGCTCCCCTCCTTGCTGCTCCGCTGCGCCCCTTGAAGCCGCTCCTCCCCCACCTGCACCGATGAGAGGGTGGCATGGAGAGGCGGGGGTGAGAGGGCACAGTTGGCAGGGGCGGCATGCGTTATGGTCTACGGTGCCACTCGCAGAGTTGGCTTTTGAGTCCACTGAGAAGCCACTTCGTGTGGCATCCACAAGCAGAGGATGGATAAGTTACGATGCGAATTGTAGTGACTGTTACTGTCTGGGAATTTCGAATTTCGTAGTTCGCCCTTTGGAGGTGGGGAGGGAGTTTAAGAGAGGTTTATGGTAGGCGTGAGGGGCTGAAGGAATTGTGGTTCTGTTTGGGGTGGGAAAAGCGGGAGGGAGAGGGGGTGTGCGGGGGCAGGGGCGAGGGGTTCGCGGTTTGGGGGTTTGGCGTTTTGGGGAAAGAAAGGCAAGGGCATGGGGAGGGGGTCGGGGAGGGTTCAGGGTTTCTGCTTTTCTAAGAGACGAGAACAGTTGGGAAGGGTTTCGGGTTTCTGCTCTACTCGCCGTAGTTTCGTAACATCCCACCTTGGGGTGATTGACCGTTACTGCCTCGGTCCGACTCCTCTCCTCGCTCCTCGATGACCTCTCCCCCGCCTTCTACACCGCATCTCGTTACAATCACGCGTACGAAGTTAGCCTGAGCGGACATGACTCTCCCCACGGCTTCCCCCGGTCCCAGCCGCCAATCCGCGCCCAGATCCGCCACATCGCGCTGCATCCGCCCTGCGCTCTCCGCGGAACCGTCTCCGCCATCGCCCCCGTTTCCGCCCCGCGGGCCCAGCGGAACGGCTCGGTCGTTCCGCCGGGGGCTGCGGTTGCGCGCGTGGAAGGGGGTGGACTGCGGGCGCCAGTCCTTTGGGCGCTGCTTCATCGCGCCTCCCCCGTGGTTCCGCCGCCCCGCCACCACCGTGAAGTGGCGCGGACGCGCATCATAGGGACATGCGCGCGGTGGCTCCCGTGGAAGGGCGCGCAGGGATGTGAGCGGAGCATTTCGTAGTTGAAAGAGGCGCGAGAGGGCGGCGTGTGGCTGGATGGGGAGCGATCCAAGTCGACCGAATCGGAAGCGGCGCAACATTAGACCGAAACGGAGGACGGCGAACAGCGAGAATATTAAAAGTAGGAGAACGTTGGCTGACTAACGTGCATCATATGGCCTTGCTGCCTAGCTGTCGAGAAAAGCACAGGTTGCAATGTAAGTGGGTGATTCATGCTTTCTGCACAACTTGAATTGAATGTGATGAATGCGCGGGTATGTATTGGAATGCTTGCTAAGTACCTGGAACTTGAGTCCCTACACGGTCCGGTACACATTAAGATTAGATGGAGACGTTCGTAGCGAGTCCAATTTCAAAGGTCATTGCTTGCAGTTGCGTTCCACCCCCCCTCCAGACCTGTAGAAGCAAGGGTATTTTCGTGAAGGCCCTGAACTTTCCGGCTTACTTTCGTCGTACCAGTCCATTTAATGTTCTGGTTTCGCATGTCCCCCGTGAGCACTAGGGGTTTCAGTCGTTCTCCTCTAGTTCTCCAATGGGCCCTTCCCCTGAATCCAAGTGTTGGTCTGGTTCGAAGGACCCTCCCACTAACCTGTTCTCCTGTACACCTCACCACCTTCCTCCCTCCCCCTCTTTTAGGATAACATAGTAGTTCGTCCAAGCATCTATCAGTTCTGTGACTTCACTTAGGAACAAACATTTTTCGCCAAAAGTACACCTCGTTTCGAACCTCGTTTCAAAACTTTAGGCCTGAACCGTGACGGTAACGGCGAAAATGCTCAGGTTCGTGAAAAAACGGGCAAAATCTCGAGCAGCTCAGGAAGGAGTCCCAGAACCTTCAAAGGCCCCCTCCTGCATTTTCGACGGCCGACGATCGTCTATTCTCGATCATTTCACACCCCTTAAGCGCACACCCTGTGGTAAATACTCTCGGTTAAACGTTTAAGTAGGGTAGCAAGCAACGATTGTACACTATCGGAGGAGAGGGTCTCGCAACCTTCTCGCGAATGGAAGAAAAGAACCCGGAGTTCCAAGGGCAGCCATCCACCCCTACTACTCACTCGGAAAATTAAGTGCTAGACTCGATAACCACCCTCGTCAATCTTTGGGTGTCCGTCACATCGAGCCAGAAAACGTACAGGGTACCTTCGAAATAGCAGGTAGGGGGTGTGCAATTATTGAGAATAGGGTGCCTTCCTGGGCGTCTGACTGGGACCGGGACAACACGCCGTCGTCTTGAATGATGCCCACGTTTAAGCAACAGTGCTGCATGGGGTTTGAAAGAGTGAGATCCCTTTGGTGATACAGTACAGTATGAACGTCTTGCACTGTGCGACAAAGGAGGGTGGGGTGCTCCAATCACAGAGCTCCCAAAACAGCTGGAGGCATGGCAAATCGTCATCGTCCAGTGGTTGAATGCCTCCCCGACGTTCCAAACGAAAACCGAACCCGAACATTCCCTTCTCTGGCAAACAACCTGCGCGTCGACACTAAGTGAAATGGACCAATCACATGCAAAAGAATGGCCACAGAACAATCACCATAACACGGCCTTTCTGGTCAACAAACACACGCTCGAAATCAACCCTCTCAGTGGTCAAACACCCCTGCATAATTGTTCCTATTTGTCTCGCCTTTGATTTATATATAACTCAGCCCACTGCACGCAACTAACCATGGTCGGCAGCCGTAAAACTGTATTGAAAAGGTACCCTGCCTTCGTGAAAGGGGTGGCGCACACCCCAAACTTTAATTTCTCAAGGCGGTTGCGAAAGTTTGAGGGCGAAACTTTAATCTTTATATGCCGCCGCCGCAAGTGTAGAGCCCATTCACTGTACACCAGACCATGCCGTGCCTTGCGGAGCACTCACGCCTTCTATGCACTGTACCATCACCAAACCTCCCCCCCCCCAAGGGCCAAGAACCAAGCCAAGACCTGAAACACTGTTACAACACCCCTCCCCGCCCCCACCCAACCGCCACTCCCGCCCGCCACATCCCCTTCCGTCCGTCAACCTCTACGAATCACAAGCAGGAGGTTGCGTGGCGGGAGGAGCCACGTCAGCGCACGTCTAGAACTGCCATAGCACTGCAACAGCAGCAACCACATGGTTGCAGCTGGCGTCTCTCCCCACCCCTCCCTGCCTTTCAGAACCATCGCTGCCCATGTGTGAACCCCCCCAAGCCTTGCTGTGTGCACTTTGCATCGCCGCAAACACTGCAGCCAAATTGATGCAATGTACACCCTCTTCCTCGCTACACTGGCAATGGGATTCACTGGCTACAATGCGTACTGTTCCTTGGAACGTAGCGGTCTGGTGCTTACAACCGAACTGCAGGTTGGTGACGGGCAAATGCTCTTCTGGTGAACGGTACACAACGGTTTCCGAAAGGAAAATTGCTTAGGCGTACGGTTGAGTGCGGGCATACGTGCTTATATGGTAGGTTCTGGGACCATCGTGGACGCATCGATGTGTGTACATCCGAACACAGGGTGTAGATGCAGGCACTCGCCTATTGCTGTCGCAGCGGAACAGGCTGTCAAACCATTTCAGCAACCCGCGTGTCAGAAACAGAACCAGCTGCAAGCTGGCACACCAGCAATCACACCGCCTTTCTCATTTCCACCCTTCGCCGCGGTTTATTGCTTACTTGCCTCCTACCTCGCTGTTCGATATCCCCCTCTGTACCCGCCTACTGTGAGCCTATTTCTGCCATCCCTCACGTTTTCCAACTCAGAGCCACAGTACTAAATCCCCAGTGATCCTGAGCCAGCAGCTCCGTTATCTTCGTTCCAATTTCTCTGTCGGGTACACTTTTAGCGAGACAGTGCTTGCAAAGCAGAATAGCATCTTTCAGCTTCAGAGCATAAAAGCATCAAAGTAGCCTCGATCGAATCGCTAGCCCAAAGAGGCTCGTGTAGTAAGAGCCACAAAACTACCGATTGCGTCCGGCCCATACAGCAACGATACCGACAGTGATCCCCCTGGCTTCAGTTTCGTGACTTTGAGACAAACGGCGACAGAAGTTACAACCAGCAACCCCGAGTCGCTCATCAGCGTGACCCTGCTGTAAATCGGCACAACCATTTAGTTGCTCGCGGCGAGACGCACAAGTCGTTAGTACATATTCCGTACCTTCACACTTATCGACTGTAGCCATGCCGCCGCTTCCCCTCCTCAAGGCCTCGTCGCTCCCCGCCGACTGCTCCGACCACATCCGCTCGCTCCGCATCTACGCGCTCTCTGCTGTCACCTCCTCCTCTTCCCCCGCCGCCTCTTCCGCCGCCGCCTCTTCCGCCGCCGCTTTCTCCGCCTCGTCCTCCTTCACCACTCCCCCCGCCGACACTATTCCCGCCGACGCCAACACCGCTGCTTCCTCCCTAATCGCTTCCTCCCCAACCCCCCCCTCCCCGGTCGCTTCTTCCCCCATGACGCCATCCGCCTTTCCTTCTCATGCCGACGCCCCCTCCTTCCCCGCCGCGTCGCCTCTCGTCGGGCTGCCGCATTCGGCGCTTTTCCCCGTCTCGCGCGACTCGAGCCGGCAAAGCTCATTGGACAGCCAATCGCAAGCGTGGAAGCAACCCACGTTTCAGCGCACCAATCAGCGTCTGCTGTTCTGGGAGGCTGCGCGAAACGGGGAGTGTTCGCAGAGCCTCCGCACAACGCTGCTCCGCACGCAGTCCTGCGCGGTCCTTGCCAACGCTGGCGCTTCCGCTTCCGCTTACTCCTCCTCTTCCTCCCCTAGAAGCAGCGCCGCCGTTCCCTTCCCCGTCGGCAGCATCGGTGTCGTCGCGCGATCCACGTCGTCTGGTAACGAGCTCGCAGACGTCGCCGCCGCCGTCGCTAGACGCGGAGAAAGGACGCGACGACTGTCGTCTGGAGTGGTGGAGGCAGCACAACGGGTAACCGCGGGGCGGGAGAGCGCGGGAGGGGTAACCACGGGGTGCTTAAGCACGAGTTCTGGCGGCAGTGTGGGTTCCACGTGTAGCAGCAGCGCCCCCAGTGCTGGTAACAGTGGGTCTAATTCGCCACGGATATGTTTTCCTGTCGCTCCTCTTCGCACATCGTCATGTCCCGTCGAGGATAATTCCACGAACGGGGACCGCATTGACGTCGATAATCCGATTCGGTCGCAGTCGCAGTCGCACGTGCACTCGCGCGTGAGCTCGCAATCGCTCGGGAATTCACCTGGTGCTGCCACGTCACGGCCAGTCTGGCGAACTGCATCCATCGAGAGCGGCGCGGAGGCGAGTAACCCGTTGCCGGCATTGCCGACATCTCCCCTGGCGCGAGTAGTTGCCGATGAATCCGTTTTTCACTGGGCTGCCCGAACGCGAATGGCGCGAGCTCGTATGGCCAGCGTACCTTCGACGTAATTGTACATATCTTCGTCTTTGCGCTGTAATGGGTAGTAAGCGCTGAGGCCGCTGCCGTGGTATAGACGCGCGAACCTCGGAACTCCATGCCTACAACCAGATGTATAAAATTTTGCATTTTTGCTGCCTTGTTAGAAGGCATGTTTCCGAATTGGATACTGTAGATGTTTCCACTCCGTAGAAATCTTGTCAGACTTAGTGCTTCTCAAAGCTGTGTATTGTGGATGCGAGGCTGACTATACCAAGTTTTTTTAAGCAGTTATACACTGTAAAAGTGTACAAAGCATTGACAGTCGTAACTGTGTTCACAGGGAAATGCCACGATACCAGCTACCGCAGGTTCCCTCTAGCGAGTCTACGGCGGTTGACGCGTCAACTTCGGATTGTCCCACAAGGAGCTGATGTTGGGATAGGTACGAAGGAATGAATGAGACTATCTAGAAAGTTTGGTACAAAATAGGAACAAGGGGTTGTACCTTATAGTGGCTACCCCACTACAGCCTAGATAAATAACATTAAATTTTTTAAACACATTCGTGTTTTTCAAAATTGTGTATTGTGAAAGCGAAGCTGCCTGTACCGAATATTTGGCAGCGTCGAAGCGCGCTAAACGCCCTTCTCCAACTACAAAAACCGTGGGTTGGAGTTCATTTCCCTCCACCCACGTTTCTCTATTTTCAACGGCTCTATCAACATTCTCACCAGGGCCCAAAATTGATTTTGGCCTACCCTGTCAAATCAGAGTTCCAGGGTGGGCCAACCCTGACTCCTAGGGTAAAAACTTTCGTACCCTGATGAAAACAGGGTAAAAAAATTTCGTACTCTGATTCCATGTAAAAGTTCATACTTATAACGAGACATTGCAAGTTGAATTGTTTCACTCGGTCAGAGGTGAAGCTGTGAGTGGAAAGGTCGCAGGTTCAATGCTCGCACTGGGAAATAAGCGGAGGGCACTACCTGATGGCTCCATTTTGCGCAACATCCACCATATCCTCGCTACGAAAGACTCGGTATCAGTGTAACAGGATTAAAACAGTGATGAAAGCCAGGGGAAACAATCTATAGCTCGGAATTCATAAGGGAACAAAAAATCAAACTCTTTATGAGTCAGGGTAAGAAATCCGGGAGCCTGACTGGGTCAGGGTAACCTCAAAAAAAGCGGCCGCCAGTCAGGGCAATCAGGGTATTTTACCCTGACATTTTGGGGCCTGATTCCCACCACCCACCCCAGGAAATTTCTTCGTGAAAGACGAGATCGAGAAAGGGAGACTTGAATTATCCTACTGCCCCACGTCCGAGATGGCAGCCGATTACTTGACCAAGAAGCTTGGAAAGCATAAGTTATAGTATTGGGAACAAGTAATCTAAATGCGCCTTTGTCGTGTCGAAACACCAAGTCAGAAGCGAAGCATAACATATCGAAGCAACGGCGAGTCAACCCTCGGAGGTTGAAACAACTGTTGGAGGTTACGCGAAAGTCAAAGGTCAGCGACCTTTGACCTGACAAGTACAGCGCGACAGCAAGGACACACAACTGACTCACTACTGAGCAATTGCCCGAGTCGTCACTGTATCGAACCGGTAAAGCAGTTATTAACCGTATCTCTTCGTATCCCTTATACTCTTATATAAACCTTTGTACTTGCTTGCTTTAATCAATCTACTTTGCCCTCACATACTAGCGCAAGGTGGTTCACAAGTTTTTATTAAAACGCTTCTGCTATTACATCATCCTACCTTTGAATTTAGTCCTGCAAAGATCCTAAGGGCCTTCTCAGCCCAACATGGTATGAGAGCAGTCAGGATTAAATTCGACTATTAATACCTACAACATCAAGAAGACATGTCTACCCGGAAGGAGAAGCTCCTCCAACGGCTCTCCTGGTACTACTCCTACTCCACCACCTGCCTCTGGCCTACAGACAGAGGAGGGCACTACAACGAGACCGGCAGCTGGGTCTACCGAATCACCCGCAAATCAAGGCGCGGGCTTCGATCCAAGCATGATGGAGAAGTTTTTCTCCTTCATGTCCTTCTACGAGCAACACCAGCAAGGGGCACCTGCGCAATCAAACAACAGCAACAACAACAACAACGTGACGCCCATGAGTCTCGACGGCTCTTCCTACGCATGCGGAAATCAACAGCAGCATCCTACCTTTGCTCCGTACGAGCCCCAGCGCTGCTCCGTCAGCTTTATGCCACAACCACAACATGCACCTGGACAAGAGAGGACACTGGACGCACTTCAAGTTCAGTCGCAGTTTGCGCACGTCCTAAAACTGCAAACGTCAAAGCCTTTCGATGGGAAAGACTTCTTTACCTGGTCGTTCGAATTCGAGCTGATGATGGAAGGCGCGCAAATCCTTGGCTTCTTCGACGGGTCCCTGCCATATCCAACACACGGGACACAGTACGACAAACAGCAGTATACGTATCAGTCAATGATGACGTATACAATTCTACTGAGGAATGTCACACTAAATCGCCTCCGTCGTGCGCCTGCCTTCTCGCCACTGGTGAGCACTGCCCTGCCTGTACTACTGTTACTGCTGCTCCTGCTGCTACTGCTCTTTCTCCTACTACTGCTGCTCCTGGCGTGGCCAGATGCAGCTCTAGCGCCGTCCGCGTGAGTCCCTCACGCCCCAACAGCTTCGTGAGTGGTACGCTAGCTGGGGTTGTAGGGGTGGCCGCGCTGCTACTACTGCTACTGCTGCTACTGCGGCTACTACTGCTACTACTGCTACTGCTGCTACTGCGGCTACTACTGCTACTGCCACTCCTGGCGGTGGCCAGCTGCAGCTACAGCGACGTCCGCGTGAGTCCCTCCCGCCCCAGCAACTTTGTGAGTGGTACGCTAGTTGGGGTTGTCGGGGTGGCCGTGGTGGGAGTCGTCCTGGAGTGAGTAGTTCGGGAGCTTCTTGTAGTGGCCAGGTGCAGCTGCAGCGTCGTCCGCGCGCGACCCTTTCGCCCCAGCAGCTTCGCGAGTGGTACGCTCAGAGTGGAGGGTCACTGAGTTCTGCTCGCTGCCCGTACGTCATTCGCACGGGTTTCCGGACTGGTCAGCCTTGCGGGACTCCGGGTCACACAGAGTCCCGCTGCTTCGCCCGTCTGAGCGACGCTTGGCGTACAGAGTTTGGCGACGACGCTGAGCTCCCCTCCTGGCTGGAGCTGCTTAGGCAGAGGGTAGATATCTTTGCTCTTGAATATGATGCTATCCTCACTGCCATGTATGCATTGTGTACGAGTGCTGAGGGTGCCTGTCACCTGTATGTGCCGCCTGACCCCGGTATCCAGTCTGCTGCTCTAGGTGCTGGTGAGGCTGCTGCTCTAGGTGCTCGTGCGTCTCCTGCTCCAGGTGTCGGTGGCGGTGAGGCTGCTGCTCTAGGTGCTAGTGAGTCTCCTGCTCCAGGTGCTGGTGAGTCTGCTCTCTCTGGTGCTGCGCCTGCTGCGGTCTTGCACACCTTCACCCTTGACTCGGGTGCTTCCCGCTCCTTCTTTCGAGACCGCACCACCCTCACACCGCTTAGTCGGCCGGTTGCGGTCTTCCTGGCAGACCCCTCTGGGGGTCCTGTCCTTGCTCACTACTCCACTGTGCTACCGTGTCCGGTGGCCCCGTCTGGCTTCCTGTCAGGTCTTTACCTCCCCTCGTTCTCTACGAACTTGGTGAGTGGTGCTGACCTGCAGGATAGAGGGGTTGACCAGTTCACTCCTGCGAGTCAGCGAGTGACCCACTGCACGTGTGCTCGGACGGGCCGACACTTGGCCACGTTTACCCGTCAGCCGGGGTCGAGCCTGTACACACTGACTACTGAGTCTCCTCCAGTCGCTGAGTCTGGTCAGGTAGCTGCGTCGGGTCAGGTGTTTGCTGCAGCGTCCAGGTCTGGTCCTGAGTCTGCCTCCTTCTCGTGTCGTCTCCTGTCTCACCAGACTCTCCTCTGGCACCACCGCCTTGGTCACCCCTCCCTGCCTCGTCTCCGAGGCATGGCCTCCCGTGTCCTTGTTTCTGGTCTCCCCCGGTCCCTCCCTCCCCTTCCTCCGGGGCCTGCCCCTACCTGCGTTCCCTGCGTCGAGGGGCGGCAGCGCGCCGCTCCTCACTCCTCCGAGTTTCCTCCGACAGAGGCTCCGCTGCAGACGCTTCACATGGACGTGTGGGGCCCAGCCCGCGTCCGTGGACAGGGTCATGAGCGTTACTTCCTGCTGGTGGTTGACGACTACTCGCGTTACACCACAGTCTTCCCCTTGCGCAGCAAGGGTGAGGTCACTGAGGTGTTGATCGACTGGATCCGCGCAGCTCGTCTCCAGCTCAGAGAGAGCTTCGGCTCAGACTTTCCTGTTCTGCGTCTGCACTCCGACAGAGGCGGAGAGTTTTCCTCTGACCTTCTGCGAGCCTTCTGTCGTGCACGAGGCATCCGCCAGACGTTCACGCTTCCGGCCTCTCCACAGCAAAATGGGATTGCTGAGCGCCGCATTGGCATGGTCATGGACGTCGCTCGTACGTCCATGATCCATGCGGCTGCTCCCCATTTTCTGTGGTCGTTCGCAGTTCAGTACGCGGCGCATCAGATCAACCTTCAGCCCCGGGTCTCCATGCCGGAGACCTCCCCTGCTCTACGGTGGACGGGGAAGGTTGGCGATGCGTCTGCGTTCCGTGTCTGGGGATCTCGGGCGTTTGTTCGCGACTTGTCTGCGGACAAGCTGTCCCCTCGTGGTGTTCCCTGCGTCTTCCTTGGCTTCCCCCCTGACGCGCTTGGTTGGCAGTTTTACTACCCCACCTCGCGCCGTGTTCTGTCCTCCCAGGACGTCACGTTTGACGAGTCGGTTCCCTACTACCGTCTCTTCCCCTACAGCACTGCACCCCTCCCCCCGCCGCCGCTCTTCCTCGCGCCAGGTCCCCCCCTGGTAGACCCCCTTCCCCCTCAGGGTCCTGCCCCCTCAGGTGTGTCCCAGGTAGACGCAGTCGAGCCTGTCGAGGTAGCTGTTGACTCTGGTATTGCTGGGGGTACTGAGCCTGCGGGTGCGGGGTCTGGGGGTGCTGAGCCTGCGGGTGCTGACTCTGGGGGTGCTGAGCCTGGGGGTGCTGAGCCTGGGGGTGCTGAGCCTGGGGGTGCTGAGACTGGGGGTGCGGAGCCTGAGGGTGCTGGGCCTGCTCGTGTGGCGTCTGGCGGTACTGGGTCTGGAGGTCCTTCAGGTGCTTCGTCCCGGCGGGAGCTACTCTCTCCACTGGAGCTGCGCGAGTGGTTTGCTCGGCGCTTGAGCCATGCTGCTGGAGCTGGAGGTGCTGCTGGTGTTGGAGGTTCTACTGCTGTTGAGGGTGCTGGTGCCACGGGTCCCGGAGGTGCTCGTACTGGAGGTACTGGAGCTGCTGGGCCTGCGGGTGCTCCTTGTGCTGGAGCTGCTGGCGGTGCAGGAGCTGGAGCTGGAGCTGCTGGGGGTGTTGGCGCTGGAGGTGCTGCTGGTGCTGGTGCTTCTGAGGGTGCTGGTGTTGGCGCTGCTGGAGCTGGTGCTGCTGGCGCGGCTGGAGCTGGGGGTGCTACTGGAGCTGGTGCTGCCGTTGGGGGTGCTGGTGCTGGAGCTGCTGGCGCTGCTGGAGCTGGGGGTGCTACTGGAGCTGGTGCTGCCGTTAGGGGTGCTGGTGCTGTTCCTGCTCGTTCTGGGGGCACTACGCGGCCGCGGCCGTACTTTGTTCCGCTCCTTGAGCAGGTTCTTGGTCTTCCGCCCTCTACTAGTCCTGCTCCTCCCTTAGAGTGTCCACAGCCTGTCCTGTCCGAGTCACAGTTACAGCCTGCCTCCCCTCTGCCTGCTCCTTCTCCCTACACTGGTCCTACTGGAGGTCTTGCTGAGCGTCGTGAGCCTGCGTCTCGTCCTGCGTTGCCTGTCCGTGCTGCTCGCACTGGTGGTCGTGGTTCGCGTCAGCGTCCTCCTCCTGTCCCTGGTACGCATCGGATGTCTCTGCGTCCTTCCACTGCTCCGCTGCGTGTCCCTTTGCCGTCTCCTCCAGAGTCCTCTCTTCCTGCTCTTTCTGACCCGGAGTCGGACTCCCTTCGTGCTGCCAGTCCTACTGTCACGCGTCTCCTTGCTATTGTTGTCACTCACCCTTCCGTTGAGTCCACTGCCGCGTCTGCCTTAGTTGCTGAGCTTGTCGACTTCGCTGCTCGCTGTCGTCTAGACTACGCTGCTAGTCTTGTTGCTGAGTCTGAGTCTGTCTGTCCTCCGTCCGTCGGGGGTGAGTGTGCCCTTGGCACGGACGTCCTTGAGGACAGGCAGGAGGAGTTCCAGTGCTTTGCTGCTGCTTCACCTCATCTCGTGTCCATGCTGCTTGCCCCTGAGGGAGACCTGGATGCACCAGACATCCCGACTCCGCGCTCTTACGCAGAGGCGATAGAGGGTCCCTACTCCTCTCAGTGGCAGGCAGCCATGGGCGCAGAGATGGCTTCCTGGAAGTCCACAGGCACCTACGTCGACGAGGTTCCCCCACCTGGGGCGAACATCGTCAGTGGCATGTGGATTTTCAGGGTGAAGCGGCCGCCGGGCTCTCCGCCTGTCTTCAAGGCGCGTTACGTGGCTCGAGGCTTCAGTCAGCGGCAGGGAGTTGACTACTTTCAGACCTTCTCTCCCACCCCGAAGATGACCACTCTTCGGGTGCTGCTGCACATAGCCGCTCAGCGCGACTACGAGCTTCACTCTCTTGACTTCAGCACTGCTTTCCTGCAGGGCAGCCTGCACGAGGAGATCTGGCTGCGCCGCCCACCTGGCTTCACTGGGTCGTTTCCTCCTGGTACCTAGTGGAGCCTCCGGCGGCCAGTCTACGGTCTCCGTCAGGCGCCCCGTGAGTGGCACGACACACTGAGGACTACACTTGCGGCTCTTGGGTTTGCTCCTTCTACAGCCGACACGCTGTTTCTGCGCACCGACACCTCTTTGCCGCCATTCTACATCCTCGTGTACGTCGACGACTTGGTCTTTGCCACAGCTGACACTGCTGGACTCGCCCACGTGAAGTCCGAGCTGCAGAAGAGACACACGTGCACAGACCTGGGTGAACTGCGCAGCTACCTTGGCTTGCAGATCACTCGGGACAGAGCACAGCGCACCATTACCCTGACTCAGTCACACATGGTGCAGTAGGTCCTTCAGCGCTTCGGCTTCACGTACTCCTCGCCTCTGGCCACTCCTCTGTCTACTCGCCACTCGCTCTCAGCTCTGCCTTCGGATGAGTCCGTAGAGCCGAGTGGCCCGTACCCAGAGCTTGTTGGCTGCCTCATGTACCTGATGACCTGCACTCGACCTGACCTTGCATACCCTCTTAGCATCTTGGCACGCTATGTTGCTCCTGGGAGACACCGACCAGAGCACATGGCTGCAGCGAAGAGGGTGTTGCGCTACTTGTGCAGTACATCGGGCATGGGGCTCGTGCTTGGAGGGCGGAGTCCAATGGTCCTCACTGGTCACACAGACGCGTCTTGGGTTGACGACTTGGCTACGCAGCGGTCGTCACAGGGTTACACCTTCAGCCTTGGTTCCGATTCCGTTTCGTGGCGGTCTACCCGCTCGTCTTCTGTTCTCAGCTCCAGCTGTGAGGCTGAGATCTACGCGGGGGCCATGGCTGCACAGGAGTTACGCTGGCTCACCTACCTGCTGACTGACCTTGGAGAGCCGCCTCGTTCTCCTCCAGTTCTGTACGTAGACAACAAGGCCATGCTGGCCTTGTGTCGGGAGCATAGACTGGAGCACAGAACGAAGCACATTGCTCTTCGCTACTTCCTTGCTCGTGAGCTGCAGCAGCGTGGTCAGCTCCGACTTGCTTACGTGGCCTCTCAGGCCAACATTGCTGATGTCTTCACCAAGGCACTCCCGCCTTGTGATCATCAGCGTTTCTGTACTCTGTTAGGTCTTGTGCCTACTTTACCTCACTTGCTCACCTCTTGACCTTGCTTGTACTGTGGCCTATATATATACCTGCACTTGCATGTTTAGCCTTATATATATAATCCTGCATGTGAACTGGCCTTGTGGCCTTTGAACTTGTGCTCGGAATGTGTGGTGACGTTGTGATCCACCCTGAGCTTGCTGTGCTTTGCTTGACTGGTCTTGTGACCCCTTGTTCTCCCCACTTTGCCTATGGGGGTGTGTCAAACTTATATGCTATATATGTGTAGGCTGTAGTGGGGTAGCTCATATGGGGTACAACACTTTAGGGTTTGGTACTTGTACTCCTCATGCTGCTCAATGCAAACATTCATCGTTATTCTAACACGCGCCTCCGAAGACATCTGGCACGCACGCATGGGACACCCAAGCAACACCGTGTTAAATAACACAATCAGAGCAGGAGTTCTTGACAAAGCCTCGTTACTACTACTCGATGGCAGAGAGCTTCAACGGGGACGAGGAACATGTCTTACCTGCCCCGAGGCCCACTTACCACATCGGCCGTTCGCTTCTCATCACAACCCGAGCGCACCTACTTACGCACCACTTGAGAAGGTGTACAGCGACATCCTGTACAACCGGGAACCAGGACAAGGAGCATACAATTTCACGATCACCTTCATCGACGCCGCCACCCGCTACGTCTGGCATCTAAATCTTCCAAGCCGCGACATGGCCTTCGAAGCCTTCGTTGCTTGGCTACCAGTAGCAGAGAGAGAATCGGGCGTGAAGCTGAAAAGCTTCCAGTTAGACGGAGGAGGAGAATACACCTCCCAGCGGTTCAAGCAGTACCTGGTAGACAGGGGGATCAAGCGGCTCATCTCCCTTCCCTACGCCCATCAACAGCAAGGTGTAGCAGAAAGAATGAACAGGACCCTGCAGAACACCATGCGCCAGCTGTTACGTGGCATGCGGCTACCCAACCACCAGTGGCCTGAGGCAATGGACCACGCCGTCATGCTGCACAACTTGCTCTCGTCATCCTCGCTTCCGAACAACGCATCACCGCATCTGCTGTGGACAGGGAAACAGGGCAGCACAAAAATGTTACGAGTTTTTGGATGCATGGTAAAGTACCGACCCCCAGCAGCACGAGCGGGCCGATTTTCCCACCGCGCACAGTGGGGATTACACGTGGGCATCGAAAAGAATTACAACGAGTGGAAAATCTTCGACATCCACTCCAAGGAAACAGTAGCAGCACGTGACGTGATTTTCTACGAACGACTCACGCTCAAGACATACCTTGCCAACCTGCAAGAAGACCAAGATCCCACAGGTGGTTTTCGTGGTGACCGAGCCTTCGCCTCGGCAGTAGACGAAGCTTACTGGGACGAGCAGAATGTGGACAACGCATCGGAAGAAGCCGGACCTCTTCCTTACTGCTCCGTTGATGTTCCCATGGACGACGAAAACCCTCACGAAAGCGTCAATGCCGAAACCTTCTACTATTTTGCCGACAACGGTTACGTAACACCTGCGACAGTCAACACCAACGAAGTAGAGCGAGTAGGGCCGAATCACCCCCGCTACTCACAAAGTGGACTTCAAATTCTCGGCCTCGTCACCGCAGTCCACTGCACGGCTCTTCCTAAGGAACCTGCGACGGTTCAGCAGGCTCTGGAAGGGAACATAGGGAGAAATGGCGTGAAGCCATGGACAGGGAGTTAAAGGCGCTGGAGGAACGGAACACCTGGAAGGTCGTTCCCATCAGCGTGGCAAGAAGCAAGACCATTCTCACCAGGAAATGGGTCTTCCGTGTTAAAGCGAAAGCAGACGGCACAATTGAGAAGTTCAAAGCACGCTGGGTTGTGCGTGGATTCGATCAGGAGCACGGACGGGACTTCACCGAGACATTCGCCCCGGTCAGCCAACATACCTCACTTCGAATCCTCCTCGCGATCGCCGCCATGAAAAAGAAGAAGCTACGGCAGATCGATGTCGCCAACGCGTTCCTCTACGCACCTGTCGACGCGGAGATCTTCGTCGAGCTCCCACACGGCTCCAACGGAGAGCCTAATCAAGTCTGTCAGCTGCTGAAGTCGCTCTACGACATCAAACAAGCCCCGAGGCTGTGGCAACAGTACCTACACGCCAGACTCGTCCGCATCGGTTTCTGCCAGCTACCTCACGACCAAGGAATGTACCGGCTTACAGAAGGCGACGATTACATCCTACTCATTGTTTACGTGGACGACTTACTCTACATCGGCTCCACCGACGGCATCACCACCTGGTTCGAAGGGGAGTTACAGAAGGATCTCACGCTCACAGTCTCTTCTACCGTCACGCAGTACATCGGTCTGAACATCCGGGAAGAAGAAGGCGCGATCTACCTCAACGCCGCTAAATACGCTGACACCATCGCCAAACGCTTCGCACTCACGCCAACTACCATCTCCACGCCATACCGCTACACGGCAGGAAAACACAAGGAAGGCTCCACTCCACTCATGCCTGCCGGGATACGCGACTACCAGAGGAAGCTGGGGTGCCTTCTCTTCGCAGCTGTCACCTGCCGCCCGGACCTATCGTACTCTGCAAGTCAACTCGCCACCTACCTTAAAAGGCCTGAAGCTGAACACACGGCGGAGCTCGACCGCGCTCTTCACTACCTCGTTAGCACGCCCACGATCGGCCTGACCTACTACAAGAATGGAACTACAACGCCTAAGTTAATCGGCTACGTCGACGCCGACCACGCCGGAGATTCTGACAACAGGCGCTCGCGTACAGGCTACATCTACCGCCTCGAGCCTATCGGACCTATTTCGTGGCAGTCGAGCAAGCAGGAATTAATCGCTCTCTCCTCAGCTGAAGCAGAATATATCGCACTCTGCTCAGCCACCAAGGAAGGATTGTACCTTCGCGAACTCTTGGAGGAAGCGAAGCTGGCTCAGTTACCCAGCTTCACTCTGTTCTGCGACAACCAATCTGCAATTCGCATCGCCAACAAAAACGGATTCGCGAACAGAACGAAGCATATCGCCCAACGATATTTCTTCGTGAAAGACGAGATCGAGAAGGGGAGACTTGAATCATCCTACTGCCCCACGTCCGAGATGGCAGCCGATTACTTGACCAAGAAGCTCGGAAAGCAGAAGTTCGAGTACTGCATGCTGCTGACTGGACAGAGCCTCGTCACCAGCAGCGACACTCCAAAAGCGAAGGGGAGTGTTGGGAACAAGTAATCTAAATGTCGAAACACCAAGTCAGAAGCGAAGCAGAACATATCGAAGCAACGGCGAGTCAACCCTCGGAGGTTGAAACAACTGTTGGAGGTTACGCGAAAGTCAAAGGTCAGCGACCTTTGACCTGACAAGTACAGCGCGACAGCAAGGACACACAACTGACTCACTACTGAGCAGTTGCCCGAGTCGTCACTATATCAAACCGCAACAGCAAACAGTAAAGCAGTTATTAACCGTATCTCTTCGTATCCCTTGTACTCTTATATAAACCTTTGTACTTGCTTGCTTTAATCAATCTACTTTGCCCTCACATACTAGCGCAAGGTGGTTCACAAGTTTTTATTAAAACGCTTCCGCTATTACATCATGCTACCTTTGAATTTAGTACTGCAAAGATCCTAAGGGCCTTCTCAGCCCAACATGACACACCCCCATAGGCAAAGTGGGGGAGAACAAGGGGTCACAAGACCAGTCAAGAGAAGCAAAACAAGCTCAGGGTGGATCACAACGTCACCACATACTCTGAGCACAAGCAAAGGGCCACAAGGCCAGTTCACATGCAGAGGTATATACCGTCATCGCCCGGATATAAGACAGTGTTGAATAGTAGACAGCGGTTGTCTATTGTTACGAATAGCAACAAATGAAGATTACAATGCACTCCAGACCGCAGCTAAAGAAGCATGCAGTATCGAGAACGAATGTGAAGAGTTAGAGTTGACTCGAAACGACAGACGGTTGAGATGCATCTGGACCGTCGGAGCAGACGACATCGGGAAGCTGCACGAAGGAGGATCTTGGCAGGAAAAGTTTTCGTAACTGTACGCGCCAGACGGTTAAGGAATTTGAATAAGGGAATGTACCCCTTAGAGTACATGGCTAGCTAGGAAACGACGACGATCCCTTCCGCCGTCCTCGCACAACTGCTTCAGCGACTCACGAGCCTGGAGCAAGGGCTCCAAACATTGCGGGATGGCGACGCGGGAACCTCATCCCAACCCACTCAACCGGCCTCCAACGGCCAAAACTCCGCCCCGCAAGGCTTCTCCCTTGACACAAATGGCTCAACTCCCAAGACTCCCTGTCGCAGCGATGAAGCAATTCTCTCTGCGCAATCAAGGTTTCTAAGCATATCAAAAATAAAGACAAGTGTGTGCTTCGACGACAGAGACTTCTATACTTGGAGCTTCGAGCTGATGCTGCTGCTGCAAAACGCGCATATTTTTCACTACTTTGACGAGAGCTATGGAGGACACTGACGACGCATGAACCAAGTACTACAACGAATCTCTGATGGCCTACGGGATTCTTCTGCGGAATATGTCGCCGACGGAGCAATTGAGCATTCGCTCATACAAAACCTCGTCTGCTCTAGCCCTGAACGCCTGGCGTCACCTGAACGGTGTGTATCAACCAAAGGATTCAGTGTCGTCGAGCCGCCTGCTCCAGCAGTTACTGGAGACAAAGATGGCACCAGGAGAGAAGGCCAATAGTTACCTGAATCGCTGTCGGAGCTTACGCGATCAAATCGCGAAACTTGGGAGCACAATCTCTGAGGAGATCTTCGTGAACATCGTGCTCCAAGGGCTCGGCCCAGAGTGGCAGCACTGCAAGGCGCTTCTCCGACAGCAGGGGGTCATCTCGGAGGCCGCCCTTTGCGCCGCCCTTCTCGTCGAACAACAAGATATGGATCAGCAGTGACCAGCGCCACGACGAGAACGAGAACGGCTCGCCTTCTACGCCGACAACAACGAAGAGCGAAGACCGCGGCACCTCTACTGCAAAATCTGCATAAACTTTGGGCATTTGGCGGATTGATGCAAGTACCGATCTCGCCCTCGCCAGACCCATCCGAGCAACTGGTCCGGCCGACAAGACGCACGAGGCGACGTGCGTCCAGCCCACGGGTATCAACACCCACCCGCGCGCAACCTGAACTCAACGGTTCAGCATCAGCAGTAGCAGCCGTCATCAAATGCCCCAGCCCGCAATGTCATGAGCAACATGGCCATGGCGGGCAAAGTCGCGTCGTCGCCGCGTACGCTCACCTTCACCTGAGCCAGCACCGCATTCCAGTGGCGCGTTCTCCAACAACAACCCGTTCAGTCCACGCCGCGACTTCACCGACGACGACGACCAGGACTGGAATCTTCCAGTCCCGCTGCTTGAGAGTCCCCCGCACGTACTTGATATGCGGGTGGCGCCACTCGACTAGCTCTCGCGCGAGCAATTTCTGAAGTACGACACCCCGCACATCGTCACGCCGCGAGTGGCGCTGCTCGCACGTGACGACAACAAGTGCTACAACACTTGGTACCTGGACAGCTGTTGCGGCCAGCATATGGTGGGCTCCGAGCGTTACATATCCAACGCCGTCGCCACCCCCACAGTCAGCCACATCACCGTGGCCAACAACACATGCTTGCGTGCAGGTGCGCAAAGCATTGTCATGCTCAAGGCACGTGGGATCCGCACGCACATCACACTCAACGATGTACTGATCGTCCAGAATCTGCGCTTCAACCTGCTTTCCGCCGCACGGCTCATGGAATGCGGCGTCGACCTCAGCACGGACCACAAGACACGCGACATCCTGCTGCACTACGAGTCACGAACCTTCCCCCGCAGGCAGATCGGACGAGCGCACTCCGAAAATGGAGTGTATGTCCTGGACTTCGACATTCCCGACTGCAGCGGCGACTCGCACGAGTTAATCGATCTCATGCCACTACGGTTCGAGCACATCCACCGCAGGGATTGGAAACACCCTGACGGTAGACCGTGGGTGCCACATCATCCCCACCCACGCGAAACGGCGCTGCACGACCCTGACGCAGACAGCATCTGCAGGGACTGTCACACGCCAACGGCGTCAACTAGCGCCATCGCCGGCCGCGGACTTGCTGCCATTGCCGAAGCCGAGCGGAATGCGCCGCCAGAGGAAGGCATGTCAGAACTAGAGCTTGAAGTCACCACGCACGGTGTGTTCGGCACACCAGAACACCCTCTCATCGGACCCCCCTCCCAGCACCTGCAAGGAATGCTGCGCGGTACTGGCGTTGGATCCTTTGATGCACATGGCGAACGCGACCCTACACACATGAGAAGTTTTTAGAAATTTACCCTCATCAACGCAACCCGTCGAAGAAACTTACCGTGGCGCAGGAAGAAGAACTGGCGCGGCGCGAAGCTGAGGAGCTTCACAAACAGAGCCTCGCCGAAGCACGCGGAACCTTTGTTTGCGGCACATGGGGAGCCGTAGCGGAAGAAGGCGCCTCCAACGAAGGGGAGTGGGGAAACGCTGGTGGATGGGGAACGAATGACACCAGCGGAACCTGGGCCAGCACAAGTGGGGAATGGAGCGCCGCAACTGGCACCGACAATAGCGACTGGGGGACCTTCCGCGAAGAGCAAAAGGGGGGAGAAGGTGAAGCAGAGGAGACTGAGGCAACACCTGCAGTTGTTCCTCTTGGTCGTCCCTTGCACCGCACTCCACTTGCATTACCTCCTCCTGACAACCCACCGCGCCGCGATCCATGGGACACCATCGACTGGGGCAACGAGCCGTCAACCCCACGTCGCACCGCCTACGGACCCGCTCCCGAACCGCGCGAACCCACCTTCGTCCCTAGAACCATCCCTGGGACCAACATTCCCCTCTCTGAGATCAGCGACAGAGAATTTCTGGCGCTAATGCTGACTACCGCCAACGACGAAGACGAAGAAGCAGAAGAAGCACCAGCAGCACCTGCCCTCGTACCTGATGAGGATCTCGAAGAAGCCCGCGCACGCTACATGCGTACTTCCGGCTTTCGCACAGACGATGCGCTCTGGCATCAACGTCTCGGACATCCTTCGCATGCGACGCTGAAGAACTGCATCGACGCAGGAGTCTTCGCTCCTGGGGCACTGCTACGCCCAGATGTTACTGAAGTGAGGGGCGCAACACACCCGCGCAACTGCACCGTCTGCCCCGAATCTGCACTGAGCCACCAACCGTTCCCGTTACTCAAGCCAGGGACGAATCGCTACCCCAAGCTGCACAAGGTGTACAGTGATTTCCTGAACGTGGGGTACTGCGGAGTCAACGACGAAATGTACACGCTTACCTTCATCGACGCTGGGACGTGCTATGTGTGGATCGTGAACGTTGAAACACGCGAGAGAGCCTATGAGGTGTTCCGCCTCTGGCTCGCGCACGCGCAACGGCAATACGGGGAGAAGCTGAAAATCTAGCAACCTGACGGAGCAGCAGAGTTCAGGGGCAATCAGATGCAGAGTTATCTGGCGCCATATTTCTCTCCCCTACGCGCACCAGCAGCAAGGCGTAGCTGAGCGGACGAATCGCACACTCATGACGAAAGTGCGGGCACTGATGAAGCAGTCGAAATTACCGCCGACCTAATGGACCTACGCGATGCACCACGCCGTGCAGGTGCACAACTTATTATCAACCACCGCCATCACCGGCAACTTGTCCCCACACGTAAAGTGGACCGGGACCAAGGGAGACACGTCCATGCTCTGCGTGTGGGGGTGCATGGTCCAATACCGCCCGCCAACGTCAACCATCGGCAAATTCGCCAGCCGCGCACGTTGGGGCATTCACCTCGGCATCAGCCACGAGCACAAGGCGTGGATCGTGCTGGACCTGCTCAGTCAGAAGACCACTCACGCTCGCGACGTGATCTTCTATGAACGGCTCTTCCTCGACCAGTTCCGCCACGACGAGCAGACAGATGGGAACCGTGTTTACGCAAACAATGGGCACAGCTATGCGACGCCCGAGGACGAAGCTGCGGCAGCAATCCTGGAGCAGGACACCAGGGGCGAATTCACACGGGGAGATCGCAGCGACGACGACGACGAAGACGACAATTCCCCTGGAGGAGGAATGGGCGGAACAGGCGGAAGCGGCAGTGGCGCAGCACCACCTGCACCACCTGAACCAGAGAGCGATGACGACGATGTGCATGAAGTCATCCCGCAACGTCGCCACGACAACACCGTTTCAGGATTGCAGCTGCTCGGGCTTCACACCGCAACCTCGAAGGCACCACGTGTCATCGAGCCGCGAAACCCGCGCCAAGCTCTCACTGGACCTCACAGCAAAGAATGGCGTGAAGCAATGGACGCAGAAATCAAGGCGCTCGAATCTCGTGACACCTGGGTGTTAGTCGACCGTGCGGCAATCAAAGGTACAAGGGTTCTCTCAGGCAAATGGGTCTTCCGGGTGAAGACCGCAGCGGACGGAACGATCGAGCTCTTCAAGGCACGTTGGGTGATACGTGGATACGACCAGAGGCACGGCACCGACTTCGACCAGACATTCGCCCCAGTTAGCCGCCACACCTCCGTCCGAATCCTGCCCGCCATCGCATCCGCAAGGCATCTACCTCTCCGCCAGATTGACGTCAAAAATGCGTTCCTGTACGCATTAGTACACGCCGTGATTTACGTGGAGCAGCCGCACACATACGGCAAAGGGGATTCGCGCGTATGCCAGCTACGCAAATCCCTGTA
Source organism: Closterium sp. Naga37s-1 (assembly GCA_947471745.1). Taxonomy (NCBI): domain Eukaryota; kingdom Viridiplantae; phylum Streptophyta; class Zygnematophyceae; order Desmidiales; family Closteriaceae; genus Closterium; species Closterium sp. Naga37s-1. The sequence continues at coordinate 1,329,583 of CANJKZ010000795.1, read as the reverse complement.
CGGGATAAAGCAGGCACCAAGGCTTTGGCAGCAGTATCTGCACAACATCCTGCTTGAAATCGGGTTCAAGCAGATGCCGCACGATCCAGGAATGTACCGCCGTGACTTCCACGGCGAATACATTCTCCTCACGGTCTACGTCGACGACCTGCTTTACACGGGATCAAGCGACGAGTTACTCAAGCAGTTCGAGAAAAGCCTGGCGAGGCGCGTCAACATCACGTGCAACCACGAGGTGAAGCAGTTCTTAGGCCTCAACATCTCATACACACCTGAGGCCATCCACCTCTCAGCGGCTAAGTACGCAGAGGAGTTAGGGAAGCGGTTCAACATCTCGCCTACACCGCTCTCTACCCCCTATCGAACTCCGGGACCGAACCACAAACCTGACAACAAAGCCCTATCCCCTGCTGGAGTTCAAACTTACCAGCAGCAACTGGGATGCCTGCTCTTTGCCTCTGTCACATGCAGGCCTGACCTTTCCTACATCGCAAGTCAGCTGGCCTAGTACTCACGCAAACCAACGGCTGAAAATCTTATGGACCTGCAGTGCGCCCTGCAGTTCTTCGTTTCAACGCCCAAGGTTGGCCTGTGCTACTCGACCGCACCAACCCCATCTTTCAACCTGATCGGCTACGTGGATGCCGATTACGCAGCAGATCCCGACAATCGACGGTCCAGGACTGGCTTCCTGTTCCGACTCGAACCGACGGGACCAATCTCCTGGAACTCGCAGAAGCAGGAGCTGGTTGCCTTGTCGTCAGCTGAAGCGGAATTCATCGCAGCAACCGCAGCAGTTCGCGAAGGCCTCTACATACAGGAACTTCTGCAGGAAGCGAAAATCCTAGCTTCGCCTACTTTTCGTCTTCACTGCGACAACCAGAGTGCGATTCGCATTGCGAAAAAACCTTGGTTCGTCAACCGCACCAAACACATTGCGCTGCGGTACTTCTTCGTGAAGGACGAGGTGGACAAGGGCAAGGTTGACTTGACCTATTGCCCGACCGGTGACATGGCAGCAGACTTTCTCACGAAGCGGCTGCCACGTCAGTAGTACCAACATTGATCTGAACTCAGCGGCGTGGTCAGGCAGGTCAAGTCGAGCTACGGCCAGGAGTGAAGGGGGGTGTTACGAATAGCAACAACTGAAGATTACAATGCACTCCCGACCGCAGCTAAAGAAGCATGCAGTATCGAGAACGAAAGTGAAGAGTCAGAGTTGACTCGAAACGACAGACGGTTTAGATGCATCCGGACCGTCGGAGCAGATGACATCGGGCAGCTGCACGAAGGAGGATCTTCGCGGGAACAGTTTTCGTAACTGTACGCGCCGGACGGTTAAGGAATTTGAATAAGGGAATGTACCCCTTAGAGTACATGGCTAGCTAGGACGATTCGAATTCCCCTATACTCATATTTATATCATTGTACTTGCATGTTTTTCATCGTCTCAAGCATTTTGCATTCACTCTGCTATTGAGATCAAGGGCCCACCACCGCTACACCAAAGTGTGCGAATCTTCATGAGGTGATCCTGTCAACGATCATCTTTTGATCGCAACATCTATTATACGGGTGTCTCTTATAAACAGGCTAGCCTTTTTATACGACACCTATTTGTTGTCAGAATCCCAGCCACTAGACCACTGGGATAAAAGGGCTTGTTAAGTAGCGGGTCAGTGCGTACATAACCACCCAGACCAACATGCCTGTAACCCTTCCCTAGGATCAATCGGGGATCACCAGTGGACTTCTGACACCCCCCCGCACTGGGATGTCCGAAGTGCACACACCGGGATTTGAACCCGAGACCTTTGCTTTGATACCATGTTAGAATCCCAGCCACTAGACCACTGGGATAAAAGGGCTTGTTAAATAGCGGGTCTGTGCGCCCATAACTCCCCAGGCCAACATGCCTGTAACCCTTCCCTAGGATCAATCGGGGATCACCAGTGGACCTCTTACATTTGTGTGTACGAGATAAGACATATGTGTCTTATAATCGAAACTGCAATGTACTACCGTATAGTGAAAATTGAAATACCGCGTACATTTTTAACCTTGCGACACGCGAATTCTGCCACGTGCTGACTCACGTACTACCAAATTTGCCTCTGCAAGTATTCGGGATGACGTAGCGTCCCGAACAATGGTTGCCGAAGTGGCACCTTCGCAACATCCACACTCTTAATGAGAAACTCTTTTAGTGGAGGAGGACGCTAACGACTAGTGCGACCAGTGCGAGCAGTGCGAACAGGTGAGGTAAGGCGAGACTCGGGCTCACGACGCTCTGTAAGCGAGGCTCGCTGCTCAATGTAGGGGGTAGGAGCTGGCAGTGGGGAGCCGGGCTGTAACGGTAGGCCAGTGGAAGACGGAAGGCTAAGGACCTGACGAAGTAATGTGTCACGCGGCGGCAAACTCGACGGCGTCGGAGGAGAGAAGAACAGTTGCGTCGGTGCAGTACCCCCAGCACCAGCACCTCCAGCAGTAGTACTCCCAGAACCGGTACCTCCAACTCCAGGGTCTCCAGCTCCAACACCTCCAACAGCAGCACCCCCAAGACCGGCACCTCGAGCTCCAAGGTCTCCAGCTCCAGTACCTCCAGCAGCAGCACCCACAGAACCGGCACCTCTAGCTCCAGGGTCTCCAGCTCCAGCACCTCCAGCAGCAGCACCCCCAGGATCGGCACCTCCAGCTCTAGGGTCTCCAGCTCCAGTACCTCCAGCAGCAGCACCCCCAGGACCGGCACCTCCAGCTCCAGGGTCTCCAGCTCCAGTACCTCCAGCAGCAGCACCCCCAGAACCGGCACCTCCAGCTCTAGGGTCTCCAGCTCCAGCACCTCCAGCAGTAGCACCCCCAGAACCGGCACATCCAGCTCCAGGATCTCCAGCTCCAGCACCTCCAGCAGCGGTACCTCCAGAACCAGCACCTCCAGCTCCAGGGTCTCCAGCACCACCGGCCCCGGCAGCTTAAGTACTACCTGTACGAGCACCTCCAGGGCCTGCAGTGTCAGAAGCACGAGCACCTCCAGCTCCAGCTGCACCGCCTCCAGGACCAGTAGTACCAAGCCGAGAGTGGGTGCGGGTAGCATACCACTCACGGAGCTGCTGCGGCGAGAGAGGCGCGCGCGAAGGAGACACAGTGCCCCGAGGCTCAGCACCCCCAGGTGCAGTACCCCTAGGCGCCGCACTCTTAGACTCAGCACTCCTCGGCTCCGTACGGACCGGCACAGCACCCCCAGGCTCCGCACTCCTAGGCTCTGCAACCTCAGGCTCCGCACTCCCAAACTCAGCACCCCCAGGCTCCTCAACCATAGGCTCAGCACCTCTAGGCTCCGCACCCTCCAACTCAGCACCCCCTGGCTCAGCACCCTCACACTCCACAACCCCAGGCACAGCACCCCAACACGTAGCACCCCGAGCGGGACCACCCCCAGCAGCACCTGAGTCACCAGTGACCTCGACAGGCTCAGCGACGGGAGGAGGGTCTACCTGAGAGACACCTTAAGGAGCAGGACCCTGAGGGGGGAGGGGGTCTACCGGAGGGGGACCTGGAGCAAGGAAGAGTGGCGGGGGGGGGGAGAGGCGCAGTGCGGTAGGGGAAGAGACGGTAAAAAGGAACCGACTCGTCAAAAGTGACGTCCTGAGAGGGTAAGACACGGCGCGAGGTGGGGTGGTAAAAATCCCAGCCAGGCGCGTCAGGGACAAAGCCAAGGAAGATGCAGGGAATGGCGCGAGAGGAGAACTTGTCCGCGGTGGTATCGCGGACTAAGGCACGATAGCCCTAGTCCCGGAAGCGCGACGCATCACCAACCTCCCCCGTCCAACGTAGTGTCCGCGAGGTATCCGGCAAGGAGACCCGTGGCCAGAGGTTGAGCTGACGCGCAGCGTACCGGACCGTAAACGGCCACAGAAAATGGGGAGCAGCTGCATGGATCATGGAGGTACGAGCGATCTCCATGACTAGGCCAATGCGGCGCTCAGCAAACCCCTTCTGCTGTGGAGAGGCCGGAAGCGTGAACGACTGGGTGATGCCCTCCCCGTGACAGAAGGCCGCCAAGAGGACGGAGGAGAACTCACCACCTCTGTCAGAGTGCAGACGCAGGACAGGGAAGCCCGAGCGAAACCGCTCGCTGAGCTGGAGAGGGACTGCGCAGATCCAAGGGATCAAGACAGCAGGGACGTCACCCTTGCGACGCAAGGGGAAGACTGTAGTGTAACGCAAGTAGTCGTCAACAACCAGTAGGAAGTACCGCTCGCCTCCCTGACCACGGACGCGGGCGAGGCCCCACACGTCCATCTGAAGAGTCTGCAGGGGAGCCTCTGTCGGGGGAAATGAGGAGAAATGAGGGGCAGCACGCCGCCGCCCCTCGACGCAAGGAATGCAGGGAGGGGCAGGGGAGCGTGGGAGAGAGGACAGCGACCTGGGGAGACCAGAGGCAAGGACGCGGGTGTGCATGCCACAAAGGCGTGGCAGGGAGGGGTGACCAAGACGGTGGTGCCAGAGGAGAGTCTGGTGGGAGAGGTGGCAACACGCACAAGGGGCTGATGCCTGACGCGACGTAGCTATCTGACCCGACGCAGCTACCTGGGGAGCCTCAGTGGTAAGTGTGTAAAGACTGGATCGTGGCACACGGGTGAACGTGGCCAGGTGACGGCCAGTCCGTGCACACGTGCAGATCGCCACACACTGACCTCCAGGGGTGAAGGTATCAACCCACTCATCCTGAAGGCCAGCGTTGCTCACCAGGTTCGTCGAGAACGAGGGGAGGTGGAGACCTGACAGTGAGCCAGACGGAACGGCCGGACACGGGAGAACAGTGGTGGAACGTGCAAGCACCAGGCCCCCCGAAGTGTCGGCCAGGGAGACAGCAACGAGTCTAGCAAGGGGTGTGAGTGTGGTGCTGTCGCGAAAGAAACAGCGAGTAGCACCAGAGTCAAGTGTGAAAGTGTGCAAGGCCTGAGTAGGTGCAGTTACCAGAGAGAGCAGAATCACCAGCACCTAGAGCAGCAGACTCTATACCTGGGTCAGGCGGCACGCAGAAGTAACAGTCACCCTCAGCACTAGTAGACAAAGCATACATGCCAGTGAGAATAGCATCAAAGTCAAGTTCAAATTTGTCTACTTTAGCCTTAAGCAGATCAGCCCAGCGGGGCATCTCATGATCATCGCTAAACTCATTGCGCCAAGCATCATCTAGACGGGAGAAGCAGCGGTAGCGGGTGTGGGGCTTGCCGCACGTCTGACCCTTGCGTTCGCCGGTGCGAATGACGTACGGGCAGGAGAGAACACCCCCAGGCCCCTGGCGCTGAGCATACCAGTCACGAAGCTGCTGGGGCGAGAGGGGGTCACGCTGGCTCCGCTGCTGCTGCTGCTGCCGCTGACCACCTCTAGTCCGCCCACCGCTGCTGCTGCCACCACCACTCCCGTCACCACCACCATTGCCCCCACTGCGTCCACTATCACCACGACCGCCGCCACCACCATCCCCGCCGCTGCCACCGCCCCCACCGCCTGCTCCCCCACTCCCGCCACCACCCCCACCGCCACCACCGCCCCCTCCACTGCCTCCACCGCCTCCACCACTACCGCCTCCACCGCCGCCACCCCCACCACCCTTGCCTCCCTTGCCCCTGCCACTGCGGCGCCTCCCACTAGGAGCAGAGGCAGCACCGACTCCCTCAGCACCAAGGTAGTCGACAGCAGCATTAGAAGCAACAGAGGGGGCAAGGGGGGAGGCGGAGCACCCCTCAAAGAAGGGCGTGCGGGGAGTGCCATGAGCAGCACCTACAGCGACAATGTTCGACTCGGCTGCTAGGAGGTGCTTCGAGAGCAGGTCGATAGTGAGGTCTGTGAGGCGAAGGGCTAGGAGGGTGTCCCTGACTGCACTGAGAGAGTCTGGGATGCGAGTGACTATAAAGTAGAGTGTGATGTAAATCGGGGGCTCATTCTTGGAGAAACTCTGTGGGGAGGGCGGCACGGTAGCGAGCGTCTATAGTGCGGAGGTGGGTGATGAGGTCGTCGACAGTGTCAAACGAGGACAGCTCGGGAAAGAGGTAGGGGAGAATGAGGCGGCCTAGCGCTGCAGTGGTAGGGGAAGAGTAGCGCGCAACTACATCGTCGTAAAGTTCCTTGGCCGTTTTGGTCTGATCGAAGTGCGCACGCTCGGATATGGGCAGGTGATTACGGACAGATAATCGAGCGGCAGCGTCACGAGTGAGCCATTTCGAGCGAGTCGTGCTATCGGCAAAGGCGGCAGGTGCAGAACTAGCTCTAGACGTGAGGTCATACAGCGAAACATCGTCTCTAGAGTCGCTCAGTAGGAACAGTTGTAGATCCTGCAGCCAAGTTTCGAACCTAATGGGGCGGCCATCAGGATCAAATTCGAGAACGTTGAGCGAGGCCATAGCGTCTTAGTGAATGAGGCCGCGCAAGCAAGCAAGCATGAAGCTTCCAAGAAGCTGCGAGGGCTGCAAGTGAGCGGTGAACAGAGCGGCAGCAGTAGAGGGCCGGTAAGTAGGAACTTAATAGCAGCAGCAGCGCAGCAGGGCAGTAGTGCAGTAACAACAGGGCAGCAGGGCAGTAGTACAGCAAGAGCAGGGCAGCAGTAGCAGCTGTAGCAAGTGCAGTCGTAGCAGCAGCAGTAGTAGCACTAGCTGTAGCAGCAGTAGTTGCAGTAGCACTAGCAGTGACAGCTCGGGCTGGGCGGCGCGGCTCGGGTGCAGTGGCAGAGCAGCAGTGGCACGTAGTAACAGTAGCCGGCGCATAGCAGCAGTAGGCGCGCGCGGGCTGTGGGCTAGCAAACCAGGGGTGCGCAACAGGTGCGCGCGGAGCAGCTCAAAAAGGGCGCGTAGCAGGTGTGCGCTAGGGGCTGGCGGGCAGCGTGAGTGGCGCGAGCAGCAGCAGCAACGAGGGGGGACCGGGCGTAGGGGTCGCACGTGACAAGGCAGAAGAATCGCGCCTAGGGCAGCTAGGGGACGGGACGCGCCTAGGGCAGAAAAAATCGTCTCGCCTAGGGCGCGTTTCGCGTTTCGCGTTTCTCCTAGGGGCGCGACTCGGGCAGCAGATTGAAATTGTAATGGTGAGCCCGTTTAAAAAATCTGTCCTAAGGACCATTTCGCTCTTAATACCATGTTGAGATAAGTAGGAAGCAATTAATGAGACTATCGAGAAAGTTTGGCACAAAATAGGAACAAGGGGTTGTACCCCATAGTGGCTACCCCACTACAGCCTAGATAAATAACCTAAAGATATACGTTTGACAGCTGAAGCTACCCCTCCACGTCAGCGGTGCCGCTTTGCTGCAAATACGTCTCATCACTAACGCCTCGTCAGCGTCCAGGAAGGCCCACTCGTTGCTGCCAACCACTGTCCCCCGCCTCCTTGCAGCCAACTGCTTAGCCAAACAATAAACTCTCGCATGCACGACAAACTTGACCACCACCTGGCGCAACACTTTCTTCGGTTGAAACTTGATATCACGGTTAACTGCGTCACATCTTGTCAGCCACACCTGGTGGAGTGTGGTGGCGATGAGGGAACTCTCCGGAAATCCCGACTGTGTGCTTCTCTAAATAAGAAGCAGATCATCGAGACCGTGCCAGCTCTGCTGTGGGTTCATACCAGCCAACCCTCTTCGTAAGAATCGCACCACTCTCTGAATTGCCGGGCAGCCGAGCAGGCAATGCTTCGGTGTCTCCTCCCCTTTGCAGTGCGGGCAGACCACCTTGTATTTTAAGAAGAAAAGCCGTTCTCCCACCTGCATATTTCTACAGTGAAGCCGCAGTAGTATTTCTCTTGCCCGGGAAGGTGTAGCAAGAAAGTCCCTCTCCTTGATGACCCTCTTCCACTCAATGGTTCTCTCGTCCCCAATCCACCTCCTCTGCTCCTTGACAGTGCCAGCCGAGCTAGTCAGGGTTTTCCTGATCTCCTTGAACGGTAACACCTTCCCGTCCTCACACAGCTTTGATTGGAGCAGTCTAGTACGCGCTTCACCCATCGGCCCCAGCACCTTGTCGCCTTGGACTGCCAGCGGCTCCCCGCTTTGGAGACCAAGGTTGACAGTCAGCCTAGGCTGTGAACGCACCATCGTCGCTTACCTCGCACAGCCTCCCCACCACCTTGTTCCCTTCCGTGCCGCTAACTTTCCACGTTACATGAGTTGGATATGCCTTGCCTCCGCTACGCAGTAATGGGACTTTTGCAGCAATCTCCTCACTCGTCAACTTCTCCAGTATCAGTTTTTTTCCATTCGAACGGCGCCGCCGCGAACGATTTCAGCGCCAACTTCGCCGGTCTTTGCTGCCGATTTCTCTCGTCAACTCCTCCTCGCTCTTGAGCAACCGTTCACCATTCTCCAGCCGCCGTACCAGGTCGCTCAACGTCAGCCTCAGTAAGCAGCTCGACCCCTTCTGGTTCCCGAAGGGGCTGGCTCCTCTAAAAGGTATACGCCGGTTGAAAGCAAGTCGCTCACGCTCCGCCTCCCATCGATTTGCCGGCTCAGGAGGAACGCAGCATGGGGAGTCCCAAAACGCTCTCGTCATTTCTTTCCACTGCCTGCTACCCCCCTTCCAGTGCTTGAACGGGGACTTGTGCGCGAAGACTGTATCCAAGCCTTGGGGCATCGCTGCTGCGCATGAGGTCAGCCACTTCTTCACCAGGTTATCTTGCAGCATCATTCGCCCGACGTTCTGTACCGCCACGCTGTCAAATTTCTTCTTGGGGCATATCAACCCCAACCCTCTCTCCTCTCTGGGTGTACACATCAGCTCATAATTCCACAGGATGAAGACTTTCTCGTCCATTGTTTGTCCCCCCAACACAAATCTGTGGCAGATGCGCTATATTTTCGTCCAGATTTCCTCCGGGGGCGGGTAGATGTACGCCTGGAACAGAAAGATCAGCGTGATGTAGCCGTTAACAATTGTGACTCTCGCAGATGTCGTCAGATGCTGCACTTCCCATTTTGCTAACTCCTTCCGCGCCCGGTCTAGTGCCTTTTCCCAGGAGGGGAGCGGATCTCCATTTGACGTAATCCACGCCCCTAAAAAACGCTCCGGCTCACCCTTGTCAGCCCACTTATACTGCAGGTCCGTCGGCGGCGGCTTCCCCCTGTTCCTCCCCAGCGGAAGCAGCACTGTCTTGTCTCGGTTCACTTTCAACCCCGACTCCCTGCCAAAAACGTCCAGAACCCCTGCAGCGACTGACAGCTGCTCCGCGCCCTTCACAAGTAACGATGTGTGGTCTGCATAACCTAAGTATGCCAGCTTTCCGGCGTCTCTCCGACCAATGCCCAACTTGCACTTCGTCAGCTCTTGACACAGCGGCTCCACTACGCAGAGAAAAAGGTAAGGAGCCAGGGGGCAACCCTGCCACACTCCTTTCTCCATTGCAACCTTGTCACCAGTCCAGCCATTCATACGCGCATTTGTGCCTGTTCCTCTGTGCAGCCCCTCTGTCCAAGCAACAAACTCCCCTAGAATTCCCATTCTCCTCAGCGTGCGGAAAAGGAACGGCCTCGAGATGGAGTCGAAGGCCTTTTGAAAGTCGATCATCAACATGTACCAATCTTCCCTGCCGCTGACCCTAGCCTCGATGGCGTCTGCTACTACTGTTACCGTCAGAATAACGAACAGGAATGAATGAGCTAGCAGCAGGATGGGTACAAGTAGCAAACCCTAATTTGGGTTGTACCCCATATGGGCTACCCCACTATAGCCTACAAAATAAGCAGCATATATGTTTGACACACCCCCATAGGCAAAGTGGGGGAGAACAAGAGGTCACAAGACCAGTCAAGAAAGGCAAAGCAAGCTCAGGGTGGATCCCGAAGTCACCACACATTCTGAGCACAAGCAAATGGCCACAAGGCCACTTCACATGCAGAGTTATATATAAAGGAGAACAAGCAGTACAGCGATCACAACCAGGTATAAGTATATAGATCACAGTACAAGCAAATTCAAGAGATTAGCAAGTGAGGCCAAGTAGGCACAAGGCCTAAAACAGTATAGAAACGCTGATGATCACAAGGCGGAAGTGCCTTGGTGAAGATATCAGCAGTGTTGGCCTGAGAGGCCACGTAAACAAGACAAAGCTGACCACGCTGCTGCAACGCTTGAGCAAGGAAGTAGCGTAGAGCTATGTGCTTCGTTCTGTGCTCCAGTCTGTGCTCCTGACACAAGGCATTCATGGCCTTGTTGTCGACGTACAGAACTGGAGGAGAACGAGGCGGCTCTCCCAAGTCGATCAGCAGGTAGGTGAGCCATGTCGGATCCCATAGGCCCCTGCTCCCGTCTCTCCCCTGCTTCTGAGAATACGTCTGCTTGTCCTCTTTCTCACTCTGCTTTCCCCTATTTTTGCCCCTCCTTGTTCTCTCTTTGCCTTGCCCACTTTTTGTCTTCTCCCCTTCCATGTTTCCCTGCTCAGGCTCATGCTGAGCCGGTTTGCTGCAGGCGCCGGTTCTCCCCCTCGCCGTGCACTTTGCGCGACTCCTCCGACTGTCCGCCCAGGAGATCTCCGTGGCTATGCCTTCGCGGCGGCGGGCGATACACCTCGCTGCGATGGGACTCCGTCCCGATCGAGATCCTCCCTGCCTCTGGTACGCTTGGCGCTTCTCCCCGCGGCTCTCCCTGCGCCCCGCCCATAGCCATGGCTACGTCCTTGGCGACGGTTCGCGCGAGGTTATTCCACTTGTGGAATCGCTAGCCGCATATTCTTGTTTGTTTGTCGAAAAATCCACAGATCTAACGACCGGTTTCTCACTCTCTGGCTGGCTTCTACTAGGAAGATAGCACAAACACACTCCACTATACGAGAAAACAAGCAAACAAGCAAGGAGTCTAGAGCGGGCTAGCTACCTATGTACAGTGCTAATCTTTACTAGCCGCTGACTTCTTGCAGAGGGTGTGGGGTCAGGCGAGAACCTGCAGACACACGCCAACATCAAACGCACACAGCAAGCAAACCATACATCATCCGACATTCCGTTCATCTCAACCGCTCAACATCCCACATATGTACAGGCAAGATCCACACCGTCCGTGCCACCTCCCTCGACACCCTCATTCATAGCCACTTTGGTTCACATGAAACCCCAGCCTCGCTGCCATCACTGTACACGCGAGGCGTCTGCATTTCTCCTGTGCTTGCTCAGTACCGCTCCACCTGTCTGACTCCAGCTGTCTTTTTTAATGTCCCTCGCAACCTCGCTACCAGCTGCACCGGTAAAACCCTCCTTATTCCGTTCTTCTACACCTCACGTCGCTCGGAACAGAAAACCCTTTTACTTTCTTGTTTCGTGCGACAGCCAGCATAACTCCTGTGCAGCCATGGCCCCTACGTAGATCTCAGCCTCACAACTGGACCGGAGAACAGAAGACGAGCGGGAAGACCACCACGAAACAGAACCGGAGCCAAGGCTGAAGGTGTAACCCTGTGACGACCACTGCGTAGCCAAGTCGTCAACCCAAGAAGCGTCTGCGTGACCAGTGAGGACAACTGGACCCCGTCCTCCAAGCACGAGCCCCATACCCGACGTACTGCACAAAGCGAATCACCCTCTTAGCGGCCTTCCAGTGCTCTGATACCATGTCAGAATAACGAACAGGAATGAATGAACTAGCAGCAGGATGGGTACAAGTAGCAAACCCGCACTGCCGAGCCCGTTGATGTTGAGCTCGCAGAAAATGATTAAGTTCTTCTAATCCATTAATCAACAGGTGAAAAGCCCCTTTGCATCCACGGGCTTTGGTACAACAACCGGCTTCAAGACCCCGCTCTCCATTGACTCCAACTACAACACTCCCCTCAGCAACATAACAACCACAGCGATCACTACGATGTATACTAGAGGTGTCACGGTAAGTCCACTTCCTCCGACGGTATGTAACTACGCTCTGCCCAGTAGATCACTTCGCGAACTCCTTCCAAAGCGCGGCGAGATCGATAGCTCCCTTGTTGGAGCATGAAGCAGTACACGGCTTCAACAAGTTGGTCTGATGACGCAATGATGCAACATGGTTCGACGTCTGCTCGAAACTGGTGCCTTGAGCTTTGTCGCAGGCGGCAATCACACACACCCAGTCCTCCCGCGAACCCCCTGTGGAGGTGAGAACCATCGTGGGATATTTGAGAACATCCTTCAGTTGCGCTGTAACTTTGAGTGATGCAGCTGCCGGGGGAGGAGCGAGTAAAAACGCCAGTATGGCAATTCAGGAAAAAACAAAACGGTGAGAGCGATGTGAAAAGCTATGCAATGCGGATACCATTGATCTCATGGACCTTCTTGATCGTCAGGGTCCATTTTTCGATGTTGGCCTATCGCTCTGTGACATAAGCATTATGATACTGCGTCATGTGATGACCTTTTGCAGAAGTCAAAGGTAAGCGCGGGGTAGTGCACCAGCAATTTCCTTTACCGGATTCGACAGATCCGTAACAGCATGACGCCAGGGGGAGTCATTACCTTCGTGCTCAATCACCAAGCCTTGCACCTTGTCTGTATCCATCCCGGTGACCGGGTCCTGCACCCTGTGAAAACCAACACCACGGTTAAAAGCCGCTTTCCCTTTCTTAAGCAGAATAACCTTCGTCAGCATCTTGCGAATCAGGTCCGGAGAGACATCATCAGGAACCGACTTTAGGACCACCTCAACCGCTCCCAGGTTCAGCCGACGCTCTTGCTTGTAAGTCGCATTCTCCGTGTGTTGCCATTCCATATTAAGAGTGTTACCCTTCCCCATGTCAAACTTATATGCTATAGTCTGTGTAGGCTATAGTGGGGTAGCTCATATGGGGTACAACACTTTAGGGTTTGGTACTTGTACTCCTCATGCTGCTCAATGCAATCATTCCTCGTTCTAATCTTCACATGGTATAGAGCAGGTTCCCTAGTGGGAACGATTCCTAGGGCCCACCACTGAAAATTGATCGATTTTTTTTTTTTTCCTGCCCGGAGCGTGAGTCGCCCCTGCCCGAGGCGCGCCCCGTGGGCCGCCCTCCCGTCGCGTCCCCTGCCCTTAGCGGCCCGTCGCGCTCTCTTAGAGGCCCCCTCTCACGGCCCCTCGCGTCCCCTTATCGGCCCCGTCGCCGCCCTTAGCGGCCCCGTAGCCGTCCTTAGCGGCCCCGTCGCCGCCCTTAGCGGCCTCGTAGCCGCCCTTCCCGGCCCTTCGTGGCCCCTCCTGGCCCCTTGCGGCCCCTTCGCGGCCCCGTCGCCGCCCTCACACGGCCCTTTCGCCGCCCTTCGCGGCCCCGTAGCCGTCCGCTACGGCCCCGTCGCCGCCCTTTTGCAGTCTCGTCGCCGCCCTTCCCGGCCCCACCGCCGCCCTTCGCGGCCGTCTAGCAGCCGCCGCATCCACTACCGGGGCGGCTGCCACTGCCGCCACTACCGGGCCGCCGCTGCCGCCACTACCGGGCCGCCGCTGCCGCCTCTACCGGAGCCGCCGGCGCAGCCGCCACTACCGGAGCCGCCGGCGCAGCTGCCGCTACCGGAGCCGCCGCCGCTGCTGCCGCTACCGGAGCCGCCGCCGCAGCTGCCGCTACCGGAGCCGCCGCCGCTGCTGCCGCTACCGGAGCCGCCGCCGCTGCTGCCGCTACCGGAGCCGCCGCCGCTGCTGCCGCTACCGGAGCCGCCGCCGCTGCTGCCGCTACCGGAGCCGCCGCCGCTGCTGCCGCTACCGGAGCCGCCGCCGCTGCTGCCGCTACCGGAGCCGCCGCCACTGCTGCCGCTACCGGGGCCGCTGCCGCCGCCACTACCGGAGCCGCCGCCGCTGCTGCCACTACCGGAGTCGCCGCCGCCGCTGCTGCTACCGAGGCCGCAGCTGCCAGCGCGTCTCGGCCCTGCCCTGGTAAGAGCACTACCGAGCAGCGCTTTTATCACTGAGCTGTCTCTACTCTACTGCTCCTACTGTCAGCCTACTGCTGCCACTGCTGTCATGGCTACCCCTAGTGTCCTTACCTTTGATGCTGAGGGTCGGGCTGTCGACTTTGAGGTCTGGGTCGATGATCTCCAGCTTTTCCTACAGTGCGATAGGACAGGCGGTCTCTCCCTGTTTGACCTCACGTCTGGTGCCTCTCCTGCCCCTGCTGCTGATGCTGACAGCACTGTTCGCTCACAGTGGGCCACACGCGATGCTGCTGCACGTCTTGCTGTGCGCCGCCACTTACCGACCACTGAGCGCGCGCACTTTAGTCAGTACAAGAGTGCTAAGACCTTGTACGACGCTGTAGTTGCACGCTACTCTTCCCCTGCCACTGCTGCCCTTAGCCGCCTCATGCTGCCGTACCTGTTCCCTGACCTCGCCGCTTTTCCCACAGTCGCTGACCTCATTACGCACCTTCGCACTAGTGACACCCGCTACCGCGCTGCACTTCCTGCTGAGTTCTGCGCCAAGAACCCCCCCCCATGTACATCACCCTCTACTACATAGTCACCCGGCTCCCTGACTCTCTTCGCTCGGTCAGGGACCACTTCCTCTCTGTTTGCCCCACCACTCTCACCGTTGACCTCCTCGAGGAGCGCCTCCTGGCAGCAGAGAAGAGTATAGTTGCTGTAGGAGCCTCTCGTGGTGACCCTCGTACCCCTTTCTTTGAGGGGTGTTCCCCCTCCCCCCTCTTGCCCTCTGTTGCCTCTGCTGCTGCGGCCGACCTCGTTGGTCTTGAGTCGGTCGGCGCGGCGTCTGCCCCTAGCGAGAGACGCCGCACAGGCAAGGGCAAGGGGGGCAAGGGCGCTAGAGGAGCTGGCGGGGGCGGTGGAGGTGGAGGTGGAGGTGACGGAGGGGGTGGGGGTGGTGGTGGGGGTGGTGGCGGGAGTGGGGGCGTTGGTGGCGGCAGTGGAGGCGGAGGAGGCGGCGGAGGTGGCGGTGGGAGCGGAGGAGGCGGAGGTGGCGGCGGTAGTGGAGGAGGCAGAGGCGGCGGCGGCGGTGGCGCTGGTCGGGGTGGCTCTACGCAGAGGGGCGGCTCCGGTGGTGGTCAGCGCCAGCAGCAGCAGCGCACTCGAGAGACCCCGTCCCCCCAGCAGCTTCGTGAGTGGTACGCTGCGCGTCAGCGGGGTGGGGGTGCTGGTCCCTGTGCCTACGTCCTGCGTACCGGCGACCGCACTGGTGAGACGTGCGGAGGCCCGCACGCCACCCAGCGCTGCTTCGGCCGCCTGACGGACGCTTGGCGTCTCCAGTTCGGGGGTTGCTATCTTTGATCTAGACTTTGATGCTATTCCTGCTGCCATGTATGCTGTGTCTACTAATGATGAGGGTGACTGTTACCTGTGTGTCCCGCCTAACCCGGGCTGCTGCTCTAGGTGCTGGTGAGGCTGCTGCTCTAGGTGCTAGTGCGTCTGCTGCCCCAGGTGCTGGTGCGGCTGCTCTCTCAGGTACCACGTCGGCTCAGGCCTGTCACACCTTCACCCTTGACTCGGGTGCTTTCCGCTCCTTCTTTCGAGACCGCACCACACTCACGCCGCTTAGTCGGCCAGTGGCGGTCTCTCTGGCAGACCCCTCTGGGGGTCCTGTCCTTGCCCACTTCTCCACTGTCTTACCGTGTCCGGCGGCCCCCTCTGGCACCCTGTCAGGTCTTTACCTCCCCTCGTTCTCTACGAACTTGGTGAGTGGTGCTGACCTACAGGATGGAGGGGTTCACCAGTTCACTCCTGCGAGTCAGCGAGTGACCCACTGCACGTGTGCTCGGACGGGCCGACACTTGGCCACGTTTACCCGTCGGCCGGGATCGAGCCTGTACACACTGACCACTGAGTCGCCTCCGGTCGCTGAGTCTGGTCAGGTAGCTGCGTCGGGTCAGGTGTTTGCTGCCGCGTCCAGGTCTGGTCCTGAGTCTGCCCCCTGCTCGTGTCGTCTCCTGTCTCACCAGACTCTCCTCTGGCACCACCGCCTTGGTCACCCCTCCCTGCCTCATCTCCGAGGCATGGCCTCCCGTGTCGTTGTCTCTGGTCTCCCCCGGTCCCTCCCTGACCTTCCTCCGGGGCCTGCCCCTACCTGCGTTCCCTGCGTCGAGGGGCGGCAGCGCGCCGCACCTCACTCCTCCGAGTTTCCTCCGACAGAGGCTCCGCTGCAGACGCTTCACATGGACGTGTGGGGCCCGGCCCGCGTCCGTGGACAGGGTCACGAGCGTTACTTCCTGCTGGTGGTAGACGACTACTCGCGTTACACCACAGTCTTCCCCTTGCGCAGCAAGGGTGAGGTCACTGAGGTGTTGATCGACTGGATCCGCGCAGCTCGTCTCCAGCTCAGAGAGAGTTTCGGCTCGGACTTTCCTGTTCTGCGTCTGCACTCCGACAAAGGCAGAGAGTTTTCCTCTGACCTTCTGCGAGCCTTCTGTCGTGCACGAGGCATCTGCCAGACATTCACGCTTCCGGCCTCTCCACAGCAAAATGGGATTGCTGAGCGCCGCATTGGTATGGTCATGGACGTCGCTCGTACGTCCATGATCCATGCGGCTGCTCCCCATTTTCTGTGGCCGTTCGCGGTTCGGTACGCGGCGCATCAGATCAACCTTCAGCCCCGGGTCTCCATGCCGGAGACCTCCCCGGCTCTTCGGTGGACGGGGAAGGTTGGCGATGCGTCTGCTTTCCGTGTCTGGGGATCTCGGGCGTTTGTTCGCGACTTGTCTGCGGACAAGCTGTCCCCCCGTGCTGTTCCCTGCGTCTTCCTTGGCTTCCCCCCTGACGCGCCGGGTTGGCAGTTTTACCACCCCACCTCGCGCCGTGTTCTGTCCTCCCAGGACGACACGTTTGACGACTCGGTACCCTACTACCGTCTCTTCCCCTACCGCGCTGCTCCCCTTCCCCCCCCGCCGCTCTTCCTCGTCCCAGGTGCTGAGTCTGGGGGTGCTGAGTCTGGGGGTGCTGAGCCTGGGGGTGCTGAGCCTGGGGGTGCTGAGTCTGGGGGTGCTGAGCCTGGGGGTGCTGAGACTGGGGGTGCGGGGCCTGAGGGTACTGGGCCTGCTCGTGTGGAGTCTGGCGGTACTGGGCCTGGAGGTCCGTCGAGTGCTTCGTCTCGGCGGGAGCCCCTCTCTCCCCAGGAGCTGCGCGAGTGGTTTGCGCGGCGCTGGAGCCGTGCTGCTGGAGCTGGAGGTGCTGCTGGTGTTGGAGGTTCTATTGCTGCTGAGGGTACTGGTGCCACGGGTCCCGGAGGTGCTCGTACTGGAGGTACTGGAGCTGCTGGGCCTAAGGGTGCTCCTTCTGCTGGAGCTGGCGGTGCTGCTAGCGTCGGTGCTGCTGGAGGTGCTGGAGCTGGGGCTGCTGCGTCTGCTGATGGTCCGACTGGAGCTGGAGCTGCTGGGGGTGTTGGCGCTGGAGGTGCTGCTGGTACTGGTGCTTCTGAGAGTGCTGGTGGTGGCGCGGCTCGTGCTGCTGGCACTACTGGAGCTGGGGGTGCTACTGGAGCTAGTGCTGCCGTTGGAGGTACTGGTGCTGTTCCTACTGGTTCTGGGGGCGCTGCGCGGCCGCGGCCGTACTTCTTTCCGCTCCTTGAGCAGGTTCTTAGTCTTCCGCCCTCTACTAGTCCTGCTCCTCCCTTAGAGTGTCCACCGCCTGTCCTGTCCGAGCCACAGTTACAGCCCGCCTCCCCTCTGCCTGCTCCTTCTCCCTACACTGGTCCTACTGGAGGTCTTGCTGAGCGTCGTGAGCCTGCGTCTCGTCCTGCGTCGCCGGTCCGTACTGCTCGCACTGGTGGTCGTAGTTCGCGTCAGCGTCCTCCTCCTGTCCTCGGTACGCACCGAATGTCTCTGCGTCCTTCCACTGCTCCGCTGCGTGCCCCTTTGCCTTCTCCTCCCGAGTCTTCTCTTCCTGCTCTTCCTGACCCGGCGACAGACTCCCTTCGTGCTGCCAGTCCTACTGTCACACGTCTCCTTGCTACTGTCGTCACTGACCCTTCCTTTGAGTCCACTGCTGCGTCTGCCTTAGTTGCTGAGCTTGTCGACTTCGCTGCTCGCTGTCGTCTAGACTACGCTGCTATTCTTGTTGCTGAGTCTGAGTCTGTCTGTCCTCAGTCCGTCGGGGGTGAGTGTGCTCTTGGCACGGACGTCCTTGAGGACAGGCAGGAGGAGTTCCAGTGTTTTGCTGCTGCTTCACCTCATCTCGTGTCCACGCTGCTTGCCCCTGAGGGAGACCCGGATGCACCAGACATCCCGACTCCGCGTTCTTACGCAGAGGCGATAGAGGGTCCCTACTCCTCTCAGTGGCAGGCAGCCATGGACGCAGAGATGGCTTCTTGGAAGTCCACAGGCACCTACGTCGACGAGGTTCCCCCACCTGGGGCGAACATCGTCAGTGGCATGTGGATTTTCAGGGTGAAGCGGCCGCCGGGTTCTCCGCCTGTCTTCAAGGCGCGTTACGTGGCTCGAGGCTTCAGTCAGCGGCAGGGAGTTGACTACTTTCAGACCTTCTCTCCCACCCCGAAGATGACCACTCTTCGGGTGCTACTACACATAGCCGCTCAGCGCGACTACGAGCTTCACTCTCTTGACTTCAGCACTGCTTTCCTGCAGGGCAGCCTGCACGAGGAGATCTGGCTGCGCCGCCCACCTGGCTTCACTGGGTCGTTTCCTCCTAGTACCCAGTGGAGCCTCCGGCGGCCAGTCTACGGTCTCCGCCAGGCGCCCCGTGAGTGGCACGACACACTGAGGACTATACTTGCGGCTCTTGGGTTTGCTCCTTCTACTGCCGACCCGTCGTTGTTTCTGCGCACCGACACCTCTTTGCCGCCGTTCTACATCCTCGTGTACATCGACGACTTGGTCTTTGCCACAGCTGACACTGCTGGACTCGCCCACGTGAAGTCCGAGCTGCAGAAGAGACACACGTGTACAGACCTGGGTGAACTGCGCAGCTACCTTGGCTTGCAGATCACTCGGGACAGAGCATAGCGCACCATTACCCTGACTCAGTCACACATGGTGCAGCAGGTCCTTCAGCGCTTCGGCTTCACGTACTCCTCGCCTCAGGCCACTCCTCTGTCTACTCGCCATTCCCTCTCAGCTCTGCCTTCGGATGAGTCCGTAGAGCCGAGTGGCCCGTACCCAGAGCTTGTTGGCTGCCTCATGTACCTGATGACCTGCACTCGACCTGACCTTGCATACCCTCTTAGCATTCTGGCACGCTATGTTGCTCCTGGGAGACACAGACCTGAGCACATGGCTGCAGCGAAGAGGGTGTTGCGCTACTTGTGCAGTACGTCGGGCATGGGGCTCGTGCTTGGAGGGCGGAGTCCAGTGGTCCTCACTGGTCACGCAGACGCTTCGTGGGTTGACGACCTGGCTACGCAGCGGTCGTCACAGGGTTACACCTTCAGCCTTGGTTCCGGTTCTGTTTCGTGGCGGTCTACCCGCTCGTCTTCTGTTCTCAGCTCGAGCTGTGAGGCTGAGATCTACGCAGGGGCCATGGCTGCACATGAGTTACGCTGGCTCACCTACCTGCTGACTGACCTTGGAGAGCCGCCTCGTTCTCCTCCAGTTCTGTACGTAGACAACAAGGCCATGCTGGCCTTGTGTCGGGAGCACAGACTGGAGCACAGAACGAAGCACATTGCGCTTCGCTACTTTCTTGCTCGTGAGCTGCAGCAGCGTGGTCAGCTGCGACTTGCTTACGTGGCCTCTCAGGCCAACACTGCTGATATCTTCACCAAGGCACTCGCGCCTTGTGATCATCAGCGCTTCTGTACTCTGCTAGGTCTTGTGCCTACTTTGCCTCACTTGCTCACTTCTTGACCTTGCTTGTACTGTGATCTATCTATACCTGCACTTGCTTGTTTACCTTTATATATGATCTTGCATGTGAACTGGCCTTGTGGCCTTGAACTTGTGCTCGGAATGTGTGGTGACGTTGTGATCCACCCTGAGCTTGCTTTGCTTTGCTTGACTGGTCTTATGACCCCTTGTTCTCCCCCACTTTGCCTATGGGGGTGTGTCAAACTTATATGCTATAGTCTGTGTAGGCTATAGTGGGGTAGCTCATATGGGGTACAACACTTTAGGGTTTGGTACTTGTACTCCTCATGCTGCTCAATGCAATCATTCCTCGTTCTAATCTTCACACCCCATGTCATGCTCAATCGTCCGCATCCAGACAAACTCCGCATCACGCGCGTGCTGAAAGGTAACCGTGAACCGGTGAAACTTCTTCTTTGACAGTATGCTGGCAGCAGAACCTGGTACTGCGTTGTTGTCTGCGCATCCACTGTCAGCGATGTCTTTCAGAAGTCGAGGTGAGCAACAACCGTGGTTTTTATCTTCGGGACCTCCGCCTCCCATTCGATAGGAATCAGAAGCGTAATCGGGAAGCTGACCTGGGCCGACAGCGCATTGATCACAACAGGATCAAAGTCGTCCTCGTTGTCACTATCCCACCATTCTTCCTCAGCCGATTCCTTCTTGCACCCTTCAATCACCACCGCAAGAACTGCCGATGCTTGATCGGAGCCTTCGGCAGGTGACGCGTTAGGCTACGGATGCACAGCGTCAACACCCTCCACTGCGTTGTCTTTCAACCCGTTAACCTTCAGTGCAGATAAATGCTCATGCAGCGAGGTCTTCGCAGCATAATCGACAACAGAACCCCCTGGCAGAACCAGAGGTGACGCTTGCGCGGAGACCAGCGGGATCTTCTCTGGAGACTGCTCAGTACTTGCCGGAGGAGTAGATTCACCCGGAACAGGAATTATTCCCGTTGCCTTCCCACCCCCACGTCCAGTGCATCGTCCATTCGCCATTGTGCAAAGATGAAAACAGAGGAACAGGCTGAGCAGACAACATGATAGAAAACCTCTGCTGAGCACTGATATGTCCTTGCAGCCAGCTTTGCAGTCGCATTTATCATTGTCATTGACCTTCCTCGAGAAACCAATGTCATTGCCATGTATAGAACCCAGGTGACAAAAGCGCGACGTAACCAATGTTGGAGATAAGAAATGATGCTTGTATGGCGGGTCAGGATCAAGGAGCCAATCCGCACGTAGTAGCAACAACCAAGGACGACATTGAGCGCTGCTCGCAGACCATCTGGCGAGTACCTTGATAGTTCCTGCGACCAGGCAAGAGTTACCGATGTTCACTGTATGAACACAAAAAGGGTATCCTCTTAAAGCGCTAGTCGAACCGAACTTTAAGGTAACAAGAAATGTGTCATCAGGCAAGAAATTGCTTGACATTGCGCTGTCCGAAGTTAAAGCAGAAGCCATGGCGGAGAGGTAGTTGGTAATCGGCATTCTAAAATCAGCGTTGGAACCCGGCACCGCTCTTCACCATGTTGAAACGAAATTGGCCGAAGAGGGCGTACCTGACATACTGAGTATATCGAGTATTTGGCATCCGCAGAGCTCACAAAGCACGCGTGACATTGCCGTAGCTGGCAGCGATGAGTTTAAAGGGCATCGTAAATGTGTATGGTTGCTCTAGATGACTAAATAGGCAAGCAATTTCGCTATTACCGTATTTCACTTTTAGCGAGAATGGGCATGAAAAACAGTAAGGAGATATGGCTATCGAGTTTTGCAGTAACGCGCGAGAATCAGGCAAATTTCCTGCCAGAAAATATTTTACCAGAAATTCATGGTGCAGCAGTTCCAAACGCGCGATGGTTCCAAGTTCGAAGGATTCGAAGGCCGTCATTCATTCGCAAAGCATTCGCGTGGACACTTGAGCCTTCGCCTGCCACCTCTCATCCACATCTCCGCGTTCCCGCATTTCCGCATCTCCGCGTCTTCGCATCTCCGCACTTCCGCAGCCGTTCCGCGCGTGTCTGTTGACTCAGCGCACAACTCGCCGTGTGATCGCGATTTTTTGGCACTCTCGCCCCTCCGCGCGTCTCCCCGCGGAATGGGGAAAGGCGGATCGGGCGCAGGGGGAGCCGGGATGGGCGGCGGTGGGGGAGGCGGCGGGGGAGGCGGCGCGGCAGGAAGCGCGGTGCGCGTGTGCGTGTTCGACTCGCGACGGGGGAAGCGGGAGGGGGAAGAGGCGGAGAAGCTTCTGTTCTTCTTTCCGCCCGCCACTCCGCCGTCCGAGCAAGTGGCGCTGCTGGGCCTCTGGGAAGGCCTCCTCGCCTTCAGCAGGTGACTCTATTTTAGTCGACTCGTTATAGTCGCACTCGCTAGAGTTACACTCTTTATAGTCACAATCGTGTAGGCATATTCTTTGTTACAGGCCACTCCGCCGTCGGAGCAAATGGCGCTTCTGGGCCTCTGGGAAGGCCTCCTCGCATTCACCAGGTCACTCGCTATAGTCCCCCTTGCTGTAGGCACACTCGCTGTAGTTACACGCCACTCCGCCGTCCGAGCAAGGCGCTGCTGGGGCTCTGGGAGGGCCTCCTAGCAGTCACCAGGTGACTTTATAGAAGCTGACTCGCTATCTAGTCACACTCGTTATAGTCACACTCGTATAGGCATATCCTCTGGTACAGGCGACTTCGCTGTCGGAGCAAGTGGCGCTGCTCGGCCTCTGGGAGGGCCTCCTCGCATCTACCAGGTGACTCGCTGTAGCCACACTCGCTATTGTCACAATCTCTAAAGGCAGACTGGATAATCACACTCGCTGCCCTCCTTACCTCCCGCTCCCCCCCCATCAAATGAACCACCCTCTCAATGTCCCCTGCTCGCCCACCAGTCTCACGTTAAAGCCCCCATGTGCAGCCCTCCCTCTCCCCCCCCGCTCCCCACTCTGCTGCCTGTCCACGTATTGCCTTCCGCGCCCCTCAGGATCTTCTCCCCCCATCGCCCCTGTGAGGTGATGCGAGCGCATTTCCATCGCTGCCCTTCACCTCGTGCCCCCCAACCCAACCCACCTCCTCTCTCCGTTGCCCCCTTGCCCCCCTTTCCCAGAATCTTCTCCCCCCATCGCCCCTGTGAGGTGATGCGAGCGCATTTCAACCGCCACGTGCTGCTGGAGTGTGAGCCGGGCATCTTCATGGTGCTGGTGAGTGAATGGGTGGGGTGGGGGGGTGCTTTGATGTGAATGGGACTTGCACTCATTGCACTCACAGTCTACTTCCTCTCACCGCCACATGCTGCTGGAGTGTGAGCCGGGCATATTCATGGTGCTGGTGAGTGCGGTGGTGAGTGGTGCTGGTGGGTTCACAGTCATTACAGTGACACACCCAGTAGTCAATATACATGCTTCAACCGCCACGTGCTGCTGGAGTGTGAGCCGGGCATATTCATGGTGCTGGTGAGTGCGGTGATGGTGTCATGTGGATTGGGTGGGTGCTTGAGGCACTATGAAGTGTGCATGATGTTAGTGGGCCTGGCAGTGACAGTCAGCACACCTTCTCTCACCGCCACGCGCCGCTGGAGTGTGAGCCGGGCATCTTCCATACTTCTCCCCTGCCCTTACCTTTCGGCTTCCCATATGCCGAACCTAATCTCAGGTGGTGGAGTGTCGGGGGGTGAACGGCATCGTGCCGCCCGACGCTACAGTGCGCGACGAAGCTCTTCGGCAGTATCTGGTGGAGGCGCATGCGCTTTTTTGTCTCTTCTTCAGCAGCATCGACCGCCTGTTGCAGCAACAACCTCCCTCTCCTCCTCCTCCTCCTCTCCCCTCAGAAGCAACAACTGGGCCTTCATCAAATCCTTCATCAGATCTTGAGTCCAGCACACCTTCACACGATTCACACGATTCCCCGTCGGCCGTTCCCCCTTCAGCCGACTTAGCCCGTGCTTGCCTGCAAGCCTTCCTGCCAGACTTTCTCACGGGTGCGTGTCTCCTCTACCTCATGTGTATACTGCATCTTGTTCTCCTTTCACTGCTCTCTCTCACACTTCTCACCTCCTCTCTCACCTTCCCCTCCTCCCCTGCCCCTCTCCCAGCCCCTTTTCTTTTTGTCGACTCAACCGATGCTTTCCACTTCCTGCCCGCTCTGCTCCTTCCCATCCCTCCTCATCCCTCCAGGCGGGTCCCCGGAGCCCTCCGCTCTCACCTTCCCCTTCGCCCTCTCCGCTCACACACCTCTTCGGGTCCTGTTCTGAGTCGACTTAACCAGTCGCCCTCCTCCTGCCCTCATTCCTCCCCCTTCCCCCCCCTCATCCCTCCAGGCGGGTCCCCGGAGCCCTCCGCTCTCACCTTCCCCTTCGCCCTGGCCGCCCCCGCCACTCCTCGAGTCCGCCTGCCTGCTCTCCTCGACTCCCTCTCCAGCCGCCTCTCCTGCCGCCAGCTCAACCTCCCCCGCTCCCTCACACTGCCGGCACTAGTGAGTCGCTCCCTCACACTGCCGGCACTAGTGAGTCGCTCCCTCACACTGCCGGCACTAGTGAGTCACTCCCTCACACTGCCGGCACTAGTGAGTCGCTCCCTCCCCGCTTTGGTGAGTCACTCTAGCATGCATACCCCACGCCCCCTCGGGTCCGCCTGCCTGCTCTCCTCGACTCCCTCTCCAGCCGCTTCTCCTGTCGGCAGCTCAACCTTCCACGCTCCCTCACGCTCCCTCCTCTGGTAAGCCTGCTTCTCCCTTATTCTTGTTCTCTCTCTGCCCCACCCACCCCCGCCACCACCTCTTCCAACCACTCCTCACCCCTCACCTCACCCCCTTTCTTATCCCAGCGCACCCCTTCGTTCAACCCTCTCCTCTTCTCCCCCTCAACTCCCTCTTCAATCGCCTCTCAAATTCTGAGACGACTCGAAACTCTCCTGTTGCCACCCTCAACCTCCCCTGCTCCCCCACGCCCCCTCCCCCGCTCCCTACTCCCATACACCCCACCCAGTCCCGCTTCTCCTCAACTCCCCTCCAACCGCCTCTCCTGCTGCTAGCTCAGCCCCCCCACCTCCCTTGCCCGTCGCCTGACAGATGCCTTCCAAGGCAAGCCTTTGCTGTCCCTTCATCTCTCCTCTCTGCCCAGCCTCTCTGCTCCTGCACTGTGTCTCGCCCACCTCCCCCCTGCCCCCTCTCCTCCCCCTCCAATTACCAGTCGCTCGCCCAACGCCTGGCGGACGCCTTTCAAGGCGTGGCACTGCTGCCTCTGCCGCAACCTGCTGCTCGCCTCTACCCGATCTCCCTGCTCCTTCTCTGCTTCTCCCCACCTCCCCCCTGCCCCCTCCCACCAGTCGCTCGCCCATCGCCTGGCAGACGCCTCTCAAGGAGGGGCGCTGCTGCTCTGCCACAACCTCTTTTCTCCCCCACATCTCTTGTTGCAGACCAATCACCTCCAGCTCTGCTTTTCCCTTCCCCACCTCCCCCTCCCATTACCAGTCACTCCCATTACCAATCACTCGCCCATCGCCTTTCAAGGCGCAGCACTGCTGCCTCTGCCGCAACCTGCTGCTCGCCTCTACCCGATCTCCCTGCTCCTGCTCTGCTTCTCCCCACCTCCCCCCTGCCCCCTCCCACCAGTCGCTCGCCCATCGGTTGGCGGACGCCTTTCAAGGCGCGGCGCTGCTGCTGTGCCACAACCTGCTGCTTGCCTCTACCCTCTCCCCGGTAATCACACATGCTCGCCTCCACCCTCTCCTCGGTGATTTTTCATACCCCATTCAGAGTCAAGCCCCAAATCCCAAGCCCCAAGCCCCAAATCCCAAGCCCCAAATCCAAAGCCCCAAGCCCCAAATCCCAAGCCCCAAGCCCCGAGCCTTGCATTGCGTTGCTGCTCTCCCAACAACCTGCTGCTTGCTTCCTTCCACCCTCTCCCCGGTAACCACACATGCCGCTGCTGCCCCTTTCTTACCTTCCACAGTCCACCGCCGCTGCTCTTGCTTTCCCTTATCTTTCTCACTTCCTTTGATCTTTCCGCTTCCCTTCACGAACCCTTCCCTTCCCCTCTCACCCCTCTCACCCCTCTCACCAACCTCACACCCTCTAACCTATCACCCTTCTTCCCTCTTTCTCAGAATGACACAGCAGCATAGCCTCCGAGTTTTTAGTCGACTCAAGTGTCACTTCTCCCCCTTCCCTCCCTCCCCTCTCCCCCCTCTTCCTCTTCTCCCCCCTCTCCCCCCCCTCTCCCTCAGGCCGACACTGTAGCATTACACTCCTATTCATCCCTGCTCCTTCTCCCCTCCTCCCTCTCCCCTCCCATTTTGAGGTGCCTCAACAAAAGAAATCTTCCCTTCTACCCCCCCTCCCCCTCCCCTCTCCCCTCTCTCTCCCTCAGGCCGACACTGCAGCACTACACTCCTACGCAGCCCGTGCCTTCTCCCCTCCTCCCCTTTCCTGAAATTGACTTTAAAAGTAATTTCCCTCCCTTGTTTCTTTCCACCGGTTTCCCCCTCACCCCTCTCCCTCACCCACCCTCAGGCTGACACTGCAGCACTACACTCCTATGCCTGCCTGCGCCTTCTCCCCTCCTCCCTCTCCCCTTCCTCCTCCTCCTCTTCCATCCTCCGCTCCCTCTCCCCCTTCCGCTCCCCCTTCGCCTCCTCCTCCTCCGCCTCCTCCTCCCCCTCCTCTCACCGCCCCTCCTCCCCCTCGCCTCGTCGCACCTCTTCCTCTTTCCTCAGCCCCTCACTCACTCCCTCACTCACTCCCTCACTCGCTCCCACCCTACCTCGCTCCTCTTCCACTCCCTCGCTCGCCCACCTCTCCCCTTTCGCCCACACTCCCCCTCTCTCCCCCTCTGCTTGCCCCAACCCCAACCAGCCATTCCCCCCTTCCCCATCCGCCTCCACCCCCCCCACCCTCTCCTCCCCTTTCCCCCTCCCCTACACCTCCCCTCCCCTACCCCTTCGCCCATCATCCTGGGCCAAATCCACGTCAGGCCACTCCCTTTCCACGTCAGCATGGGGATTAGATCCCCAAACCAGCACCCCTCTTCCCCCTCTTGTCTACCTAAGGTCTTTGGGAGTCGAGGTGGGGGGAGGAGGGGCGGGAGGAGGGGTGGGAAGTGCGGGGGGAGGGGAACGAGGAGAGGAAGGGGCGAAGGGAAAGGGTGGTGGAAAGCGGGAGGGTGGAGGGGAAGGGGGAGGGGGAGAGGGAGAGGCAAAGGGAGCAGGAGTGGTGGGAGTGTTGCGGGTGTTTTATGTGAAGGACCTGACAGCACTGGTGGTGGAACCACTACTGCCAACAGCAGCAGCAGGAGCAAGGGAGGGACAGTGGAGGAACAATGAAGCTGATCAAGCGAATCTGCACCCCGAGGTGGGTTGAGTGTATTGCCTTGTCTGCACGTGCTTTGAGTGTTTTTTGTCTAGGACCTGACAGTTCTGGAGGTGGAACCACTAGCAGCAGCAGCAGCAGGAGGAGGAGGGCGTGGTGCAAAGAAGGGACAGCGGAGGAATGATGAAGCTGGTCAAGCGAATCTGCACCCCGGGTTGAGTTGAGTGGATTGCCTTGTTTGCACGTGCTGGGAGTGGTGGGAGTGGTGGGAGTGCTCTTTTGTGAAGGACCTAACAGCCCTGGTGGTGGAACCACTAGCAGCATCTGTTTTTTTTAGAATTCTCAAAAAACAGAAGCAGCAGCAACAACAAGAGAGGGGCAAAGGAGGAATGATGATGCTGGTCGGGCATCACTGCACCCCGAGGTGAGTTGTTGCTTGTTTGAGTCGTTATAAACTGACTCAGTGCACACACAGGCAAGAAGCACATGTCTTGGGCAACTGAATCGTCGTACGGGCATGCTTCTATTAGAACAAGAAAAAAACATAAAGAAAGAAGGAAAGAAAGAGAGGAAGAAAGAAAGAAAAACAGAAAGAAAGAAAGAAAGAAAGAAAGAAAGAAAGAAAGAAAGAAAGAAAGAAAGAAAGAAAGAAAGAAAGAAAGAAAGAAAGAAAGAAAGAAAGAAAGAAAGAAAGAAAGACAGAAAGAAAGAAAGAAAGAAAGAAAGAAAGAAAGAAAGAAAGAAAGAAAGAAAGAAAGAAAGAAAGAAAGAAAGAAAGAAAGAAAGAAAGAAAGAAAGAAAGAAAGAAAGAAGGAGAGAGAGCGAGAAATAAATCAATATAGAAAGAAGGAAGGAAAACAAAGAAACTAAAAGGATTTAAAAAAAAAAAAAAAAAAAATCAGACAAACAAACAAACAAAAGTCATGTAATTGTTTGTTTCCTGTTTTGTTTGGTTTTGTGCGTTTACATGTAAAAAAACATTACAGCAAGAATGTTATAAATCTTCAAAAGTTGGCGCTTTTTTCCACCGAGCACATATGTGTCTGCGTCATACCCTCAACAAAGTTCCTCTTTCTCTCCTTCCTCCTCTCCTCATCTCCCACCCCTCTCGTTCCCCCCTTCCCCTCCCCTCCATCCCCCCATTAGCTGCTGAGGGAGATGGAAGCACTGGAGGCGTCGCTTCAACGACACCACATCAACCCGCAGGCCGCCCACATTCAGGGTTATCGATACCTCTGCACCGACCCTCTGCTCCGCTCCTTCTCCGCCTCCCCGCCCTGCAAAGTCACCACCCTTGCCAAGGTGGGTTCTTTCTCTCTCTACCTATCAAAGTCCGGTTGCCACCCTATCAAACGTCGGCTGTTTACATTTTTCCCTCACTCGCTACCTCTGCACCGACCCGCTGCTCCGCTCCTTCTCCACCTCCCCCCCCTGCAAAGTCACTACTCTCGAAGAGAAAGGCCCCGCCCTCGCTTGGGTGCAGTTGTTCTCGTTGTCGACGAGAAGAACTCGACGAAGTGGTCGTTGAGTAGGCTTTTGCTGATTGAGGAGGGTGTTTGTCGAGTGACCACTGCTCGACAGGATTCGGTCGACGTCGGCGGAAGTCGCTGGTCGACGACAATGGTCGTTGAGGAGTCCGTCGAGAAGCACTGGTCAACGAGCCCAATACGACGAGCTCGCCTCGACGAATGCAATCCGATAGAGCTGCGTCGAGTTGGTCGACATAAGCTGCTCAACTACAAAATTTGGCAGGTTCGCGAACTTCGCCCAAGGAGGTTTTGGCGAAGCCGACCTATGGGATGGCAATCACGTCCTAGACGGTGCTTGTTTGGCAAACCATCGACACGTGTTCTACCTGGCACCTGCGCAATGTGCCTGGCGGTGCAACCGTCGACCTGCACCTACTTGGTGGGTGCGCATATGCGCACATGTTCACCTGCAAATGCGGTGCTGGCAGACCGCTCTCGGTGCAACGTTGGCGGGCCGCCCTGCTGCAGCGTTGGCACGGCGCCCCTTTGCTACACTGGCAGGTCGCCTTGCCGAATGCTTGCTAGGTGCTGCTATGCTTTCTTTGTGATATCAACTTCCATGCCTCATTATAATCTTGTTCAATCGCTTTACCTTGGTGAAACTCATGCCACTTTTCCCTGTGAACAACTTGCACAAGTGCTAACAGTACTCCGATCACTCAGCAGCTTCCCACATAGTCCAGATCCCATTGTCGAGTGATTTGTCGCATATTGAGGGTTCATCCCCCCTCTGTGCTACCGCTGCACCAATCCACTCCGCTGCTCCGCTCCTTCTCTACCTCCCCACCCTGCAACATCACCAACCCGGCCAAGGTGGGTCACCATCCCATCAAAGTTCGGTTCTTCCTTGGTGCATCTGGCTGCCTCTTTCCACCCTGCAAAGTCACACCAGTGTGCTTCCCTTTCTTGCTCTTTTGAAACTATGCCCTCCCCAACCACTCCCTTGAAGTGAAGTGCTTGATCGGTTGAGGCACGAAGCGGATACACAGAAAGGCAGCAGCAGAGGAGATGGGTTGGTGTGTCGAAAGAGGTGATGCATTGACAATCCTAAACTTACCCCTCCCTCCCTTGCATCCCTGAAACCGTCCTGTTCCCCAGGATTCTTTGGCAGTGCTGAATCAGATGAGACACGAGGCGGACAGACAGCAGCAAAGGAGGGAGATATTGAGGGTCCAGGGTGGAGGAAGGAAGACAAGAGATGCTCTTACAGGGAGGGTGGGAAGAGGAGAGGAAGGTATGGTTGATTCTTTTAGGTTATTTTTTAGGCACCTCAAAAATGTTTGTAGGTGCAACGAGGTAGAGAACCTCAAAACGAGATGCGGCAACTGGGAGGGCGGGAAGAGGAGAGACAGGTATGGATGGGATCCTATGCAGTGTTGAACTAGATGTGACAGGAGGTGACTTCTGAGTCAACTCAAATTTCTTCTCCCATGCAGTGTTGAAGTAGATGTGACAGGAGGTGGACAGGCAGCAGCAGAGGAGGGTTCTGCTTTTGAGTCGATTCAAGAGGAGGGTTCTGCTTTTGAGTCGACTCAAGAGGAGGTTCTGCGTTTGAGTCGATTCAAGAGGAGGGTTCTGCTTTTGAGTCGATTCAAGAGGAGGGTTCTGCTTTTGAGTCGACTCAAGAGGAGGGTTCTGCTTTTGAGTCGATTCAAGAGGAGGGTTCTGCTTTTGAGTCGACTCAAGAGGAGGGTTCTGCTTTTGAGTCGACTCAAGAGGAGGGTTCTGCTCTTCTCATTAACTTATCTCCTGCTCTTCTCATTAACTTATATCCTGCTCTTCTCATTAACTTCTCTCCTGCTCTTCTCATTAACTTATCTCCTGCTCTTCTCATTAACTTCTCTCCTGCTCTTCTCATTAACTTCTCTCCTGCTCTTCTCATTAACTTATCTCCTGCTCTTCTCATTAACTTCTCTCCTGCTCCTCATTAACTTCTCTCCTGCTCTTCTCATTAACTTATCTCCTGCTCTTCTCATTAACTTCTCTCCTGCTCTTCTCATTAACTTATCTCCTGCTCTTCTCATTAACTTCTCTCCTGCTCTTCTCATTAACTTCTCTCCTGCTCCTCATTAACTTCTCTCCTGCTCTTCTCATTAACTTATCTCCTGCTCTTCTCATTAACTTCTCTCCTGCTCTTCTCATTAACTTATCTCCTGCTCTTCTCATTAACTTCTCTCCTGCTCTTCTCATTAACTTCTCTCCTGCTCTTCTCATTAACTTCTCTCCTGCTCTTCTCATTAACTTATCTCCTGCTCTTCTCATTAACTTCTCTCCTGCTCTTCTCATTAACTTCTCTCCTGCTCTTCTCATTAACTTCTCTCCTGCTCTTCTCATTAACTTATCTCCTGCTCTTCTCATTAACTTCTCTCCTGCTCTTCTCATTAACTTCTCTCCTGCTCTTCTCATTAACTTCTCTCCTGCTCTTCTCATTAACTTCTCTCCTGCTCTTCTCATTAACTTCTCTCCTGCTCTTCTCATTAACTTGTCTCCTGCTCTTCTCATTAACTTCTCTCCTGCTCTTCTCATTAACTTCTCTCCTGCTCTTCTCATTAACTTCTCTCCTGCTCTTCTCATTAACTTCTCTCCTGCTCTTCTCATTAACTTCTCTCCTGCTCTTCTCATTAACTTCCCTCCTGCTCGTCCTTATGACTGCTTGCCTGCTCTTCTCTCTGACTGCACCCCTTCTCTTCCCACTGACCACGCTTGTGCCCGGCGGAGGCCGGAAGGAACAGCATCCAGCCAGCACACAACGGGAGAGTGCAGGGGCGGAGATTTCTAGGGAGTTTCGAGAAATCTGAAAGAAAAGAATCATGTCGCTTGCACACTGCTGCTCTTTGAGTCGACTCAAAAGTCAACTTGCACACTGCTGCTCTTTGAGTCGACTCAAAAGTCAACT
Source organism: Closterium sp. Naga37s-1 (assembly GCA_947471745.1). NCBI lineage: Eukaryota > Viridiplantae > Streptophyta > Zygnematophyceae > Desmidiales > Closteriaceae > Closterium > Closterium sp. Naga37s-1. The sequence continues at coordinate 1,298,142 of CANJKZ010000795.1, read as the reverse complement.
TGCACACTGCTGCTCTTTGAGTCGACTCAAAAGTCAACTTGCACACTGCTGCTCTTTGAGTCGACTCAAAAGTCAACTTGCACACTGCTGCTCTTTGAGTCGACTCAAAAGTCAACTTGCACACTGCTGCTCTTTGAGTCGACTCAAAAGTCAACTTGCACACTGCTGCTCTTTGAGTCGACTCAAAAGTCAACTTGCACACTGCTGCTCTTCCCACTGACCACGCTTCTGTGCCCGGCGCAGGCTGGAAGGAGCAACATTCGGCGAGAGTGCTAACTCTCCTGCTGCTCTTCCCCCCTCTGACTGCAATCCTGCTTTTTTCACTACTGACCACGCGTCTGTGCCCGGCGCAGGCTGGAAGGAACAACATCCAGCCGGCTCACGAGGGGGTAACTCAGAGAAGGAGAATTCGAAGGTTTTTTTTTTTGTGGATTTGCCAAAACTGCTTCCCTTCCCACTGACCACGCTTCTGTGCCCGGCGCAGGCTGGAAGGAGCAACATTCGGCCAGCACACGAGGAATAGATTCGGAGATGGAGAATTCCAAGGGCGAAGAGGGGGATCGCAGAGGGAGAGAGGCGGAGGGAGCGGCAGATGTGGGAGGCGAGGGGGAGCAGAGTGAAGCTGTTGTTGGGGAGAGGAAAGGGATAAGTCCGAAGGAGGGAGGAGAGGGTGGGGTGGAAGAGGCGGGTGAGGAGTGGCTTGCGGAGAGGGATGAGGAGGAGATTGAGGAGGAAAGTGAGGAGGAGAGTGAGGAGGAGAGTGAGGAGGTGGCATCGAAGGTGGGGAGGAATGCGTGGGTGGTGGAGAGAAGGAGTGGCGGGCGGCAGCTGGTGGTGGCAGTGGAGAGAGGATGCGACTCCCTGCTGGGAGCAGAAGAACTTGTGGACAGACTGAATGCCCAGTGAGTGGATTGGGAGGCTCAATAGTGGGAGAGTTTTGAGGCCTCAAAAAGGTGGAGAGAGGGTGTGACTCGCTGCTGGGAGCAGAAGAACTTGTGGACAGACTGAATGCCCAGTGAGTGGTGGTGGAGAATGAGTATGATAGTGTTGGGGATGATGGTGGTGTGTGGCTGTGGAGAGAGGGCGTGACTCGCTGCTGGGGGCCAAAGAGCTCGATCGACTGAATGCACAGTGAGTGGGTCAACCATTCCTCAGATTTCGGGTTTAAGGTGCCTCGAGAATGGAGGTCGGCAGTGGGTAGTGGTGGTGAAGAGAGGCTGTGACTCCTTTGCTGGGCGCAAAAGAGCTTGTGGGTCGGCTGAATGCGCAGTGAGTGGATAGAGAGAATGCAGAGTGAGAGGATAGAGGGAATGCGCAGAGAATGGGTTTGGGATTGCCTTAAACATCTTAATGGTTTGTTTTGACATTCTGTGAAGGCTAAGTGCACAGAGCGTAGGAAGTGTAGATTGAAGGTTTGGTTTGGTGTACGTACATTATTTCCTAAATTCTCATTGTTGAGTGTTTTCTTCTTTTTTATAATCAATTGAAGCTCTTCTTGATGCTTGAAAGTTTCTGCAGGGTGATTATGTGTGCATGTTTCTATTGACGGACTTGGTTGGGCCCTCATTTGATGGACATACCCAGGAGTCTCGAACATTTCCAACGTTTTTCTTTCTGCCGCCCCAATTGCTCGTTTCAGGCACTTTGGGGGTGTGTTCCCTTCTCATTAAGGCGCTGTACTGTGCTGAATTAGTCCATTACTTAGCAGACTTGCCTTTAGTCCATCCAAACCCTGACTTGCTTTGTCCAATCAGCGGCACCCAGATGATTGGTACGACTGGTATTCACAGGCCAAGCAAGTACAGTACCAGTATATGAGGCCTCAGCAGTCTCTACAGTCGATATTGTTGTTAGAATCACACTGCCGTCCAGCTTCCTGTCAGGATCAATGTAGATAGATTATACTTACAAAGTACCGAAAGGATAGATGCAACCTACGTACCAGTAATCTAATTAAACAAGCATGCATACTTCAACCAGCCATTCGCACACAGTTGATACTACCATCACTACTTGGTAAGGATAGGCGGCGTTTCATATTTCTGCCCGTTCTTGCACGTCTTGCCAACGGTACTAATGAACCAATAATGGAGTGCCACGGAGTCCTTGGCAATCGTGAACTTGGCAGATCCCGAGGCCTTGGCTTCCGCGACCACAGTGTGCAACGCGGGATTGGACGTGTCGTATGTACACTTGTCGAAATAATAAGGCGCCGCAGGGTCCGTTTCATCGGCCAGCATAACCAAGTTTGATTTTTTCTTCCATCTGAACACTGTAGCAATCAATTGAAATGAATCAGAACAGAGGTTTTGAAGTGTGTGTGTGTGTGTGTGAGAGAGAGAGAGAGAGAGAGAGAGAGAGAGAGGGAGAGAGAGAGAGAGAGAGAGAGAGAGAGAGAGAGAGAGAGAGAGCATGTGATAAGGACTCACCCAATGTGTCGCCTCTGAAGACTTTGTGAGGGCCCTTCCATTTCCTCACTCCCGGGCCCCACGGGTTCCACGCATTGCGTCCACCAACATAGATTTTTTTCGCCTGCCCGGTCGAGGAAGAAGGAAAAAAAACGTCAGCACACAACAAAGGGAGTGTTGGTCGCAGTAGTACCACAGAAACAAGGGGGAGAAGGTGAATGATTTGTAAGAAAACATGGGGGGGGGGGGATATACGGGGAGGGGAGGGGGATACAGGGAGGCGAATGGGGGGAAACGTGGATTCGAGTGGGATACGGGAGGCGAGGGGGGTAATGGGGGGCGGGGGGGGGGGGGGGGGGGGGGAGGGGGGGGGTGGGAAGGGAGGGGGAGGAGGGGGAGAGGAGGCAGAAGAGAGCGCTAACCTCTGCGAGCGAGAAGCCTGGTTCGCCGACACAGACACAGGCAGCGCCGAATCGGTTAGAGGCAGTGCCGAAAAACGCGAGCGCGGGAGCGAGAGGTGCGCGTGGCGCGGTCGATAGCGACGACGCCGCGGCCATGGCGGTAAAGACGCGGCGCGGAGAGAAAATGAGGACGATCGAAGAGACACGCCACAGTCGGAGAGAAACGCAACGACGATTGGGAAGATAGGAGGAATGGGAGGGACGGGGGGGAAGGGGAGGGAGAAGGGGAGAGAATGTTCATGAGTGGGAGCGGCAGCGCGGGAGAGTGGCGGTGGAGAAACTAACCGACGCGACACGCGACGACAATCAGAAAGATATGAGAATGACGGGGAGGGGAATGGACATGGGAGGGAGGAGGGTGGGGGGGGGGGAGGGGGAGGAGGGAAGGGGGTGAGGAGGAGTGTTCAGGAGTGAGAGCGGCAGCACGGGGGAGGGGTGCGCGTGACACGGTGGAGACGAGACGGCCATGGTGGTGCGGAGAGCAGCGAACCGACGCGACACGCGACGACGATCCGGAGGACATGAGAATGATGGGGAGGGGAATGGTTATGGGAGGGAGGAGGAGGAGGGCGGGGAGAGGGGGAGGAGGAGAGGGGAGGAGAAGGAGGGCGACAGAACAAGGGGGAGCACGACTAGGGCAGCAGAGCAGTGGCGTCAGAAAAGATCCGCATGACACAAGGGGACGAACATGGGGGAACGAATGAGGGGCGCAAAACAATGGGCGCAGAGCAATGGGGAAAGAACTAGGTGGGGAAAACAGGGGAAGAAGAACAATGACCGCATGACAGAAGGGGAGAACAAGGGGGGACGAGTGAGGGGCGCAGAACAATGGGGGAAGAACTAGGTGGAAAAAAACAACGGGGGACGAACAAGGGGGGAATAACAATGGGCGCAGAATGGAGGAAGAGCAAGAGAGGACGAGGAAGAACAAGTGGGAAGAACATGGAGAGGAGAACGAGGGGGAGAACATGTAAAGAAGAACGCAAGGGGGAGAGCAAGGAGGATAGAACGTGCAGGGCAGAACGTGCAGGGCAGAACGTGCAGGGCAGAACGAGGGCGCGCAACGAATGATCAGTGACAGCTGCTCCGAACACGTCACGTCACGTGTTCTTCGCTCACCGAGGTGACATTTGAGTCCACTCAAAAGTCGCGACGAGTGATTAGTGGCAGCTCCATCACATCACGTGCGTTTCGCTCATCGAAACGATAAAGTATACGCGTTTCACATACGACCTCGTTTCCAGCGATGCAAACAAAAACGCAAACGCATACACAAGCGCAAAGGCAGACGCAAACGCAAACGCAAATGCGGGGGATAACAGGGGGCGGAAACGGGAAGTAGGGTCGTTTTTATATTTTCTCAAGTGTCGCCTGACAATTGTTCTTACGCACTTGAGAGTAGAGCGAGAAGCGATATGCCTGCTAGAAACAGCACGAGCCGCGTAGACATTGTTGTAGGATGTCAAGCCACTGCCGTCGCGGCAATGTCGCGAATGAGCGGGAGGCAGGACTACACTAGAGATTGAAAGAAACAACGAACTTAAAACTAGAAATCAAACCCTAACGTTAGAAGGTGGCGTCGGGCGTTGTTGCAAGAAGCGTAAGATTGCCAACGAGTACTAACAAAAATTACTTTCACTCTGTATGCCTGACGATACTCGTAGAACAAACTGATCGCTGTCAATTACTGAAGCTCTGTAAAGCTTTGGTCTACCTAAGTGGGGGGAAGAGGAAAGGTGGGTGGAAATGGTGAGTTGGTGCTGGGCAGTTCAGGTTTCCTGGTTCGGTGAGGTGGGAGAGGGGTGTACGCTGTGGAAACAAACAAACCTCCGAGGGAGGGAGGGGTGCACCGTGCATTGCAGAAAGCGAGCCTGCTACACCGCGAATCGCGATCAGCTGAACGCACTCACCGCCACAAGTACAGTACCACAGTACCGAACACCGCCACCAACCAGCTTTCACAGACGTGGTGCGACCACAGCATCAAACGCTTTCCACCTTGTAGGAGGGCTGTTTTTGAGAATTGAACGAAAAGTTTATTCCCATAAGTTGCTTTATTACCTCTAGAAATTAGGATTTATTTGAATGCTCAATTCCAGTTCCCCCGGCATCTCTTGGAGGTACCCTGCCCAGACACCCCAAAGTTCGGTGCACAAGCCAACCACCTGCTTCTCCGAACCAAACCTCGAGGTGAGGCAAACAACACATCAGCCGTGCCACGCTAGCAGCCAGGTTTTTCAGCAAAATTCCGTCCACGTGTACAGAGCGTGAAACCAGACATGCTAAACGTGCGGCCATTATCTTCGATACTCAGATTTTGCCTGAGCGCGCTCTCAGGTGTAATCAACCCGGACTTTCTCAACGTTGATTGGTCGTCGCTTTTTAGTCACATTTCTCACGCTGGTCGAACTCATTAGGAAGTGACAAAAACAAAACCATCCACTTTACCCTCCCGACCTGGATATATGTACGGAAATTAAGGTAGTAAGAGAATGAAGCCCATATAACTCACTTGGTAGTGCTCAGTAGCGCAACTGACCGCTAAACAACGCTTCCGAAAGCACTAGACGACGCTACCGAGACCTATTCGGGCATGGCAGAAAAAAATAAAAACCCTAGGGAACCTGGATGCATTTTCGAGAGGGGTCAACCCTAAACACGGAAATGGGCATTGTTTTTAGGGTTGATGCTTCCCGAGTCGCATCCTTTTCCGAGGTGGGTATTAAATTTTTTTGTCAAGTGGGTTGCAATATGTTTTCCAAAATATTTGGAGGCTTTCGGTGTTTAGGGTTGATCCTTCCCGGAAAACATATAGGTTCGCTACGGGCAATATATTTATTTATTGCAAGTGCTAGACTTCCTCTTTTTGAGTGACTGTATACAAATATAAAACAGAATAGACTCACACTATATCGAAAAACTGTGTTTCTGTTGGTGATTACACCTGAGAACGCGCTCAGGAAAAATCTGAGTATCGAAGATAATGGCCGCTAAACGTGGGCTGTACATCAGGCTCGGAGGAGCCGGCTTTTTTACTGGATGGAATTAGCGACGCGACACTCTGGACGCTGCTGTCTTTTGTGCCACAGTCCAACTGCTCGGGCGTGCTTGCCTCGCCGCGCGCACGTTGCGGGATTGGTGGGTGGATTTTCGGTGGCGGTGTGGGCTGTGTGTCGGGAGCGCCTTTTTTTTCTCCGACGCATTCAGCTTTCGGATTTTAGCTAAGCGAAATCAATTTTGAACACGATTGTACACGTCTTCACCAACTTTCACTCCCTGCCTGCTCCGCCCGTATCACTTTCTTACGCGGACCCCGAACACAGCTACAAATCAACTGATCGATCAACTGACCCCGCTAAAAGCTTTGCTGCTCCTGCCAACAACCAACCCCCTCCACCCCAAACCAAGTTCATGCTTCGACAAGCTTCACTTACAGAGCACAAGGAACACAGTTTTGCCTCGACCTCCTGCATTCCTTCATTTCGTTTTCGTGCCTCGCGCCATTTTACAGTATCCCGTTTGAGTGCCTCCCTCGCTCACTCCTCACCTCAGCATTGAACGGCCAATAGTCGAAAGCCCCTTGGTTGCGCGCTTCCAGCCATGGCCACGCGCCGCGTATCTCTGGGCTTACTAGCAACCTCTTGCGCCCTCCTGCTCTCAAGTGCGCGCCTCTCCTTGCCTCCTCGCTTTCTTACGTTCTGTTCTGTCTTTTAAACTCGCGGCGTCTTTCGTCCCCGCTTTACCACGTCTCGTTATGTTTATGTAGCGGCGCCAGAGCTAGCGGCGCCATTGCTCCACCTCCACGGCTCTTCCCTCGTACACAATCTTCTCCCTATTTATTTTTGTCTTCCTCGTCTGTATGTTCTTTCTCCCCATCTTATTTTCCCTGTCTCCAATCGCCCGTCGTTGTCACCGTTCGCCGTTCGCCGTTTGCCCGTCGCCCGTCGACCGTCGCGTTCCCGTCGCAACCTCTCGTTTCGCACTCGGTCGCGGGTCTCCCGTCTCGTGTGCTCCTGCTCTATCTCGCCTCGTCGCCAGCCGTCGCACAAGTCCAGGTGACAACAACAATCACACCTTTCACATTGCCGCTTTTTCTTTCGTTCTTTTCGTTCGCCTCTTGGACAGAGCGAGAGTTCAGTTCAAACCAGCTATCTTGTTTCTTAGGCTTCCAAAAAACAACCGCACTGCCCACCTGCCGCTTATGTTTCGTTTCTGAGACGTCTCAATAAACGTCCCCTCCTCCTTTTTAGTCAAGATCGAATGACCGTTTGCACGATCGTGGCCGTGCGTCTTCAGCCGTGCGATCCTGACCGTCCGATCCATGTCGCACAACCACAAGCCTCACGGCTTGCGGATTGAAGAAGAGCGTACGGGACAGGGAAATGTACGTAGAGCACGGGCCAATGCTCGTACGTACGTACGTACATACGGACGGACAGACGGACAGACGTAGGTTGGGCACGAGCTAGTATTCGCGGACGAGTGTATGCGCGGAGTTTTGCTGCTCGCTGAGAACATGTCAGAAGACCGAGGGCGCTTGACCGAGGGCGTTTGTATGCTCGCAGGTGGGAGAGAGGACGAGAAAGGTGTATGCCTTTATCATCCCCTTCCCCCCCACCCCCCGCCCCCCACCCCTCATCCGCGCGCTGACAGGCGAAGACAATCCTCGTGGGCGGGCCTTACACGCCATCGCCGTTCGTCTCATGCTTGTCTCTCCTACCTCTGTCACTTGCCCGTGTTTCCTCCTCTCGCCCCCATTCATGCGCGCGACGCCAGGCGAAGAAGATTCAAGTGGGCGGCCCTTACAGGTTGTCGCCGTGGGGCCCGCTGACGATTAAGTGGAAGTGCCCGCCTATTGAAACGGGCGACAAGCTGGGTGAGTGCGGTGCGGAGAGGGTGAGCGCGGTGCAGAGAGGTCAAGTACGGTGCGGAGAGGCTGGGTGCGGTGCAGAGAGGCTGAGTGCGGTGCAGAGAGGCTGAGTGCGGTGCAGAATGCGGTGCAGAGAGGTTGAGTGCGGTGCAGAGAGGCTGAATGCGGTGCAAACAGGCTGAGGGGTATGGCTTTCGCTGTGGGCCCTGCTGACGATTGAGTGCCCGCCTGTTGAAAAGGGCGACAAACTGGGTGAGTGCGGTGCAGAGTGGCAGAGTGCGGTGCAGAGAGGCTGAGTGCGGTGCTGCTACCGCTGACGCTGGTGCTGCTGCTCTTGCCCTCTTCATTGATTGGCTACAGACGATTTCTGAGGCACCTTAAAAAACTGTGATTGCCATCTGTTTAGATCAGCTGAGCTTCGTCAAACCCCCCCTGCTTCCCTCCCCACTCTCCCCCCCTTCTAACCACTCCCCCTCTGCACCCTTGCCCCTCCCCCTCTGCACCCCTCTGCACAACGTCTCATCAGGATTGTGTTGCACCGCACTGCATCGCATGTATACGCACTCAACCGCACTCAAACGCACTGAATCGTGGTGTGTCTGAGAAGATGGAGGCGTCGGAAATGACTCTAGAGCTCCCCTGTCCCCCTGCCCTCCCCTTCTTTCCCCTTCCCCGCTTTCCCCCTCACCCCTCCTCCCCATGCCCACCCGATTCGCTGCCATTGTTGCAGTATTCAAATGGACACAGCGCTCTGATATCCGTCTGTTTGTCACTCAATACACGGATCCAGCGACATTCACCCAACCCAAGAACTGGGCCCAGTGCAAGACCAGCAAGGCCACGACCCTCAAGAAAGCGTCGAAATCGGGGAGCTTCACCTACACTGTTTCAGCAGACGATCATTTCAATCTCATGTTTGCGAGCGGCGTGGGGAACATGTGTAAGCGGGGACAACGCTTCATGTCGCCTATTCCCAAGTGCACTACATCTTCTGGGTGTATTGGTGCTTGAGTGAAATGCAACATGTTTAGTGGCAAGCTGTAGAAAAACCCTAACTAGATGGTGTGGTAGGATGTCTGGTTGCAACTCATTTGCTCTCTGCCTTGCAGCCATGTTAGTACCGTATGGCCCCGGATATAAGTGCAGGCCTATTAAAGGCGCATGCGCTTGTATCTGGAGCAATGCGCTTATGGCCGATCCTCAATTATAAGCGCACCCCTTGTAAAACCCTGATTTATTATAAGCGCATGTACAACTTTTATTTTAAATCATGATTAAAACGGTAACGATTCCCTGTTTTGCAGTGAGTCCACCCACATCCATTTCTACCGTACTTCGGTTGGCTCTCTTGAGTGACTGGCGATTCGATCAGGAAAGGCGGAACCTTGCGAAGCCGTTGACTTGACTGACATGTTGAGATAAGAACTTAGGAGATTAGGAGCTTGGAGGGAGAGTAGCATAGTGAGATGGTTATCGAGGGAGTTTAGGTTGGCCAAAAGAGGGGCTTGAATAATGGAGGGCATACAAAGATATAGGCAAGGAGAAGACAAAGGGTACACCACCAGCAATAGGTTCTAATTAATAACTAATACACTAACAACAAGCTGTAGGCAGTTAGGATATGCAATGTAATTCAACACACCCCCGTAACTGCCAACAGCTATAGTTAGTGGTGTCAGGCACCAGGTCGCCTGGAGAGCGGTTGCTTCCTGGCAGCACCTGTGAACGCCATAACGGAGGAGGGCGCGGAGGGCGCGGAGGGCGCGGAGGAGGGCTGGGATAACCGGAGGGCGTAGGATGCTGGTGATTAACACCAACCGTTGGATAGGAGGAGGAAGCTGATGGTGCACAGGCGGAGAGCCGAGGAGAAGCGGCTGGAGGAGCAAACAAGCGGAGGAGGAGGCGGCTGGAGGAGAGGAGAGAGGAGAGGAGGGGAATGGAGAGGAGAGGAGGAGAGGAAGTGCAGCGGAAGGAGGAGGAGAAGGGGGAGGCGGCTGCCTGCGCATACCCGCCACCCCCACACCCTCTTCCCCCCCCCCCAAACGCGGCACGAACTGCAGATGCACGGGCAGCGATGAGGAGGAGGATTAGGGAGGGGCGGGAGGGTTCAAGGGGGCTTAAGCACCCCCGTAGCCGCGGGCGCGAGCCCTGCCACCTCCCCCCCGCAACGTCCACCGTAGAAGAGAGCGGCGGCAGGTGCGGAGGCGGGGAGCGGGGTGGCGATGGCGGGGGCGCTGGCGGCCGCTGCTGGCGCTGGCGCTCGCGACCGGCGCTGGCGCTCGCGACCGGCGCTGGCGCATGCCGCTGGCACTGACGCTGGCGCTGACGCTGGCGCTGGCGCTGGGGACCGGCGCTGGCGCTGGCGCTCGCGACAGTCGCTGGCGCTGGCGCACGTCGCTGGCGCTCGCGCTGGCGTCAGCGACGGTCGGAGGCGCTGGTGCTGGCGTCCGCGACCAGCGACGGGGCGACGCGACAGCGCGCGGGACGGGGCGACCAGCGCGTGGGGCGGGTAGCACGGGGTGTTCAGCGCGGGGCAGGCAACGGGCGAGCGCCTCGAAGGGCGCTGCAACGGTCGCCATGGCAACGATGGCAGCCATGGCGAATGAAAAAAAATGACAAGGTCCTTAGGAGGACCCAGCTCTTAATACCATGTTGAGATAAGAACTTAGGAGATTAGGAGCTTGGAGGGAGAGTAGCATAGTGAGATGGTTATCGAGGGAGTTTAGGTTGGCCAAAAGAGGGGCTTGAATAATGGAGGGCATACAAAGATATAGGCAAGGAGAAGACAAAGGGTACACCACCAGCAATAGGTTCTAATTAATAACTAATACACTAACAACAAGCTGTAGGCAGTTAGGATATGCAATGTAATTCAACATGACAGCCCTTTTGGGGCGAAGGGGGGGGTGGGAAAAGGGATCGTGCCTGTGCGCTGCGAGCGAGAGACTGCACGCGAGTGGCTCGTATGCTGGCCTGGGGCGAAGCTGACTGACAGCACAGCCGTGGGGGCTGTGCACTGAGCGAGCAAATCAGGCCCTCAGATATCAGCGTAAAACACGCTGATTACGCTGATTTTGTAGCTCTGATTTCCGTTTTCCCTAAAAAATCAGTATACCGTATTCTCCCGGATAAAACACCCCCCCGTAATTGTACACCCCCGGGTAGCTTATACGGGGTGAGTGTTATATCCGACCCCGTTAGTACTATACCCCCCTTTTTGGGGTGATTCTGTATAACACCCCCCTTTTCTTATAAATTCCTATTATAGCTGTTATCGAGTCCGATTCCTTACGGGAGGATATCGCGAAAATCACTCCCTAGAAGAAATTTCGCATGTACTTTCACTTAGAATCAGCCGAGATATCCCCCCTCCCACAATCTCGCTGTCGCCACGCTGGTGAATCCCAAAATCTCGCTGTCGCCACGCTGGCGAATCTTCCACTGCAAGTGGTCCAAGAGGTGAAGTGGCCCAAGTGGCCCAAGTGGCCCACTTGGGCCTCGTACTTGGTTTTGCAGCATAAGTGAAGTCAGACCCCTGATTTTGTTTCACATCTTTTCTGTTTTATAAAAAATATACCATATCATAAGACCCGGGTATTATATAGGATTTTCCTTTGAGGAGACCCCCCCCATTTTTTTCCAGTGGTTTTCATAATACCCTAGGGTGTTTTATCCGGAAGAATACGGTATGCCTCATTTTTGCACTGTAATTTCAGTATTTGCAATTTTGCCACACTGACCATTTTGCGTGTTTCAGAACAAGTAACACTGACGAATCAGTATACTTCAGCGAGTCACACTGAAACGGACTTGACCGCCCGGGGGGGAGAGGGGGGGGACGCGTTTACAGACTGTACCTTCCCACGAAACCCCACCCCACCCACACACTTGGAATCTTTTCACATGCGCTGTACTTACAGCATGTGCGCGCCGAACCGTTTTGCCTCGCTGGAAGCCATCACACCAGAGTACGATGAACCTAGTTCAACAACTGCCCAATGAGAACACATACAGCACACCACTGCTGGCACGGTCCACACCAACACGCCATAAAATATGGCAGTGGGGTGGGTGGGGGTGTTGTCATCTTGCCTGGAAAGACGGAAACCCAGGACCACGATCCCTCGCCATGGCGGCTCGGGAGAGGGGGTACCCCCATCTGCTCCCTCATTCTGTTCCTGCACTCGTCGTGAACCCCTGCAGGAAGTGACGTTCGAGCTCAACCTGGCAGTAGCTTCCCTCTCAAGCTCGGCACGCTCAGCACAGCTGAGCAGCCATGGCGGATCCAACGCCCGCAGGTGACAACCCTGAATCCGTCCCAGCCACGAAGCCAGCCGCCCTTACTGGCCTAGACTTCTTACGACGAGCTTCAGCTGCTCCCGTGTTAGTCTCGCCATCAGCTCCTACCGTTGTTTTCCCTTCCTCGGGCCCCGAGGCACCTACCATCTGGACGCAGGGCGAGTGTTCGACGCATGCTGGCGCTGCCGCATTACCTCGTGTCGCTGCCGCATCAACTCCTGCCGCTGCCGCATTAACTCCTGACGCTGCCGCATCAACTCCTGACGCTGTCGCATCAACTCCTGACGCTGCCGCATCAACTCCTGACGCTGCCGCATCAACTCCTGCCGCTCCCGAACCCACACGGAACCGTCATCCTGTCGCTGCCGGAACTACTCGTGTCGGACCCCGTCTCAAAAGGGGTATCAAAGTGACGTACCGACAAACAAAGATCAACTGGGGTGCCAGTCAAGCTACGCCAACGTCTGGTGTGGGGAACTCCTCCCCGGAGGCCCGACAGCGTAAACAGAAGGGGAATGCGGTTGAGGTTACCTCCGAAACAGAACTGCCCGACATAGCCGAGGATAAATACCAGGATGCCTTATTTATGTTCAATAAACAGTGGTCTGACGACTATCCGTGGCTTGTTCTGTGTCAGACGAGTGCAGGATTCCCGTCAATCAAGTGCTCGGTCTGCATTGCACACGGCGGTGTGGGCACGAACTTCGGCGCCAAAGGAGAAGGGGCGACCGATGTGCAGACCCAGGCAATGCGGAAGCATCAACGCACAAGGAAGCACCGTCGCGCTCTGCGCAGACAGAGGACAGCCGAGGCAGCGCTCAAAGCTAACCGCCGGATTGACGACAACAAGAAGGTGAAAGACGTCGAGAAGGAGCGCCTGCTCGCGCTATTTGAGACGGCACTCTTCATCGCTAAGTCCGACGCCCCGATCGAGATGTACGTCGACCTCGTCCAACATCTAGCGCAGCGTGGCACACCGGGCTTCCCAAAGAGCAGTTATGGTGCCTACTATACGACGTAAGTGACACTGCTCTAGTACATATCGTCGGGGGATGTGATATACGTGAAGCTATCACTAACCACACGCGTTGATGCCCGTGCAGGTACGGATTTGAAGAGATCACCGCCGCAATAGCGACATACCTTCGTGCGCGCCAGAGAGAATTCATTGATTCGAGTCCATTCATTGGTCTGAGCTGCGACGAGAGTACGGACCCCGTCAAAGGGAAGCACATGATTGTGTTTGTAACCTTTCTGCGTGAGCATGCCGTCACCACAGAGTTTCTGACTAACCTCTCCGTCGAGAAGTGTGATGCAGCATCTCTTTATGCTAAGATCACGGGATTCCTTGACAGTATTAGCCTGCCGCTGGAGAAGGTGGCGGGTATCAGCACCGATGGGGCACCTGTGATGATAGGCAACGACACGGGCCTCGTTGGGCGTCTTCGACTGGAGATCCCGCACGTGGTGGCTTCTCACTGCATCGCACACAGGTAAACCGTTGCTGTGGTGGTGTTGTTGCGGTATGAGATGTGCAACGTGGTATGTCGCAGTGCGAATTCTAACACCCCCACCCGTGCATTTCTACCCGTGGCAGGGAAGCGCTTGCTGCAAAGGAGGCGGCTAAGGCACTACCGGAGCTTGGCATAATCGACGCGGTTATCCGCGCAGTGGCGGAAGATCTCGGCAGATCCAGCAACTCCAGCCGCAAGTTCAAGGAGCTGCAGGAAGTGTTCACACATACCAACCTCGAGGTCCACAGCGTCCACTGGTTGAGTTGCGGCGATGCAATCGCACGATTCGTACGCATTCTGCCTGCTGTCATTGTTATGCTCGAGGAGTCGGACAAGACGATGTACCACTTAGTAACGTCGTTCAAGTTTCATTACTTCCTGTTCTTCTTGGCAGATGTGCACACGGCACTCAACGCGCTCAACCTGCTATTCCAGAAGCGACAGGTGAGTTGTTGAGTTCCGTTTTGCAGTTCTCTTCTTCTCCCAGGTACTTATCTTTTGTTTCGGTGTACCAATTCTCCCCCCACCAACAGGTCGACCTCACTGCAGTGCACTCCCAGGTGAGGCGGACCATCATCTACATGGAGCAGAGGTACCTGAACTGTGGCCAGCAGTTTGGCGGTGGGACCAGCGAGCTGCTGTCTGCTTTCCTCGCGCGGCATGCCTCGCCCGACTGCCGTGAAGTGACTGTGGAAGGGGTGGACAAGGAGGGTCAGCCCCGTGTACACAAGTTCCAGCTGCACGAGGAGGCAGTCAAGGGATACACCACCAGCAGCGGGGACATGCAAGGCTGCTACACCTGCTGCCGCTCATTCGCCCGCGAGCTGGTGTACAACCTCGAGCTGCGCTTGGGAGACCTGACGCGCTTGAACGGGGCGAAGCTCTTCATGCCCCGCTCGTGGCCGAGGGGCGTCGAGGCAAGAGACGCAGAGTGCAAGGAGCACCTGCACGGCCTCGTCCATCTGTTTCAGGCCAAGAACCGGGACACGATCTTGCCTGGTGAGCGAGAAATAGATCCCCACTGACCTGCGTTTCCGTGGTTGCGTTATTCCCATGTTGTGCGCTTGACTTTCTACCCTGGTTGTGCTCAACCCGTTTCGCAGGTGTCCAGAAGCGTGCGGCACGAGCGGAGCTGCGCACGTTCCTGCCGGTGCTCTCCACTGCCCCCAAGGAAGAGCAGCCCTTTCACGCAGGTTTGAAGGCCATCTTGCAGACCAACGACTGGCAGACCAGCTACCCCAACTTAGTCCGTCTGTGGGCTGCGGTCGCTGTTCTGCCTCTCAGCACAGTCGAGTGCGAGCGCGGGTTTTCCCGCCAGAATGTGATCAAGTCGTGGCGCCGGACGAGTCTCTGCAACGCCAAGCTGGGAGATTTGCTGGCAATGAGTCTGCTCGACTACGACCTGGAGTGGGATAAGGTGCTGGACATCTAGCGGAGCACCAGGAAAAGGCGCCCCAGCAAGCGCAAGGAGCAAGCTGCGCCAGAGAAGGAGCGGGCCAAGGCCAAGTTTGTTAAGGGGAATGGCCGCCGGGTGGTGGAGGAGGAGGACCTAGACGAGGGCATGTGTGGTTCTGCAGGCGATGGCAGTGAGAGTGATGACGATGCCAGTAGCAGTGGTGATGATGCGAGCGTTTCTTCTGATGAAGACATGACATGAGCTAGTTTGTTAGTGGTAGATTCAGCCAGCATGCGGTATTGGTGCTGCTGTTTGTCACAATGGTAACTTTGGACGCATCCATGCACTGTTGCATCAGCTCTGTTTTTTTTGTTTTTTTACACTGCAGGTTCAGTTTAGGAAAAAAATTTACACTGACAGTATCAGTATAAAGAAAACCACCAACGCTGATTTGGACACCTGGTTGGCAGGGGCACGCTGATCCATCAGCATACCCTCAAACCAATCTGAGGGCCTGGAGCAAATGCATGTGATGTCAAACTATAATCATGCTTGTGCTGTGTAGGCTGTAGTGGGGTAGCCCATAAGGGGTACAACCAGGGCCTCAGAAGTCAGCGAAAAAAGGCTGATTTAGGTAAAAAAAGGTTGAGATTTCAGACCTTTTTCAGAATTGAGGCGGAATTTTCAGCATTTTTTTGGGAAGAAACATGATTTTTTACTATATTTGTAGTGTAAAATGGCATAAAATGGG
Source organism: Closterium sp. Naga37s-1 (assembly GCA_947471745.1). Lineage (NCBI taxonomy): Eukaryota > Viridiplantae > Streptophyta > Zygnematophyceae > Desmidiales > Closteriaceae > Closterium > Closterium sp. Naga37s-1. The sequence goes on along the minus strand of CANJKZ010000795.1, from coordinate 1,282,443 downwards.
CTGATTTCTCTGTTTTTCAGCATGGAATTTTGTACCAAATCTTATCTTTCAGCCTAGCCCGAAACCAATCTGAGGCCCTGGGTACAACCCAAATTAGGGTTAGCATATGTACCCACATCTCTGTCAATGCACCATTCCTGCTGCTAGATTCTGACATGGTTTCAGAGCACTAGGTCCGTAGGACCGTTTTTTTTTCGGGCCCACCTATCGTTGCGGTTACCACGCTACCCCACGTATTATCCTGCGAGTGCCTGCCTTGCCTTGTGACGTGCTGCGCTGCGCGCGCCGTCCTGTAGACCCGCGCGCTGCCCCTACAGACTCGTCAGGCCCGTGCGCCGCCCCTGCAGGCCCGTCAGGCCTGCTAGCCGACCCTGCAGGCCCGTCAGGCCCGCTCGCCGCCCCTGCAGGCCCGTCAGGCCCGCTAGCCGCCCCTGCAGGCCCGTCCGGCCAGCGAGCCGCCCCTGCAGGCCCGTCAGGCCAGGTCGCCGCCCCGCGCGACGCGCCTGCTGCCCGCGCGTCGCGCTGCAGCCCCGCGCGTCGCGTCCGCTGCCCGCGCGTCGCGCTGGAGCCCTGCGCGTCGCGCCCGCTGCCCGCGCGTCGCGCTGCAGCCCTGCGCGTCGCGTTCGCTGCCCGCGCGTCGCGCTGCAGCCCCGCGCGCCGCGCCCGCAGCTCGCGCGTCGCGCTGCAGCCCCGCACGCCGCGCCCGCAGCTCGCGTAGCGCGCTGCAGCCTCGCGCGCCGCGGCTGCCCCTGTTCCTCGCGGCTGCCCCTGGACGCCGCCCCTGCCTGACTGCCACCGTCGCTCCTGCAGCAGCTGCCATGGAGCGCCCTACTACAGTCGCGGCCCTGCCCTGCAGCAGCTGCCGCGGAGCCTTCTGTCTCCGTCGCGGCCCTGCCCTGCAGCAGCTGTCGCGGAGCCTTCTGCCGCGGTCGCGGCCCTACCCTGCAGCAGCTGCCGCGGAGCCTCCTGCCGCGGTCGCGGCCCCGCCCTGTAACAGCTGCCGCGGAGCCTTCTTCCGCCGTTGCGGCCCCGCCCTGCAGCTGTCACGGCCCCGCCCTGCAGCAGCTGTCGCGGACCTGCCCTACCGCCGACGCGGCCCTACTCTGCGGCCGCTGTTGCGGCCCCGCTGAGCGCCGGCCCTGCCTGCCACTGGTGAGCACCTACCTTGTTCGTGTGCTGCCGCCTGCCTGCCTGCCTGCCTCCTGCCTGCCTGCCTGCCGGCCTGCCTGCCTGCCGCACCTGCCCTGCACGCGCTGCTGCTGCTACTACTGCTATTACTACTGCTACTGCTACTGCTGCTACTGACAGTGACCAGATGCAGCTCCAGCGACGTCCGCGTGAGTCCCTCACGCCCCAGCAGCTTAGTGCGTGGTACGCTAGTTGGGGTTGTAGGGGTGGCCGCGCTGCTACTGCTGCTACTGCTGTTACTGTTGCTACTACTGCTACTACTACTACTGCTGCTACTGGCGGTGGCCAGATGCAGCTCCAGCGACGTCCGCGCGAGTCTCGCATGCCCCAGCAGCTTCGTGAGTGGTACGCTCAGAGTAGAGGGTCTCTGAGTACCGTTCGCTGCCCGTACGTCATTCGCACTGGTGCTCGGACTGGTTAGGCTTGCGGGACGCTCAGTCACACACAGTCCCGCTGCTTCGCCCGTCTGAGCGACGCTTGGCGTACCGAGTTTGGCGACGAGGCTGAGCTCCCCGACTAGGTGGAGCTGCTTGGACAGAGCGTAGATATATTTGCTCTTGACTATGATGCTATTCTCACTGCCATGTATGCATTGCCTACTAGTGCTGACGGTGCCTGTTACCTGTGCGTACCGCCTGACCCAGGTATAGAGCCTGCTGCTCTAGGTGCTGGTGAGGCTGCTGCTCTAGGGGCTAGTGTGTCTCCTGCTCTAGGTACTGGTGAGGCTGCTGCTCCAGGTGCTGGTGAGTCTGCTCTCTCTGGTACTGCGCCTGCTGAGGCCTTGTACACCTTCACACTTGACTCTGGTGCTTCTCGCTCCTTCTTTCGCGACAGCACAACCCTCACGCCGCTCAGTCGGCCGGTTCCAGTCTCACTGGCAGACCCCTCAGGGGGTCCAGTCCGTGCGACCTCCTCCACTGTCCTCCCTTGTCCTGCTGTCCCGTCCGGCACACTGTCGGGTCTTTACCTCCCCTCGTTCTCTATGAACTTGGTGGCGGGTTCTGCGCTCTAGGACGCGGGTGTTCACCAGTTCACCCCTGCCTACGAGCGTGTGACACACTGCACGTGTGCTCAGACGGGTCGTCACCTGGCTACCTTCACTCGGCAGCCGGGGTCAGGCCTGCACACACTGACCACTGAGTCCCCTCAGGTAGCTGCGTCTGCGTCCGCGTCAGGTCAGTTGTCGGCCCCCTGCTCGTGTCGCGCCTTGTCGCACCAGACCCTCCTTTGGCACCACCGCCTTGGTCACCCCTCGGTGCAGCGCCTTCGCAGCATGCACCGCCGTGTCCTTGTCTCTGGTCTTCCCAGGGTTCTCCCTCCCCTGCCACCCTCGCCTGCTCCTCCCTGTCTTCCCTGTGTCGAGGGGCGGCAGCGCGCCGCTCCTCACTCCTCCTCGTTCCCTCCCACAGAGGCTCCCCTGCAGACTCTCCACCTGGACGTGTGGGGCCCAGCCCGCGTCCGTGGACAGGGCCACGAGCGGTACTTCCTGCTGGTCGTCGACGACTACACGCGTTACACCACGGTCTTCCCCTTGCGCACCAAGGGTGAGGTCCCTGATGTTTTGATCCCTTGGATCCGCGCTACTCGTCTCCAGCTCCGCGAGCGGTTCGGGACGGAGTTTCTCGTCCTGCGTCTGCACTCTGACAGAGGTGGTGAGTTTTCCTCCGACCTCTTGGCAGCCTTCTGTGAGGAGCACGGCATCACCCAGTCGTTCACGCTTCCGGCCTCTCTGCAGCAAAATGGGGTTGCTGAGCGCCACATTGGCTTAGTCATGGAGGTCGCTCGTACCTCCATGATCCATGCGGCTGCCCCCCATTTTCTGTGGCAGTTTGCGGTCTGGTACGCCGCGCATCAGCTCAACCTCTGGCCCCGTGTCTGCTTGCCGGAGACCTCGCCCACACTTCTGTGGACGGGGAAGGTTGGCGATGCGTCGCGTTTCCGGTTCTGGGGTGCTCGTGCCTTTGTCCGCGATACAACCGCGGACAAGCTCTCCGCCCGCGCTGTTCCCTGTGTCTTCCTTGGCTTTGTCCCTGATGCGCCTGGTTGGCAGTTTTACCACCCCACCTCGCGCCGTGTCTTCCCCTCTCAGGACGTCACGTTCAACGAGCCGGTTCCCTTTTACCGTCTCTTCCCCTACCGCACTGCCCCTCCCCCCCCCCCGCCGCTCTTCCTCGCTCCAGGTGCTCCCCAGGTAGACCCCCTCCCCGCTCCCGGTCCTGCTCCTTCAGGTGTGTCTCAGGTAGACCCTCCTCTCTTGCCTGCGCCGGTTGAGGTCACTGGTGACTCAGGTCCTGTTGAGGGTGGTCCTGCTCGGGGTGCTACTACTGGGGGTGTCGAGCCTGGGGGTGCTGAGCTTGGGGGTGCGGAGCCTAGAGGTGCGGAGCCTGGGGGTGCGGCGACTGGAGGTGCTGAGTCTAGGCGTGAGGAGTCTGGGGGTGCTGAGCCTGGGGGTACTGAGTCTGGGGGTGCTGCACTTGTGAGCGCTGAGGCGTCTGGTGAGCAGTCTCCCTGGGGCGGCCGTCTCCGTAGTCGCTCCGCTGGCACCTCGCCGCTGCACTCTCGTCGTCGACTCCCTCTCTCCCCACAGCAGCTGCGTGAGTGGTACGTTGGCCGTCAGGGTCGCGCTGCTGGAGCTAGGGGCCCTGCTGCGGGAGGCGCTGGAGCCGGTGACTCTGCTACTGGAGTTGTTTCTGCTGGAGGTTCTGGAGCTGCTGAGGGTGCTGGAGCTGGAGGTTCTGGAGCTGCTGCGGGTGCTGGTGCTAGAGGTTCTGGAGCTGGAGGTTCTGGAGCTGCTAAGGGTACTGGCGCTAGAGGTCCTGGAGCTCCTGCGGGTGCTCGCGCTGAGGGTTCTGAGTCTACTGTTGTGCGGTCTCCTTGGAGTAGCCGCCTTCGTCCGCGTGTGCCTCTCACCTCTCAGCAGCTGCACGACTGGTACGGTCGCCGTCAGGGTCGCGCTTCTGGAGCTCGGCGCTCTGCCGTTGGAGGTACTTCTGCTGCCGTCACTGGAGCTGGGAGTGGTGCTGGTCCCAGAGGTGCTCGTACTGGAGGTACTGGAGCTGCTGGGGCTGGAGGTGCTGAGCCTGAGGGTGCTACTGCTGGAGACCCTGGGTCTGGGGGTGCTGCTGCTAGTGACACTGAGGGTGGGGACCCTGGGACTGGAGGTGCTAGTTCTGAGGGTGCTGTTGCAGGTGGAGCTGGTCCTAGAGGAGCTGACGCTAAGGGGTCTGGTGCTACTAGAGGTGCTGGAGCTGCTGGGGGTCCTGGAGCTGCTGGTGCTGGTGGCACTGCACAGCCGCGCCTGTTCTTTGCTCCGCCGTCTCCGTCGTCTCAGCCACCGTCTGACTCTGTACTTCGCCAGGTTCTTAGTCTCCCTTCGTCTACTGGTCTTCCGTTACAGCCTGGCTCACCGCTGCCTGCTCCTTCTCCTTACACTGAGCAGTGAGGGGGTTTTACTGAGCGTCGTGAGCCTGCGTAGCGTTCTGTCTCGCCTGTCTGTTCTGGTCGTTTCTGTCGTCGTGTTCCTCGTTCGCGTCAGCCGGTTGTCCCCGGCACCCACCTTGTAGTTCGTCGTCCTTCCTCTCCTCCGTAGCGTGTTCCCCTGCCGTCCCCTCCTGTGTCTTCTCTGCCTACCGTTCCTGAGCCTGAGTCTGACCGCGTTCGTGCTGCTAGCCCTACTGTCACACGTCTGCTAGCCACTGTTGTCACTGACCCGTCGTTTGAGTCTGCTGCTGCGTCTGCCTTCGTCGCTGAGCTTCTTGACTTTGCTGCTGCCTGTCGTCTAGACTACGCCGCTAGTCTTGTTGCTGAGTCTGAGTCTGTCTGTCCTCCGTCCGTCGGGGGTGAGTGTGCTCTTGGCACGGACGTCCTTGAGGACAGGAAGGAGGACCTTGAGTGTCTTGCAGCCGCTGCGCCTCATCTCGTGTCCATGCTGCTTGCCCCTGAGGGAGACCCGGATGCTCCAGACATCCCGACCCCGCGCTCTTACGCTGAGGCGATCGCGGGTGAGTACTCCTCTCAGTGGCAGACAGCCATGGACACAGAGATGGCATCCTGGAAGCCCATAGGCACCTACATCGACGAGGTTCCCCCTCCTGAGGCGAACATCCTCAGTGGCATGTGGATTTTCAGGGTGAAGCGACCGCCAGGTTCTCTGCCTGTCTTTAAGGCTCATTACGTTGCTCGAGGTTTCAGTCAGCGAGAGGGAGTTGACTTCTTCCAGACCTTCTCCCCCACCCCGAAGATGACCACTCTTCGGGTACTGCTGCACGTTGCCGCCCAGCGTGACTACGAGCTTCACTCTCTTGACTTCAGCACAGCTTTCTTACAGGGCAGCCTGCACGAGGAGATCTGGCTGCGCCGCCCACCTGGCTTCACTGGGTCGTTCCCTCCTGGTACCCAATGGAGTCTCCGGTGGCCAGTCTACGGTCTCCGCCAGGCGCCACGTGAGTGGCACGACACACTAAGGACGACTCTTGCGGCTCTTGGGTTTGCCCCGTCGACTGCTGACCCGTCGCTGTTTCTGCGCACCGACACTTCGCTGCCGCCGTTCTACATCCTCGTGTACGTTGATGACTTGTTCTTTGCCACTGCTGATACTGAGGCTCTTGCCCTGGTGAATTCGGAGCTGCAGAAGAGACACACGTGCACAGACCTGGGTGAACTGCGCAGCTACCTTGGCTTGCGAATCACACGGGACAGAGCACGCCGCACCATCACACTGACTCAGTCACACATGGTGCAGCAGGTCATTCAGCGCTTCGGCTTTACCTGGTCCTCAGCACAGGCCACTCCCCTGGCTACAGGTCACTCGCTCTCAGCTCCACCTTCGGACGAGTCCGTAGAGCCGAGTGGTCCGTACCCAGAGCTTGTGGGCTGCCTCATGTACCTGATGACCTGCACTCGTCCTGACCTTGCGTACCCTCTTGGCCTTCTGGCTCGCTACGTGACTCCTGGTCGGCACCGAAAGGTGCACATGGATGTTGCTAAGAGGGTACTACGCTACTTGTGCAGTACATCGGGCATGGGGCTCGTGCTTTGAGGACGGGGGGAGGTTGTCCTCACTGGTCACTCGGACGCCTCTTGGGTTGACGACCAGGCTACGCAGCGGTCGTCACAGGGTTACACCTTCAGCCTTGGTTCTGGTTCAGTTTCCTGGCGTTCTACACGCTCGTCTTCAGTTCTCGGCTCCAGTTGTGAGGCCGAGATCTACGCCACGGCTATGGCGGCACAGGAGCTACGCTGGCTCACCTACCTGCTGACCGACTTGGGAGCGCGGCCTCGTTCTCCTCCAGTGCTGTACGTCGACAACAAGGCCGCCATTGCCTTGTGTCAGGAGCACAGACTGGAGCACAGAACGAAGCACATCGCTCTGCGTTACTTCCTTGCTCGAGAGCTGCAGCAGCGTGGCCAGCTTCGTCTTGCTTACGTGGCCACTCGGGCCAACACTACTGATACATTCACCAAGGCGCTTCCCCCTGGTGATCATCATCGTTTCTGTACTTTGTTAGGCCTTGTGCCCACGCTTCCTCACTTGCTGTAGGCTTTGTTTGTACTGTGATCTATATGTATACCTGCATGCTTGCTCTGATAGGTAGAGGTCACTGTGCTGTTGTTGTTACATATATATCTCTGCATGTGAACTAGCCTTGTGGCCTTTTGCTTGTGCTCAGACTGCGTGGTGACGTTGTGATCCACCCTGAGCTTGCTTTGCACTTCCTGACTGGTCTTGTGACCCTCTATTCTCCCCCACTTTGCCTATGGGGGTGTGTCAAACATATATTTATATGTTATAGTTTGGGTAGGCTTAGTGGGGTACTCACTGTGGGGTACAACCCCTTAGGTTTCACTTTTGTACCAAACTTCTCGATGGTTCAATCACTCCTTGCCTAAGATTCTAACACATTGTTCTACTCAGAGTTTAGTCATGCAAAGATCCTAAGGGCTTTTCTCAGCCCAACATGGTATGAGAGCTATTAGGACAAATTCAACTACAATCAAGACCTCTACAACATCACAAGGCATGGCAACGCAGAAGGAGAAAAGCTCCTCTAACGACTCTCCTGGTACTACTCCTACTCCACCTCCTGTCAGAATGTTGTATTTGTCTAGCCTGCAGTGGGGTACTCTATAGCGAGTACAGCCTAGTTTAGGGTTTCCTATATGTACTCAACTGCTTGCTAGTGCAACCCTCTCTTTCTTGGCCTGTGGGCCCGCCTTATGCTTCCGCTGCTACTGTTCTGCTGGTCGCGCGCCCCGGGCGCGCGACACTTTTTCATCCCGGGGGGCCGCGCGTCCCCCCTCTCCCGTCGCCCGTCGTGGCGTCACGGGGGCCGCGCGTCCCCCCCCATCCCGTCGCCCGTCGAGGCGCCCCGGGGGCCGCGCGTTCCCCCCCCCTTCGCGTCGTCCCGTCGCGGCGCCACGGGGGCCGCGCGTCCCCCCCTCTCCCGTCGCCCGTCTTGGCGTCACGGGGGCCGCACGTCCCCCTCATCCCGTCGCCCGTCGAGGCGCCCCGGGGGCCGCGCGTCCCCCCCATCCCGTCGCCCGTCGTGGCGCCCCGGGGGCCGCGCGTCCCCCCCATCCCGTCGCCCGTCGTGGCGCCCTGGGGGCCGCGCGCCGCCCCGCTTCATCTCCCTCCCCGTGCCTCCTGCGTTAGGGTTTGGGGGTGGTAGGTGTGGGGGTGGCGGTTGTGGGTTCCTCCCCTTGCTCCTCCTCCTCCCTCGTCTCCCACTACTGCAGCTGCCGCTGAGGGGGGTGGGTGTGTGGGAGCCAAAGGAGTGGTGCTAGGGGGGTGTCGTGGGAGTGGAGCTAGGGGTTCAGCAGGGGGTGTGTGAAAGGGGGGTGGGACAGTTGGGGGAGGTTGAGCGGAGGCTGCCGTCTTGTCGTCCGCAGCACCTGTAGGCCGGGGCTCTGCCGCTGGTAGCACAGAGAGCCTGCTGCGCCTGTCACCCGTGGGTCCGTTGCTCCTGCCGCTCCTCGTAGCCGCCAAGCCAGTTACTCCAGTAGTCCGGGGCGCTGTCCCGGTAGCCACTGTGCCAGCCGCTCCTGTCGCCCGTGTGTCTGCAGCTTTAGCCGTCGCCTCCCATCTTCTCGCCCCCACAGTCTCTCCTCCTCCTCACTTGCCCTCTGTGATAACCTCTAGCTTTGCTTATCATTGTAAACTATTGCTCTGCCTGCTTATTGTGCTGATTACACCCCACTTTGGCTATGGGGGTGTGTCAGAATGTTGTATTTGTCTAGCCTGCAGTGGGGTACTCTATAGCGAGTACAGCCCAGTTTAGGGTTTCCTATATGTACTCAACTGCTTGCTAATGCAACCCTCTCATTCTTGTTTCTACTTCCTGCTGCTAGATTCTCACACCTCCTGCCTCTGGCCTATAGACAGAGGAGGACACAGCAACAAGACCGGCAGCTGGGTCTACCGAAACTCCCGCAAATCAAGCCGCGGGCTTCGACCCAAACATGATGGAGAAATTCTTCTCCTTCATGTCCTTCTACGAACAACACCAGCAAGGGGCACCTGCGCAGTCAAACAACAGCAACAACAACATCGCAACACCGATGAGCCTCGACGGTTCAGCCTACGCACGAAGAAATCAGCAACAACAACCTACCTTCGCCCCGTACGAACCTCAGCGCGGTTCTGTCAGCTTCATGCCGCGCCAGCAGCCTTCACCTGAGCAAGAGAAGACATTAGATGCACTTCAAGTTCAGTCACAGTTTGCACACGTCTTAAAACTGCAGACGTTAAGACCGTTCGACGGAAAGGACTTCTTCACCTGGTCATTCGAATTCGAGCTGATGATGGAAGGCGCGCAGATTCTTGGCTTCTTCGACAGGTCCCTGCCATATCCAATGCACGGGACGCAATACGACAAGCAGCAATACACATATCAGTCCATGATGGCGTACACAATCCTACTGCGCAACGTCACACAGCAGAACATTCGGTCTTACCGAGGATACGGGAACTCTGCTGAGCTCGCGTACAATCACCTGAAGAACCTGTATCAGGCAACAGACAGCGTCAATCAAAGTCGACTAATGGCGCAACTGACAACAGCGGAAATGAAACCGGGCGAAAAAGGGATGGCGTATATCAGCCGCTGTCGCGAATTGCGCAACAAACTCCTTCGATGCGGAGGGTCGATATCAGAAGACGCCTTCGTCACAATCGTTATTGGCGGTCTTGGTCCTCATTGGCGTTCCACCCGCGCCATACTCCAAGCTCACGGGAAGATCTCCGAAGCAGCACTATGTGCCGAAATTTACGCTGAGCAGCAAGACATGGACCTGCAAGAGGAGCGGCACAAGAGGAAAACGTCAGTACCTGAATTCGCGTTTCACACTCAACGGCGCTACAACAACAATCGGCATCAACCAAAACCCGTACCTCCATTTTGTCATCTCTGCAAGACTTTAGGGCACCCTCGCACACACTGCCCGAATCGCCAGCAGTCAACACCACCGCAACGCCAACTTCGTCCTTCAAGTAGTCAAGTGACGTCCACACAAGCGCACCTCACGAGTCAACTGCAGTCCTCAACGACATCGCCAACGCAATCTGCACAAGGAACAAGAAACATTGTCAGTTGCATGACAAGACTGAGTGAATCCTGCATCACCGAGTCACCACCACACTACTCACCGGAAGAACGAATCGACAACAGCACCCCTCGCGGCGAGTCACTTCAACCAAACCCAACGTATGCAGCCATCGCTCAAAGCGAGCCGTCCGGGAAAGATACCTGGTTCTTGGACAGTTGCTGCGGACAACACATGTGCTCTTCAGGGCGCTTCGTTCAACGCGAACACCAACTTCAACGCGAAGTCGTCATTACCGTCGCCAACAACCAGAACCTGCGCACACGACGACAAGGCGTGGTGCAACTTCAGTCACGAGAGTCAAACGTCATATTGCAGATGTCAAAAGTGTTAATTGCGGAGGGACTCGGCTACAACTTACTGAGCATTAGTCAGCTGATGGCGAAAGGCATCCACCTCGAAGCAGACAGCACAACACAGGAGTTTAAACTGTACCACGGGAGAGGAGGCCTCTACTTCGGCAAGGCCGTACTGAAGAACAACGTGTTTGTTCTCGACTTCGTTCCAGATCTGGGCACTGCCGACAGCGACGGAATTGTCACCTTCACCTCCTGGACACACCCACCGGATCTTGATCCCGACTTCAGACCCGAAGGATTCTGGTAGTTGCACACCATTCCTGAAGCAGAACGAACAAGAGCATTAGCAACAATTCAGTCGGCACCAGTAGAGACAACATCTGCAGCAGCAGAGACAACATCGACAGCAGCAGAGACAACATCGGCAGCAGCAGAGACAACATCGGCAGCAGCAGAGACAACATCGGTAGCAGCAGAGACAACATCTGCAGCAGCAGAGACAACATCGGCAGCAGCAGAGACAGCATCGGCACCAATTGCGGGTCCTTCAATTGCAACAGCCCCAATCGACGACGACTCTCCACCGACTCCTGCGCAGCAACTGAACCCAACACCACGAGAAGTACATCGAAGCGCAAACTTCACCGCAAGCTTCTACTCCAACTCCGACTTGTATCGTCGCTCACCCGGACATCGAGCTGGCGAAGATATCTGGCACGCACGAATGGGACATCCAAGCAACACGGTGTTAAATAACACAATCAGAGCACGCGTGCTCGACAAAGACTCACTGCTCCTAACCGACGGCAGTGAACTTTGACGAGCTCGTGGAACGTGCTTTACCTGCCCCGAAGCCGACTTACCACATCGGCCGTTCGCTTCTCACCACAACCCCAGCGCACCAGCTTACGCACCACTCGAGAAAGTTTACAGCGACATCCTGTACAACCGCGAACCTGGACAAGGAGCATACAGCTACACCATCACGTTCATCGATGCCGCCACACGTTACGTTTGGCACCTCAACCTTCCGAGCAAGGACATGGCCTTCGAGGCTTTCGTCGCTTGGCTCCCAGTAGCAGAACGAGAGTCAGGCGTGAAGCTGAAAAGCTTCTAGTCAGACGGAGGAGAATACACCTCAAAAAGATTCAAGCAGTACTTGGCAGAAAGAGGGATCAAGAGGCTCATCTCCCTTCCCTACGCTCACCAACAGCAAGGTGTAGCAGAAAGGATGAACAGGACTCTGCAGAACACCATGCGCAAGCTGCTACGTGGCATGTGGCTACCCAACCACCAATGGCCCGAAACAATGGACCACGCTGTCATGCTGCACAACTTGCTCTCGTCATCATCGCTCCCCAACAACGCATCACCGCGCCTGCTGTGGACAGGAAAACAGGGCAGCACAAAAATGTTAAGAGTTTTCGGATGCATGGTACAGTACCGACCCCCAGCTGCACGAGCCGGCCGATTCTCCCAACGCGCACAGTGGGGGCTACACCTGGGCATCGAAAGAAATTACAACGCATGGAAGATTTTTGACGTCCACTCAAAGGAAACAGTAGCAGCACGTGATGTCATTTTCTACGAGCGACTCACCCTTCCGACATACCTTGCCAACCTAGAAGAAGACCGGGACCCCACTGACGGTTTTCGTGGTGACTGAGCCTTCGCTTTGGCAGCAGACGAAGCTGACTGGGACGAGCAGAACGTGGATGAAGCCTCGGAGGAAGCCGGACCTCTCCCTTACTGCTCCGTCGACGTCCCAATGGACGACGATAATCCTCGCGAAAGCGCCAACGCCGAAGTATTTTACCACTTCGCCGACAACGGTTACGTTACACCTGCAGAAGTCAACACCAACGAAGCAGAACGCATAGGGCCCAACTTCATACCTGACCCAGAAGCAAGAGACGAAGCAGCTTATCCCGAGGACACAACACTCCCCCGCTACACACAGAGTGGTCTCCAGATACTCGGCCTCGTCACCGCGGTCGACGGGACGGGAATTCCTAAGGAGCCTGCCACTGTTCAGCAGGCTCTGGGGGGGGAGCATAGGGGAAAATGGCGCGAAGCCATGGACAAGGAGCTGAAAGCACTGGAAGAACGGAACACTTGGAAAGTCGTCCCCATCGGCGTGGCACGCAACAAAACAGTACTAACCGGAAAATGGGTCTTCCGTGCGAAGACAAAGGCAGACGGTACCATTGACAAGTTTAAGGCGCGCTGGGTCGTGCGCGGTTTCGACCAAGAGCACGGACGGGACTTCACCGAGACGTTCGCCCCAGTTAGCCGACACACTTCACTTCGGATTCTTCTCGCGATCGCCGCCATGAAGAAGAAACAGCGGCAAATTGACGTCGCCAACGCATTCCTCTACGCACCTGTTGACGCCGAAATCTTCGTCGAACTTCCACACGGCTCCAACGGAGAGCCCAACCAAGTCTGTCAGTTGCTGAAGTCCTTGTACGGAATCAAACAGGCCCCAAGACTGTGGCAGCAGTATCTACACGCTCGACTCACTCGCATCGGATTCCGACAGCTACCACACGACCAGGGCATGTATCGGCACACGAAAGGCGACAACTACATCTTACTGATCGTCTACGTGGACGACCTGCTTTACATCGGCTCGACCGACGGCATCACTACTTCGTTCGAAAGGGAACTGCAGCAGGACTTCATGTTAGAGACTAAGGACGGAGTCTATGAAGATTAGGTGCCTAAATTTCTCAAAATCGTTGGTCCCTATTTCTGGACAGAATAGTTGCGCTCACAAGAAACGCCGTCGACGAAAAGTGCACGGTTAAAACTTCACCAAACTCAGATATGTTGTAGCCCTACTCCGTGGCTACAATTCGCAAGTTGAAACGTGTCAAGAGGTGAAGTAAATCTCGACTTATCAATTTCGGCGCACAGGGGGGTATGCTGCCATAAGAACTTAACTCAATCACAAAGTTCACACAAGTTCCACAATTACCACACAAAGAAGTTAGAGTAGCACTAAACCAGGTGGAAGGGATGAGGACGAGAGGGAAGGTCCCAAGGAGTCCCCAACCAAAGGAAACTCCATGCCACACAATTCCCTTCCCCATAGGCAACCCAACTTTGACCTTTGTCACTATCCCAACCTCCACAATCCACCTCAACCCAACTTGGCCACACTTGCCAACCTGGTTTTTGTTTCTCCCAACCATTTGGCAGCAACTACAGTAGAAAAGACGAATTTCCCAACCCCCAAAAGTCTGTACCCCATATTGAGTCAACCCCACAACTTCCCACAGTTGCCACAATCAAATATGAAAAGGATACGAACTCCAACGTTCGTAACTTTCTTGATCGTGCTCCGATTGAGGCGATACTTGGTTCGTCGGAAAGCTCTCGAGCAGAGGAGTCACTTCAGATATCTGCTCAAGCCAAATAACATTCACACACACTCAGAAAAACCAAACCGCACAAAACACAAATTCTTGCACACGCTCACACCACGCATGCAACGCACGAACATATGATGGGAGGCAGACAGACGTGAATGCATATGATTGCATCACTCAACAAACTCCCCCTCTGGCTGCCAACCATCATCCCACATGCCATAGCTCAAGCATGCATCCTCAATGCACACTCATCCCAGCAAGCTTCATGCCCTTCCAATGCTCAGATTCAGCCAGGCGCTTGGTGAGAATGTCAGCCACCTGCTGATGGGTCTTCACAATCTCCAGCCGCACCTCCTTGTCCAGGAGCCTTCTCACCCAGTGCCACTTAGGCCTGATGTGTTTGGTCAGCCCATGAAGACAAGCATTCTTCGCTAGCTTCACCGCCGACTCATTGTCACAAAAAATCACAGTCGGCTCCCTCTGACCAACTCCAATCTCCTCAAACAAACGCCTCAGCCACACCACCTCCTTTGCCCCATGATGCAGGGCCATGTACTCTGTCTCACACGAGGACTGCCCCACTTCATTCTGCTTCTTACTGCGCCAGCTCACTGCACCACCTCCGAACAGGCACACATAGCCTCCAATGCTGGTGCCATCCGCTTTCACCGAGTTGAAGCTAGCGTCAGTGTAGCAGGTCAGGAGCATCTCCCCCTTGCTCAAATCAGCTGCACCCCTCTGCAGCCTCTGCCTCACAGCACTGTACTCCAAACCCACTGATGCCGTTGCACTCACATAGCGGACCAACCTCTTGGCCGCTTCCAGCTGCTCATGACTGGGGCGTGAAACCACACTGGCAAGCCTGGATGTTGCAAAGGCAATGTCAGGCCGTGTGTGGTTAGCCGCATAGTTGAGTGCCCCAACCATGGAATGAAAAGGTTTCCTGTCACTCTCACCCACCACCTCCTCATCAGCACAGGGCTCCACAGTAAACCCCGAAGGCAGTGGGGTGGCTGGCTTTCCTCCATCTTGCAGCCCATACTTCTCAGCCAGCCCCTCACAATACTTTCTCTGGTGCAACCTCAACACTCCCTTGTCAAGGTCCCTCTCCACATGCATCCCTAAATAGTACTTCACATCTCCCATCTTGGAGCACTTAAACTGCATCTCCAGCATCTCCTCCACATGCTCAATCATTGCAGACGACTCAGAGAAGAGCAGGATGTCGTCCACATACACCAGGAGCATGAGAAACTGCTCCTTCTCCTGCAGCAGGAACAAGCTGTGATCACACTCACTCTTCTTGAAACCCCCAGCCAGCAGAGTCTCCTCTAACTTGTGGTACCATGCACGAGGAGCCTGCTTCAGGCCATAGATGGCCTTCTTCAGCCTGCACACCCTGCCGCTCCCATCATCCAAACCCTCAGGCTGTAACATGTACAGCTCCTCCAGAATGATCCCATTGAGGAAGGCGGTGGTGATGTCTATCTGCTTCACCCGCCATCCACGGTTTGCTGCCATTGCCAATGACACCCGAAGTGTTGTGCCTTTCCCCACAGGAGCATAGAGCTCGTTGAAGTCCTTTCCCTTTGTCTGCTGAAACCCCTTAGCCACAAGCCTTGACTTGTAGCGGGTCAGCGCCCCATCAGGTCCGTACTTGTGCCTGAAAATCAGCTTGGAAGAAATGGCCTTCTTCCCGGGTGGCAGCTCACACAGCTCCCACGTCTCATTCTCTAGCAGAGAATCATACTCCTCCTTCACACTCTGCTTCCACTTTTCAGCATCGGGCCCGCTCAATGCCTCAGCTAGCGTCTTGGGCTCAGGGACGGCTGCCCAGTAGCAGTGTGCTATCTCATCCTCATCACACTGCTCAGCCACACTCCCAGACCTTACCACCTTTGGCTTGCCACGGCTTGCATAGGTCAGCCTGTTAGGAGGGCGCACATCCCTCCTAGGACGGTCAGCCGTACGTCCGGCACCTTTTGGAGCACCTTGCTCCTCCTGCTGCTGCTGCTGCTGCTGCTCCACCTCAGGTTCTCCCCCATCATCAGTCACCCCAGAGATCTCCTCCTTGGAGACAGAAACCTCCACCTGCCTCGAAGGCCGCTGCACCTCATCGGCCTCAATGATCAGTGGTGTTGTAGGAAGCATCTGCTGCTGCTGCTTCCACTCCTTGTAGAACAAGGACACAAGGAACTTAACATCCCTTGACACAGTCAGTTGCTGGCTCGTCAAGTCCCATATCAACCAGCCCTTGTGGTCCTTGGCAAGCCCCAAGTGCACACCCCATCTCCCAGAAGCTTCCAACTTTCCCCTCTTCTCCTTCGGTACATGAAACACCACCATGCAGCCATAAGTTCTCAGCATGTTGACTGCAGGCGCACTCCCATACCACTTGGTGTAGGGGACCCATTGCTTGTCCCCCACAGTCGCCAGCACCCGGTTCTTCACAACAACGACCTGCCGCAGTGCTGTCACCCAAAACGGATCCGGCAGCCCTGCACGCCCAAGGAGAGTGCGAGCACCTTCCTGCAGGGTCCGGTTGAACCGCTCAGCCACGCCATTCTGCTGAGGGTTGTAAGGCACTGTGAGCTGATGCTGGATCCCCTTCCGCTTCAGCTCCTTCTCAAAATCAGCGCCGATGAACTCTCCTCCGTTGTCAGTGCGGATCACCTTCACCTTGTGTCCGCTCTCCCTTTGTGCTCTCGGCATCCACTCCTTAAGAACAGCCGCTGCCACCTCCCCCTTAGTCTTGAGAGGGTACACCCACACCGCACGCGTGTGGTCGTCCACAATCGTCAAGAAGTAGCGGCTGCCCGAGAGAGAAAGGGCCCTCGTGGGGCCCACCACATCCATGTGCACTAGTGCAAGTGGTGCCTTGGCTGGTCCTGTGCTGCTGCTGAAGGGAAACTTCGTGAATTTGGTCTCAAGGCAGGTAGGGCAGCTCCCAATCTCCTTTGCTCCCCCCTTCACCTCCAGCCCCTTCAAGCACCCATCCTTTACCAACTTCTGCAGCATAGGAATGTTCACATGGCACAGCCTCTCATGCCACGTCTCCCAATCAGCCTCACCACTCCCAGATGAAGCCTTTGCCCATGCAGCTGTCGCATCCACACCAGCAAGCACCTCACCATGTGGCTGCTGTGGCTGCTGCACCTTCTTCACTGCATCCAGGGCCCCAGCAGTTGGTGCAGTCTCCTCTCCTCCCGCAGTTGCTTTAGCCGCTGCCGCTGCCTTTGCCGTTGCTGGTGGTTTCCCCTTCCAAGGGATGATGGGCAGCTGCCACAGGTCCTTGATGCAGCTGCTCTTCTCCTCCAAGTTCCACAGCAGCAACTTCCCAAGCTTTGCACGGCAGCTGGTTGGGTCGAAGGTAACTTCAGCCTTGCTCTTCTGCAGCCGGCGCACAGAAAGAAGGTTAGCGGACAAACCTTCAACCAACAGCACATTCCCAAGCCCCACAAGCTCTCCATTGGCTCCCATCACCTTGGCATTCCCAACACCAATCACAGGGAGCAAAGCACCTGAAGCGGCAGCCACAAACTTAATCTTCCCAGAGGTGGTGAGTTCATGTGAGAGTACGACGGCTTTTGCTGGCTTTGCTAGCTTGCCTAGACTTTCTTATGCTATTACTAACGTGGGTTTTATTTATCATGCATAGATATGCTTGATTTCCTAGGATAGGTGCATTTCTATATGTTATTATAGTTATAGCACCGAACCAGGTTACGTGTACCGAACTCAAGCCTTTTCGGTTCCCACCGAATTGCTTTCTACCGAGTTCGGGAAGGTTCTGTTCGGGACGCTTCGCGACCCTCATAACAATTGCGTAACACCTTGGTTACTTGCGTTGTGTCGAGCCTATAGCCTCGCCTTGTACCGAGGTGAACCATTCAATATATATATCTTTCCTGAACCAGATCCTCACACTTGGTAATCAGAGTATGTTTACACGCGAGGTCTTCAACCGCTTTGTTCCGGCCTTTCAAAACCTCGGGGGCGACGACGAAAGCGCCGATACGGGTATGTAAAACCAGTTCCGCGCAATTTTTCTAAGGACGCGTTGAAAGTAGACGATCGATCGTAGGTGGCGATCGATGTGCGGATCTGTAACCCTATTTACTGTGCTGTAACCTTGCTACAGTACGGTTTTTTGCCAAAATTTGTGCACAGTGTGTGAATGCGACTGATCACTGATCGCGGGAGATCAGTGAGAGGCATCAAAGCGCCATTGATGCTCTCGAACCGAGCCTACCTGGCGCGATTGATTCTGATGCCTGCGACTTTCTGAAATGCCGCAGAGCCAGGAATCGCTGTCGCCCAAATTGTCCACATTTGGCGAAATCTGTAAACATCACATCGTCAGGGTGGTTGCCCTGTTGGCTGCGAGTGTCGCAGGTGGGTATGGACGACGTATATGTTTTGGGTGCGAATCGCATGCAGGGCAGTAATCTCGGCCCTGGAACATCCACCACAAAGCTCAGGTGCGATCGTTACGACGTATCGGTCTTCATGTTTCGCCAATCGATCTGCCCACTCGATTGTGGGGCTCGATTTATGCTCGCGATCTCGCGATATTTGCACTTTCAACGCGTCCTAAGTCCCCCTCGATTTGGTTTTCGAACCTCCTCAGATTTACTGGTGAAAAGGTTGGATTTTCGACCGTTCGATCGAGTTTCATCTCAACGGTCCAGAGAATTTCGCCCAAAAAAGTTGGAATTTGGAGCGTCGGATCGAAATTTTGCTCAACGGCCGAAATCGAACGCGAATTTCAAAAAAGGGAGATTAACGCGATCTACAGAATTCGCGCTCGTCGATTCTACAGTCAACTCGACTCGCAGTAAGTCGACCAGCACCTAGAATTCGAATATTTTTGTCGCGCATCTTCCTGTAATTCGCCAAATGGAGGGGAAATGAGATATTTCAGTACAGAAAATCACGGAGTTACGTGCCGAGCATAAGCAGATATGTGCGGCGCTCCCACGACTCAAGAAAATCCTTGCTAACGAGCCGGCAACCGCCACAGCAGCAGCGAATGCAGCAGCGACAGCAGCAGCAGCAGCGGCGACACCGACAATTCTACCTGCGACAACGGCAGCAGCTAGAGTTAATCTCGAAGCAGTGAAGCCGAGGCAACTAGAGGCGTTCGATCCTAACGCGAAAGGGAGCGACGTCCGTCGATTTGTAGCTGTACTAGAAAAGTTCTTCGAAGCCGTTGGATGCACGACCCTCAACCAAGACGCAATGCGCATACGGCTCGCAGCGACACTGTTACGAGGCCCAGCTCTATAGTGGATCAACAACAGCATAGTCCAAGGCGAAGGGACGTGGGCGCAGTTTCGGGCAGCACTGATTGAGCAGTTCGACACGTTGAACAGTAGCTACTACGGAACACGACACAACAAGGCAACTAGTGGCATGGGGCGATTGGCACCACCCACGACTGCCGACCCGATGGAGAACGACGAGGGCGATCTGGAGCAGCGGCTAGCAAAAAATGAGACGTACAAATTTTGCGGCGCTATAGGACATCGTATCTTTGCGTGTTGGAAAATGAAGAGAAGGCGTGTGGAGCTGAGGGACAAGAACAGTGCGGCACCCCCGAAGCAGAAAACGGACAACGTGGCAACTTCGGAGAGGGCGAAAAAAAAAAGAATATTATGGCGTAAATTTAAAACGTCACAACCAGCCCGCACCAGGGGAAATCGTCGAGACTAAAGGAGGATCCGCGAAACAAGACCCTGCACCGACTGGAAAACTCCAGCCGTACACCCCGACAAGTAAGAATATTACTTCTCGTGGGTTTCAAGCCTTTATTAAGGGAGAGTAAGAAATTAAACTGGTACCGGGTAATATGGGGACCCTACTCCAGAGCATTAATACGGGTTGAGTGTTCAAAGGAGTTGATATTCTTTCCCAGCAGCACTGTTTAAAGGCTCCATGTTCCCCACAGATCAAGCCTACACAGCTGCAAAGGCTTAGGGGAAGGTTCTAGTCCCAAGAGAAACTGAATCGGCCTCGGATAAATCCTTCTCACCCAACTAAGTTGAAAACTGATATTGAAGCTGCATCTTCGAGCGCAGGACCTAGGGATGACATATTCGACATACCCTATGATCCTATAAGCGATACCATCTACGGCTACTCGGAGCAGCAGCAACCACTAGTACTCGAGGTGATCTGCAACCGGCGTCGCCTTCAGGCCCTGGTGGACAGTGGTGCGTCCCACTCGGTGTGCGACTGCGGGACGTTGGAGAAAATTGGAGAATCCCAAGAAGAGACCCAGTTTACAGCAACGATGGTGGACGGTACGAAGCTTCCCATCCACGGCGAGTCAACACTGCAGCTGCAGATAGGGGAGTTAAGGTGGAAGCCGACGTTGCCGATCACGAACATCAAGGGATTATATTTCATCTTGGGGCGTGATTTTCTGAAGCGGTTCAACCCCGAGATCGACTGGGTCAACCGGAAAACGTGCATCTACAACAACGGGAAACTAGTGGAGCTGCGAAGCTCGACGGATACAGGGAATGTTCCTGAGAACATGAAGGAGTTGCAGTAGTTCCTAGGCTTCGGCAACTACTACAACAGGTTCGTGCCACAGTACACTAAGACATCAGCACCACTAACCGACCTACTGAAAAAGGATACACCCTACAAATAAGATACTCCTCAATAGCAAGCCATGGAGCAGCTACAGACAGCACTGACTACAGCGCCAGTACTCATCCTACCGGATCCAGACATAGACTACGTGGTGGAAGCAGATGCTAGTGACCAAGCAGTCAGAGTAGTACTAATGCAGCATCACGGACGCAGTTTGCAGCCCATCGCCTACCTCAGTAAGAAGCTACACGGAGCAAAATTGAATTACCCAATCAATGACAAGGAAGCTTTAGTGATATTCACAGCCTTCAAAACGTGGAGGTGTTACCTAGAGGGAGCCAAAACTACAGTTTACACTGACCACTGCAGCCTCAAATACCTGAAGTCGCAGCCGACGCTCTCACGACGACAGGTGCGGTGGTTGGACTTCTTGGAGACCCACTTCCACTACGACATCGTCTACAAGCCCGGGCTACACAACAAAGCAGACGCGTTGAGCCGCCCCGGACATGTAGCAGGCATCCAGCTCGACGGGAAAAACCCTCTACTGAAGGGTCTATTCCAATATGGGTACTCCGTGGACGCAGAGATTACTACGGCAGAGAAACAGAAGCTGTTACAGTGGGAGAAGGACTTAGCTGTAAGAAAGGGATAAGGAAAGATTTGGGTACCGAACTATGCCCCGCTCCGTCAGATTCCGCTGGAGGAGTTTCACGACGTACAGTACGCGGGACATTTCCGGAGCAACAAGACGTTAGCAGGGATAGCGAAGTATTACTACTGGCCCAGGATGGCAGCAGACGTGCAGCAGTTCATCGCCTCATGCGACACGTGCCAGCGGATGAAGAGTAGCAAGCAGAAAATAGCAGGGTTACTTCAGCCTCTACCCGTACCGGAGCAGCCACGGCAGGTCGTTAGCCTCGACTTCATCACATGACTTCCTTCGACCTCACAAGGGCGTGACGCTATACTCGTGGTGATCAACAAGTTCTCCAAAATGGGTCACTTCATCCCGACCAACACCACGGCTACAGATGAAGCAACTGCTCGCCTCTTCTTCAACCGCATTATCACCATCCACGGCATCCCCGCTACACTCATCTCAGACAGAGACCCTAAGTTCACTAGTAAGTTCTGGAGGGAACTCATGGGATTGTTGGGGACGAAGCTTGCGATGTCTTCACAATACCACCCCCAGACTGACGGACAAACAGAGCGACTCAATCAGGTGGTTGAACAGTTCCTGCGCACCGCTAGCAAAGACGACGTCAGCCACTGGGATTCACAGTTACCGACACTTGAGTTCGCTTACAATAACGCGTCACATATGGCCACAGGGGAATCTCCTTTCTTCCTGTGCTACGGACGGGAACCACTTACACCACTGCAGCCAACCACACCGGCACACGTCTAAGCCGCACACGACTTCGTCACCACCATGCAGCAGCTATGGGAGAAGACTCAGCGACGTCTTTCCACGATGCAGAACTCCCAGAAGCAGTATGCCGATCGCCAGCGACGAGATCACTCAGTAGCAGTCGGAGATCAGGTGCTTCTTGACACACGCAACTTGGACTTATCTCACCTTCCGTCCAAGCTCCGGCCTCGCTTCTGTGGTCCTTTTCGCGTTGAGGCACAGGTGACACCGGTAACATTTCGCTTGCGCTTACCTACTACGTGGAAGCTTCACAACGCTTTCCATGTTCAGCTACTGAAGCCCTACAAGGACCCCAACCAACAGTTCCAGGGACGCCAGCTACCACCACCACCACCTGTTCTTGTACAGGATGAACTAGAGTACGAGGTGGAAGGAGTGCTCGCTCATCGACGCAGACGTGGCAACACGCTCGAGTTCCTGATACGTTGGAAGGGATATGACCCATCGAAGGACAGTTGGGTTGCAGAAGCTGATATGGGCAACGCACGCCGTGCTCTCAAGGACTATCTTGTCAAGCAGGGTGTTTCTCACGCCACCCAGCTTTGAGGGGGGGACGTGTCAGAGTACGACGGCTTATGCTGGCTTTGCTAGCTTGCCTAGACTTTCTTATGCTATTACTAGCTTGGGTTTTATTTATCATGCATAGATATGCTTGATTTCCTAGGTTAGGTGCACTTCTACATGTTTTTATAGTTGTCGCACCGAACCAGGTTACGTGTACCGAACTCAAGCCTTTTCAGTTCCCACCGAATTGCTTTCTACCGAGTTCGGGAAGGTTCTGTTTGGGACGCTTCGCGACCCTCAGAACATGCGCGTAACACCTGGGTTACCTGCCTTGTGTCGAGCCTATATATAGCCTCGCCTTGTACCCAGGTGAATCATTCAATAGATTTATCTTTCCTGAACAAGATCCTCACAGTTCACCTCCGACCTCTTGCGGGCCTTCCGTCAGGAGGAGGGCATCGAACAGTCGTTCACGCTTCCGGGCTCACCACAGCAAAGTGGGGTTGCTGAGCGCCGCATTGGCTTGGTCATGGAGGTCGCTCGTACCTCCTTGATCCATGCGGCGGCTCCCCATTTTCTGTGGCTGTTTGCGGTCCGGTACGCCGCGCAGCAGCTCAACCTCTGGCCCCATGTCTCCTTGCCGGAGACCTCGCCCACACTGTGTTGGGCGGGGGAGGTTGGCGATGCGTCGCGTTTCCGGGTTTGGGGTGCTCGTGCCCTTGTCCGCGATACGTCCGCGGACAAGCTCTCCTCCCGCACCATTCCCTGTGTTTTCCTTGGCTTTGTCCCTGACGCGCCTGGCTGGCAGTTTCACCTTTAACGAGTCGGTTCCTTTCTACCATCCCTTTCCCCTACCGCACTGCCCCTCTCCCTCCCCCGCCACTTTTCCTCGCTCCAGGTCCCCCTCCGGTAGACCCCCTCCCCCCTCAGGCACCTGCTCCCTCAGGTGTGTCTCAGGTAGACCTGCCCCCCTTGGCTGAGCCTGTAGAGGTCACTAGCGACTCAGGTGCTGCTGCGGGAGGTGCTCCTGGGGGTTTTGCGTCTGGGGGTGCTGAGCCTGCGCGTGAGGTGCTGGGGAGTGCGGAGCTTGGGGGTGCTGAGCCTGCGCATGAGGTGCTGGGGAGTGCGGAGCCTGGGGGTGCTGAGCCTGTCCGTGAGGTGCTGGGGGGTGCGGAGCCTGGGCTTGCTGAGCCTACGGGTGCGGAGCCTGGGGGTGCTGAGCCAAAGGGTGCAGGGTCGGGGGGTGCTGAGTCTGCTGGCGTTCCTCTGGGTCTCGTTTCACGACGCGGGCCTGTCTCACCACAGCAGGCACGGGAGTGGCTTGCGTCGCGTACCCGCTTGAGGAGTCGTACTGCTGGAGCTGCTTGTCGTGGAGGCGCTAGGAGTGCTGGTGTCTCTGGTCCTGGAGGTGCTCGTACTGGAAGTACAGGAGCTGCCGGGACTGGAACTGCTCCTGGATCTAGAGGTGTCGGCTCTGGGGGTGCTGCTGCTGCAGGTACTGAGGCTGGAGGCCCTGGAGCTGGTGCTGTTGACCCTGGTGTTAGAGACCCTGGGGCTAGAGGTGCTGGTTCTGGGGGTGCTACTATTGGTGGCGCTGGAGCTGGAGGTTCTGGAGCTGCTGGAGGCGCTGCAGCTGGAGGTGCTGCTGCTGGAGTCACTGGAGCTGGAGTTGCTGCTGCTGGAGGCGTTGGAGCTGGAGGTTCTGGAGCTGCTGGAGGCGCTGGAGCTGGAGGTGCTGCTGCTGGAGGCGCTGGACCTGGAGGTTCTACTGTTGGAGGCGTTGGAGCTGGGGGTTCTGGAGCTACTAGTACTGGTGGCACTGCACCGCCGCGACTGTTTTTCCCTCCGCCGTCCCCGTCGTCTCTGCCACCGCCTGGCTCCATGCTTCACCAGGTTCTTAGCCTCCCGTCTTCTACTGGCCTCCCGTTACAGCCCGACGCACCACTGCCTGCTCCTTCTCCTTACACTGAGCAGACAGACTCGCTTACAGAGCGTCGTGAGCCTGCGTCTTGTCCTGCCTCGCCTGTTCTCGCGCGTCGCACTGGTGGTCGTGTTCCTCATGAGCGTCCGCCTCCTGTTCGTGGCACACACGCTATGGCACTTCGTCCTTCCTCTGTTCCACAGCGTGTTGCCCTGCCGTCTCCTCCTGCGTCTTTTCTGCCTGATGTTCAGGACCCTAAGTCTGACCTTGTTCGTGCTGCTCACCCCACTGTCACGCGTCTGACTTTGCTGCTGTCTGTCGTGTAGACTTCGCTGCTAGTCTTCTTGCTGAGTCTGAGTCTGCGTCTGTCTGTCCTCCGTCTGTCGGGGGTGAGTGTGCTCTTGGCACAGACGTCCTCGAGGACAGGCAGGAGGACTTTGAGTGTCTTGCAACCGCTGTGCCTCATCTCGTGGCCATGCTGCTTGCCCCTGAGGGAGACCCGGATGCTCCATACATCCCAACCCCGCGCTCTTACGCTGAGGCGATTGCGGGTGAGTACTCCTTTCAGTGGCAGACAGCCATGGACGCAGAGATGGCATCCTGGAAGTCCACAGGCACTTACGTCGATGCGGTTCCCCATCCTGGGGCGAACGTAGTCGATGGCATGTGGATCTTCAGGGTGAAGCAGCCACCGGGTTCTCCGCCTGTCTTCAAGGCTCGTTACGTTGCACGAGGCTTCAGTCAGCGATAGGGAGTTGACTTCTTCCAGACCTTCTCCCCCACCCCGAAGATGACCACTCTTTGGGTGCTGCTGCACGTTGCCGCTTAGCGTGACTACGAGCTTCACTCCCTGGACTTACAGGGCAGTCTGTATGAGGAGATTTGGCTACGCCGCCCACGTGGCTTCATTGGGTCGTTCCCTCCTGGTACCCAGTGGATCCTCCGCCGGCCAGTCTACAGTCTCCGTCAGGCGCCTCGTGAGTGGCACGACACACTGAGGACGACACTTGCGGCTCTTGGGTTTGCACCTTCCACTGCTGACCCGTCGCTGTTTCTATGCACCGACACTTCGTTGCCGCCATTCTACATCCTCGTGTACGTCGACGACTTGGTCTTTGCCATTGCTGACACTGAGGCTCTCGCCCTTGTGAAATCGGAGCTGCAGAAAAGAACCACGTGCACAGACCTGGGTGAGCTGCGCAGCGACCTTGGCTTGCAGATCATTTGGGACAGAGCACGCCGCACCATCACACTGACTCAATCACACATGGTGCAGCAGGTCCTTCAGCGCTTCGGCTTCACTTGGTCCTCAGCACAGGCCACTCCCCTGGCTACAGGTCACTCGCTCTCAGCTCCACCTTCGGACGAGTCCGTAGAGCCGAGTGGTCTGTACCCAGAGCTAGTGGGTTGCCTCATGTACCTGATGACCTGCACTCGTCCTGACCTCGCGTACCCTCTTGGCCTTCTGGCATGCTACGTGGCTCCTAGTAGGCACCGAAAGGTGCACATGGATGCTGCGAAGAGGGTATTGCGCTACTTGTGCAGTACATCTGGCATGGGGCTCGTGTGTCAAGCTATATTTGTTATAGCATATTTGTGTTAGTCTAGGTGTACTTTATGTTTTCATAGGGTTAGGGTTATGCTTGCTATATCTTGCTTGTTTTCACTTTCCTTAGTCAACACTTCTAGTTTTGTAACTTGACATGGTATAGAGCGATAAATAGATCCCATGGGCCCACCGCCCCGTAATGTGCCCTAGCCCAAAGCGCCCTAGCCCGAAGCGCCCTAGCCCGAAGCGCCTTAGCCCGTAGCGCCCCGTCAATCCGTGTCTCGTAGTGCCCCGTACCCAGCGCGCCACCCGTTTTCCCGTCGCCTCACCCGTCAGATCCGTCGCGTCGTTACTCTCCCCCCCCACCCCTGTCGCGACCTGCCCGTTTTTCCCCCGTCGCGCCCTACCTTTTCCCCCCGTCGCGCTGCCCGCACATCCGCCCGCGTAGTCGCACGCACCCGTACGAACGGTCGCGCGCGCAGCCGCGTGCGACGGCACACACAGCAGCACGCGCGACTGCTCGCCCGTCCGCTCGCACAGCAGCCCGTGCGGCCTGCGCGCCGCGCCACTTGCAACCCGTCCCACAGCCTTCCCTGTAGCTCGACGCCCCACCCGTCCCCACTGCCTTAGCAAGCCGCCCCAGCCAGAATAGCCGCCCCTTCCCAGTTCTGCCGCCCCACCCTTAACAGGCCGCCCCAACCAGTTCTACTGCCCTCACCCGTTTCCACTGCCTCACCTGTAGCCCGCCGCCCCAGCCATATCTGCAACCCCACCCGTTCCAGTCACTTCACCCACTACCCTCCCCTGCACAGAACCGCACAGAACCGTGCAGAACCGCACAGAACCGCACAGAACCGTGCAAAATCGCGCAGAACCGCACAGAACCGTACAGAACCGCACAGAACCGCCGCCTTGCCTTCCCCACCCGTCGCCAGCAGCCTAGCCTACCGCCAGGAGCACCACCAGCAACTTGAACTACCCCCTAGCAAAGCCAGCAACTTACACCGCCCCACCCGGTACTCCCCAATGCACAGAACCGTACAGAACCGCACCCGCTGCCCCACCTGTACTAGTCAGAGCTGCTGCCCCACCCGTTCCAGTCACCTCACCCGGAATCAGCCGCCCCACCCGGTACTCTCCACCCCGCAGAACCGCACTAAACTGCACATATCCGCACAGAACCGCACCCGGTGCCCCACCTGTACCAGCAACACCAGTAGCAGCAGTTTAGGTTGCCCCAGCGCTCGAGCAACAGCTTAGACTACCACTAGTGCACCAGCAGCAGCTTAGGCTGCCCCCAGCGGAACCAGCAGCAGGATAGCCTACCGCCAGCAGCAGTTTAGGCCCACCTCCCAGCACCACCCCCGTTTCTAGCTACTCACATGGCTTGTACTCGAGTCCTACAGTAGCAGGGCCAGCCGCAGCACTCCCGGCAGTGGGGACCTGCGAGTCCAAAGTGTGGAGCCCTCAGTAGTGGCTCAACTAGCAGTGGGCGAGACGTCAGCCCCTGCGGGTACCGGGCCCTGACATGCCCTGGTGCTGGCACTACCTGCTGGAGTCCTGATCACTCTGCGTCCAGCTGCTACCGTCGACTCGACGACCTTCACCGTGAGCGTTTTGGTCCTCACGCTATTACACCGCACTGGCCCTCGCGACTTCGCCAGCGCACTGCTGCACTAGTTGAGTCTCACCTACCTGGTCTAGGACCGTTCCCGGCTGCACGAGTAGAGACCTGTGTTTCCAGTCTTGGTGCGTGTGTTGTTTCCAGTCCAGGCGCCTCTGAGGGTCTTTGTGTAGGAGCTGCAGCTACCACTAGTCTAGCACTAGCCTTTGTAGCTGGTTTGGGTGCGACCCCACAGACTGCACAGCTTTCCTTCACCCTAGACTCTGGAGCGTCCAGCTCTTTCTTTCGCGACTGTACTGACCTCACACCACTGCGCACTCCAGTCACTGTCGCCTTAGCTGACCCCTTTGTGGGACGTGTAGTTGCTCGCAGCACCACCACTCTCCTGTGTCCGGCGGCTCCCTCAGGTTTTCTTACAGGTTACTACACCCCCTCGTTCTCTAGGAACCTCGTGGGTGTCAGTCACCTCCACGACCTAGGTGTAGTCACCACTTTCCCACTGGACGAGCCTGTTGCCTCCTACACAGTCGGTACCACTGGGGCCCCTCTGGCCACTTTCCACAGGGAGTCGGGCTCTGGCCTGTACTCACTACACACTGGGTCCCACCGCACTGGGTCAGGGCAGGTCAGGTCAGGTCACATAGCTGCTGTGTCGTGCGACTGTCGCTCCCTCACCCACTCGTCTGTCCTCTGGCACCACCGTCTAGGTCACCCGTCGTTCCCACGTCTCAGTAGGATGGCACGTTACCGTCTGGTCTCAGGTCTCCCAGAGTCACTTGCCCCGCTTCCTCGCTCGCCTGCGCCGCTGTGCACTCCTTGCGTCGAGGGAAGCCAGCGCGCTGCCCCTCACTCTTCCTCGTTCCCCCCCACCACTGCTCCCTTCCAGACCCTGCACTTGGACGTCTGGGGCCCCTCCCCGGTCCTTGGACCACGTCAGGAGTGCTATTTCCTGATTGTGGTGGACGACTACTCCCGCTACACCACGGTTTTCCCCTTGCGACGGAAGGCCGACGTGCCTACCGTCCTCGAGCCGTGGCTACTAGCGTGGGGTGGTGCCCAGGGCCTGTGTGGGCTTCGCCTACACTCGGACCGTGGTGGTGAGTTTTCTTCCACTCGTTTGGAGACGTTCTGTCAGGGTCGGGGAGTCATTCAGTCGTACACGCTACCAGCCTCGCCGCAGCAGAACGGGGTAGCCGAGCGTCGCATCGGCCTGGTCGTGGAGGTTGCCCGGACCTCCATGTGCCATGCCGGTGCCCCTCAGTTCTTGTGGCCTCAGGCGGTCCGCTACGCCGCGCACCAGCTGAACCTGTGGCCCAGTGACGCACGGCCACGGGTGACACCAGTCTCTCTCTGGTCAGGTTTACAGGGTGTAGCAGCTGACTTCCGTGTCTGGGGTTGTCTGGCTCACGTTTGCGCCCCTGGCGCGAACAAGTTGTTCTACGACCCGGTCACCTGCAAGTTCTTCGCTTCTCAGGACATCACGTTCGACGAGTCTGTCCGTTACTACAGGAGTCGCCCCCACCGAGGTACTGAGGTCTTTTCTCCCCCGCTGTTCCTCACCCTTGAGCCTCCCCCGGTCGCCCCGGTAGCCCCCCCCCCCTTCGCGTCCTGCCCCGTCAGGTGTGTCGCACGTCACTCCGCAGTCGTCCCCCCCGCAGCGTCCAGTCCTTGTCGTGTCTGGGGGTGCGGGAGGTGCAGTTGCGGAGGGTGAGGGTACTGGGGCTGCAGGAGCTGGGGGTGTCGGCCCTGGGGGTGCAGGGGTTGTGGGAGTGGAGGTCACTCCTGTGGAGGACACGGCAGTCTCGAGTCGGCGGCCTCGCCCCGCCTCACCCCCTGGCTTCCCGTCCGTCCCGCAATTTCCCCCTCGTTCTTCTCTGCCGCCGGTTGCTGCGGAGCCTGGGGGTGTTCCTGCGGGAGGTACTGGAGGCCCCGGGGGAGTCGGTGGTGGGGGTGCTGGTTCTGGGGGTGCTGGAGCTGGACGCACTGGCACTGTGGCGCCTACACCGCGCACTGTACGTTTCCTGACCCGTGAGCAGCGTCTCCTTCGGTTGGAGAGGGAGGAGCGTGAGCAGTTTGAGAAGACACAGCAGCAATTGCAGCAGGAGAGAGTAGAGGAGTCACGGCCACACCAGGAGAGGGTAGAGCAGGAGTCCCGCCCGCAGCAGAAGGTGCAGTTACAGACACACCAGGAGAGAGTAGAGGAGCAGTCCTGACCGCACCAGGAGAGGGTAGAGCAGGAGTCCCACCCGCAGCAGCAGGTACGGTTACAGACCCAGCAGGAGAGAGTAGAGGAGGAGTCACGGCCGCAGCAGAAGAGGGTAGTGCAGGAGTCCTAGTTGCAGCAGCGGGTGCAGCTGCAGTCGCAGCAGGAGAGGGCAGAGGTGGAGCCACAGGAGCAGCAGCAGGGACCGGTACCGTCGCAACAGACGCCAGAGGAGGCGGAGCAGCAGCGACTGCGACTGCGCGACCTCCACGACCCAGCACCTGCACGCTTTGTTCGTGGTCCCCTACCGTCCCCTCCTGTTCCCCCTGTTGAGTCCCTTTCCTCGTCCCAGTGGACTCGTCGTTCTCCCCTCAGTCGTGCTGTGTCCCCAGAGCGTCATCGGTCCCGTTACCGTGCAGACGGTCCGTTCCACCTTGTTCTTCGCTCTCGTATTCCACCTCCACCTGTCCTTCCACAGCCCCCAGAGTCGTCCCTCACTATGCTTCACGACCCGTTGTCCGACTACCTCCGTGCCTCCCGTCCTGTCGTCTCCCGTGTAATGTCCGCGTTGGTCACTCACCCGACTACACCCCTGTCGTCTGTCTCAGCTCTTGCTACCACTGTCGCTGGCTTTGCCTCTTCCCACCGCCTTGACTACGCCGCTCACGTGGTGAGTGGCCCTGCTCGTTCTCCGTTCTCTGGGGGAGCTCCTTTCTTTCCCTTGGAGGTCCTCGAGGACAGGCAGTTCGAGCTTGGTTTCCTTGCGGCCGCTGTTCCTCATCTCTGCGCCATGCTACTTGCCCCTGAGGGAGATCCAGACGCCCTTGACATCCCAATACCTCGCACTCACGCCGAGGCGGTCTCGGGACCTTGGGCTTCGTACTGGATAGCAGCTGAGGAGGCAGAGATTGTCAAACATTGTATATGTTACTGTTCTGTAGGCTACAGTGGGTTTAGCCTTGGGGGGTACAACATTCTAGGGTTTTCCTACTTGTACTCCCAATCTTGCTAGTCCAACCACTTCTCTCATTCTGACAGAGATGGCATCTTATAGGTCCACAGGCACTTACGTCGACGCAGTCCCACCACCTGGGACGAACGTCGTCAGTGGCCGATGGCTCTACAAGGTGAAGCGGCCGCCTGGATCACCACCTGTGTTCAAGGTGCGCTATGTGGCGAGAGGCTTCAGTCAGCGAGAGGGGGTGGACTTCTTCCAAACCTTCGCTCCCACCCCGAAGATGAGTACTCTTCGGGTGTTGCTGCATATTGCAGCCCAGCGCGACTACGAGTTGCACTCTTTGGACTTTTCCACCGCGTTCCTTCAGGGGAGCCTGCACGAGCAGATCTGGCTGCGTCGCCCGCCTGGCTTCACTGGCTCTTTCCCACCTGGGACCCAGTGGCAGCTGCGTCGACCAGTTTACGGCCTGCGTCAGGCTCCACGTGAGTGGCACGACACACTTCGCTCGACCCTTGCAGCGCTTGACTTCTTTCCGTCGTCTGCTGACCCGTCACTGTTCGTTCGCCGTGGCTCGACCCCGTTCTTTGTCTTGGTCTACGTCGACGACCTGGTGTTCGCCACTCCCGACCGACGCGCGTTGGCCTTCGTGAAGGAGGAACTGCAGAGGAGACACACTTGTACTGACCTTGGTTAGCTGCAGCACTACCTTGGCCTGCAGATCACCAGGGACAGGGCAGCTCGCACCATTACGCTGACTCAGTCGCATATGGTCGAGCAGATCCTCACGCGGTTTCGCTTCCCGTTCTCCAAGGTACAACTCACCCCTCTTGGTGTGGATCATGGGCTCACGGCTCCACCTTCGGACGAGCCATTTGAGTCCAGCGGTCCATATCCTGAGCTGGTGGGTTGTCTCATGTACCTGATGACCTGCACTCGCCCAGACCTAGCTTACTCTCTTAGCGTCCTTGCGCGTTTTGTTGCGCCTGGGAGACACCGACCTTCCCACTGGTACGTGGCTAAGAGGGTGGCGAAGTATGTGGCGAGTACATCAGGCATGGGACTTGTCCTTGGAGGGAAGCAGCCAGTTAGACTCACAGGTTACTCAGACTCGTCGTGGGCCGACGACGCGGAGACGGGCCGGTCTACACAGGGGTACTCCTTTAGCCTCGGAGCAGGTGTTGTTTCGTGGCGGTCGACTCGGGCGTCGTCTGTCGCCGGTTCCAGCTGTGAGGCAGAGGTGTACGCTGCGGCCATGGCCGCTCAGGAGCTTCGCTGGCTGTCTTTCCTTCTCACCGACCTTGGTGAGCGGCCTCACTCTCCCCCAGTCTTGTTCGCCGACAACAGGTCTGCTGTCCTATTGTGTGAGGAGCCTCGACTGGTTGGGAAGGCGAAACACATCCAGCTTCGTTACTTCCTTCTGCGTGAGTTGCAGCAGCGTGGCCAGGCACGCGTGGTACGTGTGGTCTCTGAGGCCAACACTGCATATATCTTCACCAAGGCGTTGCCGCCATGTGACCACCAAGCCCAGCTTGGCCTTGTGGCCACAGGCCCTCACTTGCTTGTGTAGAGATGCTTTGCTTTATACTCTGGCATCTCTTTATATTTGCTATATATATATATGCATCTAGACTGGCCTTGTGGCCTTGTGCTTTTGTAGAGATGCTTGTCGTGTACTCTTGCATCTTTAATATTTGCTATATCCTTGCATGTGGACTGGCCTTGTGGCCCCTCGCTTGTTCTCGGACTGTGTGGTGATCTTGAGATCCACCCCGAGATTTGTTGTGTTTTTTGCGAGCTGGTCCTGTGACCCTTGCTGTGTGTTGCTTTCCACAGGACTACCGTCACCTAGACTATGGGGGTGTGTCAAGCTATATTTGTTATAGCTTATTTGCGTTAGTCTAGGTGTACTTTATGTTTTCATAGGTTTAGGGTTATGCTTGCTATATCTTGCTTGTTTTCACTTTCCTTAGTCAACACTTCAAGTTTTGTAACTTGACATCGTGCTTGGAGGGCGGAGCTCAGTTGTCCTCACTGGGCACTCAGACGCTTCTTCGGTTGACGACCTGGCTACGCAGCGGTCGTCACAGGGTTACACGTTCAGCCTTGGCTCTGGCTCTGTTTCTTGGCGGTCTACACGCTCGTCTTCTGTTCTCAGCTCCAGTTGTGAGGCTGAGATCTACGCCACAGCCAGCTACTCTGGCTCACCTACCTGCTGACCGACTTGGGAGAGAGGCCTCGTTCTCCTTCAGTTCTGTCCGTCGACAACAAGGCTGCCATTGCCTTGTGTCAGGATCACAGACTGGAGCACAGAACGAAGCACATCGCTCTGCGTTACTTCCTTCCTCGAGAGTTGCAGCAACGTGGTCAGCTTCGTGTCGCTCACATGCCCACCCGGGCCAACACGGCTGATGTGTTCACCAAGGCCCTTCCGGCTGGTGATCATCAGCGCTTCTGCACTGCTCTAGGCCTGGTGCCTACGTTTCCTCACTTGCTGTAGGTTTTGGTTGTAATGTGATCTATATATACATATATATACCTGCATGTTTACTCTTGCTAGGTAGTGATCACTGTACTGTTGTTGTTGCATATATACCTCTGCATGTGAACTGGCCTTGTGGCTCCTTTGCTTGTGCTCGGAATGTGTGGTGATACTGTTATCCACCCTGAGCTTGCATTGCTTCTCTTGACTGGTCTTGTGACCCCTTGTTCTCCCCCACTTTGTCTATGGGGGTGTGTCAAACAATATATGGTTTATAAGTAGCTGTAGGCTTTAGTGGGGTATCCAATGTAGGGTACAACCCCTTAGGGTTCTCATTCTTATACTCAACTCTCTCGATAGTCCTTCTCATCCCTACCAACCTACTCTAACATGGAGTGGTGATGTTATACACATATGCTTTTTATCTTAATTTAGTTTACTTCTCCTCTTTCTTACTATATCGAGCTCCTAAAACGAAGTTCCAGCGCCATCAACGGCAAGAGGGTCGCGTCCGCGACTTCACCTCTGGGCCGCGATACAGGGCTCAGTGGGGCCCAGAGCAAGTGGCGAACGTGCCACTGGTGCGCCTGGGACGAGATCGTCACTGGCGCGATTGGCGAGTGACGCACCTGGCGACGAAATCGCCACTGGTACGCCTGGCAACGAAATCGCCACAGGCGCGTCTGGCTACGAAATCGCCATAGGCGCGCCCCTGGCGACGAAATTGCAACATTCGCGCCTCACGACGAGCTCGCCGATGGCGCGCCTGGTGACGAGATTGTCGTAATTGGCGGTGCCTTCCAACGAAATCGCCACAAGCTTCTCGGACGAGGTAATCGCCAGACATTCCGGGCAAAAGTTGTAGTGACGCGCACCTATACGAAACAGCCAAGGCACACACACCTCTAGACTAATCTTCTACCAGTATGTGTTGTCCGTTTTTTTACACATAAGCTTATGTTTCCTTGGCTTGTTTATTCTCTTGGTCACAGTAAATGGATTGCGAGGCAGCCAACGTGGCACGAGGGCATCACTCGTGACAATGTGGGCAAGGATGGCCACATCGTCAATTGTTGCATCTCCACGACCGTCCCCATGGGCGGAAGGGGACCGAGGGTCCCGTGCTGGCCATAGGGCCGTTCCCCATGGGGGGAAGGGGACCGAGGGTCCCGTGCTGGCCATAGGACCTTTCCCCATGGGGGGAAGGGGACCGAGGGTCCCGTGCTGGCCATAGGGCCGTTCCCCATGGAGGGAAGGGGACCGAGGGTCCCGTGCTGGCCATAGGGCCGTTCCCCATGGGGGGAAGGGGACCGAGGGTCCCATGCTGGCCATAGGGCCGTTCCCCATGGGGGGAAGGGGACCGAGGGTCCCGTGCTGGCCATAGGGCCTTTCCCCATGGGGGGAAGGGGACCGAGGGTCCCGTGCTGGCCATAGGTGTCAAATTATATGTATGATATATATGTTTAGGCTGTAGTGGGGTAGCCAATATGGGGTACAGCCCCTTTTAGGGTTTCATACTTGTACCCAACACTTTCCTAGTTCATTCATTCCTGCCTATACTTCTGACATGGTATTCAGAGCAGTAGGTCCGTAGGACCGACTTATTTTTCGGGCCCACCTACCGCTACCCCACGACTGTGACTGTGACTGTGCCTAGGACGTGCTACGCTGCGCGCACTGTCTGCCTGGTGCCTGCTGTCTGCTGTCTGAGCTGTCTGCTGCTGCTTTGCGCGCGCAGACCTAATTCCCGCGCGCTGCCCCCTTTTGCCCCGCGCGTCGCCCTCCCTGCTCGCGTCGCGCCTCGGCAGCCGCGTCGCGCCCCGCGCACCGCCCGCGCAGCCCGCGTCGAGCCCGCGCAGCGCACACGCGGCCCGCAGCTGCCCCGCGCACCATCCGTGCAGTCCGCGCCGCGCTCTGACAGCCCGCGCGCGGCCCTCCGCAGCCACACGCGCCGCCCTACCTGCTCGAGCCACGCCTCTGCAGCCTGCGCGCGGCCTGCTGCTGCCCCGCGCGCTGCCTGAGCTACCTGTGCCTGCTTTGAGCGCCGCCCTTGCTGCTCGCGCCCTTTGCCTGCGGCCTGCTGCCTACTGCCTTTGCCTACTGCCTTTGCCTGCACTGCGATTATGGCGACACTACATGTTCTCGCGTTTGAGCCTGACGGTTGCCCGATAGAGTTCGCCACGTGGCTCGACGATCTCCAACTGTTTCTTCTGACTGATGCCAAAGACGGCATTTCACTGTTCGATTACGTGTCTGGCACTGCCATTGCTCCTGCTGACGGTGCTACCGCTCTCAAACGCTCACAGTGGTAGACTCACGATGCTGCTGCACGCCTAGCTATTCGAAATCATCTGCCGATCACTGAGCGCGCGCATTTCAGCCAGCACAAAACTGCTAAGGCACTGTACGACGCTGTAGTTGCGCGCTACTCCTCCCCGACCACTGCAGCCCTAGGTCGGCTCATGCTACCCTACCTGTTCCCAGACCTGTCCTCGTTTACCACTGCTGAGGACCTCATTTCTCACCTTCGCACTAGTGACACTCGCTTTCGTGCCGCCCTTCCAGCCGAGTTCTGCGCCGAGAACCCCCCCCCCCCCCCCCCGATGTACTTCACTCTCTATTTCCTCGTCACCCGCCTCCCTGACACTCTTAGCTCTATCAGGGACCACTTCCTAGCCCTAGACCCTACCACTCTCACTGTCGCCGACTTCGAGAAGCACCTCCTAGCAGCAGAGAAGAACATCCTCGCTGTAGGTGCTGCTCGTGGTACTCCTCGCACTCCCCTCTTTGATGGGTGCTCCCTCTCCCCTCTTACCCCCTCCTATGCCTCCGCAGCTGCTGCTGTCGACCTCCTTGGTGCTGAGAAGGTCGCAGCTGCTTCCGCTCCTAGTGGGAAGCGCAGCGGCTCCAGGGGAGGCACGGGTGGCACGGGTGGCAGACGTGGCGGTGGAGGGGGCGGTGGTGGAGGCGGCGGGGGAGGTGGAGGTGGTGGGGGTGGTCGTGGGGGTGGAGGTGGTGGTGTGGGCGGTGGTGGTGCCGGGAGCAGTGGCGTTGGCGGCGGCGGTGGTGGCGGAGGGGGGAGTGGTGGTGGCGGCGGTGGTGGGGGCTTGGGTGAGACCAGTGGTGGCCAGGGGCAGCAGCAGCGTCAGCGCCAGACCCCCACTTCCTAGCAGCTTCAGGACTGGTATGCTGGGCGTGGGGCGTCTGGGGGTCCTGGTCGCTGCCCCTATATCATTCGCGCAGGTCCCCGCACTGGTCGCCAGTGCACAGGGTTTCACACTGAGCAGCGCTGCTTCGCTCGGCTTAGCGACGCCTGGCGCGACGCCTGATGCTACTGAGTTCCCCAACTAGGCAGACCTGCTTAGGCGTGATGTACCTATCTTTGATCTTGACTATGACTTCTTGCTGCCATGTATGCATTCACTGTTAGTGCTGAGGGTGACTGCTACTTGTGTGTGCCGCCTGACCCCGGTATAGCCCCAGGT
The DNA here is from genome assembly GCA_947471745.1 of Closterium sp. Naga37s-1. Taxonomy (NCBI): domain Eukaryota; kingdom Viridiplantae; phylum Streptophyta; class Zygnematophyceae; order Desmidiales; family Closteriaceae; genus Closterium; species Closterium sp. Naga37s-1. The sequence continues at coordinate 1,246,214 of CANJKZ010000795.1, read as the reverse complement.
ATAGCGCCTGCAGCTCTAGGTGCTCGTGAGTCTGCTCCCCCTGGTACTGCGTCTGCACAAGCCTTGCACACCTTCACATTTGACTCTGGTGCTTCCCGCTGTTTCTTTCGCGACAACACCACAGTCACTCCCCTCCCTGCACCTGTCCCTGTCTCACTGGCTGACCCCTCTGGGGGCCCAGTGCTTGCACGTTCTTCCACTGTGCTTCCGTGTCCAGCGGTCCCGTCTGGTGAGCTGTCTGGTCTCCACCTCCCCCCTCGTTCTCTACGAACTTGGTGAGCAACTCCGTCCTTCAGGATCATTGGGTTGACACCTTTACTCCTGGAGGGCAGCGTGTGACGATCTGCACATGCTCTCGGACCGACCGCCACCTGGCCACGTTCACCCGTGAGCCTGGGTCCAGTCTGTACACCCTCACTACTGTGCCGCGCTCTACCCCTTTGTCTCCTCAGTTGTACGCGTCTGCTCAGGTAGCTACCCAGTGTGAGTGTCGTCGCCTGTCGCACCAGACTCTCCTGTGGCACCACCGCCTTGGTCACCCCTCCCTGCCTCGCCTTCGTGGCATACACTCTCACCTACTGGTCTTTGGTCTTCCCAGGTTTCTGCGTGCCCTCCCTCCCTCGCCTACACCCCCCTACATTCCTTGCGTCGAGGGACGGCAGCGTGCCGCTCCTCACTCCTCGTTTCCTCCCACAGAGGCCCCGCTGCAGACTCTCCACCTGGACGTGTGGGGCCCAGCCCGCGTCCAGGGACAGGGCCACGAGTGGTACTTCCTGCTGGTTGTCGACGACTACACGCGTTACACCACGGTCTTCCCCTTGCAGCACGAGGGGGAGGTCCCTGATGTTCTGATCCCCTGGATCCGCGCTGTTTGTCTCCAACTCCGCGAGCGGTTCCAGTCGGACTTTCCTGTCCTGCGTCTACACTCTGACAGAGGTGGTGAGTTCTCCTCCGACCTCTTGCGAGCCTACTGTGAAGAGCACGGCATCCGTCAGACGTTCACGCTTCCGGCCTCTCCGCAGCAGAATGGGGTTGCTGAGCGCCGCATTGGCTTAGTCATGGAGGTCGCTCGTACCTCCATGATCCATGCGACTGCCCCCCATTTTCTGTGGCTGTTTGCGGTCCGCTACGCCGCGCATCAGCTCAACCTCTGGCCTCGTGTCTCCGTGCCGGAGACTTCACCCACACTGCGTTGGACGAGAGAGGTTGGCGATGCGTTGCGTTTCCGAGTCTGGGGTGCCCGTTCCTTTGTTCGCGATACCACTGCGGACAAGCTCTTCCCTTGTGCCATTCCCTGCGTCTTCCTTGGCTTTGTCCCTGACGCGCCTGGCTAGCAGTTTTACGACCTCGCCTCGCGCCGTATCTTTGCGTCTCAGGACGTCACCTTCGACGAGTCAGTCCCCTTTTACCGTCTCTTTCCCTACCGCACTGCCCCTCGCCCCCCCCCGCCGCTCTTTCTCGCTCGAGGTCCTCCCCAGGTAGACCCCCTCCCCGCGCCAGGTCCTGCTCCTTCAGGTGTTTCTCAGGTAGACCCTCCCGTGCCTGCGCCTGTGGAGGTCACTGGTGACTCAGGTCCTGCTGGAGGTGGTCCTGCTCGGGGAGCTGTCTCTGCTGGTACTGAGCCTGGGGGTGCGGAGCCTGAGTGTGTGGAGCCTGGGGGTGCTGACCCTGAGGGTACGGAGCCTGGGGGTGCTGAGCCTGAGCGTGAGGAGCCTGGAGGTGCTGCGCCTGAGCGTGAGGAGGCTGGAGGTACTACGCCTGGGGGTGCTGCGTCTGGGGGTGCTGCGCGTGAGCGTGAGGAGCGTGGGGGTGCTGAGTCTGGGGGTGCGCTGCCTGAGGGTACTGAGACTGCTGGTGCGCGGTCTCCTTGGAGAGGACGCCTTCGTCCGCGTGCGCCTCTCTCCCCTCAGCAGCTGCACGAGTGGTACGCTAGCCGTCAAGGTTGCGCTGCTGGAGCTCGGGGCTCTGCAGCTGGGAGTGGTGCTGGTACTTTGTCTACACGAGGTGGTGGAGTCGCTGGTTCCAGAGGTGCTCGTACTGGAGGTACTGGAGCTGCTGGGGCTGTCGTTACTGAGTCTGGGGGTGCCGCTGCTGGAGACGCTGAGGCTGGAGACCCTGAGGCTGGAGGTGCCGATTCTGGGGGTGCTGCTGCTAGTGACGCTGGTACGGGAGGTGCTGGCGCTGGAGGTTCTGGAGCTGCTGGTGACGCTGATACTGGAGGTGCTGGCGCTGGAGGTTCAAGGGCCGCTGGTGATGCTGGTACTGGATGTGCTGGCGCTGGGGGTTCTGGAGCTGCTGGTGACGCTGGTACTGGTGGTGCTGGCGCTCGAGGAGCTGGAGCTGGAGGTTCTAGAGCTGCTGGAGGTGCTAGAGCTGCTGGTGGTGCTAGAGCTGCTGGTGCTGGTGGCGCTGCGAAGCCACGACTGTTCTTTGCTCCGCCGTCTCCGTCGTCTCTGCCACCGCGTGACTCCGTGCTTCGCCAGGTTCTTATCCTCCTGTCGTCTACTGGTCTTCCGTTACAGCCTGGCTCACCACTGCCTGCTCCCTCTCCTTACACTGGGCAGCCAGGAGGTCGTGAGCCTGCGTCGCGTCCTATCTCGCCTGTTCGCACTGTCCGCACTAGTCGTACTGGTAGTCGTGTTCCTCGTCCGCGTCCGCCGGCTGTCCCCGGCACACACCTCATGGCTCTCCGTCCTTCCTCTACTCCGCAGCGTGTTCCTCTGCCGCCTCCTCCTGCGTCTTCTCTGCTTGTTGCTGACCCTAAGTCTGACCGATTTCGTGCTGAGCACCCTACTGTCACGCGTCTGCTAGCCACTGTTGTCACTGACCGGTCGTTTGAGTCTGCTGCTGCGTCTGCCTTCGTCGCTGAGCTTGTTGACTTTGCTGCTGCCTGTCGTCTAGACTATGCCGCTAGTCTTGTTGCTGAGTCTGAGTCTGTCTGTCCTCCGTCCGTCGGGGGTGAGTGTGCTCTTGGCACAGACGTCCTTGAGGACAGGCAGGAGGACCTTGAGTGTCTTGCAGCCGCTGCGCCTCATCTCGTGTCCATGCTACTTGCCCCTGAGGGAGACTCGGATGCACCAGACATCCTGACTCCGCGTTCTTACGCTGAGGCGATCGCGGGTCCCTACTCCTCTCAGTGGCAGACAGCCATGGACGCACAGATGGCATCCTCGAAGTCCACAGGCACCTATGTCGACGAGGTTCCCCCTCCTGGGGCGAACATCGTCAGTGGCATGTGGAGTTTCAGGGTGAAGCGGCCGCCAGGTTCTCTGCCTGTCTTCAAGGCTCGTTACGTTGCTCGAGGCTGTCGACTTCTTCCAGACCTTCTCCCCCACCCCGAAGATGACCACTCTTCGGGTGCTGCTGCACGTTGCCGCTCAGCGTGACTACGAGCTTCACTCTCTTGACTTCAGCACAACTTTCTTACAGGGCAACCTACACGAGGAGATCTGGCAGCGTTGCCCACCTGGCTTCACTGGGTCGTTTCCTCCTGGTACCCAGTGGAGCCTCCGGCGGCTAGTCTACGGTCTCCGCCAGGCGCCGCGTGAGTGGCACGACACACTGAGGACGACACGTGCGGCTCTTGGGTTTGCTCCGTCGACTGCTGACCCGTCGGTGTTTCTGCGCACCGACACTTCGCTGCCTCCGTTCTACATCCTCGTGTACGTCGACGACTTGGTCTTTGCCACTGCTGACATTGAGGAACTCGCCCACGTGAAGTCGGAGCTGCAGAAGAGACACACGTGCACAGACCTGGGTGAGCTGCGCAGCTACCTTGGCTTGCAGATCACCCGGGACAGAGCACGGCGCACCATCACCCTGACTCAGTCACACATGGTGCAGCAGGTCCTTCAGCGCTTCGGCTTCACCTGGTCCTCAGCACAGGCCACTCCTCTGGCTACAGGTCACTTGCTCTCAGCTCCACCTTCGGACGAGTCCGTAGAGCCGAGTGGTCCTTACCCAGAGCTAGTGGGCTGCCTCATGTACGTCCTGACCTTGCGTACCCTCTTGGCCTTCTGGCTCGCTACGTGGCTCCTGGTCGGCACCGAAAGGTGCACATGGATGCTGCTAAGAGGGTACTACGCTACTTGTGCAGTACATCGGGCATGGGGCTCGTGCTTGGAGGACGCGGCGACGTTGTCCTCACTGGTCACTCAGACGCTTCTTGGGTTGACGATCAGGCTACGCAGCGGTCGTCGCAGGGTTACACCTTCAGTCTTGGCTCTAGCTCTGTTTCTTGGCGGTCTACACGCTCGTCTTCAGTTCTCAGCTCCAGTTGTGAGGCTGAGATCTACACCACAGCCATGGCTGCACAGGAGTTAAGCTGGCTCACCTACCTGCTGACCGACCTGGGAGACCAGCCTCGTTCTCCTCCAGTTCTGTACGTAGACAACAAGGCCGCCATTGCCTTGTGTTAGGAGCACAGACTGGAGCACAGAACGAAGCACATCGCTCTGCGTTACTTCCTTGCTCGAGAGTTGCAGCAGCGTGGTCAGCTTCGTCTTGCTTACGTGGCCACTCGGGCCAACACTGCTGATATATTCACCAAGGCACTTCCGTTTGGTGATCATCAGCGTTTCTGCACTTTGTTAGGCCTTGTGCCCACGTTTCCTCAGTTGGTGTAGACTTTGCTTGTAGTGTGATCTATATATATACCTGCGTGCTTGCTCTGGTAGGAAGAGATTACTGTGTTGTTGTTGTTGCATATATGCCTCTGCATGTGAACTGGCCTTGTAAGCCCTTTGCTTGTGCTCAGTGTGTGTGGTGACATTGTGATCCACCCTGAGCTTGCTTTGCTTCTCTTGACTGGTCTTGTGACCCTTTGCTCTCCCCCACTTTGCCTATGGGGGTGTGTTAAATTTTATGTATGATATATATGTTTAGGCTGTAGTGGGGTAGCCAATATGGGGTACAGCCCCTTTTAGGGTTTCATACTTGTACCCAACACTTTCCTAGTTCATTCATTCCTGCCTAGACGATCTAGAATTTGTGCCACCTCTTGTTGCATCACACCGGTAGTGTATCATTGCACTAGACATGTGGACAATCGTATACGACGAGCTACTCTGCCTCAACTGCCAACACAAGCAACCAACTTCAACCACATCCACCACAACGACGTCCAAAATGAAGCAACTTGCAGCTTCATCGACACGGCGCTACCGCCAACAAGTTTCATTCTTCGACGTCACCATCGACGCGACCAACACAACCCACACCAGGCTCGTCTCTCCACTGTCACATGTCCCATCGAAATGAAGCACGTTGCCTTGTGCTGCGATCAGAAATAGATCGTAACCAAGATCACCTCAGGAAGGTTCGCACACTTCTAGTCTAGTGGCGGTGGGTCCTTGACCTTAATAGCAGAGTGAATGTAAAATGCTTGAGATAATAAAAACATGCAAACACAACGATATAAATAAGAGTACAGGGGAGTACGAATCGACCTAGCCAGCCATGTACTCTAAGGGGTACATTCCCTTATTCAAATTCATTCCCAGTCGTGCGGTGCGTACAGTTACGAAACTGTTCCCGCCAGAATCCTTCTGCCTGCAGCTGCCCAATGCCATCTGCTCCGACGGTCCAGATGTATCTCAACCGTCTGACGTTTCGAGTCAATTCTGACTCTTCACATTCGTTCTCGATAATGCATGCTTCTTTAGCTGCGGTCGGGAGTGCACTGTAATCTTCATTCATTGCTATTCGTAACTGTTAGAATCTAGTGGCATGAATGAATTGACTAGATCAGGGTTTGGTACAAATATGAAACCCTAATGGGGTTGTACCCCATATTGGCTACCCCACTACAGCCTACACATATATGACATGCATATAGTTTGACACACCCCCATAGGCAAAGTGGGGGAACAAGGGGTCACAAGACCAGTCAAGAGAAGCAAAGCAAGCTCAGGGTGGATCACAACGTCACCACACACACTGAGCACAAGCAAAGGGCCACAAGGCCAGTTCACATGCAGAGGTATATATGCAACAACAACAACACAGTCATCTCTACCTACCAGGAGCAAGCATGCAGGTATATATATGTGTATAGATCACAGTACAGGCAGAGCCTACAGCAAGTGAGGAAACGTAGGCACAAGGCCCAACAAAGTACAAAAGCGCTGATGATCACCAGGCGGAAGTGCCTTGGTGAATATATCAGCAGTGTTGGCCTGAGTGGCCACGTGAGCAAGACGAAGCTGACCACGCTGCTGCAACTCTCGAGCAAGGAAGTAACGCAGAGCGATGTGCTTCGTTCTGTGCTCCAATCTGTGCTCCTAACACAAGGCAATGGCGGCCTTGTTGTCTACGTACAGCACTGGAGGAGAACGAGGCCGCTCTCCCAAGTCGGTCAGCAGGTAGGTAAGCCAGCGTAACTCCTGTGCAGCCATGGCTGTGGCGTAGATCTCAGCCTCACAACTGGAGCTGAGAACTGAAGACGAGCGTGTAGAACGCCAAGAAACTGAACCAGAGCCAAGGCTGAAGGTGTAACCCTGTGACGACCGCTGCGTAGCCTGGTCGTCAACCCAAGAAGTGTCTGAGTGCCCAGTGAGGACAACGTCGCTCCGTCCTCCAAGCACGAGCCCCATGCCCGATGTACTGCACAAGTAGCACAGTACCCTCTTAGCAGCATCCATGTGCACCTTTCGGTACCGACCAGGAGCCACGTAGCAAGCTAGAAGGCCAAGAGGGTACGCAAGGTCAGGACGAGTGCAGGTCATCAGGTACATGAGGCAGCCCACTAGCTCTGGGTAAGGACCAGTCGGCTCTACGGACTCGTCCGAAGGTGGAGCTGAGAGCGAGTGACCTGTAGCCAGAGGAGTGGCCTGTGCTGAGGACCAGGTGAAGCCGAAGTGCTGAAGGATCTGCTGCACCATGTGTGACTGAGTCAGTGTGATGGTGCGGCGTGCTCTGTCCCGGGTGATCTGCAAGCCAAGGTAGCTGCGCAGCTCACCCAGGTCTGTGCACGTGTGTCTCTTCTGCAGCTCCGACTTCACCAGGGCGAGAGCCTCAGTGTCAGCAGTGGCAAAGACCAAGTCGTCGACGTACCCGAGGATGTAGAACGGCGGCAGCGAAGTGTCGGTGCGCAGAAACAGCGACGGATCAGCAGTCGACGGAGCAAACCCAAGAGCCGCAAGTGTCGTCCTCGGTGTGTCGTGCCACTCACGCGGCGCCTGGCGGAGACCGTAGACTGGCCGCCGGAGGCTCCACTGGGTACCAGGAGGGAACGACCCAGTGAAGCCAGGTGGGCGCCGCAGCCAGATCTCCTCGTGCAGGCTGCCCTGTAAGAAGGCTGTGCTGAAGTCAAGAGAGTGAAGCTCGTAGTCACGCTGAGCGGCAACGTGCAGCAGCACCCAAAGAGTGGTCATCTTCGGGGTGGGGGAGAAGGTCTGGAAGAAGTCGACAGCCTCGAGCAACGTAACGAGCCTTGAAGACAGGCAGAGAACCTGGCGGTCGCTTCACCCTGAAACTCCACATGCCATCGACGATGTTCGCCCCAGGAGGGGGAACCTCGTCGACATAGGTGCCTGTGGACTTCCAGGATGCCATCTCTGCGTCCATGGCTGTCTGCCACTGAGAGGAGTAGGGACCCGCGATCGCCTCAGCGTAAGAACGCGGAGTCAGGATGTCTGGTGCATCCGGGTCTCCCTCAGGGGCAAGTAGCATGGACACGAGATGAGGCGCAGCGGCTGCAAGACACTCAAGGTCCTCCTGCCTGTCCTCAAGGACGTCCGTGCCAAGAGCACACTCACCCTCGACGGACGGAGGACAGACAGACTCAGACTCAGCAACAAGACTAGCGGCGTAGTCTAGATGACAGGCAGCAGCAAAGTCAACAAGCTCAGCGACTAAGGCAGATGCAGCAGCAGACTCAAACGACGGGTCAGTGACAACGGTGGCTAGCAGACGCGTGACAGTAGGGTGGTAAGCACGAGCGCGGTCAGACTCAGGCTCTGGAACGGAAGGCAGAGAAGACGCAGGAGGGTACGGCAGGGGAACACGCTGCGGAGTAGAGGAAGGACGCAGGGCCATGAGGTGTGTGCCGGGGACAGCCGGCGGACGCGGACGAGGAACACGACGACCAGTACGACCAGTGCGGACAGTGCGAACAGGCGAGACATGACGAGACGCAGGCTCACGACGCTCAGCAAGACCGCATGTCAGCTCAGTGTAAGGAGAAGGAGCAGGCAGCTGTAAGCCAGGCTGTAGCGGAAGACCAGTAGAAGACAGGAGGCTAAGAACCTGGCGAAGCACGGAGCCAGGCGGTGGCAGAGACGAAGGTGACGGCGGAGCGAAGAACAGTCGTGGCGGTGCAGTGCCACCAGCATCAGTAGCTCCAACACTTTCTGAAGCTCCAGAACCTCCAGTGCCAGCACCACCAGCGCCAACACCTCCAACAGCTCCAGAACCTCCAGCGCCAGCACCCGCAGCAGCTCTAGAATCTCCAGCTCCAGCGCCACCAGCGCCAGCACCTCCAACAGCTCCAGAACCTCCAGCGCCTGCACCCGCAGCAACTCCAGAACCTCAAGCTCCAGCGCCACCAGCGCCAGCACCTCAATCAGCTCTAGAACCTCCAGCGCCATTACCCGCAGCAGCTCCAGAACCTCCAGCTCCAGCGCCACCAGCCGTAGCACCCCCAGAACCGGCACCTCCAGCTCCAGGGCCTCCAACCTCAGAGTCGACAGCAGCACCTCCAGGTCCAGCAGGACCTCCAGTCCCAGCAGCTCTAGTACCTCCAGTACGAGCACCTGCGGGACCAGCTGCTTCAGGAACTCCAGTAGAAACAACTCCAGTCGCAGATTCACCAGCCCCAGCGCCTCCCGCAGCAGGGCCCCTAGCTCCAGCAGCGCGACTCTGACGGCTAACGTACCATTCACGCAGCTGCTGAGGGGAGAGAGGGAGACGCCGACGAGAGTGCAGCGGCGAGGCACCAGCGGAGCGACTACGGAGACGGCCGCTCCAGGGAGACTTCACACCAGACGCCTCAGCGCCCCCAGGTGCAGCACCCCCAGACTCAGTACCCCCAGGCTCAGCACCCCCAAACTCATCACGCCCAGGCGCAGCACTTCCAGGCTCCGCACCCCAGGCTCAGCACCCCCAGGCTCCGCACCCCTAGGCTCAGCACCCCCAGAAGCAGCACCCCGAGCAGGACCACCCTCAGCAGGACCTGAGTCACCAGTGACCTCAACCGGCGCAGTCAAGGGAGGAGGGTCTACCTGAGACACACCTGAAGGAGCAGGACCGGGAGCGGGGAGGGGGTCTACCTGGGGAGCACCTGGAGCGAGGAAGAGCGGTGGGGGGGGGAGAGGGGCAGTGCGGTAGGGGAAGAGACGGTAAAAGGGAACCGACTCGTCGAACGTGACGTCCTGAGAGGGGAAGACACGGCGCGAGGTGGGGTGGTAAAACTGCCAACTAGGCGCGTCAGGGACAAAGCCAAGGAAAACACAAGGAACAGCGCGGGCGGAGAGCTTGTCCGCGGTGGTATCGCGGACAACGGCACGAGAACCCCAGACCCGGAACACTGACGCATCGCCAATCTCCCCCGTCCACCGCAGTGTGGGCGAGGTCTTCGGCAAGGAGACACGGGGCCAGAGGTTGAGCTGATGCGCGGCGTAGCGGACCGCAAACGGCCACAGAAAATGGGGGGGAGCCGCATGGACCATGGAGGTACGAGCGACCTCCACGACCAAGCCAATGCGGCGCTCAGCAACCCCATTCTGCTGCGGAGAGGCCAGAAGCGTGAACGTCTGGTGAATGCCCTCCCCACGACAAAAGCTTTGCAGAAGGTCGGAGGAAAACTCCCCACCTCTGTCAGAATGCAGACGCAGGACGGGAAACTCCGTCCCGAACCACTCGCGGAGCTGGAGACAGGCAGCGCGGATCCAAGGGATCAAAACATCAGGGAACTCACCCTTGGTGCGCAAGAGGAAGACCGTGGTGTAACGCGAGTAGTCGTCAACCACCAGGAGGAAGTGTCAGAATGAACAAGAGTGATTGAACTAGGAAAGAGTTGGGTACAAGTAGGAAACCCTAAACTTACTGTACCCCATAGTAGCTACCCCACTACAGCCTAAACAAACTGTAGCAGATATAACATTTGACAGGAAGTACCGCTCGCGGTCCTGCCCACTGACGTGGGCTGGGCCCCACACGTCCATGTGCAGGGTCTGCAGGGGAGCAGTTGTCGAGGGAAACGAGGAGGAGTGAGGAGCGGCGCACTGCCGCCCCTCGACACAGGGTAGACAGGGAGGAGCAGGCGAGGGTGGGAGGGGAGGGAGAACCCTGGGAAGACTAGAGACAAGGACACGGCGATGCATGCTACGAAGGCGCTGCACCGAGGGGTGACCAAGACGGTGGTGCCAAAGGAGGGTCTGGTGCGACAAAGCGCGACACGAGTAGGGGGGCGCTAGCTGACCTGACGCAGAAGTAGACGCAGCGACCTGAGGGGACACAGTAGTCAGTGTGTACAGGCTCGAGCCAGGCGCACGGGTAAACGTGGCCAGGTGCCGGCCCGTCCGGGAGCACGTACAGTGGGTCACGCGCTGACCTCCAGGAGTGAACTGGTCAACCCACTGGTCCTGGAGTTCAGCACCACTCACCAAGTTCGTAGAGAACGAGGGGAGGTGAAGACCTGACAGGGAGCCAGACGGGACCGCCGGACACGGTAGGACCGTGGAGGAGTGCGCAAGGATTGGACCCCCAGAGGGGTCTGCCAGGGAGACCGCAACCGGCCGACTGAGCAGCGTGAGGGTGGTGCTGTCGCGAAAGAAGGAGCGGGGAGCACCTGAGTCAAGTGTGAAGGTGTACAAGGCCTCAGCAGGCGCAGTACCAGAGAGAGCAGACTCACCAGCACCTGGAGCAGCAGCCTCACCAGCACCTAGAGCAGGGGACGCATTAGCACCTAGAGCAGCAGCCTCACCAGCACCTAGAGCAGCAGGCTCTATACCTGGGTCAGGCGGTACGCACAGGTAACAGGCACCGTCAGCACTAGTAGGCAATGCATACATGGCAGTGAGAATAGCACCATAGTCAAGAGAAAATATATCTACCCTCTGCCTAAGCAGCTCCAGCCAGGTGGGGAGCTCAGCCTCGTCGCCAAACTCGGTACGCCACGCGTCGCTCAGACGGGCGAAGCAGGGGGATCTTGTGTGACCAAGCGTCCCGCAAGCCTGACCAGCCCGATCACCTGTGCGAATGACGTACGGGCAGCGAACGGTACTCCGAGACCCTCTACTCTGATCGTACCACTCACGAAGCTGCTAGGGCGTAAGTGTCTTGCGCGGACGCCGCTGCAGCTGCAGCTGGCCACTGCCAGACGCTCCCGACTGACCAGCTCCAGGGCGACAGCCACGACGGCTACCGCCACAACCCCAACTAGCGTACCAGTCACAAAGCTGCTGGGGCGTGAGAGACTCGCGCGGACGTCACTGGAGCTGCATCTGGCCACCGCCAGTAGCAGCAGTAGCAGTAGTAGCAGTAGTAACAGCAGCAATAGCCTAGCAGCAGTAACAGAAGTAGCAGCAGTAGCAGCGCGGGCAGGGCAGGCGCGGCATGCAGGCAGGCAGGCAGGCAGGCAGGCAGATGGCGCAGCAGCGCGCTAACAAGGCAGGCGCGCGGGAAGCGCGGGTAGGGTAGGTGCTCACCAGCGGCGGGAAGGGCAGGCGCTCGCCGGGCGAGCAGGGCCGGCGCTCGGTGGGCGGCGGCAGGGTAGGCGCACGACGGCAGCGACGGCGGGGCCGCAACAGCGGCTGCAGAGTATGGCCGCGTCAGCTGCAGGGCTGGGGCCACGACAGCGGCAGGGCAGGGCCGCGGCAGCTGCTGCAGGGCGGGGCTGTGTCGGCGGCAGGGCAGGGCCAGGCGGGGCCGCGTCGGCGGCAGGGCGGGGCCGCGACAGCGGCAGGGCGGGGCCGCGTCGGCGGCAGGGCGGGGCCGCGACAACGGCAGGGAGGGGCCGCGTTGGCGGCAGGGCGGGGCCGCATCGGCTGCAGGGCGGAGCCGCGACAGCGGCAGGGAGGGGCCGCGTCGACGGCAGGGCGGGGCCGCGACAGCGGCGGGGAGGGGCCGCGTCGGCAGCAAGGCGGGGCCGCGACAGCGGCAGGGCGGGGCCGCGTCGGCAGCAGCGCGGGGCCGTGACAGCGGCAGGGCGGGGCTGCGTCAGCGGCAGGGCGGGGCCGCGACAGCGACCTGGCGGGGCCGCGTCGGCGACAGGGCGGGGCCACGACAGCGGCAGGGCGGGGCCGCTGCAGCGGCATTTGGTACAAATATGAAACCCTAATAGGGTTGTACCCCATATTGGCTACCCCACTACAGCCTACACATATATGACATGCCTATAGTTTGACAGTAACACCTTGCAAGGAACAGACAGCAAGCTTTCTCAATATGGAATTTTTTAAAAGTGTATACACTTTCCAAAAATATATATTGTCAACGCGCAGCTGCCTGTAACGCACCCACGTCTTCGTTTCAGAACTTCCGTTCCACTTCCCACCCACCCCCCCCATCGGTACTATCATGTGTAATTGATCGTTGGACGAGAATGTTGTAATTTCCCATTGAAATGAAGCACGTTGTTGGGCTGAGAAAAGCCCTTAGGATCTTTGCAGGACTAAATTCTGAGTAGGACAATGTAATAGCGGAAGCGTTTTAATGAAAGGTTTGTGAACCACCTTGCGCTGGTATGTGAGGGCAAAGTAGATTGATTAAAACAAAGAGATACAAGCTTTTATAAGAGTACAAGGGAATATGAAGGGTTATAACTAATAACTGTTTTGCTGTTGCGGTTCGATACAGTGACGACTCGGGCAACTGCTCAATAACGAGTCAGTTGTTTGTCCTTGCTGTCGCGCTGTACTTGTCAGGTCAAAGGTTGCTGACCTTTGACTTTCGCGTAACCTCCAGCAGTTGTTCAACCTCCGAGGGTTGACTCGTCGATGCTTCGCTGTGTTTCGCTTCGCTTATAACTTAGTGCTTCGACACGACAGAGGCGCTTAAGTTACTTGTTTCCAACACTCCCCTTCGCTTCTGGAGTGTCGCTGTTGGTGACGTGGCTCTGTCCAGTCAGCAGCATGCAATACTCAAACTTCTACCTTCCGAGTTTCTTGGTCAAGTAATCAGCTGCCATCTCGGACGTGGGACAGTAGGACAGCTCGAGTCTCCCCTTCTCGATCTCGTCCTTCACGAAGAAATATCGCAGGGCAATGTGCTTCGTCCTATTCGCGAATCCATTTTTGTTGGCTATGCGAATTGCCGACTGGTTGTCGCAGAACAAGGAGAAGCTGGGTAACTAAGCCAGCTTCGCTTCCTCCAGGGGTTCGCAAAGGTACAGTCCTTCCTTGGTGGCTGAGTAGAGTGCAATATAATCTGCTTCAGCTGAAGAGAGGGCGATTAACTCCTGCTTGCTTGACTGCCACGAGATGGGTCTGATAGGTTCGAGGCGATAGATGTAGCCGGTGCGCGAGCATCTGTTGTCGGAGTCGCCAGCGTGATCGGCGTCGACGAAGCCGATTAACTTAGGTGTCGAGGTTCCGTTCTTGTGATAGGTCAGGCCGATCGTCGGAGTGCTAACGAGGTAGTGAAGAGCGCGGTCGAGCTCTGCCATATGTACTGCCTCGGGCCTTTTGAGGTAGGTGGCGAGTTGACTCGCAGAGTACGATAGATCCGGACGGCAGGTGACGGCCGCAAAGAGGAGGCACCCCAGCTTTCCCTGGTAGTTGCGTATGTCTGTGGGCTTAAGGAGAGCGGAGATTTTCTTGTGATTTCCTGCGGTGTAGAGGTATGGCGTGGAGATGGTGATCGGGGTGAGTCCGAAGCGTTTGGCGATAGTGTCGGCATATTTCGCGGCGTTGAGATAGATCGCGCCTTCCTCTTCCTGGATGTTTAGGCCGAGGTATTGCGTGACGGTTGATGACACTGTGAGGGTGAGGTCCTGCTGCAGTTCCCCTTCGAACCAAGTAGTGATGCCGTCAGTCGAGCCGATGTAAAGCAGGTCGCTCACGTAGACGATCAGTAAGATGTAGTCGTCGCCTTTCGTGAGCCGATACATGCCCTGGTCGTGTGGTAGCTGTCGGAATCCGATGCGAGTGAGTCGAGCGTGTAGATACTGCTGCCACAGTCTTGGGGCCTGTTTGATTCCGTACATGGACTTCAGCAACTGACAGACTTGGTTGGGCTCTCCGTTGGAGCCATGTGGAAGTTCGACGAAGATTTCGGCGTCAACAGGTGCGTAGAGGAATGCGTTGGCGACGTCAATTTGCCGCAGCTTTTTCTTCTTCATGGCGGCGATCGCGAGAAGAATTCGAAGTGAAGTGTGTCGACTGACCGGGGCGAACGTTTCGGTGAAATCACGTCCGTGCTCTTGGTTTCACAAAGAAGACCCATTTTCCGGTGAGTACCCTTTTGTTGCGTGCCACGCCGATGGGAACGACTTTCCAGGTGTTCCGTTCCTCCAGTGCTTTCAGCTCCTTGTCCATGGCTTCGCGCCATTTTTCCCTATGCTCCCCCCCCAGAGCCTGCTGAACTGTGGCAGGCTCCTTAGGAATCTCCGTCCCGTGGACCGCGGTGACGAGGCCGAGTATCTGGAGACCACTCTGTGTGTAGCGGGGGAGTGTTGTGTCCTCGGGATAAGCTGCTTCGTCTCCTGCTTCTGGGTCAGGTATGAAGTTGGGCCCTATGCGTTCTGCTTCGTTGGTGTTGACTTCTGCAGGTGTAACGTAACCGTTGTCGGCGAAGTGTCAAATACTTCGGCGTTGGCGTTGTCGCGAGGATTTTCGTCATCCATTGGGACGTCGACGGAGCAGTAAGGGAGAGGTCCGGCTTCCTCCGAGGCTGCATCCACGTTCTGCTCGTCTTGGTCAGCTTCGTCTGCTGCCGAGGCGAAGGCTCGGTCACCACGGAATCCACCTGTGGGGTCCCGATCTTCTTCCAGGTTGGCAAGGTACGTCGGAAGGGTGAGTCGTTCGTAGAAAATGACATCACGTGCTGCTACTGTTTCCTTGGAGTGGACGTCGAAAATCTTCCACGCGTTGTAATTTCTTTCGATGCCCAGGTGTAGCCCCCACTGTGCGCGTTGGGAGAATCGGCCGGCTCGTGCAGATGGGGGTCGGTACTGTACCATGCAGCCGAAAACTCTTAACATTTTTGTGCTGCCCTGTTTTCCTGTCCACAGCAGGTGTGGTGATGCGTTGTTCGGGAGCGATGATGACGAGAGCAAGTTGTGCAGCATGACAGCGTGGTCCATTGCTTCGGGCCACTGGTGGTTGGGTAGTCGCATGCCACGTAGCAGCTTGCGCATGGTGTTCTGAAGAGTTCTGTTCATCCTTTCTGCTACGCCTTGCTGCTGGTGAGCGTAGGGAAGAGAGATGAGCCTCTTGATCCCTCTTTCTGCCAAGTACTGCTTGAACCTCTGTGAGGTGTATTCTCCTCCTCTGTCTGACTAGAAGCTTTTTAGTTTGACGCCCGATTCTCGTTCTGCCGCTGGGAGCCAAGCGACGAAGGCCTCGAAGGCCATGTCCTTGCTCGGAAGTTTGAGATGCCAAACGTAACGTGTGGCGGCATCGATGAACGTGATGGTGTAGCTGTATGCTCCTTGTCCAGGTTTGCGGTTGTACAGGATGTCGCTGTAAACTTTCTCGAGTGGTGCGTTAGCTGGTGCGCTGGGGTTGTGGTGAGAAGCGAACGGCCGATGTGGTAGATCAGCTTCGGGGCAGGTAAATCATGTTCCGCGAGCTCGTCGAAGTTCGCTTCCGTCGGTTAGGAGCAGTGAGTCTTTGTCGAGCACTCCTGCTCTGATTGTGTTATTTAACACTGTGTTGCTTGGATGTCCCATTCGTGCGTGCCAGATGTCTTCGCCAGCTCGATGTCCGGGTGAGCGACGATACAAGTCGGAGTTGGAGTAGAAGCTTGCAGTGAAGTTTGCGCTTCGATGTACTTCTCGTGGTGTTGGGTTCAGCTGCTGCACAGGAGTCGGTGGAGTGTCGTCGTTGATTGGAGCCGGTGCAGTAGAAGGACCCGCGATTGGTGCCGATGCTGTCTCTGCTGCTGCCGATGTTGTCTCTTCTGCTGCCAATGTTGTCTCTGCTGCTGCCGATGTTGTCTCTGCTGCTGCCGATGTTGTCTCTGCTGCTGCCGATTGAATTGTTGCTAATGCTCTTGTTCGTTCTGCCTCAGGGATGGTGTGCGAATACCAGAAACCTTCGGGGCTGAAGTCAGGATCGAGATCCGGTGGGTGCGTCCAGGAGGTGAAGGTGACGATTCCGTCGCTGTCGGCGGTGCCTAGATCTGGAACGAAGTCGAGGACGAACATGTTGTTCTTCAGCACGGCCTTGCCGATGTAGAGGCCTCCTCTCCCGTGGTACAGCTTGAACTCCTGTGTTGTGCTGTCTACTTCGAGGTGGATACCTTTCGCCATCAGCTGACTGACATTTAGTAAGCTGTAGCCGAGTCCCTCCGCAATTAAAACCTTTGACATTTGTAGTATGACGTTTGTCTCTCGTGTCTGAAGTTGCACTACGCCTTGTCGTTGTGTGCGCAGGTTCTGATTGTTGGCGACGGTGATGACGACTTCGCGCTGAAGTTGGTGTTCGCGTTGAACGAAACGACCCGAGGAGCACATATGTTGCCCGCAGCAACTGTCCAAGAACCAGGTGTCCTTCCCGGATGGTTCGCTTTGGGCGATAGCTGCGTATGTCGGGTTCGGTTGAAGTGACTCGCGCCATGGAGTACTTTTGTCGAGTTATTCTTCTGGTGAGAAGTGCGGCGGTGACTCGATGATGCAGGAGTCGGTCAGTCTTGCCATGCAGCTGACGATGTTTCTTGTTCCTTGCGCAGGTTGTCCCGTCGACGTTGTTGAGGCTTGTACTTGAGTGGTGGGATTCGCTTGCGTTGAGGTGACTTGACTGCTTGAAGGGCGAAGTTGCCGCTGTGTTGGTGTTGTATGCTGTCGGTTAGGGCAGTGTGTGCGGGGGTGTCCAGACGTCTTGCAGAGATGACAAAACGGAGGTACGGGTTTTGGTTGATGCCGGTTGTTGTTGTTGTTATAGCGCCGTTGAGTGTGGAACGCAAATTCGGGTACTGACGTTTTCTTCTTGTGCCGCTTCTCTTGCAGGTCCATGTCTTGCTGCTCAGCGTGAATTTCGGCGCAGAGTGCGGCTTCAGAGATCTTCCCGTGAGCTTGGAGTATGGCGCGAGTGGAGCGCCAATGAGGACCAAGACTGCCAATGACGACTGTGACAAAGGTGTCTTCCGATATCGACCCTCCGCATCGAAGGAGTTTGTCGCAAAATTCGTGATAGCGGCTGATATACGCCATCCCCTTTTCACCTGTTTTCATTTCCACTGTTGTCAGTTGTGCCATTAACCGACTCTGATTGACGCTGTCTGTTGCCTGATACAGGTTCTTCAGGTGGTTGTACGCAAGCTCGGCAGAGTTCCCGTATCCTCGGTAAGACCGAATGTTATGCTGCTGGTTCGGTGTGACGTTGCGCAGTAGGATTGTATACGACATCATGGACTGATATGTATACTGCTGCTTGTCGTATTGCGTCCCGTATGTTGGGTATGGCAGGGACCCGTCGAAGAAGCCAAGAATCTGCGCGCCTTCCATCATCAGCTCGAATTCGAATGACCAGGTAAAGAAGTCATTTCCATCGAACGGTCTTGACGTCTGCAATTTTAAGAGGTGTGCAAACTTCGACTGAACTTGAAGTGCATCTAATGTCTTCTCTTGCTCAGGTGAAGGCTGCTGGCGCGGCATGAAGCTGACGGAACCGCGCTGAGGTTCGTACGGGGCGAAGGTAGGTTGTTGTAGCTGATTTCCTCGTGCGTAGGATGAACCGTCGAGGCTCATCGGTGTTGCGTTGTTGTTGGTTCTGTTGTTTGACTGCGCAAGTGCCCCTTGCTGGTGTTGTTCGTAGAAGGACAGAAGGAGAAGAATTTCTCCATCATGTCTGAGTCGAAGCCCGCGACTTGATTTGCGGGAGTTTCGGTAGACCCCGCTGCCGGTCTTGTTGCTGTGCCTTCCTCTGTCTGTAGGCCAGAGGCAGAAGGTGGAGTGGGAGTAGTACCGGGAGAGCCGTTAGAGGAGCTTCTCTCCTTCTGCGTTGCCATGCCTTGTGATATTGTCGAAGTCTTGATTGTAGTTGAATTTGTCTTGATAGCTCTCATACCATGTTCGGCTGAGAAAAGCCCTTAGGATCTTTGCAGGACTAAACTCTGAGTAGAACAATGTAATAGCGGGAGCGTTTAGTGATAAGTTTGTGAACCACCTTGCGCTGGTATGTGAGGGCAAAGTAGATTGATTAAAACAAAGAGATACAAGCTTTTATAAGAGTACAAGGGAATATGAAGGGTTATAACTAATAACTGTTTTGCTGTTGCTGTTGCGGTTCGATACAGTGACGACTCGGGCAACTGCTCAATAACGAGTCAGTTGTTTGTCCTCGCTGTCGCGCTGTACTTGTCAGGTCAAAGGTCGCCGACCTTTGACTTTCACGTAACCTCCAGCAGTTGTTCAACCTCCGAGGGTTGACTCGCCGATGCTTCGCTGTGTTTCGCTTCGCTTATAACTTAGTGTTTCGACACGACAGAGGCGCTTAAGTTACTTGTTTCCAACACACGTTGCCTTGCAAGGAACAGAAAGCAAGCTTTCTCAATATTTTCTATCTTCCCTACTTACTATTCGCAGCTGACTGCTAGGGCGCATTCCTGTGTGGACACAAATGTCTCAATCGCTTTGAGACACCCAAAAACAACGTAGACCGTAGTGTGTCTCAAACGCGAGTCGCGTGTCAGCGACCATTACTATATTTTTCATTGGTCAGCGTGAAACGCGCTGACGTCGCTATCAAATTGTAAACAGACTCGTCATTTATATAAAATCGCACGCGGCCCCAAATGTCAATGCACCTGGTCTACCTGCGATGCCAATTTCGAGTGGGGAAAAATACCGCGCGTCGAAACCACACCCCTGCTAATCGGTTGAAGGAACGGGGGTACAGTCATCCGTGTCACCCAATCAAATGCGTTCGTCAGTGCATCTCGCCAGGTCGCATAGTTTCGCGATACATTCAGTTTTTGTGACGCGACATTGACGCGACTCGGGAAAATGGGGATTGAGACACAAATGTCGTCACAGGAATGCACCCTTAGTGTAGACTTTGAAACTGCAAACAGATGCATAATGACCAACTCACATTCTTACAGCTTGGTGTACAATTTCCGTCTGATATAACGTCATTAGTCTGCTAATTGAGATACACAGTAGGTGCAGCTGGTTTGGAATAGTGTAGTCGTAGTCGTATATAACTAACACCAAAGCCTGTTATGGGAACGAATTTAGCGTGTGCGGCCCTTGTTATGCACTTTCGAGCTGCCCCATTATTGGAACAAAACGGTACGGTAACAAACCTATCTGTACCGCAAATCACCCAACAGACTGCTCGCGAATCCTCCCAGACTCATTCGGCGTCTGTCGCGGTGCGCTGACGGCTTCCCTTCCTGCGCAGTCGACACCTCGACTGCTTTTTCCGCGCGCTGCTCCGCTTTCGGTTGCGCGCGCCGGCGCCAGGAGCCTCCCCGCGACTTGCTCGTTTCTTCTTTGGCGCACGGCCCATTTTGGGTTGGCTCTAGGGCGGACAGCGGGACATCAGGTGGAGCGGGAACGGGCGGAAGTTGGTCGAAGGGACCCGCGGCATTGGTCCAGGGAGAGCGCAGGCGGGCAGAAGCTTCGGGGCTGGAGGGGGAAGCGGACGATGCGGAAGCAGGGGACGATGAGCGGGAAGAGCCTGTTTCCAAGGATGAATCGCAGAAAGGGGACGTGGTGGCGATAGAGTTGGAGGACGAGAAGACGGACGGCACGATGAACGACGACGATGACGTGGAGCGAATGCAGCCGTTGGATGAGGGTTCCGTTGCCGCACGCGAGGGCAGCGACGGATTCGCGAGCCAATCGCATTCGTCGGACGCCGAAACGAGATCTCTCTGCGACAGCCGTTGAATTCGCAGGCTCGACTGACTGCGCAAATCCGGTTGACTCGCATGACTGAGTTGACTGGCAGGCCAACGCACACCGCGCAGCTCTGCGGCGCAGCGATCCTCGTGCCCCTGCCCGTATCGCAGCTCCCGAGTCGTTTGAAATGATCGCCGCCCCGCAGTAGCTGCGCGTCGGGTCTCGCCGCCGCCACGAGGCAATTCGGACACATCGCGGGGCAGCGGCTCGGCGCAGGCGGCGTCCGGAGTCCCGCGGGGGTGACCAGGCGCGCGGAAAGAGCCGCTGCGGCGGCGGGAAAGAGGGCGGGCGGGGCTTCCGGTGCCACTTGCACTGGGGGTGTAGAAGATCATATCTACCCGCCACGACGCGCAGCGCGCCGATGCTGATGACACCGACGGCACGTCGATGGACCTCCGGCGATACGCGCTGTCGACTCTCGGCGGCGCGAAAGGCTCGTACGCCCTCCGCCCGTCACCACTGCTACCGCCGCCGCCGCCGGTGCTGCTATTACTGTTGCGAGCTGTGTTCGTCGCGCGCAATCTTTCGCACGGCGCGTGCTGCTTCGCGCCTGATGATGATAGAGTTCGTGCCAACCCGTTGTCCCTCTTACTGTAGGGTTCGTATGCGGGCACCTCAAAGCTCAAATCGGTGTCCTTCTCAGAATACGCTGCGTATTTCTCGATAGTAGACTCCTCGGCGCACTGCATAGTTGATTCCATCATGTCGACGAAGATGCGACACTTGACGGCGCTGAGCTGCCGCTGCGACTCGAGAAGAGCCAGTTTGCCCTCCAGCGCCGCCATTTCCACGTCAGCGAGTACACGGCTGCAACTTGGCCGGCGGTCTAGTGCTGGCATGGCGGCGAGATTCGCGTCGGAATTAGTGCTGGAGCGTGAGATGTCGGGACATGCGGCGGATGTTGAGTAGTCAGAGAATGCGGTCTGTGCACCGGATATTGCGGGTTGTGCTCTAGGATGTGCGGGTTCGAAAATACGGCTATCGCTGGCGGGTCTGGCTGGATGGAGTAATGGGGGAGCTTGAAACCTCGAATCCATGATTGTGAACAAACCTGACCACCTTTAGCGGGCCCTAATGTAGCGGGTCCGCACTCGTTTAGCGGGTTAGTTTCTTCCTATTGCGGTAATTCCACTCTAAAGAATAGTTCGTAGAAGTTGCGGACGTCTGTATACGTTTGAACTACGGGCTTCAGGATAAGTCTCTAACAACGCAAAGGACACCCAACTGGAATCTCATTGCAGGGAATATCGTAGTAAGCGGTAGGTTCCGATCAGTTGTGTCAAAGCAGTCAGTGGCAGACAGCAGCAAACAATACATGGAAGGGAGGAATGGGGGAAGGGGAATGAATGGGAGAATGGGGATCTGCTGGATGGAAGGTAGAGCGGACAGAGCGATTAGGATTCGGTGGGGGGGGGGCGGGAGAATTGGGTTGGGGGGGGGGACCAAGAGAGGGAGGAAGGGGGGGAACAAGGAGGTGTGGGAAGATTGTGGACATAGGGTTTTGTTGCCTCAGATCTCGCGTCGCGCTCACTGAGAAAGATTTCCGCGTCGGATGTCCAGAGGTTTTCCTCGCCCCCCCTCCCGCTGCCTTCGGTGAACCAGTCAGGTGATCTCGTGAGCGTGGTGCGAATCCAAGCGCTTTCACGTCGACCGTCCGTCGCCGGAATCCCCTCATGCTGAACGTCAAGCGAGATTCTTCCCACAGCCTATCGTGTCCTAGCCAACTGCCTCGGTCGACTTTCCCTCCATTTCCATCCAGTCATTTGAGTTCGTTGGGCATTCCCGCATGCTTGGTGTTGATTAACTGTCAACACGTGATTCCCTCACTCCCCCAGTGACTGGCTCGACACCCAGATAGTTCTTTATTTTGTCAGTGTATGCTTTCCCTACCTACACTGACCATGAGGAGAACAGCCTGTATTTATTGCCACTAGGTTGTGCGCACCGGTTCAGGCTGAAAACCCTTGCGTTTCACACAAAATGCGCGGCTTTTAGTCCATTCCTCAGGATCTTAAGTAAGCAACCAGATGTAGATTTGTGATCTTCAGAATATCTTACATAAGAAGCCAGATGCTGGGTTGTGGTTTCTAGTTCCAGTAGTGCGGTAGCGCAGGCAGAGAAACTAGTTTCTGCCCAAGCTATTATATATACGTAACCAAGACGGTCTATCATAATGACAACTTAACTGTTTGCACGTGTTGGCCCCCTCGAAAGCCCCTTAGGACCTAAAATAGAAACGCACGGGCAGCTCCAGGGCCGCTCATTTTATGTAAGCAGAATCAAAAACTGGCTAAATTGAACAGCATTCCCATCAGATTGGGAGAAGCCACGTAGCAGCGACTGCTCCCAGCTTTTGCTCCATCATAAGTTCCAGGGAGCAGCCCTGCATTCGAGCGCCTCAAATTCCGTCCGCACATTTGCCTAAATCACATCATTGTCCCGCCACAATCTGTACAGCGTGCGTACGAAGGTTCTGCACATGACATGTACACAGAGAATTTATCGGACACGTGTGTGCTGCCTTCTCCAGGCCATTCGACCTACAAGTTATTGATTGCGTTTACACGTAGGAGTTGAATGGGCCACTTGTTCAGGAAAAGGGCTATTGCTGCTCGAAAAGCGCCAGAATATCTCAAGAACCACAACATATCATTGCCGATTAGGTTCCCACCATTCACCACCGCTTTGTTTCCACTTCATCATAAGCTTGATCAAGTGTATCATTTTTCTTAGCATAAGTGAGAACAGTGAGGTATTGTAAGGAATTTTCTCGGCATTCCTTACGGAGCCCGACTACATCGCGTACAGCAACAGCCGTTGTTCGCCCGTTACTGCTAACGGGACTTCGCCAAATTCGCGCGCACTGTTTTGCCAAACCTCGCACTGCTGGCCCGGCCGTGTCGGCCTACGCTTCGGGGCTAGCCCGAGCCTCGCTGCTAGCGTAGCACTAGCTAGCTCGCACGCACCGCGTTACCGTTTGCATGTTCGCGTATAAATGTTCGCTCACGCCTTCGCTCACATCTTTGTACTCGTTTGACACCTTAGTGCAATTCTCGCTACTTCGATTCATTGCACCCGTAACACTTGGTATTCAGAGCCCCTTTCTTTCGGACCGCGCATCTCCGCACCCCAGGAAATCAACTTTTGATTTTTCACTCGAAGGGACTCACGCACCTTAGCACCTAGGAGCCGCTGTCCTCGCGTTCTCTCGTAAATGCGTGCAGCCACGACTGCGCCTAAACTAAGACGAGCCGACACCCTTCGAAATGGCCGAGCACATTGATATCACGACGCTCACGCAGGAGCACTTGAACGATCTGCTGCGGCAAATCCGCGAGAGCGCCAAGGAAATCGCGACGCTGACGGCAGAACGCCCGTCCTTGCAAAATGACCTCACACGAGCACAACAGGCACAATCTCAAGCACCTGGCACTCCGGAACAGCCCGCACCACAGGCATCACAACACGGAAGCGTGGGGCAACCCGCGAGCGCGGCCAGTGATGGCGTCGTCCGCCCCGACGGAGATGACGACCACGGCACGACACACCCCGAAGCGACGAATGCGGCCCGAAGCCAGCCACGCGTCACAATTTCGGCACCAACCGACGGTTCGGCACTACCGTCACCGATGCCGCTTAAGCCGCAGCGTCCGCCATGCTTCGATCCCAGCCAGAGGGGTGGTCCTACCGTTCAGGCGTGGTTGTTCACGATGAACGTGTTTTTCGACGCCAACTACGTCTCGGAGGATACGGCGAAAATCCGCTACGCCGTGTCGTTGCTGCGAGGACCTGCCATGGATTGGTGGCGCGTCATCGTCACGAAGCCGTTAGACTACGCGACTCTACCGACACGGGAAGGACAAACCGGACCCTGGGCGCCGTCGTATTTCGTGGAGGTGCCCCAGTATCGCACGTGGGACGCGTGGCGCGCAGGTCTGCGCGCTCGTTTCGAGCCAATCGCGGCTTCGATCGCGGTGCGTCAGAAGCTCCGCACTTGGCGCCAACTCGGTTCCGTCCAAGACTATACGAGCGGATTTCTGGCGCTATGCGAGCAGGTGGGATATATGCACGAGAGCGAGCGCATCAACCGCTACATCGGCGGCCTGAAGCAGGACATCGCTCAGGAAATCCAGCTTCGCGGCGTCACCGACTTTCAAGAAATTCTCGCCATGGCGGAGAAACTCGATTTCTTCCGCGGACCGAGACCGGGGTCCTACGGAAGCAGCCATTGGGGACATCGGCCTCGTGGGACGAACGAGGGCGCCACGATACGTGTCGTCGTCGCAAATGCCGCTGCCGCACCGTTCAAAGGGCGCTGCTTTGCGTGCAATCGGCCGGGACATCGCAAGAGCGAATGCCCGGAAAACGCTAAGGGAAAGGGGGAAGTTGAGCAGCAGAAACAGACCAAGCATCAAGGAAACGCTGGGAGTCAGTAGCAGACGGGCCCTCTACTGACAGGTCACGCCGCTCGCCCGACCCAACCGACCTTTACCGAGTGATTGTGCCGTTTCACGCAATCGACCACACCCGGCCGAATAAGGAGGGGACTACGGTAGACAGCCCCATACTGCTTAGTGGGAAAATTGGGACGGACTTAATAAAAATCTTCGTAGACGGGGGAGCCAGCCACAGCCTCATCAACACTTCCACAGCACGAAAACTGCGACTGCCACTGGACAGATGTTTACCTGAGATCGACGCAAGGCTGGTAGACGGCACGCCGCTGGCGATACGGGAACGCGTAGACCGGGTTCGGATTCGATGTGGGGGTAACTTCACGTTTAGCCAGGAAATGCTCGCAACGACCCTTGACGGAACCGATATTTTACTCGGGCGTTATTGGCTGCGACGACACAATCCGCAAATCGACTGGACGACGGGTGACTGCACTGTGCGAGTGAACGGTAACAACATCGCGTTACCTCGCTGGGGCTCGCCTGAGTCTTCGTCGGTGCGTGTCAACGCGATCACGATGAAACGCGCCGTAGCGGCAGGAGCTGACGTGTACGCGGTCGACATTCGGGAAGCCGAGGCAGCAGACAAAGGAGGGGATTTACAGAAACTGCTGGCCGACGTACCGAGTGATCTGGCAGCACTGTTGAAGCGGTACAGCGACATTTTCCCGGACGATTTACCGATGGGACTGCCATCTCAGCGACCGCATGGCCACAGGATAGAGTTAGAACCAGGGGCACAGCCAACAGTACAGCGACAGTTCCGACTGACCCAGCCCGAACTGGACGAACTGAGGAAGCAGCTCGATTACCTGCTCGAGAAGGAATTTATTCGCCCTAGTTCGTCGCCTTTCGCAACACCGATACTGTTCACACCGAAAAAAGACAGGGGATTTCGCATGTGCATAGATTACAGAGCACTGAACAGGGTTACCATCAAATCCCGTTACCCCATCCCGCGAGTCGACGAATTGATCGACCAGCTGCGCACAGCCCGGGTTTTCTCGAAAATCGACCTCTGAGGGGGTTACCACCAGAATCGCGTCAATCCGCCCGACTGCCCTAAGACCGCATTTTGCACACGCTACGGATCCTTCGAATACACCGTCATGCCCTTCGCACTGACCAACGCCCCCGCCACTTTTCAAATGACCATGAACGAAGCTTTCCGCCCGCTCTTAGATAAGTGCGTCATAGCATGCCTCGACGACATACTGATTTACAGCCCTGACAGAGCACTGATAAGAAACGAGGAATGAAATGACTAAGTGAAAGTTGGGTACAAGAAGCAAACCCTAGAAAACTGTACCCCATATGTGCTACCCCACTATAGCCTACAGTAGCTATGTCATATAAATCTGACACACCCCCATAGGCAAAGTGGGGGAGAACAAGGGGTCACAAGACCAGTCAAGCAAAGCAAAGCAAAAACAAGCTCAGGGTGGATCACAAAGTCACCACACATTCCGAGCACAAGTTCAAGGCCACAAGGCCAGTTCACAAGCAGGAGTACACATATATATAAAAAGGCTAGACAAACAAGAGCAGGTATATATATATATGTAACAGTACAAGCAAGGTCAAGAGGTGAGCAAGTGAGGCAAGGTAGGCACAAGGCCCAGCTGAGTACAGAAGCGCTGATGGTCACAAGGCGCAAGCGCCTTGGTGAAGATATCAGCAGTGTTGGCCTCAGAGGCCACGTACGCAAGACGCAGCTGACCACGCTGCTGCAGCTCACGAGCAAGAAAGTAGCGGAGAGCAATGTGCTTCGTTCTGTGCTCCAGTCGCTGCTCCCGACACAAGGCCAGCATGGCCTTGTTGTCTACGTACAGCACTGGAGGAGAACGAGGCGGCTCTCCGAGGTCAGTCAGCAGGTAGGTGAGCCAGCGAAGCTCCTGTGCAGCCATGGCTCCTGCGTAGATCTCAGCCTCACAACTGGAGCCGAGAACAGAAGACGAGCGAGTAGCCCGCCACGAAACAGAGCCGGAACCAAGGCTGAAGGTGTAACCCTGTGACGACCGCTGCGTAGCCTGGTCGTCAGCCCAAGAAGCGTCTGCGTGCCCAGTAAGGACCACTGGACTCTGCCCTCCAAGCACAAGCCCCATGCCCGACGTACTGCACAAGTAGCGCAACACCCTCTTCGCTGCAGCCATGTGCTCCGGTCTGTGTCTCCCAGGAGCAACATAGCGTGCGAGAATGCTAAGAGGGTATGCAAGGTCAGGTCGAGTGCAGGTCATCAGGTACATGAGGCAGCCAACAAGCTCTGGGTACGGGCCACTCGACTCTACGGACTCATCCGAAGGCAGAGCTGAGAGCGAGTGGCGAGTAGGCAGAGGAGTGGCCTGAGGCGAGGAGTACGTGAAGCCGAAGCGCTGAAGGACCTGCTGCACCATGTGTGACTGAGTCAGGGTAATGGTGTGGCGTGCTCTGTCCCGAGTGATCTGCAAGCCAAGGTAGCTGCGCAGTTCACCCAGGTCTGTGCACGTGTGTCTCTTCTGCAGCTCGGACTTCACGTGGGCGAGTCCAGCAGTGTCAGCTGTGGCAAAGACCAAGTCGTCGACGTACACGAGGATGTAGAACGGCGGCAAAGAAGTGTCGGTGCGCAGAAACAGCGACGGGTCGGCAGTAGAGGGAGCAAACCCAAGAGCCGCAAGTGTAGTCCTCAGTGTGTCGTGCCACTCACGCGGTGCCTGGCGGAGACCGTAGACTGGCCGCCGTAGGCTCCACTGGGTGCCAGGAGGAAAAGACCCAGTGAAACCAGGTGGGCGACGCAGCCAGATCTCCTCGTGCAGGCTGCCCTGCAAGAAAGCAGTGCTGAAGTCAAGAGAGTGTAGCTCGTAGTCACGGTGAGCAGCTACGTGCAGCAGTACCCGAAGAGTGGTCATCTTCGGGGTGGGAGAGAAGGTCTGAAAGTAGTCAACTCCCTGCCGCTGACTGAAGCCACGAGCCACGTAACGCGCCTTGAAGACAGGCGGAGAACCCGGCGGTCGCTTCACCCTGAAAATCCACATGCCACTGACGATGTTCGCCCCAGGAGGGGGAACAGCGTCAACGTAGGTGCCTGTGGACTTCCAGGAAGCCATCTCTGCGTCCATAGCTGCCTGCCACTGAGAGGAGTAGGGACCCTCTATCGCCTCCGCGTAAGAGCGCGGAGTCGGGATGTCAAGTGCATCCGGGTCTCCCTCAGGGGTAAGCAGTACGGACACGAGATGAGGTGAAGCAGCGGCCAAGCACTGGAACTCCTCCTGCCTGTCCTCAAGGACGTCCGTGCCAAGGGCACACTCACCCCCGACGGACGGAGGACAGACAGACTCAGACTCAGCAACAAGACTGGCGACGTAGTCTAGGCGACAGCGAGCAGCAAAGTCGACGAGCTCAGCAACTAGAGCAGACGCAGCAGTGGACTCAAAGGAAGGGTCAGTGACAACCGTAGCAAGGAGACGCGTGACAGTAGGACTGGCAGCGCGAAGAGAGTCCGACTCCGGGTCGGCAAGAGTAGGAAGAGAAGACTCAGGAGGAGAAGGCAAAGGGGCACGCAGAGGAGCAGTGGACGGACGCAGAGACATCCGGTGCGTGCCAGGGACTGGAGGAGGACGCTGACGCGAACCGCGACCACTAGTGCGAGCAGCACGGACAGGCGACGCAGGGCGAGACGCAGGCTCACGACGCTCAGCAAGACCTCCAGTAGGACCAGTGTAGGGAGTCGGAGCAGGCAGTGGGGAGGCCGGCTGTAACTGTAACTGCGACGGGACAGGCTGTGGACACTCTAAGGGAGGAGGAGGACCAGTAGAAGGCGGGAGACCAAGAACCTGCTGAAGGAGCGGAACGAAGTACGGCCGAGGCCGCGCGGCGACTCCAGACACAGGAGGGACAGCACCAGCACCCGCAGGGGCAGCACCAGCACCAGTAGCAGCTCCAGCTCCAGAACCCCCAGCAGCACCAGTAGTACCCCCAGTAGGACCGCCTCCAGGACCGACAGCAGTAGCCTCCGCGCCAACACCCGCAGCAACTCCAGCTCCAGAAGTACCCGCAGGTCCAGCAGCTCCAGTACTCCCAGTACGAGCACCTCCGGGACCCGTGGCACCAGCTCCCTCAGAAGCAACAGAACCTCCAGTACCCGCAGCACCTCCAGCTCCAGCAGCTCCAGCAGCTCGCCTCCAGCGCCGGGCAAACCACTCACGCAGCTCCTGGGGAGAGAGTGGCTCTCGGCGAGAGGGAGCACCCGGTGAACCGCCAGGCACAGCACCACCAGGCGTAGCACCCCCAGGCTCAGCACCTCCAGGCGTAGTATCCCCAGGCTCAGCACCCCCAGACGCAGCACCCCCAGGCTCAGCACCTCCAGGCGTAGTACCCCCAGGCTCAGCACCCCCAGTCGTAGTACCCCCAGACTCAGCACCCCCAGGCTCAGCACCCCCAGGCGTAGCACCCACACGCTCAGCACCCCCAGAGTCAGCACCCCCAGGCTCAGCACCCTCAGCAGCACCAGAGTCACCAGCAACCTCGACAGGCTCAACAGCGTCTACCTGGGACACACCTGAAGGGGCAGGACCCTGAGGGGGGAGGGGGTCTACCGGGGGGGGACCTGGTACAAGGAAGAGCGGTGGCGGGGGGAGGGACGGAGTGCGGTAGGGGAAGAGGCGGTAGTAGGGGACCGACTCGTCGAACGTGACCTCCTGGGAGGACAGAACACGGCGAGAGGTGGGGTGGTAGAACTGCCACCCTGGGGCGTCAGGGGGGAAACCCAGGAAGACGCAAGGAGCAGCACGAGGGGACAGCTTGTCCGCAGACAAGTCGCGGACAAACGCCCGAGATCCCCAGACACGGAACGCAGACGCATCGCCAACCTTCCCCGTCCACAGCAAAGCTGGGGAGGTCTCCGGCATGGAGACCCTGGGCTGAAGGTTGATCTGATGCGCCGCGTACCGAACCGCAAACGGCCACAGAAAATGGGGGGCAGCCGCATGCATCATGGACGTACGGGCGACGTCCATGACCATGCCAATGCGGCGCTCAGCAATCCCATTTTGCTGTGGAGAGTCCGGAAGCGTGAAGGTCTGGCGGATGCCTCGTGCACGACAGTAGGCTCGCAGAAGGCCAGAGGAGAACTCTCCGCCTCTGTCAGAGTGCAGACGCAGAACAGGAAAGTCCGAGCCAAAGCTCCGCCTGAGCTGGAGACGAGCTGCGCGGATCCAGTCGATCAACACCTCAGTGACATCACCCTTGTTGCGCAAGGGGAAGACTGTGGTGTAACGCGAGTAGTCGTCAACCACCAGCAGGAAGTAGCGCTCGTGACCCTGTCCACGGACGCGGGCCGGGCCCCACACGTCCATGTGAAGCGTCTGCAGCGGGGCCTCTGTCGGAGGAAACTGGGAGGAGTGAGGGGTAGCCCGCTGCCGTCCCTCGACACAGGGGACGCAGGTAGGGCCTGGCCCCGGAGGAAGGGGAGGGAGGGACCGGGGAAGACCAGAGACAAGGACACGGGAGGCCATGCTCCGGAGACGAAGCAGGGAGGGGTGGCCAAGGCGGTGGTGCCAGAGGAGAGTCTCGTGAGACAGGAGGCGACACGAGCAGGGGGTAGACTCAGGACCAGACCTGGACGCTGCAGCAAACACCTGACCCGACGCAGCTACCTGACCAGACGCAGGGACTGGAGGAGACGCAGTGGTCAGTGTGTACAGGCTCGACCCTGGCCGACGTGTAAACGTGGCCAGGTGGCGGCCTGTCCGAGCGTCCGTGCAGTGGGTCACCCGCTGACTCGCAGGAGTGAACTGGTGAACCCCCGCATCCTGTAGGTCAGCACCACTCACCAAGTTCGTAGAGAACGAGGGGAGGTAGAGACCAGACAGGGTGCCAGAGGGGGCCGCCGGACACGGGAGGA
Organism: Closterium sp. Naga37s-1; assembly: GCA_947471745.1. Taxonomy (NCBI): domain Eukaryota; kingdom Viridiplantae; phylum Streptophyta; class Zygnematophyceae; order Desmidiales; family Closteriaceae; genus Closterium; species Closterium sp. Naga37s-1. The sequence continues at coordinate 1,215,871 of CANJKZ010000795.1, read as the reverse complement.
CAGTGGAGAAGTGAGCAAGGACAGGACCCCCAGAGGGGTCTGCCAGGGAGACCGCAACTGGCCGGCCAAGCGGCGTGAGTGTGGTGCGGTCTCGAAAGAAGGAGCGAGAAGCCCCCGAGTCAAGTGTGAAGGTGTGGGAGGCCGAAGCCGACGCAGAACCTGAGAGAGCAGACTCACCAGCACCTGAGGGAGCAGACGCACCTAGAGCAGCAGCCTCGCTAGCACCTAGAGCAGCAGCCTCACCAGTACCTAGAGCAGCAGTCTCAATGCCCGGGTCGGGCGGAAAACACCGGTAACAGTCACCCTCATCACTAAGAGTCACAGTATACACGGCAGCAAGAATAGCATCAAAGTCAAGGTCAAAGACAGCTACACCCGCCCTAGACAGCTCACCCCAGCGGGGGATCTCAGTGGCCTCAGGGAACTGGTGACGCCAAGCGTCCGTGAGGCGGCCAAAGCAGCGCTGGGTGGAGTGCGCACCCCCGCACTGCTCACCCGCGCGGTCACCGGTGCGCAGGACGTAGGTGCACGGACCAGCACCCCCACCCCTCTGGCGTGCAGTGTACCACTCACGGAGCTGCTGAGGGGAGGGGACGTCACGAGTGCGCTGCTGCTGCTGCTGCTGCTGCTGCTGCTGCTGCTGCTGCTGCTGCTGCTGCTGCTGGCGCTGACCACCACCGGAGCTGACCCTCTGCGCAGCGCCACCCCGACCAGCTCCACCTCCTCCTCCGCCTCCTCCTCCACCGCCGCCACCTCCGCTCCCTCCGCCACCGCCGCTGCCTCCTGCGCCTCCACTGCCGCCACCTACACCTCCACCCCCGCCACCACTCCCACCGCCACCCCCACCTCCTCCACCACCTCCACCGCCGCCTCCACCGCCCCCGCTAGCTCCTCCAGCGCCCCTGCCCCCCTTGCCCCTGCCAGGGCGGCGTCTCCCGCTAGGGGTAGACGCTGCCCCAACCGACTCCAAACCAGCGAGGTCGGCCGCAGCAGCAGAGGCAACAGAGGGCAAAAGAGGGGAGGGGGAACATCCCTCAAAGATGGGGTTGCGAGGGTCACCACGAGAGGCTCCTACAGCGACTATGCTCTTTTCTGCTGCTAGGAGGGCCTTCTCGAGGAGGTCAACGGTGAGAGTGGTGGGACAAACCGAGAGGAAGTGGTCCCTGACTACGCGAAGGGAGTCAGGGAGACGGGTGACTATGTAGTAGAGGGTGATGTACATGGGGGGGGGTTCTTGGCGCAGAACTCAGCAGGAAGCGCAGCGCGGTAGCGAGTGTCACTAGAGCGGAGGTGCGTAATGAGGTCAGCGACTGTGGGAAAGGCAGCAAGGTCAGGGAAGAGGTACGGTAGCATGAGGCGGCTCAGTGCAGCAGTGGCAGGGGAGGAGTAGCGTGCAACTACAGCGTCGTACAAGGTCTGAGCACTCTTGTACTGGCTAAAGTGCGCACGCTCAGAGGTAGGGAGGTGGCGACGCACAGCAAGACGTGCAGCAGCATCGCGCGTGGCCCACTGTGAGCGAACGGTGGCGTCAGCATCAGCAGCGGGGGGAGGAGAGGCACCAGAAGTGAGGTCAAAGAGGGAGAGGCCGTCTGCTCTGTCGCACTGTAAGAAAAGCTGCAGGTCATCTATCCAGACGTCAAAGTCAATGGCCCGACCCTCAGCGTCAAAAGCGAGGACACTAGGGGTAGCCATGACAGCAGTAGACTAGCAGTGCAAACAGTAGGGCGAGGGCAGTGCTGTGAGAGAGGCGCTGCTCTTACCGGACAGGGCGGTTCGGGCGGCTCGGCTGCAGGGCGGCTCGGCGGCTCGGCGGCTGGGCGGCTCGGCGGCGGGGCGGCTCGGCTGCTGGGCGGCTCGGCTGCGGACAGGGCGGCTCGGCGGCTGGGCGGCTCGGCGGCTCGGCTGCTGGGCGGCTCGGCTGCTGGGCGGCTCGGCTGCTCGGCGGCTCGGCGGCTGGGCGGCTTGGCTGCTGGGCGGCTCGGCGGGGCCGCTGAGAGGGCGGCGTCCGGGGCCGCTGGGAGGAGGCGGCGGGGCCGTAAAGGTAAGTGGCGGGGCCGCGGAGGTAGGTGGCGGGGCCGCACAGTGAGGTGGCGGGGCCGCGAAGGTAGGTGGCGGGGCCGCACAGGTAGGTGGCGGGGCCGCGGAGGTAGGTGGCGGGGCCGCACAGTGAGGTGGCGGGGCCGCGAAGGTAGGTGGCGGGGCCGCACAGGTAGGTGGCGGGGCCGCGGAGGTAGGTGGCGGGGCCGCACAGTGAGGTGGCGGGGCCGCGAAGGTAGGTGGCGGGGCCACACAGGTAGGTGGCGGGGCCGCACAGGTAGGTGGCGGGGCCGCGGAGGTAGGTGGCGGGGCCGCGGAGGTAGGTGGCGGGGCCGCACAGTGAGGTGGCGGGCCCGCGAAGGTAGGTGGCGGGGCCGCGGAGGTAGGTGGCGATGGGCGCGACGGGCGCGACGGGCGCGACGGGCGCGACGGGCGCGACGGGCCGAAAGGGCGGCGCGACTCGGGCCGGCGCAAAACGCGCTCCGGGCAGAAAAAAAAAATTTCGTGGTGGTGGGCCCTAGGAATCGTTCCCACTAGGGAACCTGCTCGATACCATGATAAGAAACGAGGAATGAAATGACTAAGTGAAAGTTGGGTACAAGAAGCAAACCCTAGAAAACTGTACCCCATATGTGCTACCCCACTATAGCCTACAGTAGCTATGTCATATAAATCTGACAAGCACAGCACTAACAGGACATCGAAGCGGTTTTTAAAACACTGAATGAGAACCGCCTACTGACAAAAGCATCTAAGTGTGAGTTTTTACAGGACCGCCTGGAGTTTTCGGGGCACGTTATTTCAGCTGCAGGAGTGGAAATAGACCCGAAGAAAATTGCGACGATTCAAGCATGGCACGCGCCGACCAACTTGACCGAGTTGCAGAGTTTTTTGGGGTTCGTCAACTACGTGCGCCGGTTCGTCCCCGACATGGCGAAGCTGATTGCCCCACTGACAGACCTGCTTAGGAAGGGGGTTGAGTACACGTGGGGGGAGAAAGAGCAAGCTGCCTTCTCGGCCCTCAAAAACATTTTGTGCTCACCGCCCGTGCTTCACATCGTAGATCCACACCGTCTGTTCGAGCTCGTCATTGACGCAAGTGACATCGCTGTGGGAGCAGTACTGTTGCAGGATTTCGGGAACGGCCTCCAGCCAATCGCGTACGAGTCCCGCAAGCTGCACCCGCCCGAACGCAACTATCCGATACACGACCGCGAAATGTTGGCGATCATGCACGCGTTCAAGGTTTGGCGGTGTTACCTGACTGGCGCCGACGTGACAGTACGGACAAACCACCGATTACTACAGTACCTACGCGCCCAACCAAATCTCAATCCGCGACAGATTCGCTGGTTGGACTACCTCGAGTCCAACTTCCACTACACGGTTACGTACAAGAAATGCGCATCCAACATCGCCGACGCACTCACCCGCCCTACTGCCCAACTCCATGCCATCCTACTCCCCCAAACCAACCTGCTTATAACAGGCCTATTCACGCACGGATACCGCACCGACCCATTTTTCACGACCGGAAATTCACAGCAACTGGCAGAAGCTAAAGGAGTCTATTACGTAAAAACAGGCACCAACCGCATCTGGGTACCTGCGTACTCACTACTGAGGGAGCTGCTACTGCAGGAGGCACATGACGGAATTACCTCGGGACATTTTGGGGTAGAAAAAACGCGACAGCAACTGCAGCGGTATTACTACTGGCCGGAGCTGTTGACCGACGTGCAGCAGCACGTGGGCTCGTGCCCCACGTGTCAGGTGATGAAGAGCTCGAGGAAGCGGAAGGCGGGTCAATTGCAGCCGATACCACCGCCCGAGCGCGCCTGGCAGCAGGTTACCATGGACTTCGTCACAGGGTTACCTTCAAACCCTGGGGGTAACGACGCGGTGATGGTCGTCGTTGACAGGTTGACGAAGATGGCACACTTCGCTGCGTGCAAAAAGTCGATCTCAGCCGAGGAGACCGCTCGCCTGTTCATCGCAGCCGTCGTGCGACTTCACGGGATACGAGCCGCGATAATCAACGACCGCGACACGAAGTTCACCAGCAACTTCTGGAAGAACCTCTGGGAGCAGTTCGGGACAAGGCTACAGTTCAGCTCGTCGTACCACCCTGAGACCGACGGTCAAACGGAGCGGACGAATCAGACGATGGAGCAGTTGATTCGTGCCACGTGCGACGACCCGACCACTTGGGAGCAGCAGCTGCCGCTGATCGAGTTCGCATATAACAACACCACGTCAGCGACGACGCAGCAGTCCCCTTTCTACCTGAACTACGGGCAAAACCATACAGTGCCCATGACGCCGAGTCCGGACAACCCAACACCACGTGCACAGCAATTCGCCGAAATTGTGCAAGTTGCCCGCACCAGAGCCGCAGAAGCAATTTAAAAAGCCAACGTCATCGTTAAGCGCAACGCTGAACGCCACCGCCGCCCAGTCTCATACCAGTCAGGGGATTACGTACTGCTCGACACGCAAAATCTGCGACTGCCCGATGTACCGAAACTTCGACCGCGCTACTGTGGCCCATTCCAAATCAGCCACATGATCACGCCAGTAACCGCGCACCTACTATTACCGACCGACTGGTACATCAGCCCATTGTTCCACGTCAGCCTACTTCGCCCATACATCCCAACCACCAGCCAACTGCCTCGTCACCGCCCGCATTCCATGACTCGCCCTGCATCGGAGCCGATCATCGAGCCCGAAAAAATCCTGAGCCATCGGATTCGCCACCCCATGGGAATCAGGAGGATTGAATTCCTCGTTCGCTGGAAGGACCGCACGCCAACTGAAGATAGCTGGGTGCCCCTGGCCAACATTGAAAACCACCCTGCCCTGCAAGTGTACCCGAGGAGCCGGGGATTCCGCGATATACACGCACTCGCGTAGCGGAGGGGGCTTCTTGAGGGGGGGGGTAGTGTAAGGAATTTTCTCGGCATTCCTTACGGAGCCCGACTACATCGCGTACAGCAACAGCCGTTGTTCGCGCGTTACTGCTAACGGGACTTTGCCAACTTCGCGCGCACTGTTTTGCCAAAACTCGCACTGCTGGCCCGGCCATGTCGGCCTACGCTTCGGGACTAGCCCGAGCCTCGCTGCCAGCGTAGCACTAGCTAGCTCGCACGCACCGCGTTACCGTTTGCATGTTCGCGTATAAATGTTCGCTCACGGCTTCGCTCACATCTTTGTACTCGTTTGACACCTTAGTGCAATTCTCGCTACTTCGATTCATTGCACCCGTAACATGTATATTGATATTGTGACAATAACATAACGGGTTAAAAATAAAGTGAAGATATAGCAAAACCTATGTATACTACAGAAAATGATGTGAAGGAACAGTGGCGTACTGTATCCGGTTAATAGGCACCCCCTCCCTCCTTGTGTCAAGCACTTCTTATTATCAACACACCTTCTCATGTTTCCCTCTTTCCTTGTCTTCTTTTGACAAAATTTTCCTCAAACAAACGCAGAAATCAAGCCAGGCAAGCGTGCACACTTGATGTTGCCCTGTATGTTCAAGTTTAGAAGAAAGAAGAGGGGTTGCACTAGCAAGAATGGGGATACAAATAGCAAAACCCTAGAAGAGTTGTACTCGCTATAGAGCACCCCACTACAGGCTAGAGCATAATATTCTGACACACCCCCATAGCCAAAGTGGGGTGTAATCAGCAGAGCAAGCAAAAGAAAACAAGCTCAGGGTGGATCACAATGTCACCACACATTCTGAGCACAAGTACAAGAGGTAGCAGTTTTATAGTTAACAAATGTAAGCAAAGCTAGAGGCTATCACAGAGGGCAAGTGAGGAGGAGGAGAGACTGTGGGGGAGAGAAGATGGGAGGCGACTGCTGACGCTGCAGACACACAGACGAGCTGCTGGCTCAGTGGCTACCGGAACAGCGCTCCGGACTACTGGGGTAACTGGCCCCGCGGCTAAAAGTAGCGGCAGACGAGCAACGGACCCACGGGCGACTGGCGACTACCGGAGATTGTAGCCTCCGGACTGCTGCTGCTGCTGACGACACGACGACCGCCTCCATTCAACCTCCCCCAACTGTCCCACCCCCATTTCACACACCCCCTGTTCAAACCCTAGCTCTACTCACACTCCACCCCCCTAGCACCACTCCGTACACTCCCACACATCCACCCCCCTCAGCGACAGCTGCAGCAGTGGGAGACGAAGGAGGAGGAGGAGCAGGCGACGCCACACACCCGCCACTCCCCAACCGCCACCCCCCAACCGCCACCCCCCAAACCCTAAAAACAGGGTAGGGAGGTAGGGGGGGGGGGCAACGCGCGGCCCCCGGCCCCACCCAGGGTCGCCTCGACAGGCGACGGGAGTTGGGCCGGGGCAGGTCGGGGCCGGGGCAGGTCCGGGACGGGGCGGGGCAGCAGGGGCCACGCAAGGCTCCCCTGGGCAGCGCGACGGGGCAGCAGGGCCGCGCGACGGGGCAGCAGGGGCCGCGCGCGGCTCCCCTGGGCGGCGCGACGGGGCTGCAGGGGCCGCGCGACGGGGCGACGTGCGGGTCCCCGTCGCCCGTCGCAGCGCCTCCCGGGGGCGACGCGGCGAGTGACGGGGCAGAAACCCGTCGCGCGCCTCGGGGCGCACGGCGGGCAGAAAACCGCCGCGCGCCTCGGGGCGCACGGCGGGCAGAAAACCGCCGCGCGCCTCGGGGCGCACGGCGGGCAGAAAACCGCCGCGCGCCTCGGGTCGCACGGCGGGAAGAAAAACTGCCGCACGCCACGGGGCGTGCGGCACAGAGAGTAGCAGTAGCAGTTGCAGCGGAAGCAACAAGGTGGTGAGCCCACCCACAGGATCGATCCAAGGGGATCGACCTGCTCTGATACCATGTTCAAGTTTAGAAGAAAGAAGAGGGGTTGCACTAGCAAGAATGGGGATACAAATAGCAAAACCCTAGAAGAGTTGTACTCGCTATAGAGCACCCCACTACAGGCTAGAGCATAATATTCTGACACTGTAAATTCCTACACATAATATAATTAGAGTGGTTGGTTGCATTACAAGCAACACTCAGTCTAATATCGTAAAAAGGTGCATTGGTTCAAGAGCTCTCTGCCTAGAAGGAGCACAGCTAAGATAGTTATACATGTCAAATGTTGATGTTTGAGATAGGTTGTAGAGAGGTGCTTCATAGTGAGTACAACTCAGTTAGGGTTTGTTATTTGTATCACCCACATTCCTAATCTCATCATTCCGTTGCATTCTTACCTTTAGATGGTATCACGAGTAGGTTAGTTCATCGTTCCTTCTTAGCCCGCGCCCTCTCTATCGCACCTCCGCGCCCTCTCTAGCGCACCTCTGCGCCCTCTGTGCCCTCCGCGCCCTCCGTGCCCTCCGCGCCTTCCGCGCCCTCCACGCCTTAGCCTCCGTGCCCTCCGCGCCCTCCGCGCCCTCCGCGCCCTCCGCGCCCTCCGCGCCCTCTCCGCGCCTTAGCGCCCTCCTGCTCCGTGCGTCAGCGCCCTCTGCGCCCCTAGCCCGCGCCGTCGCGGACCTCCGCGCCTAGCGTCTCCGCGCCTAGCGCCCTCCGCGCCCCTAGCCTGCGCCCCTAGCCCGTCGCCTAGGCCCACGCCCTAGCCCGTCGACCCAGCCCGTCGCCCAGGCCCGTGCCCTAGCCCGTCGCCTCGGCCCGCGCCCTAGTCTGTCGCCTCAGCCCGCGTCCTAGGCCGTCGCCCCAGCCCGTCGCGTAGCCTGTGCGCCCTGCCCCAGCCTGTCGCGTGGCCCGTGGCCCCTGCCCCAGCCCGTCGTGCGCGCCTGTGCGCCCTACCCCTAGCCCGCACGTTGCCCTGCCCCTAGGCTGCGCGCCCCCGCAGGTATTGTGCCCCGCAGGTAGCGCGCCCCGTGGGTAGCGCGCCTCGCAGGCAGCGCGCCGCGCGGGTAGCGCGCCCCGCGGCCGCAGGCAGCACACCCTGCAGGCAGCGCGCCCCGCAACACTTTAGCGCCAGAAAATAAATTAATCAATTAAACCCTAAAAAAAAAAAAAAAAAAAAAAACAGAGGGGTTCATGGTGTTGGGCTGCAACTGTCGCCAGCGTTCCTGCTTGCCGGACGACCTGCACAGTTCCCTACGTACCGCAGCCGTCACTACTGCAGCCCCTACTGTCGCTCGTAATTTCCACTGCCAGTGGCTCTACTAGCGGCAGCCGACAGCCGCACTTACAGTCTCTAGCTCCAGCTGTTCTCGCTCTAGCCGTTCTAGCTCCAGTCCTTTTCGCTCCTCGCTCCTAGCTAAGATTGCTCTGTGCTCCAGTCGTTCCTCGCCTAGTTTCACCTGGCACTCCTAGCCGTCCCTAGCTCCTGATGCTCCTAGCCTTTATTATGGCGTCCACTAGGGTTCTCCAACAGTAGGGACAGCAGCAGCGGCAGTTTCAGCAGTGGCACCCGTAGCAGCAGTGGCGCCCTCAGCAGCAGCTCCGCCCTCAGCAGCTGTGGCGCCATCAGCAGCCGTGGGGGCTTGGTAGTTCGGGTAGCGTTGGCTGCAGCAGCGCCCCAGCCAGCTTGGGGGCTTGTCGCGGTGGCCGCGACGTCGGCCCCTGCCAGTACATGATCCTCACCGACCCCGGTGCTGGCACTACCTGCTGGCGTCCTGACCACTCCGCACAGCGCTGCTACAGTCGCCTCAACGACCTCTACCGTGAGCGTTTTGGGCCTGGGTCGACTACCTCGATCTGGCCCGGTCTGTTTCGTAGTGGTTACCATGCGTTTGATATGTCTATGGATGTTGTTCATTCTGTCACGTACGGATCTCTTGGCTTACGCGTACCTAGCTTAGGACCTTTGCCTGTTGCTAGTGTCGGTACTTGTGTTTTTAGTGTAGGTGCTTGTGTAGTCACTAGCCCAGCCGTGACGACTGCTATTGCGTCGCTCTCCTTCGCGCTGGACTCCGGCGCGTCTCAGTGCTTCTTCCGTGACCACACCACTGTCACACCTCTTTCGGCTCCAATCCCAGTTGCCCTAGCTGATCCTACTTCAAGACCAGCAGTTGCTCGTAGCTCGACCACTCTCCCGTGCCCAGCTGTCCCCTCTGGTTTCCTCACTAGTCTCTACATCCCCTCGTTCTCTCGGAACTTGGTGGGTGTTGGATACCTTCATGACCAGGGAATCGGAGTCACTTTTCCCGCGCACAGGAGGACTGCGATTTGTACGGACTCTTCCACTGGGGCAGTTCTTGCCACGTTCACCAGAGAGCCCCACTCAGGTCTCTTCGTCTTGCACACTCCGCCCCCGCAGGTAGCTTCGTCTGGTCAGGTTGCTTCGTCCCCCCCGGTAGCAGAGTCCGCTCAGGTTACTGTGTCCCCACTGGTTGCTTTGTTCGGTCAGGTTGTTGTGTCCGGTCAGGTTGCTGTGTCCGGTCCAGTTGCTACGTCTTGCTCGTGTCGGTCTTTCACCCACCGGACCGTCTTGTGGCACCACCTGTCGATCCCCTGCCTCTGCACTATGGCTAGTTACTGTCTTGTTTAAGGTCTCCCTCGCGTCTTCCTGTCGCTCCCTCCCTCGCCTGCGCCGCCGTGCACTCCTTGCGTCGGCGGCCGTCTTTGTGCCACTCCGCACTCCTCCTCCCTTCGTCCGGCCACTGCTCCCTTCCAGACACTCCACTTGGATGTCTGGGGCCCTGCACCTACGCAGGGACCTGAGAGGGAGCGCTGCTTTCTGGTGGTCGTCGACGACTTCTCCAGGTAAACCACGGTGTTTCCTCTCGCGAAGAAGTCTGCGGTGACTTCTACGCTGATCCGGTGGCTTCTAGCCACCGAGGGCACTCGTGGCCGTCGTGTCTCCTGTCTCCACTCTGACCGTTTGGGTGAGTTTCACTCAGGCATTCTTGCCGGATTCTGCGGCGAGCAGGGCATCGTACAGTCCTGGACGCTGCCGGAGTCCCCACAGCAGAATGGGGTTGCTGAGCGCCGCATTGGCTTGGTCATGGACATCGCCCGCACGTCCATGATTCATGCCCGTGCGCCCCATTTTCTGTCGCCCTACGCGGTTCGCTACGCCGCTCACCAGCTTAACCTCCAGCCGCGCGTCTCGCGGCCAGAGGCTTCACCGACCATTCTTTGGACCGGGTCCCTTGGTGTTGGGTCAGCATTTCGTATCTGGGGCTGCCTTGCGCTTGTCCGCGACACCTCTGCGGACAAGCTCTCGGCTCGCGCCGTCCCCTGTATCTTCCTTGGTTTCCCGGTAGCCTCGGCCGACTGGTCATTTTACCACCCGCCCCTCCACCAGTTCCTAGACTCCCTTGACGTCCGATTCGACGAGTCAGTGTCCTTCTACACCCGGTACCCCTGTCGAGGTCTCCCGGTTCCCCCTTCCCCCCTTTTCCTCGCACCCTCTCTTCCCCCTGCTCCCGCTCCTCCGGTACCCCCACCCCCCCCTGGTCCTGCCTCGTCAGGTGTGTCTCACGCTACCCCTCTACCCTCGGTCGCGTGTCAGGAAGCGTCTCCCTCCCCGCAGTCCTCCTCACAGTCCCCTCAGCAGCCTGCGGCACTTCTGCGACAGGTTACTGTGGACTCGGTTGGTGTTGGAGCTGGAGCTGCAGCCACTAGCGGTACTCGGTCTGGGGGTGCTCGTTCGAGGGGTGCTGGAGTTGGAGGTGCTGGCGCAGGTGGCGCTAGCCCCTGGGGGTGCCGGAGCTGGAGGTCCTAGCACTGGAGGTGCTAGTTGTGGGGGTGCTGGAGCTAGAGGTGCTGGCACTGGAGGTGCTAGTTCTAGGGGTGCTGGAGCTGGAGGTGCTGGCATGGGAGGTGCTAGTTCTGGGGTTGCTGGAGTTGGAGGTCTTGGCACTGGGGGTGCTAGGACAGGGGGCGCTGGAGCTGGGGACCCTGACCCTGTTGGTACCCCTTCTGGGGACACTGGTAATGGGGGTGCTAGTTCTGAGGCGACTGGAGCTGGGGGCACTACGTCTGCGGAGAGCACTCCACCTCCCCACCACCACGACACGCGTTACCAGGCGACCTGCCGGCGTGCGCGCGAGGAGCAGGAGCGGTTGGAGAGGGAGCGGCAGGAGTTGCGGCAGTTGGACCTGCTGGAGCAGCAGCGGCAGCAGCAGCGGCAGTCGCAGCCACAGCAGCAGCAGCAGCAGCCGCCGCCGCCACCGCAGCCGCAGCAGCTCCCTCTGGAGCGGCAGTTGTTCCCGCCCGTCAGTGGCCTCCGGGCCCTTGGTTATCCCTCCTCTCCTCCTGTCCGCTCTCCGTCTCCTCCTGCGTTTGGTCCTACGTTTTCTCCTCTCGACGCCCGTCCGGCAGTCTGGTCTTCTCCTCCACCGAAGTCTCCTCCTCTTGTTGTCTGTCACTACTTTTCCCGTCCTTGTCCTCCGAGTGGTCGTCCCTCGTCCCCCGTTACCGACCTCCACACTGCCCTACTTTGTACCTCTCTTCGTCGTTCTCCTCCTCCGGTATCAGTTCTCCCGCCTCCTCCTCCGTTGTCTCTTCCTGTCTCCCCTACTCCTATCTCCGACTACTACCGTGCTATTCGCCATGTTGTCTCCCGCGTTCTAGCCACTAGTGTCACCGACCCTCGTTTCTCTCCGTCGTCTGTCTCGGCTCTCACTGCCGCTGTCGCTGACTTTGCCGCCGCCAGCCGCCTTGACTACAGCACTCGTGTGGTGCCCGCTCTGCCTACCCGTCCCCTGTCCGTCGGGGGTGAGTTTGCCCTTGGCTGAGACGTCCTAGAGGACAGGCACTCTGAGCTGGAGTACCTGGCAGTCGCTTCTCCCACTCTTTCTGCCATGCTGCTTTCCCCTGAGGGAGACCCAGACGCCCTTGACATACCGACTCCTCGCACGTACCATGAGGCAGTGTCAGGGCCGTGGGCCTCTCAGTGGAAGGCGGCCATGGACTCAGATTTGGCGTCTTGGAGATCCACAGGCACGTACGTCGACGCAGTTCCCCTTCCCCGGGCGAATGTAGTCGATGGCATGTGGCTTCAAGGTGAAGCGGCCGCCTGGATCACCCCCGTTGTGCCAGGCGCGCTATGTGGCGAGAGGCTTCAGTCAGCGCGAGGGAGTTGACTTCTTTCAGACCTTTGCTCCAACCCCGAAGATGACTAAACTTCGGGTGTTACTACACGTAGCAGCACAGCGTGGCTACGAGCTCCACTCTCTCGACTTCTCCACTGCTTTTCTCCAGGGACGACTGCACGGGGAGATCTGGCTACGCCGTCCTCTCGGTTTCACTGGTACTTTCCCTCGTGGGACCTAGTGGAGCCTGAGGCGACCAGATTACGGTCTCCGCCAGTCGCCCCATGAGTGGCACGACACCCTTCGCTCCACGCTTCGTGACCTAGGGTTTCGCCCTTCCTCTGCTGACCCGTCACTGTTTGTTCGTGCCGGCTCCACTCCTTTCTTTATTCTCGTCTACGTCGACGACTTGGTCTTTGCTACACCAGACAGGGCAGCTCTGGCTGAGGTGAATTCCGAACTGAAGAAGAGACACACGTGCACTGACCTTGGTGAACTGCAGTGCTACCTTGGCCTGCAGATCACCAGGGAAAGAGCCGCTCGCACCATCACGTTGACGCAGTCACACATGGTGCAGCAGGTCCTTCAGCGGTTCGGGCTTCAGCACTCCACCACACAGCCCACTCCTCTTGCTGTAAACCACAAACTCACCGGCCCCTTCCCCGACGAGCCCTTTGAGCCCAGTGGTCCCTACCCAGAGCTTGTTGGCTGCCTCATGTACCTGATGACATGTACTCGCCCGGACCTCGCCTACCCTCTTAGTGTCTTCTCTCGCTTTGTTGGGCCCGGGAGGCACCGTCCTGTTCACTGGACGGCTGCCGTGAGGGTGGCGAAGTACCTGGCGACTACATCAGGCATGGGGCTTATGCTTGGAGGGACTCGGCCAGTTGAGCTGACTGGCCTCTGTGACTGAGACTCAGCGCTCGACCCAGGGTTACTATTTTAGTCTGGGAGCTGGGGCTGTGTCGTGGAGGTCCACACGGTCGTCGTCGGTGGCTTCGTCCAGTGCAGAGGCAGGGATCTACGCCGGGGCTATGGCTGCTCAGGAGCTTCGCTGGTTGACCTTCTTGCTCGCTGACCTTGGTGAGCGACCTCGCACTGCTCCGACCTTGTTCGCTGACAACAAGGCCATGATTCTCTTGTGTCGCGAGCCTCGACTGGAGACCAAGGTGAAGCACATTGACGTCCGGTACTTCCTCCTGCGCGAGCTACAGTTAGGGCTTGTTGAGGCAGGTCCTCGGTTGCTGTAGACTTGTTGCTTGTTCTACTTGTTGTACTTTGCTATTATATATCCTAGTGAACTCTTGAACTGGCCTTGTGACCGCTTGCTTGTGCTCGGAATTTGTGTGGTGTCTTTGAGATCCACCCTGAGCTTGTTTTGCTTCTTGCATTGACTGGTCTTGTGACCCTTTGTTCACCCTGCTTGCTTTGATGCCCCTCACCTAGCCTATGGGAGTGTGTCAAATGTTGATATTTGTGATAGGCTGTAGTGAGGTGCTCCTTAGTGAGTACAACTCAGTTAGGGTTTGCGATTTGCATCACCGACATTCCTAAACTCATCATTCCGTTGCATTCTTACATTGAGAATACATTAGCATCAGCTCATAGTGCTGTTTCATTCCCTAATGCTGCTCTTGTCCGCAGGCTTCACACACAATAACCTCGTACGGTAGCTTTGCCAGGATTCTCCTTAATGCTGCTACTGTACTGCTTTTCCTGCTGTTGTTTTTGCTGCATCTGTTGCTCCTGTTGCTCCCCCAGCTGCTTCTCTGTTTCTCCAACCTGCACCAATGATGCTGCATTTCTTGCTGCTGCTGGTGCTGCGGGTGCTGGTGCTGCTGGTGCAGCTGCTGCTTCTGCTGCTGTTGCTCCTGCTGCTCCTTCTGTTGTTTCTTCTGCCTCTGCTGCTGCTCCATACACCCAAGCCCCACAAGCAGTAACTACGCTGCACCATACTCTACCGTTCTGAACCTTTAGTCATCTCTTTGCTTCGCTTGTCATGCTTCTCTGCTGCTTCTCATTCGGCCCCTGCTCCAAACATCCACAACCCACAAGCAGCAACCGCACTGCACGGCACACCACCGTTCCAAACCAGCTTGAAATCACCTCTTGGCTTCACATGACTTTTTTCTCTGCTGCTCCTGTTCCCTTTGCTGCTTCTGCTGCTTCTGCTGCTTCTGCTGCTTCTGCCTTTGCTGTTCCCGTTGCTGCCGCTGATTCCAATCTGCTGCTTCTGCTGCTTCCGTTGATGCCGCTGTTTCTGTTTCTTCTGCCTCTGTTGCTTTCGCTGCTTCTCCTCTTCCTGTTGTTGCTTCAGATTCCGCTGCTGCTACACCCATCCACACCGCACAAGCAGCGACCGCACAAGCATTGTTGATCCATCTGAACCACTTTTGAGAACTCTCATTAGGGGATTCTCAGACAGAAGAAAATTAATCAGCTGGTTTATTTTAGAAGAAGGATTCTCGGAAGATAACTCACCATAGAAATTTCTCAAAAGAGGATTTTCATAGGCGACCTCAGGATCACCGCCTAGATTTGGTAGTCTTCCCTTTCAACTGCTGCTGCTTTTGCTGCTGCTGCTGCTGCTCCACATATCCGCACTCTACCAATAACAATCTCGCAGCGTTGTTGATGTGCCTGAACCGATCTGGACCCAGTAGAATTCCTCCGAACCACCTTGAAACCACAACCACCTGGCAGAACGGAAGGAGAAAAATGATGTTCTCTTAGACCATCAAACGGTTAAGCCGTTTGCTTTTTTGCACTTTTGAGGCGCCTCAAAAGCTGTTTGCTGTTTTGCATCTGTACGCGCGCGCGCGCACGTGAGTGTGTGTGTGCGAGATGTTTGTGTGTGTGTGTGTGTCACATGTGTGTGTGTGTGTGTGTGTATGTGTGTGTGTGTGTATGTGTGTGTGTGTGTGTGTCACAGCCCTCAAATTACCATCCTTCTCTCACCCTTCCACTCACCACATTAGCCTCCACCACAATCTGCAGCAAAAACTCCACCATCCTCCACCATCCCTCACCACCCCTCACCACCCCTCACTCACTACATTAGCCACCCCCAAAATCTGCAGCAGATGCATCAAACTGCCCCCTGCTGCTGCCTCCCCCCAAATGGACTGTTACGTTGGCTCAAAAGAAGGAAATCTCCGCCACTCTTTATTACCCCTCACCATGCCTCACCACCGCTCACCACCACTCCCCACCACACTTCCACTCACCACATCAGCCACCCCCAAAATCTGCAGCAGATGCATCAAACTGCCCCCTGCTGCTGCCTCCCCCACCAGGTGGCTTTCAGTCAACTGGAAAACTGGAAATTTCCACCACTCCTCACCACCCTTCACCACACCTTACCACACCTTACTCCTCACCACCCCCTCTCCACTCCCCACAACAGTCCACCCGTCACTCACCACATTGGCCGCCCCCACAATCTGCAGCAGATGCATCAACCTGCCGCCTGCTGCTGCCTCCCCGTCGTCGTCATTGTCTTGAACGACCTGCTGAGAGGGGTCAGAGGGAGTAAGGAGGAGTAAGAGGGGGTAAGGGAAGGTAACAAGGAGCACCCAGGTTTGCCCCACACCACTGTCTACCTGCCCCCTGCTGCTGCCTCCCCATCATCATCATTGTCTTGAACGACCTGCAAAGAGGGGTCAGAGGGAGTAAGGAGGAGTACGAAGGATTAAGGAGTAAGAGGGAGTAAGAGGGAGTAAGAGGGAGTAAGTAGGAGTAAGCAGCCCCATTCGCCCCACCCACTAGCAGCCTGCCCCCTGCTGCTGCCTCCCCATCATCATCGTTGTCCTGATGACCTGCTGGGAGGGAGGCACGGAGGGAGTAAGGAGTAAGAATGAGTAAGGAGGAGTACGAAGGAGTGAGAAGGCCATTCGCCCCACCTACTAGCAACCTGCCCCCTGCTGCTGCCTCGCCATCATCATCGTTGTCCTCAATGACCTGCTGGGAGGGGTCAGAGGGAGTAAGAGGGAGTAAGAGGGAGTAAGTAGGAATAAGCAGCCCCATTCGCCCCACCCACTAGCAACCTGTCCCCTGCTGCTGCCTCCCCATCATCGCCATTGTCCCGAATGACCTGCTGGGAGGGGGAAAGGGTGAGCAAGAGGGGTACGAAGGAGTAAAGAGGAGTTAGCAGCCCCATACAGCCCACCCACTCTCTGCCTGCCCCATACTGCTGCTTCCCCATCGTCGTCGTTCTCTTGAATGACCTGCTGAGAGGGGATAAGAGGGAGTAAGAGTGAGCAAGGGGGGGTGAAATGGAGTACGCTTGTTTGCCCCACACCACTAGCGACCTGCCCCATACTGCTGCTGCCTCCCCATCGTCGTCGTTCTCATGAATAACCTGCTGGGAGCAACAAGGAGGAACAAACAGAGTCAAATCAAACAGAGGCTAGTGACTCTCCTGCAGGATTTCCGAGTTGACTTTTGAGTCGACTCAAAAGTCAAGGAGGAACAAACAGAGTCAAGTCAAACAGAGGCTAGTGACTCTCCTGCAGGATTTCCCCTTCGCCTCACTCCCTATCACCCTGCTCCCTGCTGCTGCCTCCCCATCGTCGTCATTGCCCTGAATGACCTGCTGGGGGGGATAAGAGGGAGTAAGAGGGAGGAAGAGGGCGTGAGAGGGAGTGAGAGGGCGTGAGAGGGAGTGAGAGGGAGTGAGAGGGAGTGAGAGGGAGTGAGAGGGAGTGAGAGGGAGTGAGAGGGCCATTATCTAAATGACCCGATAGGCCATGCTGCTGTGATGGTGGCTCTTGAGAATCCTAAAGATCCCTCCCCCTCCCCCTCCCCCTCCCCCTCCCCCTCCCCCTCCCCCTCGCCCTCCCCCTCCCCCTCCCCCTCCCCCTCCCCCTCCCCCTCCCCCTCCCCCTCCCTCCTCCCCTTCCCCCTCCCTTCCCCCAGCCCTCTCTTCCCCCCTTCCCCCCACCCCCTCCCCTCCCAAACGCACGGCACTCACAGTGCTGCCATTTGAGCCAGCTGTCACAATCCTATAGGCCATGATGCCATGCGCGGCTCTTGAGAATACTCAGAAGTAACACCCCCCTCTCCCTTTCCCCCCCTACCCTCCCCTCTCCCCCCATCCCCCACCCCCCTTTTCCCCAATGTCCCGCACTCACAGTGCTTCCATTTGCACCAGCTGTCACGATCCGATAGGCCATGATGTTGTGCGTGGCGCCTGCTATCTTGCGATTGGCCAAGAGGACGTCCATCACCGCTGCCACGTCAGCAGGCGAGCCCACAGGTGCCAGGTGGGCCTGGAAAGTACCTGGAAGGTGCGGTCATGGGGAAAGGAGGGCATGTGAGGCAGTGAACTTGATGTCCCACACTCCCACTCAATCACTCATACTCTCGCTCACTCACTCAATCACTCATACTCTTACTCACTCACTCAATCACTCATACTCTTACTCACTCACTCACTCACTCTCACTCACTCTCTCACTCACTCACTCACACATTCTCACTCACTCACTTCTCTTCTGAGCGAGTGGAACCGCATGCACAATGCCCAGCGCCCTCCCTACATCCCCCGCCTGTTGAGCTGAGGTGCTTCAAACGACACTATGCATGCACGATACCCAGCACCCTCTACCAGACGACTTGTGAAGGGAATCAACTCTAATGGTGCCACTCACTCACACTCACACTCACTCACTCACTTCTCTTCTCAGTGAAAGGAACGCCATGCACAATGCCAACAGCCCTCTCTATCTCCCCTGCCTCCTCCTCCCCACTCTCCCCCACCTTCCCCTCCTCCCCTCTTCTGCCTCCTCCTCTCCTTGCTGTTGCCTCTGCCGCCGCAGCTGCTTCCACTGCTGCACCTCTTTCTGTCTCCCCTGTTGCCTCCCTGCCCTCCCCTCTGCCGTTCTCCTCTCTCTCCGTCTCCTGCTGCTCTGCCAACACAGGAGCGTGCTGCCACACCCACTGCTGCTCCTGCACGCATGAGACGGATGGTAAGGAGTGGTTGGGAGTGGTTGGGAGTGGTTGGGAGAGATTGGGAGTGTTTGTGGGTGATTGGGCAGGTTCTCTCTCCTGTCTCTCCGTCTGCTGCTGCTCTGCCAACACCGGAGCGTGCTGCCACATCCACTGCTGCTCCTGCACACACGAGAGGGAGTGGGGAGGCATGGGGAGGCATGGGGACTGGGAGGGATGGGGAGAGGGAAGGGAGAAGGCAGGCAGGCGTGAGTGATGCCACACACACATGGGGACGTCTGCCTACAGGCAGGCAGGGACTGTGATGCATCGGATGCGGGGCTGAGCTGTGACTACTATATTGTTGAAAGGGGGTGTTGTGAATACTCCAAAAACGCGTCTGAGGCGCCTCCAAAGCATGGGATGGTGAGCTGAGCTGTGACTGTAATGCAGCCTACCTATTGTGACTGTAATGCGGTTTGGAAGGGTAATCGCGTACATTACCCACCTTAATCCATTCCACCCATTGGAAAATCACCACCTCTCCACTTCCCCTTCCCCTCCCCCTTCCCCTCCCCCTTCCCCTCCCCCTTCCCCTCCCCCTTCCCCTCCCCCTTCCCCTCCCCCTTCCCCTCCCCCTTCCCCTCCCCCTTCCCCTCCCCCTTCCCCTCCCCCTTCCCCTCCCCCTTCCCCTCCCCCTTCCCCTCCCCCTTCCCCTCCCCCTTCCCCTCCCCCTTCCCCTCCCCCTTCCCCTCCCCCTTCCCCTCCCCCTTCCCCTCCCCCTTCCCCTCCCCCTTCCCCTCCCCCTCCCCCTCCTCCTCCCCCTCCGCCTCCCCCTTCCCCCATCCTGTCCAGCTGGAAGCACAGCCTGCTTCTCTCTTCGTCCGGGAGCCAATCGCAGCGCGCCAGCTCAGCAACGGGGGCGGCGTGGGAGGGGTAGGCGGCCGGGAGGTGGACGAGGAGAGTGAAAGAGGGGGGTTGGTGGTGGGTGTGACTGTCCAGAGATGTGACTGAATCGGGGTGTTGGATGGTTATCTGTTTTGGGGAGGAAGGATGGAATGGGGGGAGACGGAATGGACAAGGCATGGAGGTGCAGGAGAAGGGTGAGGGAGGGGGAGGGGTAGTGGTGGGTGTGACTGCCCAAGGATGTGACTGAATCGGGGTGTTGAATGGTTATTTAATTGGGGGAAGGAGAGAAGGCAAGGGGGAAGAGAGAAGGGGACGGAGAAGAGAGAAGGGAAGGGGGAAGAGAGAAGGGAAGGGGGAAGGGGAAGGGGGAAGAGACAAGGTGGGGTGATTCACGAGGAGAGTGAGGAAGGTGAGGGGAAGGGGTGGGTGTGACTGTCTAAGAATGTGACTGAATCAAGTGTTGGATGGTTATCGATTGGTTAAGGGGATGAAACGGAGACAGGAGAGGAGAGTGAGTGAGAGGAGGGATGGAGAGTTGTCAGGAGGAGGGGGGCGGGGTTTAGGGGAGAAAAAGGGGAACGCGCAAGCAGGCAGCTGGCGACGAGCCGGGGACGGGTCGGGGACGGGTCGGGGCGAGTCGCAACGAATCAGGGCGAGTCGCGACCGGCGACGAATGCCGAAGGTGTTTTTGTTGTTTCCTTTTCTTTTTATTTTTTTGAATTTTAGAAAAAACGCGATGAGCCGGACCTGCGCGCGGCATTTAAGACTTTTGAGGCGCCTAAACAATCATGAGACGCCTAACAAAGATTTTCGAGGCGCCTAAAAATTACTCAAAAGACGTCTCAAAACGCGACGAGCCAGACCTCTCAGAACGAATGAGAATGCGGCATTCTCAGGGCATTAGCGGACGTTAGATCCGCGCGGATTCGATTTTTGAGAAATTTTACGCCGCTGAGCCACTCCAGTTCGTCAAGCGCGGCTCGGCTCGGCTCGGCTTGGCTTGGGTCGGCTCGGGTCGGTCAGCTCGGCTCGGCTTGGCTCGGCTCGGTTCGGCTCGGCTCGGCTAGGCTTGGCTCGGATCGGCATAGGACCGAGCTCACAGCGCTCGGCGACGGGCTCGGCTCTGCAGATGGCGCGCGAGCCGACGAGTCGAGCCGATAAGTTCGGAAATTTGAGATGCAGACGGTGATCCGCTAAGATTCGTCTCTGACGGCGTGCTCGCGACGCGTTATATTAGCGACGCGATCTGTTAGCGACGCGATCTGCTCACTCTGCAGCAGTGCTCGGCACTCGAGTACGAGAAGCAATCTGAACCGTAGATGGCCTCCAGTGCCTCCATTTCCTCCGCCTGCGCTTGCCGGTTCGCCTCCTCGTCCGCCATGGCTTTAAACCCGTGATCTACAGCCCGTGATCTACGGCCCGTGATCTAAGACCCGTGATCTACGACTGAGACTCCCGTGACGGATGACTAAAGACGTCTCCGACCTACTATGACTACTATGGTTACGGGTGTGCGTGGAGGAGTCTACAGGTGAATAGGCGATTCTGAGCAGCACCAATTAGGCGGCTCGAGAAATGGCTGCTAGAAGCATGTATCGAGGAAAATGGATGTGCCCCGCGCGCAGGGGAGCATGCGGGCCATGAGACTCATCGCCGACTCGCAAATTTTACGTTGTAGCGTAACGTTTCTTTTGTAACATAACATCAAGAAGCATAAAAAGCGAACGATCATATTACAACTTGATAAGAAGATAAATTTATTTAGAGAATGTTTAATTTTGAAAACTACATATATTTAAGGTGTTTTTTTATGTTTTTTATCTTATTATAATATATTATTACACATCTATGTATCAATAAGGTGTTCCCTAAATCTGAATGACGATATATTAAGATTGGAGATGCTCTAAATGATTCAGTTCACTCACAACAAAAGTGTCCTACCACTCCCTGTCAGTCCTCCGTTCGCTCGCAACCCAACCCAACGCCTCCGCGCCGCAATTCTCGCCGCCAGATTTATCCCCAACTCGGCAGGCTACGAACCAGGGGCGGTCTGGGCTCGCATTGGTAGCTCGTTCCTGCAACTCGCTCGTGTTAGCCATCAATTGGCCCTTTTAGAGGCGTGGCCATCAACCACGCGAATGTCATACTTCGCCTCTCACTCTCGCCTGATCGCGAGGTTGGCTATAGAGTCACTTCATATACTTGGCCCTGCCGGCCGCGCTTCCCGTTAGAATCACCCGAATGCTACCCATCGTCTCCCACTCCCGCATGATCGCACGCCAGCTCGTTCCCCTAAGAACCGTTCTCGAAGCGCGTCAAACATCCCTCACCTCTCATTCGCAATCCCATTTGATTGCTCGCCAGAGCATCTTCCCTCCTGTTACTCCTGTTACTCCTGTCGCTCCTAAAGCCATGCGTTTCCTGCTCGGAGCGCAGGTGTTACATCCTGATCAATGCTGCGCCCGCGCAGCGCATGTAGTGGTTAGTCCCTTGAAGGAGATTAATTCTCACATAGATCCTAGAGCCTTAGTCCAAAACTCTGTTTCGAATCGCGTTTTTCGAAGCAGCTGGGATAGAGGATACCAGTTCAGACAGATTTCCCGTAAATCACGAAAAGTTGTGCCACGTGGCACGGCTGCTAGTGAGATAACCCGAGCCGCTGCAAGATCCGCTATTAGTGAGGAGGCCACTGAGGCAGGCCCTGGAACGGTGACACGTCATCCCGACGTCAAACCACCCTTGGACACGTGTCAGGCGGTGGTTGGAGAGGGAGATTCGTCCGGTGGCGGGAAGATTCGGAAGCGGCGAGTGGCGCTTTGGGTGGGATACGTTGGGACGGAGTTCAAAGGTAAGGCTGGGGTTTTGGGGTTTGGGGTCCAAGAGGAAGAACCCAGAGAAAGGGTTTAGGGTTTGGGCTTACGAGAGGGCGACACCAAGTAATTTAGGTGTGGCGAAAGCGGCGGGTGGCTCTCTGGGTGGGATACGTTGGGACGGAGTTCAAATGTAGGCCCGGGGAGTAGGGTTAAAGAAGAGGTTAAAGGACTGTGAAGAGGCTGTGAGGCTGTCCGCCATTATATTACACCTGGTGTGAAGCAGAACTCGTTGCTGAGATGGCAAAAAAATCTGGGTGAAATACATTGGGACGGAGGTCATATGTAAGTGGGGATCTGTGTTTGGAAACCAGGGGAAAAGGGGGAGGGGGTGAGGGGAGGGGGTGGGGAAATTTTAGCTGTTTGGGTGAGATACGTCAGAGGTACGGCTGGGATTCAAGGGTTAAGAGGGTTTTTAGCCGCAAGTGTTTGGACAGGGTGCGATATGATGGAGTTGAGGTATGGCGGGGTTCAAAGGCATTTGGAGCGGTTGGATGTAGTCAAACAAAGAGGAGGTTATGGCGGGGTGTGCCCTATGTTGCGCCTGACGCGTCAGGCGTTTTTGACGCTGGCGTCTGGACGGGGCGTCCAGACGCTTGACGCCCGGTGTCCTCTAACCTGGACGCCCGCTTGACGCTGGTCCGGGCAGGGCAAAACTTTTCCCGGGCAGGGCAAAACTTTTCCCGGGCAGGGGTAAAATAAACCTGCCTAGTAAGGATACGCAGGGGTTAGAATGCAAGAAGTTCACTTTTGTCACCTAAAATAATAAATACTCCATACTTGCGTTCTCCCTCCACACCACCTGCAGAAGGTGTGGAGCCACTACCAGATTGACCGGCGGAACTAGGAGTTGACATGATAACTTAATCGCCTTAACCTAATTTTAGCTAGGAAGGCTTAGTAGCGTGACTGGCGGATTCTAGTGTAGGGTATGCCTGGCAATGTCGAGAGAAACAGATCTGTGAAGTGTCGACCTAGATCTGGTTCTCTAGTTTAGTTGGGGGTCGTCCTGGTTGGGAGTAGTAGATTGGGATGGGTAGAAATGTGTGGGGGGGAATAAATGTGGGTTGCGTTTTTCTAGGTCAAAAACGCAACCCCCGCTTGCCAATTTCATCGCAATTCTGGCCGCGATAATATCGCGCGTCAATTGCGTGCGGGAAAAAAAAAAAATGATTTTCGGGCTGCCCGTTTTTTTTTTCCCGAACGTCCAGCGTCAAACCGATTTGACGCGTCCAGCGTCCGGACGTGACCGTCCGGACGCTGGACGCTGCCCTTTCAGGGCGTCAGGCGCAACATAGGGTGTGCCTTGGGATTTACAGCAGCAGCTGGGAATATGAGTAACAGGGGACTTTTGAGGTGCCTCAAAAGTTTGCCTGGGGGTTCACAGAAGAAGAAGAAGCAGCAGCAGCAGCAGCAGCAGCAGCAGCAGCAGCTGCTGCTGGGGTTTGGGTGCGAGGGTACCACCGGGACTAAGGGTGAGTTGACTTATGAACGGCACAAAGCCGACTCATAACCTGTCTACATTCTAAAGGCTGACATTTTTCACACAGGTGCGAGCGGCGCAAAAGTAGGGAGGTTCAGAGGGGTTTGGCTGGGTCTGAGAGACATCCGTCCGTCCCTCTTCCTTCATTCCCGTCCTACCATCTTCATCCCACACGCTTATCCGAATCCCTCTGCTCCTCTCTCTCTATCCCCCCACAGGGCTGCAGATTCAGAGAGCAATCCCGGTGCCACTCCCTTCAGATGCCTTTGATGATAGTGAGAGTGACTATGAGGACTGTGACAGTAACGGCGGCAACACTGCTCTTAACCACTGCCCTAACTTTCTTATCCTAACACCTGCTCCTCCCTCTCCCTTCGTCTCCCCACCACAGGCCTGCAGATTCAGAGAGCAATCCCAGTGCCGCTCCCCTCAGACGTCTGTGATAGTGACAGTAACGGCAACACTTCTCCTCTCCTATCCCAACCTCCACTGCTCTCCCTCCCCTCGGTCTCTCCTGCCACAGGCCTGCAGATTCAGCGAGCAAGCTCGGTGCCGCTCCCCGCGTCTATGGGGACTGTGACAGTAACGGCAACACTGCTCCTAACCACTGCCCTGACTTCCTTATCCCAACCCCTGCTCCTCCCTCTCCCTTCTTTCTCCTCGCCACACAGGCCTGCAGATTCAGCGAGCAAGCCTGGTGCTGCTCCCTTGAGACGCCTCTGACAGTGTCAGTGACTATGAGGACTGTGGCAGTAACAGCAACATCGCTCTCTCTTTTCCCAACCCCTGCTCCTCCCTCTCCCTTCTTTCTCCTCGCCACACAGGCCTGCAGATTCAGCGAGCAAGCCTGGTGCTGCTCCCTTGAGACGCCTCTGACAGTGTCAGTGACTATGAGGACTGTGGCAGTAACAGCAACATCGCTCTCTCTTTTCCCAACCCCTGCTCCTCCCTCTCCCTTCTTTCTCCTCGCCACACAGGCCTGCAGATTCAGCGAGCAAGCCTGGTGCTGCTCCCTTGAGACGCCTCTGACAGTGTCAGTGACTATGAGGACTGTGGCAGTAACAGCAACATCGCTCTCTCTTTTCCCAACCCCTGCTCCTCCCTCTCCCTTCTTTCTCCTCGCCACACAGGCCTGCAGATTCAGCGAGCAAGCCTGGTGCTGCTCCCTTGAGACGCCTCTGACAGTGTCAGTGACTATGAGGACTGTGGCAGTAACAGCAACATCGCTCTCTCTTTTCCCAACCCCTGCTCCTCCCTCTCCCTTCTTTCTCCTCGCCACACAGGCCTGCAGATTCAGCGAGCAAGCCCGGTGCCTCTCCCTTCAGACGCCTCTGATGAGAGTGACTACGAGGACTGTGACAGTAGCGAAGGGGAAACCAGCAGCAGCAGCAGCAGCAGCAGCAGCAGCAGCAGCAGCAGCAGCAGCAGCAGCAGCAGCAGCAGCAGCAGCAGCAGCAGCAGCAGCAGCAGCAGCAGCAGCAGCAGCAGCAGCAGCGGCAGCAGCGGCAGTGGCGGTAGCAGCGGCCCTTCCAGCACCCCCTCAACTGAATCCGTCCCAAGTGAGAGCTCCCTTCAGATTGCACGCCTCTGATGATAGTGACTGTGATACGAGGAGTCAAAGGGGATGTGTTGGCGAAATTCAGGAGTGCCTCTGATGATATGTTCTCATGATATCCACTTCACGTGCCTATGCTTCACTGTGCAGCACTTAAAGAGGACTATGAGAGGGTCAGTAAGTAAAGCCAACCCCTTCACCTCTTCCTCCCCTCTTTCTCCTATGAGAGGGTCAGTAACAAAGAGGACTCAAGAGGCAATTCTTCCGGCTCTTATCGGCTTTCCAGCACTTCAAACCCAACACTGCGTCATGATATTTTTCAGGTGAAGTCGTAAAAGAGATACAGGCATACCCTCCCTTCTCATCCCACCACCTGGTGAAATGTTGGAGTCACCTTTGTGAATATCTGAAAAGTATAATGTCTCAAAAACGCATGCGCAAGTGATGCATCCCATCCCCCACCACCCATCGCCCATTTTCTGCCACCTTTCGCTGCTGCTCCTTTTCCCCTTATGCCACTGCTTCACTCACCCCTTCCAGCGGTGGAGGGTTATCTGGAGCAGGCTTTACTGGCGACGGGCATGATGCTTACCCACCGCCCAACACCCCCCCCTTCCTCTGCCTAGCGCCTATCATTTCCCCATTCTTCCCCTCCCTGTCTGTCCATTCTACCATTTCCCCATTCTTCCCCTCCCTGTCCGTCCATTCCCCTCCCTTTTCTCTGTCCAGCGGTGGAGGGTTATCTGGAGCAGGCTTTACTGGCGGCGGGCATGATACTTCCTAGCAACTTCGGGGATCTGTTCAAGATCGGGTGGAGCCGTAGCAGCAGGACGGACAAAGGGGTGAGTGGAGTGCGATGCAGTGCAGTGCGGTGCGGGGTGGTGCTGTGCATGCATAGATACTGTAATAGGTATGCTATCTGGCCAAGACGGACAAAGGGGTGAGTGGAGTTTGGTGCGGTGCAGTGCGGTGCAGTAGATAGTGTAACAGGTAAACCTAGCATTCTGGCCAAGATTGGGTGGAGCCGGAGTAGCAGGACGGACAAAGGGGCGAGTGCGGTGCAGCGAGACGAGATGCGGTGAAGTGTGGTGCGGTGCGTTGCAGCTGGTAGTGTGCTGCAGTATAGTAGGTAGTGTAATAGGCAAACTCTGGCCAAGAATGGGAGGTGCAGGAACAGCAGGACGGATAAGGGGTCGAGTGCGGTGCAGTGCAGTGCAGTAGGTAGTGTAATAGGTACGCGAAGCATTCTGAGCAAGATTGGGAGGAGCAGGCACAGGAGCGCCTTAAACATCTAGTCAACCACTCCGTCACTCCTCTCTCCTCCTCCTCCGCTCCCTACCTCTCCCCACTCCTCTCCCCTCCCCAGGTGCATTCAGTGGCAACGGTGGTGTCGGTGAAGCTCGAGCTGCCAGAGGGTCTTTTCCACAAGGGGCAAGGCCAGCAGGAGGAGGAGTGGGCAGGCAGCATTTCATCTCCCTCTCCTCTCCCTCTCCCTTTCCCTCTCCTCTCCCCCCTCAGGTGCATTCAGTGGCAACGGTGGTGTCTGTGAAGCCCGAACTCCCAGAGAGTCCTTTCCAGAAGGGGCAGGCAAGGCCACCCGCAGGAGGAGGAGCAGGAGGAGTGGGTAGGCGGAACGGCCAGGCTTGGCAGTAGCTGTGACTAATGTCCCAACGGCCCTGTCTGCCCCTGCTCTCTCTCCCTCCCCCTCAGGTGCACTCAGTGGCAACTGTTGTGTCTGTGAAACTAGAAATACCAGAGAGCCTCTTTCACAAGGGGCAAGACCGGCAGGAGGAGGAGCGGGAAGGGCAAGCGGTAGCTGACGCCATCAATGCGCATCTGCCCCCCTCCATCCGTGTGTTTGGCGCCGTACCCGTCACCAAGTGAGTGCCTTGTGCTCTCCTCTCCTCTCCTTCGCTTCTCCCACCCACCCGGTCCTCCGCGTTTGTGTTCACGGCAATGAGGTGAGAGAAGCAGCAGCAGCAGCTCATGCCATCACGCCCATCTGCCCCCCTCCATCCGTGTGTTTGGCGCCGTACCCGTCACCAAGTGAGTGCCTTGTGCTCTCCTCTCCTCTCCTTCGCTTCTCCCACCCACCCGGTCCTCCGCGTTTGTGTTCATGGCAATGAGGTGAGAGAAGCAGCAGCAGCAGCTCATGCCATCACGCCCATCTGCCCCCCTCCATCCGTGTGTTTGACGCCGTACCCATCACCAAGTGAGTGCCTTGTGCTCTCCTCTCCTCTCCTTCGCTTCTCCCACCCACCCGGTCCTCCGCGTTTGTGTTCACGGCAATGAGGTGAGAGAAGCAGCAGCAGCAGCTCATGCCATCACGCCCATCTGCCCCCCTGCATCCGTGTGTTTGGCGCCGTACCCGTCACCAAGTGAGTGCCTTGTGCTCTCCTCTCCTCTCCTTCGCTTCTCCCACCCACCCGGTCCTCCGCGTTTGTGTTCACGGCAATGAGGTGAGAGAAGCAGCAGCAGCAGCTCATGCCATCACGCCCATCTGCCCCCCTCCATCCGTGTGTTTGGCGCCGTACCCGTCACCAAGTGAGTGCCTTGTGCTCTCCTCTCCTCTCCTTCGCTTCTCCCACCCACCCGGTCCTCCGCGTTTGTGTTCACGGCAATGAGGTGAGAGAAGCAGCAGCAGCAGCTCATGCCATCACGCTCATCTGCCCCCCTCCATCCCTGTGTTTGGCGCCGTACCCGTCACCAAGTGAGTGCCTTGTGCTCTCCTCTCCTCTCCTTCGCTTCTCCCACCCACCCGGTCCTCCGCGTTTGTGTTCACGGCAATGAGGTGAGAGAAGCAGCAGCAGCAGCTCATGCCATCACGCCCATCTGCCCCCCTCCATCCATCCGTGTGTTTGGCGCCGTACCCCCGTCACCAAGTGAGTGCCTTGTGCTCTCCTCTCCTCTCCTTCGCTTCTCCCACCCACCCGGTCCTCCGCGTTTGTGTTCACGGCAATGAGGTGAGAGAAGCAGCAGCAGCAGCTCATGCCATCACGCCCATCTGCCCCCCTCCATCCATCCGTGTGTTTGGCGCCGTACCCGTCACCAAGTGAGTGCCTTGTGCTCTCCTCTCCTCTCCTTCGCTTCTCCCACCCACCCGGTCCTCCGCGTTTGTGTTCACGGCAATGAGGTGAGAGAAGCAGCAGCAGCAGCTCATGCCATCACGCCCATCTGCCCCCCTCCATCCATGTGTTTGGCGCCGTACCCGTCACCAAGTGAGTGCCTTGTGCTCTCCTCTCCTCTCCTTCGCTTCTCCCACCCACCCGGTCCTCCGCGTTTGTGTTCACGGCAATGAGGTGAGAGAAGCAGCAGCAGCAGCTCATGCCATCACGCCCATCTGCCCCCCTCCATCCGTGTGTTTGGCGCCATACCCGTCACCAAGTGAGTGCCTTGTGCTCTCCTCTCCTCTCCTTCGCTTCTCCCACCCACCCGGTCCTCCGCGTTTGTGTTCACGGCAATGAGGTGAGAGAAGCAGCAGCAGCAGCTCATGCCATCACGCCCATCTGCCCCCCTCCATCCGTGTGTTTGGCGCCGTACCCGTCACCAAGTGAGTGCCTTGTGCTCTCCTCTCCTCTCCTTCGCTTCTCCCACCCACCCGGTCCTCCGCGTTTGTGTTCACGGCAATGAGGTGAGAGAAGCAGCAGCAGCAGCTCATGCCATCACGCCCATCTGCCCCCCTCCATCCGTGTGTTTGGCGCCGTACCCGTCACCAAGTGAGTGCCTTGTGCTCTCCTCTCCTCTCCTTCGCTTCTCCCACCCACCCGGTCCTCCGCGTTTGTGTTCACGGCAATGAGGTGAGAGAAGCAGCAGCAGCAGCTCATGCCATCACGCCCATCTGCCCCCCTCCATCCGTGTGTTTGGCGCCGTACCCGTCACCAAGTGAGTGCCGCTCATTCAGGAGGGTGCAGGAGGAGCAGGAAGGCTTGGCAGTGACCAAGTGAGTACCTTGTTCTCTTCTCACTGTTCCTTCTCTTCTCGCAACCCGCTCAGTCACTCCTGTGTTCACTAGAAGAGGGGCGAGGGCACCAGCAGTAGCAGCAGGAGGAGCAGGAAGGCTTGGCAGTGACCAAGTGGGTGCCTTGTTCTATCTCCCTCTCCTGCTTTGCTGCTGTAGCCTCTAAGGCAGGAGGGTGTGTGTGAGCCGCACCTACTACCACTGCCGTGCTCACCTGCTGTCATGCTCACCTGCTGTCGTGCTCACCTGTGGCCATCTCCCCCTCCATGCAGGAGCTTCTTGGCCAGAAGGGCGTGTGTGAGCCGCACCTACCACTACTTGCAGGAGGAGTGGAGGACTGGAAAAGGGGGTGGGAGAAGAGGGGGGGATGAGACTGAAGTTTCCCCTTTTTTTTCCGTTGTCATGCATCCGACTTCCCTCCCTACAGGAGCTTCTCGGCCAGAAGGGCGTGTGTGAGCCGCACCTACCGCTACTTGATCCCTGCTGACCTGCTGCGTCCGAGGAGCAGCAGCAGTAGAAGGAGATTGAAGATTCCTGATTTTCTCCTTCTTGCTCCCCCTTCTCCCCTCTCTGCAGGAGCTTCTCGGCCAGAAGGGCGTGTGTGAGCCGCACCTACCGCTACTTACTCCCTGCTGATTTGCTGCTGCCTAGGAGCAGCAGGAGAAGGGGGGGGACTGGGAGGGGTGGGGGGGAAGCATGAGGAGGACGAGGAGGAGGAGTTGAGGAGGCGACTGAAGGAGTTTCAGCAGATACTGAACACATTCGAGGTGAGTACTGGGAGGGGAGGGGACTGGGAGGGGAGGGGGAAGGAGGCATGAGGGGGAGGAAGAGGAGGCGACTGAAGGAGTTTCAGAAAATACTCAACACATTCGAGGTGAGTATAACGATTGACTCTGTTTTGAGGCGCCTCAGAACTCGCCTCTATGCAGGAGTCGATTGAAGGAGTTTCAGCAGATACTCAACACATTCGAGGTGACTATAATGAGAGGTGGTGAAGGTGACAAGCACTTTCCACGAATGCAAACTGCTTTTCACAACTACACTATCGAAGCGGCTGTATCATGAGAAGAAGAAGAGGGAAGGGGAGGAAGGGGGGCAGGAAGGCGGGGAGGAAGGGGGGAGGAAGGGGGGGAGGAAAGGGGGGAGGACGGGGGGGAGGAAGCAGCAGGCTATTCTTCTTACCGAGTATCACTATTGGGTTTCCATGTATATTGGTGCGACTTTTGAGAAAGCTCAAAAGTCGCACCAGTATCACTATTGTGTTTCCATGTTCCTCTGCATTTCCATGTTCCTCTGCATTTCCTCCCCCAACCCTCGTCTCCCAACAAGGGCAAGCACGCCTTTCGCAACTACGTGGTGAGGTGGCTGTATCGTGAGACTCATAGGAGGAATGAGGGGAGGAAGGGGAGGAGGAGTGAGAGGAGGCTGATTTTACCCAGGATCAAGATAGTGTTTCCTTCCTTGATCCATTGCATTTCCTCCCCTTGCCATCCCCAGGGCAAGCACGCGTTTCACAACTACACGGTGCGGCGGCTGTATCGCGAGAAGCAGAAGAGGGATTAAGGGGAGGAGGGTGCTTTACTGGCTCTCTCCCATCTGCATTTGCCGTCCCTATCCCTCCTTCCCCGCCAGGGCAAGCACGCGTTCCACAACTACACTGTGCGGCGGCTGTATCGCGAGAAGCAGAAGAGGGAAGGGGGAGAAGGGGAGGAGGAGGGAGACAGAGGGGATGGTGGAGAGAGGGGGAATGGTGGCGACAGGAGGTTGAGGAGCGGAGGGGCATGGGGAAGAGGCAGGGAGAGTGAAAGGGGCGAAGGAAAGGAAGAAGCAAAGGTGATAAGTGGTGGGGCAGAGATGACAGGCGGAGAGTTAAGCGAGAGAGTGGGAGACGGAGCAGTGATGACGTTTGAAAAAGAGGCTGAGAGAGGGGATGAGAAAGAGGCTGAGATGGTTGAGAGGGTTCAAATCGAGGAGGTTGCAAGCGAGATGCGCAGTAGCTCGGGAGACGAACGAGGGGGACGAGAGTGGGAGGGAGTAGATAGGGTCGGAGGTGCAGGGGACCAAGAGGGGGAGGAGGAGGACAGGGCAGAGAGGGCGGAGAGGGCGGAGAGGGCGGGGAGGAAGGCGGTGTGGTTGCATGAGACGGATAAGAGTGACAAGATCAATACGGCACATGCGGATGGTGCAGGGTGTGTAGGGGAGCAGGAGAAGGAGGGGGCGGATACAGCAGGGGGATTGCAGAGGGCGGGAAGGAAGGCGGTGTGGCTTCATGAGACAGATAAGAGCGACAAGATCAGTACGGCACATTTCAGAACCATCGAGACTTGCACGGTGCTGCCGTGGATTGAAGGGGGCGTGTTTGATGGGAGCAGCCTTGCTGGGGGCAGATTAGAAGAGGGTGCGTTTGATGGTAGCAGTGTGGAGGGGAGCAGCAGACTTGAGGAGGGGAGCAGATTGGAGGGAGAAGAGGCGGAAGGAGGGAGGGGTGTGGGACGGCAGGAGCGGCGGAGATTCGTTCGGGTTGTGATTCGAGGAGAGTCGTTCATGCTTCACCAGGTGAGGGGGGGGGGGAAGGGGGGACTGAAGGGGGGGATCTGAGGGGAGTATAGGGACGTGATACGGCAGTAGCGGCCAAATTGGTTTGGGTTGTGATTCGAGGGTAGTCGTTTCAGCTTCACCAGGTGAGGGGTGGAGGGGGGAGGGGAAACTGGGGGCGTGTGATACGGCAAGGTTGAGTTGAGGATGTCCTGTTGGTTGAGTCGAGGGGAGGGTGCATGTTGACTTTTGTGTCGACTCACCACTTCTCAGGAACGAGACACTTTAGTTATTCCACTCCTCCGTGCTCCATGCAACTCACCACTTCTCGTCCTCTCCCCCCGCCCTCTCTTTTCCCTTCTTTTCTCCTCCCCAAACCCCGTGTGAGAAGTCGATTTTTGAGTCGACTCAAAGAAGGAAAGAAAAAAATCTCCTCCCCAAACCCCCTCTCCCCCACCTTTTTTTTGGTGGGAACAGCCTTGGCAGTGCTCCACGGAGCCATCCCTTCTTCCGTGCTGCTGCCCTCCCTCGCCGCCTTGCTCCCCGCTCCCCCCTCCAACACCCTTCTGCCTCTTGCCTCCCCCATGCTGTTGCCCCTGGCCCCTCAGATCCGCAAAATGGTGGGAACAGCCTTAGCAATCCTCCATGGAGCCATCCCCTCGTCCATGCTGCTGCCCTCCCTCGCCCGCCACTCCCGCATCGTGCTGCCCCTCGCTCCACCCCAAGGCCTCCTATTGGCCGACTGCTCCTTCATGCCGTTCCGAGCACCAAAGCTGCCCGGAAACAAATCCTCCTCCTCTGCTGCTGAACTTGAGGTTCCTCAGTCCAGCGCTCCTCTAGAAGCTGAATCTACAGACCGTTTCAAGCAGCAGCAGCAGGAAGCACTAAGGCTATACACGCAGTGGCACTCTGCCTTCTCGCCACTTGGCACATCTCAACCAGCCCTCAGCGTGTCCCCTCTCTCCTCCCCACCTTCCTCCTCTCCCTCCCCGCAATCCTCCTCCCCATCCCCCCCCCCATCGCTCCGCATGTCACGAGCTGTGTGCGAGAGAGTAGAGGAATTTTCCCAAGAGCACGTGTTGCCAGCCATGCTGCAGTGGTTGTATGCTGAGGGGGAACCGTGGAGCGGGTGGGAGGAGAATCTGCTAGCCTATGAGTGGGTATCGGAGGAGGAGGAGAGGGAAGTTGTAGAGGGGTATTCCCAGTGGATGCAAGGCAGGGCAGAGAGGGGCTACTGAGGTCGCTGGAGGGTGGAAGGGGAGCTGTGGAGTGGAGTGGGTGGGAGGAGAATCTGCTGGGCTACCAGTGCGTGTGTGAGGAGGAGGAGAGGGAAGTGGTAGAGGGGCATACCAAGTGAAAGCAGGGCAGGGCTGACAGAGGGGCTACTGTGAGAGTAGAGGCATTCTGCCAGCAGAGAGTGCTGCCAACCATGCTGCAGTGCAGTGGGTGGACGCTGAGGGAGAGCCGTGGAGGGGGTGGGAGGAGTGTGTGGGAGAGCAGAGGCATTCTCCCATCCCAAGGGCACAGACTGCCAGCTATGCTGCAGTGGGTGGATGCTGGGGAGGAACCGTGGAGGGGGTGGGAGGAGTGTGAGAGAGGCTGAGGCATTCTCCCAAGGGCACAGACTGCCAGCCATGCTGCAGTGGGTGGATTCTGGGGGGCAGCCGTGCAGCAGGTGGGAGGAGGATCTGCTGGGCTACCAGTGCGTGTGTGAGGAGGAGCGAGCAATAGTGGACGGGATTATCAAGTGAAGGACTTTTGAGAACTCTCATAAGCGACTCAGATTTAGCGAGTGGGTGTGTGAGGAGGAGTGAGCCATAGTGTTGCCAGCCATAGGAGGAGGTTTATCAAGTGAAGGAGGGGAGGGAAGACAGAGGTTCCTGAGAATGCTGCAGGTGGAGTGAGAGTGTGTAAGGAGGCGCGGGTGGGAGGGAAATCTGCTGGCCTAGAATCTCCTGGAGGGGGTTACTGAGGCTGCTGCAGGTGGACCGAGAGTGTGTAAGGAGGCGCGGTTGGGGAACCTTCTGGCGTACCAGTGGGTATCTGAAGAGGGGGACAGAGCCGTGGTGGGGAGGAGGGGTTTACCAAGTGAAGGAGGGGAGGGAAGACAGGCGCGGGTGGGAGAGAGCCATGGTGGAGGGGTTTACCGGGTGGTAGCAGGGAGGCGCAGAGAGGGGGGTATTGACGCCATTGAAGGGTGGAGTGGAGTGGAGAGGGAATCTGTGTGGAGCAGTGGGGAGGAGAGGAGAAATTGATATGGAGGATACCGAAAGCGAGAATTGTGGTGGATGAGAATTTGCGGGGGGGTGCAGGGCATATGGTAGCAGGCAGAGGGTATTGATTGAAAGTCATTGTGGGTAAGATTATATTGACGTTGCATCACTCTCAACCATTTGCACATCAACTTTTGCATCTGACAGAAGAGGAGATACGTGCGGTGCGTGCTTGCAACTATTTATAAAAATCCACTAAGTCAGCAGCAAGCAAAAGTAAACCAGAGCATTTGGTACTCATTTCCATTATGTACAAAAAGCAAACACGTTGCTTACACCGTGTGATGAGGGGTCGGCTCTGGCAAACCCCTTCTAGAAATTCACTAAAAAGTACTGACATTGTGCCAGTAAGAGGTGGCAGCCTAGCTGAGTGTTGTAACACTAACTTTATTTGCTTTGCTTGCGAGTAAGTAGCAGCTCAGCAAACTGTAATGAGTCTCACATTTTGAGTAGGCTGGAAGTTGCGGAGTAACACAGCATGTCTGCGAAACAGTTTGCTCGCTGAAGTTGCAGGCTTCGTGAACGGAGTTGATATAATTTATTGGCACGGGGATTCGAACCCTGCACTCAGGCTGACGTGCCTCCGCAGGGGCGAATTCGCAAGCGCAGCAACTCGTGGAGAAGCGGCGGAAGCCGTGCGCGGAGTGAGCGGAAGCTGACGCGCGCCCGGCGCAGTAACGAGCGGAGATCGGGGCCGCAGAAGAGCAGACGTTTGCGGAAGAGTGCGCGGAGAAGCGGATCCTCCAGCCTGCGCCGCGCGCGCGGCGGCAGCGTGGCGGGGGGATCTGTGTCGCGGGGAGCCGCGCAACCGGGAAGGACTACCGTGAGAAGCCGCATTACCGCCATGACCCTGAACGCGTGGGGAGCACGACGTGGGTTCGTCGTAAAAGCTAAGATCTTCTCTCCATGTTTGGTTGCCGGCCGTTGGATGGACATCGAGCGACATGTGCCGGAAAAGCTGCCGCGATTGGCGCCTCGATCGATCTAGCGGCTCGATGCTGTTCCTCGTCAACCTCGGATCAGCGCCAGCGCCGCCGTCAGCGTCTCCGTCGCCAGAGGATCTCGCACCGGATTTTACAGCGGATTTCACGGCGGATTTGGCGGCGGCTTCTTCTTGTTCGGCGAGCAGCGAGGATTGGATCATCTCGATGAAGCCTTGACATCGGACGGCTGAGAGCTCTCGCTGAATCTGCAGCAGCTGCAGCTTGCCTTCCAGCGCCGCCATTTCGACCGCGCCGAGCGTGCTGCGGATCGCGTTGGACGGCGTGATGTCGATTCCATTGTTCGGTGGCGCTTGTAAGTGATTTCTAACGCCAATGGCGGTCTGTGAGGCCATTGAAGAGCTATCCAATGTGGACGAAATCAACTGAGCTTCAAGGAACAGTAGTTACGTTTACAGCGCACTTTTGCCAGGTGCAGTAACAGGAACTGAGCTTGAAGGCGACAGCTTGCAGCGTGAGGTACAGCCACAATAAAAAACTGAGTCGTTACGGCACGCTCCCTGGCAGAAACTCCGAATCTCCGATCAATAAAGGAGAAGCAGCTTGGTTGCTAGAATGGTGGACAGAAGAATATGTTCGTCACGTTGCCTTTATGGACTTGTGGGGATGGGGAGAGATTGGGTTGGGAGGGAGGGACACTCACGTTGCCGGGAAATCTCTCCGCGTTAGAAAATCACTCGGCGCCGAAAAACACCCGTGTGAGGTGGGGAGGATCTGGGGGAGACAGACAGCAGCACGCGGACTTTGGCATCCAGCTTGCCGTGGATGCTGGGTTCCGGGAGCGGACACGCTGTCAGGGGCAAGTGCGGCCAGCGGAAAGCGCGAAACGGGCTCTTCGCCTAGGGGGCTGCGCGTTTGGAAGTGAAACCCTTCAAAAGTACAGTTTAATTCGTATGATTTCTTCCTAAACTTCAGGTAATCTAAAGACATACCCCAATCCTTCTTTATACCTTTAATTCTTGCCAAACTCTCTGACGGTGTTGCCACCCAATTGTGGATCCGACTCAATAGGACCATTGGTCCCCAAACAGCCGCGTTCGAGAGCTTCTGCACTACACTGAAGGCCTGTCCAAAAGGGATTGCTGGTTAAGCCCATAATGCCCAGATAACATTCTGAAGTGATTTTTTTTAAGCGAGAATAGAAATACAACTCTAAACTTTCTGAAGTGGTGAAACGAATCTGGCTTGCTTTTGCGGGCATGGGTGAGGAAAGGGGACAAATCACAAAGTCTGATCAGAAACTCAAGGCCAGCCAACAAGATTCCGTTCCGTACTGAATTGCTCTGCCATCGTCGCGCTCTGATCCGATTCGACAAATACAGTACACCCTGTTTCGCGCCACACTGACATTCGCCATATTGACAAGCCGGTTGTACTGACATCAATGCATCCAAATTGGTCCCAGAACATACCATATAAGCACTTTTGCCGCACGAAACCGAACGCAAAAGCACGTTTTCTTTCATGAACCGTTGTCTACCGTTCTCCTCAAGTGCATTTTGGTTGCAAGCACCAGCCCGCTGAATCCAAGCACACGTGCGCACTGTAGCCGGGGCTCCCGATTGTCCAAACATCGCGAAACAGGGTGTACGGTAACTGCAGATCAAACGAAGGTGGAGGCGACCAGTCGCGTCGCGGATTGATTCGGGCTTCATGTTTGAATAGTGCAACATGCCAGGAATCTGGTCGGTGATAGGCTTTGTGGGGGGCGACGGGGTAACGTTATGGTGCATATGTAAATCGACACGTGTCAATCTGCCATGAACGAAAGGTGGCCTTGTCCCGCTCGATGAAGCCCTTGGAAGTAAGTCATCTACGGCTCAGATCAGCTCTACGTGAGTAACGCTTCCGTTTCCGTCAGGTCAGGCTTGTCAAGCTTCTCCGAATGTCAGTTCGCAGGGCATTTATGCGACGCTGCGCGACCGTTGCGGCTGAACCTTACGACATCAGCAGCTCAAGTGAGGCTGGTGACGAATTCGAGGAAGGTGCGTCAACAATCGCCTTTACACGTCAAACGTCATCGGAATCGTAACTGCTAGGGGAAATGAGCACCGCTGATGCCTGCACCATTTGATGACGTTGCGCAAGGAATGGTGTGCAGTGCAGCGAAGCTGATGGAGAGATGAGTTGACGTAGGAGCGCGTGCAGCTGCCTGCCCGCTGCCCGAACAGTTGAATTTGGCCAGATATACACAGTAGAGTGTACAGATGGAACCGGACTTGTCCAGGTTCGTCAAAGATGTAGCTTTTGGCTCAGAAAACTGAACCACATTAGGTGAGTGCCTTCACTCGTTACTTGAAATCACTTTCTGCTACCGCCCCTGGGCAGCATCGTCTTTTCTCTCGAAACTGCTCGCACCTTCCTTCCTGCCCATGTGCGAAGACAAAAAATGCTGTTCTGTACACCCTGATTCTTGCCATTGTGGAATCGGTTATACGTATAAGTCAGTTGTAGAAACTCATCTCACCCAAGAGCGCAAGTCACCTAAAGTTGTAACCCATTTGAAATTATCTATGGCAACTCATTGAGTGTACCAAGAGTAGCATATTGTGCGAAGATCAGCTTTTAAGAGGTACGAGTGATCTTTTCTTTCATCCTTATCATAATTCCCTAGTCAGCTATCCATCAACCAATAGGGTTTCCCTAGTACCGAGGTAGTATGGCTTATGTTGTGCATAGTAAGGATGAAGAGTCTGGCAACCACAAGCTACCATGCTAAACCCAAGCTAACTTACTTCAAACTGAAGAGCATCACATCCAAAAAACCAATCCGATCCTAAACCATTTGTATCGTGGCGCCAGCAGCAGCTGGTGGCGGTGTGGGGCAAGCCAATTGCTAGAAAAACCTGTTAGAATCACTAGCTAGGTGAGGAGTGTCGATTGGGTAAGGGAGGGGGATACAAGACTATCGAGATTGAAATGTTGTACCCTCTAAGGAAAGAACCCTACACAACCTAGAGTGAAATGAACATAACACTATGTTTTGACAAAACCGACACCAACCAACAAGGCACTCCACACAACCGAGCACAGGGGAAGCGCCATGGCATTGGGAAAACAGCATGGACCAGAAGCCTTAGTTTAGTACTGCACTGGCCCAAACTGATTGGACATGGAAGTTCGCTTAGGGAATTCCTAGATATAGGTCAATGGGAGTCGGTTGAGGCACAAGCAGGTGTGATTGGTATAACCAACCTCTTTGCGAAGAAGATCAACACCCAACGTTTGCGAAGCAGTTCTCGTCAGTACTTTTTATTCGCGAATTATGCCGGCGTAGCGAAGGTGTCGAGGCTGCTGTTCATGCTGACATGGCGCCTCAGCGATCTTGCCATTCTTCGCTCACGGTAACCAGGTACTTTTCGCATACCCTCAAAGCCCACATCGCGAGAACTCGCTCCGTTTCCTGCGACCGTCGCCAGTGGCGACCCTTTCCCCGGCGATCCCGCTTGTTTCGAGTCCAAACCGCCCTGCAACGACGAATCGAGAGCCGCTGATTCGCACAGTGGGTCGAGAGCCGTTGATTCGCACGTAGACTGCAGGGGAAACTCGGCGCTTCGGGACCCCGCATTTAGGGGAACTGCGGCGCGACCAACGCTTATTAGTATTAGCAGGGTGGGCTGCAGCGGATCGGGGATTGTCGTAAAAGCTTAGGTCATCTCGCAAGCTCGGAACATACGCCGACCTTCCAGCCACCGTGGCGCCGCCACCGCTGCCGCTCGGACCGCTATCAGTAGGCTTGCAAGGCCCCGAAAAAGCCACACATCGTCTGCTTCCGCTGCAGTGCAGGCTAGAACAGCATGCAGCAGATTTCGACCTAGGGATTGCCGATCTTCTAGATGAAGCGTCCGTTCCGAGGTCGTTCCGCGCTGTAGCCGTTGGATTCAGCGTCCTACCGCCGATCGACGGTCCGCTTTTGTTGCTTCCAGATTTTGCGGACTGCTTCTCGCTGCCCCATCGAAAGCCCCAAAAGTCGCTTCGCGATTTGTCGTGGTACTGCCTCCTTAGGCGGTACAAGTCGCGTGTCTCGCGCTGGCTCAATCCGAATTCTTCCGTCACTGCCGTCGCTCCCGCCGCTGCCGTCGCTGCCGTTGATGCCGTCGCGCAACAACAGTCTGATGCACTGATTGAGGCAGGGTTTTCCTCAGGTGCGGCCGCAAGCCCGCCAGGCTCAGGTTTCCGAAGCTCCGACGTGCGAGGTTCGGACTCCGACGTGCGAGGTTCGGACTCCGACGTGCGAGGTTCGGAACCGCAAGGGTTTGAACCTGCTGGGAAGGTAGTATTGCCCGCCGTGGATTCGTCCAGTCTGCATTCTTCCATGGACGACCAGGACCGTTCGATCATGTAAACGAACTCCTGGCATCGGACGGCGCTCAGCTCTCGCTGCGTATCCAGAATACGAAGCTTCCCCTGCAGCGCTTCCAGCTCCAGCTCCTCCGCCAGGGAGCGCGGGGAGAGCTTTCCCGCCGCCCGGAAAAGGTCGCACCCGGTTGAAGAGCTTGCGGCGGAACTTCCGCCGCTCCGCGCACGCCGTTTTTTCGCCTGTTCCGCGGACTTTCCGCCATTCCGAAGAGTAACCTCACCGCGGAGCGGAGGGGAGATGGACGGCGGTGGAACCTCCGAAGAAGCAGCACTCGGACCAATCAAACCAATGGCATTGATCGTTTCCGTGGTATCATTGGTATCATCGGTATCGCTGATCGCGTCCATAGTACTAGTAGCACCACTGAGGAAAGTGCTTATTGATAACTCTGCTGCTTCCACGGGTACTAATGTTGTTGCGTGGCGGATGCTCGCCGGGTGAACCGACGTCGCAGCCATGGATTACGAAATAACGAAAATCTCCGAGCAAGGACTGAGCGAGTCGACTCAGAATGCTGTTGACGCGGAGGAAGAGGCTGCTTCGGTGTGTAGTCAGTACGTGCTGGTTTCGATAAGAGGTTCGCTAGCGATGTGACTTTATAGCTTCGGAAGCTAGATACTTCGACGTTAAGAATGGAACAGCTGGGAACTCCTAGCCGTGGTTTAAATAGCTGAAGCTGACCTCCAACCCACGACTATCGACAAGTGATGTCAGGGAGGCGAGAAGCTGACAAACTGCAATAACGCCAACGTAACGGAAATGCGCCTTATTTTCCTATTATTTTCGCCACTTGGAGCTGTCAGAAGAACATTCCGCTATGCTGCTAGATCTACCTCAGATGTTGCCAGGCTGTCTTCGATGCTATCGGATCCAAGGACGCCAAACCTTACGAGCCTCTGGAGTCTAAACCTTGGCTAAGAACCTATAGTGCTGAGGCGTTTGGCTGCAGCTATGGCTGAAGCTATGGCTAGACAGAGATATTGCTGCTAGCGTGCCTCGACAGTGATTTGTGTTTCAACAGTCCCCTGCTACTAAGCTCCTCCCCCGACCCGAAGACGGTATATTCCCCTCGTGTACGCTAAACAGTGGGAGAAGAACTCGGAAGACCAATCAGACCAAAGCCCTCCTCGACTCACGCTGCTTGCTTCGCTGCGGCAATCCATCTCCCTCGGTCTCCCTCGCCTTAGTTCGCCTGCGGTACTAATTGGAAGGAGCTCGAAAGGCGAACACCGTGCACTAGCACTGAGGACGAGCATGTAGCAGACTGCCAGCCTGGCTGTCGATGTACAGTAGAAGCAGCCTTAAGGGGAGTAAGCGCGACAACTCGGCGCGTGCGTGAGCAATCGACGCGGCGTGACGTAATTTTGTGAATATCATGGGGTTGCATGGCAGCACTTTCCCTTATACGCTCACGGCTGTCACACGCGTGACCACAAGTTTCAGAAGCGAAAAACATTAGTTTGCCGCGACGGAGAGGGGTGCAACAGAGGCAGAGAAGGGGAGCATTTTGATTTGCTGCACTTGAGAGACTGGGTGCTCTTGCACGGGATCAGTCGGCAGTGGTTGAAGTGTCCACAAAATGTATGAACGAACCCCTTGGAAAGTTCCCAGACCCGCCTGTCCTCGTGTGAACCGTGCGAGAATCAGAACGCGCCCTTAAAGAGGATTGAGACTGACAGGAGATGCGGGTGCTTGATTGGATAAGAGAAAACAAGCCAATGAGAGCTTGGTGTTGCACGAAGTCTATGGTCTGTGAGGCAAGTTGCAATCTCACACGCGGAGCCAATCAAGAGCGGCCTTGAGCCGTCAATGACGAACCCACAGACTGTGTCAGAGACTTTGTGTCACAGAATGCACGGCCGAGATTATCTCATCGGGATATCGACGAGTCACCGATGAGTCCTCAGTCAGAACTTGAGATCTGAAGGGTGCAACATTTTCAAGTTTGATTTCTGCAAGATATCGTTTCGGTCTGCGAACGTCACGACGGGCAAAGAGTCTGGTGTCGCAAAAGGATTCTGCAAGATTTACCTTTCGCAAGTGTACGAAGAGCGTTACTGACGACGTGCAACAGGTTGCCCATTTCGTGTTTGCTATTGGACACAGCAGGATTTCCTCATCTTCGAGAAAGATGCGAACATCAATGTAAACGAGTTGGCCGCATTCTTCTGGGTGGCCTGCTGTGCTGAAGCCCAGTCCTTTAAAAGTGATTAGTAAAAATGAAGCGATATGCTACACATATTGATTACATTGTGAAAGGATTTTTCACGCCATTCCTTATCGCAACCTACTACAACATCGCGTACAGCAGCAGCCGTTGTTCGCCCGTTACTGCTAACGGGGCTTTGCCAACTTCGCGCGCACTGTTTCACCAAACCTCGCACTGCTGGAGCAGCCGAGTCGGCCTACGCTTCGGGACTAGCCCGAACCTCGCGGCAGCGTAGCACTAGCTAGCTCGCACGCACCGCGTTACCGTTTGCATGTTTCGCCTATAAATGTTCGCTCATACCTTCGCTCACATTTTGTACTCGTTTGACACCTTCGTGCAATCCTCGCTACCTCGATTCATTGCGTACGTAACACTTGGTTATCAGAGCTACTTTCTTTCAGGCCGCGCATCTCCGCACCCCAGGAAATCAACTTTTGATTTTTCACTCGAAGGTGTTACGAATAGTAAAATATCATTGTACACTCCTGACCGCAGCTAAGTGAAGCACACAGTATCGAGAATGAATGCGATGAGTCAGATTTGACCCAAAGCGATGCAGACGGTTAGAGAGGATCTGGACCGTCGGAGCAGACGGCATCGGGCAGTTGCAGGGAAGAGGGATTTGGTGGGAACAGTTTCGTAACTATACGCGCCGCATGGTTGGGAATGAATTTGAATAGGGGAATGTACCCTTTAGAGTACATGGCTAGTAAGGACGATTCGAATTCCCTGTACTGATATTTATATTTTCTGTATTTGCATGTTTTAATAATCTCAAAGCATTGTACATTCCCTCTGCTATTGAGGTCAAGGGCCCACCACCGCTACCTTAGTAGTGTGCGAACCTTCCTGAGGTGATCCTGGGTACGATCAACTTCTGATTGTAACATGGTATGAGAGCGACTCAGGAATCCTTCGCACTGCTACCTCCGAAACTTTCGGTGAACGAAAAGTGGCGTTTGGCACACGCTCGCGTGTGAGAATGGTTGGAGGATCTGGTGGTCAGACGAATTTGACGGGAGTTACGCGGAGCCCGCTGAAGATACCGACGACGCCAGGACGAGGTACTACAATGAGTCCCTGAAGGCGTACGGGGTTCTTCTACGCAATATGTCGCCGGCGGAGCAACTGAGCATCCGCTCATACAAAACTTCACCTGCTCCAGCCCTCGACGCTTGGCGCCATCGGAATGGCGTGTATCAGTCGAATGACCCCGTTTCTTCGAGCCGGTTGCTCCAGCAGCTACTGGAGACCAAAATGGCCTCAGGGGAGAAGGCCAACAGCTACATTAATCGCTGTCAGAGCCTTCGTGACCAAATCGTGAAAGTTCGGAAGCAGCATATCCGAAGAAATCTTCGTGAATATCGTGCTTCAAGGGCTTGGCCCAGAGTGGCGGCCCTGCAAGGCGCTTCTCCGACAGCAGGGGGTCATCTCGGAGGCCGCCCTTTGCGCCGCCCTTCTCGTCGAACAGAGGGACATGGATCAGCAGCGACTAGCGCCGCGACGAGAACGAGAACGGCTCGCCTTCTACGACGACAACATCGAAGAGCGATGGCCGCGGTGCCTCTACTGCAAAATTTGCAGAAATTTCGGGCACCTGGCAGATCGATGCAAATACCGATCTCGCCCTCGCCAGACCAATCCGAGCAACTGGTCTGGCCGACAAGACGCACGAGGCGACGTGCGTCCAGACCAGGGGTATCAACCTCCCACGCGCAATCTGAACCCAGCGGTTCAGCATCAGCAGCAGCAGCCGTCACCACATGCCCCAGTACGCAATGTCATGGGGAACATGGCTATGACAGGCGAATCTCGTCGCCGCCGCGTGCGCTCACCATCACTTGAGCCAGCTCCGCACCCAATTAGCGCATTCGCCAACAATAACTCTTTCAGCACGCGCCACGATTTCACCGACGACGACGACCAGGACTGGAACCTCCCAATCCTGCTGCTCGAAAGTCCCCCACACGTACCTGACATGCGGGCGGCGCCACTCAATTGGCTCTCGCGTGAGTAGTTCCTGAAATTCGACACACCTCACCTCGTTACGCCGCGTCTGGCGCTGCTCGCACGTGACGACAGGAATCGGTACAACACCTGGTATCTGGACAGCTGCAGCGGCCAGCATATGGTGGGCTCCGAGCGCTTTGTCTCCAACGCCGTCCCCACTCCTATGGTCACATACGTCACCGTGGCCAACAATACGCGCCTGCGCGCAAGGCATCGTCGCGCTCAAGGCACGAGGAAGTCGCACGCACATCACACTTAACGATGTGCTGATCGTCCAGAATCCGCACTTCAACTTACTTTCCGCCACTCAGCTCATGGACTGCGGCGTCGATCTCAGTACGGATCGCGAGACACGCGACATCCTGCTGCACTATGAATCACCGACCTTTTCCCGCAGGCAGATCGGAAGAGCACACTCCAAAAATAGAGTTTACATCCTGG
This sequence comes from Closterium sp. Naga37s-1, assembly GCA_947471745.1. Classification (NCBI taxonomy): domain Eukaryota; kingdom Viridiplantae; phylum Streptophyta; class Zygnematophyceae; order Desmidiales; family Closteriaceae; genus Closterium; species Closterium sp. Naga37s-1. The sequence goes on along the minus strand of CANJKZ010000795.1, from coordinate 1,172,298 downwards.
ACTTTGATATTCCCGACTGTAGCGGCGATTCGAACGAGTTAATCGATCTCGTTCCACAGCGCTTTGAGGACATTCACCGCAAGGACTGGAAACACCCGGACGAAAGACCGTGGGTGCCGCATCACCTTCACCCACATGAACTGGCGCTGCACGACCCTGACCCAGACGGCATCTGTAGGGACTGCCACATGCCAACAACATCAACCAGCGCAGTTGCCGGCCGCGGACTTGCCGCCATCGCCGAAGCAGAATGACATACACCGCCAAACGAGGGAATGTCGCAACTAGAGATTGAAATCGCAACGCGCGGCGTGTTCGGAACACCGGGACATCCCCTCATCGGCTCGGCAACAGAACACCTCCAAGGCATGCTGCGCGGCACCAGTGTCGGCACCTTCGAAGCGCGTGGAGTTGCGCGCCCCTACACACGGGAGGAATTCCAGAAGGCCTACCCCCACTGGCGCGACCCCTCGGCAAAACTCACCGTGGCAGTAGAAGAGGACTTGGCGCGTCGCGAAGTAGAGGAGCTCCGCCGACAGAGTCTTGCCGAGGCGCGCGGGACATTCGCTTGCGGTGCATGGGGGGTCGACGAGGAGGAGAGCGCCTCCAATGAAGGGGGTTGGGGAAGCGCTGGCGGATGGGGAACGAGCGACACCGGTGGATGGGACAACACCGGCGGTACATGGGCAACCGCAAGTGGTGGCTGGGGCGTTGTAACTGGCGACGAAGGCAGCGGCTGGGGAGCCTCCCGCGAAGAACAAAAGGGGAAGAAGCTGAGGCAGCACCTGCAGTTGTTCCCCTTGGTCGGCCCTCGCGTCGTGCTCCACCCACGTTACCTCCCCCTGATATTCCACCGCATCGCGATCCCTGGGACACCATTGACTGGGGCAATGAGCCATCAACCTCATGTCGCACCGTTTACGGACCTGCTTCTGAACCGCGCGAACCCACCTTCGTCCCCGGAACCATCCTTGGAACCAACATCTCTCTCTCTCTCTCTCTCTCTCTCTCTCTCTCTCTCTCTCTCTCTCTCTCTCTCTCTCTCTCTCCCCCTCTCTCTCTCTCTCGCTCTCTCTCTCTCTCTCTCTCTTTCTCTCTCTCTCTCTCTCTCTCTCTCTCTCTCTCTCTCTCTCTCTCTCTCTCTCTCTCTCTCTCTCTCTCTCTCTCTCTCTCTCTCTCTCTCTCTCCGTAATCCGCGACAGAGAGTTCTTGGCGCTAATGCTAACTACTGCCAACGACGAAGACGAAGCAGCAGAAGAAGCAGCAGCAAAACCTGCCCCAGTACCTGACGAAGACCCTGAAGAAGCCCGCGCGCGCTATATGCGCACCTCCGGTCTTCGCGCTGACGATGCACTTTGGCATCAGCGCCTCGGGCACTTTGGCGCGCGACGCTGAAAAATTGCATTGACGCAAGAGTTTTCGCTCCTGGCGCACTCCTGCGCCCAGACGGCACCAAAGTGAGAGGCGCGACACATCCGTGCAACTGCACCGTCTACCCCGAAGCCGCACTAAGCCACCAGCCATTCCCGTTGCTCGAGCCAGGGACGCATTGCTACCCCAAGCTGTACAAGGTGTACAGCGACTTCTTGAACGTGGGGCACTGCGGGGTCAACGACGAGCTATACACGCTCACCTTCATCGACGCCGGGACACGTTACGTGTGGGTCGTGATCGTGGAAGCGCGCAGCGGAGCGTATGAGGTATTTCGCCTCTGGCTGGCGCACGCGCAACGGCAATCTGGGGAGAAGCTGAATATCTGGCAATCTGACGGCGTAGCAGAATTCAGGAGCAAGGAGATGCAGGATTACCTGTCGCAGCAGGGGATCGAACACCACGTCTCTCTCTCCTACGCGCATCAGTAGCAGGGCGTAGCCGAGCGTACCAACCGCACGCTCATGGCGAAGGTGGGCGCGCTAATGAAGCAGTCAAAGCTTCCGCCAATCTACTGGACGTACGCGATGCATCACGCCGCGCGGTTATACAATCTGCTGTCGACCACCGCGATCACTGGCAACCTCTCCCCGCATGTGAAGTGGACGAGGACCAAGGCCGACACCTCCATGCTCTGCTTGTGGGGGTGCATGGTTCAGTACTGCCCGCCAACATGAACCATTGGCAAATTCAGGAGCCGCGCGCGCTGGGGGATCCACCTCGGCATCAACCACGAGTACAAGGAGTGGCTCATCCTAGATCTCTTGAGCCAGAAGATTAAAAACGTGCGCGATGTCATCTTCTACGAGCGTTTGTTCCTCCAGCAGTTTTGCGAAGACGAGCACACGAACGCGAACCGCGTTTACGCCAATGACGGGCACAGCTACGCCACGCCAGAAGACGAAGTTGCTGCGGCCATTCTGGAGCAAGACCCTAGACGCGAATTCACGAGAGGCAATCGACGCGACGACGACGATGACGATGACTCATCCGAAGGAGGAGGAGCGGGCACAGCAGGAGGCGCAACTGGAGGAAGCGGAAGCAGCGGAGGCGCAACACCACCAGCCCCACCTGAGCCGGAGAGCGATGGCGACGACGTACAGGAGGTCGTCCCGCAGCATCGACACGGCAGCACCATCACCTGAATGCAACTCCTCGGGCTTCACGCAGCCACCTCAACGGCGCCGCGTGTCATCGAACCAAGGAATCCGCGCCAAGCTCTCTCAGGACCGCATAGCAAGGAGTGGCGCGAGGCAATGGATGCCGAAATCAAGGCTCTCGAGTCCCGAGATACCTGGGTGCTCGTTGACCACGCCGCAATCAAGGGTGCAAGGATCCTCTCCGGCAAATGGGTCTTCCGCGTGAAGACCGCAGCGGACGGCATGATTGAGCACTTCAAGGCGCGGTGGGTCGTGCGTGGCTACGATCCGAGGCACGGAATTGACTTCGATCAAACATTCGCGCCCGTAAGCCGTCACACCTCTGTCAGAATTCTCCTCGCCATTGCCGCCGCATGACATCTGCCGCTCCGACAAATCGACGTGAAGAACACGTTCCTATACGCGTTAGTAGATGCAGTGATCTACGTGGAGCAGCCGCACACTTACGGAGAAGGGGACTCGCGAGTGTGCCAACTGCGCAAATTGCTTTACGGGATAAAACAGGCACCAAGGCTCTGGCAGCAGTATCTACACAACATTCTGCTCGAAATCGGCTTCAAGCATATGCCCCACGACCTAGGAATGTATCGCCGCGATTTCCACGGAGATTACATTCTGCTCACCGTCTACGTCGACGATTTGCTGTACACAGGGTCAAGCAACGAACTACCCAAGCAGTTCGAGAAGAATCTGAAAGGGCGCGTCGACATCACCTGCAACTACGAAGTGAAGCAGTTCTTAGGACTCAATATCTCCTACGAGCCGGCAGCTATCCACCTCTCAGCGGCCAAGTATGCAGAGGAGCTTGGGAAACGCTTCAACATTTCCCCTGCACCGCTCTCCACCCCTTATCGCACTCCCGGACCGAACCACAAACCCGATAACAAAGCCCTATCCCCAGTTGGCATTCAGACTTATCAGCAGCAGCTGGGATGCCTGCTCTTCGCCTCTGTCATCTGCAGGCCCGACCTTTCCTACATTGCGAGCCAACTGGCTCAGTACTCTCGCAAACCAATGGCTGAGAACCTTCTGGATCTGTAGCGCGCTCTACAGTTCTTCGTCTCAACGCCCAAGATTGGGCTCTGCTACTCAACAGTGCCGACCCCATCTTTCAACCTCATCGGCTACGTGGACGCTAATCACGCAGCAGATCCTGACAATCGACGGTCCAGGACTGGCTTCCTGTTCCGCCTCGAGCCGACGGGACTAATCTCATGGAATTCGCAGAAACAAGAGCTGGTTGCCCTGTCATCGGCGGAAGCGGAATTCATCGCAGCAACAGCAGCAGTTTGCGAAGGCCTCTACTTACAGGAACTCCTGCAGGAGGCGAAAATCCCAGTTTTGCCTACCTTCCGCCTGCACTGCGACAACCAGAGCGCCATCCGGATCGCGGACAAACCTGGTTTCGTCAACCGCACCAAGCACATTGCGCTGAGGTATTTCTTCGTCAAGGACGAAGTGGACAAGGGCAAGGTCAACTTGACGTACTGCCCAACAGATGACATGGCAACTGACTTCCTGACGAAGCGACTGCCACGCCAGCAGTACCAACACTGCTCCGAGCTTAGTGGAGTGGTCAAGCAGGTCAAGACGAGCTACGGCCAGAAGTGAAGGGGGGTGTTACGAATAGTAAAATATCATTGTGCACTCCTGACCGCAGCTAAGTGAAGCACACAGTATCGAGAATGAATGCGAGGAGTCAGAGTTGACCCGAAGCGATGCAGACGGTTAGAGAGGATCTGGACCGTCGGAGCAGACGACATCAGGCAGCTGCAAGGAAGAGGGATTTGGCGGGAACAGTTTCGTAACTGTACGCGCCGCACGATTGGGAATGAATTTGAATAAGGGAATGTACCCCTTAGAGTACATGGCTAGCTAGGACGATTCGAATTCCCTGTACTCCTATTATATTTTCTGTATTTGCATGTTTAAATCATCTCATGTTTTTCTGCTATTGAGGTGAAGGGCCCACCACCTCTAAGTTAGTGTGCGAACCTTCTTGAGGTGATCCTGGGTACGATCAACTTCTGATCGTAACAGAAGGGACTCACGCACCTTAGACCGTAGGAGCCGCTGTCCTCGCGTTCTCTCGTAAACGCGTGCAGCCACGACTGCGCCTAGACTAAGCCGAGCCGAAGCCCTTCGAAATGGCTGAACATATTGACGTCACGACACTCTCGCAGGACCGCCTGAACGAATTGCTGCGCCAGCTGAACGAGAATTCGGAAGAAATCGCGGCACTGACGGCGGAACGCACATCCCTGCAGAATGACGCCACATGAGCACAACAAGCGCAATCACAAGCACCTGGCACTCCGGTACAACCTGCACCACAAGCATCACAACACGGAAGTGTGGGGCAACCTGCAAGCACGGCCAGTGATGGCGTCGTCCGCCACGACGGAGACGACGACCACGGCACGACACACCCCAAAGCGACGCATGCAGCCAGGAGTCAACCTCGCGTCATGATTTCTGTGCCGGCTGGCGAATCAACACTGCCGTCGCCGATGCCGCTGAAGCCGCAGCGTCTGCCGTGCTTTGACCCGAGTCAACGGGGTGGTCCTATCGTTCAGGCGTGGTTGTTCACGTTAAACGTTTTCTTTGACGCCAACTACGTCTCGGAGGATACGGCGAAGATTTGCTACACCGTGTCGCTGCTGCGAGGACCCGCCATGGAATGGTGGCGCGTCATCGTCACGAAGCGGATAGACTACGCGACTCTATCGACACGGGAAGGACAAACCGGACCCTGGGCGCCGTCGTATTTCATGGAGGTGCCCCAATATCGCACGTGGGACGCGTGGTGCGCAGGTCTGCGCGCTCGATTTGAGCCAATTGCGGCTTCGATCGCGGCGCGACAGAAACTCCGCACTTGGCGCCAACTCGGTTCCGTCCAGGATTACACGAGCGGGTTTCTGGCGCTATGCGAGCAGGTGGGCTAGATGTACCAATCCGAGCGTATTGACCGCTACATCGGCGGCCTGAAGCATGACATCGCTCAGGAAATCCAGCTCCGCGGCATCACTGATTTTCAGGAGATTCTCGCCATGGCGGAGAAGCTCGACTTTTTCCGCCGACCGAGACTGGGGTCCTACGGAAGCAACATCAACTGGGGACATCAGTCTCGCGGGACAAACGAGGGCGCTACGATACGTGCCGTCGCCGCGAACGCCGCTGCCACACCGCTCAAAAGGCGCTGCTTCGCGTGCAATCGGCCGGAACACCGTAAGAGTGAATGCCCGGAAAACGCTAAGGGAAAGGGTGAAGTTGAGCAGCAGAAACAGACCAAGCAGCAGGGAAATGCTGGGAGTCAGTAGCAGACAGGCCCTCTTCTGACAGGTCACGCCGCTCGCCCGACCCAACCGACCCTCACCGAGTGATTGTGCCGGTTCACGCAATCGACCATAAGGAGGGTACTACGGTAGACAGCCCCATACTGCTTAGTGGGAAAATTGGGACAGACTTAGTTAAAATATTCGTAGATGGGGGAGCCAGCCATAGCCTAATCAACACCGCCACAGCACGGAAACTGAGACTGCCACTGGACAGATGTTTATCTGAGATCGACGCAAGACTGGTTGACGGAGCGCCATTGGCGATACGGGAACGTGTGGACCGGGTTCGGATTCGATGCGGGGGTAATTTCACATTTAGTCAGGAAATGCTCGCGACAACCCTCGACGGAACCGACATTTGACTCGGTCGTAATTGGCTATGACGACACAATCTGCGAATCGACTAGGCGACGGGTGACTGCACCGTGCGAGTGAATGGTAACAACATCGTCTTACCTCGTTGGGGCTCGCCTGAGTCTTCGTCGGTGCGTGTGAATGCGATCACGATGAAACGCACCGTAGCAGCAGGAGCACACGTGTATGCGGTTGACATTCGAGAAGCCAAGGCAGCAGACAAAGGGGGGGATTTACAGAAGCTGCTAGTCGACGTACCGGATGACTTGGCAGCGCTCCTGAAGCAGTACAGTGGGATATTTCCGGATGACCTGCCGACAGGGTTGCCACCTCAGCGACCGTCGACACATGATAGAGTTAGAACCGGGGACACAGCCGACAGTACAGCGACAGTTCCGACTGATCCAACCTGAATTGGACGAACTGAGGAAGCAGCTGGATTACTTGCTCGAGAAAGAGTTTATTCGCCCGAGTTCGTCACCCTTCGCAGCACCGATACTGTTCACGCCGAAAAAAGACGGAGGTTTTTGCATGTGCATTGACTACCGCGTACTGAACAGGGTTACCATCAAGTCCCGTTACCCCATCCCACGAGCCGACGAACTGATCGACCAACTGCGAACAACCCGGGTTTTCTCGAAATCAACCTTCGAGGAGGCTACCACCAGATCCGATTCAACCCACCCGACTACTCGAAAACAACTTTCTGAACACGCTACGGATCCTTTGAATACACTGTTATGCCCTTCTGACTGACCAACGTCCCCGCCACCTTCAAATGACCATGAACAAAGCCTTATGCCCGCTTTCAGATAAGTGCATCACCGTGTATCTCGACGACATACTGATTTACAGCCCCGACAAAGCACAGCATCTACAGGATATCGAAGCAGTTTTTAAAGTACTTAGTGAGAACCGCCTACTGACCAAAGCATCTAAGTGTGAATTCTGTGAAAGAACGAGGAATGAATGCACTGGCAAACAGGTGGGTACAAGTAGGAAAACCTAAAAGTGTTGTACCCCATATTGTCTACCCCACTACAGCCTACACAGACTATAGCATATAAGTTTGACACACCCCCATAGGCAAAGTGGGGGAGAACAAGAGGTCACAAGACCAGTCAAGCAAAGCAAAGCAGGCTCAGGGTGGATCACAACGTCACCACACATTCCGAGCACAAGTTCAAGGCCACAAGGTCAGTTCACATGCAAGATCATATATAAAGGTAAACAAGCAAGTGCAGGTATAGTGTGAGGATCTTGGATCGAGCTCAGAAAAGAGAATGGGAATTGAATGAATCACCTGGGTACAACACGAGGCTATATATAGGCTCGACACAAGGCCCCGTAACCAGGTGTTACGCGAAGGTTCCGCGGGTCGCGAAGCGTCCCGAACAGATCCTTTCCGAATTCGGTAGAAGGCAATTCGGTGGCAACCGAAAAGCCAGAATTCGGTGCACGCAACCTAGCTCGGTGCTATAACTATAATAAAATATAGGAAAGCACCTAGCCTAGGAAATCAAGCAATTCATGCATGCATATAATTATCCTATGCTAGAAATAGCATAATAAAGTAAAGACAAGCAAGCATAGCTGGCATAAGCCGTCGTACTCTCACACGTCCCCCCCTCAAAGCTGGGTGGCGTGAGATACACCCTGCTTGACAAGATAGTCCTTGAGAGCACGGCGTGCGTTGCCCATATCAGCTTCTGCAACCCAGCTGTCCTCAGTGGGGTCGTATCCCTTCCAGCGTATCAGGAACTCGAGGGTCTTGCCGCCACGGCGCCGATGAGAGAGAACGCGCTCAATCTCGTACTCGGGTTCATCCTGCACAAGAACAGGTGGAGGTGGCGGTAGCTGCCGTCCCTGGAACTGGTGGTTGGGGTCCTTGTAGGGTTTCAGTAGTTGCACATGGAAAGCGTTGTGAAGCTTCCACGTATCTGGTAAGCGCAAGCGGAATGTAACTGGTGTCACCTGTGCCTCGACGAGAAAAGGACCACAGAAGCGAGGCCGAAGTTTGGATGGGAGGTGAGACAGGTTCAAGTTGCGCGTGTCAAGAAGCACCTGATCTCCGACTGCTACTGAGTGATCTCGTCGCTGACGATCGGCATACTGCTTCTGGGAGTTCTGCATCGTGGTGAGACGTCGCTGAGTCTTCTCCCATAGCTGCTGCATGGTGGTGACGAAGTCATGTGCGGCTTGGACGTGTGCCGGTGTAGTTGGCTGCTGTGGGGTGAGTGGTTCCCGTCCGTAACACAGGAAGAAAGGAGTTTTCCCGGTGGCCGCATGTGACGCGTTGTTGTAAGCGAACTCCAGGGTCGGTAACTGTGTGTCCCAGTGGCTGACGTCGTCCTTGCAAGCTGTGCGCAGTAACTGTTCAACCACTTGATTGAGTCGCTCTGTCTGTCCGTCAGTCTGTGGGTGGTATGCTGAGGACATCGCAAGTTTAGTCCCTAATAATCCCATGAGGTCCTTCGAGAACTTACTCGTGAATTTGGGGTCTCTGTCTGAGATGAGTGTAGCGGGGATGCCGTGGATGGTGATTATGCGGTCGAAGAAGAGGTGAGCAGTTGCTTCAGCTGTGGCGGTGGCGTTGGTCGGTATGAAGTGTCCCATTTTGGAGAACTTATCGATGACTACGAGGATGGAATCATGTCCCCGTGAGGTCGAGGGAAGTCCTGTGATGAAGTCGAGACTAACGACCTGCCATGGCTGCTCCGGTACGGGTAGAGGCTGAAGTAATCCTGCTTTTTTCTGTTTGCTGCTCTTCATCCGCTGGCACGTGTCGCAGGAGGTGACGAACTGCTGCACGTCTGCTGCCATCCGAGGCCAGTAGTAATACTTCGCTATTCCCGCTAACGTCTTGTTGCTCTCGAAATGTCCCGCGTATGGTACGTCGTGAAATTCCTCCAATAGGATCTGCCGTAGCGGGGCGTAATTCGGTACCCAAATCTTTCCTGAACCCTTCCTTACCGCTAGGTCTTTCTCCCACTGTAACAGTTTCTGTTTCTCTGCCGTTGCTATCTCGCCATCCACGGAGTACCCATGTTGGAATAGACCTTTGAGCAGAGGGTTCATCCTGTCGAGTTGGATGCCTGCTACATGACCTGGGCGGCTCAACGCGTCTGCTTTGTTGTGTAGCCCGGGCTTGTAGATGATGTCGTAGTGGAAGTGGGTCTCCAAGAAATCCACCCACCGTAAAGGTCGTCGTGAGAGCGTAGGCTGCGACTTCAGATATTTGAGACTGCAGTGGTCAGTATAGACTGTGGTCTTGGCTCCCTCGAGGTAACACCTCCACGCCTTGAAGGCTACGACTATAGCTATGGCTTCCTTGTCGTGGATGGGGTAGTTTAGTTCTGCTCCGTGCAGTTTCTTACTGAGGTAGGCGATAGGCTGTAAACCGTTCCCGTGATCCTGCATCAGTACTGCTCCGACTGCCTGGTCACTAGCGTCTGCTTCAACTACGTAGTCCTTCTCGGGGTCTGGTAGGATGAGTACTGGGGCTGTGGTCAGTGCTGTCTGTAGCTGTTCCATGGCTTGCTGATGCGGAGTATCCCATTTGAAGGGCGTATCCTTCTTCAGTAGGTTGGTCAGTGGCGCTGCAATCTTAGCGTACTGTGGCACGAACCTGTTGTAGTAGTTGGTGAATCCTAGGAACTGCTGCAACTCCTTCACGTTCTCCGGAACTTTCCACTTCTTGACGGCTTCGATCTTCCGCGGGTCCACGTGTACGCCCTCGGCACTCACCATGTGCCCGAGAAACTGCACCTTCTTCAGGGCGAAGTCGCTCTTCGACAGCTTCACGTAGAACTTGTTTTTCCGCAGGATCTCGAACACCTTCCGCAGATGCTCCACGTGCTCCTTCATGTTCTTGGAGTAGATGAGGATATCGTCCAGGTACACCACTACGCGCTCGTCCAGCAGGGGCCTTAGGATGTGATTCATCTCCGCCTGAAACGTTGCTGGTGCGTTGCAGAGTCCGAATGGCATCACCAAGTATTCATAGGAGCCGTATCTGGTACGGAACGCCGTCTTGTGGATCGAGTTGTCCGCCATCTTGATCTGCCAGTAACCCGACCGTAGGTCCAGCTTCGAGAAGACTGTTGCACCACGCAGTTGGTCCAGTAAGTCGTCGATGCGCGGTATGGGGTATTTGTTTTTAACTGTCTGTTTGTTCAGTGCACGGTAGTCGATGCACATCCGTAAACTGCCGTCTGGTTTTGGAGTGAAGAGAACTGGTGCACCGTAGGGAGAGGTGGATGGGCGGATCAGTTGTCTGTCCAGTAGATACTCTATCTGTTTCTTCATGTCTGTCAGTTCTGTCGGACTCAGTCGGTATGGTGCACGTGAGACGGGTTTCGCTCCTAGTTCCTCCACGATCTCATGCTCGTGGGTGCGTGCTGGAGGTACGCCTGCAGGTAGGTCGTCGGGCATTATATCCTTGTATTGCTCCAAGACCTCCTTTACTACTGCAGGGAGCTCGGAACTCGGCTGCTTCTCCTCTGTTGCTGCCATGACCAGTGCTAGGTAACCCGTGTTATTCTCGTTCACCGTCTGTTCGAACCGTGCCAATATCATTTCAGGTACGTCCCCTGTATCCGACCAGCTTCGCAGTGCTATCCGCTTCCCGTTGTTGTAGATGCACACTTTGCTGTTGACCCAATCGATCTCGGGGTTGAACCGCTTCAGAAAATCTCGCCCCAAGATAAAATCTAACCCTTTGATGTTGGTGACTGGTAGCTTCGGCTTCCACCTCAACGCACCTATATGCAGCTGCAGTGATGTTTCGCCGTGGATAGGAAGCTTCGTACCGTCCACCATGGTTGCTGAAAACTGGGTCTCTTCCGCCTTCTCTCCAATTTTCTCCAATGTTCCACGGTCACACACCGAGTGAGATGCACCGCTGTCCACCAGTGCCTGGAGGCGTCGCCCATTGCATAACACCTTGAGGAGTAGTGGTTTCTGCTGCGCTGAGTAGCCAAAGAGGGTCTCGTTAATAGGATCATAGGGTACATCAAACTTAATACCTTCCCTATTTCCTATACCCGACTCAGCACTTTCCAACTTCACCTGGGGGGTAGGAGGATTTTTCCGAGGCTTGTATAATTTCTCCTGAGCCTGGATGTCTCCTCTAAGCCTTGGCAGCTGTGTAGGCTTCACCTGTGGGCAACGGGGAGCCTTAACACTGTGCTGCGGGGAGAGGATATTAACTCCACGGAACGCACGACCCTTTTCTACGCTCCGTAGTACTTTGCCCAACTTCTCAGGTACCTGAATAATTTCTAAAGGCTTGCTCTTGGCCTCTTAACCTCCCCTGAATTTTTTAAAGGCTTGAAAACCACGAGAAGCAATATTCTTCGTTAGAGTATCTTTAAAGGATACTTTTAACGAATTCTTACTTTCGTGGGTGTTCGGCTGGAGTTTCCCGGTCGGTGCAGAGTCTTTTTTCGCGGAGCCTCCATTCGCCTCGGCGATTTCCCCTGATGCCGGCCGGTCGTGACGTTTTTGATTCGCGCCATCATTTTCTCCTTTTTTCGCACGCTCCGAAGTCGCCACTTCGTTGCCTTTTCCTGCTTTTCGGATCTTTACGCGATCGCCAGGTCGATCCGCGGCTACTGGCGATTCCCGTTTTTTGACTTCGGGGGTGCTCCACTGTTTCCGTCCCGGAGTGCCGCACGTGCTTTCTTCATTTTGTAGCACGACAAAAACTGATGCCCTGCTGCGCCGCAAAATTCGCATTTTGTCGGTTGCTGCTTCGCGTCGTATTTGTCGATATCCATCGGTTCGGCGAACGTGGGGGGTGCCGATCGCTCCGTGCCGAATGTACGGTTCGGCGTGAAGCGTCGTGTTTCGGGTTGACCTCGAGTCAGCGCGCCGTATCGCTCGGCAGCACGCACGATGTCTCTGTAGCTGTTGTAATTCGCCGCAATCTCCTGCCGCCGAATCTCCATTTTTAACCCTTCGGTGTACGCCTGGATTTTTTCGCCTTCGGTCAGGTCGGTGATGCGGTTGAACAGTAACTCCATCTGCCGCGTGTACTGTGCTACACTACTGTATTGCTTGTGTCGGTGTATCTGCTGCCGCGCCATGTAGGTCGTATTAATTGGTTCGAAACGCTCGATTAAATCTGCCCGAAACTGCTGCCACGTTTTCTCCCCGCGGGCTACGTCGGTGTAGTAAATCCATTCGAGAGCCGGTCCACGTAACAGTGTCACTGCGAGCCGAATCCTTGCTGCATCGTGTTGCGGGGTCGAACAGCCAATGGCCTGAGAAGAAACGAGGAATGAAATGACTAAAGGAAAGTTGGGTACAAAAGCAAACCCTAGAAAACTGTACCCCATATGTGCTACCCCACTATAGCCTACAGTAGCTATGTCATATAAATCTGACACACCCCCATAGGCAAAGTGGGGGAGAACAAGGGGTCACAAGACCAGTCAAGCAAAGCAAAACAAGCTCAGGGTGGATCACAAAGTCACCACACATTCCGAGCACAAGTTCAAGGCCACAAGGCCAGTTCACATGCAGGATTGCATATATATATAAGGCTAGACAAGCAAGAGCAGGTGTATATATATATGCAACAGTACAAGCAAGGTCAAGGGGTGAGCAAGTGAGGCAAGGTAGGCACAAGACCCAGCTGAGTACAGAAGCGCTGATGATCACAAGTCGGAAGTGCCTTGGTGAAGATATCAGCAGTGTTGGCCTCAGAGGCCACGTACGCAAGCCGTAGCTGACCACGCTGCTGTAGCTCACGAGCAAGGAAGTAGCGGAGAGCAATGTGCTTCGTTCTGTGCTCCAGTCTCTGCTCTCGACACAAGGCCAGCATGGCCTTGTTGTCTACGTACAGCACTAGAGGAGAACGAGGCGGCTCTCCGAGGTCAGTGAGCAGGTAGGTGAGCCAGCGAAGCTCCTGTGCAGCCATGGCCCCGGCGTAGATCTCAGCCTCACAACTGGAGCCGAGAACAGAAGACGAGCGGGTAGCCCGCCACGAAACAGAGCCGGAACCAAGGCTGAAGGTGTAACCCTGTGACGACCGCTGCGTAGCCTGGTCGTCAGCCCAAGAAGCGTCTGCGTGCCCAGTGAGGACCACTGGACTCTGCCCTCCAAGCACAAGCCCCATGCCCGACGTACTGCACAAGTAGCGCAACACCCTCTTCGCTGCAGCCATGTGCTCCGGTCTGTGTCTCCCAGGAGCAACATAGCGTGCAAGAATGCTAAGAGGGTATGCAAGGTCAGGTCGTGTGCAGGTCATCAGGTACATGAGGCAGCCAACAAGCTCTGGGTACGGGCCACTCGACTCTACGGACTCATCCGAAGGCAGAGCTGAGAGCGAGTGGCGAGTAGGCAGAGGAGTGGCCTGAGGCGAGGAGTACGTGAAGCCGAAGCGCTGAAGGACCTGCTGCACCATGTGTGACTGAGTCAGGGTAATGGTGCGGCGTGCTCTGTCCCGGGTGATCTGCAAGCCAAGGTAGCTGCGCAGTTCACCCAGGTCTGTGCACGTGTGTCTCTTCTGCAGCTCGGACTTCACGTGGGCGAGTCCAGCAGTGTCAGCTGTGGCGAAGACCAAGTCGTCGACGTACACGAGGATGTAGAACGGCGGCAAAGAAGTGTCGGTGCGCAGAAACAGCGACGGGTCGGCAGTAGAGGGAGCAAACCCAAGAGCCGCAAGTGTAGTCCTCAGTGTGTCGTGCCACTCACGCGGTGCCTGGCGGAGACCGTAGACTGGCCGCCGGAGGCTCCACTGGGTGCCAGGAGGAAAGGACCCAGTGAAGCCAGGTGGGCGACGCAGCCAGATCTCCTCGTGCAGGCTGCCCTGCAAGAAAGCAGTGCTGAAGTCAAGAGAGTGCAGCTCGTAGTCGCGGTGAGCAGCTATGTGCAGCAGTACCCGAAGAGTGGTCATCTTCGGGGTGGGAGAGAAGGTCTGAAAGTAGTCAACTCCCTGCCGCTGACTGAAGCCACGAGCCACGTAACGCGCCTTGAAGACAGGCGGAGAACCCGGCGGCCGCTTCACCCTGAAAATCCACATGCCACTGACGATGTTCGCCCCAGGCGGGGGAACCTCGTCAACGTAGGTGCCTGTGGACTTCCAGGAAGCCATCTCTGCGTCCATAGCTGCCTGCCACTGAGAGGAGTAGGGACCCTCTATCGCCTCCGCGTAAGAGCGCGGAGTCGGGATGTCAAGTGCATCCGGGTCTCCCTCAGGGGTAAGCAGTACGGACACGAGATGAGGTGAAGCAGCAGCCAGACACTGGAACTCCTCCTGCCTGTCCTCAAGGACGTCCGTGCCAAGGGCACACTCACCCCCGACGGACGGAGGACAGACAGACTCAGACTCAGCAACAAGACTAGCAGCGTAGTCTAGACGACAGCGAGCAGCAAAGTCGACGAGGTCAGCAACTAGGGCAGACGCAGCAGTGGACTCAAAGGAAGGGTCAGTGACAACAGTAGCAAGGAGACGCGTGACAGTCGGACTGGCAGCACGAAGGGAGTCCGACTCCGGGTCAGGAAGAGCAGGAAGAGAGGACTCAGGAGGAGAAGGCGAAGGGGCACGCAGAGGAGCAGTGGACGGACGCAGAGACATCCGGTGTGTGCCAGGGACAGGAGGAGGACGCTGACGCGAACCACGACCACTAGTGCGAGCAGCATGGACAGGCGACGCAGGGCGAGACGCAGGCTCACGACGCTCAGTAAGACCTCCAGTAGGACCAGTGTAGGGAGAAGGAGTGGGCAGTGGGGAGGCCGGCTGTAACTGTAACTGTGACGGGACAGGCTGTGGACACTCTAAGGGAGGAGGAGGACCAGTAGAAGGCGGGAGACCAAGAACCTGCTGAAGGAGCGGAACGAAGTACGGCCGAGGCCGCGAGGCGACTCCAGACACAGCAGGGACAGCACCAGTACCCCCAGTGGCAGCACCAGCGCCAGCAGCACCTCCAGCTCCAGTACCTCCAGCAGCACCAGTAGCACCCCCAGTAGGACCGCCTCCAGGACCGACAGCAGTAGTCTCAGCGCCAACACCCTCAGCAGCTCCAGCTCCAGTCGTACCCGCAGGCCCAGCAGCTCCAGTACTCCCAGTACGAGCACCTCCGGGACCCGCGGCACCAGCACCCTCAGCAGCCGAAGAACCTCCAGCTCCAGCAGCACGCCTCCAGCGCCGGGCAAACCACTCGCGCAGCTCCTGTGGAGAGAGTGGCTCCCGCCGAGACGAAGCACCCGGAGAACCTCCAGGCTCAGCACCGCCAGACGCCACACGAGCAGGCCCAGCTCCCTCAGGCTCCGCACCCCCAGGCTCAGCACCTCCAGGCGTAGCACCCCCAGGCTCAGCACCCCCAGGCTCAGCACCCCCAGTAGTAGCACCCTCAGGCTCAGCACCCCCAAGCGTAGCACCCACACGCTCAGCACCCCCAGAGTCAGCACCCCCAGGCTCAGCACCCTCAGCAGCACCAGAGTCACCAGTAACCTCGACAGGCTCGACTGCGTCTACCTGGGACACACCTGAAGGGGCAGGACCCTGAGGGGGGAGGGGGTCTACCAGGGGGGGACCTGGCACAAGGAAGAGCGGTGGCGGGGGGAGGGACGGAGTGCGGTAGGGGAAGAGGCGGTAGTAGGGGACCGACTCGTCAAACGTGACGTCCTGGGAGGACAGAACACGGCGAGAGGTGGGGTGGTAGAACTGCCACCCTGGCGCGTCAGGGGGGAAGCCAAGGAAGACGCAAGGAGCAGCACGAGGGGACAGCTTGTCCGCAGACAAGTCGCGGACAAACGCCCGAGATCCCCAGACACGGAACGCAGACGCATCGCCAACCTTCCCCGTCCACAGCAAAGCTGGGGAGGTCTCCGGCATGGAGACCCTGGGGTGAAGGTTGATCTGATGCGCCGCATACCGAACCGCAAACGGCCACAGAAAATGGGGGGCAGCCGCATGCATCATGGATGTACGGGCGACGTCCATGACCATGCCAATGCGGCGCTCAGCAATCCCATTTTGCTGTGGAGAGTCCGGAAGCGTGAAGGTCTGGCGGATGCCTCGTGCACGACAGTAGGCTCGCAGAAGGCCAGAGGAGAACTCTCCACCTCTGTCAGAGTGCAGACGCAGAACAGGAAAGTCCGAGCCGAAGCTCTGCCTGAGCTGGAGACGAGCTGCGCGGATCCAGTCGATCAACACCTCAGTGACATCACCCTTGCTGCGCAAGGGGAAGACTGTGGTGTAACGCGAGTAGTCGTCAACCACCAGCAGGAAGTAGCGCTCGTGACCCTGTCCACGGACGCGGGCCGGGCCCCACACGTCCATGTGAAGCTTCTGCAGCGGGGCCTCTGTCGGAGGAAACTGGGAGGAGTGAGGGGCAGCCCGCTGCCGCCCCTCGACACAGGGGACGCAGGTAGGGCCAGGTCCAGGAGGAAGGGGAGGGAGGGACCGGGGAAGACCAGAGACAAGGTAACGGGAGGCCATGCCTCGGAGACGAAGCAAGGAGGGGTGACCAAGGCGGTGGTGCCAGAGGAGAGTCTCGTGAGACAGAAGGCGACACGAACAGGGGGCAGACTCAGGACCAGACCTGGACGCTGCAGCAAACACCTGACCCGACGCAGCTACCTGACCAGACGCAGTGACTGGAGGAGACGCAGTGGTCAGTGTGTACAGGCTCGACCCCGGCCGACGTGTAAACGTGGCCAGGTGTCGGCCTGTCCGAGCGTCCGTGCAGTGGGTCACCCGCTGACTCGCAGGAGTGTACTGGTGAACCCCCGCATCCTGTAGGTCAGCACCACTCACCAAGTTCGTAGAGAACGAGGGGAGGTAAAGACCAGACAGGGTGCCAGAGGGGGCCGCCGGACACGGGAGGACAGTGGAGAAGTGAGCAAGGACAGGACCCCCAGAGGGGTCTGCCAGAGAGACTGCAACTGGCCGGCCAAGCGGCGTGAGTCTGGTGCGGTCTCGAAAGAAGGAGCGAGAAGCCCCCGAGTCAAGGGTGAAGGTGTGGGAGGCCGAAGCCGACGCAGAACCTGAGAGAGCAGACTCACCAGCACCTGAGGGGGCAGACGCACGAGCACCTAGAGCAGCAGCCTCGCTAGCACCTAGAGCAGCAGCCTCACCAGTACCTAGAGCAGCAGACTCAATGCCCGGGTTGGGCGGAAAACACCGGTAACAGTCACCCTCATCACTAATAGTCACAGTATACATGGCAGCAAGAATAGCATCAAAGTCAAGGTCAAAGACAGCTACACCCGCCCTAGACAGCTCACCCCAGCGGGGGATCTCAGTGGCCTCAGGGAACTGGTGACGCCAAGCGTCCGTCAGGCGGCCAAAGCAGCGCTGGGTGGAGTGCGCACCCCAGCACTGCTCACCCGCGCGGTCTCCGGTGCGTAGGACGTAGGTGCACGGACCAGTACCCCCACCCCGCTGGCGTGCAGCGTACCACTCACGGAGCTGCTGAGGGGGGGGGATGTCACGAGTGCGCTGCTGCTGCTGCTGCTGCTGCTGGCGCTGACCACCACCGGAGCCGACCCTCTGCGCAGCGCCACCCCGACCAGCTCCACCTCCTCCGCCGCCGCCTCCTCCACCGCTGCCACCTCCGCTCCCACCGCCACCGCCGCCGCCGCCTCCGCCTCCACTGCCGCCACCGACACCTCCACCCCCGCCACCACCCCCACCGCCACCCCCACCCCCTCCACCGCCTCCACCGCCGCCTCCACCGCCCCCGCTAGCTCCTCCAGTGCCCCTGCCCCCCTTGCCCTTGCCAGGGCGGCGTCTCCCGCTAGGGGTAGACGCCGCACCGACCGACTCAAGCCCAACGAGGTCGGCCGCAGCAGCAGAGGCAACAGAGGGCAAAAGGGGGGAGGGGGAACACCCCTCAAAGATGGGGGTGCGAGGGTCACCACGAGAGGCTCCTACAGCTACTATGCTCTTTTCTGCTGCTAGGAGGGCCTTCTCGAGGAGGTCAACGGTGAGAGTGGTGGGGCAAACTGAGAGGAAGTGGTCCCTGACTACGCGAAGGGAGTCAGGGAGCCGGGTGACTATGTAGTAGAGGGTGATGTACATGGGGGGGGGGTTCTTGGCGCAGAACTCAGCAGGAAGCGCAGCGCGGTAGCGAGTGTCACTAGTGCGGAGGTGCGTAATGAGGTCAGCGACTGTGGGAAAGGCAGCAAGGTCAGGGAAGAGGTACGGTAGCATGAGGCGGCTCAGTGCAGCAGTGGCAGGGGAGGAGTAGCGCGCAACTACAGCGGCGTACAAGGTCTGAGCACTCTTGTACTGGCTAAAGTGCGCACGCTCAGAGGTAGGCAGGTGGCGACGCACAGCAAGACGTGCAGCAGCATCGCGAGTGGCCCACTGTGAGCGAACAGTGGCGTCGGCATCAACAGCAGGGGCAGGAGAGGCACCAGAGGTGAGGTCAAAGAGGGAGAGACCGTCTGCCCTATCGCACTGTAGGAAAAGCTGCAGGTCATCTACCCAGACGTCAAAGTCAATGGCCCGACCCTCAGCGTCAAAAGCGAGGACACTAGGGGTAGCCATGACAGCAGTAGACTAGCAGCGCGAACAGTAGGGTAAGGGCAGTGCAGTGACAGAGGCGCTGCTCTTACCAGACAGGGCGGCTCGGGTGGCTTGGCGGCTCAGCGGCTCGGCAACTCGGCGGCTCGGGCGGCTCGGGTACAGCGGCTCGGCAGCAACAGCGGCTCGGCGACTCGGTGGTACGGCGGCTCGGCAGCACGGGCGGCTCAGGTGGCGCGGCGGCTCGGGCGGCTCGGGTGGATCGGGCAGCTCGGCAGCAGCTCGGCGGCGCCGGCGGCTCGATGGTGACGGCGGGGCCGCGCGGGGAGCGGCGGCGGGGCCGGGTGGAGCGGCGCCGGTAGGGCCGAGGCGCACCGGCGGGTGCAGTCAGCGGCGGCAACAGCTGCGGCCCCGAGGGAGGTGGTGGCGGCTGCTGCTGGCGACGGCTGCGGCTGCTGCTGCAGGGACGGCGGCGGCCGCTGCTGTAGGGACTGCGGCGGCTGCTGCGGCAGGGGCGGCGACGGCGGGCCGGAGGGGGGGGGGCGACAGGGCCGCGAGAGGCCGCGAAGGGCGGCGAAGGGGCCGTGAAGGGCGGCGCGAGGGGCCGCGGAGGGTGGCGACGGGTCGTGATAGGGCGGCGCTAGGGGCCGCGGAGGGCGGCGACGGGCCGTAGGGGGCCGTGAGGGGCCGCGGGAGGGGCCGTAAGGGGCGTAAGGGGCCGCGCGAGGGGCCGTAAGGGACGGCGCGAGGGGCCGTAAGGGGCCGCTAGGGGCGGCGCGAGGGGCCGACGGGCTGCGCGAGGGGCCGTAAGGGGCCGTAAGGGCGGCGCGAGGGGCCGTAAGGGTGGCACGAGGGGCCGTAAGGGCGGCGCAAGGGGCCGTGAGAGGGGCCGCTAAGGGCGACGCGAAGGGGCCGTGAGTGGGCGCGACGGTAGGGAGGGCACACAGGGCGCGACTCGGGCAGGAGCGAAGCGCGCTCCGGGCAGGAAAAAAAAAATTCGTGGTGGGCCCTAGGAAGTGTTCCCACTAGGGAACCTGCTCTATACCATGAGAAGAAACGAGGAATGAAATGACTAAAGGAAAGTTGGGTACAAAAGCAAACCCTAGAAAACTGTACCCCATATGTGCTACCCCACTATAGCCTACAGTAGCTATGTCATATAAATCTGACATGGCCTCGAATTAAATTTCGAGGGTGGCCACAAATCGCCGGACGTCGGATCCCTTCGCGCTTGGATCGAACGCCTCAGGGAGCCTCGGTCGTGCTGCTTCGAGGTTCGGCGACAGTGGTGCCATCGGTCCGTGAAATGTCGGTGTCGCCACTGTTGCTGGAGTTGTCGGTGCTGCAGTCGCTGCGGTCGCTGCTGCTGCGGTGGCGAACCCTGGTTGGCTTGTCAGAAAAGCCTCGAGTCGACGAAGCGTCGCCTGCGTCCTCCATGCCTGACATCAACGCGTCCGAAAAACCGAATCGAGGGGGAGCGAAAAACACGGAACCGGTTTTACGTACCCAAAATCGATGTTTAACTGCGTCGCCCCCGCGGTTTTTTGAAGACTGGTTTGTAGCGGTCGAAAGAACTTCGCGTGTAAACGGGCTCTGATTACCAAGTGTGAGGATCTTGGATCGAGCTCAGAAAAGAGAATGGGAATTGAATGAATCACCTGGGTACAATACGAGGCTATATATAGGCTCGACACAAGGCCCCGTAACCAGGTGTTACGCGAAGGTTCCGCGGGTCGCGAAGCGTCCCGAACAGATCCTTTCCGAATTCGGTAGAAGGCAATTCGGTGGCAACCGAAAAGCCAGAATTCGGTGCACGCAACCTAGCTCGGTGCTATAACTATAATAAAATATAGGAAAGCACCTAGCCTAGGAAATCAAGCAATTCATGCATGCATATAATTATCCTATGCTAGAAATAGCATAATTAAGTAAAGACAAGCAAGCATAGCTGGCATAAGCCGTCGTACTCTCACATATAGATAGATCACAGTACAAGCAAGGTCAAGAAGTGAGCAAGTGAGGCCAAGTAGGCACAAGACCAAGCATCGTACAGCAGCGCTGATGATCACAAGGCGGAAGTGCCTTGGTAAAGATATCACCAGTGTTGGCCTGAGAGGCCACGTAAGCAAGGCGCAGCTGACCACGCTGCTGCAGCTCACGAGCAAGGAAGTAACGAAGAGCAATGTGCTTCGTTCTGTGCTCCAGTCTGTGCTCCCAACACAAGGCCAGCATGGCCTTGTTGTCTACGTACAGAACTGGAGCAGAACGAGGCGGCTCTCCCAGGTCGGTCAGCAGGTAGGTGAGCCAGCGTAGCTCCTGTGCAGCCATGGCCCCCGCGTAGATCTCAGCCTCACAGCTGGAGCCGAGAACAGAAGACGAGCGGGTGGACCGCCACGAAACAGAGCCGGAACCAAGGCTGAAGGTGTAACCCTGTGACGACCGCTGCGTAGCCTGGTCATCAGCCCAAGAAGCGTCTGCGTGACCGGTGAGGACCACTGAACGACGCCCTCCAAGCACTAGCTCCATGCCTGACGTACTGCACAAGTAGCGCAACACCCTCTTCGCTGCAGCCATGTGCTCTGGTCGGTGTCTCCCAGGAGCAACATAGCGTGCCAAGATGCTAAGAGGGTATGCAAGGTCAGGTCGAGCGCAGGTCATCAGGTACATGAGGCAGCCAACAAGCTCTGGGTACGGGCCACTCGGCTCTACGGACTCATCCGAAGGCAGAGCTGAGAGCGAGTGGCGAGTAGACAGAGGAGTGGCCTGAGGCGAGGAGTACGTGAAGTCGAAGCGCTGAAGGACCTGCTGCACCATGTGTGATTGAGTCAGGGTAATGGTGCGCTGTGCTCTGTCCCGGGTGATCTGCAAGCCAAGGTAGCTGCACAGTTCACCCAGGTCTGTGCACGTGTGTCTCTTCTGCAGCTCGGACTTCACGTGGGCGAGTCCAGCAGTGTCAGCAGTGACAAAGACCAAGTCGTCGACGTACACGAGGATGTAGAACGGCGGCAAAGAGATGTCGGTGCGCAGAAACAGCGACGGGTCGGCAGTAGAAGGAGCAAACCCAAGAGCCGCAAGTGTAGTCCTCAGTGTGTCGTGCCACTCACGGGGCGCCTGGCGGAGACCGTAGACTGGCCGCCGGAGGCTCCACTGGGTACCAGGAGGAAACGACCCAGTGAAGCCAGGTGGGCGGCGTAGCCAGATCTCCTCGTGCAGGCTGCCCTGCAAGAAAGCTGTGCTGAAGTCAAGAGAGTGAAGCTCGTAGTCGCGCTGAGCGGCTATGTGCAGCAGCACCCGAAGAGTGGTCATCTTCGGGGTGGGAGAGAAGGTCTGAAAGTAGTCAACTCCCTGCCGCTGACTGAAGCCTCGAGCCACGTAACGCGCCTTGAAGACAGGCGGAGAACCCGGCGGCCGCTTCACCCTGAAAATCCACATGCCACTGACGATGTTCGCCCCAGGTGGGGGAACCTCGTCGACGTAGGTGCCTGTGGACTTCCAGGAAGCCATCTCTGCGTCCATGGCTGACTGCCACTGTGAGGAGTAGGGACCCTCGATCGCCTCAGCGTACGATCGAGGAGTCGGGATGTCTAGTGCATCCGGGTCTCCCTCAGGGGCAATCAGCATGGACACGAGATGCGGCAAAGCAGCAGCAAAACACTGGAACTCCTCCTGCCTGTCCTCAAGGACGTCCGTGTTCAAACACACTCACCCCCGACAGACGGAGGACAGACAGATTCAGACTCAGCAACGAGACTAACGGCGTAGTCTAGACGACAGCGAGCAGCAAAGTCGACAAGCTCAGCAACTAAGGCAGACGCAGCAGTGGACTCAAAGGAAGGGTCAGTGACAACAGTAGCCAGGAGACGCGTGACAGTAGGACTGGCAGCACGAAGAGAGAAAGACTCCGGGTCAGCAAGAGCAGGAAGAGAGGACTCTGGAGGTGACGGCAACGGGACACGCAGAGGAGCAGTGGAAGGACGTAGTGCCATCTGGTGTGTGCCTGGGACCGCAGGAGGACGCGGACGCGGAACACGACCACTAGTGCGAGCAGCACGAACAGGCGACGCAGGGCGAGACGCAGGCTCACGACGCTCAGCAAGACCTCCAGTAGGACCAGTGTAGGGAGAAGGAGCAGGCAGGGGAGAGGCGGGCTGTAACTGTGACTGCGACTGGACAGGCTGTGGACACCCTAAGGGAGGAGCAGGACCAGGAGAGGGCGAGAGACCAAAAACCTGCTCAAGGAGCGGAACGAAGTACGGCCGCGGCCGCTCAGCGCCTCCTGAAACAGCAGGGACAGCACCAGTACCCCCAGCGGCAGCACCAGCACCAGCAGCACCTCTAGCTCCAGCAGCGCCAACTCCAGCACCCTCAGAAGTACCAGCGCCAGAAGCACCTCCAGCGCCAACACCCCCAGCAGCTCCAGTACCTCCAGCACCACCCGAAGCACCTCCAGCAGGACCAACTCCAGCAGCCCCAGCAGCACCCCCAGTCCCAGCAGCTCCAGTACCGCCAGTACGAGCACCTCCAGGACCAGGGTCTCCAGTACCTCCAGCGCCGACCCCAGGGTCAGCAGCAACAGTAGCACCTCCAGCTCCAGCAGCACGGCTCCAGCGCCGGGCAAACCACTCGCGCAGCTCCTGTGGAGAGGGTAGCTCCCGCCGAGACGAAGCACCCGAAGGACCCCCAGACCCAGCACCGCCAGAGGCCACACGAGCAGACCCAGTACCCCCAGGCTCCGCACCCCAAGGCTCAGCACCCCCAGGCTCCGCACCCCCAGGCTTCGCACCCCCAGGCTCAGCACCCCCAGGCTCAGCACCCCCAGGCTCCGCACCCCCAGGCTCAGCACCCCCAGGCTTAGCACCCCCAGGCTCAGCACCCCCAGACCCAGCACCCCAAGGCTCAGCACCCCTAGCAGCACCAGAGTCAACAGCTACCTCGACAGGCTCGTCTGCGTCTACCTGGGACACACCTGACGGGGCAGGACCCTGAGGGGGGAGAGGGTCTACCGGGGGGGGACCTTGCGCAAGGAAGAGCGGCGGCGGGGGGAGGGGCGCAGTGCGGTAGGGGAAGAGACGGTAGTAAGGAACCGACTCATTAAAGGTGACGTCCTGGGAGGACAGAACACGGCGCGAGGTGGGGTGGTAAAACTGCCAACCAGGCGCGTCAGGGGGGAAGCCAAGGAAGACGCAGGGAACAGCACGGGGGGACAGCTTGTCCGCAGACAAGTCGCGGACAAACGCCCGAGATCCCCAGACACGAAACGCAGACGCATCGCCAACCTTCCCCGTCCACCGCAAGGTGGGGGAGGTCTCCGGCAAGGAGACCCGGGGCTGAAGGTTGATCTGATGCGCTGCGTACCGAACCGCAAACGGCCACAGAAAATGGGGAGCAGCCGCATGGATCATGGACGTACGAGCGACGTCCATGACCATGCCAATGCGGCGCTCAGCAATCCCATTTTGCTGTGGAGAGGCCGGAAGCGTGAACGTCTGGCGGATGCCCTGTGCACGACAGAAGGCTCCCAAAAGGGCAGAGGAAAACTCCCCGCCTCTGTCAGAGTGCAGACGCAGAACATGAAAGTCCGAGCCGAAACTCTCTCTGAGCTGGAGACGAGCCGCGCGGATCCAGTCGATCAACACCTCAGTGACGTCACCCTTGCTGCGCAAGGGGAACACCGTGGTGTAACGCGAGTAGTCGTCAACCACCAACAGGAAGTAACGCTCGTGACCCTGGCCACGGACGCGGGCGGGGCCCCACACGTCCATGTGAAGAGTCTGCAGCGGAGCCTCTGTCGGAGGAAACTCGGAGGAGTGAGGGGCGGCGCGCTGCCGCCCCTCGACACAGGGAACGCAGGTAGGGGCAGGCCCCGGAGGGAGGGGAGGGAGGGACCGGGGGAGACCAGAGACAAGGTAACGGGAGGCCATGCCTCGGAGACGAGGCAGGGAGGGGTGACCAAGGCGGTGGTGCCAGAGGAGAGTCCGGTGGGACAGGAGACGACACGAGCAGGGAGCAGACTCAGGACCAGACCTGGACGCCGCAGCAAACACCTGACCCGACGCAGCTACCTGACCAGACTCAGCTACCGGAGGAGACTCAGTAGTCAGTGTGTACAGGCTCGACCCCGGCTGACGGGTAAACGTGGCCAAGTGTCGGCCCGTCCGAGCTCACGTACAGTGGGTCACCCGCTGACTCGCAGGGGTGAACTGGTCAACCCCCCCATCCTGTAGATCAGCACCACTCACCAAGTTCGTAGAGAACGAGGGGAGGTAGAGACCGGACAGGGTGCCAGAGGGGGCCGCCGGACACGGTAAGACAGTGGAGAAGCGGGCAAGGACAGGACCCCCAGAGGGGTCCGCCAGGGAGACCGCAACTGGCCGACTAAGCGGCGTAAGCGTGGTGCGGTCTCGAAAGAAGGAGCGGGAAGCACCCGAGTCAAGGGTGAAGGTGTGTAAGGCCTGAGCCGACGTGGTACCTGAGAGAGCAGACTCACCAGTACCTGGGGCAGCAGACGCACTAGCACCTAGAGCAGCAGCCTCACCAGCACCTAGAGCAGCAGCGTCAATGCCCGGGTCAGGCGGGACACACAGGTAACAGTCACACTCATCACTAGTAGACACAACATACATGGCAGCAAGAATGGCATCATAATCCAGATCAAAGATAGCAACCCCCGACCTAAGCAGCTCACCCCAGCGGGGGATCTCAGTGGCGTCAGGGAACTGGAGACGCCAAGCGTCCGTCAGGCGGCCGAAGCAGCGCTGGGTGGTGTGCGGGCCACCGCACTGCTCACCAGTGCGGTCGTCGGTACGCAGGACGTAGGCACAAGGACCAGCACCCCCACCCCGCTGACGCGCAGCGTACCACTCACGAAGCTGCTGGGGGGGCGGGGTGTCACGAGTGCGCTGCTGCTGCTGGCGCTGACCACCACTGAAGCCGCTCCGCTGCGCAGAGCCACCCCGACCAGCTCCACCTCCGCCGCCGCCACCTCCGCCACCGCCGCCACCGCCTCCTCCTCTGCTCCCACCGCCACCGCCGCCGCCGCCTCCGCCTCCACCGCCGCCACCGAAGCCCCCACCCCCGCCACCACTCCTACCGCCACCCCCGCTCCCTCCGCTGCCTCCACCGCCACCTCCACCGCCCCCACCAGCCCCTCCAGCGCCCTTGCCCCCCTTGCCCTTGCCGGTGCGGCGTCTCCCGCTAGGGGCAGACGCAGCGCCGACCGACTCGGTGCCAACGAAGTCGACGGCAGCAGCAGAGGCAACAGAGGGCAAAAGGGGGGAGGGGGAGCACCCCTCAAAGAAGGGGGCACGAGGGTCACCACGAGAGGCTCCTACAACGACTATACGCTTCTCAGCTGCCAGGAGGCGCTCCTCGAGGAGGTCAACGGTGAGTGTGGTGGGGCAAACAGAGAGGAAGTGGTCCCTGACCGAGCGAAGGGAGTCAGGGAGCCGGGTGACTATGTAGTAGAGGGTGATGTACATGGGGGGGGGGGGTTCTTGGCGCAGAACTCAGCAGGAAGCGTAGCGCGGTAGCGGGTGTCACTAGTGCAAAGGTGCGTAATGAGGTCAGCGACAGTGGGAAAGGCGGCGAGGTCAGGGAACAGGTATGGCAGCATGAGGCGGCTAAAGGCAGCAGTGGCAGGGGAAGAGTAGCGTGCAACTACAGCGTCGTACAAGGTCTTAGCACTCTTGTACTGACTAAAGTGCGCGCGCTCAGTGGACGGCAGGTGACTACGCACAGCAAGACGGGCAGCAGCATCGCGTGTGGCCCACTGTGAGCGAACAGTGCTGTCAGCATCGGCAGCAGGGGTAGCAGAGGCGCCAGACGTGAGATCGAACAGTGAGAGACCGTCTTTCCTATCGCACTGTAGGAAAAGCTGTAGATCATGGATCCAGACCTCAAAGTCAACAGCCCGACCCTCAGCATCAAAGGCGAGAATGCTAGGGGTAGCCATGACAGCAGTGGCAGCAGGCTAGGGGCAGCAGCAGCAGTAGCAACAGGAGGGGCGCGGCTCGGTGGTGCTCTTACCAGGGCAGGTGGGTAGAGTGCCGCAAGTGGTGGGGCAGGGCCGAGGCGCGTCGGCAGGGACGGGGCCGCTACAGGGCGGCAGAGGAGCGCCGCTCCGCTCTGCAGGGCAGGGCCGGGACAGCGGCGGCGGCCCCTGCTGTCGACGGCGACGGCAGCTGCAGGCGGCGGCTGCGGCGGCTGCGGCCCCGGCTGTGGCGGCTGCGGCTGCTGCCGTCGGCGGCTGCTGCTGCTGTAGGCTGCTGCGGCGGATGCGGCCCCGGCTGTGGCGGCGGTGGCTGCCTGCTGTCGGCGGCACCGGTGGTGGCGGCTCCCGCTGCTGGAGCGGCGTTGGCTGCTGCTGCAGGGGCGGCGACGGCGGGGCGGCAGGTCCGGGAGGGAGCCGAGAAGGGGCCGTGGAGGAGCCGAGAAGGGGGCCGCCAAGGGCGGTGAAGGGGCCACGAAGGGCCGTGAAGGGGCCGCGAAGGACGGTGACGGGGCCGCGAAGGGGCCGTGAGGGGCCACGAAGGGTGGCGACGGGGCCGAGAAGGGCCGCGAAGGGCGGCTACGGGGCCGAGAAGGGTGGCGACGGGGCCGCGAAGGGCGGCGACGGGGCCGAGAAGGGGCCGCGAGGGGCCTCGAAGGGCGGCGACGGGGCCGCGAAGGGCGGCGACGGGGCCGCGGAGGGCGGCGACGGGGCCGCGAAGGGGCCGCGAGGGGCCACGAAGGGGCCGCGAGGGGCCTGAAGGGGCCGCGAAGGGCCGTGAAAGGGGCCGTGAGGGGCCGAGAGAGGGGCCGCTACGGGGCCGTAAGGGAGCGCGACGGGCCGCTAAGGGCAGGGGACGCGACGGGAGGGCAGGCACACGGGGCGCGACTCGGGCAGGGGCAAAGCGCGCTCCGGGCAGGAAAAAAAAAAAACAAAAGTCGATTTTCGGTGGGCCCTAGGAAACGTTCCCACTAGGGAACCTGCTCTATACCATGTGAAAGAACGAGGAATGAATGCACTGGCAAACAGGTGGGTACAAGTAGGAAAACCTAAAAGTGTTGTACCCCATATTGTCTACCCCACTACAGCCTACACAGACTATAGCATATAAGTTTGACAAATTCTTACAGGACAGACTGGAGTTTTTGGGACACATTATTTCAGTTGAAGGAGTGGAAATAGACCCGAAGAAAATCGGGACGATTCAAGCGTGACACGCGCCGAAAAATTTGACCGAGCTGCAGAGATTTTTGGGGTTCGTCAACTACGTGCGCCGGTTCGTCCCCGACATGGAGAAGTTGACTGCCCCGTTGACCGACCTGCTGAGGAAGGGTGAGTACACGTGGGGGGAGAAAGAGCAAGCTGCCTTCTCGGCCCTCAAACAAATTTTGTGCTCGCCGCCCGTACTTCACATCGCAGATCCGCACTGTCCGTTCGAGCTCGTCACCGACGCTAGCGACATCGCCGTGGGAGCAGAACTGTTGCAGGACTTCGGGAACGGCCTCTAGCCAATTGCGTACGAGTCTCGCAAGCTTCACCCGCCCAAACGCAACTACCCGATACACGACCGCGAGATGTTGGCGATCGTGCACGCGTTCAAGGTGTGGCGATGTTACCTCACGGGAGCAGACGTGACAGTACGGACAGACTACCGATCACTACAGTACCTTTGCGCCCAACAGAATCTCAGCCCGCGACAGATCCGCTGGTTGGACTATCTGGAGTCGAACTTCCACTACACAGTCACGTACAAAAAAGGTGTCAGAAAGTAGGAATCAAGAGTGACTAGGAAGACAGCAGTACAAGGTTTGTACAGCAAAACCTAAATGGGCTGTACCCCATAAGGAGTGCCCCACTATAGCCTAAAGCATAGTTCTGACACACCCCCATAGGCAAAGTGGGGGACAAGCAAGAGAACGAAGCAAGGTCAAGCTCAGGGTGGATCACGAAGTCACCACGCATTCTGAGCACAAGCAAATGGCCACAAGGCCAGTTCACATGCAGAGAGCTGTATATATAGAGGAGAACAAGCAGGATAGTGATCACAACCTAGCAAGTGTAAGCATGCAGGTATAAATATATAGATCACAGTACAAGCAAAGTCAAGAAGTGAGCAAGTGAGGCAAAGTAGGCACAAGGCCTAGAACAGTGCAGAACCGCTGATGATCACAAGGCTGAAGTGCCTTGGTGAAGATATCAGCAGTGTTGGCCTGAGAGGCCACGTAAACAAGACGAAGCTGACCACGCTGCTGCAACTCTCGAGCAAGGAAGTAACGTAGAGCGATGTGATTCGTTCTGTGCTCCAGTCTGTGCTCCTGACACAAGGCAATCATGGCCTTGTTGTCGACGTACAGAACTGGAGGAGAACGAGGCGCCTCTCCCAGGTCGGTCAGCAGGTAGGTGAGCCAGCATAACTCCTGTGCAGCCATGGCCCCTGCGTAGATCTCAGCCTCACAGCTGGAGTTGAGAACAGAAGACGAGCGGGTAGACCGCCACGAAACAGAACCGGAACCAAGGCTGAAGGTGTAACCCTGTGACGACCGCTGCGTAGCCAAGTCGTCAACCCAAGAAGCATCTGCGTGACCAGTGAGGACAACTGGACCCTGTCCTCCAAGCACGAGCCCCATGCCCGACGTACTGCACAAGTAGCGCATCACCCTCTTAGCGGCCTTCCAGTGCTCTGGTCGGTGTCTCCTGGGCGCAACGTAGCGTGCCAGGATGCTAAGAGGGTAAGCAAGGTCAGGTCGAGTGCAGGTCATCAGGCACATGAGGCAGCACACAAGCTCTGGATTCGGGCCACTCAACTCTACGTGTCAGAGGTCCACTGGTGATCCCCGATTGATCCTAGGGAAGGGTCACAGGCTCGTTGTCCTGGGGGGTTATGGGCGCACTGACCCGCTACGTAACAAGCCCTTTTATCCCAGTGGTCTAGTGGCTGGGATTCTGACATATCAGAGCAAAGGTCTCGGGTTCGAATCCCAGTGTGTGCACTTCGGGCATCCCAGTGCGGGGGGGTGTCAGAGGTCCACTGGTGATCCCCGATTGATCCTAGGGAAGGGTTACAGGCTCGTTGTCCTGGGGGGTTATGGGCGCACTGACCCGCTACTTAACAAGCCCTTTTATCCCAATGGTCTAGTGGTTGGGATTCTGACATGGTATCAGAGTGAAGGCAGAGCTGAGAGTGAGTGACCGGTAGGCAGAGGAGTGGCCTGTGGTGAGGAGTACTGGAAGTCGAAGCGCTGAAGGACCTGCTGCACCTTGTGTGACTGGGTCAAGGTAATGGTGCGCCGTGCTCTGTCCCGGGTGATCTGCAAGCCAAGATAGCTGCGCAGCTCACCAAGGTCTGTGCACGTGTGACTCTTCTGCAGCTCCGACTTCACTAGAGTCAGTGCCTCAGTGTCAGCAGTGGCAAAAACCAAGTCGTCGACGTACACGAGGATGTAGAACAGCGGCAGCGACGTGTCGGTGCATAGAAATAGCGACGGGTCAGCAGTAGAAGGAGCAAACCCAAGAGCCGCAAGGGTCGTCCTCAGTGTGTCGTGCCACTCGCGAGGCGCCTGGCGGAGACCGTAGACTGGCCGCCGGAGGCTCCACTGGGTACTAGGAGGAATCGAGCCAGTGGATCCAGGTGGGCGGCGCAGCCAGATCTCCTCGTGCAGGCTGCCCTGTAGGAAAGCAGTGCTGAAGTCAAGAGAGTGTAGCTCGTAGTCATGCTGAGCGGCGACGTGCAGCAGAACCCGAAGAGTGGTCATCTTCGGGGTCGGGGAGAAGGTCTGGAAGAAGTCAACTCCCTGTCGCTGACTGAAGCCTCGTGCAACGTAACGCGCCTTGAAGACAGGCGGAGAACCTGGCGGCCGCTTCACCCTGAAAATCCACATGCCACTGACGATGTTCGCCCCAGGAGGGGGAACCTCGTAGACGTAAGTGCCTGTGGACTTCCAGGATGCCATCTCTGCGTCCATGGCTGACTGCCACTGAGAGGAGTAGAGACCCTTTATCGCCTCTGCGTAAGAGCGCGGGGTCGGGATGTCTGGTGTACCGGGTCTCCCTCAGGTGCAATCAGCACGGACACGAGATGAGGTACAGCAGCTGCAAAGCACTCGAAGTCCTCCTGCCTGTCCTCAAGGACGTCCGTGCCAAGAGCACTCACCCCCGACGGACGGAGGACAGACAGACTCTGACTCAGCAACAAGACTAGTGGCGTAGTCGAGACGACAACGAGCAGCAAAGTTAACAAGCTCAGCAACTAAGGCAGACGCAACAGTGGACTCAAAGGAAGGGTCAGTGACAACAGTAGCTAGCAGACGCGTGACGGTAGGGCTGGCAGCACGAAGTGAGTCAGACTCGGGGTCCGGACCGTCAGCAAGGGAGGACGCAGGAGGAGATGGTAGAGGGACACGCAGTGTAATAGAGGAAGGACGAAGTGCCATCTGCTGCGTGCCGGGGACAGGAGGAGGACCCGGACGCGGAACACGACGACAAGTGCGAGCAGCGCGAACAGGCGACGCAGGGCGAGATGAAGGCTCACGACGCTCAGCAAGACCTCCGGTCGGCCTAGTGTAAGGAGAAGGACCAGGCCGTAGGGAGGCTGGTTGTAACTGCGACTTCGACTGGTCAGGCGGCGGACACAGTAAGGGAGGAGTAGGACCAGTAGACGGCGGGAGACCAAGAACCTGCTGAAGGAGTGGAACGAAGTACGTTCGCGACCGCGCAGCGCCTCCACAACCAGCAGAGACAGCACCAGTGCCCCCAGCTCCAGGGTCTCCAGCTCCAACTCCTGCAGCACCACCAGCTCTAGTACCTCCAGCAGCTCCAGTTCCAGCAGCACCTCCAGCAGCAACAGCTCCAGCGCCCCCAGCTCCAACTCTTGCAGCACCACCAGCCCCAGCAGCTCCAGTACCTCCAGTATGAGCACCTCCGGGACCTGCGGCTCCAGTACCTCCAACAGCTCCAGCACCAGCAGTACCTCCAACTCCAATAGCACCTCCGGCTCCAGCAGCTCCGGGACCTCTAGTACGAGCACCACCGGGACCAGCGCCTCCAGCACCTCCAGCTGCTACAGCACCAGTAGTACCTCCAGTGCCAGCAGCACCCCCAGCGGCAAGCCCCCCAGCGCCAGCAGTACGGCTCCAGCGACGAGCAAACCACTCGCGCAGATGCGGTGGATAGAGTGGCTCCCGTCGAGACAAGACACCCGGAGGACCTCCAGAGGACAAAGTACCTCCAGGATCAGCACGCTCAGACTCAGCACCCCCAGGCTCCGCACGCTCAGGCTCAGCACCCCCAGGCTCCGCACCCTCAGACTCAGCAACCCCAGGCTCAGCACCCCCAGGCTCCGCACGCTCAGGCTCCGCACCCCCAGGCCCCGCACCTGTAGGCTCAGCACCCCTAGCAGCACCAGACTCGACAGCTACCTCGACAGGCTCGACAGGGTCTACCTGGGACACACCTGAGGGGGCAGGACCCTTAGGGGGAAGGGGGTCTACCGGAGGAGGACCTGGTGCTAGGAAGAGCGGCGGGGGGGGGGAGAGGGGCAGTTCGGTAGGGGAAGAGACGGTAGTAAGGAGCCGACTCGTCAAACGTGACGCCCTGAGAGGACAGAACACGGCGCGAGGTGGGGTGGTAAAACTGCCAACCAGACGCGTCAAGGGGGAAGCCAAGGAAGACGCAGGGAATAGCACGGGAGGACAGCTTGTCCGCGGAACAATCGCGGACAAAAGCTCGAGATCCCCAGACGCGGAACGCAGACGCATCGCCAACCTTCCCCGTCCACCGCAGAGCAGGCATGGAGACACGGGGCTGGAGGCTGAGCTGATGCGCAGCGTACTGAACCGCGAACGGCCACAGAAAATGTGGAGCAGTTGCACGGATCATGGACGTACGAGCGACGTCCATGACCATGCCAATGCGGCGCTCAGCAATCCCATTTTGCTATGGGGAGGCCGGAAGCGTGAACGTCTGGCGGATGCCCTCCGCATGACAGAAGGTCGGAGGAAAACTCTCCACCTCTGTCAGAGTGCAGACGCATCACATGAAGGTCCGAGTCGAAACTCTCGCAAAGCTGGCGACGGGCAGCGCGGATCCAGGTGATCAGTACCTCAGTGACCTCACCCTTGCGGCGCAAGGGGAAGACTGTGGTGTAACGCGAGTAGTCGTCAACGACCAGCAGATAGTAACGCTCGTGATCCTGTCCATGGACGCGGGCTGGGCCCCACTCGTCCATGTGGAGAGTCTGCAAGGGAACCTCCATCGGAGGGAACTCGGAGGAGTGAGGGGCGGCGCGCTGCCGTCCCTCGACGCAAGGAACGCAGGTAGGGGCAGGCCCCGGGGGGAGGGGAGGGAGAGACCGGGGGAGACCAGTGACAAGGACACGGGAGGCCATACCTCGGAGACGAGGCAGGGAGGGGTGACCAAGGCGGTGGTGCCAGAGGAGAGTCTGGTGAGACAGGAGGCGACACGAGCAGGGGGCAGACTCAGGACCAGACCGGGACGCTGCAGCAAACACCTGACCAGACGCGGCTACCTGACCAGACTCAGCAACCGGAGGAGACACGATAGTCAGTGTGTACAGGCTCGACCCAGGCTGACGGGTGAACGTGGCCAGGTGGCGGCCCGTCCGAGTACACGTACAGTGGGTCACCCGCTGACCTCCAGGAGTGAACTGGTCAACCCACACGTCCTGGAGGTCAGCTCCACTCACCAAGTTCGTAGAGAACGAGGGGAGGTGAAGACCCGACAGAAGGCCTACGTCAACAAGGTTTAGCTGCAGACAAAACCTGTGGTGGTCACTAGGGAGTCTATTATGTAAAGACAGGCACCAACCGCATCTGGGTACCCGCGTACTCACTACTGAGGGAACTGCTACTGCAGGAGGCACACGTCGGAATTACCTCGGGACATTTTGAAAATACGCGATAGCAATTGCAGCGGTATTACTATTGGCCGGAGCTGCTGACCGACGTACAGCACCACGTGGGCTCGTGTTCTATGTGACAGGTGATGAAGAGCTCGCGAAAACGAAAAGCGGGTCAATTGCAGCCGATTCCACCGCCTGAGCGCACCTGGCAGCAGGTTACCATGGATTCCGTCACAGGGTTACCTTCGAACCCTGGGGGGTAACGACGCTGTTATGGTCGTCGTTGACTGACTGACGAAAATGGCCCACTTCGCTGCGTGCAAGAAATCGATCTCAGCCGAAGAAACCGCTCGACTGTTCATTGCAGCCGTCGTTCGCCTCACGGGATACCAGCCGCGATAATCAACGACCGTGACACAAAGTTCACTAGCAACTTCTGGAAGAACCTTTGGGAGCAGTTCGGGACCAAGCTACAGTTCAGCTCATCGTACCACCCCGAGACCGACGGTCAAACGGAGCGGACCAATCAGACGATGGAGCATTTGATTCGGGCCACGTGCGACGACCCGACAACTTGGGAGCAGCAGCTGCCGCTGATCGAGTCCGCCTACAACAACGCCACGTCAGCGACGACGCAGCAGTCCCTGTTCTACCTGAACTACGGGCAAAACCCTATAGTACCCATGACGCCGAAGCAATTAAAAAAGCCAACGCCATCGCCAAACGCAATACTGACCGCCACCGCCGCCCAGTCACATACCAGTCAGGAGATTACGTACTGCTCGACACACAGAACTTAAGACTGCCCGTCGTGCCGAAATTACGACCGCGCTACTGTGGACCTTTCCAAATCAGCCACATGATCACCCCAGTCACCGCCCATTTCTTGTTACCGACAGACTGGTACATCAGCCCATCATTCCACGTCAGTCTGCTTCGCCCCTACATCCCAACCACAAGCCAACTGCCTCGTCACCGCCCGCCATCCATGACTCGCCCTGCATCGGAGCCGATCATCGAGCCCGAGAAGATTCTGAGCCATCGGATTCGACACCCTACAGGAATCAGGAGGATCGAGTTCATCGTTTGCTGGAAGGACCGCACGCCAATCGAGGATAGCTGGGTGCCCCTGGCCAACATTGAAAACCACCCTGCCCTGCAAGTGTACCTGAGGAGCCGGGGTTTCCGCGATATACACGCACTCGCGTAGCGGAGGGGGCTTCTTGAGGGGGGGGGGGGGGTAGTGTAAGGAATTTCCTCGCCATTCCTTACCGCAACCTGTCAGAATGAGAGAAGTGATTGAACTAATAGCATTGGGAGTACAAGTAGGAAAACCTAGAATGTTGTACCCCCTAAGGCTAAACCCACTATAGCCTACAGAATAGTAACATATATAATGTTTGACACACCCCCATAGGCTAAGTGGGAGACAACCAGATAGTCACAAGACCAGTCAAAACAAAGCAAAGCAAAGCACAGCTCAGGGTGGATCTCAAGGATACCACACAAATTCCGAGCACAAGCAAGCGGTCACAAGACCAGTTCACATGCAGGTTGATAATACAACAAGAAATACAGTGATCACAACCTAGCAAGTGTAAACATGCAGGTAGACATATATAAGGATCACAGTACAAGTAGAGTCAGGAAGTAAGCAAGTGAGGCACAGTAGGTACAAGGCCTAGAACAGTACAAAAACGCTGATTATCACAAGGCTGAAGCGCCTTGGTGAAGACATCAGCAGTGTTGGCCCGAGTGGCCACGTAAGCGAGACGAAGCTGACCATGCTGCTGCAACTCTCGAGCAAGGAAGTAGCGCAGAGCGATGTGCTTCGTTCTGTGCTCCAGTCTGTGCTCCTGACACAAGGCAATCATGGCCTTGTTGTCGACGTACAGCAATGGAGGAGAACGAGGCGGCTCTCCAAGGTCGGTCAGCAGGTAGGTGAGCCAGCGTAACTCCTGTGCAGCCATGGCCCCTGCGTAGATCTCAGCCTCACAATTGGAGCTGAGAACAGAAGAAGAGCGGGTAGACCGCCAAGAAACAGAGCCGGAGCCAAGGCTGAAGGTGTAACCCTGTGACGACCGCTGCGTAGCCAAGTCGTCAGCCCAAGAAGCGTCTGCGTGACCAGTGAGGACAACTCGAGCCCGTCCTCCAAGCACGAGCCCCATGCCCGACATACTGCACAAGTAGCGCAACACCCTCTTAGCAGCATCCATGTGCTCCTTCCTGTGTCGGCCAGGAGCGACATAGCGTGCTAGGATGCTAAGAGGGTAGGCTAGGTCAGGTCGAGTGCAGGTCATCAGGTACATGAGGCAGCCCACAAGCTCTGGATATGGGCCACTCGGCTCTACGGACTCGTCCAAAGGTGGAGCTGAGAGCGAGTGACCGGTAGGCAGAGGAGTGGACTGTGGCGAGGAGTACGTGAAGCAGAAGCACTGAAGGACCTGCTGCACCATGTGTGACTGGGTGAAGGTAATGGTGCGCTGTGCTCTGTCCCGGGGGATCTGCAAGCCAAGATAGCTTGTCAGCTCACCCAGGTATGTGCACGTGTGTCTCTTTTGCAGCTCCGACTTCACGTGGACGAGTGCCTTAATGTCAGCAGTAGCAAAGACTAAGTCGTCTACGTACACGAGAACGTAGAACGGCGGCAGAGTGGTGTCGGTGCGTAGAAACAGCGACGGGTCAGCAGTAGAAGGAGCAAACCCAAGAGCAACAAGAGTAGTCCTCAGTGTGTTGCGCCAATCACGGGGTGCCTGGCGGAGATCGTAGACTGGCCGCCGGAGGCTCCACTGGGTACCAGCAGGAAACGACCCAGTGAAGCCAGGTGGGCGACGCAGCCAGATCTCCTCGTGCAGGCTGCCCTATAGGAAAGCAGTGCTGAAGTCAAGAGAGTGGAGCTCGTAGTCACGCTGAGCGGCAACGTGCAGCAGAACCCGAAGGTCTGGAAGAAGTCAACTCCCTCACGCTGACTGAAGCCTCGTGCAACGTAACGCGCCTTGAAGACAGGCGGAGAACCCGGCGGCCGCTTCACCCTGAAAATCCACATGCCACTGACGATGTTCGCCCCAGGGGGGGGAACCTCGTCGACGTAGGTGCCTGTGGACTTCCAGGAAGCCATCTCTGCGTCCATGGCTGACTATCACTGAGAGGAGTAGGGACCCTCTATCGCCTCTGCGTAAGAGCGCGGGGTCGGGATGTCTGGTGCATCCGGGTCTCCCTCAGGGGCAATCAGCATGGACACGAGATGAGGTAAAGCAGCGGCAAAGCACTCAAACCCCTCCTGTCTGTCCTCAAGGACGTCCGTGCCAAGAGCACACTCACCCCCGACGAACGGAGGACAGACAGACTCAGACTAAGACTCAGCAACAAGGCTAGCGGCGTAGTCTAGACGATAGGCGGCAGCAAAGTCAACAAGCTCAGCGACTAGAGCAGACGCAGGAGTGGACTCAAAGGTAGGGTCAGTGACAACAGTGGCGAGGAAACGCGTCACAGTAGGACTGGAAGCACGAAGGGAGTCAGACTCCGGGTCCGGACCGTCAGGAAGAGAGGACGCAGGAGGAGACGGCAGAGGGACACGCTGTGGAGCAGTGGAAGGACGTAGAGTCATATAGTGAGTGCGAGGGACAGGAGGAGGACGCCCACGCGGAACACGACGACCAGCGCGGACAGCGCGGACAGGTGACTCTGGACGAGACTCAGGCGACGCAGGACGAGACTCAGGCGACGCAGGACGAGACTCAGGCTCACGACGCTCCGTAAGACCTCTAGTCGGCCCAGCGTAAGGAGAAGGACCAGGCAGCGGAGAGGTAGGCTGTAACTGTGACTGCGACTGGACAGGCGGTGGACTCAGTAGGGGAGTAGTAGGACCAGTAGAGGCGGGAGGCTAAGAACCTGCTGAAGGAGCGGAACGTAGTACGGCCGCGGCCGCGCAGCACCTCCTGAGCCAGCAGAGACAGTACCAGCACCCTCAGCCCCAGGGTCTCCAGCTACAACTCCCGCAGCACCACCAGCAGCTCCAGCACCTCTAGCTCCAACTCCCGCAGCAGCTCCAGTCCCAGCAGCTCCAATACCTCCAGTACGAGCACCTCCACGACCAGCGGCTCCAGCAGCTCCAGCACCAGCAGCACCTCCAGCAGCTCCAGCACCAGCAGCACCTCCAGCAGCACCAGCATGAGCAGCACCTCCAGCAGCACCACCAGCAGCTCCAGCACCAGCAGCACCTCCAGCAGCACCACCAGCAGCTCCAGCACCAGCAGCACCTCCAGCAGTTTCAGGGCCTCCAGCGGGCGGTGTCAGAGTTCCACTGGTGATCCCCGATTGATCCTAGGGAAGGGTTACAGGCTCGTTGTCCTGGGGGTTTATGGGCGCACTGACCCGCTACTTAACAAGCCCTTTTATCCCAATGGTCTAGTGGTTGGGATTCTGACAGGCGGCACCCCAGCGCTAGGAGCGCCGCTCCGGAGGCTGCAGCGCCGAGCGTACCACTCACACAGCTGCTGTGGGGAGGAAGGCTCCGGCCGCGACACGGCACCCGCAGCACCACCAGCTCCAACTCCAGCAGAACCCCCTGCTCCAGCAGCCCCACGCCGGAGGCTGCAACGCTGAGAGTACCACTCACGCAGCTGCTGTGAAGAGGGAGCGCCACCAGGCGCAGCACGGTCAGTCTCAGAACCCCCAGCCTCAGCTCCCCCCGTCTCAACACCCCCAGTCTCAGCACCCCCAATCGCAGCACCCCCAGTCTCAGCACCCCCAGTCGCAGCACCCCCAGGCTCAGCACCCCCAGTCCCAGCACCCCCAGTCTCAGCACCCCCAGGCTCAGCACCCCTCGCAGGACCAGAGTCGACAGCTACCTCGACAGGCTCTACCGGGTCTACCTGGGAAACACCTGAGGGAGCAGGACCCTGGGGAGGGAGGGGGTCTACCGAAGGGACACCTGGGGTGAGGAAGAGCGGCGGGGGGGGAAGCGGGGTAGTGCGGTAGGGGAAAAGATGGTAGAAGGGTACCGACTCGTCAAATGTGACGTCCTGAGAGGGGAAGACACGGCGCGAGGTGGGGTGGTAAAACTGCCAGCCAGGCGCGTCAGGGGGGGAGCCATGGAAGACACAGGGAACAGCGCGGGCGGAGAGCTTGTCCGCGGACGTATCGCGGACAAATGCACGAGATCCCCAGACCCGGAACACCGACGCATCGCCAACCTCTCCCGTCCAATGCAGAGTCGGCGAGGTCTACGGAACGGAGACACGGGGCCAGAGGTTGAGCTGATGCGCAGCGTATCGAACCGCAAACGACCACAGAAAATGGGGGGCAGCCGCATGGATTAGGGAGGTACGAGCGACCTCCATGACTAAGCCAATGCGGCGCTCAGCAACCCCATTCTGCTGAGGAGAGGCCGGAAGCGTAACCGACTGCTCAATGCCCCCCCCCTGACAGAAGGCCCTCAAGAGGTCGGAGGAAAACTCACCACCTCTGTCAAAGTGCAGACGCAGGACAGGAAAGTCCGTGTGGAAGCGCTTGTGCAGCTGGAGACGACTGTTACGGATCCAAGGGATCAAAACATCAGGGACTTCACCCTTGGTGCGCAAGGGGAAGACCGTGGTGTAACGCGTGTAGTCGTCAACCACCAGCAGGAAGTAGTGCTCGCCGCCCTGTCCACGGACGCGGGCTGGGCCCCACACGTCCAGGTGGAGAGTCTGCAGGGGAGCCTCTGTCGGGGGGAACGAGGAGTGAGGAGCGGCGTGCTGCCGCCCCTCGACACAGGGAAGGCAGGGAGGGGCAGGGGAGGGTGGTAGGGGAGGCAGGGTCCTGGGAAGACCAGAGACAAGGTACCGGGAGTGCATGCCACGAAGGCGCTGCACTGACGGGTGACCAAGGCGGTGGTGCCAGAGGACGGTCTGGTGCGACATGGTGCGACACGAGCAGGGGGCCGACAGCTGACCTGACGCAGACGCAGACGCAGCTACCTGAGGGGACTCAGTGGTCAGTGTGTACAAGTCCGGCCCCGGCTGCCGAGTGAAGGTAGCCAGGTGGCGACCCGTCCGAGCACACGTACAGTGGGTCACACGCTCATAGGCAGGGGTGAACTGGTGAACACCCCCGTCCTGGAGAGCAGAGCCCGCCACCAAGTTCGTAGAGAACGAGGGGAGGTAAAGACCCGATAGGGTGCCGGACGGGACCGCAGGACAAGGGAGGACAGTGGAGGAGGTCGCAAGGACCGGGCCCCCAGAGGGGTCAGCGAGGGAGACAGCAACAGGCCGAGCTAGCTGCTCAAGGACAGTGCGGTCACGAAAGAAGCAGCGGGAAGCACCCGAGTCCAGTGTGAAGGTGTGAAGTGCCTCAGTAGACGCAGTACCAGCAGGCGCAGACGCACTAGCACCTGGAGCAGCAGACTCACTAGCACCTAGAGCAGCAGCCTCACCAGGACCTAGGGCAGCAGACGCACTAGCACCTAGAGCGGCAGCCTCACTGGTCCCAATACCCGGGTCTGGCGGTACACGCAGGTAACAGTCACCCTCAACACTAACAGTCAATGCATACATGGCACCAAGGATAGCATCAAAATCAAGAGCAAAGATATCAATGTTCTTTTTCAGTAGATCAGCCCAGCGGGGCAGCTCAGAGGCGTCAGGAAACTGCTCGCGCCAGGCGTCGTCGAGACGAAAGAAGCAGCGCTGCGCCATGTGGAACCTCCCACAGGTCTGGCCAGTGCGGTCACCTGTGCAGATGACGTACGGGCAGCTACCTCCACCCCCAGACCCCCCACGCTGAGAGTACCACTCACGGAGCTGCTGGGGCGACGGGGTCTCGCTGGGACGCTGCTGCTGCTGCCTCTGGCCACCGCCAAACCCCCCACGCTGCACCGCTCCACCGCGCCCGCCACCAGCTCCACTGCCGCCACCACTGCCACCACCACCCCCGCCACCCCCACTACCGCCGCCGCCACCACCCCCGGCTCCACCACTGACCCCCCCACCACCAGCACCACTCCCACCACCGCCACCACCCCCGCCCCCTCCACCCCCTCCACCACCGCCCCCCCCGCCGCCGCCTCCGCCACCCTTGCCCCCCTTGCCCCTGCCGCCCTTGCGCCTCCCACTAGGAGCAGACGCAGCCCCGACCCCCTCAACACCGAGGTAGTCGACAGCAGCAGCAGATGCAATGGAGGGGAGAAGGGGGGAGGGGGAACATCCCTCAAAGAATGGAGTGCGAGGGTCGCCACGAGAGGCACCTACAGCTACAATACTGGTCTCAGCTGCAAGGAGTTCCTTCTCGAGCAGGTCGACAGTGAGGTCGGTGGGGGAGAGGGCGAGAAAGTGGTCCCTGACAGCGCGAAGAGAGTCAGGGAGGCGAGTGACTAGGTGGTAGAGTGTGAGGTACATCGGGGGAGGGTTCTTGGCGAGGAAATCGGGGGGAAGCGCGGTACGGTAGCGGAGATCACTAGTACGGAGGTGAGTGATGAGGTCAGCTACAGTGGCATAGGCGGACAGATCGGGGAAGAGATAGGGCAGCGAGAGACGGCCTATCGCAGCAGTAGCAGGGGAGGAGTAGCGCGCAACTACAGCGTCGTACAACTCCTGAGCGGTCTTATGCTGGCCAAAATGCTCGCGCTCATCTAACGGCAGGTGGCTGCGAACAGCTAGGCGAGCGTGAGCGTCACGGGTCTGCCACTGTGAGCGAGCCGTACTGTCAGCAGTAGCAACAGGTGCAAGAGCGGCGCCGGACTGGTGGTCAAACAGGGAAACATCGTCCTTGGCAGTGATCTGGAGGAACAGGTGCAGGTCATCGAGCCAAAAGTCAAACTTAGTCGGACGGCCCTCAGCGTCAAAAGTGAGAACGGTAGGACTGGCCATAGTGGCAGTAGCAGCCGTAGGAACAGTAGCAGCAGTAGCAGTAGTAGCTGTAGCAGTAACAGGAGCAGCAGGTGCTGCAGGTGGTGCACAGTAGGGCGGTGCGGCTCGGTCAGGGCAGTGCGACTCGGGCAGGACGGCGCGGCGCGGCTCGGGCAGGGAGGGTGGGCCGGCGCGCGGTCTGCGGCTGTGCGAGGCGGCGGCCTACGTGCACGCGGCAGCCTTCGTGAGGGCGGCGGCCTACGTGCGGGCGGCGGCCTACGTACGGGCGGCGGCGAGCGCCGGTCGACGGGCCGCTCGTGGGCTGTGCTAGGGGCCGCGCGAGGCCAGGGCGGGCTGCGCGCGGGCGGCGTCGACTGCGCGGGTGGCTAGGGGGTCGCGCGCACGAGAAAAGGGCCGCGCGCGGGCGGCTAGCGGGCTACGCGCTCGAAAAACGGGCCGCGCGCGGGCGGCTAACGGGCTGCGCACGGGCAGCGTGAGAGGGAGGGCGCGCGAGGGCGCACTAGTAAAGAGGCGCACGAGGGCGCGAGTAAGGTAGGGCGCACGAGGGCGCTTAT
Organism: Closterium sp. Naga37s-1; assembly: GCA_947471745.1. Taxonomy (NCBI): domain Eukaryota; kingdom Viridiplantae; phylum Streptophyta; class Zygnematophyceae; order Desmidiales; family Closteriaceae; genus Closterium; species Closterium sp. Naga37s-1. The sequence continues at coordinate 1,130,290 of CANJKZ010000795.1, read as the reverse complement.
AGCGGAACGGTGGGCCCTTAGGAACAAGCGGTCCTAGGTTCCTAACCTAGGCTCGTAATACCATGTCAGAATGAGAGAAGTGATTGAACTAACAGCATTGGGAGTAGAAGTAGGAAAACCTAGAATGTTGTACCCCGTAAGGCTAAACCCACTATAGCCTACAGAATAGTAACATATATAATGTTTGACACAACCTACAACATCGCGTACAGCAGCACCGTTGTTCGCCCGTTACTGCTAACGGGGCTTCGCCCGTTACTGCTAACGGGGCTTCGCCAACTTCGCGCGCATTGTTTCACCAAACCTCGCACTGCTGGAGCAGCCGAGTCGGCCTACGCTTCGGGACTAGCCCAAACCTCGCGCCAGCATAGCACTAGCCAACTCGCACACACCGCGTTACCGTTTGCATGTTTCGCCTATAAATGTTCGCTCATGCCTTCGCTCACATTTTGTACTCGTTTGACACCTTAGTGCAATCCTTGTTACCTCGATTCATTGCACTCGTAACACATTGCAACGTGTTCATTACATTTCATGAAAGGACACTTGTTCATAAAACGTTTCCAGCTTGAATGTTTGACATCCCTCCAAAGCATGGGCAAACGATATTTCCCAACAAATATATATATATATATATATATATACATATATATATTTACATATATGGGTTACGAGGGTTGAAACATTTCATCTAGTGAAATTCTTGCAAAACAAAATGGGTTGTAGCTAGAGCTACTCTTAGATACTAAGTTACATAGAGAGAATAATCGTGAGACTAGGTCAAGGAGGGGATACAAGCAAAGTGTCGATAAAGTTTTGTACCCCCTAACATGCAACTCACTGTAGCATATCTATTCACACAAACATGGTTTGACACATCCTCGTAGGCGAAGTGAGGTGCATCAAAACAACCATGACATACATGCGGTCTCAAGACCAGTCAAGAGAAGAAAAACTGCAAGCTCAGAGTGGATCATGAAGTCACCACACATTCTGCGCATAAACAAGGGGCCACAAGCCCAGTTCAAGAGTTTACATTTATATATGTATATATATAAGTACAACAAGCAGCAAGAGGCAAGACTACTGTAGCCGAAGGCCTACGTCAACAAGGTTTAGCTGCAGACAAAACCTGTGGTGGTCACTAGGCGGAAGGGCCTTGGTGAAGGTGTATGCAGTGTTGGCCTCTGAGGCCACGAAGTCCGAGCGTGCCTAGCCGCGTCGCTGCAACTCTCGCAAGAGAAAGTACCTGACGTCGATGTGCTTCAGTCTGCTCTCCAGTCGAGGCTCTCGACACAGGAGGATCATGTTCTTGTTGTCAGCGAACAAGGTCGGTGCAGAGCGAGGCTTGCCACCAAGGTCGGTGAGCAAGAAAGTCAACCAACGAAGCTCCTGCGCAGCCATGGCACCGGCGAAGATCCCTCCCTCAACACTAGACGAAGCGACAGACGACAACCGAATATATATCTACGACACAGCTCCAGCGCCCCAGCTAAAACAGTAACCCTGAGTGGACCTCTGTGTCTCCACGTCGTCGGCGTAGGAAGAGTCTCAGTGACCGGCCAGAACAGCTGGCTGTGTCCCTCCAAGCACAAGCCCCATGCCTGATGTAGTCGCTAGGTACTTTGCCACCCTAACAGCAGCTGTCCAGTGAACAGGATGGTGCCTCCCAGTCGCAACAAAGCGAAAGAGAACGCTAAGGGGAAAGGCGAGGTTCGGACGAGTACAAGTCATCAGGTACATGAGGCAGCCCACAAGCTCTGCGTAGGGACCACTGGACTCAAAAGGCTCGTAAATAAAAGGGCCGTGAGTCTGTGGTCAACAGCAAGAGGAGTGGGTTGTGTGGTGGAGAACTGAAGCCCGAACCGCTGAGGACCTGCTACACCATGTGTGACTCTGAGAGTGTAATGGTGCGAGCGGCTCTGTCCCTGGTGATCTGCAGGCCAAGGTAGTGGCGTAGCTCACAAGGGTCAGTGCACGCGTGTCTCTTCTGCAGTTCGGACTTCACCTCAGCCAGAGTAGCCCGGTCTGCTATAGCAAAGACTAAACGAACAGACCCAGAACAAACGAATAGCGACGGGTCGGCGGACGAAGGACGAAACCCGAGGGCAGCAAGAGTGGTGCGCAGCATGTCGTGCCACTCACGGGGCGCCTGGCGGAGACCGTGGGCTGGACGCCTCAGGCTCCACTGGGTCCCAGGCGGGAAAGTGTCAGTGAAGCCATGAAGACGACGCAACCAGATCTTCTCGTGCAGGCTGCCCTGGAGAAAGGCGGTGGAGAAGTCGAGTGAGTGCAGCTCGTAGTCTCGTTGTGCTGCAACATGAAGTAACACCCGAAGAGTCGTCATCTTCTGAGTCGGAACGAAGGTCTAGAAGAAATCAACTCCCTCACGCTGACTGAAACCTCTAGCCACGTAGCGCGCCGTGAACACATGCGGCGATCCAGGCGGCCGCTTCACCTTGAAGATCCACATGCCATCAACTACGTTCGCTCCAGGTGGGGGAACTGCGTCGACGTAGGTGCAAGTGGATCTCCAAGACGCCATCGCTGAGTCCATGATATCTAGTGAGAGGTCCACCGACTTGACACCGCCTCACGGTATGTGCAAGGAGTTGGTATGTCAAGGGCGTCAGGGTCTCCCTCAGGAATTAACAGCATGACACAGAGTTGGGGAGAAGCGGCTGCCAAGAACTCAGGAATTAACTGCATGTCCTTTAGGACGTCACAGCCAAGAGCACACTCACCCCCCACGGATAGAGGACGGGCAGACACCACTCGGGTGGCGTAGTCAAGGCGGCGGGTGGCGGCAAAGTCAGCAACAGTGGCAGTAAGAGCGGAGACAGACGACGGAGAGGCATGAGGGTCCGTGACTAGAGAGGCCAGAACACGAGTGACAACAGGACGGGTGTCATGGTAGTAGTCAGTGATAGGGGTAGAGGTGGAGGCGGTAAGAGACGACTCAAGAGGTGACGGGAGAACAGTCTGAGGCGGAGAACGACGAGGACTCCAACGAAGTAAGACAATGCGGAGGTCATTAAGAGGAGATGAGGGAGGTGCACGAGCGGGACAGCCAACTGTCCAGTCGTGCTGGACAAAAGGAAGAGACGAGTGTGACCGAGGAGGAGAGTAAACAGCCGGAGACGAGTCCGGAGGGGGGGGGGGGGAACGTAGGACCATAAGCAGGAGGAGACAGCGAGCGGTCTAGAGGAGGGGAAGGAAGACCAAGGGCCTGAAAGCCACTCACAGGTGGAGACAATGGCTGCAAGGGCGGCGGCTGCTGCGCCTGCTGCTGCTGCTGCTGCTGCTGCTGCTGCTACTGCAGTTGCTGCTGCTGCTGCAGTTGCTGCTGCGGCTGCTCCTGCTCCTGCCGCGGCAGCTCCTGCTGCCGCTGCTCTTGCTCCAACCTCTCCGCACGATGCGGCCCATCAGGTTGCGCATCCATCTGACGTGAATCGCGGCCGTGTTACTAACATCGCACGAAGGATTGTGGTTTCCAGCAATCATCTGGAAAGCATTTTGGTGACTTCCGATTTCATGGGTCCTGAGATTCGGCAGGCAATACAGGGGGGTAATTGTTGGGCAACAGAACCAACCTACAACCAACCTGGAAATTGTCGAAACCAACCTGCGGGCCGACTGCACTGTATTGCCTACGCATCGCATGTCATTAGGCACGAGTGGTTCGGGTGTGTTACCATCGGAGCCGAAACGAGACCATCGCACATGCGAGGTTTGATCAGTTGTTTTGTTACCACGCGTAACAAATGTGTTACGCTTATTACAATGCAATAGTGTTCAAACAGTATCCTAAGAATTGTTTGTAGTTGCTTACTATAATGAATAGGTGATAATAGGAAACGCCTTTAATTGAGATAAATACACTGTAGAATACTAAATATTGAAACCACAATAGAAGCCAAATCCCACGTTATAAAACATCATAACAATTATTCTAAAAATCAAGCTATGAAACGTTTTTGCAGGCGATTCATTTCAATAAAGCTGAGATTACAAGGTAAATCATAAATATTCATAAATCTCTAATGCCACATCACTACACTAACCAGCATAGAATGGCTTAGCAAGCTGTATCCAATACTTGTCTTCTCACTGTAATATATGTGCTTCCTTGCTCAACCTCCACCACACGAAGTAAATTATCAGCTGTTAGACGAAAAAAACAAACACAGCATGTTACCGTGTAGGAAGAACGGTGCTTGTCGTTGTAAATGGGCCATGGTCCATAATCTGCTGCATAAAAAAAGTACCTCTGTTAATCCGACTGGGAACAAGAATTTTCAAAAACGACGAAACTCACCTGAAACGCAGGACCACGCGTATGCGCTCCAGGCGTCTTCACCAGCACCTCGCGGACTTCTTTCAATCGGTCGCAGGTAGCAGCTTACGCTTCATGATAAATGACTTCACGATCTGATGTGCGAGGACCTGAAAGAATGGGACATGGCATGGAAATAGACAGCGTCAGTGAGAGAATAAGTTGATGGGAAAACACCATCAATAAAGGTCTGTTAAAGCTAATGGAAACTACATGAAGTTTAACATAGCGAAAACGAAACAAACAACGAGCAAGAGCACATGTAGCGACGAGCAGGGAAAAACCTCACCGCTAGTCACGGCGGCACCGTGCTCAACATGAGGGTGCCCTTTTTCGTCGCGAGGTGGCGTGTGGGAACCATCGTGCACCAAGTTGTAAAACTGGTGCTCATATACCTACGAGGACCCTAACACCCTTCGTTTAAAAAAAAGGCAGACACACAAATGGAACAGAAGTTCAAACGAAACTGATATTGTTGGCCTTGTTCGTTCCCTGCTCGGTTGGTGCTTGCAAGATGTGAGGTGAGGGACTTGACAGTTGGGAAACTGGTTCCCCGTTCCCCGTGAAAAACTCATGTCAAACAAGATGCTGCCCAGATAGAAGTTTTCAGCAATTGCGGACAATCACGAATAACCAAACCTAAGTACAAATGTTGCTCTTGTTGACACTGGGCAGAACAAATCACTCGATCGGGCAGCATTTGCTATTTGGGAAAGGAACGTTTCGGGGGAGGAAAAGGCAGCGAACCAAATTCAACGGATAAAGCCAAGCTGGATGCTGTAAACATAAGGGGGACGACGCGCTGATTTCTGGTACAGTGCTGTACTGTGCACACCCTCACCCATTGGCGCGATTTGGGATTGAAGCGAGTGTGTGCAATGTGATGCACACATCAGCACATAATCGATGGTCAGCATGGAGGGATGAGGTGGGTGGTTGGAAATGGATGAACGTAGTCAGTTCGATGTTCCACCTTCCGTGAGTCGGTCAAGATTTTACGAGTCTCAGCATCGAGGTAGGTCCACTCGAGCATGAGTGGTGATTGGTCTAAAGGAAGCTCATTCTGCCATCTTGTAAATCTTTGCTGACACAACAAAGCATTCCGGAATGAGGTCGCCTTGTTGCGAGATCGTAATATAAAACGGTTAAGAGAGATATCTGGAAACAAAATAAAAAAATCTGTGTGTGATATGAACTTGCTAAATACAAAACAACCCCCACTAACCCAGTCATATGCGCTGCTCACAAAATGATATCCAGCTCCAGCACTCAATAATCATCAATCCCTCTCTCACACGAGAACACCTGAGGTTTCAACAAATTCAGAGCTCCGTCTTCTCATAGTACAATCTATATATATCGTACAAAAGTTACTGCAGATCTAAAATGTCTAAATAAGTAATGAGAGTTTTATTCCATGTGCCCGCCCATTATCTCATAACGTCGTATTGCCTTCTGTCGCACACATGTACCGTCATCGCCCGGATATAAGACATATATGTCTTATTGTCAGAATGAACAAAAGTGATTGAACTAGGAAAGAGTTGGGTACAAGTAGGAAACCCTAAACTTACTGTACCCCATAGTAACTACCCCACTACAGCCTAAACAAACTATAGCATATATGACATTTGACACACCCCCATAGGCAAAGTGGGGGAAAGCAAGGGGTCACAAGACCAGTCAAGAAAGGCAAAGCAAGCTCAGGGTGGATCACAACGTCACCACACACACTGAGCACAAGCAGAGGGCCACAAGGCCAGTTCACATGCAGAGGCATATATGCAACACAAACATCACAGTGATCTATACCTAGCAAAGCAAGCATGCAGGTATTTTTATATATATATATATATATATATATCACAGTACAAGCAAAGCCTACAGCAAGTCAGGAAAAGTGGGAACAAGCCCTAGCATAGTGCAGAAACGCTGATGATCACCAGACTGAAGTGCCTTGGTGAATATATCAGAAGTGTTGGCCCGAGTGGCCACGTAACGCAGACGAAGCTGACCACGCTGCTGCAACTCTCGAGCAAGGAAGTAACGCAGAGCGATGTGCTTCGTTCTGTGCTCCAGTCTGTGCTCCTCACACAAGGCAATGGTAGCCTTGTTGTCGACGTACAGCACTGGAGGAGAACGAGGCCGCTCTCCCAAGTCAGTCAGCAGGTAGGTGAGCCAGCGTAACTCCTGTGCAGCCATGGCTGTGGCGTAGATCTCAGCCTCACAACTGGAGCTGAGAACTGAAGACGAGCGTGTAGAATGCCAAGAAACTGAACCAGAGCCAAGGCTGAAGGTGTAACCCTATGACGACCGCTGAGTAGCCTGGTCGTCAACCCAAGAAGCGTCCGAGTGCCCAGTGAGGACAACTGAGCTCCTCCCTCCAAGCACGAGTCCCATGCCTGATGTACTGCACAAGTAGCGCAGTACCCTCTTAGCAGCATCCATGTGCACCTTTCGGTGCCGACCAGGAGCGACGTAGCGAGCCAGAAGGCCAAGAGGGTACGCGAGGTCAGGACGAGTGCAAGTCATCAGGTACATGAGACAGCCAACTAGCTCTGGGTAAGGACCACTCGGCTCTACGGACTCGTCCGAAGGTGGAGCTGAGAGCGAGTGACCTGTAGCCAGAGGAGTGGCCTGTGCCGAGGACCAGGTGAAGCCGAAGCGCTGAAGGACCTGCTGCACCATGTGTGACTGAGTCAGTGTGATGGTGCGGCGTGCTCTGTCCCGGGTGATCTGCAAGCCAAGGTAGCTGCGCAGTTCACCCAGGTCTGTGCACGTCTGTCTCTTCTGCAACTCCGACTTCACCAGGGCGAGAGCCTCAGTGTCAGCAGTGGCAAAGACCAAGTCGTTGACGTACACGAGGATGTAGAACGGTGGCAGCGAAGTGTCGGTGCGCAGAAACAGCGACGGGTCAGCAGTAGAAGGCGCGAACCCAAGAGCCGCAAGTGTAGTCCTCAGTGTGTCGTGCCACTCACGTGGCGCCTGGCGGAGACCGTAGACTGGCCGCCGGAGGCTCCACTGGGTACCAGGAGGGAATGACCCAGTGAAGCCAGGAGGGCGGCACAGCCAGATCTCCTCGTGCAGGTTGCCCTGCAAGAAAGCTGTGCTGAAGTCAAGAGAGTGAAGCTCGTAGTCACGCTGAGCGGCAACGTGTAGTAGCACCCGAAGAGTGGTCATCTTCGGGGTGGGGGAGAAGGTCTGGAAGAAGTCTACTCCCTCTCGCTGACTGAAGCCTTGAGCTATGTAACGAGCCTTGAAGACAGGCGGAGAACCTGGCGGCCGCTTCACCTTGAAAATCCACATGCCACTGACGATGTTCGCCCCAGGAGGGGGAACCTCGTCGACGTAAGTGCCAGTGGACTTCCAGGATGCCATCTCTGCGTCCATGGCTGACTGCCACTGAGAGGAGTACTCACCCGCGATCGCCTCAGCGTAAGAGCACGGGGTCGGGATGTCTGGTGCATCCGGGTCTCCCTCAGGTGCAATCAGCATAGACACGAGATGAGGTACAGCAGCAGCAAAGCACTCAAACTCCTCCTGCCTGTCCTCAAGGACGTCCGTGCCAAGAGCACACTCACCCCCGACGGACGGAGGACAGACAGACTCAGACTCAGCAATAAGACTCACGGCGTAGTCTAGACGGCAGTGAGCAGCAAAGTCGAGAAGCTCAGCAACTAAGGCAGGCGCAGCAGCTGACTCAAAGGAAGGGTCAGTGACAACAGTGGCCAGGAGACGCGTGACAGTAGGACTAGCAGCACGAAGAGAGTCAGACTCCGGGTCAGCAAGGGCAGGAAGAGAGGACGCAGGAGGAGAAGGCAAAGAGACACGCTGTGGAGCAGTGGAAAGACGAAGCGTCATCTGGTGAGTGCCTGGGACAGCAGGAGGACGCTGACGCGGGACACGACGACCAGTATGAGCAGTACGAACAGGTGACGCAGAACGAGACTCAGGCGACACAGGACGAGACTCAGGCTCACGACGCTCCGTAAGACCTCCTATCGGACCATTGTAGGGAGAAGGACTAGGAAGTGGCGAGGCAGGCTGTAATTGTGCCTGCGACTGGACAGGCGGAGGACACTCTAAGGAGGGAGCAGGACAAGGAGGAGGAGGCTGACCAAGAACCTGCTGAAGGAGCGGAACGAAGTACGGTCGCGGTCGTGAAGCGCCTGCAGAACCAGCAGAGACAGCACCAGAACCCCCAGCAGCAGCTCCAACTCCCGTAGCACCACCAGCAGCTCCAGTAGGGCCAACTCCAGGACCCCCAGTAGTACCAGCTCCAGCCGCACCGTCGGCTCCAGCACCTGCAGGAGGACGAGCGTCAGCACCTCCAGCTCCAGCCCCAGGGTCAGCAGTTACACCAACTCCAGTAGGCCCAGCGGCCTCAGCTCCACCGGCAGCTCCAGCAGCTCCAGCACCTCCAGCTCCAACTCCAGCACCAGCAGCACCTCCAGCAGCTCCAGCACCAGCAGCACCTCCAGTAGCACCAGCTCCAGCAGCTCCAGCTCCAGCTGAACCCCCAGTCCCAGCAGCTCCAGTACCGCTTGTACGAGCACCTCCAGGACCAGAGGCTCCAGTACCTTCAGCAGCACCAGGGCCTCCAGCGGGCGGCACCCCAGTGCTAGGAGCGCCGCTCCGGAGGCTGCAGCGTCGAGCGTACCACTCACGCAGCCGCTGTGGGGAGGGAGGCTCCGGCCGCGACACAGCACCCGCAGCACCACCAGCTCCAACTCCGGCAGAACCCCCTGCTCCAGCAGCCCCACGCTGGAGGATGCAACGCTGAGAGTACCACTCACGCAGCTGCTGTGAAGAGGGAGCGCCACCAGGCGCAGCACGGTCAGTCTTAGCTCCCCCACGCTCAGCACCGCCAGTCTCAGCAACCCCAGGCTCAGCACCCCCAGGCTCAGCACCCCCAGTCTCAGCACCCCCAGGCTCAGCACCCCCAGTCTCAGCACCCCCAGACGCAATACCTCGCGCAGGACCAGAGTGGACAGCTACCTCGACAGGCTCGACCGGGTCTACCTGGGAAACACCTGAGGGAGCAGGACCCTGGGGAGGTAGGGGGTCTACCGTAGCAGCACCTGGCGTGAGGAAGAGCGGCGGAGGGGGGAGCGGGGCAGTGCGGTAGGGGAAGAGACGGTAAAAGGGGACCGACTCGTCAAACGTGACGTCCTGAGAGGGCAGGACACGGCGCGAGGTGGGGTGGTAAAACTGCCAGCCAGGCGCGTCAGGGACAAAGCCAAGGAAGACACAGGGAACGGCATGGGAGGAGAGCTTGTCTGCGGACGTATCGCGGACAAAGGCTCGACATCCCCAGACACGGAACACCGACGCATCGCCAACCTCCCCCGTCCAACGCAGTGTGGGCGAGGTCTCCGGAGCAGAGACACGGGGCCAGAGGTTGAGCTGATGCGCAGCGTACTGCACTGCAAACGGCCACAGGAAATGGGGGGCAGCCGCATGGATCATGGAGGTACGAGCGACCTCCATGACTAAGCCAATGCGGCGCTCAGCAACCCCATTCTGCTGTGGAGAGGCCGGAAGTGTGAACGTCTGGCGGATGCCGTGCTCCGCACAGTAGGCTGCTAAGAGGTCGGAGGAAAACTCACCACCCCTGTCAGAGTGCAGACGTAGGACGGAAAGTCCGACTGGAACCGCTCGCGGAGCTGGAGACGAGCAGCGCGGATCCAAGGGATCAAAACATCAGGGACCTCACCCTTGGTGCGCAAGGGGAAGACCGTGGTGTAGCGCGTGTAGTCGTCGACGACCAGCAGGAAGTACCGCTCGTGGCCCTGTCCACGGACGCGGGCTGGGCCCCATACGTCCATGTGGAGAGTCTGCAGGGGAGCCTCTGTGGGAGGGAACGAGGAGGAGTGAGGAGTGGCGCGCTGCCGCCCCTCGACACAGGGAAGACAGGGAGGATCAGGCGAGGGTGGGAGGGGAGGGAGAACCCTGGGAAGACCAGAGACAAGGTACCGGGAGTGCATGCCACGAAGGCGCTGCACTGAGGGGTGACCAAGGCGGTGGTGCCACAGGACGGTCTGGTGCGACAGGGTGCGACACGAGCAGGGGGCGGACAACTGACCTGACGCAGACGCAGACGCCGCTACCTGAGGGGACTCAGTGGTCAGTGTGTACAAGTCCGACCCCGGCTGCCGAGTGAAGGTAGCCAGGTGACGACCCGTCCGGGCACACGTGCAGTGTGTCACACGCTCGTAGGCAGGGGTGAACTGGTGAACACCCGCGTCCTGGAGCGCAGAACCCGCCACCAAGTTCGTAGAGAACGAGGGGAGGTAAAGGGCCGACAGTGTGCCGGACGGGACAGAAGGACAAGGGAGGGCAGTGGTGGAGGTCGCAAGGACCGGACCCCCGGAGGGGTCAGCCAGGGAGACAGCAACCGGTCTAGGGAGCTGCTCTAGGGCAGTGCGGTTGCGAAAGAAACAGCGGGAAGCACCTGAGTCCAGTGTAAAGGTGTGCAGTGCCTCAGTAGACGTAGTACCTGAAGGCGCAGACTCACAAGCACCTGAAGCAGCAGACTCACGAGCGCCTAGAGCAGCAGCCTCACCAGCACCCGGAGCAGGAGACGCACGAGCACCTAGAGCAGCAGCCTCACCGGCACCTGGAGCAGCAGACTGGATACCGGGGTCAGGCGGCACACACAGGTGACATGCTCCCTTGGCACTAGTAGACAATGCATACATTGCAGTGAGAATAGCATCATAGTCAAGACCAAAGATATCTACCCTCTGCCTAAGCAGCTCCACCCAGTCGGGGAGCTCAGCGTCGTCGCCAAACTCTGTACGCCAAGCGTCGCTCAGACGGGCGAAGCAGCGAGACTCTGTGTGACCAAGCGTCCCGCAAGGCTGACCAGTCCGGACACCCGTGCTAATAACGTACGGGCAGCGAGCAGTACCCAGCGACCCTCTACTCTGAGTGTACCACTCACGAAGCTGCTGGGGCGAACGAGTCTCGCGCAGACGACGCTGCTGCTGCACCGGGCCACTACAAGAAACTCCCGAACTACCCACTCCAGGACGACTCCCACTACTGCCACCCCGACAACCCCAACTGGCGTACCACTCACGAAGCTGCTGGGGCGTGAGGGACACACGCGGACGGCCCTGGAGCTGCATCTGGCCACGCCAGGAGCAGCAGTAGAAGCAGTAGTAGCAGGAGCAGCAGTAGCAATAGCAGCAGCAGTAACAGCAGTAGCAGCACGGGCAGGGCAGTGCTCACCAGTGGTGGGAAGGGCAGGCGCACGACGGAGGCGACTGCGGGGCCGCTACAGCGGCAGGGCGGGGCCGCGACCGTGGCAGGGAGCTCCGTGGCAGTTGCTGAAGGGCGGGACCGGGCCGCGACGGCAGCTGGTGCAGGGCAGGAACAGGGCCGCGACGGTCGCTGCTGCAGGGGCGGCTGCTCCAGGGGCCAGGGGCGGCTGCTGCAATGGCGGCTGCTCCAGGGGCGGCTGCTCCAGGGGCCAGGGGCGGCTCCTGCAGTGGCGGCTGCTCCAGTGGCCAGAGGCGGCTGCTGCAGGGGCGGCCGCTCCAGGGGCCAGGGGCGGCTGCAGGTGCGGCTGCTCCAGGGGCCAGGGGCGGCTGCTGCAGTGGCGGCTGCTCCAGGGGCCAGGGGCGGCTGCTGCAGGGGCGGCTGCTCCAGGGGCGGCTGCTCCAGGGGCCAGGCGCGAGGTAGGGCAGGGCGACGCGGCGGGCAGGGGCGACGCGGCGGGCAGGGGCGACGCGGCGGGCAGGGCGACGCGGCGGGCAGGGGCGACGCCGCGGGCAGGGCGACGCGGCGAGCAGGGGGCGACGACGCGTCAGCAGCTGGGCGCGGCCGCGTCAGTAGCAGGGCGCGGCCGCGTCAGCAGAAGGGCGCGGCCTCGTCAGCAGTAGGGCGCGGCCGCGTCAGCTGCAGGGCTGGCGGAGCCGCGTCACGGCAGGGCGGGGCCGTGTCCGCGTCGGCGGCAGGGCGGGGCCGCGACCGCGGCAGGGTGGGGCCGCGTCGGCGACAAGGCGGGGCCGCGACAGCGGCCTGACGGGGCCGCGACAGCGACCTGACGGGGTCGCGCGCTGGCCTGACAGGCCTGCAGAGGCTGCGTGCGGGCGGCGAGGGCCTGCAGGGGCGGTGCGCGGTCGGGCAGAGGCTGCGCGCGGGCGGCGTGGTCCTGCAGGGGCAGCGTGCCGACCTGACGGGCCTGCAGGGGCGGCTCTCGGGCCTGACGGGCCTGCAGAGGCGGCTCGGGGGCCTGACGGACCTGCAGGGGCGGCTCGAGGGCCTTACTAGCTTGCAGGGGCGGCGCACTGGCCTAGGGCAGCAGGAGGCAGCGCGAGGGCTGCAGGACGGCGCGCGGGCAGAACGAAGGGCGGGGCGCGCGAGGGCGCACTAGCAGAAAAAGGCGCACGAGGGCGCACGTAAGGTAGGGCATACGAGGGCGCTTCTAGCGGAATAGTGGGCCCGTAGTAGGAGGCGGTCCTATGTGGCAACCTAGGCTCGTGATACCATGTCAAGATACTAAGCACCTAGGAAACTAGGTTTGGCCTAGGCAAAGTAGAAGTCCAAGCAAAAAGGAGTGGTTCAACTATAGAATGACAAGTACAAATAGAGGAGAAGCATGCAACGAGTGGTGCACCACCACACAGGACAATAATGGGACTACACTACAGCTAGAACTACATGCGCTTATACAGAACATATATCAAATATATTCTGACACTTATCTCGTACACTGGCAAAATTTCTTGGGTTGTCTTTTATTTGGGACGGTTTAGGGTGTCTTATTAGTCTTATAAATGGAAAAAAAACCGCTTAGAGCATACTCCCTCGTTATACAATTGCCCCTAACCCCTGCACTGGCTTAACTCGTACACACAAATAGGTGTCTCATAATGAGGCTACCCGGTTTAGACTATCACTCTCTACTACCTCATCACCCGGCTCCCTGACTCCCTTCGCTCAGTCAGGGACCAATTCCTTTCCCTTTGCCCCACCACACTCACCGTTGACCTCCTCGAGGAGCGCCTCCTAGCAGTTGAGAAGAGTATAGTCGCTGTAGGAGCCTCTCGTGGTGACCCTCGTGCCCCTTTCTTTGAGGGGTGCTCCCCCGTTCCCCTCTTGCCTTCTGTTGCCTCTGCTGCTGCTATCGACCTCGTTGGCACCGAGTCGGTCGGCGTTTCGTCTGCTCCTAGTGGGAGGCGCCGCAGCGGCATTAGCAAGGGGGGCAAGGGTGCTGGAGGAGACGGCGGGGGCGGCGGTGGTGGCGGTGGAGGCAGTGGAGGGGGTGGGGGTGGAGGTGGGGGTGGTGGCGGGGGTGGGGGCTTCGGTGGCGGCAGTGGAGGTGGAGGCGGCGGAGGCAGCGGCAGTGGGGGTGGAGGTGGCGGCAGCGGCAGCGGCGGCGGCGGTGGGGGTGGCGGCGGCGGTGGTGCTGGTCGAGGTGGCACTGTGCAGAGGGGAGGCTTTGGCGGTGGGCAGCGCCAGCAGCAGCAACGCACTCGTGAGACCCTGACGCCCCATCAGCTTCGTGAGTGGTACGCTGGGCGTGGGAGGTCTGGGGGTGCTGGTCCCTGCGCTTACGTTCTCCGCACCGGCGACCGCAGAGGGGAGACGTGTGGAGGACCGCACGCAACACTGCGCTACTTTGGCCGCCTGACTGACGCTTGGCGTACGCAGTTTCCCGACTCCTCTGAGATCCCTCGCTGGGGTGATCTACTTAAGTCTGGGGTTGCTATCTTTGATCTTGATTATGATGCTATCCTTGCTGCTATGTATGCTGTGTCTATTAGTGCTGAGGGTGACTGTTACCTGTGTGTTCCGCCCGACCCGGGCATTGAGGCTGCTGCTCTAGGTGCTAGTGAGTCTGCTGCTCCAGGTGCTGGTGAGTCTGCTGCCCCAGGTACTGGTGAGTCTGCTCTCTCAGGTACCGTGACGGCTCAGGCCTTACACACTTTCACCCTTGACTTGGGTGCTTCCTGCTCCTTCTTTCGCGACTGCACCACACTCTCGCCGCTCAGTCGGCCGGTGGCAGTCTCTTTGGCTGACCCCTCTGGGGGTCCGGTCCTTGCTCACTTCTCCACGGTCCTGCCGTGCCCGGCGGTCCCGTCTGGCTCTCTGTCTGGCCTCCACCTCCCCTCGTTCTCCACGAACTTGGTGAGTGGAGCTGCCCTTCAGGACGCCTGGGTTGACCAGTTCACTCCTGGAGGTCAGCAGGTGACCCATTGTTCGTGTACTCGGACGGGCCGGCACCTGGCCACGTTCACTCGTCAGCCTGGGTCGAGCCTGTACACCCTGTCTACCGTGTCTCCTCCGGTTGCTGAGTCTGGTCAGGTAGCTGCGTCGGGTTAGGTGTTTGCTGCAGCGTCCCGGTCTGGTCCTGAGTCTGCCCCCTGCTCGTGTCGCCTCCTGTCTCACCAGACTCTCCTCTGGCACCACTGCCTTGGTCACCCCTCCCTGACTCGTCTCCGAGGCATGGCCTCCCGTGTCCTTGTCACTGGTCTTCCCCGGTCTCTCCCTCCCCACCCCCTAGGGCCTGCCCCTACCTGCGTTCCTTACGTCGAGGGGCGGCAGCGCGCTGCCCCTCACTCCTCCGAGTTTCCTCCCACGGAGGCTCCCTTGCAGACTCTTCACATGGACGTGTGGGGCCCAGCCCGCGTCCGAGGACAGGGTCACGAGCGCTACTTTTTGCTGGTCGTTGACGACTTCTCGCGTTACACCACAGCCTTCCCCTTGCGCCGCAAGGGTGAGGTCACTAAGGTGCTGATCGACTGGATCCGCGCTGCCCGTTGTCAGCTCAGCGAGAGTTTCGGCTCGGACCTTCCTGTTCTGCGTCTGCACTCCGACAGAGGTGGAGAGTTTTCCTCCGACCTTGTGCAAGCCTTCTGTCGTGCGGAGGGCATCCGCCAGACGTTCACCCTTCTGGCCTCTCCACAGCAAAATGGGATTGCTGAGCGCCGCATTGGCATGGTCATGGACGTCGCTCGTACGTCCATGATCCATGCGGCTGCTCCCCATTTTCTCTGGCCGTTCGCGGTTCACTACGCGGCGCATCAGATCAACCTCCAGCCCCAGGTCTCCGTGCCGGAGACCACACCTACTCTGCGGTGGACGGGGAAGGTTGGCGATGCGTCTGCGTTACGTGTTTGGGGATCTCGAGATTTCGTCTGCGACTTCTCTGCGGACAAGATGTCCTCCCGTGCTGTTCCCTGCGTCTTCCTTGGCTTCCCCCCCTGACGCGCCTGGTTGGCAGTTTTACCACCCCACCTCGCGCCGTGTTCTGTCCTCTCAGGACGTCACGTTTGACGAGTCGGTTCCTTACTACCGTCTCTTCCCCTACCGCACTGCCCACCTCCCCCCCCCGCCGCTCTCCCTCATGCCAGGTCCTCCCCTGGTAGACCCCCTCCCCCCTCAGGGTCCTGCAACCTCAGGTGTGTCCCAGGTAGACGCAGTCGAGCCTGTCGAGGTAGCTGTTGACTCTGGTGCTGCTAGGGGTGCTGAGCCTGCAGGTGCCGGGTCTGGGGGTGCTGAGCTTGAGCGTGCGGAGCCTGGGGGTGCTGAGTTTGGGGGTGCTGAGCCTGGGGCTGCTGAGTGTGGGGGTGCGGAGCCTGAGGGTGCTGAGCCTGCGCGTGTGGAGTCTGGAGGTGCTGCGCCTGGAGGTCCTTCGGGTGCTTCGTCCCGGCGGGAGCCACTCTCTCCACAGCAGCTGCGCGAGTGGTTTGCTCGCCGCTGGAGCCGTGCTGCTGGATTTGGTGGTGCTACGGGCGCTGGAGGTCCTTCTGCTGCTGGAACTGCTGGGGGTTCGGGAGCCGCTGGTCCCGGAGGTGCTCGTACTGGAGGTACTGGAGCTGCTGGGGCTGGAGCTGCTGGAGGTGCTGGAGCTGGCGGTACTACTGCACCCGGTACTGGCGGAGGTGCTGGCCCTGGCGCTGCTTTAGCTGCTGGGGCTTCTGGTGGTCCTGCTGGAGTAGGAGGTGCTGGAGCTGGAGGTGCTGCTGGAGCCGGTGCTCCTGGGGGTGCTAGAGTTGGCGCTTTTGGTGCTGCTGGAGGTGCTGCTGGAGCTGGTGGTGCTGCTGGAGTTGGAGGTGCTGCCACTGGGGGTGTTGGTGCTGTCCTTGCTAGTTCTGGAGGAGTTGCGCGGCCGCGGCCGTACTACGTTCCGCTCCTTCAGCAGGTTCTTGGTCTTCCGCCTTCTACTGGTCCCGCTCCTTCCTTAGAGTGTCCACCGCCTGTCCAGTCGCAGTCACAGTTACAGCCCGCCTCCCCACTGCAAGCTCCTTCTCCTTACACTGGTCCGACCGGAGGTCTTACGGAGCGTCGTGAGCCTGAGTCTCGTCCTGCGTCGCCTGTTTAAGCTGCTCGAACTGGTCGTCGTGGTCCGCGTCAGCGTCCTCCTCCTGTCCCTGGCACGCACCAGATGGCTCTGCGTCCTTCCACTGCTCCGCAGCGTGTCCATCTGCCGTCTCCTCGTGCGTCCTCTCTTCCTGCCCTTGCTCACCCGGAGTATGACTCCCTTCGTGCTGCTAGTCCTAGTGTCACGCGTCTCCTGGCCACTGCTGTCACTGACCCTTCCTTTGAGTCCACTGCTGCGTCTGCCTTAGATGCTTAGCTTGTCGACTTTGCTGCTCACTGTCTTCTAGACTACGCCGCGAGTCTTGTTGCTGAGTCTGAGTCTGTCTGTCCTCCGTCCGTCGGGGGTGAGTGTGCTCTTGGCATGGACGTCCTTGAGGACTGGCAGGAGGACTTTGAGTGCTTTGCAGCCGCTGTACCTCATCTCGTGTCCATGCTGATTGCACTTGAGGGAGACCCGGATGCACCAGACATCCCGACCCCGCGCTCTTACGTAGAGGCGATAGAGGGTCCCTACTCCTCTCATTGGCAGTCAGCCATGGACGCAGAGATGGCATCCTGGAAGTCCACAGGCACCTACGTCGACGAGTTTCCCCCTCCTGGGGTGAACATCGTAGTGGCATGTGGATTTTCATGGTGAAGCGGCCGCCGGGTTCTCCGCCTGTCTTCAAGGCGCGTTACGTTGCTCAAGGCTTCAGTCAGCGACAGGGAGTTGACTTCTTCCAGACCTTCTCCCCGACCCCGAAGATGACCACTCTTCGGGTTCTGCTGCATGTCGCTGCTCAGTGTGACTACGAGCTTCACTCTCTTGACTTCAACACTGCTTTCCTACAGGGCAGCCTGCACGAGGAGATATTGCTGCGCCGCCCACCTGGCTTCACTGGGTCGTTTCCTCCTGGTACCCGGTGGAGCCTCCGACGGCCAGTCTACGGTCTCCGCCAGGTGCCCCGTGAGTGGCACGACACACTGAGGACTACGCTTGTGGCTCTTGGGTTTGCTCCTTCTACTGCTGACCCGTCGCTGTTTCTGCGCACCGACACTTCGCTGCCGCCGTTCTACATCCTCGTGTACGTCGACGACTTGGTCTTTGCCACTGCTGACACTGAGGGACTCGCCCACGTGAAGTCCGAGCTGTAGAAGAGACACACGTGCATAGACGTGGGTGAACTGCGCAGCTATCTTGGCTTGCAGATCACCCGGGACAGAGCACGGCGCACCATTATCTTGACTCAGTCACACATGGTGCAGCAGGTCCTTCAGCGCTTTGACTTCACGTACTCCTCGCCTCAGGCCACTCCTCTGTCTACTCGCCACTCGCTCTCAGCTCTGCCTTCGGATAAGTCCTTAGGGCCGAGTGGCCCGTACTCAGAGCTTGTTGGCTGCCTCATGTACCTGATGACCTGCACTCGACCTGACTTGGCATACCCTCTTAGCATCTTGGCACGCTATGTTGCTCCTGGGAGACACCGACTAGAGCACATGGTTGTAGCGAAGAGGGTGTTGCGCTACCTGTGCAGTACGTCGGGCATGGGGCTCGTGCTTGGAGGACGGGCTCGAGTTGTCCTCATTGGTCACGCAGACGCTTCTTGGGTTAACGACTTGGCTACGCAGCGGTCGTCACAGGGTTACACCTTCAGCCTTGGTTCTGGCTCTGTCTCGTGGCGGTCTACCCGCTCGTCCTCTGTTCTCAACTCCAGTTGTGAGGCTGAGATCTACGCTGGGGCCATGGCTGCACAGGAGTTACGCTGGCTCACCTACCTGCTGACCGACTTGGGAGAGGCGCCTCGTTCTCCTCCAGTTCTGTACGTCAACAACAAGGCCATGCTGGCCTTGTGTCAGGAGCACAGACTGGAGCAGAGAACAAAGCACATTGCTCTGCGCTACTTCCTTGCTCGAGAGTTGCAGCAGCGTGGCCAGCTTCGTCTTGCTTACGTGGCCTCTCGGGCCAACACTGCTGATATCTTCAGCCTTGTGATCATCAACGTTTCTGTACTATGCTAGGTCTTGTGCCTACAGGGCCTCACTTACTCACCTCTTGACTTTGCTTGTACTGTGATCTATATATACCTGCACCTGCATGCTTGCCCTTGTTAGGTTGAGATCACTGTCTTGCTTGTTCATCTTGATTTATAATCCTGCATGTGAACTGGCCTTGTGGCCTTGAACTTGTGCTCGTAATGTGTGGTGACGTTGTGATCCACCCTGAGCTTGACCTTGTCTTGTTCTCTTGTTTGTCCCCCACTTTGCCTATGGGGGTGTGTCAGAACCATATTGTAGGCTGTAGTGGGGTTGACAATATGGGGTACAACACTTTTAGGTTTGCATATTTGTACCCACCTGTTTCCTAGTTCACTCATTCCTCGTACTATTTTCACAAAGAGAGAATAAGCAAAGGAGGGGTTTCACTAGCAAGCAGGTGGATACATATAAGAAACCCTAAGGGGCCGTACTCACTATAGAGTACCCCACTACAGGCTAGACAAACTACACATTCTGACACACCCCCATAGTCAAAGTGGGGTATGATCAGCACAACAAGCAGCAGTTCATTGTTTACAAATATAAGCAAAGCTAGAGGCTGTCACAGAGGGCTAGTGAGGAGGAGGAGAGACTATGAGAGGAGAGGAGGTAGTGGGCGGCAGCTGAAGCTGCTGGCACACAGCGCAACTGGAGCAACTGCACACGGGCAACTGGAGCAACTGGCACACTGGCAACTGGAGCAACTGGCACACGGGCAACTGGAGTAACTGGCTCCGCGGCTAGACGAGCGGCAGGAGCAACTGACTCTCGGGCGACTGGAGCAACGGGCTCACGGGCAACTGGAGCGATGGGCTCACGGGCGACTGGCGCAACGGTCTCACAGACGACTGGAGCTGCTGGCTTCACGGCATCCCCCCCCCTTCAACCTCCCCCTTTGTCCCAAAACTCCCGTTCACACACCCCTTGCTGCACCCCTAGCTTCACTCCCACGACACCCCCCTAGCACTACTCCCATGGCTCCCACACACCCACCCCCCTCAGCGGCAGCTGCAGCAGTGGGAGACGGAGGAGGAGGAGGAGCAGGGGACGGCTCACACACCCGCCACCCCCATACCTGCCACCCCGCAGTTGCACAAGGGCAGGACGCGGCAGGGGCGGCTCGCGGGCTGCAGGGGCGGCTCGCGTGGGCTGCAGGGGCGGTTCGCGGGCTGCAGGGGCGGGTCGCAAGCTGCAGGAGGGGCAGCGCGCGGGCCCCCGAGGGCGCCACGACGGGCGACGGGAGGGGGCCGCGCGCAGGCCCACGAGAGCGCCTCGACTGGCGACGGGAGGGGGCCGCGCGCGGGCCCCCGAGGGCGCCACGACGGGTGACGGGAGGGGGTGACGCGCGGGCCCCCAGGGCGCCGCGACGAGGCGACAAGAGGGGGTGACGCGCGGGCCCCCAAGGCACCGCGACGAGGCGACGGGAGGGGGGGACGCGCGTGTCAGAATGTTATTCTCTAGCCTGTAGTGGGGTGCTCCATAGCGAGTACAACCCATCTAGGGTTTGCTATATGTATCCTCATTACTGCTGGTGAAACCCCTCCTTTGCTTATTCTCTCTTGCCTAGCTAGGGCTTACCTAGCTATGGCTCCTACTCCTTCATCATTTCTTAACATGGTTTCAGAGCACTCACGCTCCTGGCCTGTGGGCCCTACTGCTGCTTCCGCTGCTACTCTGTGTGTTGCACGCCTCGTGGCGTGCGACGGATTTCTCTTCCCGCCGCGCGCTCGGAGCGTGCGGCGGTTTTCTGCCCGCCGTGCGCCCCGAGGCGCGCGGCGGTTTTCTGCCCGCCGTGCGCCCCGGGGCGTGCGGCGGTTCTCTGCCCGCCGTGCGCCCCGAGGCGCGCGGCGGCCTTCTGCCCCGTCGGTCCGCGCGTCGCCCCCGGGGGGCGCTTCGACGGGCGACGGGGACCAGCCCGTCGTCCCCCGTCGCCCGTCCTGGCCAGCGCGGGCTGCGCTAGCCCCGAGCGCGGCCCGTACGGGCTACGCCCGGCCCGCGCGCGGCCCGTACGGGCTGCGCCAGGCCCGCGCGCGGCCCGTACGGGCTGCGCCAGGCCCGCGCGCGGCCCGTACGGGCTGCGCCAGGCCCGCGCGCGGCTCGGGCCGCCTGCGCGCGGTTCGTTGGGCTGTGCCAGGCCCGTGGGCGGCCCGTTCCTCTCTGTCCCTGAGCTGCTCGCTGTCCCCCGTGCTTCTGACGGTGCCCCACCCCTGCTGCTGCCCGTTCTCCTGAATTAGGGTTTGGGGGTGAGGAGTGTGGGGGTGGCGGTTGTGTGTTACTCCCCTTGCTCCTCCTCCTCCCTGGTCTCCCACTGCTGCAGCTGCCGCTGAGGGGGGTGGGTGTGTGGGAGCCTAGGGTTTAGGGTTTAAGGGGGGTACCGTGGGAGTGGAGCTAGGGCTTGAGCAGGGGGTGTGTGAGAGGGGCGTGGGGCAGCTGGAGGAGGTTGTGTGGAGGTAGCGGTCGTGTCGCCTGCAGCGCCTGTAGTCCGTCGCCCTTGCTTCGGTAGCCAGTGAGCCTGTTGCACCAGTCGCCAGTGGGTCCGTTGCTCCTGCCGCTCGTCTATAGCCGCGGAGCCAGTTACTCCAGTAGTCCGTCGCCCTTGCTTCGGTAGCCACTGAGTCAGCCGCTCCTGTGCCCGTGCCTCTGCAGCTTCAGTCGTTGCCTCCCATCTTCTCTCCCCCACAGTCTCTCCTCCTCCTCACTTGCCCTCTGTGATTAGCTCTAGCTTTGCTTACCTTTGTAAACTCCTGCTCTATACCTGCTTGCTCATTGTACTGATTACACCCCACTTTGGCTATGGGGGTGTGTCAGAATGTTATTCTCTAGCCTGTAGTGGGGTGCTCCATAACGAGTACAACCCATCTAGGGTTTGCTATATGTATCCTCATTACTGCTAGTGAAACCCCTCCTTTGCTTATTCTCTCTTGCCTAGCTAGGGCTTACCTAGCTATGGCTCCTACTCCTTCCTCATTTCTTAACAGCGCGGGCCCCCAAGGCGCCGCGACGAGGCGACGGGAGGGGGGGGACGTGCGGGCCCCCAAGGCCCCGCGACGAGGCGACGAGAGGGGGCGGCGCGCGGGCCGACGGGGTAGGAAACCGCCGTGCGCCTCGGGGCGCACGGCGGGCAGAAAACCGCCGCGCGCCACGAGCGCGCGGCGGGCAGGAAACCGCCATGCGCCCCGAGCGCGTGGCGGGAAGAAAAAAAAAAAACGTCGCGCGCCACGGGGCGCGCTGCAGAAAGGACAGCAGCGGAAGTAGGTGGGCCCACAGGCCAAGAGCGTAACAGCTCTGATACCATGTCAAAACAGTGGTTAGAACGCAGGAGCCATAACTAGGGTTTGGGCTAGTTAGGCAAGAGAGAATAAGCAAAGGAGGGGTTTCACTAGCAAGCAGGTGGATACATATAGGAAACCCTAAGGGGCCGTACTCACTATAGAGTACCCCACTGCAGGCTAGACAAACTACACATTCTGACACCGGGTGATGACGGTAAGATAATCAAAGTACAAACTCGGTAGTTCAATGAGGGAACGACATGTGTCGTAAATTAACCACATGTGATTCAAATGTTACTTTGCAGAGCATAATTACTGCCAATGATCCAGAATAAAATACTTTGTGATGTAATCAGTATACGACTATATGAGAAATATTTTATTGTCAGGTTGAAATCAGCAAAGAATATTGTACACATGTTAGAGATCCATTGGGTTTACAATGTTGAAGCAATGAACTACGATCAGACATTATAAAGTAACTATTTTACAGAATTGTATTTGCTATATATATATATTCGCTTTACATTACTCATTACACGATGTAGCTGTACATCATGATACGATTCACTTGGTGCAGGACAAACGCGAAGTGTTTTTGCCGGGTATCCAAAAATTTCAGAAACCCGACGAACCACGCTTCACCGAGAATTTTTCAGCACATTGAATGCCTGCGTTACTGGCTGTTTGCCCGAAAACATTTTGGTGATAACTCCAACTAAAATTTCGGTAACTGCGCGCGTCCAACACCCCTAGAGTTGCGATGAAAGATAATGGTAGTAATCGCAATTGTGGAGGTAAAATTTCTCTCTAATTGCACTACTCGCAACAGTAGTGGTGGGATTTGCAATTACCTTAATACTCGCAGCCGACACCTCAGGCTAACAGAGAAGGTATGGCGAGGATCAGATAACGCAGAAAAGTCGATAGTAGTCCAATCCAATAGTAGTACTCGAATGAACAACATCAAGCGGAACAAGGTAACTGTTGTCAGAGGTCCACTGGTGATCCCCGATTGATCCTAGGGAAGGGTTACAGGCACATTGGCCTGGGGGGTTTGTGAAAGAATGAGGAATGAATGAACTAGCACAAGGTTGGGTACAAGTAGGAAACCCTAGGAAACTGTACCCCATAGTGTCTACCCCACTATAGCCTAGACAAGCTATATAATATGAGTTTGACACACCCCCATAGGCAAAGTGGGGGAGAACAAGAGGTCACAAGACCAGTCAAGCAAAGCAAAGCAAGCTCAGGGTGGATCACAACGTCACCACACAATCCGAGCACAAGAGCAAGGCCAAAAGGCCAGTTCACATGCAAGATCATATATAAAGGTAAACAAGCAAGTGCAGGTATAGAAAGATCACAGTACAAGCAAGGTCAAGAAGTGAGCAAGTGAGGCCAAGTAGGCACAAGACCTAGCATCGTACAGAAGCGCTGATGATCACCAGGCGGAAGTGCCTTGGTAAAGATATCAGCAGTGTTGGCCTCAGAGGCCACGTAAGCAAGACGCAGCTGACCACGCTGCTACAGCTCACGAGCAAGGAAGTAGCGGAGAGCAATGTGCTTCGTTCTGTGCTCCAGTCTGTGCTCCCGACACAAGGCCAGCATGGCCTTGTTGTCTACGTACAGAACTGGAGGAGAACGAGGCTGCTCTCCTAGGTCAGTCAGCAGGTAGGTGAGCCAGCGTAGCTCCTGTGCAGCCATGGCCCCCGCGTAGATCTCAGCCTCACAGCTGGAGCCGAGAACAGAAGACGAGCGGGTAGACCGCCACGAAACAGAGTCGGAGCCAAGGCTGAAGGTGTAACCCTGTGACGACCGCTGCGTAGCCTGGTCGTCAGCCCAAGAAGCGTCTGCGTGACCTGTGAGGACCACTCGACGTCGCCCCGTCAACATATATTTTATATGTGTTGTTTAGGTTAGTCTAGGTGTTACGTTTCTACTTACTTGCATGATTAGGGTTTGCTATATCTAGGGTTGTACTTCACATTTTCCATCAATTCATTCTTATCGTAACATGGTATAGAGCTAGGTTTCCCTTAGGCGATTTTTCCCCTAGGCGATTTTTTCCCTTAGGCGAAATTTCTCTCGATAGTCTATGGGCCCACCACCCGCGCGCCTCGTAGCGACCCATAGCCCGAAGCGCCCTGCCCCGTAGAGCCCGAGTAGGTCGCGCCCCCCTGTCGACATCGCGCGTCACCCGTTTCTGCCCTGCGCCCCACCCGTTTTTGCCGTGCGTCACTCGTTTTCTGCCCCGCGCCCCACTCGTTTTACCCCGCGCGTTTCCCCCCAGCCCTCTAGCACGCAGCAGACGAACGCGCGTAGCTGCGCGCGCAGCCTTAGTCGCACCCGCAGCTTCGCGCTAGTACGTCGCGGCCGCGCGCACGTGCAGCCTACCGTCTTAACCGCCCCCCAGACCTGAAAACCCGCCATTACAGACCTGAAAACCGCCGCCGAACTTGGAAACCCGCCGCCCCAGACCTGAAAACCGCCGCCCCAGACCTGACAACCGCCGCCCCACCTGGAAACCTGCTGCCCCACCCGTTCCAGGCACCTCACCCGGGATCAGCCGCCCCACCCAGTCCTCTCCACCGCATTGAACCGCACAGAACTGCACATAACTGCACAGAACCGCACAGAACCGCCGCCTTAACAGCTTCCCCACCTGAAAACCACCGCCCCAGACCTGACAACCGCCGCCCCACCTGGAAACCTGCTGCCCCACCCGTTCCAGGCACCTCACCCGGAATCAGCTGCCCCACCCAGTCCTCTCCACCGCATTGAACCTCACAGAACCGCACAGTACTGCACATAACCGCACAGAACTGCACAGAACCGCCGCCTCACCCGTAGCCCGCTGCCTTAACAGCTTCCCCACCTGAAACCTGCCTCCCCACGACCTACCACACCCGCCGTCAGTAGCCCCAG
This sequence comes from Closterium sp. Naga37s-1, assembly GCA_947471745.1. Taxonomy (NCBI): domain Eukaryota; kingdom Viridiplantae; phylum Streptophyta; class Zygnematophyceae; order Desmidiales; family Closteriaceae; genus Closterium; species Closterium sp. Naga37s-1. The sequence continues at coordinate 1,105,402 of CANJKZ010000795.1, read as the reverse complement.
CCGATTACACTGCCGCCAGCTACACCAGCAGCAGCATAGGCTGCCCCTAGCGCACCAGCAGCAACGTAGGCTGCCCCCAGCAGAACCAGCAGAACCAGCAGAACCAGCAGAACCAGCAGAACCAGCAGAACCAGCAGAACCAGCAGAACCAGCAGCAGCATAGGCTGCCCCCAGCGAACCAGCAGCAGCATAGGCTGCCCCCAGCGCACCAGCAGCAGCTTAGGCTACCGCCAGCGCACCAGCAGCAGCTTAGGCAACTGCCTGCGCACTAGCAGCAGCATTGGCTGCCCCCTGGAGAACCAGTAGCAGCCTAGGCTGCCTCTCAGCAGAACCAGAAGCAGCACAGGCTGCCCCCAGCGCACCAGCAGCAGCTTAGGCTGCCCTCAGCAGAACCAGTAGCAGCATAGGCTCACATGGCATGTACTAGGGTTCTACAGCAGCAGGGCCAGCCGCAGCACTCCCGTCAGTTGGGGCCTGCGGGTCCAAAGTGTGGCGCCCCCAGCAGTGGCTCAGCTAGCAGTGGGCGAGACGTCGGCCCCTGCGGGTACCGGGCCCTGACAGGCCCTGGTGCTGGCACCACACTGCGTCCAGCTGCTACCGTCGACTCGACGACCTCCACCGTGAGCGTTTTGGTCCTCACGCTATTACACCGCACTGGCCTTCGCGCCTTCGCCAGCGCACTACTGCACCAGTTGAGTCTCACCTGCCTGGTCTAGGACCCTTTCCGGCTGCACGAGTAGAGACCTGTGTTTCCAGTCTTGGTGCGTGTGTTGTTTCCAGTCCCGGCGCCTCTGAGGGTCTTTGTGTAGAAGCTGCAGCTACCACTAGTCTAGCACTAGCCTTTGTAGCTGGTTCGGGTGCGACCCCACAGACTGCACAGCTTTCCTTCACCCTAGATTCTGGAGCGTCCAGCTGTTTCTTTCGCGACTGTACCGACCTCACACCACTGCGCACTCCAGTCACTGTCGCCTTGGCTGACCCCTCTGTGGGACGTGTAGTTGCTAGCAGCACCACCACTCTTCCGTGTCCAGCGGCTCCCTCAGGTTTTCTTACAGGTTACTACACCCCCTCGTTCTCTAGGAACTTGGTGGGTGTCAGTCACCTTCACGACCTAGGCGTAGTCACTACTTTCCCACTGGACGAGCCTGTTGCCTCCTGCACTGTCGGTGCCACTGGGGCGCCCCTGGCCACATTCCACAGAGAGCCGGGATCTGGTCTGTACTCACTATACACTGGGTCCCACCACACTGAGTCGGGTCAGGTCAGGTCAGGTCAGGTAGCTGCTGTGTCGTGTGACTGTCGGTCCCTCACCCACCCGTCGGTCCTCTGGCACCACCGTCTAGGTCACCCGTCGTTCCCGCGTCTCAGTAGGATGGCACGTTACCGTCTGGTCTCAGGTCTCCCAGGGTCGCTTGCACCGCTTCCCCGCTCGCCTGCGCCGCTGTGCACTCCTTGCGTCGAGGGTCGGCAGCGCGCTGCCCCTCACTCCTCCTCGTTCCCCCCCACCACGGCTCCCTTCGAGACCCTGCACTTGGACGTCTGGGGCCCCTCTCCGGTCCTTGGCCCACGTCAGGAGCGCTACTTCCTGATTGTGGTGGACGACTACTCCCGCTACACCACGGTTTTCCCCTTGCGACGGAAGGCCGACGTGCCTACCGTCCTCGAGCCGTGGCTACTAGCGTGGGGTGGCGCCCAGGGCCTGTGTGGGCTTCGCCTACACTCGGACCGTGGTGGTGAGTTTTCTTCCACTCGCCTGGAGACGTTCTGTCAGGGTCGGGGGATCATCCAGTCTTACACGCTACCAGCATCACCGCAGCAGAACGGGGTAGCCGAGCGACGCATCGGCCTGGTCATGGAGGTTGCCCGGACCTCCATGTGCCATGCCGGTGCCCCCCAGTTCTTGTGGCCCCAGGCAGTCCGCTACGCCGCGCACCAGCTGAACCTGTGGCCCAGTGACGCACGGCCAAGGGTGACGCCGGTCTCCCTTTGGACAGGTTCTCCGGGCGTAGCAGCTGACTTCCGCGTCTGGGGTTGTCTGGCTCACGTTCGCGCCCCTGGCGCGAAAAAGTTGTCTCCGCGCACTCGTGCCTGCGTCTTTCTTGGCTTCCCTTTGGACGCCTCCGGCTGGGTGTTCTACGACCCGGTCACCTACCAGTTCTTCGCTTCGCAGGACGTCACGTTCGACGAGTCTGTCTGTTACTACAGGATTCGCCCCCACCGAGGTACTGAGGCCTTTTCCCCCCCGCTGTTCCTCACCCTTGAGCCCCCACCAGTCGCCCCGGTAGCCCCCCCCCCTTCGCGTCCTGCCCCTTCAGGTGTGTCGCACGTCACTCCGCAGTCTTCCCCCCCGCAGCGTCCAGTCCCTGTCGTGTCTGGGGGTGCGGGAGGTGCAGTTGCGGAGGGTGAGGGTACTGGGGCTGCAGGAGCTGGTGGTGTCGGCTCTGGGGGTGCAGGGGTTGTGGGCGTGGAGGTCACTCCTGTGGAGGACACGGCAGCCTCGACTCGGCGGCCTCGCCCTGCCTCACCCCCTGGCTTCCCGTCCGTCCCGCAGTTTCCTCCTCCTTCTTCTCTGCGGTCGGTTGTTGCGGAGCCTGGGGGTGTTCCTGCGGGAGGTACTGGAGGCCCCGGGGGTGTCGGTGGTGGAGGTGCTGGTTCTGGGGGTGCTGGAGCTGGAGGCACTGGCACTGTGGCGCCTACACCGCGCACTGTACGTTTCCTGACCCGTGAGCAGCGTCTCCTCCGGTTGGAGAGGGAGGAGCGTGAGCGATTTGAGAGGGCACAGCAGCAGCAGCAGCAGCAGCAGCAGGAGAGAGTAGAGGAGGAGTCACAGCAGCAGCACGAGAGGGTAGCGCAGGAGTCCCGGTCGCAGCAGCGGGTGCAGCTGCAGCCGCAGCAGGAGAGGGTAGAGGAGGAGTCACGGCCGCACCAGGAGAGGGTAGAGCAGGAGTCCCGCCCGCAGCAGCGGGTGCAGTTACAGACACAGCAGGAGAGAGTAGAGGAGCAGTCACGGCCGCACCAGGAGAGGGTAGAGCAGGAGTCCCACCCGCAGCAGCAGGTGCAGTTCCAGACGCAGCAGGAGAGAGTAGAGGAGGAGTCACGGCAGCAGCAGGAGAGGGTAGCGCAGGAGTCCCGGTCGCAGCAGCGGGTACAGCTTCAGCCGCAGCAGGAGAGGGCAGAGGCGGAGCCACAGGAGCAGCAGCAGGGGCCGGTACCGTCGCAGCAGATGCCAGAGGAGGCGGAGCAGCAGCGACTGCGACTACGCGACCTCCCCGACCCAGCACCTGCACGCTTTGTTCGTGGTCCCCTGTCGTCCCCTCCTGTTCCACCAGTTGAGTCCCTTTCCTCCTCCCAGTGGACTCGTCGTCCTCCCCTCAGTCGTGATGTGTCTCCACAGCCCCGTCGGTCCCGTTACCGTGCAGACGGTCCGTTTCACCTTGTTCTCCGCTCTCGTGTTCCACCTCCTCCTGTCCTTCCACAGCCCCCTGAGTCGTCCCTCACTGTGCTTCACGACCCGTTGTCCGACTACCTCCGTGCCTCCCGTCCTGTCGTCTCCCGTGTTTTGTCCGCGTTGGTCACTCACCCGACTGCACCTCTGTCGTCTGTCTCAGCACTTGTTACCACTGTCTCTGGCTTTGCCTCTTCCCACCGCCTTGACTACGCCGCTCACTTGGTGAGTGGCCCTGCACGTTCTCCGTCCTCTGGGGGTGCTCCTGTCTTTCCCCTGGAGGTCGTAGAGGACAGGCAGTTCGAGCTTGGTTTTCTTGCGGCCGCTGTTCCTCATCTCTGCGCCATGCTGCTTGCCCCTGAGGGGGATCCAGACGCCCTTGACATCCCGATCCCTCGCACTCACGCCGAGGCGGTCTCGGGACCCTGGGCTTCGTACTGGATAGCAGCTGAGGAGGCAGAGATGGCATCTTATAGGTCCACAGGCACTTACGTCGACGCAGTCCCACCACTTGGGACGAATGTCGTCAGTGGCCGATGGCTCTACAAGGTGAAGCGGCCGCCTGGATCACCACCTGTGTTCAAGGCACGCTATGTTGCGAGAGGCTTCAGTCAGCGAGAGGGGGTGGACTTCTTCCAGACCTTCGCTCCCACCCCGAAGATGAGTACTCTTCGGGTGTTGCTGCATATTGCAGCCCAGCGCGACTACGAGTTGCACTCCTTGGACTTTTCCACCGCGTTCCTTCAGGGGAGCTTGCACGAGCAGATCTGGCTGCGTCGCCCGCCTGGCTTCACTGGCTCTTTCCCACCTGGGACCCAGTGGCAGCTGCGTCGACCAGTCTACGGCCTGCGTCAGGCCCCACGTGAGTGGCACGACACACTTCGCTCGACCCTTGCAGCTCTTGACTTCTTTCCGTCGTCTGCTGACCCGTCACTGTTCGTTCGCCGTGGCTCGACCCCGTTCTTTGTCCTGGTCTACGTCGACGACCTAGTGTTCGCCACTCCCGACCGACGCGCGCTGGCCTCCGTGAAGGAGGAACTGCAGAGGAGACACACTTGCACTGACCTTGGTGAGCTGCAGCACTACCTTGGCCTGCAGATCACCAGGGACAGGGCAGCTCGCACCATTACGCTGACTCAGTCGCATATGGTCGAGCAGATCCTCACGCGGTTTCGCTTCCCGTTCTCCAAGGTACAGCTCACCCCTCTTGGTGTGGATCATGGGCTCACGGCTCCACCTTCGGACGAGTCATTTGAGTCCAGTGGTCCATATCCTGAGCTGGTGGGTTGTCTCATGTACCTGATGACCTGTACTCGCCCAGACCTAGCTTACCCTCTTAGCGTCCTTGCGCGCTTTGTTGCGCCTGGGAGACACCGACCTTCCCACTGGTACGCTGCTAAGAGGGTGGCGAAGTATGTGGCGAGTACATCAGGCATGGGACTTGTCCTTGGAGGGAAGCAGCCAGTTACACTCACAGGTTACTCGGACTCGTCGTGGGCCGACGACGCGGAGACGCGTCGGTCTACACAGGGGTACTCCTTTAGCCTCGGGGCAGGTGCTGTTTCGTGGCGGTCGACTCGGGCGTCGTCTGTCGCCGGTTCCAGCTGTGAGGCAGAGGTGTACGCTGCGGCCATGGCCGCTCAGGAGCTTCGCTGGCTGTCTTTCCTTCTCACCGACCTTGGTGAGCGGCCTCGCTCTCCCCCAGTCTTGTTCGCCGACAACAGGTCTGCCGTCCTGTTGTGTGAGGAGCCCCGACTGGTTGGGAAGGCGAAGCACATCCAGCTTCGTTACTTCCTTCTGCGTGAGTTGCAGCAGCGTGGACAGGCACTCGTTCGACGTGTGGTCTCTGAGGCAAACACTGCAGATATCTTCACCAAGGCGTTGCCGCCTTGTGACCACCAGCGTTTCTGCACCCAGCTTGGCCTTGTGCCTGCCCGTCCTCACTTGCTTGCTTAGAGATGCCTTGTTCTGCATGTCTTGTACTCTTGCATCTCTTTATATTTGCTATATACCTGCATGTGGACTGGCCTTGTGGCCCCTTGCTTGCTCTCGGAGTGTGTGGTGACTTTGAGCTCCACCCTGAGATTTGTCTTGTTCTTGTAGACTGGTCTTGTGACCGTTGCTTGCTCTTGTTGTTTCTACAGGACTTCCGTCACCTAGACTATGGGGGTGTGTCAACATATATTTTATATGTGTTGTTTAGGTTAGTCTAGGTGTTACGTTTCTACTTACTTGCATGATTAGGGTTTGCTATATCTAGGGTTGTACTTCACATTTTCCATCAATTCATTCTTATCGTAACACGCCCTCCAAGCACTAGTCCCATGCCCGACGTACTGCACAAGTAGCACAACACCCTCTTCGCTGCAGCCATGTGCTCTGGTCGGTGTCTCCCAGGAGCAACATAGCGTGCCAAGATGCTAAGAGGGTATGCAAGGTCAGGTCGAGTGCAGGTCATCAGGTACATGAGGCAGCCAACAAGCTCTGGGTACGGGCCACTCGGCTCTACGGACTCATCCGAAGGCAGAGCTGAGAGCGAGTGGCGAGTAGACAGAGGAGTGGCCTGAGGCGAGGAGTACGTGAAGTCGAAGCGCTGAAGGACCTGCTGCACCATGTGTGACTGAGTCAGGGTAATGGTGCGCTGTGCTCTGTCCCGGGTGATCTGCAAGCTAAGGTAGCTGCGCAGTTGACCCAGGTCTGTGCACGTATGTCTCTTCTGCAGCTCGGACTTTACGTGGGCGAGTCCAGCAGTGTCAGCAGTGGCAAAGACCAAGTCGTCGACGTACACGAGGATGTAGAACGGCGGCAAAGAGGTGTCGGTGCGCAGAAACAGCGACGGGTCGGCTGTAGAAGGAGCAAACCCAAGAGCCGCAAGTGTAGTCCTCAGTGTGTCGTGCCACTCACGGGGCGCCTGGCGGAGACCGTAGACTGGCCGCCGGAGGCTCCACTGGGTACCAGGAGGAAACGACCCAGTGAAGCCAGGTGGGCGGCGCAGCCAGATCTCCTCGTGCAGGCTGCCCTGCAGAAAAGCTGTGCTGAAGTCAAGAGAGTGAAGCTCGTAGTCGCGCTGAGCGGCTATGTGCAGCAGCACCCGAAGAGTGGTCATTTTCGGGGTGGGAGAGAAGGTCTGAAAGTAGTCAACTCCCTGCCGCTGACTGAAGCCTCGAGCCACGTAACGCGCCTTGAAGACAGGCGGAGAACCCGGCGGCCGCTTCACCCTGAAAATCCACATGCCACTGACGATGTTCGCCCCAGGTGGGGGAACCTCATCGACGTAGGTGCCTGTGGACTTCCAGGAAGCCATCTCTGCGTCCATGGCTGACTGCCACTGAGAGGAGTAGGGACCCTCGATCGCCTCAGCGTACGATCGAGGAGTCGGGATGTGTGGTGCATCCGGGTCTCCCTCAGGGGCAATCAACGTGGACACGAGATGAGGCAAAGCAGCAGCAAAACACTGGAACTCCTCCTGCCTGTCCTCAAGGACGTCCGTGCTAAGAGCACACTCACCCCCGACGGACGGAGGACAGACAGACTCAGACTCAGCAACAAGACTAGAAGCGTAGTCTAGACGACATCGAGCAGCAAAGTCGACAAGCTCAGCAACCAAGGCAGACGCAGTAGTGGACTCAAAGGAAGGGTCAATGACAACAGTAGCCAGGAGACGCGTGACAGTAGGACTGGCAGCACGAAGAGAGTCAGACTCCGGGTCAGCAAGGACAGGAAGAGAGGACTCTGGAGGAGACGGCAACGGGTCACGCAGAGGAGCAGTGGAAGGACGCTGTGCCATCTGGTGTGTGCCCGGGACCGCAGGAGGACGCGGACGCGCAGTACGACCACTAGTGTGAGCAGCACGAACAGGCGACGCAGGACGAGACGCAGGCTCACGACGCTCAGCAAGACCTCCAGTAGGACCAGTGTAGAGAGAAGGAGCAGGCAGGGGTGAGGCGGGCTGTAACTGTGACTGCGACTGGACAGGCGGTGGACACTCTAAGGGAGGGGCAGGACCAGTAGAAGGCGGAAGACCAAGAACCCGCTCAAGGAGCGGAACGAAGTACGGCCTCGGCCGCGCAGTGCCTCCAGAACCAGCAGGGACAGCACCAGTACCCCCAACGGCAGCACCAGCGCCAGCAGCACCTCCAGCTCCAACAGCGCCAACTCCAGCACCCTCAGAAGCACCAGCGCCAGCAGCACCTCCAGCGCCAACACCTCCAGCAGCTCCAGCTCCAGCAGCTCCAGCAGCTCCAGCAGCACCAACTCCAGCAGGACCGGTAGCTCCAGTACCGCCAGCAGCTCCAGCAGTACCTCCAGCAGCCCCAGCAGCACCCCCAGTCCCAGCAGCTCCTGAACCGCCAGGACGAGCCCCTCCGGGACCAGCAGCAACAGTAGTACCTCCAGCTCCAGCAGCACGGCTCCAGCGCCGGGCAAACCACTCGCGCAGCTCCTGCGGAGAGAGTGGCTCCCGCCTCGAAGAAGTACCTCGCGAGGCCACACGAGCAGACCCAGCACCCCCAGGCTCAGCACCCCCAGACTCAGCACCCCCAGGCTCAGCACCCCCAGACTCAGCACCCCCAGGCTCAGCACCCCCAGGCTCCGCACCCCTGGACTCAGCACCCCCAGGCTCCGCACCCTCAGGCTCAGCACCCCCAGACCCGGCACCCGCAGGCTCAGCACCTCTAGCAGCACCAGAGTCAACAGCTACCTCGACAGGCTCGACTGCGTCTACCTGGGACACACCTGACGGGGCAGGACCCTGAGGGGGGAGGGGGTCTACCGGGGGAGGACCTGGCGCAAGGAAGAGTGGCGGCGGGGGGAGGGGCGCAGTGCGGTAGGGGAAGAGACGGTAGTAGGGCACCGACTCGTCAAAGGTGACGTCCTGGGAGGACAGAACACGGCGCGAGGTGGGGTGGTAAAACTGCCACCCAGGCGCGTCAGGGGGGAAGCCAAGGAAGACGCAGGGAACAGCACGGGGGGACAGCTTGTCCGCAGACAAGTCGCGAACAAACGCCCGAGATCCCCAGACCCGAAACGCAGACGCATCGCCAACCTTCCCCGTCCACCGCAGGGTGGGGGAGGTCTCTGGCAAGGAGACCCGGGGCTGGAGGTTGAGCTGATGCGCTGCGTACTGAACTGCAAACGGCCACAGAAAATGGGGGGCAGCCGCATGGATCATGGACGTACGAGCGACGTCCATGACCATGCCAATGCGGCGCTCAGCAATCCCATTTTGCTGTGGAGAGGCCGGAAGCGTGAAGGTCTGGCGGATGCCCTGTGCACGACAGAAGGCTCCCAGACGGGCAGAGGAAAATTCCCCGCCTCTGTCAGAGTGCAGACGCAGAACAGGAAAGTCCGAGCCGAAACTCTCTCTGAGCTGGAGACGAGCTGCGCGGATCCAGTCGATCAACACCTCAGTGACGTCACCCTTGCTGCGCAAGGGGAAGACTGTGGTGTAACGCGAGTAGTCGTCAACCACCAACAGGAAGTAACGCTCGTGCCCCTGGCCACGGACGCGGGCGGAGCCCCACACGTCCATGTGAAGAGTCTGCAGCGGAGCCTCTGTCGGAGGAAACTCGGAGGAGTGAGGGGCGGCGCGCTGTCGCCCTTCGACACAGGGGACGCAGGTAGGGGCAGGCCCCGGAGGTAGGGGAGGGAGAGACCGGGGAAGACCAGAGACAAGGACACGGGAGGCCATGCCTCGGAGACGAGGCAGGGAGGGGTGACCAAGGCGGTGGTGCCAGAGGAGAGTCTGGTGGGACAGGAGACGACACGAGCAAGGAGCAGACTCAGGACCAGACCTGGACGCTGCAGCAAACACCTGACTCGACGCAGCTACCTGACCAGACTCTGTAACCGGAGGAGACTCAGTAGTCAGTGTGTACAGGCTCGACCCCGGCCGACGGGTAAACGTGGCCAAGTGTCGGCCTGTCCGAGCACACGTGCAGTGGGTCACCCGCTGACTCGCAGGAGTGAACTGGTCAACCCCCCTATTCTGCCGATCAGCTCCACTCACCAAGTTCGTAGAGAACGAGGGGAGGTAGAGACCTGACAGGGTGCCAGAGGGGGCTGCCGGGCACGGTAAGACAGTGGAGAAGCTAGCAAGGACATGACCCCCAGAGGGGTCCGCAAGGGAGACTGCAACCGGCCGACTAAGCGGCGTAAGCGTGGTGCGGTCTCGAAAGAAGGAGCGGGAAGCACCCGAGTCAAGGGTGAAGGTGTGTAAGGCCTGAGCCGACGTAGTACCTGAGATAGCAGACTCACCAGCACCTGGGGCAGCAGACGCACTAGCACCTAGAGCAGCAGCCTCACCAGCACCTAGAGCAGCAGCCTCAATGCCCGGGTCAGGCGGAACACACAGGTAACAGTCACCCTCCTCACTAGTAGACACAGCATACATGGCAGCAAGAATAGCATCATAGTCAAGATCAAAGATGGCAACCCCCGCCCTAGACAGATCTCCCCAGCGAGGGATCTCCGAGGCCTCAGGGAACTGGTGACGCCACGCGTCCGTCAGGCGGCCGAAGCAGCGCTGAGTGGAGTGCGGGCCCCCGCACTGCTCACCAGCGCGGTCGCCGGTACGGAGGACGTAAGTGCAGGGACCAGTACCCCCACCGCGCTGACGCGCAGCGTACCACTCACGAAGCTGCTGAGGGGACAGGGTCTCACGACTGCGCTGCTGCTGCTGGCGCGGACCACCACCGGACGCACTCCTCTGCGCAGAGCCTCGACCAGCTCCGCCGCCGCCGCCGCCTCCGCCACCTCCTCCACCTCCGCCGCCTCCGCCACCTCCGCCACCTCCGCTCCCTCCGCCACCACCGTCGCCTCCTCCGCCTCCACTGCTGCCACCGCCGCCTCCACCCCCGCCACCACTCCCACCACCACCCCCACCCCCTCCACTGCCTCCACCACCACCTCCACCGCCCCCGCCAGCCCCTCCTGTGCCCTTGCCCCCCTTGCCCTTGCCGGTGCGGCGTCTCCCGCTAGGGGCAGACGCAGCGCCGACCCCGTAGAAACCAACGAGGTCGGCAGCAGCAGCAGAAGCAACAGAGGGCAAGAGGGGGGAGGGGGAACACCCCTCAAAGACAGGGGTGCGAGGGTCACCACGAGAGGCTCCTACAGCGACTATGCTCTTCTCTGCTGCTAGGAGGCGCTCCTCGAGGAGGTCAACGGTGAGTGTGGTGGGGCAAACTGAGAGGAAGTGGTCCTTGACTAAGCGAAGGGAGTCAGGGAGCCGGGTGACTATGTAGTAGAGGGTGATGTACATGGGGGGGGGGTTCTTGGCGCAGAACTCAGCAGGAAGCGCAGCGCGGTAGCGAGTGTCACTAGTGCGAAGGTGCGTAATGAGGTCAGCGATTGTGGGAAAGGCAGCAAGGTCAGGGAACAGGTACGGCAGCATGAGGCGGCTAAGCGCAGCAGTGGCAGGGGAGGAGTAGCGTGCAACTACAGCGTCGTACAAGGTCTGAGCACTCTTGTACTGGCTAAAGTGCTCACGCTCAGTGGTCGGTAAGTGGCGACGCACAGCAAGACGGGCAGCAGCATCGCGTGTGGCCCACTAAGAGCGAACAGTGCTGTCAGCAGTAGCAGGCGGGGCAGGGGAGGCACCAGAGGTGAGATCGAACAGGGAGAGTCCGTCTGCCCTATCGCACTGTAGGAACAGCTGGAGGTCATCGACCCAGACCTCAAAGTCAACAGCACGACCCTCAGTATCAAAGGTAAGAACACTGGGGGTAGCCATGACTGCAGTGGCCTAACAGGGAGTGATCTCACCAGTCCGAGTAAGTAGGGCCGGGGCGCGCCGGTAGGAACAGTAGTGGCTCGACGGCAGGGCGGCTCGGCGGCTCGGCTGCTGGGCTGCTCGGCGGCTCGGCTGCTGGGCGGCTTGGCGGCTCGGCTGCTGGGCGGCTCGGCGGCTCGGCTGCTGGGCGGCTCGGCGGGTCGGTTGCTGGGCGGCTCGGCTGCTCGGCGGCTCGGCTGCTAGGCGGCTCGGCTGTCGGGCGGCTTGGCGGCTCGGCTGCTCGGCGGCTCGGCTGCTGGGCGGCTCGGCGGCTGAAGGGGCCGCTAGAGGCGGCGACGAGGCCGCATAGGGAGGGGAGCGGCGATGGGGCCGCTAGGGGCGGCGAGGGGGCCGCGTAGGTAGGGAGGCGGCGACGAGGCCGCTGAGGGCGGCGATGGGGCCGCTAGGGGCGGCGACTGGGCCGCGTAGGGGCGGCGACAGGGCCGCGTAGGGGCGGCGACAGGGCCGCGTAGGTAGGGAGGCAGCGACGGGGCCGCTAGGGGCGGCGACGGGGCCGCTTAGGGGCGGCGACGGGGCCGCTAGGGGCGGCGACGGGGCCGCGTAGGTAGGGAGGCGGCGACGGGGCCGCTAGGGGCGGCGACGGGGCCGCTAGAGGCGGCGACGGGGCCGCGAAGGGGCGGCGACGGGGCCGCGTAGGGGCGGCGACGGGGCCGCGTAGGTAGGGAGGCGGCGGCGGGGCCGCTAGGGGCGGCGACAGGGCCGCGTAGGGGCGACGACGGGGCCGCTTAGGGGCGGCGACGGGGCCGCGTAGGTGGAGAGGCGGCGACGGGGCCGCTAGGGGCGGCGACGGGGCCGCTAGGGGCGGCGACGGGGCCGCGTAGGGGGCGTCGACGGGGCCGCTAGGGGCGGCTACGGGGCCGCTAGGGGCGGCGACGGGGCCGCTAGGGGACGCGAGGGGCGGCACGGGGGGCCGTGGGAGGGGCCTCTAAGGGACCTCGACGGAAGGGCGGCCCACAGGGCGCGCCTCGGGCAGCAGCGACTGGCGCTCCGGTCAGAAAAAAAAAATTTCAGTGGTGGGCCCAAGGAAGCGTTCCCACTAGGGAACCTGCTCTATACCATGTGAAAGAATGAGGAATGAATGAACTAGCACAAGGTTGGGTACAAGTAGGAAACCCTAGGAAACTGTACCCCATAGTGTCTACCCCACTATAGCCTAGACAAGCTATATAATATGAGTTTGACAGGGTTATGGGCGCACTGACCCGCTACTTAACAAGCCCTTTTATCCCAATGGTCTAGTGGTTGGGATTCTGACATGGTATCAGAGCGAAGGTCTCGGGTTCGAATCCCGGTGTATGCACTTCGAGCATCCCAGTGCGGGGGGGTGTCAGAGGTCTACTGGTGATCCCCGATTGATCCTAGGGAAGGGTTACAGGCACATTGGCCTGGGGGGTTATGGACGCACTGACCCGCTACTTAACAAGCTCTTTTATCCCAATGGTCTAGTGGTTGGGATTCTGACAACTGTAGCCAGGAAAGCCTGGAATTTTCGGGCGCTGGAATTCAAATCTCGAGGCGCTGTGGGTTGTAGAAGCCTCGCTGTTCCAGTGATCATATTAAACTTATTGGGTGCTCTTTTCTTTCAGCGTGGTATATTTGAATTCAAGATATCGTTATATGTATATGTAAGTATATATACATATGCATGCAATTGAAGCCAGCAGCTAAAATAGTGAACCCCATCCCTCTTGAAAAATGTGTTATGAAACCAGTCTGACAAACACTGTTTCAAACGAATCGTATGGGCAGAGTGAACTTGTGTGATTGGCTCTCGCCAAAATGGAATGATTTGGTTCCCGCCAAAATACACTTTCAGCCATCGCAGTTTGCGCGCTGCATCCGCATGACCGTTCCCTGGCGATGGTTTTCCGTCGCCAGGCCCAACTTCAATTTTGAGCTGGTCCTGGGTGCACAACTAGCTTTCCGAAACCTTCAGTCACTAGTTTTTCACTTAGCTTACTAAGAACTAGAGCTGAGAGCTACAGCGTTTCTGTCATAGGCTCGGTATTATCGACGAGTGCGTCGACTTACGATACCACGAGCACGTGATGTAGTAACACGTGCCCTAGAAGCGCGGTGTTAGTTTCTTGTCTCGCGCCTTCACCATCTCCCCTACCCTCCAGTCGTTCGTCCTCTGTCCGCTCCCCACCCGTCACCTTTGTGCCTCTCTCTCCTTTTCCCCCGTCGACCTCTCTTTCTCCCCTCCCTCCCGTCGCCCTCGCTCTCCCCCCTCCCCTCCCGTCGCCCTCTCTTTCTCTCGCCTTCGCGCTCTCCCTCCCGTCGCCTTCGCGCTCTCCCTCCCGTCGCCTTCGCGCTCTCCCTCCCGTCGCCTTCGCGCTCTCCCTCCCGTCGCCTTCGCACTCTCCCTCCCGTCGCCTTCGCGCTCACAATCCCGTCGCCTGTCCGCTCACGGTCCCGTCGCCTGTCCGCTCTCCCATCGCGAAATTGTTTGGGTCTCAAATTTGGCCCTCTGTAGGTTTTTCCCCCTAAAGGTACACAAAAAGTCCCAACCAGCTCCGAAAACCTAACAGCACCCTCTGTAACATTTCCGTGACTCCTCGCGGTGTACATAAAAGTCACATTTGTGTCACATCTAGCGACACATGCGCGATTCGACCAACTTTCTGATGCCGCGGTTCGAATTCAGCACATCCAGACTCCGATACGCAACACTGGTGACTCATTAAACGACCACTGTACCAATTGCGGCCAGTTTTGTGGTTATAACGTATAGCTCTAACACGGTTTAGACTCTGGTTAGGTAGTGACCACGAAGCATGCGAAGCAACCCGACCACTAGCGAAAAACAATAGACGGGGCAACTAATTTCGTGAATGTCGTAAAAACATAATTTTTGTTGATTCCATGAAGTACAGCCAGAAGCTACGCGCCAGACTCAACAGTGACGTATGCAAACCAATCAAAGCTACACGTCAGACCGAGAAGTGCAACCCCCCAATAAGAGCTACTCCAAACCGTGTACATTGCTAGAAGAAAATTCTGGACGTTCCACGTCACAACCCTACCCATATCTTCCACTCTCGGAACCATCGAGGTGAGCCTCACGAATCGTTCCAACCAATTGCTGCAGCTCATAAACACAAATACCGCCTCCGATATCCGCCCATCCCAACCAGCCGTGCCTATGCCATCGTGAAACCCTTCCCCCATACAAATGTTACTTGCATTTCAGTTTTGTTGTCCATAGTTCATACCTCAGACTTATGTTCGCCTCCTGTCATACCTTTCTATCAAACTCCGCACTTCAACCGCATTAGCACTATACTCGTGAAGATCTACCACCTCGATCAAAGGTTTTTATAGATATATGCTACCCCGCCCCGGGCCTTGTGTTCATGCGCATCTCAAATGCTACTCTCGACGCTAGTGGTAGTATTTTTTGCCACGATGAAGCTTCTCCGTTTATATATCTCATTCTGCATCCACCCCACATTGATCCTACCCTCCCCTCTGTCAGAATGTTATTCTCTAGCCTGTAGTGGGGTGCTCTATAGCGAGTACAACCCATCTAGGGTTTGCTATATGTATCCTCATTGCTGCTAGTGAAACTCTCCTTCTTCTCCTATTTCTCTTTCATATAACCTAAAACCTAGCTATGGCTTCTTAGCTTAAGCTCCTATCTTCACATGGAATCAGAGCTGTTACGCTCTTGGCCTGTGAGCCCATCTGCTTCCGCTGCTACTACTCTGCCTAACGCGCGCCTCGAGCGCGCGCCTGCCTGCCGCGCGCCTATGGCGCGCGGCCCTTTTTTCTTCCCGCCGCGCGCTCGTGGCGCGCGGTGGTTTTCTGACCGTCGGGCGCCCCGTGGCGCGCGGCGGTGCCTCGCCCCGGCCCTGCCCCGTCGCCCGCCGCGGCTCTGTCGCGGCCCCACGTCGCGGCCCCCCCCGTCGCGACCCCCCGTCGCGGCTCCCGTCGCGGCCCCCCGTCGCGCCCTCTCGTCGCCCGACGCCGCCCCGTCGCGGCCCTGTCGCGGCGCCGCCCCGGCCCTGCCCCGTCGCCCGCCGCGACTTTGTCTGCGGCCCCGTTGCGGCCCCGTCGCGGCCCTGCCCCGACGCCTGTCGCGGCCTCGTCTCGGCCCCGTCGCGGCCCCGCCCTGGCCCTTTTCCCGTCGCCTGTCGAGGCGACCTGAGGGGGCCGGGGGGCCCGCGCGTCGCCCCTTCTGCCGCCTGCTCTGGCGCCCGGGGGCAGGACCGCGCCTCGGCTCCTCCTTTCTTCGTCGCGGCCCTACCCCCCCCCCCCCCCCCCCCCCCCCCGTGCATTCCGTGGTGCTGGGGGTGTGGGGTGCAGAGCGTGGGGGTGGCGGGTGTGGGGGTGGCGGTTATGTGTTCCTCCCCTTGCTCCTCCTCCTCCCTTGTCTCCCACTGCTGCAGCTGTCACTGAGGGGGGTGGGTGTGTGGGAGCCTAGGGTTTAGGCTTAAAGGGGGTGTTGTGGGAGTGGAGCTAGGGTTTGAACATGGGGTGTGTGAGAGGGGAGTGGGGCAGTTGGAGGAGGTTGTGTGAAGGTAGCTGTCTTGTCGCCTGCAGCACCTGTAGTCCGTCGCCCTTGCTTCGGTAGCCAGTGAGCCTGTTGCACCAGTCGCCAGTGGGTCCGTTGCTCCTGCCGCTCGTCTATAGCCGCGGAGCCAGTCACTCCAGTAGTCCGTCGCCCTTGCTTCGGTAGCCTCTGAGTCAGCCGCTCCTGTGCCCGTGCCTCTGCAGCTTCAGTCGTTGCCTCCCATCTTCTCTCCCTCCACAGTCTCTCCTCCTCCTCACTTGCCCTCTGTGATTAGCTCTAACTTTGCTTACCTTTGTGAACTCCTGCTCTATACCTGCTTGCTCATTGTACTGATTACACCCCACTTTGGCTATGGGGGTGTGTCAGAATGTTATTCTCTAGCCTGTAGTGGGGTGCTCTATAGCGAGTACAACCCATCTAGGGTTTGCTATATGTATCCTCATTGCTGCTAGTGAAACTCTCCTTCTTCTCCTATTTCTCTTTCATATAACCTAAAACCTAGCTATGGCTTCTTAGCTTAAGCTCCTATCTTCACACCCTCCCACCTCCATTCCCCAGGGTAGTTTATGGTAGCATCAGCGCTACCGCACACGAAGCGACGAGATGTCAACTTCCGAGCAGCCGATGAAGATAACAGTAATGGTGAAGCTCTATTGTGATATGATAATGCGCTAGCCAACAGCTTCCGTTTGTCTCCCATGGCCTTGATCCGATTTGCACGCAACATCCATCGCGAAAAAGGCAAATGCAAGTTTCATAGATGACCCCCACGCCTCCGTCGACCTAGCGTCGTTCTTACTGATGCCGTTACCATTTGCTTCTCTATGATAGTTAACATTTGGCAGGTGGCGCTCACGACGTTTTCCCCATTGAAACCCGTGGCCTCGGTTCTCTGTCTTCCTAATATTGTTTCCGTTAATCTCAACGTGGCAGTTCGCATGGGACATCACCAAGGAGCATGTCATGTCATTTTGTGTATCAAGTGAGAGCAAAAGCGACCGAAGTGCAGTGGTTCTTATTCCTGTTTCACTGCCCCAGCCTTTGACTATGTATTCCGGACAAGCTGTAATGTCTAGTTTTTTTTGCTTATCCAAGGTTTTTTTTTGCGTCGTGCAGATCGCGGTGTGCAAAAGTGCCACTAGAGCTGATGGGGGTATGTTGCGGCTGGCCGATTTGTGCATTCGGCCGCCCTGGAGGTATGATATTTGTTGCGGTCGCTGCATAGCGCGATTATGATCACTTGAAATTCTGATGAAACAGGTCGCTATGACGTCGAGGTTCTGTCACGTTCCATGTTTTTTTCTTGTGTGCAGGTTCAAGTTTCGGTTTTAATGTGTGCAGAATTCAGCATGTTCCGTACGACCATACGGTCCGATGTTTGCTCGGCAAACCACGGTTTTCGTAGCTAGACATTGTTCGGACGTTGTGCAGGCTTTATTTCGTACACACGCGCAGTAGCTCTTGATCGCACACATGTGTTGTATCTCTAGTTCGCACACCTGTGCGGTATCTGTAGTTCGTACATCCATGTATGCAAAGTTTCATCTACTTCTTGCTGTGCTGAAATTTCGGGTACTAAATGGGGACACTGTGTTTCGGGTGCGTCGCCTGGTGGGTTACTGTTCAAAATCGCCGGCCAATCAAATACTAGTTCCGCACCCCGCTCGCTGACATCTGATTGGTCTATTTCGACCAATCACCAGCAATGACACGTGGCAAAATGTTAGAACTAGTCAGTGAGAAACAAGAATGAAGAAAGGAGTGGTTGCACTAGCAGCAGTTGGCATACATATAGGAAACCCTAATTGGGTTGTACTCGCTATAGAGTACCCCACTGCAGGCTAGACAATAATAACATTCTGACACACCCCCATAGCCAAAGTGGGGTGTAATCAGCACAATGAACAGGCATAGCAATAGTTCACAATTATAAGCAAAGCTAGAGGTAATCACAGAGGGCAAGTGAGGAGGAGGAGGGACTGTGAGGGGAGAGAAGATTGGAGACGACGGCTGAAGCTGCAGACACACGGGCAACAGGAGCGCGCACACAGTGGCTACCGGGACAGCGCCTTGGACTACTGGAGTAACTGGCTCGCCGGCTACGAGGAGCGGCAAGAGCAACGGACCCACGGGCGACAGGCACAGCAGGCTCTCTGGGCTACCGAGAGCACGACGGCTCCGGACTACTGGCGCTGCAGGCGACACGACGGCAGCCTCCACGCAACCTCCCCCGACCGTCCCACACCCCTCTCACACACCCCCTGCTGAAACCCTAGCTCCACTCCCACGGCACCCCCCTTAAACCCTAAACCCTCGACTCCCACACACCCACCCCCCTCAGCGGCAGCAGCAGCAGTGGGAGACGGAGGAGGAGGAGGAGCTGCAGGTTACCCACACCGGTCACCCCCATGCCCGCCACCCCCAAACCCTAACGCAGGCAGGAGCGCGGGAAGCAGCAGGGGCAGTTCACGGAGGGAAAGGGAGGCGGCGGGGGGGTCTCCAGGGCGCCACGAAGGAGCAGGGCGCGGGCCCCCCGAGGGCGCCACGGCGGGTGACGGGAGGGGGGGCGCGCACGGGCCCCCCGAGGGCGGCTCGTCGGGCGACGGGAGGGGCCGCGCGCGGGCCCCCAAGGCGCCGCGACGAGGCGACGGGAGGGGGCGGCGCGCGGGCCCCCAAGGCGCCGCGACGAGGCGACGGGAGGGGGCGACGCGCGGGCCCCCAAGGTGCCGCGACGAGGCGACAGGAGGGGGGGACGCGCGGGCCCCCAAGGCGCCGCGACGAGGCGACGGGAGGGGCCGGCGTGCGGGCCCCCAGGGCGCCGCGGGCCCCCAGGGCGCCGCGACGGGTGACGGGGGGCAGCGCGCTGGTCCCCGGGGGCGCCACGACGGGCAGAAAACCGCCGCGCGAAGCAGGAAACCGCCGCGCGCCTCGGGGCGCACGGCGGGCAGAAAACCGCCGCACGCCCCAGGCGCACGGCGGGATGAAAAACGCCGCGCGCTCCGAGTGCGCGGCAGGAAGAAAGGGTCGCGCGCCCGGGGCGCGCGACAGCAGTAGAGCAGCGGAAGCATCGGGTGGGGCCCACCCACAGGATCGACCCAGGAGGGTCGACCTGCTCTGATAGCATGTTAGAACTAGTCAGTGAGAAACAAGAATGAAGAAAGGAGTGGTTGCACTAGCAGCAGTTGGCATACATATAGGAAACCCTAATTGGGTTGTACTCGCTATAGAGTACCCCACTGCAGGCTAGACAATAATAACATTCTGACACAAAATACATGAATACACGTGGACGTGGGGCGTCCACGTGGCATGTTAACTAAGATGTGACGAGAAGATCACTTCATGAGACACTACAATGTGACATTCTGTATGACATTTGGTCACATCAACGTGACTTTTATGTGACTTCGTAGGTCACATCGTGGCCGGTACTTTCAACCATGACTAAAAAACGCCGGACTTGCTGTGACATTTTTGTGACTTTCGGCACTTGCCATTTTCGCGATGCCCTCCCGTCGCCTGTCCGCTCTCCCTCCCGTCGCCTGTCTGCTCTCCCTCCCGTCGCCTGTCCGCTCTCCCTCCCGTCGCCTGTCCGCTCTCCCTCCCGTCGCCTGTCCGCTCTCCCTCCCGTCGCCTGTCCGCTCTCCCTCCCGTCGCCTTCGCGCTCTCCCTCCCGTAGCCTTCGCACTCTCCCTCCCGTCGCCTGTTCGCCCTCATATTGAATCGCCCTTCCGTCGCCCTTCCTCCCCCTCTTCGTCGCCGTCTCGCGCGCCTCAAATCGCCCACCCGTCGCCCCTACCGTCGCAATCGCCCTCGCGATCTCCTCTCACATCCCGTCGCCATTCCTCTCCCACAGCCCTTCCTCTCTCGTTGCCCTTCCTCTCTCTCGCCGCCCTTCCTGTCTCCCGTCGCCCTTCCTCTCCCGTCGCCCTTCTTCTCTCTCCTCCCGCCGCCCTCGCGTCTCATCGCGATCGCGTTCCCAACGCACTCCCGTCACCCTCCGTCCCGCCTTTCGTAAATTATTACCTCCCCTCGCGTCGTTCCTCTTCTCTTCCCTCCCCTTCCGTCGATCCCTCGATCCCGTGCCCTCGCTCTCTCCCCTCCCGTTCGGTCGCCCTCGTTCTCTTCCCTCCTTTTCCGTCGCCCTCGCTCTCTCCCCTCCCTTTCCGTCGTCCTTGCTATCTCCCCTAGCATTCCGCGGATTTTTCTCACGCATCTCTCCTCTCGCGTCCTCGTTTCTATTGCGCTATTTGTCTCTTCTCGAGACACCTTGAAATTCTCTGTTATACGCCTCTTGTTTTTCACATGTTGTTATTGCCGCCCTAGCAGGCCTATGTCTAAGGCCTTTGCTTTGTGTGAGTTGGACTTGCTTTGCACGAGTTGTACATGCTTCACGATGTGAGTTTGGCACTGATGAATGTAATTGAGATTCGCACGTCGCAAACTTTCAAGCGACGCATTTGCACATGCTTGCGATGATTTTTGTTTGAGAAGAAATTTGGAGAGTCGATCAGTATCATATGGGGCTGGAAAAATAATACAAAACAGTACTTCAACTTTCTACACCCTCTTTCTCGCCGTTGTGAATTTGGTTATAGTGAAGTCAAGATGGGAAAAGCACGGTTAACGGTGGTTAAATTAAGTCTCGGTACGGTTCAATCAGACAAATCAAAGATAACAAGGTTTTCCACCAGTTCGGCACAGTTCAGTGTAGCGAGAAAGAGGGTGTAGTGGACCCAACTAGAAGGGGGGGGTCACTATTTTAGCTGCTGGCTTTGGTGGGCCTGGGCCTGCTTGAAATACTTTGAACAACAGTTTGACCCATTACCCATGTTCTAAAAACTTTCGTACTACCCATTGAAAGCAAGAGGGCACGCTTGCGGCCGAAGAGGATCAGTACACCATACAACACAATACATAACCTGGTTGAAAGATGTTAGTGTCAAATGTTGCACATTGATGTGATAGGCTGTAGTGAGTTGCACTCTAGGGGGTACAGCTTCTAGGGTTGCTTATTTGTACCCCATTCGTTTCTATTCCAACCATTCCGTTGCGTTCACTGTTTGAGATGGTATCACGAGTAGTTACGTTCCTAGCCTAGCCCTCCGTGCGCCTAGCGCCCTCCGCGCCCTCCGTCGCGCCTAGCGCCCTCCGCACCCTCCGCGCCCTCCGAGGTTGTTGCGCACTCGCGCTCCTAGCCCGCGCCCCTTAGCGTGGCCCTCAGCCCGCCCCCCTTAACGCGCCCCTTCGCGCGCCTAGCCCGCGCCCTGCCCCTAGCCCGCGCGACGCCCGTAGGCCCTGCCTCAGCCCGTCGCGGCACCCGTAGGCCCTGCCTCAGCCCGTCGCGACGCCCGTAGGCCCTGCCCCAGCCCGTCGCGACGCCCGTAGGCCCTGCCCCAGCCCGTCGCGACGCCCGTAGGCCCTGCCCCAGCCCGTCGCGACGCCCGTAGGCCCTGCCCCAGCCCGTCGCGACGCCCGTAGGCCCTGCCCCAGCCCGTCGCGACGCCCGTAGGCGCTGCCCCAGCCCGTCGCGGCGCCCGTGCGCCCTGCCCCTAGCCAGCGCGTAGCCCGTAGGCGCTGCCCCAGCTCGTCGCGGCGCCCCTACGCCCTGCCCCTCGCCCTCCGCACCTAGCCCGTCGCCCACGCCCCAGTCCTATACCGTCGCGCCCTCCCCCCGCCCTTTCCCACCTTCAAACCGCCCTCCCCGCCCATTCCCACCGTTAAAACCGCCCTCCCGCCCATTCCCACCGTCAAAACCGCCCTCTCGCCCATTCCCACCGTCAAAACCGCCCTCCCGCCCATTCCCACCGTCAGCATCACCCTAGCCCGCCCGATCCGCACCTACCCTCGGCACGTGACCGTTTTCACCCCTCCTCCGCCCTGTTTCCCGGGCCCTCCCCATTCTCCCGGTCACTGGCCTTCACCTCAGCGGCTGGCAGCCGCTCATACCTCCGGTAGCTAGCCGTAGCGCCGAATCCTCCCTAGCTCCTAGTCGCTCCGTCCCTGGCGTCCCTAGCCGTTCTCCGCCTCACCTCGTTTGCTCCTTCCGCTATCGGTTCACTCGTAGCGTTCCACCTGGCGTCTCTCGCCCTCAGTAGCCGTCCTCCTCGTTCTTAGCTCAGCCTCCGCCGTGCTCCAGCCGCCTCGAGCATGTCTTCCGTTATGGAGTCTCGTCGCCTCCGTTTCGACGCGGAGGGACGCCCGGTAGAGTTCGGCACCTGGCAGCGCCAGACCACGCGCTTCCTCACCAGCCAGCGACAGGACGGCGCCACTCTGTGGGCTCACGCGTCTGGTGCCCTACAGGCCCCCCCGTCCCCCGCCGCCCTGCCTACCACCCCGGAGCCGACCCCTACGGCCCAGGCGGAGTACGACCGTCGGGTCCTGGCCAGGGACGTGTGGCTCTCGCGTGACGCTGCCGCCGCTCTCACACTGTCGGAGCTTCTCCCCCCGACTGAGGCCGCCCACTTTGACCAGGTGGAGACAGCCCAGGGGGTGTGGGATGCTATTGTTGCCCGCTACTCCACCCCCTCCTCTGCCTCCCTCAGTCGCCTCCTCATGCCGTTTGTGTTTCCCGACCTAGGCTCGTTTGCGACTGTTTCCGACCTCGTGACTCACCTCCGCTCGCTTGACGCCGGTTTCCGTGCTGCCTGTACCGACGCACAGCTCCTTGTTGCTCCCCCCCCCATGTGGCTCACTGTGCACTGGTTAGTCACCCGCCTCCCTGACCGCCTTGCCACTGCCCGCGACGCGCTTCTTCAGAAGCACCCCACTGAGCTCACTATCGACCTCCTAGCGACTGCTCTAGGGACCATCGAGAGCAGTCTCCTCACCGTTGCCTCCGCCACTGATGCGGTGGCCCCCCGTCTCTTTGCGGGGTGTGCCGCCCCTCAGCTTCCCACTTTCACCGCTACCCGCGCTTCTGCTGCTGTGTCGGTCTCTGAGGACACCGCTTCCGTTTCTGCCGCAGACTGGCAGAAACGGGGCAAGAGTGGCAAGAAGGGCGGGAAGGGGGGAGGTGGAGGCGGTGGAGGCGGCGGTGGAGGTGGCGGTGGAGGTGGGAGCGCCGGTGGTGGCGGAGGCGGCGGCGGCGGCGGCGGTGGTGCACCTGGGGGAGGGGGGCTTGGAGGAGGTGCTGGACAGACAGGCCCACCCACAGGTGGTGGCCCGACCGGTGGGGGCGTTCCCCCCCAGCAGCAGCAGCCACAGCAGCACCTGCCACAGCAGGGACAGCAGCAGCAGCAGGGACAGCAACACCAGCAGGCGCCGCAGCAGTTCCAGCAGTGGGGGCCCCCGTTGCAGTGGGGTCCGCAGCAGCACTGGGGTCCTTCGCCGCAGTGGGGTCCGGGAGGCCCTGGGAGCACCAGCCGCAGCAGCAGTACTTCCAGCTGGGCCCCTCGTCCCCCTCGCCGTGACGCTGGCCCGTGCACCCACTGGTGCGTCACCGGGCCGGGTAGCCCCTGTCTCTGTGGTCGCGACGACCACTCTGCCGCGCGGTGCTTCCGCCGCCTCGACGACCTCTACCGGGCTCGTTGGGGCCCTCTGGCGGTCACGCCTCGCTGGTCTCGTCTGTTAGCCCGTAAGATTGATGTATTTGCTTTGTCCATGGACGATGCGCGTCAGCATGCTTTGTATGTTGATGCTGACTTTAGTGCTGATGGATCTGGGTGCTCGCGTGTTCGTAGGTTAGCCTGCTTGCCTCCTGCTAGTGTAGCCTTGTGCCTGTCTAGCTTAGGTGCTTGTGTTGCTGCTCTAGGTGCTTGTGTAGCGACTGGGTCAGGTGACCCACCGGCTGAGGCCTCTCTTTCGTTCACGCTGGACTCGGGCGCGTCTCAGTGCTTCTTCCGCGACCACACGACCCTTACGCCACTGCTCACACCTGTGTCGGTGGCTCTGGCTGATCCTACCTCTGGACCAGCCGTTGCGCGTAGCTCCACCACCCTCCCGTGCCCTGTGGTCCCCTCTGGTGTCCTGCGTGGCCTCCACATCCCCTCGTTCACTCGGAACTTGGTGGGTGTTGGATACCTCCAGGACAGGGGGATCACAGTTACCTTCGTGGGGGGTGGGCGGACTGCAGTCTGTACTGACGCTACCACAGGTGCTGTTCTGGCCACGTTCACCAGGGAGCCCCGCTCCGGTCTCTACGTTCTCCACACCGAGCGCTCCCCGGTCGCGTCCTCCCCTCAGGTCGTTGCGTCCCCTCCGGCCCAGGTCCCCAGTCCAGTTGCTGTGTCTAGCCAGGTAGTCGTGTCCAGTCCTGTCGCTGTGTCCAGTCCAGTCGCCGCGTCTTGCTCCTGTCGCTCTCTCACCCACCGCACCGTCCTGTGGCACCACCGTCTTGGCCACCCGTCGATCCCTCGCCTTCGTGGCATGCTCAGTCAGGGACTCGTCACAGGTCTCCCACGCACCTTCCCGTCGCTCCCTCTCTCGCTTGCCCCTCCTTGCTCTCCTTGCGTCGCTGGTCGCTTACGCGCCACTCCCCACTCCTCCTCCCTTCGTCCGGCCACCGCTCCCTTCGAGACTCTCCACTTGGACGTCTGGGGCCCTGCCCCGACGCAGGGGTCTGGGAGGGAGCGTTACTTTCTGGTGGTCGTCGACGACTTCTCCAGGTACACCACAGTGTTCCCTCTTGCGAAGAAGTCTGAGGTGACTGCTACGCTGATCAGGTGGCTTCTAGCCACTGAGGGCACTCGTGGTCGTCGAGTCAGTTGTCTCCACTCCGACCGTGGGGGCGAGTTTCGCTCCGGCATTCTCGGCGGATTCTGCGGCGAACAGGGCATCACCCAGTCCTGGACGCTGCCTGAGTCCCCACAGCAGAATGGGGTTGCTGAGCGCCGCATAGGCTTGGTCATGGACATCGCCCGCACGTCCATGATCCATGCCCGTGCGCCCCATTTTCTGTGGCCCCACGCGGTTCGCTACGCCGCACACCAGCTGAACCTCCAGCCGCGTGTCTCGCGGCCCGAGGCTTCACCGACTAGTCTTTGGACTGGTTCCCCTGGTGTCGGGTCGGCCTTTCGAGTCTGGGGCTGCCTTGCGCTTGTTCGCGACACCTCCGCGGACAAGCTCTCGGCACGCGCCGTCCCCTGTGTCTTCCTTGGTTTCCCAGTGGACTCTGCCGACTGGTCCTTTTACCACCCTCCCCTCCACCAGTTCCTAGACTCCCGTGACGTCCGGTTTGACGAGTCCGTGTCCTACTACACCCGGTACCCCTGTCGAGGTCTCCCGGTACCCCCTCCCCCTCTTTTCCTCGCACCCTCTCCTCCTCCTGCTCCCGCTCCTCCGGTACCCCCGCCCCCCCCTGGTCCTGCCCCGTCTGGTGTGTCCCACGCTACCCCTCTACCCTCGGTCGCGCGTCAGGTAGTGTCTCCCTCCCCGCAGTCCTCCTCACAGTCCCCCCAGCAGCCTTCGGCACTTCCGCGACAGGTTACTGTGGACTCTGTTGGTGTTGGAGCTGGAGGTGCAGCCGCTGGGGGTGCTCGGTCACGGGGTACTGGAGCTGGAGGTGCTGGCGCAGGTGGCTCTAGCTCTGGGGGTGCTGGAGCTGGGGGTGCTGGCGCAGGTGGCGCTGGTTCTGGGGGTGCTGGAGTTGGAGGTGCTGGCACTGGCGGTGCTAGTTCTGGGGGTGCTGGAGTTGGAGGTCCTGGCACTGGCGGTGCTGGTCCTGGGGGTGCTGAGTCTGAGGAGGCTGGAGCTGGAGACCCTGGTTCTGCGGAGTCCACTCCGCCTCCCCACCGCCACGACACGCGTCTCCAGGCTGCCCGTCGGCGTGAGCGTGAGGAGCAGGAGCGGTTGGAGAGGGAGCGGCAGGAGCTGCGGGTGCTGGACCTTCTGGAGCAGCAGCAGCAGCAGCAGCAGCAGCAGCCGCAGCAGCAGCAGCAGCCGCAGCCGCCGCCGCAGCTGCAGCAGCAGCAGCAGCAGCAGCAGCAGCCGCAGCCGCCGCCGCAGCCGCAGCAGCGGCAGCCGCAGCCGCCCCCGCAGCTTCCTCTGGAGCGGCAGTTGTTCCCACCTGTGAGTGGCCTGCGGGCCCTTGGCCTTTCCTCCTCTCCTTCTGTCCGCTCCCCGTCTCCTCCTGTGTTTGTTCCTCCGTTGCCTCCTCCTGACGACCGTCCGGCAGTCTGGTCTTCTCCTCCTCCTCAGTCTCCTCCTCCTTCTGTCCGTCGCGACTTGATCACCCGTTGTCCTCCGCGTGCTCGTCACTCGTCCCCTGTTACTGACCTCCACACTGCCCTCCTTTGTTCGTCTCGTCGTCGTTCTCCTTCTCCTGTGTCCGTTCTCCCGTCTCCTCCTCCGTCCTCTGTCACAGCCCCCCCCACTCCTATCTCTGACTACTACCGCGCTGTTCGTCCTGTTGCCGCACGTGTCCTCGCCAATCTTGTCACCGACTCTCGTTTCCCTCCGTCGTCTGCCTCGGCTCTCACTGCCGCTGTCGCTGAGTTTGCTGCCGCCAGTCGCCTTGACTACGCCACCCGTGTGGTGCCAGCTCCTCCCTACCGTCCTCTGTCCGTCGGGGGTGGGTTTGCCCTTGGCTGTGACGTCCTAGAGGACAGAGAGTCTGAGCTGGAGTACTGGGCAGCCGCTTCTCCCTCTGTGTGTGCCATGCTGCTCTCCCCTGAGGGAGACCCCGACGCCCTTGACATACCGACTCCTCGCACTTACCGCGAGGCAGTGTCAGGGGCGTGGGCCTCTCAGTGGAAAGCGGCTATGGACTCAGAGTTGGCGTCTTGGAGGTCCACAGGCACCTACGTCGACGCAGTTCCCCCTCCCAGGGCGAACGTAGTCGATGGCATTTTGCTCTTCAAGGTGAAGCGGCCGCCTGGAGCACCGCCGGTGTTCAAGGCGCGCTACGTGGCTAGGGGCTTCAGTCAGCGTGAGGGAGTTGACTTCTTCCAGACCTTCGCCCCGACCCCGAAGATGACTACTCTTCGGGTGTTACTCCACATAGCAGCGCAGCGAGACTACGAGCTGCACTCCCTCGACTTCTCCACTGCGTTCCTCCAGGGCCGACTGCACGAGGAGATCTGGCTGCGCCGTCCTCCTGGCTTCACTGACACCTTCCCACCTGGGACCCAGTGGAGCCTGAGGCGACCAGTCTACGGTCTCCGACAGTCGCCCCGTGAGTGGCACGACACTCTTCGCTCCACGCTTCGTGACCTTGGGTTCAGCCCATCCTCCGCCGACCCGTCGCTGTTTGTTCGAGCGGGTTCTACTCCTTTCTTTATCCTTGTCTACGTCGACGACTTGGTGTTTGCTACAGCAGACAGGGCAGCCCTGGCTCAGGTGAAGTCCGAACTGCAGAAGAGACACAAGTGCACTGACCTGGGTGAGCTGCAGCGTTACCTTGGCTTGCAGATCACCCGGGACAGAGCCGCTCGCACCATCACACTGACGCAGTCACACATGGTGCAGCAGGTCCTTCGGCGGTTCGACTTCCAGTTCTCCACCACACAGCCCACTCCTCTTGCTGTTGACCACAGACTCACAGGCCCCTTTCCTGACGAGCCCTTTGAGTCCAGTGGACCCTACGCAGAGCTGGTGGGCTGCCTCATGTACCTGATGACTTGTACTCGACCGGACCTCGCCTTTCCCCTCAGCATCCTTTCTCGCTTTGTTGCGACTGGGAGACACCGCCCTGTCCACTGGACAGCTGCTGTGAGGGTGGCGAAGTACCTGGCGACTACATCAGGCATGGGGCTTGTGCTTGGAGGGACTCAGCCAGTGGTGTTGACTGGTCACTGTGACTCTTCCTACGCTGACGACGTGGAGACTCAGCGCTCGACTCAGGGTTACTGCTTCAGTCTGGGAGCTGGTGCTGTGTCGTGGAGGTCTACACGGTCGTCGTCTGTGGCTACTTCCAGTGCAGAGGCAGAGATCTACGCGGGTGCCATGGCGGCACAGGAGCTTCGCTGGTTGACCTTCTTGCTCGCAGACCTTGGTGAGCGGCCTCGCTCTGCACCGACCTTGTACGCTGACAACAAGGCCATGATCCTCCTGTGTCGAGAGCCTCGACTGGAGAGCAGAGTGAAGCATATTGACGTGAGGTACTTCCTCCTGCGAGAGCTGCAGCGACGCGGTCAGGCACGCCTGGACTTTGTGGCCTCAGAGGCCAACACTGCAGACGTCTTCACCAAGGCCTTGGCGCTTGGTGACCACCACAGGTTCTGTGTGCAGTTGGGGCTTGTTGAGGTAGGCCCTCGGTTGCTGTAGTCCTGTTGCTTGCTCTGCTCGTTGTGCTTTGTATTTATATCCTAGTGAACTCTTGAACTGGCCTTGTGGCCGCTTGCTTGCGCTCGGAATTTGTGTGGTGTCCTTGAGATCCACCCTGAGCTTGCCTTGGTTCTTGCTTTGACTGGTCTTGTGACCGTTTGTTCACCTTGCTTGCTTTGATGCCCCTCACTTAGCCTATGGGGGTGTGTCAAATGTTGCACATTGATGTGATAGGCTGTAGTGAGTTGCACTCTAGGGGGTACATCTTCTAGGGTAGCTTATTTGTACCCCATTCGTTTCTATTCCAACCATTCCGTTGCGTTCACTGTTTGAGAGTTAGACTCATAATACAATGCTCAAATAGTGACACATACGTATATGTGCAGTTGCAGCACACAACACTAGACATACAGCAAGCTGGCTGAAGATGTCGACTTTATACAGTACAATGCTCGGACAGTGACACATACTGGTACTGTACTGGTACATGTGCGGTTGCACTGTATAGCATTTTTATACGCATAATGTGGCCTCTAGACACCCTTAATTTTGCAGTAAGCATACAGAGCTGAACCCAGGAATCCCATGATTTGTCCAATGATATTGCCCTGCACAATCACATCCGATAGTGGACACGTGAGAGAGTACACGAATCTCAGACAGCAACACGACACAAGGGACCAAGCAAATTGCTTCTGCACACCTCTTCCTTCCCATGATCGAACCCCTTCTCACATATAATCCCCTTTCACTGCCAGAAACATGCGAAAAAGCATTGTACTCACAAAAGAACCCCTTTACATGTAGGTAGGCGTAAATCTCTACCCACATAAGAATCGCCCTTTCCCTCTCTCCCCCCCCTCGCCCTTGCCACTCTCACCCTTGCCTGCCACTCACCACATCAAATGGCAGGCCTCCAAAGAGAGCCCAACCGATCACAACCGTTCCTAAATCCTGCAAACACCAGTCCGAAGGGGGAAGTCAACACTAATTGAGTGCATGTATGTTAGAAATTGTGCTTTTGATTGATACTAGTTTCTCACTCCTTGAATTTCCAGTGAGAAGAGAGAATTGAGCATCTGGTAAGTGCGTGCGTGTAGGTTAGAAACTATGCCCTTGATACTAGTTTGTGACCACTCCTTTTGAGTCGACTCAAAAGCAGTTTGTGACCACTCCCTACTATTTCCAGTCAGGAAGGGGAGGGAGGGAGCATACGGTAGGTTAGAAGGTGAACATGGCGTGAGAATACAGATAGACTCTAGAGCCCCCCATAGAAATTATTGCTAAGCATGGACTGAAACCAGTAGCCAATGTTACGCTCCTGGACGTTACCACACTCCACACCTTGATGTTACCACCACACACCTTGATGCTACCGCCACACACCTTGATGCTACCGCCACACACCTTGATGCTACCGCCACACACCTTGAGATTGCCGCACATGTTTTGAGTGAGGGCTGAGTTGAGAGAGGTGTTGAGAAACACCGTGTAGTTGAGGTGAGGGTATGCACACCTTCATGCCACCATGCTTGATGTTACACTGGTTACCACTGCGTACATACCTCGATATTACCGCCACACACCTTGAGATTGCCGCACATGTTTTGAGTGAGGGCCAAGTTGAGAGAGGTGTTGAGAAACACCGTGTAGTTGAGTGCAAAGGCCATGAGACACGACATTGACAGCACCACCTGATGCATGGGTGGGAGAGATTGGAAGAGACTGCAGTGGTTGTTTAGGTTGGAGAGAAAGTGAGGCGTTGAGAAGCACAGTGTAGGTGAGTGCAAAGGCCATGAGGCAAGACATGGACAGCACCGCCTGATGCATGGGAGCAGGAGGGGAAGAGAGGAGAAGAGAGGGGAGGGGTGGGTGGTAGGTGGGAGAGGGCTGTTGCAGCATGGATGGTGTAGTTGAGTGCAAAGGCCACGAGACACGACATCGCCAGCACCACCTGATGGATGGGAGGAAGGGGGGGAAGGGCATAGGGAGTGCATGTGTCTCCGCTGTGCATTTAATGGTGCAGTTGAGTGCAAAGGCCATGAGACACGACATCGCCAGCACCACCTGATGCATGGGAGGAGGGCAAGAAAGTGGGGAGGGGGAAGGGGAGGGGGAGGGGGATGGGGAGGGGGAGGGGGAGGGCAGAGTTGAGAGAGGTGTTGAGAAACACAGTGTTGTTGAGTGCGAAGGCCACGAGACACGACATCGACAGCACCACCTGATGCATGGGAGCAGGGCAAGAAAGGGGGGAGGGGAGGGCATGTTATGAAAACGGAGCACAATGTGGTTATGACATAGTGGATGGGAGCAGGGCAAGTTTTGAGGCGCCTCAAGAGTTGAAAACGACTTATGAGGCGCCTCAAGAGTTGAAAACGACTTATGAGGCGCCTCAAGAGTTGAAAACGACTTTTGAGGCGCCTCAAGAGTTGAAAACGACTTATGAGGCGCCTCAAGAGTTGAAAACGACTTATGAGGCGCCTCAAGAGTTGAAAACGACTTTTGAGGCGCCTCAAAAGTTGAAAACGGAGCTCAATTCAAAAGGTTCTGACATAGTTGTGGATGGGAGCAGGACAAGGAAGGGTCGACTCAAAAGGGTGGAGCGGGGGAACGCGGCGACCCACCAGGAAATCAGGGTCCAGCAGCAACCCACTGGGAACGCAGAGAGGGATGTCCAGAGAAGATGTCCAGTGCTGCTGAACCCGAGAGGGAACGCGGGTCCAGCAGCAACCCACTGGGAACGCGGGTCCAGCAGCAACCCACTGGGAACGCGCCCGTTAAATCTCCCCCGAGAGGGATGTCCAGAGGAGAAGAGGGGGGGAGGGGGCGGGAGGCAGAGGGGGGGGGGGGGGGGGGAGAGGGGACAGAGAAAAACGACCCATGCACCACCCACCAACACACAACCCACCAACACACCACACCACCAATGCACCACCCACCAACCCACCAGGAAAGCAGGGTCAAGCAGCGCAGGGAACGCTAGCGCCCGTTGAATCTCCCCCGAGACGAACGTCCAGAGGAGCAGCGCGGGTATGCAGTTGATGCCTGGCGGAAGGAGCGGGGATGCAGAGAGCATGCCGATGGAGTGGAGTGGGGGTGATGGGAGAGAATGGACTCAGTGTTTTGAGACGTCTCAAAACACGCTTACTTTCCCGCAGATTGGGGGGTCATGCAGATGGAGTGGGGGGGATGGGAGAGAATGGACTCAGAGGAGCGGCGCGGGGAGGGAGGGGAGGAGTCAATCCATTACTTACACCACAGGACAACGCATGGTATCAGTTCGATTCAAAAGGCTCCAGCACTCACCATGAGACCACATGGGGCCGAAGCTGTTGCGGCCTTTGGCCTTGCCTAGCCTCGCGATAAGAGTGCGGTACAGAGCGGTGGTGATGTTGGAACAAATTGGAGAGCACTCACCTCACCATTGGACCACATGAGGCCGAAGCTGTTGAGCCCAGTGGACTTGCCCAGCCTCGCAATTAAGGCGCATTAAAGAGCGGTAGAGAGCAGTAGAGAGCGGTAGAGAGTGGTGGTGATGGTGGAGCACGCTCTTAAGTTGAGAGCACATGCAATGCAGACTCACCATTGGACCACATGAGGCCGAAGCTGTTGAGCCCAGTGGCCTTGCCTAGCCGCGCAGTGAGGGAGTGGCAGAGAGTTGTGGTAATGTTGGGACATGGTCTAAGTTGCGAGGACATGTAATAAGCACTCAACATTTCAATCAAGACTCATGGCACATGCACTGAGCACTCACCATTGGACCACATGAGGCCGAAGCTCTTGAGCCCAGTGGACTTGCCCAGCCTCGCAATAAGAGTGAGGTACAGAGCGGTGGTGAGGTTTGACAGGAGAACGACTGAGTAGCCGTAGGCCTCGAATGAGAAGTCCCTTACGGCTGCCACCAGTGCTCCTGCCACTATGACTGCCACACTGAACCGCAGAGAAGGGGGAGGAGAGAGGTGCAGAGCGGTTGTGATGTTTGCCAGGGGAGCAGTTGAATAGCCGTAGGCCTCGAATCAGAAGTCCCTTACGGCTGCCACCAGTGCTCCTGCCACTATGACTGCCACACTGCACTGCGGATAAGGGGGAGAAGAAGAGAGGTACAGAGCGGTGGTGAGGTTTGCCAGGGGAGCAATCGAGTAGCCGTAGACCTCGAATGAGAAATCCCTTACTGCTGCCACCAGTGCTCCTGCCACTATGACTGCCACACTGCACTGCGGATAAGGGGGAGAAGAAGAGAGGTACAGAGCAGTGGTGAGGTTTGCCAGGGGAGCAATCGAGTAGCCGTAGGCCTTGAATGAGAAATCCCTTACTGCTGCCACCAGTGCTCCTGCCACTATGACTGCCACACTGCACTGCGGATAAGGGGGGGAAGAAGAGGGGTACAGAGCGGTGGTGAGGTTTGCCAGGGGAGCAATCGAGTAGCCGTAGGCCTCGAATGAGAAATCCCTTACTGCTGCCACCAGCGCTCCTGCCACTATGACTGCCACACTGAACCGCAGAGACAGTGGGGAAGAGTGGGGAAGGGAAGAAAAACTTGCAATTGCTACATGCACAGGCATGAGCTTTCACGAGCTGACTTTTGAGTCGGCTCAAAAGTCAACTTGCAATTGCTACATGCACAGGCATGAGCTTTAACGAGAAACTCCCCCCCACCCTGCCGCCAGTGCTCCCTGTGACTGTAACTGCCACACTGAACCGCAGAGAAGTGGGGAAGGGAAGAAAAAATTGCGATTGCTACATGGCATGAGTTTTAACGAGAGACTCCCCCCTACCCTGCCACTAGTGCTCCCTGTGACTGTGACTGCCACACTGAACTGCAGAGAAGGGGGGAAGGGAGGAAAGAATTGCGATTGCTACATGGCAAGAGTTTTAACGAGAGACTCCCCCCTACCCTGCCGCTAGTGCTCCCTGTGACTGTGACTGCCACACTGAACTGCAGAGAAGGGGGGAAGGGAGGAAAGAATTGCGATTGCTACATGCACAAACACCATGAGTAAGACTCAATCACCCTGCCTGCCTGCCACCAGTGCTCCTGTCACTGCTACTGCTGCACTGAACTGCAGAGAAGGAGGGAGCAAAAGAGGTGTGGGGATCATTCAATTTACACTCCAAAAACAAGCGCACACTTAAAACAACACCAATCACCATGCGCCAATCACCAAGCGCCAATAACCATGCGCCAATCACCAAGCGCCAATCACCATGCGCCAATCACCATGCACCAATCACCATGCACCAATCTGAATGCAAGGCCAGCTGCTTTAGCGTAGCAACATTTCGACGTGCCACGCTATAAGTTGCGCCTGGTGCACGCCTGGGTTCTAGTTAGTCAAGAATCGATTGACTGTGTTCGACTCTTGGTGTTGGCATTTTTGCCATCCTTTCACTCCTGATGCAGCGCGAACCCTTCGTGCGACTGTACACCCGAACCATTATTTTGAGGCGCCTCAAAATACACCTCAATACTCGCGAATTCTGAGGCGCCTCAAAATACTCCTTTCACTCCTGATGCAGTGCGAACCCTTCGTGTGGTGATGGTACACCCGAACCATTATTCTGATGAACGTTCAAGTTTATCGACCAAACCTACACTTTTTAACTCCAAGCAAGCGGCCAAATTGTTGGAAGGAAGAGGAGAGGAACTTATAGTGGTTACAAAAAACATAACATTTGATGTAGGGAAGCTTAATTTGATAACGTTGGGAGGAGAGAAAAGCATAGTGGTCACAAAGGGAATGATACCTAACGTAGGGAGGCTTATTTGTATGTAATGAAACTTATTTTGATGTATTGAAACTTATTTTGATGTATTGAAACTTATTTTGACCCTCAGGCCCACCTGACGAGCGTGTAGGCGGAGTGCTGCTTGCTCGGCAGCACCCACTCTCCCAGGAGAGTGAAGGCGACCGTGGTGCGTCTGAGTCCACCAGGAGTGTAGAGGGGTGTAGAGGGGTGTAGAGTGGTGTAGTGCTACCCTCAACCCCACCCACCTGACGAGCGTGTAGGCAGAGTGCTGCTTGCTCGCCAGCAACCGCTCTGCCAGGAGAGTGAAGGCGGCTGTGGTGGCATGAAGCTGCTTGCAAGCCCCCCCCCCTCCCCCACACACAGCAAGTAGTGTAAGGAGGGTAACCCACCTGACGAGCGTGTAGACCGAGTGCTGCTTGCTCGCCAGCAGGCGCTCTGCAATGAGGGTGAAGGCGACTGTGGTGCGCCTGAGAGCCGTGTACATGGGCACGTTGACCCCTCTTATGCTCGCCATGCTGATCACCTGATAGTGGGATTGGGAGTAGATGGAAACACACACACACACACACACACACACACACACACACATGCACGGGTGAAGGAGACTGTGGTGCGCCTGAGAGCCTTGTACATGGGCACGTTGACCCCTCTTATGCTCGCCATGCTGATCACCTGATAGTGGGATTGGGAGTAGATGGAAACACATGAACACCCATGAACACACATGATCACACATGAACATATACACAGGGAGCGGAGAGTGAATGCAATGCAACTGTGGTGCGCCTGAGAGCTGTATACATGGAAGTGCCGTTCACCCCCCTTATGCTCGCCATGCCGATCACTCTCGCTCCTGCTCCTCCCTCCCCTCCCTCCCCTCCCCTTCTCCCCCCCATCCAGCCCCCACGCCGAGCATGTAGGGGAGGGAGAGCGGCAGCACTCGGCCGAGAATATGCAGAGGCATTCCTGCTCCTCCCTCCCTCCCCTCCCTCCCCTCCCTCCCCTCCCTCCCCTCCCTCCCCTCCCTCCCCTCCCTCCCCTCCCTCCCCTCCCTCCCCTCCCTCCCCTCCCTCCCCTCCCTCCCCTCCCTCCCCTCCCTTCCCTCCCTCCCCTCCCTCCCCTCCCTCCCCTCCCTTCCCTCCCTCCCCTCCCTTCCCTCCCTCCCCTCCCTTACCTCCAGTACACAAGGAGGCACGCACAAGGAGAGGCATGTACGCACCACGTTGAGCATGTAGGAGAGAGGGAGAGGGGGGCAGCACTCGCGCGAGAGTATGCAGAGGCACTCCTACTCCTCCCTCCCTCCCCTCCCTCCCCTCCCTTCCCTCCCTTAACCCCCAGACCCAGTACACAAGGAGGCCCGCACAAGGAGAGAGGCACGCACGCACCACGTTGAGCATGTAGGAGAGAGGGAGAGGGGGGCAGCACGTTGCACGGATCTAATACACGGACCGCTTGGGAGAGGGGGGCAGAACTCGGCCGAGAGTATGCAGAGGCACGAAAGCACTGCGCCCGCCCCTGCTGCTCCATCCCTTCCCTCTCGTCCCTCCCTTCCCTCCCCTCAGCATACCACGTTGAGCGTATAGGAGAGCGAGAGAAGCACAATCCCTCTGCGGCCGCCCCTGCTCCGCCCTCCCTTCCCTCCCTTACCCCCAGTCTAACAATGGGACGCACGCACCACGTTGAGCATGTAGGGGAGAGAGAGAGGCAGCACTCGTGCGAGAGCTTGCAGAGGCACCTGCTCCTCCCTCCCTTCCCTCCCTTACCCCCAGCACACAAGGAGGCTCGCACAATGTGAGGCACGCACCACGTTGAGCATATACGCGAGGGAGAGAGGCAGCACTCGGGCGAGGGTTTGCAGAGGCACGAAAGTACTGCTAGCCACGTCGGGTGTTGCGGAGGCGTCCGCGAAGGTGAGAACGCCCGCCAGGCGCAGCACGGCTAGGAGCGCCGTGGAGGAGAGCATCTGAAGGAGTGTTAGAGAAGGGGGGGGGGGGGGAGGAGAGACGGAAGGGAGAGAAAGGGAGGATACGCATCAGGACATGCAAGAACGCCTGCCAGGCGCAGCACGGCTAGCAGCGCCGTGGAGGAGAGCATCTGAGGGGGGAGTGGGAGCAACGGAGGGGAGGATACACAGCGGGACAAGTGGGCTAGCCGTCTGTGAAGGTCAGAGCGCCTGCCCAGGCGCAGCACTGCTAGCAGCGCCGTGGAGGAGAGCATCTGAGGGGGTAAAGAAGGGGGTGGGTGGGTGGGCAGGGGGGAGATAAAAGGACTATTGAGGTGTTGCAGAGGCGTCTGCGAAGGTGAGAACGCCTGCCAGGCGCAGCACGGCTAGCAGCGCCGTGGAGGAGAGCATCTGAGGGGGTAAAGAAGGGGGGGTGGGAGCAGCGTGATAAGGTGGAGGAGCCACTGCTTCGGCCTTGGCCTAGCTGCCTGCGCAGGTGAGAAGGCCCGCCAGGCGCAGCACGGCTAGCAGCGCCGTGGAGGAGAGCATCTGGAGGTGGGAGGGGGGAGAAGAAAAGGGGAGAGAGAGGAGGGGAGGATATGCAGCATCAGGAAATGAAAGGTCGTTTGAGAGACCAGCACGGCTAGAAAGGCTGCAGCGGGGGATGGCTGGGGGCGAGGGAGGGAGGATATGATGCAGCATTAGGAAATGAAAGGTCGTTTGAGAGACCAGCACGGCTAGAAAGGCTGCAGCGGGGGATGGCTGGGGGCGAGGGAGGGAGGATATGATGCAGCATTAGGAAATGAAAGGTCGTTTGAGAGACCAGCACGGCTAGAAAGGCTGCAGCGGGGGATGGCTGGGGGCGAGGGAGGGAGGATATGATGCAGCATTAGGAAATGAAAGGTCGTTTGAGAGACCAGCACGGCTAGAAAGGCTGCAGCGGGGGATGGCTGGGGGCGAGGGAGGGAGGATATGATGCAGCATTAGGAAATGAAAGGTCGTTTGAGAGACCAGCACGGCTAGAAAGGCTGCAGCGGGGGATGGCTGGGGGCGAGGGAGGGAGGATATGATGCAGCATTAGGAAATGAAAGGTCGTTTGAGAGACCAGCACGGCTAGAAAGGCTGCAGCGGGGGATGGCTGGGGGCGAGGGAGGGAGGATATGATGCAGCATTAGGAAATGAAAGGTCGTTTGAGAGACCAGCACGGCTAGAAAGGCTGCAGCGGGGGATGGCTGGGGGCGAGGGAGGGAGGATATGATGCAGCATTAGGAAATGAAAGGTCGTTTGAGAGACCAGCACGGCTAGAAAGGCTGCAGCGGGGGATGGCTGGGGGCGAGGGAGGGAGGATATGATGCAGCATTAGGAAATGAAAGGTCGTTTGAGAGACCAGCACGGCTAGAAAGGCTGCAGCGGGGGATGGCTGGGGGCGAGGGAGGGAGGATATGATGCAGCATTAGGAAATGAAAGGTCGTTTGAGAGACCAGCACGGCTAGAAAGGCTGCAGCGGGGGATGGCTGGGGGCGAGGGAGGGAGGATATGATGCAGCATTAGGAAATGAAAGGTCGTTTGAGAGACCAGCACGGCTAGAAAGGCTGCAGCGGGGGATGGCTGGGGGCGAGGGAGGGAGGATATGATGCAGCATTAGGAAATGAAAGGTCGTTTGAGAGACCAGCACGGCTAGAAAGGCTGCAGCGGGGGATGGCTGGGGGCGAGGGAGGGAGGATATGATGCAGCATTAGGAAATGAAAGGTCGTTTGAGAGACCAGCACGGCTAGAAAGGCTGCAGCGGGGGATGGCTGGGGGCGAGGGAGGGAGGATATGATGCAGCATTAGGAAATGAAAGGTCGTTTGAGAGACCAGCACGGCTAGAAAGGCTGCAGCGGGGGATGGCTGGGGGCGAGGGAGGGAGGATATGATGCAGCATTAGGAAATGAAAGGTCGTTTGAGAGACCAGCACGGCTAGAAAGGCTGCAGCGGGGGATGGCTGGGGGCGAGGGAGGGAGGATATGATGCAGCATTAGGAAATGAAAGGTCGTTTGAGAGACCAGCACGGCTAGAAAGGCTGCAGCGGGGGATGGCTGGGGGCGAGGGAGGGAGGATATGATGCAGCATTAGGAAATGAAAGGTCGTTTGAGAGACCAGCACGGCTAGAAAGGCTGCAGCGGGGGATGGCTGGGGGCGAGGGAGGGAGGATATGATGCAGCATTAGGAAATGAAAGGTCGTTTGAGAGACCAGCACGGCTAGAAAGGCTGCAGCGGGGGATGGCTGGGGGCGAGGGAGGGAGGATATGATGCAGCATTAGGAAATGAAAGGTCGTTTGAGAGACCAGCACGGCTAGAAAGGCTGCAGCGGGGGATGGCTGGGGGCGAGGGAGGGAGGATATGATGCAGCATTAGGAAATGAAAGGTCGTTTGAGAGACCAGCACGGCTAGAAAGGCTGCAGCGGGGGATGGCTGGGGGCGAGGGAGGGAGGATATGATGCAGCATTAGGAAATGAAAGGTCGTTTGAGAGACCAGCACGGCTAGAAAGGCTGCAGCGGGGGATGGCTGGGGGCGAGGGAGGGAGGATATGATGCAGCATTAGGAAATGAAAGGTCGTTTGAGAGACCAGCACGGCTAGAAAGGCTGCAGCGGGGGATGGCTGGGGGCGAGGGAGGGAGGATATGATGCAGCATTAGGAAATGAAAGGTCGTTTGAGAGACGAAGCACGGCTAGCACAAGATACCTCAAAGTGGATGATGACGTCACCTGGAGGGTACTAGAGACGTCACAGGGAGGGTAGTGATGACGTCACCTGGTTGCGTGACGTCACCTGAAGTAGAGAAATGACGTTGGCGCAGGGGAAGTTGAAAGAGGAGAGCGCGGCCTTGTTGAACATAACGAGTGTGACTGTAGGGAGGGAGCGAGATGAGCACGTATAGTAGGGTAAGAAGAAAGGAGAAACGGGTAAGGAGGGTGGTAAAGTCACAGATCGGTTTAAAGATGGTGATACAACAGCTTACCTTAAGCAACCTAATTACGAGTCACAGGTGTAGAATCACATAAGCAGAAGTCCAATGTAATCACGAGTCATTCAGCCTAGGTCACAAAGAATCACCAAATGTACCTGAGTTATCGCACTCAAATCCCATACCTTACCATAGTATAAATAAAACGTGAGAAACCTTATATCGAACGGTGACACGAAAAAAGTAACCCAGACTGCCCGAACATCGTACCCGAACTACCCGAAACACGTAACCCGAACTATCCGAAGCACCTAAACCTAGTAACTACCTGCGCAGATCATGTACGAAACGGCGGCGAGCATCCCGCGCCGCGTCATGCTCCCGTCCAGCCTCTCGTCCGCGCGCGACGTCATGTCTTGCTGTCTCGCGTCGAGCTTGTCGTCCGCCAGTAACGGGTTTTGAATCGACTCAAAACTCGTCGTCGCATTCTGGATCGACTCAAAACTCACGCGCCGCGTGATGCTCCCTTCAAGCTTCTCATCCGCCAGTACCGGCAACAGATTCTTCTTCTCCGCGCGATGCGCTTCATCGGATAGAACGTCCATCTGGCAAGAATGGGGGCCGTGCTAATGATGGTGGTAGTAGTAATCGC
Organism: Closterium sp. Naga37s-1; assembly: GCA_947471745.1. Taxonomy (NCBI): domain Eukaryota; kingdom Viridiplantae; phylum Streptophyta; class Zygnematophyceae; order Desmidiales; family Closteriaceae; genus Closterium; species Closterium sp. Naga37s-1. Next base: position 1,066,157 of record CANJKZ010000795.1, on the reverse strand, counting down.
GACTGTACTACAATAGTAGTGGCAGGATTCTTGATTGCTTTTCTACTCGCAGCCAAGACAACGGAAATAAAAAAAAAGCGCGCTGTTAGAACCCGCCTGGTCCCCATAGCGTCGAACCGTCCCGGCCGGCAAACCTGGCTTTACACAGGCAGGAAAGACGACGTCACGCACGCAGAATTTGTTCTTGGATATTCGAGTTCTTGGGAAACCGAGATGAAAATGGGATAAGGATGGATGGACCGAGGAGAGGAGTTCACAACATGTAAACTGTACTGTTGTGGAGGACCGAGGCTCTGTTAGGCGGAAGTTCCCGAGGCGGGCTTTGTGTTACGCTGTAGCCTTGGGGCTTGATTTTCAGTCCGGAATTCGCAATTGGGCGAGCGAGCGAAGATTGCGCAATGCGTAACAAGGCACGAGGGAGCACTGCACTGCTGGCGCCCAAGTGACACAAGTGTTGAGAGTCAAAGACTTGACAGTCATGCTCGAAACGAAAGTGTGGTGGGGGTTGGACTGGGAATGGGGATCGCCACGCCAATGCGAATTCGCGATTTGCTTTGCAAGCAACAGCGCGACGGACCTTGAGTCCACACAAATTCTTCGCCATTTGTCCGCCATATCAGGCATCTTTGACTGGCTAGAACGTGAAGAATCTTTGTTGGTGGGTAACAATTCTACAGTATTATATTACAGAAATGGGAAAATATGTCAATGGTAACTTACATGGGGCAGTATAACGCGTACGGTAACGATTTCAACGCGCTTGGTAACTCGCTTAACGCGTTTGGTAACTCGCTTAACACGTTTGGTAACTCGCTTAACGCGTATGGTAACTATACACTACCAGCCCATCACGCGAATGGTAACTAGAAGAAACCCTCGCCCAAAATGACCCTGATTCTGGTTTTTCCCGCTCGCGTCAGACTAAATTGACGAATCTTGAAGCAGAAACCTCTGACACACTCTCCGAGATTCTGACACAGTTTTCCGAAATTCTGACACACTTCCCGAAATCCTGACACACTTTCCGATTTTCAAGCTAATTGCAAAACCGTAAGTGTTTCAAAAAAAAAAAATATGCAACTGATATTCTGGCGCTCCTTCCACAAACTGTTTTTACTTAATTCTATCGTGCAGCCGGGGCAAACAAATCTATACCCCTTTCAGATGGCAAATGAATTTGGGAGCATCAACCCTAAACTCCTTGCAACAAGGCGTATATGGTTCTTTTTTGAAAAATGGAATTTAATTCTAAAGAGGTGTATCTTTTCCACATGAAAAAAAAATGGCCAACGTTGCAGTAATTACAAAAATTAAAAGCCCGATGCCCTTTCACGAATTTTTTTTTAAATCATTTTGCAAGTTTGCAATCGTGCGAGCCATATATGTATATATATATAAACTTTGAAACTTCTTGGTCCGTGGTATTAGACTAAACAGAGTCCTTCAAAGTTGCGGCGGGATTTGTTCATAAAAGATAAAACTGTGCGTAAAGGCTTTCAAATTCGATAAATTCCTCAATTTCAGGATCATTTCGGCGGGAGTTTCATGTAGTTACCATTCGCGTGATGGGCTACTAATATATACTTACCATACGCGTTAAGCGAGTTACCAAACATGTTAAACGAGTTACCAAACGCGTTAAGCGAGTTACCAAACGCGTTGAAATCGTTACCGTACGCGTTATACTGCCCCATGTAAGTTACCATTGACATATTTTCCCTACAGAAATAGTCTGTAGATACAACTTTTATAACCATCATGCGATCATAGTCACTATTGCTACGCGAAAAGAATCCACAGCCAGCGTTCTCAGCGCAAACTTCATATTTGTTCAAGCTTCTCAAGGGTAATCAAGCGATGCAGATGTGCAAATTTCAGTACAAACAAATTGCGCACAATGATACGATTTCTAAGGCTTTTTATCGATAGCAAAAGGGAAGGTGCTAAGACACTGGCGGATCCTTCTCACAAGCTCTCAGTTTCGGCAAAGCCATCATCGCACTATGCCAAGAAATAAAACCAGCTGTAATGAATAGCAATGAATGAAGATCACAGTACACTCCCGACCGCAGCCAAAGGAAACATGCAGTATCGAGAACGAATACGAAGAGTCAGAATTGACTCGAAGCGTCAGATAGTTTGGATGCATCTGGACCATCTCAGCAGACGGCATCGGGCAGCTGCATGCAGAAGGGTTCTGGCGGGAACAGTTTCGCAAATGTACGCACCGCACGGTTGGGAATGAATTTGAATAAGGGAATGTACCCCTTAGAGTACATGGCTAGCTAGGTCGATTCGAATTCCTCTGTACTCCTATTTATATCGTAGTATTTGCATGTTTTCATCATCTCAAGCATTTTACATTCACTCTGCTATTGAGGTCAAGCGCCCACCACCACTAGACTAGAAGTATGCGAACCTTCCTGAGGTGATCCTGGTTACGATCCCTTTCTGATCGCAACATGGTATGAGAGCGACTCAGGAATCCTTCTCACTGCCATCTCTGAAATCCACGATATTAGGAAAGTGGCGTCCGGCACACGATCGCATGTAAGAATGGCCGGAGGATCTGGAGGTCAGACGAATCTGACGGCTGAAGCGCAGCCCAACCCGGCTGCGACAAGCGAGGAAACGACGACAATCCCTTCCGCCGTCCTCGCACAACTGCTTCAGCGACTCACGAGCCTGGAGCAAGGGCTCCAAACATTGCGGAATGGCGACGTGGGAACTTCATCCCAACCCACTCAACCGGCCTCAAACGGCCAGAACTCCGCCCCGCAAGGCTTCTCTCTTGACAGAAATGGCTCAACACCCAAGAAACCCTGTCCCAGCGATGAAGCAATTCTCTCTGTGCAATCAAGTTTTCTTAGCATATCAAAAATAAAGACAAGTGTGTGCTACGGCAGAGACTTCTATACTTGGAGCTTCGAGCTGGAGCTGCTGCTTCAAAACGCGCAGTTTTTTCACTACTTCGACGGGAGCTACTCGGGACCTACGGAGGACACTGACGACGCACAAACCAAGTATTACAACGAGTCTCTGATGGCGTATGGGGTTCTTCTGCGGAATATGTCGCCGACGGAGCAATTGAGCATTCGCTCATACAAAACCTCGTCCGCTCCAGCCCTGAACGCCTGGCGTCACCTGAACGGTGTGTATCAACCTAAGGATTCAGTGTCGTCGAGCCGCCTACTCCAGCAGCTACTGTAGACAAAGATGGCACCAGGAGAGAAGGTCAACAGTTACTGTCAGAATGTTATCTTATGCTCTAGCCTGTAGTGGGGTGCTCTATAGCGAGTACAACCCTTCTAGGGTTTCCTATTTGTATCCCCATTCTTGCTAGTGCAATCCTCTTCTTCTCTCTTCTTTTCTTCTAAACTTTAACATGCTATCAGAGCAGGTCGATCCCCTTGGATCGATCCTGTGGGTGGGCTCACCACCTTGTTGCTTCCGCTGCAACTGCTACTGCTACTCTCTGTGCCGCACGCTTCGTGGCGTGCGGCAGTTTTTTCTTCCCGCCGTGCGCCCCGAGGCGCGCGGCGGTTTTCTGCCCGCCGTGCGCCCCGAGGCGCGCGGCGGTTTTCTGCCCGCCGTGCGCCCCGAGGCGCGCGGCGGTTTCCTGCCCGCCGCGCGCCCCGAGGCGCGCGGCGGGTCGCGCGACCCCTACAGCCCCGTCGCGCCGCCCAGGGGAGCCGCGCGCGACCCCTGCAGCCCCGTCGCGCCGCCCAGGGGAGCCGCGCGCGGCCCCTGCAGCCCCGTCGCGCCGCCCAGGGGAGCCGCGCGCGACCCCTGCAGCCCCGTCGTGCCGCCCAGGGGAGCCGCGCGCGGCCCCTGCAGCCCCGTCGCGCCGCCCAGGGGAGCCGCGCGCGACCCCTGCAGCCCCGTCGCGCCGCCCAGGGGAGCCGCGCGCGGCCCCTGCAGCCCCGTCGCGCCGCCCAGGGGAGCCGCGCGCGGCCCCTGCTGCCCCGTCGCGCCGCCCAGGGGAGCCGCGCGCGGCCCCTGCAGACCCGTCGCGCCGCCCAGGGGAGCCGCGCGCGGCCCCTGCTGCCCCGTCGCGCGGCCCTGCTGCCCCGTCGCGCTGCCCAGGGGAGCCGTGCGCGGCCCCTGCTGCCCCGCCCCGTCCCCGACCTGCCCCGGCCCCGACCTGCCCCGGCCCAACTCCCGTCGCCCGTCGCGGCGCCCTGGGGGGGGCCGCAAGCGCCCCCCCCCAGGGTCGCCTCGACAGGCGACGGGAGGGGAGTCTACCGGGGACCGCGCGTTGCCCCCCCCCCCCCCCCCCCACCTCCCTACCCTGTTTTTAGGGTTTGGGGGGTAGTGGTTGGGGGGTGGCGGTTGGGGGGTGGCGGTTGGGGGGTGGCAGGTGTGTGGCGTCGCCTGCTCCTCCTCCTCCTCCGTCTCCCTGTGCTGCAGCTGCCGCTGAGGGGGGTGGACGTGTTGGAGCCGGTGGAGTGGTACTAAGGGGGTGTGAAGGGGGAGTGGAGCTAGCGGTGTAGCAGCGGGTGTGTGCCAGGGGGGAGTGGGATAGTTTGGGGAAGCTGGACGGAGGTTGCCGTCGTGTCGCCAGCAGCACCTGTAGTCCGGGGACTTCGTCCGGTAGCCCAGTCGTAGACTTCTACGCCAGCCGCCCGTGGGTCCGTTGCTCGTCTGCCGCTACTTTAGCCGCGGGGCCTGTTACTCCTGTAGTCCGGGCGCTTAGTCCGGTAGCCGCTGTGCCAGTCTGCCTCCTGTTGCCCGTGTGTCTGCAGCTTCAGCCGTCGCCTCCTATCTCCTCTCCCCTCACTCTCTCTCCTCCTCCTCGCTTGCCCGTTGTGACCACCACTAGCTTTGCTCATAATTGTACCCTTTAAACTATTCCTTCTTGAACTTGTGCTCAGAATGTGTGGTGACATTGTGATCCACCCTGAGCTTGTACTGCTTTTCTTGCTCTGCTGATTACACCCCACTTTGGCTATGGGGGTGTGTCAGAATGTTATCTTATGCTCTAGCCTGTAGTGGGGTGCTCTATAGCGAGTACAACCCTTCTAGGGTTTCCTATTTGTATCCCCATTCTTGCTAGTGCAATCCTCTTCTTCTCTCTTCTTTTCTTCTAAACTTTAACAGTTACCTGAATCGCTGTCGGAGCTTACGCGATCAAATCGCGAAACTTGGGAGCACGATCTCTGAGGAGATCTTCGTGAACATCGTGCTCCAAGGGCTCGGCCTAGAGTGGCGGCCCTGCAAGGCGCTTCTCCGACAGCAGGGGGTCATCTCGGAGGCCGCCCTTTGCGCCGCCCTTCTCGTCGAACAACGGGATATGGATCAGCAGCGACCAGCGCCACGACGAGAACGAGAACGGCTTGCCTTCTACGCCGACAACAATGAAGAGCGAAGGCCGCGGCGCCTCTACTGCAAAATTTGCAGAAATTTCGGGCACCTGGCGGATCGATGTAAATTCCGATCTCGCCCTCGCCAGACCAATCCGAGCAACTGGTCCGGCCAACAAGACTCACGAGGCGACGTGCGTCCAGCCCATGGGTATCAACCCCCACCCACGCGCAACCTGAACCCAGCGGTTCAGCATCAGCAGCAGCAGCCGTCATCGGCTGCCACAGTACGCAACGTCATGAGCAACATGGCCATGACAGGCGAGTCGCGTCGTCGTCGCGTGCGCTCACCTTCACCCGAGCCAGCACCGCACCCCGTTGGCGCGTTCTCCAACAATAATCCTTTCAGTCCGCGCCACGACATCACCGACGACAACGAACAGGACTGGAACCTTCCAGTCCCGCTGCTTGAAAGTCCCCCGCACATACTTGATATATGGGTGGCGCCACTCGACTGGCTCTCGCGCGAGCAATTTCTGAAGTTCGACACTCCGCACATCGTCACGCCGGGACTGGCGCTGCTCGCACGTGACGACAACAAGCGTTACAACACCTGGTACCTGGACAGCTGCTGCGGCCAGCATATGGTGGGCTCCAAGCGTTACATATCCAACGCCGTCGCCACCCCCATAGTCACCTACGTCACCGTGGCCAACAACACCCGCCTGCGCGCAAGCGCGCAAGGCATCGTCGTGCTCAAGGCACGCGGAAGCCGCACGCACATCACACTCAACGATGTGCTGATCGTCCAGAATATGTGCTTCAACCTGCTTTCCGCCGCACAGCTCATGGACTACGGCGTCGACCTCAGCACGGACCGCGAGACACGCGACATCCTGCTGCACTACGAATCACGAAACTTCCCCCGCAGGCAGATCGGATGAGCACACTCCAAAAATGGAGTGTATGTCCTGGACTTCAACATTCCCGACTGTAGCGGTGATTCGCACGAGTTAATCGATCTCGTCCAACTGCGGTTCGAGCATATTCACCGCAGGGATTGGAAGCACCCTGACGTCAGACCGTGGGTGCTGCATCATCCCCACCCACGCGAAACGGCGCTACACAACCCTGACGCAGACGGCATCTGCAGGGATTGTCACACGCCAACGGCGTCGACTAATGCAATTGCCGGCCGCGGACTCGCCGCCATCGCCGAAGCAGAGCGCCACGCGCCGCCGGAAGAAGGAATGTTGCAACTCGAACTTGAGGTCACAACGCACGGCGTGTTCGGCACGCCAGAACACCCTCTCATCGGACCCCCCTCCCAACACCTGCAAGGAATGCTGCGCGGTACTGGCGTTGGATCCTTTGATGCGCATGGCGAGCCGCGACCCTACACCCACGAGAAATTTCTGGAAATCTACTCTCATCGACGCGACTCGTCAAAGAAACTTACCGTGGAGCAGGAAGAAGAACTGGCGCGGAGCGAAGCTGAGGAGCGAGACATTCGCTTGCGGCGCGTGGGGAGCCGAAGCGGAAGAAAGCGCCTCCAATGAAGGGGGGTGGGGAAGCGCTGGTGGATGGGGAACGAGTGATACCGGCGGATGGGGAACCGGCGGCGGAACCTGGGCCAACGCAAGCGGGGGATGGGGCGCCGCAACTGGCGCCGACAACATCGGCTGGGGGACTTTCCGCGAAGAACAAAAGGGGGGGAGAGGATGAAGCAGAGGAAACTGAGGTAACACCTGCAGTTGTTCCTCTTGGTCGTCCCCCGCGCCATGCTCCACTCGCATTACCTCCTCTTGACAACCCACCACAGCGCGAACCCTGGGACACCATCGACTGGGGCAACGAACCGTCAACTCCGCGTCGCACCGTCTACGGACCTGCTCCCGAGTCGCGCAAACCGACCTTTTTTTTGGGAACTATCCCTGGGACTAACATCCCCCTCTCTGAGATTCGCGACAGAGAGTTTCTGGCGCTGATGCTGACTACCGCCAATGACTAAGATGAAGCAGCAGAAGAAGCACCAGCAGCACCTGCCCCTGTTCCTGATGAGGATCCCAAAGAAGCTCGCGCACGCTACATGTGCACTTCCGGCTTTCGCGCTGACGATGCGCTCTGGCATCAGCGTCTCGGACATCCTTCGCGTGCGACACTGAAAAACTGCATCGACGCAGGAGTCTTCGCTCCTGGGGCGCTGCTACGCCCAGACGGCACCGAAGTGAGAGGCACGACACATCCGCGCAACTGCACCGTCTGCCCCGAAGCTGCGCTAAGCCACCAGCCGTTCCCGCTGCTCGAGCCAGGGACGAACCGCTACCCCAAGCTGTACAAGGTGTACAGCGATTTCCTGAATGTGGGGCACAGAGGAGTCGACGACGAAATGTACACACTTACCTTCATCGACGCCGGGACGCGCTAAATGTTGAATCACGCGACTGAGCCTATGAGGTGTTCCGCCTCTGGCTTGCACACGCGCAGCGGCAATCCGGGGAGAAGCTGAAAATCTGGCAATCTGACGGCGCAAAGGAGTTCAGGAGCAATCAGATGCAGAGTTACCTCGCGCAAAAGGGGACCGAGCACCATATTTCTCTCCCCTACGCACACCAACAGCAGGGCGTAGCTGAGCGGACGAACCGCACGCTGATGACGAAGGTGCGAGCATTGATGAAGCAGTCAAAACTGCCGCCGATCTACTGGACTTACGCGATGCACCACGCCGTGCGGGTGCACAACCTACTGTCAACTACCGCCATCACCGGCAACCTGTCCCCGCATGCGAAGTGGACCGGGACCAAGGGGGATACGTCCATGCTCCGCGTGTGGGGGTGCATGGTCCAATACCGCCCGCCAACGTCAACCATCGGAAAATTTGCCAGCCGCGCGCGTTGGGGCATTCATCTCGGCATCAGCCACGAGCACAAGGCCTGGATCGTGCTGGACCTGCTCCGTCAGAAGACCACCCACGCTCGCGACGTGATTTTCTACGAACGCCTCTTCCTCGACCAGTTCCGCCACGACGAGCAGACGAATGCAAACCGTGTTTATGCAAACGATGGGCACAGCTACGCAATGCCCGAGGACGAAGCTGCGGCAGCAATCCTGGAGCAGGACACCAGGGGTGAGTTCACACGAGGAGATCACAGCAGTGACGACAACGACGATTCCTCCGGAATGGGCGGAACAAGTGGAAGCGGCAGTGGCGCAGCACCACCTACACCACCTGAACCAGAAAGCGATGACGACGATGTGCAGGAAGTCATCCCGCAACGTCGCCACGACAGCACCGTTTCAGGATTACAGCTGCTCGGGCTTCACACCGCAACCTCGAAGGCGCCACGTGTCATCGAGCCGCGAAACCCCCGCCAAGCTCTCACTGGACCACACAGCAAAGAATGGCGCGAGGCGATGGACGCGGAAATCAAGGCGCTCGAATCTCGAGACACCTGGGTGTTAGTCGACCGTGCGGCAATGAAAGGTGGAAGAATTATTTCGGGCAAATGGGTCTTCCGCGTGAAGACCGCAGCAGAAGGAACGATCGAGCACTTTAAAGCGCGCTGGGTGGTACGTGGCTATGACCAAAGGCATGGGATTGACTTCGACCAGACGTTCGCCCCAGTCAGCCGCCACACCTCCGTCCAAATCTTGCTCGCCATCGCAGCCGCAAGGCACCTGCTTCTCTGCCAGATCGACTTGAAAAACGCGTTCCTGTACGCGTAAGTAGACGCCGTGATTTACGTGGAGCAGCCGCACACATACGGCGAAGGGGATTCGCGCGTATGCCAGCTGCGCAAATCTCTGTACGGGATAAAACAGGCACCAAGGCTTTGGCAGCAGTATCTGCACAACATCCTGCTTGAAATCGGGTTCAAGCAGATGCCGCACGATCCTGGGATGTATCGCCGCGATTTCCGTGGCGAATACATTCTGCTCACGGTTTACGTCGACGACCTACTCTACACAGGATCGAGCAACGAACTGCTCAAGCAATTCGAGAAGGCTATGGCGGGGCGCGTCGACATCACATGCAACAATGAGGTGAAGCAGTTCTTAGGCCTCAACATCTCCTACGCACGTGAGGCCATTCGCCTTTCAGCGGCTAAGTACGCAGAGGAGTTAGGGAAGCGGTTCAACATCTCGCCTGCACCACTCTCAACTCCCTATCGAACTCCGTGACCGAACCACAAACCTGACAACAAAGCCCTATCCCCTGCTGAAGTTCAGACTTATCAGCAGCAGCTGGGATGCCTGCTCTTCGCCTCTGTCACCTGCAGGCCAGACCTCTCCTACATCGCAAGTCATCTGGCCTAGTACTCACGCAAACCAACGGCCGAGAATCTTCTGGACCTGCAGCGCGCCCTACAGTTCTTCGTTTCAACGCCCAAGATTGGGCTGTGCTACTCAACTGGGGTGTAATCAGCAGAGCAAGCAGTCATAGAGCAGGTTCACAATTGCAAGCAAAGCTAGAGGCTATCACAGAGGGCAAGTGAGGAGGAGGAGAGACTGTTGGGGCGAGAAGATGGAAGGCGACAGCTGAAGCTGCAGACACACAGGAGTTGCTGGCTCAGTGGCTACCGAAGCAAAGGCCCGGACTACAGGAGTAACTGGCTCCGCGGAGATTGTAGCCTCCTGACTGGAGCAACTGGCTCACAGGCGACTGGCGACTACCGGAGATTGTAGCCTCCGGACTACTGGCGCTGCTGACGACACGACGGCTGCCTCCACTCAACCCCCCCCAGCTGCCCCACGCCCCTATCACACACCCCCTGCTGCACCCCTAGTTCCACTCCCACGACACCCCCCTAGCACCACTCCTTCGTCTCCCACACACCCACCCCCCTGAGCGGCAGCTGCAGCAGCGGGAGACGGAGGAGGAGGACCACTGCGCACCGTTCCGACTGCCTCAACCTCCAACCCAGCTGAGAGTGGACCTGCATCAATGGAAGTGGACAATGGCATGTTAGCACCTGCAGAACCAGTCACTGAAGAAAGCGAGAAAATTGAAACTCGATCAGGCAGTCCCGGCCCTGCACTCGGTCCCTTGGGAGAAAGTCTAACGCCAGAAGAAGCAGCCGCCGAAGAACGGGGCACTGTCTCGGAAATAGAAGCAAGCGGCGCTGCTACCACCGAAGGCGAATGGGGATGGGGCACAGGAGGCGGCTGGAACTTCAGAGGCGGATGGGTGCCTCCGCATCCGAATAAGGAAGGGAGCCAGCGGCTTTCCCTTATCCCGAAGCTCCGGGACTCCCCTCGGCAGCAACCGCGGCAATCGATCCATACTGGGCTACTCACGGTACCAGCTGGGGTGGACCCCCCCTTCCGGACCAGTACGCCCCTGACACACCAGAGCCAATAGAAGAGGAGTCAGAGGAAGAAGAAACATACGAATTCTTCGGAGAAGCAGCAGAACTGCCAGAACCTACCGAGGAGCCAGAGCCGCCAGAACAAGGACCACAAGAAATTGAAGTCAATCCACACACGCTTCTCGAACTGAAGTCAATCCGCGCGTTCGCCGCCGACACTGACAACGCCGCCGATGCAGGACCTGAAGGGGAGGTAAACAACGAAGCATCAAGAAACAAGTATTATCAGAAAACGGTCGGCTACCGCGCGGAACCAGAAATCTGGCATCAACGACTCGGGCACCCTTCCCACAGAACACTCAAGATTTCCCTGCGGGCTAGCGTCCTCGACGACAGAGCACTACTCCTTCCCCGTTGAGGCTCCCTCACCATAGACTCCGAAGACCCGCCATGCACAGTGTGTCCTGCTGCGTCACTCGCTCACAAACCCTTCCCCGATCTACCGCCCGGTTACGAACGCTACAAACCACTCGACAAGGTTTACAACGACTTTATGTGTTTGACGAAGGAGGGACTCGGCGGCGAATACTACACGCTTACCTTCATCGACGCAAGCACTCGCTACGTATGGGCTGTTAATACTGACTGCAGGTCACTCGCCTTCGAGTGCTTCATCGCGTGGATGAAACGGGCTGAACGACAATTAGGACTCAAGCTCAAAAGTTGGCAGACAGACGGAGCCCTGGAGTTCTTCTCAGACCAGTTCAAGGAGCTCTTCAGGAAGAAAGGGATTGAGCACCTGGTGTCCCTGCCCTACGCTCACAAACAACAAGGAGTAGCAGAACGGACAAACAGGAGCCTTGCCACCAGGATGAGAGCCCTGATGAAGCAGTCGGCCATCTCAACTCGGTACTGGCCGTTAGCCATGAACCATGCAGTCCGGCTGCACAATTTGCTGTCCTCCCGAAGCCTCGAGAACAACAACTCCCCCTACAGGGCGTGGACGGGCAGAAAAGCAGACACGCGCCTGCTTCGGGTGTTCGGCTGCATGGTACAGTACATGCCACACACAGCGAGGTCCGGAAAGTTTGCTGACCGGGCTCGCTGGGGCATCCACCTAGGAATTGAAAAAGAATACAAAGCATGGATCGTGCTGGAGTACGCGATACACGAGGTGACCAAATCACGTGACTGCATCTTCTACGAGAAGCTGACTCTGCCACTGTTCAACGAACACCGCGAAGCTGACAGGGCACCAGAAAGGGTTTTCGAGGGACACCGCAGCTTCGCAACTCCACACGATGAAGCTGACCTGGCGGAGGATGTGGATGCAGCCAATGTTACCCAGTTTGACAGCGCACCCAGCATCCCCCTTACAAGCTCGCTCCAGAATCCAACCTTCATACCTCTACACCAATCCGATCCCGACGATACAACTCGCGAAGCTCACAACTTTAACAGCACCGCCTGCGAATCCCCGGATGTCGCGTTACCACCACCAAACACTTCGCAAGACTCCATCCGCCCTGGCAACGACAGTGACGATGACGTGGTCGAGGTAACCAGCTTCCACGACTACGATCGCCTGCACTACGAAAAGACCAACGAGACATGTCTCCACATTCTTGGGCTCGCCGTCGCTGTTCGCCACACTTCCCCTAAGGAACCCACCACCGTCCGCCAAGCTCTCTCCGGCCCCGACAGTGAGAAATGGAAGACAGCCATGGCCAAGGAGATCGCGTCGCTCAAGAGCCGTGGAACCTGGAAGCTCGTTCCATGGACATCTGCGAAGGGGAGAAAAATTCTCAGCGGAAAATGGGTGTTCCGCATCAAGACATTGGCGGATGGCTCCATCGACAAATATAAGGCGCGATGGGTGGTACGCGGCTTCGAGCAAACTTACATGGTGGATTTCGATCTCACCAACGCACCAGTCGGACGACACACCTCAGTGCGGATCCTCATCTGCATCGCAGCCGTCAAACAGCGCCCACTCCGCCAAATCGACGTTGGCAGTGCATTCTTGTACGCTCCGGTCGACGCAATCATCTTCGTCGAGCAGCCGGACGCCTTCGAAGAGAACGACGGCGCGGTCTGCCTGCTCCAGAAATCCCTCTACGGGATCAAGCAAGCACCCCGCCAGTGGCAGCAGTACCTGCACACCGTGCTCACGAAGCTCGGCCTCCAACAGCTGCCACACGACCTCGGCATGTACAAGAAGGAGTCGCGCGGCAAATTCATCCTCCTCGTCGCCTACGTTGACGACCTCCTCTACACCGGTGACGACACGGAGCTGCTGGACCAGTTCGAAGAGGATATCAAGGAACAGCTGGAGGTCACTGTCAACCACGACGTCACTCAATTCCTGGGTCTTAACATCACCCATTCCGCTTTCTCCATTCACCTCTTCGCCGCCAAATATGCCGAAACAATCGCGAAGAAATTCGGCATCGCCCCTATCAACCTCACTACCCCTTTCCGCACTCTTCCTCCTAACCACAAACCGGACACCACGCCCCTCTCTCTCGAGGATCATCGGCTCTATCAGCAGCAGCTAGGGTGCCTCCTGTTCGCCGCCGTCACGTGCCGGCCCGATCTCTCCTACGTCGCAAGCCAGCTCGCACAGTACATGAAGCGACCTGAAGGGGAGAATCTACAGGATCTACGCCGCGCACTTCAATACTTCATCTCTACTCCCGACGTCGGCCTCACCTATGAAGCTAACTTAACGGCTACCCTGCAGCAGCACGGCTATGTAGACGCATACCATGCGGGAGATGTTGACAACAGACGCTCCCGCACCGGATTCATTTTTCAACTTCAACCTGCTGGACTCATCTCATGGAACTCTCAGAAGCAGGAACTCATCGCCCTTTCGTCAGCCGAAGCAGAGTTCATCGCCGCCAGCGCAGCTGTTCACAAAGGACTGTACCTGATGGAGCTCCTGCAGGAAGCAAAAGTAACGATGAACGGACACTTCACGTTACTTTTTTCGCCCTTCGCTACTTTTTTCGTTAAGGATGAAATTGACAAGGGCAAGGTCAAGCTTACGTACTGCCCAACTGGTGACATGGCAGCCGACTTTCTGACAAAGAAACTGCCACGTCAACAGTTTCAGCACTGCGCCGATCTCTGCGGGATCACCAAGAAGTCCCACGTGGCTCACCTTCAGGAATGAAGGGGAGTGTTGGAATAACTGAAAGGTTCATATAAGCATTCCCGAACGCTCAACAGTCGAAGACAGTCAACAGTCGTGACCCTTGACTGCCTAGTAACCACACAAGGCAGTTACGAAGTGCAAATGGTAATTGTCTAAAATGGCAATAGTCATGGTTACTGTAGCAATGCAATTCAGTTAATAAGGGAATGTACCCCTCAGAGTACATGACTAGCTAGGAATGCTATTTATACATTTGTACTTCTATCCTATAATCATCTTGTTCTCTTTCAATTTATTAACAAGGTCATTACAGAGACTTCACAGTTCTCTCTCATACTTGGCAAGCATTATCCTATCCACTACGATCCTTCAGTCATAACATCAAGGCCTGGGTTCTATTTTTTTTTCTTGTTCGGGGCACACACTTGACTTCGATCGGTGTTCAGTCTTTGCAGTGAAGCAGAAACTAAATGCGGCAGGCTCCATGTGGGTCAAGAACTTGGTGGATGCGGATTTCATGCTCGATAATGGTCCATGGGCGGTCGTATCAAGTTGGAGGGTCAGTTGCATGAGAGTTGGCTCGTGGACGGGACGTATGGGAGGACGAGGGGCTGACGTACTAGTCAGTAGGGAGGAAGAGGTGCGCACCAACGAGGGTGATTATGTGGCTAATTTGGAATGGCCCGCAATATCTTGGGCGTAATTTCGGGGTCACGCGCACGCATAGGTTCCTTTTATCAACTAGGACTAGGTCTCCAGGTTGGTATGAGATGGGGTAGCGGTGGTGATCGACGTTGCACTTAGCGATCGGGTTGGATTCTATACTGCGTCTATTGCACATGTCCGGGCTGCTTGTAAAATTCCGCCGAACTGCTGTGTGCAAGCGACGGGGCTGTCGGGGGCGTTATCGTGACTATGGAGTCTTGTCCCTAGTTGAGATAAAACGGGGAATGTTGGGTGTGTCAGAATGTTGTATTTGTCTAGCCTGCAGTGGGGTACTCTATAGCGAGTACAGCCCAATCTAGGGTTTCCTATATGTACTCAACTGCTTGCTAGTGCAATCCTCCTTTCTGCTTCTAAACTTTTCCTCGTATTTGTGATATGGTATCAGAGCGTGTCCTTCCTTGGCCTGTGGGCCCACCAACCTGCTTCCGTTGCTACTTGATCTGTCGCACGCCCCGTGGCGTGCGACCTATGGCGCGCGGCGGTTTACTCTCTGGCGCGCGCCCCGGGGCGCGCGGCCCCTTTCCTTCCTGGCGCGCCGCCCCCGCTGTTTCGTCGCGGCGCCCTAGGGAGCCGCGCGCGCCCCCCGCCCGTCCGTTGCGACGCCCTGGGGTGTCGCGCGCGGCCCCTGCCGTCCTGTCGCGGCGCCCGGGCAAGGCGCGCGCGGCCCCTGCCGTCGCGTCGCGGCGCTCTGGTGTCGCGCGCGGCCCCTGCCGTCCTGTCGCGGAGCCCTGGGAGCCGCGCGCGACCCCCCACTACCTCGTCGCGGCGCCCAAGGGAGCCGCGCGCGGCCCCTCGCTGCCCCGTGGTGGCGCCCTGGGGGCCGCGCGCCGTCCCCCTCGCCGTCCCCCGCGCTCCTACCCGCTGCCACCCGTTTTAGGGTTTGGGGGTGGGGAGTGTGGGGGTGGCGGTTGTGGGGGTGCCGGTTGGTGTCTCTGAAGGAGTCGTCTTCAGTAGCAAAATGCGGTGAGAATCGCCGATGGTGCCTTGCGCTGAGAACCGCAGTACGAAGACCCCGTCGTTGTCAACCGCTTTGCCGATGTAAGTGTTGTTGTAGAAGAGTTCGAAGGTCTTATCTTTGCGATTACTTCGAATGTCGACTCCGCACCGCATGAGCTGCGCCGAGGAAAGCAGGTTGTACCGCAGATCTGGAGCGACGAGCACGTCACCAATGTGGATTGTGAATCTTGTGTCGTCAGCTTCAAGGAAGATCTCACCGATGTCGTATGCTTTGAGTGTGCCGTTGTTTGCTACTGTGATCTCGCAGGGTCGTCTCATGCGTTTGGAGTTGCTGATGAACGTTGGCGATCCCATCATGTGCTGTCCGCAGCAACTATCCAGGTACCAGGTGTTAATGTGCTCGCAGCTCTGTCGCGCGATGTTGGCGATTTTCGGCGTAACCACGCGATCCCTTTCGCCGGTGTATGGCGAGAGGGCGAAGTACCGGTTCGCCGAGATGCTGGGAGGTGATTCCGGTGTCGGTGGTGGAAGCTCGAAGTCAGGAGGGTACCTTTGTGTTTCGTCGATCCACGTTTGAACAGTGGGATCATTGTCTTGTCTGGGTGCAACAGGGTCAATGGGATCGTCAGACGCGAATGTTAACCGATCGTAGTATCGAAATCCTCTGTTGCGGCAAGCCATGCAACTCATGATTGTCCCTTTGCCTTTGTCCTTGGTCGTAATGCGTGCAGGTGTCTGCGAGGTGCTTGCGACGGAGGGAGTCGAGACGGTGGTTGTTGCGGCGGAAGAGGTTGAAGCCGGTGAGGATTGAAGGCTCGAAGGGTTATTGCGTCTTTCGTCGGCAGCCTTTCGCTTGTAGCACCGATCGATAGTGTGCCCAGGCTTCTTGCAATACTTGCAGAAAGTTCTTTTCTTTCCGTGTTGCTCCCCTTCAGTTGTTCCAAGGTAGAAGACTAACTTCTCCCGCTTGGTGTTCTTCTCGTTGTACAGGTCGATCTCCTTTTGCTCAGAGAGGAGTGTGGCGCACAGGGCCGATTCGTAGACAGTTGCTCGAGCGCGGAGCAAGGATTGGCATTGACGCCAGTCGGGTCCGAGGCCGGAAAGGACCATTGGGAAGAACATGTCGTCTGGGACTGATCCGCTGCACTTCTTGATGTGGTCGCGCAGATTGCGGCACCGGTTGATATATGGTCCCGCTTTCTCCCCTTGATGCATTTTGACCGATGTGAGCTGGCTGAGAAGGCGACTCATAGTAACTGGATCTGTTGCCATGTATGAGTTGCGCAGGTGCTCCCAGGAGGCGTACGCGGGCGCCCACTCTGATTTGTAGGAGCGAATGCCGAGCTGTTCGTCGGGGGAGAGATTTTGGAGCAGAGTGGTGTACACGAGAAGAGATTCGTGGTATTATTGGTTCTTCTCTTGGATGGTGCCTTCCGTTGGAAACGGTAAGCTCCCATTGTTGTACATCCAAATTTGCGCAGTTGTCGCGAGGAGTTCAAACTCGAAGCTCCAAGTGTAGAAATCCTTTCCGTCGAAAGGAACTGATGTTTTCAGCTTTGATGTCAGAACGAATTTTGTCTGCATTGTTGCAATCGTGTCTGAGTGTGCGCGTTGTTGACCATCTTGCGCAGGAGCTGAAGCTTGACGGTTGTCAAACGTGAATGATCTCTCGGAGTTGACGTGGCGGTCTTCTCCAGGGAGAGGTAGTCCAGCAACCCCACGTGCATAGCTTGAACCATCAATGCTCATGGCTTGATGGCTCTCAAGAGCATTGATGCGGGCGACCAGCTGTTCAACGAGAGCGGCGCTGACGGAGGTCATCGCATATGGTGCAGTTGGTGTTGTTGGTGGTGGGCCCGGAGAGTCTGCAGTGGCTTTTCCTTCTGGAGCCATAGTGATGTAGAGTCTTTAATGATGTATGAGTAATTTATAAGAAGGATGTTCTATTGAGAACAAGAACTTAACAGGCCTTATAATCCACTCTAGCTCTCATACCATGATGTTATGACTGAAGGATCATAGTGGATAGGATAATGCTTGCCAAGTATGAGAGAGAACTATGAAGTCTCTGTAATGACCTTGTTAATAAATTGAAAGAGAACAAGATGATTATAGGATAGAAGTACAAAGGTATAAATAGCATTCCTAGCTAGTCATGTACTCTGAGGGGTACATTCCCTTATTAACTGAATTGCATTGCTACAGTAACCACGACTATTGCCATTCTAGACAGTTACCATGTTGCACTTCGTAACTGCCTTGTGCGGTTACTGGGCAGTCAAGGGTCACGACCGTTGACTGTCTTCGACTGTTGACCTTCGGGTGACCCTCAACCTTCCGCGTGCTCTATATGAGCTAGTGCGGTACTGGTACAAGCGCCTTCGTTATGAAAAGACGCGACAGTGGAGAGCCTTCGGGAATGCTTATAATAACCTTTCAGTTATTCCAACAGTCCTCATCGACTATCTTAGCAGCATATATTTCCACAACATCAATGGGCTTTCATAAGGCCTTCTTTGGGGGTGGTGGTAGTGTAGGAAACAAAAATTCTTGCTTCGCGTCATCACCTCTACCGCGTACATCATTGTTCTCGCCAGTACAACCAGACCGCGTTTCGTTGCCACCACCTCACAACATTCGCCTCTACTACTGTTTTATCACCACCACCATCACCGTCGCTCCCAAACCATACGGCTCGTCCGGTATCCCAAGTTCCGGCACTGTGCCACGATAACCCGATAACTCCCAACCTCAACGTTAGTCCCTTAGGCCACGAATTTGATTGGTTTTTACCGTTATCATCTTGTGTCGCTAATAAAAAATTCGTGAATACTATAAATTTGCTTCGATAGTGCAATATTTTCCCTATCGTTGACCTCGTAGCACAAAGCAAGATTAGCACCTTACCAAGAGCAGCTTCGTCACACCGCAGAATCCAACAAGGTAAGTCTTTCAAGCGGAGACGCTTCTGACGGGAATAGAAGTGAACAGTGAAAAAGAGTTAGGACCGGGGACCCCACCACTGTACATCCCGTTTTGCACCGAGACCGTGAACCGGCATAACCAAGGCTGGACCGCGCCTGAACATAGAATACCGCATAGAAACGCTGTGCCATCATCTGCATCTTCTGCACCCCACGGTGCTGTACGGAGATTCTCGACAGTTGCTGTCAGTGAGTAGAGGCTAACTACTCACCTAGAAGCTGTACGGACTCTCACGTGTAGTAGTTGCTGTTCCGACCTGTAGGTTCCCAAACTAGGGAGTAATGCATTGACTGGAAACAAGACACTTTTTTGGCAATGCTAGGCGATTTCTGCTGCGGTTGCTGACCAATCGCCGGTGTCGGATCGCATCAGCTGCTGCTTTCGAGTTTTGAGACGCCTCAAAAGTCGCGTAAAAACTCAATTCCTACTCGATTCCTGCTGCTGTGGGTGCTGACCGACCGGTGTCGGATCGCCTCGACTCTTGCTGTCGTGAACTGAGCGGCACGCGTCGAGTTATTGAACGCGGAAGGAAACGTGGTGGGAACATGGCCGAAAGGCGGCGAGCGGGAGGGGTGAGTCATAGCTATTCGAGTCAATATTATTCCTCGATACAAGTCGTAGCTATTCGAGTATTTTCGATAGGATCACTCGCCGATGACGTACCAGTCGAGACTGTTACTTGATGATCGGATGAAAGCAAATTTAGAGCAGCTTGCTTGCTGTTTTGAGACGTCTCAAAACTCAATATTAGAGCAGCTTGCTTGCGATGCGAAGAAGGCCGGCATTACAATGTCGGCATAGACGGAACGCCGTTTGGCGTCAGGTGACGCCGGCAGGCTGGACGTTAACGTTAACGTTTACGTCCATTGGTCAGTTTTCCGTTCATGGCTTCATACTGTCGCACTGTCGTCCCTTCCGCTATTCCCTCCCGCTCCTTCTCCCCATTCCGCCTGGATCCTCCTCTCTTCCCCCACATCTGCTCCCCCGCTCTGCTCCCCACCCCTGTTCCCCCTCCCTGTTTCAACCTCCCAGTGTTTCCCTCCCCATTCTCCTTCCTAGTTCCCCTTCCCAGTTCCCCGCTTATTTCCCTCTCCAGTACCCCCTTCCCGTTCCCTCCTCCTGTTTCGCGTCCCTGTTCTCCGATTCCTCTTCTACTCTCCCTCTTCCCTTCTCCCTCCAACCCCCACCCCCGTCCCCACCCCATGGGGTGCAAGCGCGCAATCCGCCCGCCCCAAAATCCACACTCTGCTTCCCCCATCCCCCCCTCATCCCCCCTTCCCTCGTTCCTTCTTTCCTCTTCTCCCCTCCCTCCACCCTCGATCCCCCACTTCCTGCGCCCCCAGCCACGCCCCCTCACCATGGGGCGCAAGCGCGCAGCCTTTGTCTCACAGTCTTCCCTTATTCCCCCCTTCCCTCTCTCCCACCTCCCTTTTCTCCCTCCCCTTCCCCCATTACCCCTTCCCCCCAGCCCCGTCCCCTGACCATGGGGCGCAAGCGTGCAGCCCTCCCCCGCCTGCTCTCCCCCAGCACTTCCCCCTTGGGCTTTGGGGGCGGAGGGGATGGCTCCAGCGCAACTCTCAAGATAACTCCCGTTGGCCTCATTGTCCCCCTCCCCTTCTTCCTCCCTTTTCCCCCTCCCCTTTTTCCTCCTTGTTCCCCCTCCCCTCCTTGTTCCCCCTCCTCGCTCTCCCTTTCCCCATCCCTCCCCTTGCTCCCCCCCAGCCCCGTCCCCTGACCATGGGCGCAAGCGCGCAGCCCTCCCCCGCCTGCTCTCCCCCAGCGGTTCCCCTTGGGCTTTGGGGGCGGGGTGGATGGCTCCAGCGCAACTCTCAAGATAACCCCCCTTGGCCTCACAGCTCCCCTCCCTCCCCTGCTCCCCCTCCCTGTTCCCCCTCCCTGTTCCCGTCCTCTTTTCCCCTCCTTGATCCGCCTCCCCTCTCCTACTTCCCTCTCCCCCCTCCCCTTTCCCCCCCCCCCCCAGCCCCGTCCCCTGACAATGGGGCGCAAGCGTGCAGCCCTCCCCCGCCTGCTCTCCCCCAGCACCTCCCCCTTGGGCTTTGGTGGGGGAGTGGATGGCTCCAACGCAACTTTCAAGATAGCCCTTCTTGGGCTCGCTGCCTGCCTTTTCTGCCTGCTCATCCTCGTTATAGTCGTCCTCTTTGCCCTGGTAAGTCGTTTCCATTATAAGCACCCTTTCCCATCCCCTGCTCCTTCCCCTGTCCATCATCCCCGTCCTGCCACGTGATAGAAGTGATGTTTTGAGACATCTCAAAACATCCTTCCCGTCCCGCCTCCGTTTTCCTGTTGTGGCTCGTATCAAATCAACTCCCTTCCTCCCCTCCTTTTTATGTGCCTCAAAACTCGTGTTGAGGCGCCTAAAAATTCTGTCCATACTTCCCGTCCCGCCTCCCTTTCCCTCCCTTGGCTCGTACGTATCAAAACAGCTCCCTTCGTCCCCTCCCTCCCTGCCGTGTCCTGCGCTGCTCGTCCTCCCGGACAACAGCTCATCAGCAGGAGGTGGTCGTCTCGTCTGCTGGCAGCTACCTCATCACCTCCCCTGTCCATTCTACCCTCTGCTTACACCCTTCTCTCCCTTCCTCCCCTCCCTCCCTGCGCTGCTCGTCCTCCCGGACAACAGCTCATCAGCAGGAGGTGGTCGTCTCGTCTGCTGGCAGCTACCTCATCACCTCCCCTGTCCCTTCTACCCTCTGCTTACACCCTTCTCTCCCTTCCTCGCCTCCCTCCCTGCGCTGCTCGTCCTCCCGGACAACAGCTCATCAGCAGGAGGTGGTCGTCTCGTCTGCTGGCAGCTACCTCATCACCTCCCCTGTCCATTCTACCCTCTGCTTACACCCTTCTCTCCCTTCCTCCCCTCCCTCCCTGCGCTGCTCGTCCTCCCGGACAACAGCTCATCAGCAGGAGGTGGTCGTCTCGTCTGCTGGCAGCTACCTCATCACCTCCCCTGTCCCTTCTACCCTCTGCTTACACCCTTCTCTCCCTTCCTCGCCTCCCTCCCTGCGCTGCTCGTCCTCCCGGACAACAGCTCATCAGCAGGAGGTGGTCGTCTCGTCTGCTGGCAGCTACCTCATCACCTCCCCTGTCCATTCTACCCTCTGCTTACACCCTTCTCTCCCTTCCTCCCCTCCCTCCCTGCGCTGCTCGTCCTCCCGGACAACAGCTCATCAGCAGGAGGTGGTCGTCTCGTCTGCTGGCAGCTACCTCATCACCTCCCCTGTCCCTTCTACCCTCTGCTTACACCCTTCTCTCCCTTCCTCCCCTCCCTCCCTGCGCTGCTCGTCCTCCCGGACAACAGCTCATCAGCAGGAAGTGGTCGTCTCGTCTGCTGGCAGCTACCTCATCACCTCCCCTGTCCCTTCTACCCTCTGCTTACACCCTTCTCTCCCTTCCTCCCCCCCCTCCCTGCGCTGCTCGTCCTCCCGGACAACAGCTCATCAGCAGGAGGTGGTCGTCTCGTCTGCTGGCAGCTACCTCATCACCTCCCCTGTCCCTTCTACCCTCTGCTTACACCCTTCTCTCCCTTCCTCCCCTCCCTCCCTGCGCTGCTCGTCCTCCCGGACAACAGCTCATCAGCAGGAGGTGGTCGTCTCGTCTGCTGGCAGCTACCTCATCACCTCCCCTGTCCATTCTACCCTCTGCTTACACCCTTCTCTCCCTTCCTCCCCTCCCTCCCTGCGCTGCTCGTCCTCCCGGACAACAGCTCATCGGCAGGAGGTGGTCGTCTCGTCTGCTGTCAGCTTTCTCATCACCTCCCCTATCCCATCTTCCCTCTGCTTACACCCCTGTCTCCCTTCCTCCCCTCCCTCCTTCCCTCCCTTGCGCTCTGCCAGCTCATCAGCATGCGGTGGTCGTCTGCTGACGTGGCTGCCAGCCTGGCAGCGCGAGAGTCTCTCAGTAAGTGATGGACAACCTTTGCGGCCTCTTGTCTGTCGCAGTGCAGGAATGACAGAAGGACAGAGAGTTCAGAGAAAGCTTTTGAGGCGCCTCAAAAGAACCTTTGAGGCCTCTTGTCTGTTGCAATGCAGGGGTGACAGATCAGCAGAGAGTTCAGAGAAAGCTTTTGAGGCGCCTCAAAAGAACCTTTGAGGCCTCTTGTCTGTTGCAATGCAGGGGTGACAGAACAGCAGAGAGTTCAGAGAAAGCTTTTGAGGCGCCTCAAAAGAACCTTTGAGGCCTCTTGTCTGTTGCAATGCAGGGGTGACAGAACAGCAGAGAGTTCAGAGAAAGCTTTTGAGGCGCCTCAAAAGAACCTTTGAGGCCTCTTGTCTGTTGCAATGCAGGGGTGACAGAACAGCAGAGAGTTCAGAGAAAGCTTTTGAGGCGCCTCAAAAGAACCTTTGAGGCCTCTTGTCTGTTGCAATGCAGGGGTGACAGAACAGCAGAGAGTTCAGAGAAAGCTTTTGAGGCGCCTCAAAAGAACCTTTGAGGCCTCTTGTCTGTTGCAATGCAGGGGTGACAGAACAGCAGAGAGTTCAGAGAAAGCTTTTGAGGCGCCTCAAAAGAACCTTTGAGGCCTCTTGTCTGTTGCAATGCAGGGGTGACAGAACAGCAGAGAGTTCAGAGAAAGCTTTTGAGGCGCCTCAAAAGAACCTTTGAGGCCTCTTGTCTGTTGCAATGCAGGGGTGACAGAACAGCAGAGAGTTCAGAGAAAGCTTTTGAGGCGCCTCAAAAGAACCTTTGAGGCCTCTTGTCTGTTGCAATGCAGGGGTGACAGAACAGCAGAGAGTTCAGAGAAAGCTTTTGAGGCGCCTCAAAAGAACCTTTGAGGCCTCTTGTCTGTTGCAATGCAGGGGTGACAGAACAGCAGAGAGTTCAGAGAAAGCTTTTGAGGCGCCTCAAAAGAACCTTTGAGGCCTCTTGTCTGTTGCAATGCAGGGGTGACAGAACAGCAGAGAGTTCAGAGAAAGCTTTTGAGGCGCCTCAAAAGAACCTTTGAGGCCTCTTGTCTGTTGCAATGCAGGGGTGACAGAACAGCAGAGAGTTCAGAGAAAGCTTTTGAGGCGCCTCAAAAGAACCTTTGAGGCCTCTTGTCTGTTGCAATGCAGGGGTGACAGAACAGCAGAGAGTTCAGAGAAAGCTTTTGAGGCGCCTCAAAAGAACCTTTGAGGCCTCTTGTCTGTTGCAATGCAGGGGTGACAGATCAGCAGAGACTTCAGAGAAAGCTTTTGAGGCGCCTCAAAAGAACCTTTGAGGCCTCTTGTCTGTTGCAATGCAGGGGTGACAGAACAGCAGAGAGTTCAGAGAAAGCTTTTGAGGCGCCTCAAAAGAACCTTTGAGGCCTCTTGTCTGTTGCAATGCAGGGGTGACAGAACAGCAGAGAGTTCAGAGAAAGCTTTTGAGGCGCCTCAAAAGAACCTTTGAGGCCTCTTGTCTGTTGCAATGCAGGGGTGACAGAACAGCAGAGAGTTCAGAGAAAGTGCCTGAACAGTAGAGCCTTCCGAGAACATTCCAATTCTAAGTAGTCACGAATAAGAGGCAGAGAATCAATGGGTGAGTGAGCGAGTGCGTGAGTGAGTGAGCATTTGAGCAATTTCCAATTCAATTCGTGGCTGAATGGAAGCGAGTGAGTGGGTGAGTAAGTGGTTGATGAGAACTTGTCAAATCATCTGCGTGCTCACTCGCTCTTGTCTGATTTGTCACTCATGACGGCTGAATGCCTGCATTTGCATGGCCTCTGTATCCTAAACCCGAAACCCTAACTCCTAAACCGGAAGCTCTCAACGTTTTCTCCTAAACCCGAAGCCCTAAACCCCCTGACCCTAAAGCCGAAATTTGAAACCCTACCTTGCTCGCCACATGCCTCTCTCTGCATCCTCCTGTCACTCCCGTACACTTTTCTGGGTGAACCCTGGTTGGACCCCCACCCTTGGTCCACCCATCCAGCCCTCCCTTCCAAGGCTTCCTCCCCTCTCTTTCCATTGCAGCTGCTGCACTGCTGGGATGGTGGAAGGCTCATACAGAGCCATGGTCCGTGCTTCATTTCTGTGAGTCCGTTTCCCCCCTCCTCACTCCCCCTCATTCCCCTCGTCCCTCCACCCTCCTATTTTCACCCCTCCTTGCAGCTGCTGAGTCGCTGAGAGGGAGGAAGGCGCATCCTGGCATGGTGGTAAATCAACAAGGCATGATGGTAAGTGCTCTCTTCATATCGTCTTCCTTTCCTCCCTTCCCTCCGCCCACCCCCACTCTCGGCCCTCTCCACCCCTCCGTGCAGCTGCTGAGTCGCTGAGAGGGAGGAAGGCGCATCCTGGCATGGTGATGAATCAGCAAGGCATGGTGGTATGTGCACCATCCATGTCTCTCTGTCGCTGGTAGAGTGACATTCAATTCGATACTCCCTCCCTTCCCTACTCCGGTCCACTTTTGAGATGACTTCTGAGACATCTCAGGAATCAGCAAGGCATGATGGTAAGTGCACAATCCGTCTCTCTCCGTCGCTGGTAGAGTGACATTCGTGGTGACTTTTGAGTCGACCCAATAGCCATGGTGGTAAGAGCTCCATCCATCCCTCTGTTGGTAATGGAGTGGAGTAGATTGACATTCGAGGTGACTTTTGAGTCGACCCAAAAGCCATCAACAAGGCAGGCATGGTGGTAAGTGCACCATCCGTCTCTCTGTCGGTGGTGGAGTGGAGTAGAGAGACATTCAATTCTCCCTCCCTACTCCGTTCAACTTTTGAGACGACTTTTGAGACGTCTAAAAAATCAGCCAGGCGTGGTAATAAGCGCACCATCCATCTCTCTGTCGGTGGTAGAGTGGAGGGACATTTGATTTGATACTCCCTCCCTTCCCTACTCCGGTCTACCGGGCCAGGTGTATATCGAATCGCTGAGAGGGAGGAAGGCGCATCTTGGCATGGTGGTGAGTGCACCATCCGTCTCTCTGTCGGTGGTAGAGTAGAGGGACATGCGATTCGATACTCCCTCCCTTCCCTACTCCGGTCTACCGGGCCAGGTGTATATCGAATCGACAGAATTGTGCATTTTGGCACAAATCTGCTAGAAAGTCCTCAACATTTGAGTCGACTCAAAAGCATTGTGCATTTTGGCACAAATCTGCTAGAAAGTCCTCAACATTCGCCACTGCCGCTGCTGGAAAGTGACAGTCTATACTCCCTCCCCCTGCTACTCTGTCCGCCCAGCCCAATTCCTCCGCTGCTGCAACTGTCGCCACCACTGCTGCCAACGCCACACCACACCACTGGCGCTGCTGCCAAATGACACTCTTTACTCCCTCCCCCCCCCGACTCTCTCTGCCTGCATTGAGGTCGTTTTTGAGGCGCCTCAAAAACCACACCACTGCCGCTGCTGCCAAATGACACTCTTTACTCCCTCCCCCCCCCAACTCTCTCCGCCCAGCCCAATACCACTGCTGCTGCAGGCAGTAGCAGCTCCCAAAATCCAAGCAAAAAGGCTAATAACGAGGACGGTGCAGCTAATGACGAGGATAGAGATCCAGCCGGCGGTGCTGACGACGACGACGAGGATGATGATGAGGCGGGCGGCGGGGGGCTGTCCAGCCGGCGGAAGGAAGGTGCGCGGAAGCTTCAGCAGTGGAGGGAGTTTTTCAGAGGGGTGGTGCTCGTGCTGCATTTTTCCAGGTGAGTTGGAGGCGTGGAGATGAGTGCTGGTGAGAATGGGTGAGTTGGAGGCGTGGAGATGAGTGCTGGTGAGAATGGGTGAGTTGGAGGCGTGGAGATGAGTGCTGGTGAGAATGGGTGAGTTGGAGGCGTGGAGATGAGTGCTGGTGAGAATGGGTGAGTTGGAGGCGTGGAGATGAGTGCTGGTGAGAATGGGTGAGTTGGAGGCGTGGAGATGAGTGCTGGTGAGAATGGGTGAGTTGGAGGCGTGGAGATGAGTGCTGGTGAGAATGGGTGAGTTGGAGGCGTGGAGATGAGTGCTGGTGAGAATGGGTGAGTTGGAGGCGTGGAGATGAGTGCTGGTGAGAATGGGTGAGTTGGAGGCGTGGAGATGAGTGCTGGTGAGAATGGGTGAGTTGGAGGCGTGGAGATGAGTGCTGGTGAGAATGGGTGAGTTGGAGGCGTGGAGATGAGTGCTGGTGAGAATGGGTGAGTTGGAGGCGTGGAGATGAGTGCTGGTGAGAATGGGTGAGTTGGAGGCGTGGAGATGAGTGCTGGTGAGAATGGGTGAGTTGGAGGCGTGGAGATGAGTGCTGGTGAGAATGGGTGAGTTGGAGGCGTGGAGATGAGTGCTGGTGAGAATGGGTGAGTTGGAGGCGTGGAGATGAGTGCTGGTGAGAATGGGTGAGTTGGAGGCGTGGAGATGAGTGCTGGTGAGAATGGGTGAGTTGGAGGCGTGGAGATGAGTGCTGGTGAGAATGGGTGAGTTGGAGGCGTGGAGATGAGTGCTGGTGAGAATGGGTGAGTTGGAGGCGTGGAGATGAGTGCTGGTGAGAATGGGTGAGTTGGAGGCGTGGAGATGAGTGCTGGTGAGAATGGGTGAGTTGGAGGCGTGGAGATGAGTGCTGGTGAGAATGGGTGAGTTGGAGGCGTGGAGATGAGTGCTGGTGAGAATGGGTGAGTTGGAGGCGTGGAGATGAGTGCTGGTGAGAATGGGTGAGTTGGAGGCGTGGAGATGAGTGCTGGTGAGAATGGGTGAGTTGGGTTGGGAATGTGCGACGGTGAGACTGGGTCAGCTGGGTTGGGTTGGGGGGATGGGGAAATGAGTGTTGGGGTTGGGAGTTGAGTTCTGTAAGCGCCTCTAGAGGGGTGGTTCTGGTGCTGCGCATTTGGGATGCGGACGGGGAAAGAAGTATTGGGGGTTGGGAGATGAGTTTTGAGGCGCCTCTAGAGGTGCGGTTCTGGTGCTGCGCATTTCCAGGTTGGTTGGGCTGGGGATGGGGAGAGCAGTGGGAATGGGTCAGTAGGGATGGGTATGGGCGATGGTGAGAATGGGTGACAGTTGGGCAGGGGATGGGGAAATGAGTGCTGGGGTTTGGTAGATGAGTTTTGAGGCGCCTCTGTAGGGATGGTTCTGGTGGTTCACTTTTCCTGGTCAGATGGGATGGGGAGATGAGTGTTGGGGGCGAGGAGATGTATGTGTGTGTAATGCCAGTGACTGCGGGCCAGTGAGTGCATGGTATGGCTTGATTTCTGCCGCAATGTGTACGGCCACGTACGTATTCAGCACTGCATGCCTGTTCCCTGCTGCCTGCTTCCCTGCCTCACTTGCTCTCATCCTCACCGCTACTAATTGCAGGCCAGTGCGGGCATGGCAGGCGCTGGCTTTTTGGCGCCACGTGTAGTTTTGAGTCGACTCAAAATTTGGCGCCACGTGTAGTTTTGAGTCGACTCAAAATTTGGCGCCACGTGTAGTTTTGAGTCGACTCAAAGTTTGGCGCCACGTGTAGTTTTGAGTCGACTCAAAATTTGGCGCCACGTGTAGTTTTGAGTCGACTCAAAATTTGGCGCCACGTGTAGTTTTGAGTCGACTCAAAATTTGGCGCCACGTGTAGTTTTGAGTCGACTCAAAATTTGGCGCCACGTGTAGTTTTGAGTCGACTCAAAGTTTGGCGCCACGTGTACGGCACATATTCCACGATCTGCGCTTTCTTGTGCTGCCCATTCCCTCCCTTACCCCGTTCTTCTCCTCCCCTCTCCCCGCTCCTACAGGCCAGTGCGGGCATGGCAGACGCTGGAGTTCTGGCGCCACGTGTACGGCCGCGTCTTTGACAATATGGTGACAGTGTCAACTGAAGCCATCCCCGAGCTGGGGGTTATTGCGGTATGCTCCCACCCAACCCAACCCAACCTCCCTTCCCGGCCCCAACCCTCGCCGCCCCCCTCCCCTTCCCCACCCCTTCCCATCCCCCCACCCGTCCCTCTCCCCCCTCCCCTCCCCTCCCCTCCCCTCCCCTCCCCTCCCCTCCCCTCCCCTCCCCTCCCCTCCCCTCCCCTCCCCTCCCCTCCCTCCCCTCCCCTCCCCTCCCCTCCCCTCCCCTCCCCTCCCCTCCCCTCCCCTCCCCTCCCCTCCCCTCCCCGTCCCTCCTCTCCCCTTCCTTCCAGCTCCTCAGTCTCCCCCTTTTTCCAGTAACGTTCTGTTCCTCTGCCCACTTCCACCCACTTCCACCCACTTCCACCCACTTCCACCCACTTCCACCCACTGGTTATGGAGCAACACGCCTCAGCCTCTCACTGCCTTGCGCTTTCCTGTGGGTTGTGGCAATGCGCCTATCCCACTCCCTACCTCACTCCCCAACCCACTCCCCAACCCAATCCCCACCCCACTCCCCGCCCCACTCCCCGCCCCACTCCCCGCCCCACTCCCCGCCCCACTCCCCGCCCCACTCCCCGCCCCACTCCCCGCCCCACTCCCCGCCCCACTCCCCGCCCCAATCCCCACCCCACTCCCCGCCCCACTCCCCGCCCCACTCCCCGCCCCACTCCCCGCCCCACTCCCCGCCCCACTCCCCACACTCCGGGCCCGACAACCTTTCCTTCCCCCGGCTCTCTCGTACACCGCTCTCCCCACCATCATGGAGCAACACGCCTCAGCCACCCACTGCCTCGGGCTTCCTCTGTCTGTTCTCTCTTGTGGCACTGCCCCTTCCCCCAGGCCACACCTCCCCAGCTGCCAACACCGATGCCTCTCTCTCCTACACCGCTCTCCCCACCATCATGCATGCAGCAACACGCCTCAGCCTCAGGCTTCCTCTGGTGTGGTGTGAACGCCTCTTCCCCACTGCCTCTGGCTTCCTCTGTCTGTTCTCTCTCGTGACACTGCCCCTGCGTACCCCAGGCCACACCTGTTGCCAACGCTGACGCCTCTCTCGCCTACACCGGTCTCCCCACCATCATGGAGCAACACGCCTCAGCCTCCCACTCCCCACCCCTCTGCTCGCCCCCCTCCCACTCCCCACCCCTCCCCAGGCCACACCCTCCCCTGCTACCAACACCGATGCCTATATCTCCTACACTGCTCTCCCCACCATCATGCATGCAGCAACACGCCTCAGCCTCACACTGCCTTGCGCCCTCCTCTCTCTTCCCGCCCCTTTTCCTCTTAATGCTCCCCCCAGGCAACACCCTCCCCTGCAACCAACACCGATGCCTCTCTCTCCTACACGGCTCTCCCCACCATCATGGAGCAGCACGCCTCAGCCTCTCACTGCCTTGCGCCCTCCTTCTCTCTCTCTTCCCGCCCCTTTTCCTCTTAATGCTCCTCCCAGGCAACACCCTCCCCTGCAACCAACACCGATGCCTCTCTCTCCTACACGGCTCTCCCCACCATCATGGAGCAGCACGCCTCAGCCTCGGGCTTCCTCTGGCTGGACGACGATGCAGTCTTGAACTACTGGGCCCTGGCTGATGCCCCTCTTGATAAGGTAGGCCCCTCCCCCTCTCCTTCATAATGAGGTACTCCCCACTCCCCTTCTCACCCTCGGGCTTCCTCTGGCTGGACGACGATGCAGTGTTGAACTACTGGACACTGGCCGATGCCCCCCTGGATAAGGTACGCCCCTCCCCTTCATAATGGGGTACTCACCTCATAAGGTACTCCCCTCCCCTTCACCTCACCACCCCCTTCCACCTCGGGCTTCCTCGGGCTTCCTCGGGCTTCCTCGGGCTTCCTCGGGCTTCCTGTGGACGACGATGCAGTTCTCAACTACTGGACGCTGGCTGATGCCTCACTGGATAAGGTACTGTCCTCACTATGCATAATAGCGCACACATCATACTCACCTTGTCTGCTCACCCTCGGGCTTCCTCTGGCTGGGCGACGATGCAGTGTTGAACGACTGGGTTCTGGCTGATGCCCTCCTTGATAAGGTATCCCTTATTCCCTGCTGCCACTCCATTCCACCCCCCTCCACCCCTCTCCACCCCCTTCCACCGCCCTCCACCCCCCTCCAACCACTCCTCACCCCCTGCTTATGCTCTTCATTGTCTCTTTCTCTGATACTACTAACCTACCCTCACATCTCCACCCCTCTCCCCACCCCACTTCATCCCCCCCCCCCACCCCCCTCCACCCCCCTCCACCCCTCTCCACCCACCCACAGAACAAAATCTGGTACCTAAACTCTTCCAACCCAAGCCATCTCCTCACCCTCCCCCTCGACCAGCCGCCCTCCGCACCCATCCGCACCGCACTGGACCCCGCGGATCTCCCCACACACATCTCCACATCGCTCTCGCACCTCTCTGAATCCCTCCAAGCCCAGCTGGACCGCTCTCTTTGGCCGCGCCACCTCTCCTTCCCCCTCGCCGCCTCCGCCTCATCGGCCTTCTTCATCCCACAAAGGCTGGTCGACTCTGCTGCTCTGCACGTCATCCCTGTATTCGCTGCCGAGGCCATACCTGCACAGGTAAGAGTGTGTTCCTTCCCATGGTGTGTGCCTGAGTGTGTGCTTGCGTGTGTGCGTCCTCGGGTGAGAACAGGTCGCCTTCCCCTCGTCGGCCGTCTTAATCCCACAAAGGCTGGTCGACTCTGCTGCTCTGCACGTCATCCCTGCATTCGCTGCCGAGGCAAGGCAGTACCCGCACAGGTATGCGTGTGTGTGTGTGTGCTTGAGCGTGTGGGTCCGTGGGTGGGACTAAACCTGGTCGACTCTGCTGCTCTGCACGTCATTCCTGCATTCGCTGCCGAGGCAAGGCAGTACCCGCACAGGTATGCGTGTGTGTGTGTGTGTGTGCTTGAGCGTGTGGGTCCGTGGGTGGGACTAAACCTGGTCGAATCTGCTGCTCTGCACGTCATTCCTGCATTCGCTGCCGAGGCAAGGCAGTACCCGCACAGGTATGCGTGTGTGTGTGTGTGCTTGAGCGTGTGGGTCCGTGGGTGGGACTAAACCTGGTCGAATCTGCTGCTCTGCACGTCATTCCTGCATTCGCTGCCGAGGCAAGGCAGTACCCGCACAGGTATGCGTGTGTGTGTGTGTGCTTGAGCGTGTGGGTCCGTGGGTGGGACTAAACCTGGTCGACTCTGCTGCTCTGCACGTCATTCCTGCATTCGCTGCCGAGGCAAGGCAGTACCCGCACAGGTATGCGTGTGTGTGTGTGTGTGTGCTTGAGCGTGTGGGTCCGTGGGTGGGACTAAACCTGGTCGAATCTGCTGCTCTGCACGTCATTCCTGCATTCGCTGCCGAGGCAAGGCAGTACCCGCACAGGTATGCGTGTGTGTGTGTGTGCTTGAGCGTGTGGGTCCGTGGGTGGGACTAAACCTGGTCGACTCTGCTGCTCTGCACGTCATTCCTGCATTCGCTGCCGAGGCAAGGCAGTACCCGCACAGGTATGCGTGTGTGTGTGTGTGTGCTTGAGCGTGTGGGTCCGTGGGTGGGACTAAACCTGGTCGAATCTGCTGCTCTGCACGTCATTCCTGCATTCGCTGCCGAGGCAAGGCAGTACCCGCACAGGTATGCGTGTGTGTGTGTGTGTGTGCTTGAGCGTGTGGGTCCGTGGGTGGGACTAAACCTGATCGAATCTGCTGCTCTGCGCGTCATTCCTGCATTCGCTGCCGAGGCAAGGCAGTACCCGCACAGGTATGCGTGTGTGTGTGTGTGCTTGAGCGTGTGGGTCCGTGGGTGGGACTAAACCTGGTCGACTCTGCTGCTCTGCACGTCATTCCTGCATTCGCTGCCGAGGCAAGGCAGTACCCGCACAGGTATGCGTGTGTGTGTGTGTGCTTGAGCGTGTGGGTCCGTGGGTGGGACTAAACCTGGTCGACTCTGCTGCTCTGCACGTCATTCCTGCATTCGCTGCCGAGGCAAGGCAGTACCCGCACAGGTATGCGTGTGTGTGTGTGTGCTTGAGCGTGTGGGTCCGTGGGTGGGACTAAACCTGGTCGACTCTGCTGCTCTGCACGTCATTCCTGCATTCGCTGCCGAGGCAAGGCAGTACCCGCACAGGTATGCGTGTGTGTGTGTGTGCTTGAGCGTGTGGGTCC
This sequence comes from Closterium sp. Naga37s-1, assembly GCA_947471745.1. Classification (NCBI taxonomy): domain Eukaryota; kingdom Viridiplantae; phylum Streptophyta; class Zygnematophyceae; order Desmidiales; family Closteriaceae; genus Closterium; species Closterium sp. Naga37s-1. The sequence goes on along the minus strand of CANJKZ010000795.1, from coordinate 1,033,801 downwards.
GTGGGTGGGACTAAACCTGGTCGACTCTGCTGCTCTGCACGTCATTCCTGCATTCGCTGCCGAGGCAAGGCAGTACCCGCACAGGTATGCGTGTGTGTGTGTGTGCTTGAGCGTGTGGGTCCGTGGGTGGGACTAAACCTGGTCGACTCTGCTGCTCTGCACGTCATTCCTGCATTCGCTGCCGAGGCAAGGCAGTACCCGCACAGGTATGCGTGTGTGTGTGTGTGTGCTTGAGCGTGTGGGTCCGTGGGTGGGACTAAACCTGGTCGAATCTGCTGCTCTGCACGTCATTCCTGCATTCGCTGCCGAGGCAAGGCAGTACCCGCACAGGTATGCGTGTGTGTGTGTGTGTGTGCTTGAGCGTGTGGGTCCGTGGGTGGGACTAAACCTGGTCGACTCTGCTGCTCTGCACGTCATTCCTGCATTCGCTGCCGAGGCAAGGCAGTACCCGCACAGGTATGCGTGTGTGTGTGTGTGTGCTTGAGCGTGTGGGTCCGTGGGTGGGACTAAACCTGGTCGAATCTGCTGCTCTGCACGTCATTCCTGCATTCGCTGCCGAGGCAAGGCAGTACCCGCACAGGTATGCGTGTGTGTGTGTGTGCTTGAGCGTGTGGGTCCGTGGGTGGGACTAAACCTGGTCGAATCTGCTGCTCTGCACGTCATTCCTGCATTCGCTGCCGAGGCAAGGCAGTACCCGCACAGGTATGCGTGTGTGTGTGTGTGCTTGAGCGTGTGGGTCCGTGGGTGGGACTAAACCTGGTCGACTCTGCTGCTCTGCACGTCATTCCTGCATTCGCTGCCGAGGCAAGGCAGTACCCGCACAGGTATGCGTGTGTGTGTGTGTGTGCTTGAGCGTGTGGGTCCGTGGGTGGGACTAAACCTGGTCGAATCTGCTGCTCTGCACGTCATTCCTGCATTCGCTGCCGAGGCAAGGCAGTACCCGCACAGGTATGCGTGTGTGTGTGTGTGCTTGAGCGTGTGGGTCCGTGGGTGGGACTAAACCTGGTCGACTCTGCTGCTCTGCACGTCATTCCTGCATTCGCTGCCGAGGCAAGGCAGTACCCGCACAGGTATGCGTGTGTGTGTGTGTGTGCTTGAGCGTGTGGGTCCGTGGGTGGGACTAAACCTGGTCGAATCTGCTGCTCTGCACGTCATTCCTGCATTCGCTGCCGAGGCAAGGCAGTACCCGCACAGGTATGCGTGTGTGTGTGTGTGTGCTTGAGCGTGTGGGTCCGTGGGTGGGACTAAACCTGATCGAATCTGCTGCTCTGCGCGTCATTCCTGCATTCGCTGCCGAGGCAAGGCAGTACCCGCACAGGTATGCGTGTGTGTGTGTGTGCTTGAGCGTGTGGGTCCGTGGGTGGGACTAAACCTGGTCGACTCTGCTGCTCTGCACGTCATTCCTGCATTCGCTGCCGAGGCAAGGCAGTACCCGCACAGGTATGCGTGTGTGTGTGTGTGCTTGAGCGTGTGGGTCCGTGGGTGGGACTAAACCTGGTCGACTCTGCTGCTCTGCACGTCATTCCTGCATTCGCTGCCGAGGCAAGGCAGTACCCGCACAGGTATGCGTGTGTGTGTGTGTGCTTGAGCGTGTGGGTCCGTGGGTGGGACTAAACCTGGTCGACTCTGCTGCTCTGCACGTCATTCCTGCATTCGCTGCCGAGGCAAGGCAGTACCCGCACAGGTATGCGTGTGTGTGTGTGTGCTTGAGCGTGTGGGTCCGTGGGTGGGACTAAACCTGGTCGACTCTGCTGCTCTGCACGTCATTCCTGCATTCGCTGCCGAGGCAAGGCAGTACCCGCACAGGTATGCGTGTGTGTGTGTGTGCTTGAGCGTGTGGGTCCGTGGGTGGGACTAAACCTGGTCGACTCTGCTGCTCTGCACGTCATTCCTGCATTCGCTGCCGAGGCAAGGCAGTACCCGCACAGGTATGCGTGTGTGTGTGTGTGCTTGAGCGTGTGGGTCCGTGGGTGGGACTAAACCTGGTCGACTCTGCTGCTCTGCACGTCATTCCTGCATTCGCTGCCGAGGCAAGGCAGTACCCGCACAGGTATGCGTGTGTGTGTGTGTGTGCTTGAGCGTGTGGGTCCGTGGGTGGGACTAAACCTGGTCGAATCTGCTGCTCTGCACGTCATTCCTGCATTCGCTGCCGAGGCAAGGCAGTACCCGCACAGGTATGCGTGTGTGTGTGTGTGCTTGAGCGTGTGGGTCCGTGGGTGGGACTAAACCTGGTCGACTCTGCTGCTCTGCACGTCATTCCTGCATTCGCTGCCGAGGCAAGGCAGTACCCGCACAGGTATGCGTGTGTGTGTGTGTGTGCTTGAGCGTGTGGGTCCGTGGGTGGGACTAAACCTGGTCGAATCTGCTGCTCTGCACGTCATTCCTGCATTCGCTGCCGAGGCAAGGCAGTACCCGCACAGGTATGCGTGTGTGTGTGTGTGTGTGCTTGAGCGTGTGGGTCCGTGGGTGGGACTAAACCTGGTCGACTCTGCTGCTCTGCACGTCATTCCTGCATTCGCTGCCGAGGCAAGGCAGTACCCGCACAGGTATGCGTGTGTGTGTGTGTGTGCTTGAGCGTGTGGGTCCGTGGGTGGGACTAAACCTGGTCGAATCTGCTGCTCTGCACGTCATTCCTGCATTCGCTGCCGAGGCAAGGCAGTACCCGCACAGGTATGCGTGTGTGTGTGTGTGTGCTTGAGCGTGTGGGTCCGTGGGTGGGACTAAACCTGATCGAATCTGCTGCTCTGCGCGTCATTCCTGCATTCGCTGCCGAGGCAAGGCAGTACCCGCACAGGTATGCGTGTGTGTGTGTGTGCTTGAGCGTGTGGGTCCGTGGGTGGGACTAAACCTGGTCGACTCTGCTGCTCTGCACGTCATTCCTGCATTCGCTGCCGAGGCAAGGCAGTACCCGCACAGGTATGCGTGTGTGTGTGTGTGCTTGAGCGTGTGGGTCCGTGGGTGGGACTAAACCTGGTCGACTCTGCTGCTCTGCACGTCATTCCTGCATTCGCTGCCGAGGCAAGGCAGTACCCGCACAGGTATGCGTGTGTGTGTGTGTGCTTGAGCGTGTGGGTCCGTGGGTGGGACTAAACCTGGTCGACTCTGCTGCTCTGCACGTCATTCCTGCATTCGCTGCCGAGGCAAGGCAGTACCCGCACAGGTATGCGTGTGTGTGTGTGTGTGCTTGAGCGTGTGGGTCCGTGGGTGGGACTAAACCTGGTCGAATCTGCTGCTCTGCACGTCATTCCTGCATTCGCTGCCGAGGCAAGGCAGTACCCGCACAGGTATGCGTGTGTGTGTGTGTGTGCTTGAGCGTGTGGGTCCGTGGGTGGGACTAAACCTGATCGAATCTGCTGCTCTGCGCGTCATTCCTGCATTCGCTGCCGAGGCAAGGCAGTACCCGCACAGGTATGCGTGTGTGTGTGTGTGCTTGAGCGTGTGGGTCCGTGGGTGGGACTAAACCTGGTCGACTCTGCTGCTCTGCACGTCATTCCTGCATTCGCTGCCGAGGCAAGGCAGTACCCGCACAGGTATGCGTGTGTGTGTGTGTGCTTGAGCGTGTGGGTCCGTGGGTGGGACTAAACCTGGTCGACTCTGCTGCTCTGCACGTCATTCCTGCATTCGCTGCCGAGGCAAGGCAGTACCCGCACAGGTATGCGTGTGTGTGTGTGTGCTTGAGCGTGTGGGTCCGTGGGTGGGACTAAACCTGGTCGACTCTGCTGCTCTGCACGTCATTCCTGCATTCGCTGCCGAGGCAAGGCAGTACCCGCACAGGTATGCGTGTGTGTGTGTGTGCTTGAGCGTGTGGGTCCGTGGGTGGGACTAAACCTGGTCGACTCTGCTGCTCTGCACGTCATTCCTGCATTCGCTGCCGAGGCAAGGCAGTACCCGCACAGGTATGCGTGTGTGTGTGTGTGCTTGAGCGTGTGGGTCCGTGGGTGGGACTAAACCTGGTCGACTCTGCTGCTCTGCACGTCATTCCTGCATTCGCTGCCGAGGCAAGGCAGTACCCGCACAGGTATGCGTGTGTGTGTGTGTGTGCTTGAGCGTGTGGGTCCGTGGGTGGGACTAAACCTGGTCGACTCTGCTGCTCTGCACGTCATTCCTGCATTCGCTGCCGAGGCAAGGCAGTACCCGCACAGGTATGCGTGTGTGTGTGTGTGCTTGAGCGTGTGGGTCCGTGGGTGGGACTAAACCTGGTCGACTCTGCTGCTCTGCACGTCATTCCTGCATTCGCTGCCGAGGCAAGGCAGTACCCGCACAGGTATGCGTGTGTGTGTGTGTGCTTGAGCGTGTGGGTCCGTGGGTGGGACTAAACCTGGTCGAATCTGCTGCTCTGCACGTCATTCCTGCATTCGCTGCCGAGGCAAGGCAGTACCCGCACAGGTATGCGTGTGTGTGTGTGTGCTTGAGCGTGTGGGTCCGTGGGTGGGACTAAACCTGGTCGACTCTGCTGCTCTGCACGTCATTCCTGCATTCGCTGCCGAGGCAAGGCAGTACCCGCACAGGTATGCGTGTGTGTGTGTGTGCTTGAGCGTGTGGGTCCGTGGGTGGGACTAAACCTGGTCGACTCTGCTGCTCTGCACGTCATTCCTGCATTCGCTGCCGAGGCAAGGCAGTACCCGCACAGGTATGCGTGTGTGTGTGTGTGCTTGAGCGTGTGGGTCCGTGGGTGGGACTAAACCTGGTCGAATCTGCTGCTCTGCACGTCATTCCTGCATTCGCTGCCGAGGCAAGGCAGTACCCGCACAGGTATGCGTGTGTGTGTGTGTGCTTGAGCGTGTGGGTCCGTGGGTGGGACTAAACCTGGTCGACTCTGCTGCTCTGCACGTCATTCCTGCATTCGCTGCCGAGGCAAGGCAGTACCCGCACAGGTATGCGTGTGTGTGTGTGTGCTTGAGCGTGTGGGTCCGTGGGTGGGACTAAACCTGGTCGACTCTGCTGCTCTGCACGTCATTCCTGCATTCGCTGCCGAGGCAAGGCAGTACCCGCACAGGTATGCGTGTGTGTGTGTGTGCTTGAGCGTGTGGGTCCGTGGGTGGGACTAAACCTGGTCGAATCTGCTGCTCTGCACGTCATTCCTGCATTCGCTGCCGAGGCAAGGCAGTACCCGCACAGGTATGCGTGTGTGTGTGTGTGCTTGAGCGTGTGGGTCCGTGGGTGGGACTAAACCTGGTCGACTCTGCTGCTCTGCACGTCATTCCTGCATTCGCTGCCGAGGCAAGGCAGTACCCGCACAGGTATGCGTGTGTGTGTGTGTGCTTGAGCGTGTGGGTCCGTGGGTGGGACTAAACCTGGTCGACTCTGCTGCTCTGCACGTCATTCCTGCATTCGCTGCCGAGGCAAGGCAGTACCCGCACAGGTATGCGTGTGTGTGTGTGTGCTTGAGCGTGTGGGTCCGTGGGTGGGACTAAACCTGGTCGAATCTGCTGCTCTGCACGTCATTCCTGCATTCGCTGCCGAGGCAAGGCAGTACCCGCACAGGTATGCGTGTGTGTGTGTGTGCTTGAGCGTGTGGGTCCGTGGGTGGGACTAAACCTGGTCGACTCTGCTGCTCTGCACGTCATTCCTGCATTCGCTGCCGAGGCAAGGCAGTACCCGCACAGGTATGCGTGTGTGTGTGTGTGCTTGAGCGTGTGGGTCCGTGGGTGGGACTAAACCTGGTCGACTCTGCTGCTCTGCACGTCATTCCTGCATTCGCTGCCGAGGCAAGGCAGTACCCGCACAGGTATGCGTGTGTGTGTGTGTGCTTGAGCGTGTGGGTCCGTGGGTGGGACTAAACCTGGTCGACTCTGCTGCTCTGCACGTCATTCCTGCATTCGCTGCCGAGGCAAGGCAGTACCCGCACAGGTATGCGTGTGTGTGTGTGTGCTTGAGCGTGTGGGTCCGTGGGTGGGACTAAACCTGGTCGACTCTGCTGCTCTGCACGTCATTCCTGCATTCGCTGCCGAGGCAAGGCAGTACCCGCACAGGTATGCGTGTGTGTGTGTGTGTGCTTGAGCGTGTGGGTCCGTGGGTGGGACTAAACCTGGTCGACTCTGCTGCTCTGCACGTCATTCCTGCATTCGCTGCCGAGGCAAGGCAGTACCCGCACAGGTATGCGTGTGTGTGTGTGTGCTTGAGCGTGTGGGTCCGTGGGTGGGACTAAACCTGGTCGACTCTGCTGCTCTGCACGTCATTCCTGCATTCGCTGCCGAGGCAAGGCAGTACCCGCACAGGTATGCGTGTGTGTGTGTGTGCTTGAGCGTGTGGGTCCGTGGGTGGGACTAAACCTGGTCGACTCTGCTGCTCTGCACGTCATTCCTGCATTCGCTGCCGAGGCAAGGCAGTACCCGCACAGGTATGCGTGTGTGTGTGTGTGCTTGAGCGTGTGGGTCCGTGGGTGGGACTAAACCTGGTCGACTCTGCTGCTCTGCACGTCATTCCTGCATTCGCTGCCGAGGCAAGGCAGTACCCGCACAGGTATGCGTGTGTGTGTGTGTGCTTGAGCGTGTGGGTCCGTGGGTGGGACTAAACCTGGTCGACTCTGCTGCTCTGCACGTCATTCCTGCATTCGCTGCCGAGGCAAGGCAGTACCCGCACAGGTATGCGTGTGTGTGTGTGTGCTTGAGCGTGTGGGTCCGTGGGTGGGACTAAACCTGGTCGACTCTGCTGCTCTGCACGTCATTCCTGCATTCGCTGCCGAGGCAAGGCAGTACCCGCACAGGTATGCGTGTGTGTGTGTGTGCTTGAGCGTGTGGGTCCGTGGGTGGGACTAAACCTGGTCGACTCTGCTGCTCTGCACGTCATTCCTGCATTCGCTGCCGAGGCAAGGCAGTACCCGCACAGGTATGCGTGTGTGTGTGTGTGCTTGAGCGTGTGGGTCCGTGGGTGGGACTAAACCTGGTCGACTCTGCTGCTCTGCACGTCATTCCTGCATTCGCTGCCGAGGCAAGGCAGTACCCGCACAGGTATGCGTGTGTGTGTGTGTGCTTGAGCGTGTGGGTCCGTGGGTGGGACTAAACCTGGTCGACTCTGCTGCTCTGCACGTCATTCCTGCATTCGCTGCCGAGGCAAGGCAGTACCCGCACAGGTATGCGTGTGTGTGTGTGTGCTTGAGCGTGTGGGTCCGTGGGTGGGACTAAACCTGGTCGACTCTGCTGCTCTGCACGTCATTCCTGCATTCGCTGCCGAGGCAAGGCAGTACCCGCACAGGTATGCGTGTGTGTGTGTGTGCTTGAGCGTGTGGGTCCGTGGGTGGGACTAAACCTGGTCGACTCTGCTGCTCTGCACGTCATTCCTGCATTCGCTGCCGAGGCAAGGCAGTACCCGCACAGGTATGCGTGTGTGTGTGTGTGCTTGAGCGTGTGGGTCCGTGGGTGGGACTAAACCTGGTCGACTCTGCTGCTCTGCACGTCATTCCTGCATTCGCTGCCGAGGCAAGGCAGTACCCGCACAGGTATGCGTGTGTGTGTGTGTGCTTGAGCGTGTGGGTCCGTGGGTGGGACTAAACCTGGTCGACTCTGCTGCTCTGCACGTCATTCCTGCATTCGCTGCCGAGGCAAGGCAGTACCCGCACAGGTATGCGTGTGTGTGTGTGTGCTTGAGCGTGTGGGTCCGTGGGTGGGACTAAACCTGGTCGACTCTGCTGCTCTGCACGTCATTCCTGCATTCGCTGCCGAGGCAAGGCAGTACCCGCACAGGTATGCGTGTGTGTGTGTGTGCTTGAGCGTGTGGGTCCGTGGGTGGGACTAAACCTGGTCGACTCTGCTGCTCTGCACGTCATTCCTGCATTCGCTGCCGAGGCAAGGCAGTACCCGCACAGGTATGCGTGTGTGTGTGTGTGCTTGAGCGTGTGGGTCCGTGGGTGGGACTAAACCTGGTCGACTCTGCTGCTCTGCACGTCATTCCTGCATTCGCTGCCGAGGCAAGGCAGTACCCGCACAGGTATGCGTGTGTGTGTGTGTGCTTGAGCGTGTGGGTCCGTGGGTGGGACTAAACCTGGTCGACTCTGCTGCTCTGCACGTCATTCCTGCATTCGCTGCCGAGGCAAGGCAGTACCCGCACAGGTATGCGTGTGTGTGTGTGTGCTTGAGCGTGTGGGTCCGTGGGTGGGACTAAACCTGGTCGACTCTGCTGCTCTGCACGTCATTCCTGCATTCGCTGCCGAGGCAAGGCAGTACCCGCACAGGTATGCGTGTGTGTGTGTGTGCTTGAGCGTGTGGGTCCGTGGGTGGGACTAAACCTGGTCGACTCTGCTGCTCTGCACGTCATTCCTGCATTCGCTGCCGAGGCAAGGCAGTACCCGCACAGGTATGCGTGTGTGTGTGTGTGCTTGAGCGTGTGGGTCCGTGGGTGGGACTAAACCTGGTCGACTCTGCTGCTCTGCACGTCATTCCTGCATTCGCTGCCGAGGCAAGGCAGTACCCGCACAGGTATGCGTGTGTGTGTGTGTGCTTGAGCGTGTGGGTCCGTGGGTGGGACTAAACCTGGTCGACTCTGCTGCTCTGCACGTCATTCCTGCATTCGCTGCCGAGGCAAGGCAGTACCCGCACAGGTATGCGTGTGTGTGTGTGTGCTTGAGCGTGTGGGTCCGTGGGTGGGACTAAACCTGGTCGACTCTGCTGCTCTGCACGTCATTCCTGCATTCGCTGCCGAGGCAAGGCAGTACCCGCACAGGTATGCGTGTGTGTGTGTGTGCTTGAGCGTGTGGGTCCGTGGGTGGGACTAAACCTGGTCGACTCTGCTGCTCTGCACGTCATTCCTGCATTCGCTGCCGAGGCAAGGCAGTACCCGCACAGGTATGCGTGTGTGTGTGTGTGCTTGAGCGTGTGGGTCCGTGGGTGGGACTAAACCTGGTCGACTCTGCTGCTCTGCACGTCATTCCTGCATTCGCTGCCGAGGCAAGGCAGTACCCGCACAGGTATGCGTGTGTGTGTGTGTGCTTGAGCGTGTGGGTCCGTGGGTGGGACTAAACCTGGTCGACTCTGCTGCTCTGCACGTCATTCCTGCATTCGCTGCCGAGGCAAGGCAGTACCCGCACAGGTATGCGTGTGTGTGTGTGTGCTTGAGCGTGTGGGTCCGTGGGTGGGACTAAACCTGGTCGACTCTGCTGCTCTGCACGTCATTCCTGCATTCGCTGCCGAGGCAAGGCAGTACCCGCACAGGTATGCGTGTGTGTGTGTGTGCTTGAGCGTGTGGGTCCGTGGGTGGGACTAAACCTGGTCGACTCTGCTGCTCTGCACGTCATTCCTGCATTCGCTGCCGAGGCAAGGCAGTACCCGCACAGGTATGCGTGTGTGTGTGTGTGCTTGAGCGTGTGGGTCCGTGGGTGGGACTAAACCTGGTCGACTCTGCTGCTCTGCACGTCATTCCTGCATTCGCTGCCGAGGCAAGGCAGTACCCGCACAGGTATGCGTGTGTGTGTGTGTGCTTGAGCGTGTGGGTCCGTGGGTGGGACTAAACCTGGTCGACTCTGCTGCTCTGCACGTCATTCCTGCATTCGCTGCCGAGGCAAGGCAGTACCCGCACAGGTATGCGTGTGTGTGTGTGTGCTTGAGCGTGTGGGTCCGTGGGTGGGACTAAACCTGGTCGACTCTGCTGCTCTGCACGTCATTCCTGCATTCGCTGCCGAGGCAAGGCAGTACCCGCACAGGTATGCGTGTGTGTGTGTGTGCTTGAGCGTGTGGGTCCGTGGGTGGGACTAAACCTGGTCGACTCTGCTGCTCTGCACGTCATTCCTGCATTCGCTGCCGAGGCAAGGCAGTACCCGCACAGGTATGCGTGTGTGTGTGTGTGCTTGAGCGTGTGGGTCCGTGGGTGGGACTAAACCTGGTCGACTCTGCTGCTCTGCACGTCATTCCTGCATTCGCTGCCGAGGCAAGGCAGTACCCGCACAGGTATGCGTGTGTGTGTGTGTGCTTGAGCGTGTGGGTCCGTGGGTGGGACTAAACCTGGTCGACTCTGCTGCTCTGCACGTCATTCCTGCATTCGCTGCCGAGGCAAGGCAGTACCCGCACAGGTATGCGTGTGTGTGTGTGTGCTTGAGCGTGTGGGTCCGTGGGTGGGACTAAACCTGGTCGACTCTGCTGCTCTGCACGTCATTCCTGCATTCGCTGCCGAGGCAAGGCAGTACCCGCACAGGTATGCGTGTGTGTGTGTGTGCTTGAGCGTGTGGGTCCGTGGGTGGGACTAAACCTGGTCGACTCTGCTGCTCTGCACGTCATTCCTGCATTCGCTGCCGAGGCAAGGCAGTACCCGCACAGGTATGCGTGTGTGTGTGTGTGCTTGAGCGTGTGGGTCCGTGGGTGGGACTAAACCTGGTCGACTCTGCTGCTCTGCACGTCATTCCTGCATTCGCTGCCGAGGCAAGGCAGTACCCGCACAGGTATGCGTGTGTGTGTGTGTGCTTGAGCGTGTGGGTCCGTGGGTGGGACTAAACCTGGTCGACTCTGCTGCTCTGCACGTCATTCCTGCATTCGCTGCCGAGGCAAGGCAGTACCCGCACAGGTATGCGTGTGTGTGTGTGTGTGCTTGAGCGTGTGGGTCCGTGGGTGGGACTAAACCTGGTCGAATCTGCTGCTCTGCACGTCATTCCTGCATTCGCTGCCGAGGCAAGGCAGTACCCGCACAGGTATGCGTGTGTGTGTGTGTGCTTGAGCGTGTGGGTCCGTGGGTGGGACTAAACCTGGTCGACTCTGCTGCTCTGCACGTCATTCCTGCATTCGCTGCCGAGGCAAGGCAGTACCCGCACAGGTATGCGTGTGTGTGTGTGTGTGCTTGAGCGTGTGGGTCCGTGGGTGGGACTAAACCTGGTCGAATCTGCTGCTCTGCACGTCATTCCTGCATTCGCTGCCGAGGCAAGGCAGTACCCGCACAGGTATGCGTGTGTGTGTGTGTGTGTGCTTGAGCGTGTGGGTCCGTGGGTGGGACTAAACCTGGTCGACTCTGCTGCTCTGCACGTCATTCCTGCATTCGCTGCCGAGGCAAGGCAGTACCCGCACAGGTATGCGTGTGTGTGTGTGTGTGCTTGAGCGTGTGGGTCCGTGGGTGGGACTAAACCTGGTCGAATCTGCTGCTCTGCACGTCATTCCTGCATTCGCTGCCGAGGCAAGGCAGTACCCGCACAGGTATGCGTGTGTGTGTGTGTGTGCTTGAGCGTGTGGGTCCGTGGGTGGGACTAAACCTGATCGAATCTGCTGCTCTGCGCGTCATTCCTGCATTCGCTGCCGAGGCAAGGCAGTACCCGCACAGGTATGCGTGTGTGTGTGTGTGCTTGAGCGTGTGGGTCCGTGGGTGGGACTAAACCTGGTCGAATCTGCTGCTCTGCACGTCATTCCTGCATTCGCTGCCGAGGCAAGGCAGTACCCGCACAGGTATGCGTGTGTGTGTGTGTGCTTGAGCGTGTGGGTCCGTGGGTGGGACTAAACCTGGTCGACTCTGCTGCTCTGCACGTCATTCCTGCATTCGCTGCCGAGGCAAGGCAGTACCCGCACAGGTATGCGTGTGTGTGTGTGTGCTTGAGCGTGTGGGTCCGTGGGTGGGACTAAACCTGGTCGACTCTGCTGCTCTGCACGTCATTCCTGCATTCGCTGCCGAGGCAAGGCAGTACCCGCACAGGTATGCGTGTGTGTGTGTGTGTGCTTGAGCGTGTGGGTCCGTGGGTGGGACTAAACCTGGTCGAATCTGCTGCTCTGCACGTCATTCCTGCATTCGCTGCCGAGGCAAGGCAGTACCCGCACAGGTATGCGTGTGTGTGTGTGTGTGCTTGAGCGTGTGGGTCCGTGGGTGGGACTAAACCTGATCGAATCTGCTGCTCTGCGCGTCATTCCTGCATTCGCTGCCGAGGCAAGGCAGTACCCGCACAGGTATGCGTGTGTGTGTGTGTGCTTGAGCGTGTGGGTCCGTGGGTGGGACTAAACCTGGTCGACTCTGCTGCTCTGCACGTCATTCCTGCATTCGCTGCCGAGGCAAGGCAGTACCCGCACAGGTATGCGTGTGTGTGTGTGTGCTTGAGCGTGTGGGTCCGTGGGTGGGACTAAACCTGGTCGACTCTGCTGCTCTGCACGTCATTCCTGCATTCGCTGCCGAGGCAAGGCAGTACCCGCACAGGTATGCGTGTGTGTGTGTGTGCTTGAGCGTGTGGGTCCGTGGGTGGGACTAAACCTGGTCGACTCTGCTGCTCTGCACGTCATTCCTGCATTCGCTGCCGAGGCAAGGCAGTACCCGCACAGGTATGCGTGTGTGTGTGTGTGCTTGAGCGTGTGGGTCCGTGGGTGGGACTAAACCTGGTCGACTCTGCTGCTCTGCACGTCATTCCTGCATTCGCTGCCGAGGCAAGGCAGTACCCGCACAGGTATGCGTGTGTGTGTGTGTGCTTGAGCGTGTGGGTCCGTGGGTGGGACTAAACCTGGTCGACTCTGCTGCTCTGCACGTCATTCCTGCATTCGCTGCCGAGGCAAGGCAGTACCCGCACAGGTATGCGTGTGTGTGTGTGTGTGCTTGAGCGTGTGGGTCCGTGGGTGGGACTAAACCTGGTCGACTCTGCTGCTCTGCACGTCATTCCTGCATTCGCTGCCGAGGCAAGGCAGTACCCGCACAGGTATGCGTGTGTGTGTGTGTGCTTGAGCGTGTGGGTCCGTGGGTGGGACTAAACCTGGTCGACTCTGCTGCTCTGCACGTCATTCCTGCATTCGCTGCCGAGGCAAGGCAGTACCCGCACAGGTATGCGTGTGTGTGTGTGTGCTTGAGCGTGTGGGTCCGTGGGTGGGACTAAACCTGGTCGAATCTGCTGCTCTGCACGTCATTCCTGCATTCGCTGCCGAGGCAAGGCAGTACCCGCACAGGTATGCGTGTGTGTGTGTGTGCTTGAGCGTGTGGGTCCGTGGGTGGGACTAAACCTGGTCGACTCTGCTGCTCTGCACGTCATTCCTGCATTCGCTGCCGAGGCAAGGCAGTACCCGCACAGGTATGCGTGTGTGTGTGTGTGCTTGAGCGTGTGGGTCCGTGGGTGGGACTAAACCTGGTCGACTCTGCTGCTCTGCACGTCATTCCTGCATTCGCTGCCGAGGCAAGGCAGTACCCGCACAGGTATGCGTGTGTGTGTGTGTGCTTGAGCGTGTGGGTCCGTGGGTGGGACTAAACCTGGTCGAATCTGCTGCTCTGCACGTCATTCCTGCATTCGCTGCCGAGGCAAGGCAGTACCCGCACAGGTATGCGTGTGTGTGTGTGTGCTTGAGCGTGTGGGTCCGTGGGTGGGACTAAACCTGGTCGACTCTGCTGCTCTGCACGTCATTCCTGCATTCGCTGCCGAGGCAAGGCAGTACCCGCACAGGTATGCGTGTGTGTGTGTGTGCTTGAGCGTGTGGGTCCGTGGGTGGGACTAAACCTGGTCGACTCTGCTGCTCTGCACGTCATTCCTGCATTCGCTGCCGAGGCAAGGCAGTACCCGCACAGGTATGCGTGTGTGTGTGTGTGCTTGAGCGTGTGGGTCCGTGGGTGGGACTAAACCTGGTCGAATCTGCTGCTCTGCACGTCATTCCTGCATTCGCTGCCGAGGCAAGGCAGTACCCGCACAGGTATGCGTGTGTGTGTGTGTGCTTGAGCGTGTGGGTCCGTGGGTGGGACTAAACCTGGTCGACTCTGCTGCTCTGCACGTCATTCCTGCATTCGCTGCCGAGGCAAGGCAGTACCCGCACAGGTATGCGTGTGTGTGTGTGTGCTTGAGCGTGTGGGTCCGTGGGTGGGACTAAACCTGGTCGACTCTGCTGCTCTGCACGTCATTCCTGCATTCGCTGCCGAGGCAAGGCAGTACCCGCACAGGTATGCGTGTGTGTGTGTGTGCTTGAGCGTGTGGGTCCGTGGGTGGGACTAAACCTGGTCGAATCTGCTGCTCTGCACGTCATTCCTGCATTCGCTGCCGAGGCAAGGCAGTACCCGCACAGGTATGCGTGTGTGTGTGTGTGCTTGAGCGTGTGGGTCCGTGGGTGGGACTAAACCTGGTCGACTCTGCTGCTCTGCACGTCATTCCTGCATTCGCTGCCGAGGCAAGGCAGTACCCGCACAGGTATGCGTGTGTGTGTGTGTGCTTGAGCGTGTGGGTCCGTGGGTGGGACTAAACCTGGTCGACTCTGCTGCTCTGCACGTCATTCCTGCATTCGCTGCCGAGGCAAGGCAGTACCCGCACAGGTATGCGTGTGTGTGTGTGTGCTTGAGCGTGTGGGTCCGTGGGTGGGACTAAACCTGGTCGACTCTGCTGCTCTGCACGTCATTCCTGCATTCGCTGCCGAGGCAAGGCAGTACCCGCACAGGTATGCGTGTGTGTGTGTGTGCTTGAGCGTGTGGGTCCGTGGGTGGGACTAAACCTGGTCGACTCTGCTGCTCTGCACGTCATTCCTGCATTCGCTGCCGAGGCAAGGCAGTACCCGCACAGGTATGCGTGTGTGTGTGTGTGTGCTTGAGCGTGTGGGTCCGTGGGTGGGACTAAACCTGGTCGACTCTGCTGCTCTGCACGTCATTCCTGCATTCGCTGCCGAGGCAAGGCAGTACCCGCACAGGTATGCGTGTGTGTGTGTGTGCTTGAGCGTGTGGGTCCGTGGGTGGGACTAAACCTGGTCGACTCTGCTGCTCTGCACGTCATTCCTGCATTCGCTGCCGAGGCAAGGCAGTACCCGCACAGGTATGCGTGTGTGTGTGTGTGCTTGAGCGTGTGGGTCCGTGGGTGGGACTAAACCTGGTCGACTCTGCTGCTCTGCACGTCATTCCTGCATTCGCTGCCGAGGCAAGGCAGTACCCGCACAGGTATGCGTGTGTGTGTGTGTGCTTGAGCGTGTGGGTCCGTGGGTGGGACTAAACCTGGTCGACTCTGCTGCTCTGCACGTCATTCCTGCATTCGCTGCCGAGGCAAGGCAGTACCCGCACAGGTATGCGTGTGTGTGTGTGTGCTTGAGCGTGTGGGTCCGTGGGTGGGACTAAACCTGGTCGACTCTGCTGCTCTGCACGTCATTCCTGCATTCGCTGCCGAGGCAAGGCAGTACCCGCACAGGTATGCGTGTGTGTGTGTGTGCTTGAGCGTGTGGGTCCGTGGGTGGGACTAAACCTGGTCGACTCTGCTGCTCTGCACGTCATTCCTGCATTCGCTGCCGAGGCAAGGCAGTACCCGCACAGGTATGCGTGTGTGTGTGTGTGCTTGAGCGTGTGGGTCCGTGGGTGGGACTAAACCTGGTCGACTCTGCTGCTCTGCACGTCATTCCTGCATTCGCTGCCGAGGCAAGGCAGTACCCGCACAGGTATGCGTGTGTGTGTGTGTGCTTGAGCGTGTGGGTCCGTGGGTGGGACTAAACCTGGTCGACTCTGCTGCTCTGCACGTCATTCCTGCATTCGCTGCCGAGGCAAGGCAGTACCCGCACAGGTATGCGTGTGTGTGTGTGTGCTTGAGCGTGTGGGTCCGTGGGTGGGACTAAACCTGGTCGACTCTGCTGCTCTGCACGTCATTCCTGCATTCGCTGCCGAGGCAAGGCAGTACCCGCACAGGTATGCGTGTGTGTGTGTGTGCTTGAGCGTGTGGGTCCGTGGGTGGGACTAAACCTGGTCGACTCTGCTGCTCTGCACGTCATTCCTGCATTCGCTGCCGAGGCAAGGCAGTACCCGCACAGGTATGCGTGTGTGTGTGTGTGCTTGAGCGTGTGGGTCCGTGGGTGGGACTAAACCTGGTCGACTCTGCTGCTCTGCACGTCATTCCTGCATTCGCTGCCGAGGCAAGGCAGTACCCGCACAGGTATGCGTGTGTGTGTGTGTGCTTGAGCGTGTGGGTCCGTGGGTGGGACTAAACCTGGTCGACTCTGCTGCTCTGCACGTCATTCCTGCATTCGCTGCCGAGGCAAGGCAGTACCCGCACAGGTATGCGTGTGTGTGTGTGTGCTTGAGCGTGTGGGTCCGTGGGTGGGACTAAACCTGGTCGACTCTGCTGCTCTGCACGTCATTCCTGCATTCGCTGCCGAGGCAAGGCAGTACCCGCACAGGTATGCGTGTGTGTGTGTGTGCTTGAGCGTGTGGGTCCGTGGGTGGGACTAAACCTGGTCGACTCTGCTGCTCTGCACGTCATTCCTGCATTCGCTGCCGAGGCAAGGCAGTACCCGCACAGGTATGCGTGTGTGTGTGTGTGCTTGAGCGTGTGGGTCCGTGGGTGGGACTAAACCTGGTCGACTCTGCTGCTCTGCACGTCATTCCTGCATTCGCTGCCGAGGCAAGGCAGTACCCGCACAGGTATGCGTGTGTGTGTGTGTGCTTGAGCGTGTGGGTCCGTGGGTGGGACTAAACCTGGTCGACTCTGCTGCTCTGCACGTCATTCCTGCATTCGCTGCCGAGGCAAGGCAGTACCCGCACAGGTATGCGTGTGTGTGTGTGTGCTTGAGCGTGTGGGTCCGTGGGTGGGACTAAACCTGGTCGACTCTGCTGCTCTGCACGTCATTCCTGCATTCGCTGCCGAGGCAAGGCAGTACCCGCACAGGTATGCGTGTGTGTGTGTGTGCTTGAGCGTGTGGGTCCGTGGGTGGGACTAAACCTGGTCGACTCTGCTGCTCTGCACGTCATTCCTGCATTCGCTGCCGAGGCAAGGCAGTACCCGCACAGGTATGCGTGTGTGTGTGTGTGCTTGAGCGTGTGGGTCCGTGGGTGGGACTAAACCTGGTCGACTCTGCTGCTCTGCACGTCATTCCTGCATTCGCTGCCGAGGCAAGGCAGTACCCGCACAGGTATGCGTGTGTGTGTGTGTGCTTGAGCGTGTGGGTCCGTGGGTGGGACTAAACCTGGTCGACTCTGCTGCTCTGCACGTCATTCCTGCATTCGCTGCCGAGGCAAGGCAGTACCCGCACAGGTATGCGTGTGTGTGTGTGTGCTTGAGCGTGTGGGTCCGTGGGTGGGACTAAACCTGGTCGACTCTGCTGCTCTGCACGTCATTCCTGCATTCGCTGCCGAGGCAAGGCAGTACCCGCACAGGTATGCGTGTGTGTGTGTGTGCTTGAGCGTGTGGGTCCGTGGGTGGGACTAAACCTGGTCGACTCTGCTGCTCTGCACGTCATTCCTGCATTCGCTGCCGAGGCAAGGCAGTACCCGCACAGGTATGCGTGTGTGTGTGTGTGCTTGAGCGTGTGGGTCCGTGGGTGGGACTAAACCTGGTCGACTCTGCTGCTCTGCACGTCATTCCTGCATTCGCTGCCGAGGCAAGGCAGTACCCGCACAGGTATGCGTGTGTGTGTGTGTGCTTGAGCGTGTGGGTCCGTGGGTGGGACTAAACCTGGTCGACTCTGCTGCTCTGCACGTCATTCCTGCATTCGCTGCCGAGGCAAGGCAGTACCCGCACAGGTATGCGTGTGTGTGTGTGTGCTTGAGCGTGTGGGTCCGTGGGTGGGACTAAACCTGGTCGACTCTGCTGCTCTGCACGTCATTCCTGCATTCGCTGCCGAGGCAAGGCAGTACCCGCACAGGTATGCGTGTGTGTGTGTGTGCTTGAGCGTGTGGGTCCGTGGGTGGGACTAAACCTGGTCGACTCTGCTGCTCTGCACGTCATTCCTGCATTCGCTGCCGAGGCAAGGCAGTACCCGCACAGGTATGCATGTGTGTGTGTGTGCTTGAGCGTGTGGGTCCGTGGGTGGGACTAAACCTGGTCGACTCTGCTGCTCTGCACGTCATTCCTGCATTCGCTGCCGAGGCAAGGCAGTACCCGCACAGGTATGCGTGTGTGTGTGTGTGCTTGAGCGTGTGGGTCCGTGGGTGGGACTAAACCTGGTCGACTCTGCTGCTCTGCACGTCATTCCTGCATTCGCTGCCGAGGCAAGGCAGTACCCGCACAGGTATGCGTGTGTGTGTGTGTGCTTGAGCGTGTGGGTCCGTGGGTGGGACTAAACCTGGTCGACTCTGCTGCTCTGCACGTCATTCCTGCATTCGCTGCCGAGGCAAGGCAGTACCCGCACAGGTATGCGTGTGTGTGTGTGTGCTTGAGCGTGTGGGTCCGTGGGTGGGACTAAACCTGGTCGACTCTGCTGCTCTGCACGTCATTCCTGCATTCGCTGCCGAGGCAAGGCAGTACCCGCACAGGTATGCGTGTGTGTGTGTGTGCTTGAGCGTGTGGGTCCGTGGGTGGGACTAAACCTGGTCGACTCTGCTGCTCTGCACGTCATTCCTGCATTCGCTGCCGAGGCAAGGCAGTACCCGCACAGGTATGCGTGTGTGTGTGTGTGCTTGAGCGTGTGGGTCCGTGGGTGGGACTAAACCTGGTCGACTCTGCTGCTCTGCACGTCATTCCTGCATTCGCTGCCGAGGCAAGGCAGTACCCGCACAGGTATGCGTGTGTGTGTGTGTGCTTGAGCGTGTGGGTCCGTGGGTGGGACTAAACCTGGTCGACTCTGCTGCTCTGCACGTCATTCCTGCATTCGCTGCCGAGGCAAGGCAGTACCCGCACAGGTATGCGTGTGTGTGTGTGTGCTTGAGCGTGTGGGTCCGTGGGTGGGACTAAACCTGGTCGACTCTGCTGCTCTGCACGTCATTCCTGCATTCGCTGCCGAGGCAAGGCAGTACCCGCACAGGTATGCGTGTGTGTGTGTGTGCTTGAGCGTGTGGGTCCGTGGGTGGGACTAAACCTGGTCGACTCTGCTGCTCTGCACGTCATTCCTGCATTCGCTGCCGAGGCAAGGCAGTACCCGCACAGGTATGCGTGTGTGTGTGTGTGCTTGAGCGTGTGGGTCCGTGGGTGGGACTAAACCTGGTCGACTCTGCTGCTCTGCACGTCATTCCTGCATTCGCTGCCGAGGCAAGGCAGTACCCGCACAGGTATGCGTGTGTGTGTGTGTGCTTGAGCGTGTGGGTCCGTGGGTGGGACTAAACCTGGTCGACTCTGCTGCTCTGCACGTCATTCCTGCATTCGCTGCCGAGGCAAGGCAGTACCCGCACAGGTATGCGTGTGTGTGTGTGTGCTTGAGCGTGTGGGTCCGTGGGTGGGACTAAACCTGGTCGACTCTGCTGCTCTGCACGTCATTCCTGCATTCGCTGCCGAGGCAAGGCAGTACCCGCACAGGTATGCGTGTGTGTGTGTGTGCTTGAGCGTGTGGGTCCGTGGGTGGGACTAAACCTGGTCGACTCTGCTGCTCTGCACGTCATTCCTGCATTCGCTGCCGAGGCAAGGCAGTACCCGCACAGGTATGCGTGTGTGTGTGTGTGCTTGAGCGTGTGGGTCCGTGGGTGGGACTAAACCTGGTCGACTCTGCTGCTCTGCACGTCATTCCTGCATTCGCTGCCGAGGCAAGGCAGTACCCGCACAGGTATGCGTGTGTGTGTGTGTGCTTGAGCGTGTGGGTCCGTGGGTGGGACTAAACCTGGTCGACTCTGCTGCTCTGCACGTCATTCCTGCATTCGCTGCCGAGGCAAGGCAGTACCCGCACAGGTATGCGTGTGTGTGTGTGTGCTTGAGCGTGTGGGTCCGTGGGTGGGACTAAACCTGGTCGACTCTGCTGCTCTGCACGTCATTCCTGCATTCGCTGCCGAGGCAAGGCAGTACCCGCACAGGTATGCGTGTGTGTGTGTGTGCTTGAGCGTGTGGGTCCGTGGGTGGGACTAAACCTGGTCGACTCTGCTGCTCTGCACGTCATTCCTGCATTCGCTGCCGAGGCAAGGCAGTACCCGCACAGGTATGCGTGTGTGTGTGTGTGCTTGAGCGTGTGGGTCCGTGGGTGGGACTAAACCTGGTCGACTCTGCTGCTCTGCACGTCATTCCTGCATTCGCTGCCGAGGCAAGGCAGTACCCGCACAGGTATGCGTGTGTGTGTGTGTGCTTGAGCGTGTGGGTCCGTGGGTGGGACTAAACCTGGTCGACTCTGCTGCTCTGCACGTCATTCCTGCATTCGCTGCCGAGGCAAGGCAGTACCCGCACAGGTATGCGTGTGTGTGTGTGTGCTTGAGCGTGTGGGTCCGTGGGTGGGACTAAACCTGGTCGACTCTGCTGCTCTGCACGTCATTCCTGCATTCGCTGCCGAGGCAAGGCAGTACCCGCACAGGTATGCGTGTGTGTGTGTGTGCTTGAGCGTGTGGGTCCGTGGGTGGGACTAAACCTGGTCGACTCTGCTGCTCTGCACGTCATTCCTGCATTCGCTGCCGAGGCAAGGCAGTACCCGCACAGGTATGCGTGTGTGTGTGTGTGCTTGAGCGTGTGGGTCCGTGGGTGGGACTAAACCTGGTCGACTCTGCTGCTCTGCACGTCATTCCTGCATTCGCTGCCGAGGCAAGGCAGTACCCGCACAGGTATGCGTGTGTGTGTGTGTGCTTGAGCGTGTGGGTCCGTGGGTGGGACTAAACCTGGTCGACTCTGCTGCTCTGCACGTCATTCCTGCATTCGCTGCCGAGGCAAGGCAGTACCCGCACAGGTATGCGTGTGTGTGTGTGTGCTTGAGCGTGTGGGTCCGTGGGTGGGACTAAACCTGGTCGACTCTGCTGCTCTGCACGTCATTCCTGCATTCGCTGCCGAGGCAAGGCAGTACCCGCACAGGTATGCGTGTGTGTGTGTGTGCTTGAGCGTGTGGGTCCGTGGGTGGGACTAAACCTGGTCGACTCTGCTGCTCTGCACGTCATTCCTGCATTCGCTGCCGAGGCAAGGCAGTACCCGCACAGGTATGCGTGTGTGTGTGTGTGCTTGAGCGTGTGGGTCCGTGGGTGGGACTAAACCTGGTCGACTCTGCTGCTCTGCACGTCATTCCTGCATTCGCTGCCGAGGCAAGGCAGTACCCGCACAGGTATGCGTGTGTGTGTGTGTGCTTGAGCGTGTGGGTCCGTGGGTGGGACTAAACCTGGTCGACTCTGCTGCTCTGCACGTCATTCCTGCATTCGCTGCCGAGGCAAGGCAGTACCCGCACAGGTATGCGTGTGTGTGTGTGTGCTTGAGCGTGTGGGTCCGTGGGTGGGACTAAACCTGGTCGACTCTGCTGCTCTGCACGTCATTCCTGCATTCGCTGCCGAGGCAAGGCAGTACCCGCACAGGTATGCGTGTGTGTGTGTGTGCTTGAGCGTGTGGGTCCGTGGGTGGGACTAAACCTGGTCGACTCTGCTGCTCTGCACGTCATTCCTGCATTCGCTGCCGAGGCAAGGCAGTACCCGCACAGGTATGCGTGTGTGTGTGTGTGTGCTTGAGCGTGTGGGTCCGTGGGTGGGACTAAACCTGGTCGAATCTGCTGCTCTGCACGTCATTCCTGCATTCGCTGCCGAGGCAAGGCAGTACCCGCACAGGTATGCGTGTGTGTGTGTGTGCTTGAGCGTGTGGGTCCGTGGGTGGGACTAAACCTGGTCGACTCTGCTGCTCTGCACGTCATTCCTGCATTCGCTGCCGAGGCAAGGCAGTACCCGCACAGGTATGCGTGTGTGTGTGTGTGTGCTTGAGCGTGTGGGTCCGTGGGTGGGACTAAACCTGGTCGAATCTGCTGCTCTGCACGTCATTCCTGCATTCGCTGCCGAGGCAAGGCAGTACCCGCACAGGTATGCGTGTGTGTGTGTGTGTGTGCTTGAGCGTGTGGGTCCGTGGGTGGGACTAAACCTGGTCGACTCTGCTGCTCTGCACGTCATTCCTGCATTCGCTGCCGAGGCAAGGCAGTACCCGCACAGGTATGCGTGTGTGTGTGTGTGTGCTTGAGCGTGTGGGTCCGTGGGTGGGACTAAACCTGGTCGAATCTGCTGCTCTGCACGTCATTCCTGCATTCGCTGCCGAGGCAAGGCAGTACCCGCACAGGTATGCGTGTGTGTGTGTGTGTGCTTGAGCGTGTGGGTCCGTGGGTGGGACTAAACCTGATCGAATCTGCTGCTCTGCGCGTCATTCCTGCATTCGCTGCCGAGGCAAGGCAGTACCCGCACAGGTATGCGTGTGTGTGTGTGTGCTTGAGCGTGTGGGTCCGTGGGTGGGACTAAACCTGGTCGAATCTGCTGCTCTGCACGTCATTCCTGCATTCGCTGCCGAGGCAAGGCAGTACCCGCACAGGTATGCGTGTGTGTGTGTGTGCTTGAGCGTGTGGGTCCGTGGGTGGGACTAAACCTGGTCGACTCTGCTGCTCTGCACGTCATTCCTGCATTCGCTGCCGAGGCAAGGCAGTACCCGCACAGGTATGCGTGTGTGTGTGTGTGCTTGAGCGTGTGGGTCCGTGGGTGGGACTAAACCTGGTCGACTCTGCTGCTCTGCACGTCATTCCTGCATTCGCTGCCGAGGCAAGGCAGTACCCGCACAGGTATGCGTGTGTGTGTGTGTGTGCTTGAGCGTGTGGGTCCGTGGGTGGGACTAAACCTGGTCGAATCTGCTGCTCTGCACGTCATTCCTGCATTCGCTGCCGAGGCAAGGCAGTACCCGCACAGGTATGCGTGTGTGTGTGTGTGTGCTTGAGCGTGTGGGTCCGTGGGTGGGACTAAACCTGATCGAATCTGCTGCTCTGCGCGTCATTCCTGCATTCGCTGCCGAGGCAAGGCAGTACCCGCACAGGTATGCGTGTGTGTGTGTGTGCTTGAGCGTGTGGGTCCGTGGGTGGGACTAAACCTGGTCGACTCTGCTGCTCTGCACGTCATTCCTGCATTCGCTGCCGAGGCAAGGCAGTACCCGCACAGGTATGCGTGTGTGTGTGTGTGCTTGAGCGTGTGGGTCCGTGGGTGGGACTAAACCTGGTCGACTCTGCTGCTCTGCACGTCATTCCTGCATTCGCTGCCGAGGCAAGGCAGTACCCGCACAGGTATGCGTGTGTGTGTGTGTGCTTGAGCGTGTGGGTCCGTGGGTGGGACTAAACCTGGTCGACTCTGCTGCTCTGCACGTCATTCCTGCATTCGCTGCCGAGGCAAGGCAGTACCCGCACAGGTATGCGTGTGTGTGTGTGTGCTTGAGCGTGTGGGTCCGTGGGTGGGACTAAACCTGGTCGACTCTGCTGCTCTGCACGTCATTCCTGCATTCGCTGCCGAGGCAAGGCAGTACCCGCACAGGTATGCGTGTGTGTGTGTGTGCTTGAGCGTGTGGGTCCGTGGGTGGGACTAAACCTGGTCGACTCTGCTGCTCTGCACGTCATTCCTGCATTCGCTGCCGAGGCAAGGCAGTACCCGCACAGGTATGCGTGTGTGTGTGTGTGCTTGAGCGTGTGGGTCCGTGGGTGGGACTAAACCTGGTCGACTCTGCTGCTCTGCACGTCATTCCTGCATTCGCTGCCGAGGCAAGGCAGTACCCGCACAGGTATGCGTGTGTGTGTGTGTGCTTGAGCGTGTGGGTCCGTGGGTGGGACTAAACCTGGTCGACTCTGCTGCTCTGCACGTCATTCCTGCATTCGCTGCCGAGGCAAGGCAGTACCCGCACAGGTATGCGTGTGTGTGTGTGTGCTTGAGCGTGTGGGTCCGTGGGTGGGACTAAACCTGGTCGACTCTGCTGCTCTGCACGTCATTCCTGCATTCGCTGCCGAGGCAAGGCAGTACCCGCACAGGTATGCGTGTGTGTGTGTGTGTGCTTGAGCGTGTGGGTCCGTGGGTGGGACTAAACCTGGTCGAATCTGCTGCTCTGCACGTCATTCCTGCATTCGCTGCCGAGGCAAGGCAGTACCCGCACAGGTATGCGTGTGTGTGTGTGTGTGTGCTTGAGCGTGTGGGTCCGTGGGTGGGACTAAACCTGGTCGACTCTGCTGCTCTGCACGTCATTCCTGCATTCGCTGCCGAGGCAAGGCAGTACCCGCACAGGTATGCGTGTGTGTGTGTGTGCTTGAGCGTGTGGGTCCGTGGGTGGGACTAAACCTGGTCGACTCTGCTGCTCTGCACGTCATTCCTGCATTCGCTGCCGAGGCAAGGCAGTACCCGCACAGGTATGCGTGTGTGTGTGTGTGTGCTTGAGCGTGTGGGTCCGTGGGTGGGACTAAACCTGGTCGAATCTGCTGCTCTGCACGTCATTCCTGCATTCGCTGCCGAGGCAAGGCAGTACCCGCACAGGTATGCGTGTGTGTGTGTGTGCTTGAGCGTGTGGGTCCGTGGGTGGGACTAAACCTGGTCGACTCTGCTGCTCTGCACGTCATTCCTGCATTCGCTGCCGAGGCAAGGCAGTACCCGCACAGGTATGCGTGTGTGTGTGTGTGCTTGAGCGTGTGGGTCCGTGGGTGGGACTAAACCTGGTCGACTCTGCTGCTCTGCACGTCATTCCTGCATTCGCTGCCGAGGCAAGGCAGTACCCGCACAGGTATGCGTGTGTGTGTGTGTGCTTGAGCGTGTGGGTCCGTGGGTGGGACTAAACCTGGTCGACTCTGCTGCTCTGCACGTCATTCCTGCATTCGCTGCCGAGGCAAGGCAGTACCCGCACAGGTATGCGTGTGTGTGTGTGTGCTTGAGCGTGTGGGTCCGTGGGTGGGACTAAACCTGGTCGACTCTGCTGCTCTGCACGTCATTCCTGCATTCGCTGCCGAGGCAAGGCAGTACCCGCACAGGTATGCGTGTGTGTGTGTGTGCTTGAGCGTGTGGGTCCGTGGGTGGGACTAAACCTGGTCGACTCTGCTGCTCTGCACGTCATTCCTGCATTCGCTGCCGAGGCAAGGCAGTACCCGCACAGGTATGCGTGTGTGTGTGTGTGCTTGAGCGTGTGGGTCCGTGGGTGGGACTAAACCTGGTCGACTCTGCTGCTCTGCACGTCATTCCTGCATTCGCTGCCGAGGCAAGGCAGTACCCGCACAGGTATGCGTGTGTGTGTGTGTGCTTGAGCGTGTGGGTCCGTGGGTGGGACTAAACCTGGTCGACTCTGCTGCTCTGCACGTCATTCCTGCATTCGCTGCCGAGGCAAGGCAGTACCCGCACAGGTATGCGTGTGTGTGTGTGTGCTTGAGCGTGTGGGTCCGTGGGTGGGACTAAACCTGGTCGACTCTGCTGCTCTGCACGTCATTCCTGCATTCGCTGCCGAGGCAAGGCAGTACCCGCACAGGTATGCGTGTGTGTGTGTGTGCTTGAGCGTGTGGGTCCGTGGGTGGGACTAAACCTGGTCGACTCTGCTGCTCTGCACGTCATTCCTGCATTCGCTGCCGAGGCAAGGCAGTACCCGCACAGGTATGCGTGTGTGTGTGTGTGCTTGAGCGTGTGGGTCCGTGGGTGGGACTAAACCTGGTCGACTCTGCTGCTCTGCACGTCATTCCTGCATTCGCTGCCGAGGCAAGGCAGTACCCGCACAGGTATGCGTGTGTGTGTGTGTGCTTGAGCGTGTGGGTCCGTGGGTGGGACTAAACCTGGTCGACTCTGCTGCTCTGCACGTCATTCCTGCATTCGCTGCCGAGGCAAGGCAGTACCCGCACAGGTATGCGTGTGTGTGTGTGTGCTTGAGCGTGTGGGTCCGTGGGTGGGACTAAACCTGGTCGACTCTGCTGCTCTGCACGTCATTCCTGCATTCGCTGCCGAGGCAAGGCAGTACCCGCACAGGTATGCGTGTGTGTGTGTGTGCTTGAGCGTGTGGGTCCGTGGGTGGGACTAAACCTGGTCGACTCTGCTGCTCTGCACGTCATTCCTGCATTCGCTGCCGAGGCAAGGCAGTACCCGCACAGGTATGCGTGTGTGTGTGTGTGCTTGAGCGTGTGGGTCCGTGGGTGGGACTAAACCTGGTCGACTCTGCTGCTCTGCACGTCATTCCTGCATTCGCTGCCGAGGCAAGGCAGTACCCGCACAGGTATGCGTGTGTGTGTGTGTGCTTGAGCGTGTGGGTCCGTGGGTGGGACTAAACCTGGTCGACTCTGCTGCTCTGCACGTCATTCCTGCATTCGCTGCCGAGGCAAGGCAGTACCCGCACAGGTATGCGTGTGTGTGTGTGTGCTTGAGCGTGTGGGTCCGTGGGTGGGACTAAACCTGGTCGACTCTGCTGCTCTGCACGTCATTCCTGCATTCGCTGCCGAGGCAAGGCAGTACCCGCACAGGTATGCGTGTGTGTGTGTGTGCTTGAGCGTGTGGGTCCGTGGGTGGGACTAAACCTGGTCGACTCTGCTGCTCTGCACGTCATTCCTGCATTCGCTGCCGAGGCAAGGCAGTACCCGCACAGGTATGCGTGTGTGTGTGTGTGCTTGAGCGTGTGGGTCCGTGGGTGGGACTAAACCTGGTCGACTCTGCTGCTCTGCACGTCATTCCTGCATTCGCTGCCGAGGCAAGGCAGTACCCGCACAGGTATGCGTGTGTGTGTGTGTGCTTGAGCGTGTGGGTCCGTGGGTGGGACTAAACCTGGTCGACTCTGCTGCTCTGCACGTCATTCCTGCATTCGCTGCCGAGGCAAGGCAGTACCCGCACAGGTATGCGTGTGTGTGTGTGTGCTTGAGCGTGTGGGTCCGTGGGTGGGACTAAACCTGGTCGACTCTGCTGCTCTGCACGTCATTCCTGCATTCGCTGCCGAGGCAAGGCAGTACCCGCACAGGTATGCGTGTGTGTGTGTGTGCTTGAGCGTGTGGGTCCGTGGGTGGGACTAAACCTGGTCGACTCTGCTGCTCTGCACGTCATTCCTGCATTCGCTGCCGAGGCAAGGCAGTACCCGCACAGGTATGCGTGTGTGTGTGTGTGCTTGAGCGTGTGGGTCCGTGGGTGGGACTAAACCTGGTCGACTCTGCTGCTCTGCACGTCATTCCTGCATTCGCTGCCGAGGCAAGGCAGTACCCGCACAGGTATGCGTGTGTGTGTGTGTGCTTGAGCGTGTGGGTCCGTGGGTGGGACTAAACCTGGTCGACTCTGCTGCTCTGCACGTCATTCCTGCATTCGCTGCCGAGGCAAGGCAGTACCCGCACAGGTATGCGTGTGTGTGTGTGTGCTTGAGCGTGTGGGTCCGTGGGTGGGACTAAACCTGGTCGACTCTGCTGCTCTGCACGTCATTCCTGCATTCGCTGCCGAGGCAAGGCAGTACCCGCACAGGTATGCGTGTGTGTGTGTGTGCTTGAGCGTGTGGGTCCGTGGGTGGGACTAAACCTGGTCGACTCTGCTGCTCTGCACGTCATTCCTGCATTCGCTGCCGAGGCAAGGCAGTACCCGCACAGGTATGCGTGTGTGTGTGTGTGCTTGAGCGTGTGGGTCCGTGGGTGGGACTAAACCTGGTCGACTCTGCTGCTCTGCACGTCATTCCTGCATTCGCTGCCGAGGCAAGGCAGTACCCGCACAGGTATGCGTGTGTGTGTGTGTGCTTGAGCGTGTGGGTCCGTGGGTGGGACTAAACCTGGTCGACTCTGCTGCTCTGCACGTCATTCCTGCATTCGCTGCCGAGGCAAGGCAGTACCCGCACAGGTATGCGTGTGTGTGTGTGTGTGCTTGAGCGTGTGGGTCCGTGGGTGGGACTAAACCTGGTCGACTCTGCTGCTCTGCACGTCATTCCTGCATTCGCTGCCGAGGCAAGGCAGTACCCGCACAGGTATGCGTGTGTGTGTGTGTATTCCTTCCCAAGGCGTGTGCTTGAGTGCGTGCTCTCGTGGGTGAAGCAGACACACTCTGCTGCTCTGCACGTCATCCCCGTGTTTGCCTTTATAGCCATACCCGCACAGGTACGCATGTATGTGTATTCCTTGCCGCCAGAGGCACTCAGCCACACTAACACGCCTCCTTGTGCCGCCAGAGGCACTCAGCCACACTAACACGCCTCCCTGTGCCGCCCTGTGCCCCTCTGCGCTCTCCTGCTCTTCCCTCTGCATCTTCTGCTATCCCCTCCTCCCTCAGGTGGCCATTCCCCTTATCCTCTTCACACTCAAACATCCAAATCAGTGCATTTCCCCAACCGTGCCCCTCCCCACACCCCTGCTCTCCCCACACCCCTGCTCTCCCCACACCCCTGCTCTCCCCACACCCCTGCTCTCGCCTCCTCCCTCAGGTGGCCACTCCCCTTATCCTCTTCACACTCCAACATCCAAAACAGTACGACCCTCAAGAAACGATGGACTCAACTATTGTCGCATCCCTCCTCCCGCCTTGTGGCCCCCCGCATCCCCTATTTCCTCCTCCCTATCCCCTTGCGGGGGAGCAGAGTCCACATCCCCGCATCCCCTATCCCCTCCTCCCTATCCCCTTGCGGGGGAGCAGAGTCCACAAGGCGGGAGAATAGGTCATTCCTCTTATCGTCTTCACACTGGAGCATCCAAAACTGTGCACTCCTCCAACCAAGTACGCACTCATTGTCCCCTGGTCACTTCCCCTGTCCCCCGTGCCCCTCTGTGCACTCCCGCTCTTCCCCCTCTGCGCACTCCCGCTCTCTCCTCTGCAATCTCCCGCTCTCCCTCCTCCCTCAGGTGGCCATTCCTCTCATTCTCTTCACACTCGAACATCCAAAACTGTACGACCCTCGCGGTTTCACCGATGCGCGAGTTATAAACCCCTTGAGTCAGCAAGCTAGCCAGGAAACCCAACTGCAGCTGCAGCAGCAAGGGCAGCAGGGACAGGGAGGCGGTGTGGGATCATACACTACAGCTGCTACAATTGTTTTACCGCTAGATGTTACGAATCCGGAAGAGAGACACAAGCTGCTTCTTGCGATGCATTCGGGGGATATTTCGCTCAGTGTGTCACATTCGGTTTGAAGTTCTTCGCTGCTTGTATCTCAATCTGCAATGTTGTATGTATTCCATTTCCATGGGGTGCGGCAACCAATCATGAATGCAGAAATTGGAGAGCATTAGCATGTCGATCTATTGAGCGAACCAGGATTGCAATCTCATCTCCAGGTTTCGTACATTGTAAAATCAAATAAATGATACAAGCACAATCTGTGCGAAAAAAAGGACTCAATGAGGGGCTATTTGTTCCAGAAGGTTATCCGCGAGCTCAAATGATTGGGAAGGGTAATTGGCAGAAACTAAATTCCATGGAGAAGCCCTAATACAGCACATGTAGGTAGTAGGTGCATATACAGTACCAAGGACAGCTACTGGTACGAGTCAAATCATCAACAAAAGGAGAAGTAACGTGTTTTCAGGCGCCAAAAAGGCAGTGAAAAGGCCCATGTGTTCCCAGTATTGCACCAGCAGAAAGCCCGTAGTCACCAGCACCTTAATGCTGTATATGAAGCTCATAAGCTTGCTGTACACATGTTTTTTTAGAAGCTAAGTGTAGCACACCAGCAAGAACAGATTAGATGTGGAAACCACAAGGCGAATTTTGATAGATCTTAGTTGTCGTACACTGTGAGCACTTTGAATTTGGGCTGGTCTCCTTGTCGTTTCTTCAGTTGTCGTGCACGAAGATCATTACGACAATTTACACCCTTTTTTGCGCTAGTAGAGCATCTGGTTGCATAACATTCACGGGTTGTAGAACGTCACCACGTTCAGAACCGTCTTGTCAACCACAATGCGAGGAATGCGGTTAGGTGAGGTGATGCAGTTTAAAATTAGCTTCGTCAACGTTTCAGATAGGTTGTAAAGGATATACAGCGATTACGGAAAATTTACGCCCTTCAGCCAGTTTGTCATGTGGTTCGGCTTTTCCCCCCAGGATAGTAGGAACATTTAATGGCACCAGATCGCAAGAGACAAGGACTGTAGTGACTAGTCGCGCAAGGTGAGAATTTTGAGAAAAATGGTGTATCAGGAGCCGAAACTCTCAGCTGCCCGTGTTCTCGACTTTTGGCCTCACTTCCGTCCGTCCAGTAAACTTGATTGGTGGGCCCCGCCATACTTTCTGGAGACTTGTACAGTAGTGTTGATGACGAACCACCCTTCATGTCATGCAAAGCTGGAAGTCAGCTGAATTAGGTCAGGGGGTAGATGGGAGATTGTGGTGCGCTTACCTAGACAAACCTCGCTTATTGAAAATGCTTCAATTTCAGACAGAAACAGGGTTAGGGGGGGGGGGGGGGGGGGTTTGGAAGATCTCGGCTCGCTAGGTTGTAAGCGCGGACTCGGGGACACAGACTTGTCACTTTTTTTTTTTTTTTTTGGCAATGCAAGATCCACTATAGCGGTGCATACAAGCATTAACAGTCGTAACTGTAGCCGATGGGCCTAGATAGCAACCAGCCATCGTACCCATCCTGAAACTTTACGGGGGACGGAAGATCGTGCGTGGGTTGGCCCAGATGGAGGTGAAACCACTGGTCCACGCAAGCGTCTTCGCCGAGCTGTCACAAACCCTAGTCAAAAGCCGAAATTCGTCCGGGCTCAGCCGTTCCAACAAGGAGCGCTGCCCCAGCCCCAACACAACACCCGCTTCTTTGCTTCCTTTCTTCGCCCGAAGGTAAACCCTCACATGCGTGTAAAAAGTTGCCGCAATTTTACGCAGCACCCTCCTCGACCGGAACTGGCCCCTCTCAAAGGCCGCATCGCATCTCTCCACCCAGATCTTGTGCAACGCGATTGCAGTAAGCGTCGCCTCGGGGAAACCCGACTTTAAGCCCTCTTCCTGGTAGAGCAAATCCCCCAACGACTTGATCCTCCCGCCCGGGTTGATCATCCGGAGTGCCTTCAGCAACCCACGCACCACTGGTTGGATACGAGGACAGCTAAACAGACAGTGCTCCGCTGTCTCTTCCGCTCCACAGTGCGGGCATGCCACCCCTTCCAGAAACTTCAGCCGCACCCCAACCTGAAGGTTACGACAGTGCAGCTTGAGCACGACATCCCGCGCCCGGTTCGGCAAAGCCACGGAGTCCCGTACCCTGATCGTCCGTTCCCAATTTATGAGCTTCCCCCACTCCTCAGCCCACTTTTCCTGTTGCAGTGCCGCTCCCTGTTGCGCGCCAAAAAGCAGCCTCAACTGTCTGAAGGGGGGGATCTGGTCGCCCGCGCACAGCTCCGAACATCGCAGCCGTACCTCCGGCAACCCCCCCGCCCCCACCACTCTTCCTTTCCGCAACATTAGCGGTACCACTTCATCCAAGCCCAGGACCACAGGTGTCCCCGCAATCCCAACCAGCGGAATCCCAAAACAGTCACATGCTCTGCAGGCAAAACCCACCTGCACCACATTCTCCACTTTCCAGACGCCCACCACGCCCAATTTTTTAACGAACGCTGACTCCGCCAGGAGTTCCGCCCCCGTAACAGGCGCAAGCAGCTTCTGCTTCCAGGAGTCCGGCACGCTGCCGAAAATCTTAAACGCCTTCCGCGCCTTCTTAAGCGTGCCCAGTTCCTTCTCCAGCAACTTTTCGCCTTTGAAAAAGCGCGTACCGTCCTCCGCCAGGCCGACAAAATCGCCAAGCTGAACCAGCTCCAAACCCTTCGCCGCGTTCTGTCGCCCCACCGGTTTCTTCCCGTTCGGCAAGATCTGCCGATTAAACAGCAGTGGCTCCTGAGCGATGTCCCACCGCAATAGTGGACCTTTCTTTGCAATGCTAGACTTCATGAAAGCCTCACATGTCTGCTTCCACCTCACACTGCTGTCAGAACTAGCAGTAGAAAGTAAGAATGAAGAAAGGAGGGGGTTCACTAGCAAGCAGTTGAGTACATATAGGAAACCCTAGATTGGGCTGTACTCGCTATAGAGTACCCCACTGCAGGCTAGACAAATACAACATTCTGACACACCCCCATAGCCAAAGTGGGGTGTAATCAGCACAATGAGCAGGTATAGCAGGAGTTCACAATAAGAAGCAAAGCTAGAGGTAATCACAGCGGGCAAGTGAGGAGGAGGAGGGACTGTGAGAGGAGAGAAGATGAGAGACGGCGGCTGAAGCTGCAGACACACGGGCAACAGGAGCTGCTGGCACAGTGGCTACCGGGACAGTGCGCCCCGGACTACTGGAGTAACTGGCTCACGGGCTACGACGAGCTACAGGAGCAACGGACCCTCGGGCGACAGGCGCAGCAGACTCTCTGGGCTACCAGGACAGTGCGCCCCGGACTACAGGTGCTGCGGACGACAAGACAGCAGCCTCCGCTCAACCTCCTCCAACTGTCCCACACACCCCCCACACACCCACTGCTTCACTCCTAACTCCACTTGCACGTCACCCCCCTAGTACCACTCCTTCGGCTCCCACACACCCACCCCCCTCAGCGGCAGCTGCAGCACTGGGAGATGGAGGAGGAGGAGGAGTAGGGGACGACGCACAGAAACTGCACCCCCATACCCCCCACCCCCAAACCCTAATTCAGGAGAACGGGCAGCAGCAGGGGTGGGGCGCCGTCAGAAGCACGGGGGACAGCGGGCAGCGCAGGGGCAGAGAAAACAGGGCGCCCACGGGCCTGGCGCAGCCCGTACGAACCGCGTGCGGGCGGCCCGAGGCGCGCCCTGGCCTGGCGCAGTCCGTACGGGCCGCGCGCGGGCCTGGCGCTGCCCGTACGGGCCGCGCACGGGCCTGGCGCAGCCCGTACGGGCCGCGCGCGGGCCCGGCGCAGCCCGTACGGGCCGCGCGCAGACTGTACGGGCCGCGCGCGGGCCCTACGCAGGTCGCGCAGGCCGCGACGGGCGACGGGGGGCGACGCGCGGGTCCCCGTCGCCCGTCGCAGCGCCTCCCGGGAGCGACGCGCGGAGTGACGGGGCAGAAAGCCGCCGCGCGCCTCGGGGCGCACGGCGGGCAGAAAACCGCCGCACGCTCCGAGCGCGCGGCGGGATGAAAAATCCGTCGCACGCCACGGGGCGTGCAACACACAGAGTAGCAGTAGCAGCGGAAGCAGTGAGGTGGTGGGCCCACCCACAGGATCGACCCAAGGGGATCGACCTGCTCTGATGGCATGTCAGAACTAGCAGTAGAAAGTAAGAATGAAGAAAGGAGGGGGTTCACTAGCAAGCAGTTGAGTACATATAGGAAACCCTAGATTGGGCTGTACTCGCTATAGAGTACCCCACTGCAGGCTAGACAAATACAACATTCTGACAACTGCGCCCCTTCCAGGATTTCAGGAACTCCTCATGCGCCCAGAAGGAGCGGAAACCCGCCGGGAGATCTGCCGCTTTCATCGCCAGCCATCTGCGGATCCCCCCGTTGTTCAGTACCAGAAGGCCCACTCGCCTTGCTGCCAGCCCGCTGATTTCAACAAACGGATCACGCACACCCAGCCCGCGTCCTTCCGCGGCCTGAAGATCAGCTCCCTGCTCCAGAGCGTAAAGTGCTGCTCCGTCGACGCCCGATTCCCCGAGACGAAGTTCACGATCAGCTTCATTATCCGCTTCCACACCTTCTCCGACGGGGGATAGACTTGGCCCTGGAAGGCTAAGATTGGGCAGACATACGCGTTGATCACTGCCACCCTCGCCGTTGTGGTAAGATGCCGCGACTGCCATTTTGTAAGTTCCTCTGCTGCCCTGGCGAGCGTCTTGTCCCAGGTGACATCTGCACTCCCCGGCGGAGAGACCCAGATTCCTAGCAATCTCTCCGCGTCCTTTGGCTCGACCCATGCAAAGCCTGACTCCACGTCCTTTCCTTTTTCCAGGTTCTTCCCCAGCGGGAGCAACGCCGACTTCTCCTAGTTTACTTGCAGCCCTGAGCGAGCTCCGAACTCCTCCAAGAGCTCTTGTGCACGCCCAACTTGACGCTTCCCCTTCAGAATCAACGTTGTATCATCTGCATACCCCAGGTAAGCAAGGCGATCCCCGTGATCATCGCAGACGCCTAACTTCTTGCGCTTTGCCTCCTGGCAGACGGGCTCCACTGCGCACAAGAAGAGATACGGCGCCAGTGGGCACCCCTGCCGTACTCCCTTGCAGACATCAACACGGTCGCCTAGCCAGCCGTTGACTAGCAGCCGAGTGAAGGACCCCCTCGTGCAGGCCTCTGCACCAACCAACAAATTTCTCCGGGAATCCCATCAGCGCCATTGTGTCAAACAGGAAGGTACGCGACACCGAGTCAAAAGCCTTTTGGAAGTCCACCATTAATAGGTACCAGTCTTCGTTGTCGTTATTTGCCGCTTCGATCACATCCGCTACCGTTGAGACTGCGTCAGACAGCCGTCTACCAGGTAGGAAGCCATGTTGTTCTTCAGAAATTACCGTGCTCAAAACCTTCTTCATTCGGTTAGCAAGAAGCTTCGCCACCACCTTGTACGAGCTCGTCAGAAGGGTAATGGGCCTATAATTCTGCATCTGCTCCCTCGGCCCTTTCTTATGCAGAAGGATGGTTACTGCCTCCTGCACTTCCTCCGGGAGCACCCCGGACGCCTCGAACTGCTTCACAAAACCCATGAAATCGCCCTTCAGCAGATCCCAGTGTCGCTCAAAGAGCTCCTTCGGCAGCCCGTCACCGCCTGGAGACTTGTCCCCTGCCATGCCTTTCAGCGCTGCTCTCACATCTTCCTCCGTCCACTCCGCTTCAAGCCCAGCTACTTCACTCTCGTCAAGCGTTTTCCGCAGGTCAGGCTTCCAGCAGGGCAGGCCCGACGAAGGAGCCTCCACGAACAGCGACAAGTAGAAACTGGAAGCAGCATCCAG
Source organism: Closterium sp. Naga37s-1 (assembly GCA_947471745.1). Taxonomy (NCBI): domain Eukaryota; kingdom Viridiplantae; phylum Streptophyta; class Zygnematophyceae; order Desmidiales; family Closteriaceae; genus Closterium; species Closterium sp. Naga37s-1. The sequence continues at coordinate 999,487 of CANJKZ010000795.1, read as the reverse complement.
GATCCCCCTCGTCCCCCTCTGCTCCACCCCTTGGAATGTCAACGCAGTAATCATTGTCCGTGTTTTCTTCGACTTTACTTTCCCCGATAGGACTTTCGACGCAATCTCCCCTTTCGTTTCTTCCTTGACCCCCGCCAGGAGATGCAGCCGGTCATTCTCCCCTTTCAGGTATGCCCCCAACTGCGACTCCTTGTCAGCCAGAAGTAGACGCAAGTCATCCCGTTGAGGCTCCCGCATCAGCTCTTGCTGCAATCCGGAGACCGCCAACTCCAGGTGCCGTAACGTTGGCTGCACTCTCTTCCGCTCTTCCGTCGCGTATCTCTTGAGCGCCGCTTTTAACTTGATAAGCAAGGAGCCAAAATTACCAGACCCCTTCTCATGATGCTTCTCCGTAACCGCCTTGATCCTTTTCTCCACTCCTGGTTTTGCTGTGTCTGCAGACGGCAGCCGCCAGATACCAGGGCCCATGTGCAGCCTCAGGTTCGCTTGCAGCACCACCTTAACACCGCACTTGTGGTCCGAGACACCTCTCAGCGACCGAGTGTGGGAGGAATCCGCCATGGCAGGGAGCAGCTCCGCCGACACCAGAATTCGGTCGATCCGCGAGCTCGACTTCGTCGCTCGAGCATAGAAGGAATACTCCCAAGCACCGGGGTTCAGCGCACGGAAGACATCAGACATGAGGAGAGCACCAAATAACTGCATCAGTCTGTCGTTCTCCCCTGACGACCCCCCCGCTGGGGACTTATCCAAGAGCGGATCCTCCACCACATTGAGATCACCCGCCAGCAGCAACCGGCTCCGTCCCGCCAGGTTCGTGAGAAAGGGACCCAGCGCATCTCTGAAGAAAGTGACTCTGCTGCACGCACTCGCCGGGAGGTATGCAGCCAGAAGCGTGAAACTAAACGTGTCCCATTTAACCTCCGTAGCAATGAGCCTCCCTGAGGCGTGAGTTGTGATGTCTTCGAAGACTAGCTGTCTGTTGTTGCTTACTATCGCCACCCCCCCCGCTCTTTTTGTGTTAGCCACAGCGAAGCAGTGATGGAAGTTAAGCCGCTTCCAGCACTCGTGATCCGGAGCTACTCTTGTGTCTGTGAGAATGAAGATGTCTGCTTCCTTCTTCGTCCATTTTTTCAAATTTCGCTGCTTCCCTCTGCTCCCGAGCCCATTAACATTGAGCTCGCACACCGTGAGTTCGCAGGGTTTATCCATTTAACAACCGAGTGAAAGCCCCACCGCATCCACGGGCTGTAGCCAAGTATCTGAAACAAACAGGGTTACCACTATATCGCAGTGCATACAACATGGTTGAAACCATCGCTAACACACATGACACCTCCTCTCCCTTCATTGCCGATCTTCTCCCTAGACCCCATACTCCTTGCGCAACACGCGGAGACTCAGATTGGCCTTGAGCACACGCGTTGCCGCACCCTGCTTCGCCAGCCCCCCCCGATGACGCTGGGATAGCACATGATGAGCAGCTTGTTCGAAAGAACCACCTTTCCCCTTCTCGCAGCACTCCAGCAGGCAGACCCACTCCTCCCGATTGCTGGTCGTTGAGATCAGCACAAGCGCGTGGTCCTTGAGGACAATCTTGGTCGTCGCCGTGGCTACAGTCGCAGCCGCTGCACGGAGGGAAGGTAAGCAGCCGGACATCAGACACCACCAGCCGAGAAAAGACATCAACAGCGGAAAGAGGTAAGCAGCAAGCACCGTCTCTACCATTAAGCTCCTGGACCCTCTCCACTGTGAGGTTCCACTTGGAAATGTTGTTCTGCCGCTCTGTAACAAAGTCGTTGTGGTTATGCACCGAATGCATACCCCCGCAGAGCGAGCACTTCAGAGCCGGGTAGTGCACCATGATCTTCGAGCCAGGCGAGATCGGACTCTCAAAGTAGTGCAACCACCGGAACTTGTCGTTCTCATGCGCGACGACCAGTCCCTTAACCCGATCTGTGTCCAACCCCGAGACAGGGTGCACCACCCGATGGAAGCAGAAGCCAGACTTGAAAGCCGGGCGCTTGCAGATCTTCAGCGGGGAGACTGCAAGCGCTTCGTGAAGCATCTCCGGAGATATCTCCGCAGCAACACCCAGGAAGAGAACCTCGATAACCAGCGGGTCAGTGATCTTCCTCCTGGTATAGCTCGGATCTTCCGGGTACAACCAATCCAGGAAGATATACTTCCCGTCCACACACTGATGCTCAACGCGATTACGCCAGACGAAGTTAGCGTCAGAAGCATTGACAAAAACAACTTGCATACGACCATAGAGCTTCTTCGCAATGTAACCTGGGTTAAGATCCTGGAAGGTCGTTGTCTTAGCCGCATTCTCCGTAAGCTCATTGCAATTCACCCATAAACTCAGCAGCTCCTTAACCGTCGCCTGCGTGCGCCGAACCTCTTGCAGACGATCATTTGGAATCAGGAGGGTGAGCGGAAAGCGCAGCTTCGCCGCCAGCTCCTCCTTCGCTTTCTCCTCAAAACATTCCTTCGGGTCATGCGCCAAGAGGCCATCATCCTCATCATCAAGGAAGCAGGTACGCCGAGCAGCACCAGATTCGACACCTTCTACCTCCTCTGCAGAGTGATCCTCCTCCGCGTCTGACACAGCATCCTTGAAATCAGCATCCTTCCCTTTGCCATTGTCTTGCTTCCCACCAGCAGCTTGTTCAATCCTGATAGCAGCCAGCTTGGCCGACAATGTCAGGAACACCGTGTCATCTTCCGCAAAAAGCGTACGCGCCGACTTAGACGGAACGGCGGAAGCCGAGATCGGCCTTGATGAAGGACCTGCGGCTGGAGTCGCAAGCGTAACCGCAGCAGCAGCAGGGTCCATCATGGCAGGCTTAACAGGCTTAGCAGATCTTGCCTTCGGAGGCATGGCGTGTTGATGAAAGAGCCACCACAACCAGCTGAACTCTTGAGACAAAGCCTTTCTGAGTGCCTTAAAATAGCCTCCACGGCAGGTTTGGAATTCACGCCTTGGTAATGCTTTTGATTGCCTTGAGAATTTGCGGTGATTGTTAGGAAACGCGACATAACCATGATGACAATGCACTGACTCAGCGACCTGTATAGAACTTGGGAGTCCCACGTTGGTGTTAGATGCTGTTACCAAACGAGTAAACGCTTCAGGAAAACACGAATCAATGCCCTCTGTATGGACACCAAAGCTGTATCGCGAGAATCCCTTGGAGAAGACGAAGCTCGTTAGCGGGTTAACAGCGTGAGTAGCACACGGGAGCACCGACATTGGTAAATCCAAAAATCCAGGTGGCAGCCATGGCGGTGTTGGAGACATTGTCATTGTCATTGACGTCGTCATGGGTGGGCTTCTTCCGCAACACAATATCCTGACGAAGATTGGCTATCCACAGACTTGTCACGATGCAAGTGGATTTATAAGTCTGGCGATTCGTCACAATACACAGCCCACTGGGACACAGGCGGAGTCGAAATTGAACGGGAGTTGGTCACATAACCGCCCGGAAGTGCAGGCTAATACGGTAACAGCACTCTTCGAAAGATTGCTCTTGGCCAAGTACACCAAGTTTGTACAATTGATGCCTGTTTGAGCCCCTCCCGGTTGCCTTGTGAAGGGGGCGTATAAGCTGTAACAAGCGTTTCGCATAAGTTTCGTCAATTCGCAGCTAGCTAAAAAGGTCTCGCAGGTGCTTATAAACAAGATCTGTTACCTTATTTGACTTCAGTCTCTTCTGCTTGACCTCGGTCTGTTCGTTACTATTGGTTGATAACCACGCGACGCGCTTATAACGTGGGAGCAACAGGCTGGGGAAACAACCTCGGGTGCAGCGTCTCCATCCGGCGCAAGGCAAATCCGCGTGCACTGGTTGGGCATCAATTGTAGTACAAAACGCTCTGCTAAATCCTGAGCTTCCAGTCGATGCGCACAACAATTACAGTACTGTACCCAGCCAGTTTGTACAGCAAGGTGTGGCAACGTGCTAGCTACAGTGCAGTTAGAATAGAATCTCATTGCAGCCGAGCAGAAGAGGACAGAAGAGCAGCAGACCAGCGGTTCCGTTCCGTAAAAGCAAAACAGTGTTCCCGTTTTTGTTTCTTTCCAACAGAAATAACAATCAAGCCAACGGTGTGGGAGGGGTGGCCGGATGGATCGAGCTAGACCTGACCAGAGCAGGTTGGTGTGTGCATTGACCGACCACACCCCTCTTGACCCTGCCAGTCTGCTCCGCTTTCCTTCCCTCCCTCCCCTTCTCCATTCAATCCATCCATCCCTCCTTTCACTTTTCCCCCATCCCGATCCCGTCCCGTCCCGTCCCGATCCGATCCCAACAACCCCAGATCCATCCCACCCCAAATCTCCGCATCACATCGCGTCACATCGCATCACATCACATCACATCACAGCCCGACATTCCTACGCCCATCCGTCCATTTTATCCTGACTCCTTCTCAACCGTTGATTCTCTGTGTGTCCCACAACCACACCAACCAGAAATGGTCTTCAGCACACCACATTCATCGTAGGCAGTGCACTGCCACCTCCTTCCTGACTTTCGGGACTCATACAGTTCCAACATGCAAGAGTTCTGTGATGGAAACTCACCGCTTTTCTCAGCTGGTCAATTGGTACAGCCGCCGAGTCTGCAATTGCTCCGTGTGTCTCCGTGTGCAAGTGTGTGATTCGTGCTCCTCCCAGCCGCCTTTCGTTTCTCCTCTTCTCCTCCCCATGATCCCTCTCATCTCCTCTCCCTCACATTCCTTTCTCACAGCATCCAAAAACCTCATTGCATGAACCCTCAATCCCACCTTACTGCCACTGAGTGCAGGCCAGGCGAGGAGAGTATATAGAAGTGCCAAACCACCCATCACTAAACCCACATCAGCCCAAATGAAGCCAGCCAGCCTATCATAATTTCGCATGCTTTACGGCTGCTCGTCGTCGTGCCAGAGCTTGACGGCTGTTTCTTCCCTCAACCGTCAGATCCAGCCACGTAGCACATCATGATGACGGCGACCACTCTACAAAATGTGTGACGCCACATCCCATGCCCAAAACTGGGTTTTCCCCCACTATGCGCACTCACCATTGCACGAGCAACGAATTAGGTCACCTTAAACACTGTTTAGGAGGGCAAACAGTGCTTTAGTATTGCTACACATGTCGCAAACTATGTACCCCCTTCCCCATTGTCTCTGCAGCTACCAGCAGCAATTCGCAACGAACCAGTCACGCACGTGAAAATTGACTACAGCGAATTTTACTTCGGTTCTGCTGGATGTAGAGTGGTGTACTTGGACTGCCGCGAGCTCACCGAAATTGCATGACGCCGGGATCTAAATTCGCATCTGCATAATAACTTCTGCGTTATAACAAACACAGCTATACCGAGATTTTTACAGGATAAGGGTTGCTGACGCGTCAAAAGCACTCACTCTGAAGATGCGATGTCACAATTGGATTTGACAGCCCAGACTGGTTTGGACTTCTGTGGCGAACAGAAACCCAAAAGGCAGAAGGTTTCCGTAATTCGCCAAGCTTCGTCATGATTCGTCTGAGCCCGCAGGAGAGGTTCATTCCAACTGTCCAAAGTTTCGACGACCTCGCGAACAAATTCGCCTTCGACAATCTTCACGTGCAACCCAACACCTTAAAACTCTATCCACAGCTCACCACTCGTTCATTCCTTCTTGATTCGATTTCATGCCCCGTCTTCCCAATTGTCGCTCTCCTCTTCCCTCCAGGGTAGCTATGGCTGACGTTGTTTAGCGTGCACGGTGCTGTGGCTGCTGCTTTCAATCCGTTCCTCCCAAATGTAAAAGTTCCTCAAATATGTGCCTATATTCTGTTCTTTCATCTTCCCTCCAGCAGGATATCGAAAGTACGCGGTGGCGGACGATTTCTGCTGTGAACCTTGCCCTGGCTGCATGAAACCTGCTAATACGCTACCTTCTCGCTGCCTACGCGCGCCGGTCCACTCATGCGCAAATCTTGTGAGTTTATTTTCCAGGTACGTACGCATTGGCTAATGCGACCTTGTGAGTACCTCTTTCTTTGCAGAATACTAGGGCTCATCACAAGGCTCTACATCAGCGATTTCCGATACTATCGTCAACCGTCCGTTAATATTATTGGCAATTTACGGTTTTTGTTCTTCAGAAGATGAATCGCCAATTTTTCGCCGAGTTTATCACGGTTTCTGGAGGTGCTTCCTGCGGTGCAGAGCGGAGCTTATGGACGGCATACATGATCGGTAGGTTCATGTCGCAAGAGTTTTTTTGTTACCTAACTCTGCTGTGTGTTTTGGTGCTCAGGGCGTATCCCTGGGTGGTGGCAGGGCCACTGTAGCAGGCCTGTTGGTGGCATGCGGTTTTCCCGCATGCCACCAACATTTTCTCCGAGGCGCGCGCGACACGAATTTGGTGACATTTTGGGGACATTGCCCAATCACGAACCTGTATTTGGGCACCAGTTTCCTGACACCAACCTGACGTCCTATGTGTTGGTGGCAGGCTGCCATCTACAGTTGCCCTGCCACCACCCCAGGGATACGCCCTCAGTGCAGGGCAGAACCCTCTTGTCCGACATAAGCTGTCCGTATCGAGATGTTACATATGTTTTATGTGGAAATGTTGTGCGCGGGTATCTAGTATCTTTTGTTTTCAATCATAGGTACGGCATGCCTGCCAGGTCTTGTGATTATGGCTCGTCTTTGTAATTTTGAGTTTTAAAACAAGACAAAAGGGATAACTACCAGTTGTAGTAGAAACGTAATATTGGATACCGCATCAACGTGCCCCCAATTGGCAGGCAGTAATTTTTTTTTTCTTTTTTTTTTCAATTGAGCTGCGTGTGTACTGTGATCATTAATCCGCTATAGAAACTTCTTGAAAAGGGATTCTCCCGTTGCTATAGTGAGGATGAGCAATGGTTGCCGTATGGTGAGGCACTCCTTGCCGAACCTGCTCAAGATTGCTCAGGCAAACCTTTTTTTTTTTTTTCAGTTTTAAATGAAAGAAAAACGGAAAACGCAGCCTCAAGAACACCCCAGTAGAACAGCACATAAGGAACCCCAAAAGACACCCCAAAAGGCAAACCTTTTTATGATTCCTCGAACAAACCTCAACTGTTCAGCATTCCACATGATAAACCACAAGCATTGATGGCAGGGGAAAACATCAAACAATCCCTGTGAAATCTTTTTTCATTCCTTTTCCTTCTGACATTTTGTAGAGCAGGATGGTTTTGCGAGTGGGAGAATGAGCGGGAAAGAGGTCCGATACAGTGTACAGGACAAGCAAAAATCGGTTCAAAATCGGGGATGGAGAGTTGGGGAGAAGTGGGAAAGGGAAGCATGGTGCAAAAAGCTCATCCACTGCAGGAAGAACTTTTGCCTCCTGCTCCCTGCCTACTTTTCCGCCAGGCTCAACTGATTCACCAGAACGTGCAGATGTCAAACTGCTGAGAATCAGAGCTGTCGCTGAGTTACTTCCAGTTACAGCTGTTCTGTAATGCAATCCTGGCAACTTCGGGGGAGGCAGCGGCACTGCACTGGGAGCGGCACTGCGCGTTGAGCGGCACTGCGCGTTGAGCGGCAATTGTGGTGGAGCAAACCGTGAAGCTGGGCGGCAGCTGTGTTTACTTTTTTTCCTCCCAATTTCAATTCACGAATTGTGGTTTGATAGGCTTTTCGAGTCGAAGAGAAACGGCAGTTTCTTTGGACCACCATCGCGACTTTTTGCTGTTAGCAGTCGCAGACACACCCCTTACTATGGAGCCGGTATCAGAGGTGTGTCCTATACCCGTTATAGACTGGCGCAACTTAGGCAACGCCGAGGCGCAATCCCTCACGCAGCGTGGACTTATAAACACCGATATCACGCCAGAATGCGTCCGGAAATTCGAGAAACGCCTCCGCCGTTTTCGCCGCCGCCAGTTGCGGAACGTCGCGACCGACGCCGCGATGCAGCTTTCATCCGTCGTCAGCCAATGGCGGCAGGACGATCGCCTCGCGGATCAAATATTGGAGATAACGTCTATCGCGGAGGAAAGCGGCGGCGGCGACGGGAAAAGCGGCGTCGACGCCAGCGGGAAATGCGGCGAAAAGTCATGTAGCGGAGGATGCGGCGGGGTTAGTGGGAGCTGCGGGTGCGGCGCGAGCGACGGGAGCGGGGAACCAGTCGGGCTCCGCCAATCGTGCTCGCTCCCTGAGCTGTGCCCAATACCCGCTGTTGACTGGCGCGTTAGTAGGTCGCACCGTTCACATGACTCGGATCACTCCCGCGGCTCGAGCGGGGACCTGGAGCTGTCCTTGACCATGCCGCGAAGCAATAGCTCTTCTGATCCCCAACTTATCTCCCAACTTAGCTCCGAACTTAGTTCCCAACTTACCTCTCCTGTGGAACACTCCAGCGTTCCTAGCGTCGTTGTTGTCAGCTCGCGCGCAAGTCGGGTAATTCGATCGCAGTCGCACGACTCTAAGTACTTACCCGAGCCAAGACAAGAACTGGAGCAGGACTTGAAAACACAGCAGCATATTAAGAGAGAGCAGCGAGAGCAGCAGCAGCAGCGGCGGCGGCGGCGGCTGCTTGAACGCTTCAACGACGCTGATTCGCGCGCGAGCCCCTTCGACGGGGAGACGAGGAAAAAACGGGAAAGTCTCGCCAGCCTTCCGCCGTGCGCTAGTCTTACCACAGTCGACAGCGCGCCGTGCGCGAATTTCTGCGACGGGCTATGCGCCTTCCCCAGCGACAGCAGCTGCAGCAGCGACGTTTTCGCCGACGGTTCCGGCGGCGGGGTTGGCGGCGCGGTCGGTGGCGGTTTTGGTGGCGGGGTTAACGGCGCGGTTAATGACTCGGTTAGCAGCGGAGATAGCGGCGGGGTTAGTGACGGCGGGTCTAACAACGGGTTGTGCAGCGCGGCGGTGTTCCGCCAACCAGTTTTCCCCCCGGCTGCTGCTGCAGGGAGCGGCAGGGGTACGGGGGAGGGAAGTGGCAGGGTTAGGGGTGAGATTAGCGATGGGGAGGTCAAGAGTGGGTTGTGTGGCGCGGCGGTGCTCCGCCAACCGGTTTTCCCCGCCGCTGCTTCCGGGAAGAACGGGGTCAATCAGGGAGGCGACCGGGGAGGCGGCGGCGACGGGGAAAACGTGGAAGCCGAGAGGGACGGCATCAGTAGCGGGGCAACCCGTCCGCCAGTGGCGACAGTTTTCCCCGCACGGGGTACTATCAGTAACGGAGCGGGCTCTGCGATGGCGACAGAATGCGGGCGACAGGATGGTGGGAAAGACGTCGCACGGGGTAATACATGTAACGATCCGGACTCTGCGGTGGCGACAGGATACGAGGACCGCGCGCGCAACGGCCGCGCAGGATCATGGGACGGGGCTAGGTTCGCGAGCGGATGTGTGCCGGAGGTTCCGCAGGGGGTTCCGCGGGGGGTTTCGCTCGGGAGCTCGGAGGAGAGAGCGCGCAGAGAAACGGTGGGCGGCCTGGATTTGCGGGGAGACGTTGATTCGCCCGCGCAGGCAGATCCTGGTTTCCCCGTGCAAATGGACGGCAACGGAGAGATTCTTAACGACGTTGGCGTTTCTGCAACACCACCTTCGTCGCGCCTCCGTCTCCGTCTCCGTCCGCCTTTCGCCATCGCGGTCACCCGCCGAGGGGCTCTCAGCGAACGGTCGGATCTGTCCGCCTTGAATGAACGGCCAGATCTGGCCCCCACGAGTCGCGCATCGACCCAGGAGGTTGCCTGTTTGCGCGGGGGCGCGAGGCAAGCTTCGCGTGAAGCGCACGCCACCGTGTATTCGCCGCACAGCGTCGCGGACTTCCCGATGTTCAGCAGCCTGCGCGTCGAAGCGGCGACGCTAGTCGACGCGCGTGGCGAGGGGACGCGTGTGGAAACGACGCGCTTCGATCCGGAGAGATCGTCAAGGCCGCTTCGAAGCAGAGATCCCTGCTGCTCGACAAACCCTCCTGTCGTTGCTTCGGAACACAGACGGATCATTACCTACAACAGCCCTAGTGACACATCTAACGGCCCTAACACGAATTGTGTCACGGCGACGACGATCAGTCCGCGGCGCCGCGGGTTGCTGCACTGGCCGTCGCTCCCGACGTCTTTTTCGAGCACCGCGTCGCGGCTCTCCTTCACGGCGCTGCTCTCGCCCTCTTCAGACACCCCCGCTTCAGTCACACCCGCCTCGCCGTCCCCGCTTGTGGACGGGCGTGGTGCCAATCCGATGAACGGTGGCGATTTCAATGCCGGCGAGATTCGCGTTAGGAGCCGTAGCGCGATAGCGGCATCAGATCCAACAGGTTTACGATCCGGGTTTTCGCAATCCGGAAATCTTCAAAACGGCTGTCAGTCCGGATTTCAGTCCGCGCCTGATTCGACTCCTAGGTCTGCTCGCCCGCTGACTGCACCCACGGCGGCGACAACCCCGCTGTCGCAATCCGTCGCAGATGCGCCAGTGAAAACAACGTCGCCGTCGCTGCTGGGTCGCCTGCAAGCACTGGGATGGAAGGAGGGAAAACAGCAGCAGCGGGGGCAGCAGCACCACTGGCAGCAGGAGCAGCGTGAGAAGCGGGAGAAGCGAGAGCAGCAAGAGCAAAGGTTGCTGCGAGAAAAAAACATGCGGTCTAGATCCTGTCACATTCAATCAGCGACTTCGGGATCGCAACGTGTCGCATCTACGAGGGCCGAGAAGTCTCGACTCGGGTCTTCACTAGCGGTTCGATGCTTGCGACGAACCACATCGCAGCCCGAAAGAGAAGTGGAAAAGGGCAGGAGTTGCACGGAACGAATCGCGGGCGGAAGCAGAAGCTGCGCGGGTGGAAACAGCAGCGCGGAAAGCCTTGCGGATGGGTGTCTCCACGAGACAGTACGGGTGGGGGAACAAGGTTTGGCGGAAAGCGCGCAGGAGGAGACAAGCGCGGGGAACGATGAACCAGGGGGGGATTTCAGCAGAGGGAAACGGGACGAGCGCGGGGAAACTTCAGAAAGGGGGGACTGCTGTTCACGTTTGAAGCCGCTCCATTTTCCTGCACAAGATGTGGTTTCTTCTGAGAGTGCTTCTACAGTGCAGCGAGGCAGCAAGCAAAGGGGCGGCGGCATTTTTGAAAAAAATTGTGGCCCAGCAGCATTTTCCTCGTCTCAGTTGACAAGTCAGAGTGGTACGTCACAATGCACGCCATCCAAATATGCACATTCCTCCCCTCTCCTCCCTTCCTCTCCCCTCTCCTCTCACCTTTTCTTCCCTTCCCTACACTCCCCTTTGCTCCCATGCCCTGCCCCCCTCTCCCATTGCTGATGTCCTAATAACTTACCTACCTCCCAACTCTTCGTATCCTTTACCCTCCTCTCTCCTCTATCGTACACCCCAACGTCTCCAGCTCTTTTCAGCTTTCTAGCTAGCATCCCATTCCCGTCCCACACCCTTTCAGAGCTCCCAAAGCATCACTTCCCCATGCAACTTGAAAGCGCAACACCTGCACATGTCTCTCTCTTGCTGCTTTCCCCCTTCAATTCGTCTTCTTCCTCCTTTTTCTCTTCCCCCCCTCTGCCCTCCTCTCTCACCTCTCGCCTCTCACCCAACCCCAACCTCCAGCCCTCCCTTCACGGAAATTGAGCCTAAGGCGAGCGTTTCTGCACATGTCCATCTCTTGCTCTTTCCCGCCTTCGATTCATTTTCTCTCTCCTCTTTCTCTCCTCCCCCTCCACCCTCCTCTCACCTCTCGCCTCTCACCCAACACCAACCTCCAGCCCTCCCTTCACGGAAATTGAGCCTAAGGCGAGCGTTTCTGCACATGTCCATCTCTTTCTCTTTCCCGCCTTCAATTCATTTTCTCTCTCCTCTTTCTCTCCTCCCCCTCCACCCTCCTCTCACCTCTCGCCTCTCACCCAACCCCAACCTCCAGCCCTCCCTTCACGGAAATTGAGCTTAAGGCGAGCGTTTTCGCACATGTCCCTTTCTTCCTTGGGGCACGCGAAGTGATAGCAGCAGCTGCAACGTCTGTGACAGAGAATGGGCCTAAACCTACCACTGTCAGTCACATATGTCCCTTTCTTCCTTGGGCCAGTACTAGTCAAAGCAGCAGCAGTAGCACCAGGTGTAGCTGTCTCACAGGGAATCTGAGGTGAGCACTGTCACATATGTCTGTTTCTTCCTTGGGCCAGTACAAGTCAAAGCAGCAGCAGTGGCACCAGGTGTAGCTGTCACAGACCCGAGGTGAGCACCCACATATGTCCGTTTCTTCCTTGGGCAGTAGCAAGCCAGTTTTTGAGACGCCTCTAAAACAGTCATAGACTGCAGCAGCAGCAGCAGCAGAAGCTGTAGCAGCTGGAGCTGTGGCAGAGATTGGGCCTAAGGTGAGCACTTTCACACGTGTCCAATACCTCCTTGGGCCAATAGCAGCAGCAGCAGGAGCTGTGGCAGAGATTGACCATAAGGCTAGCACTGTCGCATGTGTCCAATTCCTCCATGGTCCAGTAGAAGTCATAGCAACAGCGGCAGCAGCTGCAGCAGCTGTAGCAGCAGGAGCTGTGGCAGAGATTGACCATAAGGCTAGCACTGTCGCATGTGTCCAATTCCTCCTTGGTCCAGTAGAAGTCATAGCAGCAGCAGCAGCAGCAGCAGCAGCAGCGGCAGCAACAGCAGGAGCTGTGGCAGAGATTGACCATGATGCGAGCACTGTCACATGTGTCCAATACCTCCTTGGTCCAGTAGAAGTCATAGCAACAACGGCAGCAGCTGTTATGGAAATTGTGCCTAAGGCGAGCACTGCCGCACATTTCCCTTTGCGTGGTGGCAGCAGCAGTAGCAGCAGCAGCTGTTACAGACATAGGGCCTAGCAAGCGCTGTCACAGATGTGCCTTTCCAACTGCGGGCATTTGTAATTTTAGCAGCAGCCACATTCATTACCAGCCCAGTTCCCAGCGTCATTGGCTCAGTCACAAAGTTCGAAGCCTTTTTACCTGCCACCACATTCATACTGTGGCAAAGGCAGTAGCTGTTGCAGCAGAGGCTGCTTGGAAATGCAGTTGACAATGATTAGGTGGCTGTGCAGACACGAGTTTAGCAGCAAGCATTAAAACTTCTGGTACTGCTGGTGGTTATCTTCCCGGCTGCTTCTTAGAAGTTAGAAGGTATCAAATTTTGCTGGCACTGCACGCATGGGTTGCTGTCATCAATCTATCTACTCAAATAATGCTGATCCTAGATACACATTATTGATTTGTCATTGTTTTGGCAGCACTGTTGCTGCAGTGAATATTGTCAATACATGTAGGAGACAACTATGATGATACCTGTTTGTATGGTTGTCTTATCAAGCATGTTTCTCAGCGGCACTGGATGCAAGATACACGCATATGCGCTTATGCACAAACATTATGCTACATGCTTGTGCATACGCGTACTTCATGGTCATGCACACACCACACCCACACCTTCCCCGACCCCCAAAGCCATAAACACATGCACACACACGCATGCACGCACCCACACACACATACTACCGGTACCTGTATGCAAGCATTCATGCATGCAAGTACGTAAGCATTATAATTTTTAAACACACATTGTGTTTTTTAAAATTGTGTATTGTGAAAGCGAAGCTGTTTGTACTGCACAATTGGCATCGTCGATGCTAGAAAGGCATAGTGCCAGCATAGCGGAAATGTGTTTGTAGAAAGAACAAGATAGAAATCTTGCATTGGAAACGGATTGAGAATTGATTGATATTGAGCAATACAAGCAAGGTTGATATAGCATGCAGGATCTAATGATGGAAAGTACTTCGTGGGACTAGAAAGTAGAAGCAAGAAAAGTAGAGTGTCAGGTGGCACAAGGAAATCAAGGAGGATAAGGATAAGGGTGAGTTGGAAAGTACTGTTCAAAGGGAACAGTAAATCTCCCCCCCTTATCATGGAGGCTACACTAAAACCAAACAGCACTGGTATACAGTACCGTCATCACCCGGATATAAGGGTACATTCCTGCGGGGACACTTGTGTCTCAAACCCCGTTTTCCCGAGTCGCGTCTGTAAATTTGCCAAATGTTGTGTCACAAACAACCAATGTATCACGACTCTAGGCGACCCGGCGAAATGTACAGTTGTGCGCATTTGATTGGGTGACACAAATGACTGTACATCCCTTTCTTCAACCGCTTGGCTGGGGTGTGGTTTCGACGCGCGGGATTTTTTCCCGCACGAAATTGGCACTGCAGGCTGTCCAGGTGCATTGACATTTCGAGCCGCGTGCGAATTTTTCACATTGACGAGTCGGATTACAATTCGTCAGCGACGTCAGCGCGTTTCACGCTGACCAATAAAAAATACAGTTATGGTCGCGGAAAGGCGACTCGCAATTGGGACACACTACAGTTTATGCTGTTTTTGTGTGTCACAAAGCGATTGAGACATTTGTGTCCCCACAGGAATGTACCCTAAGACAGTGTTGAATAGTAGACAGGGGTTGTCTATTATACGGGTGTCTCTTATAAACAGGCTAGCCTCATTATAAGACACCTATTTGTGTGTACGAGATAAGACATATGTGTCTTATAATCGAAACTGCAATATATTATAGTGAAAATTGAAGTACCGCGTACATTTTTACCCTTGCGACACGCGAATTCTGCCACGTGCTGACTCACGTACTACCAAATTTGCCTTTGCAAGTATTCTCCATGACGTGGCACCCCGAACAATGGTTGCCGAAGTGGCACCTTCGCAACATCCACACTCATAATGAGAAACTCTTTTCAAGATGTGTGAAAATATTTCTAAGTAGTTTAAAAAGGTTTCCATTTATAAGACTTATAACACACCCAAAACCTCCCCAAATACAAGATAACCCAAGCATTTTTTTTAGTGTATGAGATAAGACATATATGTCTTATATCCGGGCGATGACGGTATTCGTTATACTGTATTCGGTTTTCCAACACTCCCCTTTGCTGTAGGTTTTAGTGAATTCGTCTTTCTTGGAGGATGGGGTGGATGAGGTGGTGTACCACCGTAGCAGAGGGAGGGGTGCTCCCAACCCAAGCCAAGCTAGGGTTTGGTGTTCACCAAGCCACTTGTCATTTTGCCCTTCCCAAACTCTCGGTGCTTCCAACTCCAACCAAACCATCTTTCCTCACGTTTTCAAACCCTCCTTTCGATCTCGACTTTCCAGATCCAGATCCAATGAGTAATGGCTGCGTCTGAGGAAATCGTAGCAGCTCCATGACGAAATCTCCTCAAAACCATGTCAAAATGCGTATATCGTCATGGCGGAATGCCCTTAGCGCACGCCGAATTTCCGAAACCGTCAACTTTACGTCACGCGATTGTCAGTGCTGCTGTGTTACTTTAGGTTGTGTAGGGGTCACACCTTAGAGGGTACAACCCAACTCTCTCGACATCCTTGTACCCCCTCCCTCTCACCTAATCAACACTTCTTCCTAGCTAATCTCGACAGTTAGGTGCGAAGTTGACGAAATTTGCGAAATACTCCGAATCACTTAAAAGCCCTTTTCACAACGCAACCTTGGGTTAGTCAAACGAGCATCGTGTGTATTGTGTTTGTTTGCACCACTTCTCTTTTGCCAGCCAATTTGGCCCACGATGTCCACCGCCACCTTCGCCATCTGCTTGTACAGTTTCGCACCATGCAGCTGCCAGCGACTTCCACCGCCATCCATTTGCAGGTGCACTCCAGCATTACACACGTCGAATGTGGAGACATTTTCCGCATTTCAATACCCGCTAAAATAACACTCGCGAAATACAAAGGATTGTACGAAATGTAGCACTGAGCTGCCAGGATACTGTCAATTGTAGCACTAACATTTCAGTATACCTCAACCTGTGCAGCTCTGACAATTCAGAGCAAATTCTGATTTTCTAAAAAACTGCCCCTAGGCCTCAGTTGTCAAAGTTAGTATATCCTCCTTGCTGTAGTTACTGTAGTTATTATTACACTGTTGGTGGTGCACCCTTCGCTTGTTGCATATGTGTCAGAGTAGCAGCTAGAATGCAGGAGCCATAGCTAGGGTTTAGCAAGCTAGGCAAGAGAGAATAGGCAAAAGAGGAGTTTCACTAGCAGGCAGTTGAGTACATATAGCAAACCCTAACAAGGCTGTACTCACTATAGAGTACCCCACTGTAGGCTAGACAGCAAATACATTCTGACACACCCCCATAGTCAAAGTGGGGTATAATCAGCAGAGCAAGCAGTCACAGAGCAGGTTCACGAGTACAAGCACAGCTAGAGGCATTCACAAAGGGCAAGTGAGGAGGAGGAGGGACTCTGAGAAGGGAGGAGATGGGACGCGACGGCGGAAGCTGCAGACACACAGGAGTGGCTGGCGCAGTGGCTACCGAAGCAAAGGCCCGGACTCCGCGGCTACACCGAGCAACAGGAGCAACTGACCCACGGGCGACTGGCGACTACCGGAGATTGTAGCCTCCGGACTGCTGGCGCTGCTGGCGACACGACGGCGACCTCCGCTCAACCTCCCCCGACTGTCCCACCCCCCTTTCACACACCCCTTGCTACACCCCTAGCTCCACTCCCATGTCACCCCCCTAGCACCACTCCCGCGGCTCCCACACACCCACCCCCCTCAGCGGCAGCTGCAGCAGTGGGAGACGAAGGAGGAGGAGGAGCAAGGGACGGTCACACACTCGCCACCCCCATACCCGCCACCCACACACCCCAAACGCAGGTGGCGCAGGGCAGAAACGCGAGCAGGAGATGGGGCAGCGGGTGAGCGGAAGCGGGGCGGCGCGCTGGTCCCTGGGGCGCCTCAACGGGCGATGGTAGGGGGCGACGCGCGGGCCCCCGGGGCGCCACGACGGGCGACAGGAGGGGGTGGGGGGGGCGACGCGCGGGCCCCCGGGGCGCCTCGACGGGCGACGGGAGAGGGAGGGCGACGCGCGGGCCCCCGGGGCGCCTCGACGGGCGACGGGAGAGGGGGGCAACGCGCGGGTCCCCGCGGGCGCCACGACAGACGACGGGGGGGGGGGGGGAGCGTGCGGGTCCCCGAGGGCGCCGCGACGAACGACAAAGGGGAGCCCGCGGGTCCCCGGGGGCGCCACGACGGACGACGGGAGGAAGCGCGCGGGGCTGAGCACGAAACCGCCGCGCGCTCCTGGGGCGCACGGCGGGCAGGAAACCGCCGCGCGCCTCGGGGCGCACGGCGGGCTGAAAACCGCCACGCGCGAAGAAAAAATCAAACATCGCGCGCCACGGGGCGCGCGAAACACACCGTCATCGCCCGGATAGTAGACAATGTTGAATAGTAGACAGGGGATGTCAATTATCCGGGTGTCTCTTATAAACAGGCTAGCCTCATTATAAGACACCTATTTGTGTCCACGAGTTAAGCCAGTGTAGCGGTTAGGGGCAATTGTATAACGAGGGGGTATTTTCTAAACGGTTCTTTGCCCATATATAAGACTTATAAGACACCCAAATCCTCCCCAAATACAAGATAACCCAAGCATTTTTTCTAGTGTACGAGATAAGACATATATGTCTTATATCCGGGCGATGACGGCAGTAGGGCAGCGGAAGCAGGTGGGCCCACAGGCCAAGAGCGTAACCGCTCTGATAGCATGTCAGAGTAGCAGCTAGAATGCAGGAGCCATAACTAGGGTTTAGCAAGCTAGGCAAGAGAGAATAGGCAAAAGAGGAGTTTCACTAGCAGGCAGTTGAGTACATATAGCAAACCCTAGCAGGGCTGTACTCACTATAGAGTACCCCACTGCAGGCTAGACAGCAAATAAATTCTGACAATATGTACTCCAAACTCTAAACTGCAACCCCTTTTTGGCCATCTCCAATCTCTCGCTACTTTTCTAGCTCGTAAGTCCAAAACCCTACTAATGGTTCCTAAGTTACTTTGACATGGTATTAAGAGCCATACGTTCCTACGGACCTTTCAATAATGGGCCCACCTACTTCCGTCATGCCTACGTCCTGCGTTCTGCCCATGGCGAACGTGCCATTGACCGTGGCAAACGCGCCAGCAACCCGTCACGCGCCCCGTCACACAGCAGCAGCGCGCACAGCAGTAGCTGCACGCATGGCAGCACGCACAGCCGCGCGGAGCAGCAACGCGCACGCCCGCGCGCGTACTAGTCACCCGCGTGCGCAGCAGCAGTGCGCACTGCAGTGCACGCAGCAACAGCCGCGAACGCACGCGCAGCTGCATGCGCACACGCAGCAGCCGCCCGCGCGCACAGCAGCAGACGCACGCGCAGCCTCTGCTGCAGCCGCGCGCCGCTACGTCCCGTCTCTCTCCCTGCCGCGCCTGCTGGCGTGGGGGGGAGGGTGAGGGGGTGGCGGGGGTGACCAGCCAGCTGCCCGTCCCTCCCCTCTCTCTTCCTACAGGGCTTGTCGCCGTGGAAAGGGGGGGGGAGAAGTGGAGCAGGGTGAGGGAGTGGCGGAAATAGAAAGGTGCGAAGGGAGTGAGGTTGAAGGGGGGTGGTTGAGTTGAGTGCTGAAGGTTATTAAGAGGAATCGCAGGCATGGAGTTGGTACACTCATGCATGGCCCCCCACCTTCCCTCCTTTTCCCTCACTCCTCTCCCCCCCCTTTGTAAAAGGGGGTTCGTAAGCGGGGACGTCGTGGCCTCCCATTCCGTCCCGTCTTGCCGCGCCCACCCCCCACCTCCTCTCCTCTTCTCTCCTCTCCTCTTGCCTCCTCCTCCTTCCTTACCTCTCTCCCTTCTTTCACAGCGGCTGGTTTACTCCTTCAGGGGGTGCTGACCGCACCAGTTCCTACCGCAAGCATGCTAAGGGGATGTGTCAAAGTTATTATATCCTCCTTGCTGTAGTTACTGTAATTATTGTTACAAACTGTTGGTGGTGCACCCTTCGCTTGTTGCATATGTACTCCAAACTCTAAAGCGCAACCCCTTTTTGGCCATCTCCAATCTCTCACTACTTTCCTAGCTCCTAAGTCCAGAACCCTACTAATGGTTCCTATGTTACTAATGGTTTCTATGCGACGACGAAAACACCGCAGCGGATGCGCGTCTGCAACGACTACAGTTGCGGATGACGCGAAGCGGTAGCGGACAACGCATGGCGTGCGGCTGGCGCAGAACGGCATTGGCAGGCATACACGACGTGCGGTAGAAGTGACGACCTGGCGTGCGTTAGCGGCTGACGATCTGCTGCGCGTCTGCTGCACCATTTTCCTGTCCGCGCTTGCTGTATCTTCGTGGGTCTTTTCTCCCCCTGTCTTCCTGTCCTGCCTTTCTCTGTAGACCTTTCCCTTCTTTCCCTGCCTCCTGATGTGATGGCATCAGGTTGTGCAAGTCTTGAATGCACACCAGCAGATGATGCCAAGTCTGCTCGAACTTCACCCATGCTGCCCTGTGACGCCCCCCCTATACTCCAGCCAACGTACAAGAGCAGTAAGAATTACCGAACTCCATCAGCTCGAGTTGACAGGTGCACTCCAAGTATGCAGTGGATGCCAAGTGTGCAGTAATGTGCCCCCATGTATGCAGTAATGAGTACTCCAAGTATGCCGTAATGTGCACACCAGGAATGCAGAAATGTGTGCTCCCATGAATGTTCTCCATTCTTCCTTCAGATGGTGCTGTTCAACTGTAGTAACCAGTCGCACGATACCGCTGCAGCACGACGGACGGATGACGACCTGCTGCATCCATTCTGCCTGCTCCCCCTGCCTATTGGCAACCCTTGGTGAGTATGTCTTCCCCATATGCTTCTTGACTCCATGTCCCACTCCAGTGCCACCAGGTACATTCCACACCCCACCTTCCCCCACCCATGTGCTTGTAGTCATCCGCGTACACAGCTACAAGCACATGAGTGAGCGTGGAGTTAGGTGATGCTGTGGTGGGCAGCACAGCTCGAGGAGGCCGCACAGGTGAGTATAACACCAGCATTCTTGACTTGCCGATTGTCTCCAGATGGTACACTAGGGAGAATTGGTTGAAGCCCACTCAGCAAACTGCAGGTGAGATGCTGCTTGGAGGTGACCGGTTTGGTAAGGTAATCGGCTGCTTGCTTGGCTGTTGGACAGTACTGCAACCATACCACACCATCATACACTGCTTTACGGGTCCAGTGGTAACGCACCTCCATGTGCTTGGTGCGCTGACTCATTTGTTCCCCTTTTTCAAGGGCAATTGCACTCTGTTTATCCACATAAAGAACTGTGGGTTCTCTCTGTGGAAAGCCAAGGTCTGCACACAGTCGTCGTAGATGAGCTGCTTCCCTTGCTCCTTCAAACATGGCGACGTACTCAGCTTCTGTTGTGGAGGTAGCGATGACCGTTTGTCGTTTCGTCCTCCAGCTTACTGCAGCTCCCCCCAGCGTAAACACATAGCCTCCCACCGAGTGACATCCAACCTCATTTGCATAGTCAGAGTCGGTGTATCCATGAAGCACCAAGTCTCCCCCTCCATAAACCAGCCCAATGTCAGCAGTGTTCTGAAGATACTTGAAAACACGTTGAATTTCGAGCACAGTTGCTGCTGTTGGCTTGCTGGCCTGTCTTGCCAGCACATGCGTGGCAAAGGTAATATCTGGCCTTCCCGCTGTGGAGACGTACAACAGCGTCCCAACCTGCTGCATCACCCGCTGATTGTCCACCTCCTCAGGTGACTCCCCCTGAGGTCCAGGTTCCTTGGAAATCGGCGTTCTTTCTCCAGAGCGGCCCCCCTCCATCTCAAAGTTTGCCAATGCTTGTCTGATGTACTTGGTGAGTCCCAACGATATGGTGTCGCAAGAAGCAGCAACATTCAGACCTAGAAATAGGGTCATGGTCGAGTTTACGGTCAAGGTGAAGTTGTTCTTCAAGTGTTGAATGACTGCTTGGATGCCTTCCTCATCATCAGACTGAATGAGGATGTCATCCACGTAAGTGAGCAGCCACACCGTATCTTTTCCAGCCCTCTTCCAGATGAACAGTGATGGATCAGATTCCGACTGCACCATTTCCAGCTCCAGCAGCACTCCTCGTAAGTGTTGATGCCACAATTGAGGTGCTTGTTTCAGCCCATAGACGCTTCGCCTGAGCTTCCAAACCTTGTCTCCATCACGTCGAGGTTCAGGTGGTCGCACGTACACATCTCTGTCAATTGTTGCATAGAGAAATGCATTGGAGATGTCCAGTTGCACGCCTTTCCGCTTCGTTGTTGATGCGCCTGCAACAAACATGCGTGAAGTAGGTCCTTGGCTGACCGGGGCGTATGTCTCATCATATGTTCCCTACGTCTGTCCACAGCCTTTCACCACCCAGCATGCCTTGAACCTGCTTGGCTGGCCATTTTCATCTCGTTTAACCCTGAAGATAATTCCCTCCGTCAACACCGGGACTCCCTTTGGTACGTCCGCCCTGTCCACCACTTCATACGCTCCCAGCTCGTCAAATTTGGTGAGCTCCGCGTTGACCGCCGCTTGCCGAAAAGATGCATATGGATCTGTGGTCAGTTCTTTGAGTGACTTTGGCTCTTTGTAGGTCAGGTCGACCATGGGCACAGTCGCAGCTGCACATCCCAACACGTGTTGCTGTAAGCTGGGAAGGCTGTTGACTCCTTGTAGCATGTCTTCCTCAGCCAAAGGTTTGTGCCATGGACACGTCCGCAGGTTTCCCCGTCATCATGTAGTACGGTGAGTGCGCAGATGGGTTGCTGCTGCAGCTGATGCGGTTGTGTAACCATGTAGCGTACTCAAGCGCGTACGGCCAAAAGGTGGAGGAGAGGCTGGCCCCGGTAGTCATGGCCCGCACTCTGTCCATGAGTGTGCGGTTAACCCGTTCCGCGACTCCATTCTGTTGCGGGGTGTGCGGTAATGACGTTTCGTGGATGACGCAGTGGGAACTCAAATATTCTGTGAAGGCGTTTGCTGTATACTCCCCCCCGTTGTCCGTGCGCAGTGTAGCCAGCGGCTTTGTGGGCAGCTTAGTCTTCATTTCGCGGTGCCATGCCGTGAAGACAGCTTGCATGTCAGATCGGCGAACTAGCGGCGCCACCCACAAGTAGTTGGTAAAGTCATCCTTGAGCGTCAGGACGTAGCGAAGTGAGGGGTGGGCGTCACCCAGGTCCATGATGTCGCTATGCACGAGCTCCAAAGGGCGACTTGAGCGCTTCTCATTTCCTGTAGGAAAAGGGGCTTTGGTCATTTTCCCTCGCAAGCAAGAGTCACACGGAGGGTTCAGAGGGTTGGTTTTGTCAGAAATGGTTAACCCTTCAATGTCACCATTCCGAAATGTGGCATCCATGGATGCGTATGACGGATGCCCCAAACGCTTGTGTGCCATGCGATATGTGACAGATGCGTGTGCAGAATGGCCACTCAAGTGCATTTCAGGTGTGCGGAAATCTGAGCTCCCATGTGTACCCAAGTGCACTCCCGGTATGCAGAGAGTTGTGTCCCCTTCACCACCATGCTCTTTCGATGATGCATCATCACGGGAAGGACCAGGACCATGGGCGGATGTAAGTGCAGGCTCATACTCCACCATGAGCACCCCATGCATGATGATCCCAAGTCTAATGCACACATGCTCATCTCCATCCGCCATTGTGATCTCTGTGTGCCCGTCAGTACGCGTACGAATCTGTGCACCTTTCTTGTACAGTTGGCACTAGGAGAGGAGGTTGGATTTCAGGCCGGGTACGTAGAGAACTTCAGTGTAGCGAACTGTTATCCCATCAGGTTCCGTTGCCCTGATCGTTCCCATCATCGTGCTGCGCAGTTGGCTTCCATCAGCAAGCTCCACATTCACAGGGTCGGCCAGCTCCTTTAGCTCTTCAAACCAGCGCTTGTCCGAAGTCATGTGCTGGCTGCATCCGCTGTCTAGCAGCCAGAAAGGCCCTCCAGTGGAGGGTAAGGTTGCTTGTGATGATCGCACCGTTGCAATGCAGGTAATGGTGCGTTTGTTGTCTCCTTCGGCTGCCCCTTGCTGTTGTGACGCACTTTGGTCACGCTTGGGACTGCCACTCCTTCGTGGAGAGGACGAATGGTTGTAGTTGCTGCGCTGGTTTGTTCTCCCTCGGGTAGGAGGTTCCCACCCTGGTGGTGACCAACCTGGAGGTGCTTTGGTGCACTTGTAGAAGGGGTGGCCTGGCTCCTTACAGTACCAACACACGAGAGTTGAGCGACCCGCACCTCCATTCTTGCCTTGCATTTTCTCCCCAACTGACCCATGCCGTTCTTTTGGTGACCATGCCGAACTCATCTCATCATTTCCGATGCTTCCCGTAGCATGTGGAGAAGGTGAGTGATCTCCACGAGCTTGTCCAGCCATGCGAGGTGGACGCCGGTCACGATTCGCCTTGGTAATGAGGTCTTGATATCTCTGCTCCCGAATCATCATCCGCTGCTAAGTGAAGTTGTCCGTCACGTTGTGTAGCATTGCCGAGTGCCTCATCTCCTCCCAATGTGCCGGTAGTCCGGTGAGCAGATTTAAGGTGAATGTGTCCTCATCCACCATCTTTCCCGCCAGTGCCAACTTGTCCCGAATCGCCGTTGCGCGGTTCACATACTCCTCCACCCTCTATTGATTCCCCATTTTCAGGTTGTCCGACTGCTTCATGAGAGAGACCTTCACCACCGAATCTTTGGCCTGGTAAGTGTCCATTAAATACTCCCATGCTTGATAAGCCGGGCTGTAGGATTCCTGGAACATGTCTAGCTGTAGCTGAATCGTGGCGCTCACGCTGTGCAATAGGACCCAAAAGGCAAGTGCCGCACGCTATGAGTAATCCGCCTGTAGCATTTCCAGCCGCCCCATAGCGTCGTCAATGTCACCATCTCCCATGGTAACCGGATACTGCAGGGTCACAAAGAACTCCCACAGATTCGTGACGCGAGCGTTCATACGAAACCGCAGTGCCCATTCGCGGAAATTTGAGCCGTCAAACGGAGTGGTGGTGAATGTCTTGTCCACCGTTGCTCCCACCATTTTGCGTGACAGTCGTTCCTTGTCTTCGTCCGTATATTCACGTGGTGCGGGGTCGAAGAGAGTAGGCATGGTTGACGGTCGAGATAGCTGTACCGTGCGCCGCATATCTCCATTCTGTCCACCAAGTTGACGTTCCAGCACTTCCACTTGATCCCGTCGCATGACACCACTTGACTGCATTCCGTATCCCATTCGCTCCATGCTGTCCACAGAGTGTGCGCTGATTGGTGGACGATGTGCACGTGAAGGGATGATGTTGTCGCCATGAAGGTGAGACCTGGGCATGGGAAGAACTCCAATGGGATGAGAGTTAGTCGCAAGTCGTCGTAGTGGGGGAGCACCAATAGTGTAGGAGGCAAATCCCACACCTTCCACGCCCACTTGACCATTTCCGTCATTCTGCTGCCCAATCTGTCCACTTCTCATTCCACCATGCAATGCACTCCCATACTCATCATTCCTCCCCCGTGCTTCCCTTTGCATGGATGATTGAGGTGCGGGATTGGCGCTCCCCCCTCCTTGGACGGATGCATCCCTCCTTTGGGATGACTCTCCTCCTTGGGGTATGCTCATTTCCCTTTCACCATCAATTCCTGCAACGACATTGGAAGCATGTGTTTGGCTAGTACGAGAAGTGTTTGAATGAGACTGTCCATGAGTGGACGGATTGCTGAACTCGTGAGAGTGTGCGGTTGTTGGCATGTTGAACTTGACTCATAGTGATGCGTGCAGTGCTGGTGGTGCGGAGATAACTGCTGCAACGGGAGCTAGACTACGGGCTAGGCACGGGTGCTCGTGTGATCTCTGCGTTCGTTCACTTAGTCGTTTCCTTGTGTTCACGCTGCTTGCTAGTTCACGGGGAGAATTGGCAAGAGTTTCACTAGGAAAAACATGACAATAATCGTCCAAATCAGTTGGCATGGCAAGACTACATCAGAGCTAGCATTCAGGTCGGTCGACTGCCAGCACAGCATGGTCGACCGCGTTCCAGCACGACTTGGTCGACCGCGCTCCAGCAGTGCAAAGTCGACGGCGTGCCAACGCTGCAAGTTGACGGTGTGCCAGCATTGCTCCCGCAGAACAGCAGCGCACCTACTTCGCAGGTGCTCGTAGATGATTGGCGGGCTAAGCCTCGTCACCTGAACAGCGCACGCACCAAGTCATCCTCGTGCTGACAGCTCCACCTGATCCGCCACGTCGACCTCGGGATACCACCACCGAGGTCGGACTCGCCAACTTCGCCTGGGCGACCGTCGCACTCCTCCGCAGAAGTTCGTCACCCAGGTAACCTGGTCGACTTGGCAACCACGTCGACCAGCTGCTCCCGTTCATGCCCGTCGACCTCCCAAGTCGGTGACCTTGCAAGTCGGCGCCGACTTCCGGGTCGACGTGCCACATCGCCGACCACCAAGTCGGCGGCATTGCAGATGCCCCGTGCAAGTCGACCAACCCCGTCGACCAGCTCGCCCAAGTCGGCGTCGCCCACTGCAACAAGTCGGCTGTACCTCCTGTACACCCAACCACGAGGTCGGCTCCGCCCAAGCGAGGACGGGGCCAACAACAACTCCCATTGACATCCCTCCTTTGGGATGACTCTCCTCCTTGGGGTATGCTCATTTCCCCTTCACCATCAATTCCTGCAACGACATTGGAAGCATGCGTTTGGTTAGTACGAGAAGTGTTTGAATGAGACTGTCCATGAGTGGACGGATTGCTGAACTCGTGAGAGTGTGTGGTTGTTGGCATGTTGAACTTGACTCGTAGTGATGCCTGCAGTGCTGGTGGTGCCCTTGAAATCATGTTTTCCAGGTGCTCATGCTGGGCCAAGATGGCTTCTTCGAAAGCCGCATATCCAGCATCCACTTCGTCATCGAATTGCGCCATGATCTTGATCAAACCGTACACCAGGTGTGCGCTACAAGCGCAAGATTACTTCAGACGTGAACATCACGTGTATGAAAGCGTATACTAGGTGTCCGGTACTCTGAGCGTTTGCAGGTACCTATCCGAAGGGAATGCCAACAACTTTATAGACCAAATTTGGCAGCATGCCCCCTAGAGTAGCTCTGATACCATGCTAGAAAGGCATAGTGCCAGCGTAGCGGAAACGTGTTTGTAGAAAGAACAAGATAGAAATCTTGCATTGGAAACGGATTGAGAATTGATTGATATTGGGCAATACAAGCAAGGTTGATATAGCATGCAGGATCTAATGATGGAAAGTACTTCGTGGGACTAGAAAGTAGAAGCAAGAAAAGTAGAGTGTCAGGTGGCACAAGGAAATCAAGGAGGATAAGGATAAGGGTGAGTTGGAAAGTACTGTTCAAAGGGAACAGTAAATCTCCCCCCCTTATTATGGATGCTACACTAAAACCAAACAGCACTGGTATACAGTATTCGTTATACTGTATTCGGTTTTCCAACAATCGAAGCGCGCTAAACGCCCTTCTCCAACTACAAAAACTGTGGGTTGGAGCTCATTTCCCTCCACCCACGTTTCTCTCCTTCCAGCTGGCTACAACAAAATCGCTTCCTAGAGGCGAGTCACCCTCGACTTTACTTAGCGACATTTTTAACTTCAATCGCTCAACGATGGCACCGACGACGACACTTAACAACGGGAACTCGTCCAACCCCGCTTCCGACTCCGACCGTAACACCCGCGATTTTGCGGGCGACCGCCGTAATAAGCGCCGGGCAGAAGATGGACCGCCCGCCCCGACTGCAGTGGACGTGCTGCTGGGCGGGCTCGAGGTCAACAAAAGTGCCAACGCCCAGCAGCACCCTTCGGCCCCTGTGGCGCCAGTGGCACCTGCGGAGCAAGTGGCGACGGCAGCTGGCGCGGCACACGCACCTGACGCCGAGCACACGCCAGCACCCGCGGCTGGACCGTCGCGTCAGCGCCAGAGGAGGCGGACTGCGGTCTCCTCGTCTGACGCGACGACCGCCCCTGCACTGACGCAGGCGTTGACCGAGGACGAGGTCAACGCGCTGCTATCCCGTCAGCGTTACAGCTGCGGAAACTGCACTACCCACTGCATCTGCGTCGGCTAAAAAAGAAAACGCGAAAAAGGAAAAAGGCACGCGAAGAGCACGTACGAACCGGCATGACAACGACGCAGCGACAGCCGCTCTCCCTGCTCCGGCGGTCGACAACGACACCGACAACTCTGAAGATGAAGCCGGTGAGGCTCCAGTCAATACTGCTAATTTTATTGGCACGGAAAACCTTCCCCCCCTCCTTTCTTCTAACCTCACCTTTTCGGCGGCATCTTTCGTCAACGACTCCGTGCGAGAGCAAGCGGAGCTGCTGGAGGACTTACGTGCATACCTGCTGCACGCGGAATACAAGGCGCAGCGAGGCGACTCGGCGGGCGGACTCGAACTCATCTCACACTCAACCTCATCTCGGGGCGTTTCGAGGTGCTTCAAGTGGAGGACGCTTCCGACTTCCGCACGGCGAAACGCTTCAAACTGTACCAGCAGAAGAGCCTGCTGACCTCTCGACCCTTCAAGCAGGCGGTTGCGGATATGGCTGCAATGGACCGCGCGGCAAGTGCATACGCTCGTGTCACCCGCGGCGGAAACAACGGGCCGATGCCGTTCTTACCCAAGCGGGCCCCGCCGCCCACGGCCAATTGTCGTGGGTTTCGGGGCTCGTGCTTCCGCTGCGGCCAGCCGGGACATGTGGCAAGTGCCTGCCCTAGGAACGGGCATGGCGGCCAAGGACCCGCTCCGGTGGTGTAGGAGCGGGCCAAGGGATTAGGCGCCTTGGGCGCTAGGCACGGTGCACTCTTGAGTGCGGAAACCGTGGGCAGCCCTAGGGGTTTGCGATGGCAAGAGGCCAGCCCTAGTGAAGGGTAGTAATAGGCTTTGGGCCTAGGTTAGGGAAGGGGAACAACAAACCCTCGGTCCCATGTATTAAGCCACCCGGTGGGGTGATGAATGCTAGGAAGCATTGCAATGTGTGTTGGTTGATTTAATAAAAAGTTCCTTGGTTTACTATTTTTGCAAAGAGCCTCTAGACACCACATGGGAGGTGCAGAGCATGAGAGAGAGAGAGAGGAAGAGAGAGAGAGAGAGAGAGAGAGAGAGAGAGAGAGAGAGAGAGAGAGAGAGAGAGAGAGAGAGAGAGAGAGAGAGAGAGAGAGAGAGAGAGAACAAGACAAAGCACGGTGGACAAGCATGTCCATGGTTCAAAGCACCAGCCCACATGCACTAAAGGCATGCACAACCACGTCTTACCAAGTGAATGACAAGGCGAGCAAAAAAAAAAAAAAGCGCGATGTGAGGTATCGGAAAAAGGGCTAGCCATGGTGCTAGATGAGACAAAAAAAAAAAAAAAAAAAAAAAAAAAGGGAGGGGGTCCAGAGAGTGACACCTACTTGCCTACCATGATCAGGGTGCCTATGGAGCAAAAAAAAAAAAAAAAAAAAAAAAAAAAAAAAAAAAACGAAGAAGAAGAAGAAGAAGAAGCGTCGGCACGCGCACGACATATTTGTTGTCATTTCGATAGATCGTCAATCTCATTCACACCATTGATCAACGATTGCGCGTACATGCACACGCACATGCATGTGTCAAATGGAACTCCCAACCCTACCCCATTTGCCTCAATTACAGGAGCACGACAGTGCGAGGCGGTATGTTACGACGATCCGTATGAATTTGCCGTCACGGACAAAACTATTACACAGAAACGCGGTCGACTTCGTGCGACCTTTGCGTGGTGGAGCTCCTGGTGCCCCTGCAGCCTCGTCCTTTTCGTCATCGCCAGGGGTTATTGGCCCACCACAACCCTTCCACGATCGCAACCATGTCGGGGCAAACACGCATGCCACGTTCACGCGTACCGCTATCCAAGAACTCCTAGAGACCGGAGCAGCAGTCCAGATGCCCGCAACGGAGCTGCCGTGTATAAGTCCACTCAATGTGGTCGAGCAAAAAGACAAATGCAGACTCATTCTTGATCTGCGGAAAGTCAACGCAAGCTTAATCGTCCCCAAGTTCAAGTACGAGGGGCTCAACCGCGTGGCGGACCTGGCACACGTTGGGGATTGGATGTTCTCCATTGACCTTAAATCCGGTTACCACCACATCGACATCCACCCATCATGCTGGAAGTTCCTCGGCTTCGAATTTGGGAGGCGCACGTACGCATTTCATTCACTGCCATTTGGCCTTGCGACAGCTCCATTCGTCTTCACGCAGATCATCAAGCAGCTGGCTCGGCGTTGGTGAGAACAAGGCATCCGAGTCATCCCTTACGTGGACGACATCATTTTCCTCTGTCAGTCGAAAGACCATGCGCAAGCGATCTGCCAGCGTGTGATATTGGACCTTAAAGAGGCAGGACTCGTGATAAACGCGAAGAAATCACAGCTGTCACCATCGCAACGCCTACGATTTTTTTGTGTAGAGCTGGAAACCGATACCGGTCGATTCTCCATTGGTCCCGACCGACGAGCCTCACTACATGCAACCATCCAAAACCTCTTGAGCGCAAGCAAGGCATGCGGACCAGTCCCGGTCCGCCACGTGGCCAGAATCACAGGCATGCTCGCATCAATGGGGGTCGCACTTGGCGCGACCGCTCGCGCATTCAGCCACGCCATGTTACAAGTGATCAACGACGCACCGTCATGGAAAAGCAACGTGGTCATCCCCCCAGCCGCTGCAGAGGAGCTACACTTTTGGCTTGAGGAGTTCGACCGGTTCAACGGTGCACCTTTCCACGTCCGGAACAGCTACGATGCGGTAATTCATGTGGATGCCAGCTCTCAT
The DNA here is from genome assembly GCA_947471745.1 of Closterium sp. Naga37s-1. Taxonomy (NCBI): domain Eukaryota; kingdom Viridiplantae; phylum Streptophyta; class Zygnematophyceae; order Desmidiales; family Closteriaceae; genus Closterium; species Closterium sp. Naga37s-1. The sequence goes on along the minus strand of CANJKZ010000795.1, from coordinate 969,773 downwards.
GGTTGGGGCGCCACTCTAACTACATTTTTGGGTGGCCTCGAAGAAGCGAGCGCAACCATGTCAGAGCCGCTACAGGCAACGTCCAGCACGCGGCGGGAGATCGAAGGCGTCCTTTGGGCGCTCCAAACGTACGCCAACAAGATCAAGCAAAAACACGTTCTCGTGCGGGTGGACAACTAGGGCGTATTCTTCATCCTTCGCAAAGGCGGCTCTCACAGCTCTGACCTCACGATGGCTTGCAAAAGCATCATCCGAACATGCATGGGGCTCGGCACGCGCTTGATCATTGAATGGATCCCGTGAGAGCTCAACTCACATGCTGACGAGCTTTCAAAAATGGTCGACCACGACGACTACGCGTTGAAGAAGCCGTGGTTTCGCATCTTAGAACGTCGTTGGGGTCCGCATTCCATTGACCTCTTTGCAAACTCTCACAACACCCAACTCTCGCGCTTTTGCACCAAGATTCCCCACCCGGAAGCCATCGCAGTTGATGCGTTCTCGATCGCATGGACAGCCGAAAACAACTTCGCCTTCCCCCCACCCCAACTGGTCCTAGCCGTCCTCCACCATGCACAACGCACCCATGCATCACTCACATTAATAGTCCCGCACTGGCCAGGCGCAAGTTGGTGGCCACTTTTGCAACCCTCCCTATGTACTTGGGCTCCACACCTCCACGCGCACATCCCTCTCACACACGGAAGCCAATGCCTAGATACAGGGTCCCATTCTACTGCCTTCTCGGGCACGGGACTACCGCATAGCCCAATCATTGCACTGCGAGTGGTATTTGACTAATGCATAGTGTCCACTCCTGTGTTCAGATTTGCTCCCAAAGTTACACGACCAACTGATCAAAATGCTCGCGCAGTCACGCGCCGAGTCTACGATCCGGACATACGAACCATACTGGGCCAAGTTTCGAGCATTTTGCACAAAAGTGGATCTCTCCTTTCTCCCAGCATGCAACATGACACTCGCACTATACGTGGTTCACGCAATCCGACGCAAAGCCACCCTGTCCGTAGTGCAGCTGACGTGCTCGGCAGTAAGTTTCGCCCATCGCATGACTGGGAGAAAATGCCCAACAATCGGTCCGTTTACCACCCAAGTCCGCGACTGTGCAAAACGACACTGCCCCCGCCCTACTCGTCTGAAGGAACCCGTATCGATCCAACAAGTCCGCGACATGGCCGGGAGTTACCTGCAGTCTGACGACCCTGCGGAATTTCAAAAAGGGTTGATCCCCATCCTCATGTACTCAGGATTTCTGCGATACTCCGACCTAGTGGCCATACAATGGCAAGACATCCAATTCGACGAAGAGGTCATGTGGATCCTTATATCACACTCTAAGACCGATCAGGCCGGTCACGGAACATGGATACCCATTGCAGCAACGACAGACCCTTGTTGCCCAGTGCGCTGCACCCGACTCTTCATCCAACTCGCCGGCTATGACCCTCAGTCAGAGGGACCGTTGATTCGTGTCTTCGGGCACGCTTCAACCAGCAAAGGCCAAGCGAAGCCACCTTCATACACTACAATTCGGAACTGGTGTAAGGAAGCTTTCGCAAAAGTTGGTCTGGGAGAGCTGCAGCTCGGCACTCACTCCTTCCGAAAAGGCGCGGCCACAGTAGCAGCCAACACTGGAGTGCCAGACAGAGTCTTCAAACGGCTGGGCAGATGGCGAAGCGACACAGCTAAGGAAATGTACGTCACGCCATACGTCGAGCCTCTCATCACAGCATCCCGCAACCTGCAAGATCCGACGCAGGCGGTGTCCTCGGCACAACACACAGAGGCGCTCGTCCGCCATAGGAGGCCCCCGCTGCCCATGTCTCAGAGACCCCAGTTGTAATGAGAACGATGCCAATTGATAAAAATAAGAAAGCAAGCTTTCTCGATATTATAATTTTTAAACACACATTGTGTTTTTTAAAATTGTGTATTGTGAAAGCGAAGCTGCTTGTATTGCACAATTGGCATCGTCGAAGCGCGCTAAACGCCCTTCTCCAACTACAAAAACCGTGGGTTGGAGCTCATTTCCCTCCACCCACGTTTCTCTATTTCAAATGGCTCACTCAACATTCCCACCACCCACCCCAGCGTAGAACGCCTTGCTAATGCCACTTGGATAGGGTACATCTTAGCTAGTGATATTAGCATGCACTAGCTTGTGTTTAATCTCGATGCAAATGTTGTAATAAGCCAGTTGTAATGAGAACGATGCCAATTGATAAAAATATGAAAGTAAGCTTTCTCAATATAGAGATTTTGAGGTCAAATTGAGTGGAGAAGGTCAGTGGCACGAGTTAATAGCTTGTTCGTGAAAAACGCGTTTTTTAGTACAATTTAAAACATTCCTGTCCCCTTTTTAAATGGTATTTTCCTTTTCTTCATTTGCTCATTTTTCATACTCGTAATACTTATAGATGGTGTTTCCGAACACGTCAATTGACCGAACTGTACCGTAGTTTCAGCCAGCTGGTTTATCATTCATCAGCTTTGTTCATGTCGTGGCTTGGTTCGCCATGACGGCAGGTGGGTACTGCGCCACGTGGATTCATCTGTGGCCTAACCCCTTGCCGATGGGATCGTTCAGATAAGGACGATTGGCGGAAACTGCCAGCACATCACTTTCTGGTGGAAGAGACCTCTCCGCTCGTACACATCAACGCTTGTTCTCGCTGGCTCTGCCACAATCGTCGCTCGCGAAGAACTTGACAAGGTAACAGCTTATCCTCAGAGGCCAATACTCCACCATTCTCATTCATCCCTTCCTGTCGCTTGAGTTCGTCAGATTCGCAATCATCGCTAGCCTGACTGCAAGATATTCTCTAGGGTTTCCCGTTGGTCCTCTCTCTCTGACTACCCTGCTGCTCTCATTTCCGATCAGAAGGCTTTTGTTCCTTTGCTTGGAAATTTTTACTCCCAGCCAAAGACAGCCCTCTCTAGCTTCACTAGCTTCATCTCTATTTGCCGACACAACCACATCATCAGCCATGGCTGCTATCGCTTCTTCCTGCCAACTGGCTGTTGCCCCCACCGCTGCGGTGGCCAAGGTCGCTGCTCCTAAGCGTCAGGCCCGCATTGTCTCCTTCGGCCAGTTCTCCGGCCTGAAGGCCTCCTCGTGCGTGTCGGCTGTCGCTGAGAGGAAGACTGTTGACGAGAGCTTTGCTCAGATCGCTGCTGCTACCAGGCAGACTGGTGCTCGCGGCGGTGCTCTCTCCTCCAGGTGCGACGTCGGCTCTGAGATCTTGCGAGTGGTCCCCATTATCGGAGGCATGATCTTCACCGGCATTGCTCTGGGCTTCGTGCTGCTCCGTGTTGAGGCCTGGCTTGAGGAGGAGGAGGCTTAAATGATTGTTCCTATGTTCATTATAAATGAGAAGCTTTCCATATATTGAAAACCATTATTCTTTTTCGATCATTTAACTAATATGTTCCCCTTCTCCTTTCACGGACTCAGACATCGCCATGCCTTTCGATCAATGTAGTAGTAACGTTCGTGCTGCAATGTTTTATCTGTTCGCTGGATCGAACCTCGAGTTACTGCACTTGGCTCGTCATGGTCTACCACCTTCCGTGATGCGCGCGTTAGCCGTCCGAAGGAAATCAGTGCCTTCTGCCTATTACCGCCGTCCCGCCGTCTTCTATGTAGGAAGCCAGACCTCATTCATGTCACGGCTCTGACTTGCCCGTGCTTGATTCCAAGTTTTAGGTGCGTCTTGACGCTTCTGCTCTATCAGAAGCTAGTTCGACCCAATAAAGTGGCACTCCCTTCTACCGTATTTTGACATGCCTAGGCAGGGTACGGTAGGTCATGCACTGCCCTTCAGGCTTTGGCGTTAGTGCTGGTAATAGATAGTGTCCATTACAGCATGTTCCTACGGCCTCTTGTCAGGGTTACCTCTTGCGTCGTACCGCTCTGTAATGCATGTTTGCCCACATTCAATCGCACTGAAAAGCATTGAAATGCACAAGTGTGACAATAGGTCTGGTATTGGATCAGGCTGAGGAAGCAGTCATGTTAAATATGCAGCTTTATCTTAGGCAGAATAAAGAACGCTATTGGCTGTTTCGTTGGAAAGATCATCATCCTTGCTACAAACAGCTACCACCATGCGTGCAATGCAAAGTTAGGAAGTTCCTCAGCCAGGCTTACAATGCAGAGGCAGTGGCCGAAGGGTGGGTGGCAGGAAACTGTGCAGAGAAAGCTGGGCAAGCTGGCCAACTTAATAAACAAGGTCACAAAAAACTATTACTACCTTCACAAAACCTACCGTAGTACCGTATTCAGCTGTCTTCTGTACGTATCATATCATCGCGTACCGGTACGTAAGGGGTTTGACAATTATGGTTACATACGGTAATTCAACAGCTTCACCTGCGGATCTAAAGGCCTCCAGAGGCTTCCAGGATCTTGCTTGCTGGGGCTCTCTGCCTGCGTTCCACAAAGGCCGAAGGAAACCACCCCGCCTTTCCTTTCGCCTCACCCTCTGACCAACCGTTGGGCGACACCTGTCAGGAAGGGGAGCGGGATGGGGCAAGGGGTACATACGGTATTGGAGTTGAATGTAAAAGGAGAGAGACTAAAGAGTCACAGTCACGTGTGAGAATTGGGTTTCGGGGATTGAGACGACATTCGATCACCCACTTCACTGCCCTAAGAACATCAAACCGCCCACCAGTCTGCCCTTAAAACATTCAACTGCCCACCTGTCTGACGACCACGTAGTCTCCCACATTAAGGGACATCTCCCCGGGACCCTCTGCGTCAAATGCATGCACCACCTGAATGGCAGAGGGGCAGGGAATGTATTGGAAGTAAGGGCAGGGCAGGGCCAAGGCGGGGCAGGGCTGTCAACACACTGAGGGACATCTCCCCGGGACCCTCTGCGTCAAATGCATGCACCACCTGAGAGATGGCAGGGGGAGGAAGGAAGGGCGGCAAGGAAATGTGGGGGAAGGCAAGGGGGAAACAAGAGAAGGGCAGTCAACACACTGAAGGACATCTCCCCGAGACCCTCTGGCTTGAATGCATGCACCACAGGCGAAATGTGGGAAATGGCAGGGGGAAAACAAGGGAAGGGCAGTCAACACGTTGGGGGACATCTCCCCCAGACCCTCTGCCTCGAATGCATGCACCACCTGAAAGAGGATATAGCAGACCAGGGCAGGGAAGATAAGGGGGGGAAGAACACGGCGAGACGGGATGCACAGGCAGGCAGTTGATGCATGGGCTGATCCTCCAGACAGGTAATCTAGTTCCTGATCGCCTGGAATGCATACACCACCTGACAGGGAGTGGAGGGAATGGTTAATACACACCAGGCTGAATCAAGTTGGCCCGCCTCGAATGCTTGCACCACATAGCAAAGGTGTTGGAAAATCAAGCTCTTAAATCACATGGTTGCTGGTCAACAAGGCAAGCTCAAGCTCTTGACCTGGACTGGCATGGGTCAAGGCAGGCCAGGTTAAGAGCTTGAGGACTCCACTGCTTCGTTGAAACCTTCACTAGGATCTGCTTTCACTGACACCTCTCCCCCACACACCTCCCACATCCACCTCCCCCGCACACACCTCCCCCCCAACACACCTCCCTCACACCCACCTCCCCCACACCCACCTTCCCCACAAGCACCTCCCCCGACCCACCTCAGCAAAGAAGTACCCCGCTCGGTTCGACCCGCCACCAGTCGACCTTTCCCCTCCCAAACCTTCCCCAGTAGCACTCCCACATCCACCTCCCCCCACATCCACCTCCCCCCACATCCACCTCCCCCCACATCCACCTCCCCCCACATCCACACCTCCCCCCCACATCCACCTCTCCCCCACATCCACCTCCCCCCACATCCACCTCCCCCCACATCCACCTCCCCCAGTTGTACCTCCCCATCACCCACCTCTGCAAGGAAGTACCCCGCTCGGTTCGACCCGCCGCCGGTCGACCCTCCCCCTCCCCGAACCTCCTCGTAGCTCGGCGGCGGAGGGTCGGCCGAGCCTGCAAACGGGTTGGTACTGCCCGCACCAGCAGGGGTGGCACCAGCAGCGCTGCTGTTACTGCCGCTGTGGTCGTTCTTCTGCCTCTCCCCCACCATCTGTGCGTGCAGGTGGTTAAAAATTTCCACCGACCGTTGGTGAAACGCCCTCTCTGCCTCCACCTGGTTGGGGAGAAGGGGAAGCGAGGTGGTGAGGAGGTATGAGAAGCAGGGGTAGCGCCAGCAGCGCTGCTGTTACTGCCACTGTGATCGTTCTTCTGCCTCTCCCCCACCATCTGTGCGTGCAGGTGGTTTAAGATTTCCACTGACCGTTGGTGAAACGCCCTCTCTGCCTCCACCTGATAAGGGAGAGCGAGGGTGGGGAGGGGGAGTAGGAGCAGAGGCGCTGCTGTTATCGCTGTGGTCGTTCTTCTGCCTCTCCCCCACCATCTGTGCGTGCAGGTGGCTCAGAATTTCAATCGACCGCGGTGAAACGCCCTCTCTGCCTCCACCTGGTTATTGCGGGGGAGGTGAAGGGAAAGGTGGGTGGGGGGAGGGGGGGAGGGGGGGAGTGGGGAGTGAAACCCACTCACCATGCCAATGAGTCGCTGCAGCGTCTGCCTCTGCTGCTGCGCCTCCACTGCCATCATTGCTCTGCTCTAGGTGCATGTTCTCACCCCGACTCACCCACAGTCCAGCACCAGTGCAGCAACAGAGCACCCCTTTGATTCTCTCACCATTCCAATGAGTCGCTGCAGCGTCTGCCTCTGCTGCTGTGCCTCCACTGCCATCATCGCTGTGGAGTCGCTGCAGCGTCTTCCGGTGCATACTTAACGCACAGAGCAGGAGTATGTTCCACATACTCTCTTCAACACTGCACCACTCACCGTGCCAATCAGTCGCTGCAGCGTCTGCCTCTGCTGCTGTGCCTCCACGGCCATCATTGCCGTTGCTGCCTCCCTCCCCAGCACTGTCATGGTCGCTGCTAGCTCACCCATCTTCTGTTCTGCTTGCTGTTGATTCATCAGGAAAGGCGAAAGGAAAGAGCAGGGAAAGGGAAGGAGAAGTGAGCCCAGCTGCCAACCCTGCCACCCTCCCCAGCACTGTCATGGTCGCTGCCAGCTCCCCCATCTTCTGCTCCGCTTGCTGGTACAGGCAGCAAGGGGGAGAAGGTTGCACAGCAAAGGAGCACAGAAAACGAATGGTAGTGATCAGCACTCAGTGCCTCTCCATCCCTCCCCCACCATCACTCAGTGTCATGGTGGCTGCCAAATCCCCCATTGTCTGCTCTGCTTGCTGTTGGTCCATCACGGGGGGACACATGTGCATCGAAAGCAATGAGACAAGCAATGAGACACCCTTTGCGGCCGTAATAGGGTTACCACCATGCACTCCTCACCATGCACTCCTCACCATGCATCGGTTTTTGAGTCGACTCAAAAACCGACTCATCACACGTGGATTATATTTTGAGTCGACTCAAAAACCGACTCATCACACGTGGATTATATTTTGAGTCGACTCAAAAACCGCCGTAATAGGGTTACCACCATGCACTCCTCATCATGCACTCCTCACCATGCACTCCTCACCATGCACTCCTCACCATGCACTCCTCACCATGCACTCCTCATCATGTACTCCTCACCATGCATTCCTCATCATGTACTCCTCATCATGTACTCCTCACCATGCACTCCTCATCATGTACTCCTCATCATGTACTCCTCATCATGCACTCCTCACCATGCACTCCTCATCATGCACTCCTCACCATGCATTCCTCATCATGTACTCCTCATCATGTACTCCTCACCATGCATTCCTCATCATGTACTCCTCATCATGCACTCCTCACCATGCACTCCTCATCATGCACTCCTCACCATGCACTCCTCACCATGCACTCCTCACCATGCACTCCTCACCATGCACTCCTCATCATGTACTCCTCACCATGCATTCCTCATCATGTACTCCTCATCATGTACTCCTCACCATGCACTCCTCATCATGTACTCCTCATCATGTACTCCTCATCATGCACTCCTCACCATGCACTCCTCATCATGCACTCCTCACCATGCATTCCTCATCATGTACTCCTCATCATGTACTCCTCACCATGCACTCCTCATCATGCACTCCTCACCATGCATTCTTCATCATGTACTCCTCATCATGTACTCCTCACCATGCACTCCTCATCATGTACTCCTCATCATGTACTCCTCATCATGCACTCCTCACCATGCACTCCTCATCATGCACTCCTCACCATGCATTCCTCATCATGTACTCCTCACCATGCATTCCTCATCATGTACTCCTCATCATGCACTCCTCACCATGCACTCCTCATCATGCACTCCTCACCATGCACTCCTCACCATGCAAACCCCCCTCACCATGCAAACCCCCCTCACCATGCAAACCCCCCTCATCATGCACTCCCCACCATGCATCCCCCCCTCACCTGCAGCTTGGCAGCATTCTCAGGGTTGCTCAGGCCGTCCCGTGCCTTGTAAACCCCCACCTCACCTGCATATGGTTATCATAGCCCCGTTACAATAACAGGGTTACCGCCATCAATCCTCACCTGCAGCTTGGCAGCATTCTCAGGATTGCTCAGGCCGTTGCGTGCCTTGTAAACCCCCACTTGCATAGGGTGTCTACATACAGCCCCGTTACAATAACAGGGTTACCACCACCATCCACCCCTCACCTGCAGCTTAGCCGCGTTCTCAGGGTTGCTCAGGCCATCCCGTGCCTTCTGGTTGCGCTTCTGAATCTCCACCACCTGAAGGGTGGGAAGGGGAAGAGGGAGGAGAGGGAGGAGAGGGAGGAGAGGGAGGGGATGACGGAGTGAGAGGAGAGAGCAGACCATAATGAAGTGAGGCCATCCCGTGCCTTCTGGTTGCGCTTCTGAATCTCCACCACCTGTGAGGGGGGGAAGGAGAGAGCGGGGAGAGAGGGAGAGGAGGAGAGGGATGAGCAGAGGAAGGAGGAACGGAGTGAGGGAATCCAATCGAGGCAGTCCCGTGCCTTCTGGTTGCGCTTCTAAATCTTCACCACCCGGAAAGGGCAAAGGAGAGGGGTAAGGGGGAGGAGCGAGAGGAGTGGGATGAGCAGAGAAACAGAGTGCAAGAACTTTTAAGGCGCCTCAAAACTCAAAATTTTTTGAGGCGCCTCAAAAGGAGCGGGAGGAGTGGGATGAGCAGAGAAACAGAGTGCAAGAATCTCCACTGCCTGATAGTGGGAGAGAGAGAGGTGAGGCAGGAAAGAAGGGGGAGCATCATGAGAGGAACAAAAGAACATGAAAGGAGGGAGCATCATGAGAGGAACAAACGAACATGAAAGGGGGGAGCAACATGAGAGGAACAAAAGAACAGAGCACCATCAAAGACTCCAAGAGATGCCGCCCCGTGCCTTCTGGTTGCGCTTCAGAATTGCCACCACATGGTGAAGGGGAAGGAGAGAGAAAAGGAGAAAGGAAAATGACTGTTGAGTCGACTAAAATAGGAGGAGAGGGAGGGATACAAGCAATGAGACGCCCCGTGCCTTCGGATTAACTTCTAAACGCCGCCCAATGCCCACCACCTCCCCTTCTATACGCCGCCCAACGCCCACTCACCAGACCCTCCGCCTCCTGCCGCAGCTTGTCGTATCGGTGGGTGAGGCTGCGAGCATCCCACACTCCCCGGCTTGCCCATCTGCCCACCTGCCCATCTGCCTATCTGCCCATCTGCCCATCTGCCCATCTGCCCACCTGCCCATCTCCCCATCTGCCCATCTGCCCACCTGCACACCTGCCCATCTGCCCACCTGCCCCACCAAAAGTACCCCTCACCCACACCACTCACCAGCCCCTCCGCCTCCTGCCGCAGCTTGTCGTATCGGTGGGTGAGGCTGCTTGAGCACTTTCCAGACGTTGCATTTCATTTGCACCCCTCATTCACCCAACAGCCCTTTGATACCCAACGCCCACTCACCAGCCCCTCCGCCTCCTGCCGCAGCTTGTCGTATCGGTGGGTGAGGCTGCTTGAGCACTTTCCAGACGTTGCATTTCATTTGCACCCCTCATTCACCCAACAGCCCTTTGATACCCAACGCCCACTCACCAGCCCCTCCGCCTCCTGCCGCAGCTTGTCGTATCGGTGGGTGAGGCTGCGAGCATCCCACTCTCCCCGGCTTGCCCATCCGCCATCTGCCCATCTGCCCATCTGCCCATCTGCCCATCTGCCCATCTGCCCACCTGCCCATCTGCCCACCTGCCCATCTGCCCATCTGCCCATCTGCCCACCTGCCCACCTGCCCACCTGCCCACCTGCCCATCTGCCCATCTGCCCATCTGCCCATCTGCCCATCTGCCCATCTGCCCATCTGCCCATCTGCCCATCTGCCCATCTGCCCATCTGCCCATCTGCCCATCTGCCCACCTGCCCATCTGCCCACCTGCCCATCTGCCCATCTGCCCATCTGCCCACCTGCCCCACCAAAAGTACCCCTCACCCACACCACTCACCAGCCCCTCCGCCTCCTGCCGCAGCTTGTCGTATCGGTGGGTGAGGCTGCGAGCATCCTCCAAAGGCGCGCCCGTCACCATGGCTTTAAGGGGGTCTCCCACCTGCGATCCATCCATCAATACAAGCACATAGGGTATAAGCACAGCGGGCACAGGCACAATGAATATCAGCCAGCCCCGCCCAAGCATCCTCCAGAGGGGCGCCCGTGACCATGGCCTTGAGGGGGTCTCCCACCTGATGTCATTCAATACAGGCGCAGTTGTGAAAAGGCATAGTACAGACAGGCACAGTCGTTACAGGCACACTGAATACCAGTTCAATCCAGCCGAGCATCCTCCAGAGGCGCGCCCGTGACCATGGCCTTGAGAGGGTCGCCCATCTGCGGTTTATCCATCGATACAAGCACATTGGGTATAAGCACAGCGTACACAGGCACAATTAATATCAGCCCAGCTCAGCCAAGCATCCTCCAGAGGCGCGCACGTGACCATGGCCTTGAGGGGGTTGCCCGCCTGTGCATTCAACCATCAATGCAAGCACAATAGACACACACACAATGGGTGAATCTCAGCTCATCCAGCCAAGCATCCTCCAGAGGCGCGCACGTGACCATGGCCTTGATGGGATCGCCCACCTGATATCAATCAATGGAGGCATAGTAAATGCAGGCGCTCTGACAGCATACCAATAGATAGCTATCAGCTCAGCCCAACGAATCCTAGAGGCGCGGCCCGTGACCATGCCCATCTGTGACATATCACGTGATAAAAGTGTTATTTTGAGACATCTCAAAATAACACTTTTATCGCGCGGCCCGTGACCATGCCCACCTGTAATATGTCATCGCATTGGCCTTTAGGGGGTTGCCCACCTGCGATTTCTCCATGATACAAGCACACTAGGTACAGGCACACTGGGTGCAAGCACTAACGGATACACACACAACAGGAATGCACACACTGCCCCGCCTCTTCACTCAATGCACGCCTGTGTCTCCATGCTATCTTTTTCTTTATCGCTGCTGACTGTGCCGCCCATTGCAAGACCAAGCACAGCCATTTCTCATTATAATCATGGTTACTATAAACGCACCTGTGTTCCAAGAGTCCTGTCCATATTGTCTCTCTCTTTCTCGATTGCCGAGTGTGCTGCCCCAAAATGCAGCGCCGCCCGGCCCAGAACAGTGCTGCCGCCCGGACTCTCCGGCGCGCCATACTTGCGGCACTCTTCTGATAGCTTTGCAACTGAAGAGAGAGTTGTAGCAGAAAAGGGTTGGACAATAACGGGTATGAATGAGTCAATACTTGCAAGATACTTGTTGCATGCTCTTTGACAGCTCAGCAGCTGTAACAGGAAGGTCAAACAGTAACGGGCAGGAATGAAATAGTTCAGACAAGAAAAAAAGTATGACGTGCCCTATTCCCATGCCCTCAATGCCATGCCCATACTGATGCCCATGCCCATGCCATGCCCATAACCATGCCCATGCCAACCAGAAGTGTGTCAGAGTCTTACTGGATTCGATGTGCTTCAGATTTGCGTTGATAATGCCCTCTATGCCCTTCACCATTTCGCGTTGGAAGTGCTGTGTTGGGCGGGAGACGAGTGAGGAACAAGTGGGGAACAATCGGGGCAGAAGGGGGAGCACAGGAGTGGGGCATTCAGATTCGCATTGATAATGCCCTCTATACATTTCACCATTTCGCGCTGGAAGTGCTGCAATGAGCATAAGATACACGGGACACAGCCAGATAACCTAAGACGAGAAGGCAGGCAAAGGACGAGCGCAGTAGTGAGTGGGGTCATCAGACTTGCGTTGATAATGCCCTCAATGCCCTTGACCATTTCGCGCTGGAAGTGCTGCAATGAGCATAAGATACACGGGACACAGCCCGGTAGCATAAGACGAGAAGGCAGGCAAAGGACGAGGGCAGTAATGAGTGGGGTTATCAGACTTGCGTTGATAATGCCCTCAATGCCCTTGACAATTTCGCGCTGGAAGTGCTGCAATGAGCATAAGATACACGGGACACAGCCCGGTAGCATAAGACGAGAAGGCAGGCAAAGGACGAGGGCAGTAATGAGTGGGGTCATCAGACTTGCGTTGATAATGCCCTCAATGCCCTTGACCATTTCGCGCTGGAAGTGCTGCAATGAGCATAAGATACACGGGACACAGCCCGGTAGCATAAGACGAGAAGGCAGGCAAAGGACGAGGGCAGTAATGAGTGGGGTCATCAGACTTGCGTTGATAATGCCCTCAATGCCCTTGACCATTTCGCGCTGGAAGTGCTGCAATGAGCATAAGATACACGGGACACAGCCCGGTAGCATAAGACGAGAAGGCAGGCAAAGGACGAGCGCAGTGATGAGCGAAGCCTTCAAGTTCGCTTCGCATTGTTGATGCCCTTCATCAAGTCATGTCACGGAGAAAGCGCTGCAGAGAAGACGAGTGGAGAACAAGTGGGGCAGAAGCAGAAGGGCAGGAATGGGGCCTTCAGGCTCGAATTCACGATGCCCTCAATGCCCTTCACCATCTCGAGCTGGAAGTGCTGGGAATCTGCTATGAGTGGTGGGGGGGAGAGGGGGGTGGGGGGTCAGTAATGGGGCCTTCAGCCCTGCACTCACGATGCCCTCAATGCCCTTCACCATCTTGGAAGTGCTGCGATGGGCAGGCGATACACAGGGAAAGGCCAAGGAGGAGGCGGGAAGGAGTGGGGCCTTAGGGTATGCATTGATGATGCCCTTGATGCCCTTCACCATCTCGTGCTGGAAGTGCTGCGATGGGCAGGCGGTATCGGGGGGCAAGGCCAGGTAACATACAGGAGAAGGCCAGGGAAGGCGGGGTAAGGGAGGGAATAGGAGAAGAGCCTTCAGCCCTCGATGCCCTCCACCATCCCTCGCTGCTGCAGATAAGGCAAGTTCAGAACAAGTGGCGGACTTGGTCGTTTTGTGTAGCCGCTCCAGCTGCTGATGCTGCTACAGCTCCGCCTCCACCTGAACTGCTCTTTCCTTCCGTCGCCACCGTCCCACTCCTCTGCACCCATCCATACCTTGGCGGACTTGGTCGTTTTGTAAAGCCGCTCCAGCCGCTGCTGCCGCTGCAGCTCCGCCTTCACCTGAACTGCTCTTTCCCACTCGACGACACCGTCCCACTCCTCTGCACCCACCCACTCGTCCCACTCACCTGCACCCACCCATCCGTACCTTAGCGGACTTGGTCGTGTTGTAGAGCCGCTCCAGCTGCTGGTGCCGCTGCAGCTCCGCCTCGTCCACCACCACGCCATCGCTGCGCGCCGAGCCGCCCACGAACTTGTTAAATATGGTCTGGTGGGGGGGGGAGGTGGAGGGGGGGAGAGGGAAACGGGGGAAAGGGGAAGGAAGATATAAGCAGGCCGTTACAGCTCTGTCTCGTCCACCACCACGCCATCGCTGCGCGCCGAGCCGCCCACGAACTTGTTGAATATGGTCTGGTGGAGAGGGGGGAGAGGTGGAGGGGGGGAGAGGGAAACGGGGGAAAGGGGAAGGAAATCCAGATATAAGCAGGCCGTTACAGCTCTGTCTCGTCCACCACCACGCCATCGCTGCGCGCCGAGCCGCCCACGAACTTGTTTAAATTTGGTCTGGTGGGGGGGGGGAGGTGGAGGGGGGGAGAGGGAAACGGGGGAAAGGGGAAGGAAATCCAGATATAAGCAGGCCGTTACAGCTCTGTCTCGTCCACCACCACGCCATCGCTGCGCGCCGAGCCGCCCACGAACTTGTTGAATATGGTCTGGTGGAGAGGGGGGAGAGGTGGAGGGGGGGAGAGGGAAACGGGGGAAAGGGGAAGGAAATCCAGATATAAGCAGGCCGTTACAGCTCTGTCTCGTCCACCACCACGCCATCGCTGCGCGCCGAGCCGCCCACGAACTTGTTGAATATGGTCTGGTGGAGAGGGGGGAGAGGTGGAGGGGGGGAGAGGGAAACGGGGGAAAGGGGAAGGAAATCCAGATATAAGCAGGCCGTTACAGCTCTGTCTCGTCCACCACCGCGCCATCGCTGCGCGCCGAGCCCCCCACGAACTTGTAGAAGATGGTCTGGCGGGGGCGGGTGAGGGGAGGGTGCGGTGGAATGTGCACGGAAGGAGACCGAGGGCGAGAAGGCGAAGGATAAGGAAAAGCGAGGAGGGGAGGGTGGGGGAAAAGAGGGGACAGAGCTGGGCTTCTAATGACTAATTTCAAAATTTAGCGATCCAAGGACGTTCTAATTATGTATCAAGCAGAGGCCTAGGCAGCCATTGATTCCTGACGGAACAACTTCCCTCTGAGTGCAGGCAAACACCCAAGGCTGCGAGCACAAACGGATTGAAGCGTAACTGGAAACCAACAACGAATCCCCCTTCAATATCCATCCTGGAGGGAATTCACTCTGCTTTTTTTAGAATTCTGAAAAAACAGATTCAATGCATCCAGCTTCAATATCCATCCTGGAGGTGAGTTAACTCATCCATTCAATACGAATGCTGCGATACGCCGTTCCGCATTCAGTGGAATCACTTGCGCATTCGCGGTGGCTTTCGAGTCGACTCGTAAGTCACCTCTAGATCGAAACGCGACAACGTAACAGTCTCCTTGATCGCACCTGGATCTTCTGCGCATTCGTACGGCCTGCCGCCCCCCACATCGTCCCGAGCTCGAATCAGCTGTGTCCGAAGAAACCGACTCCTCAATTCAAGACTTTCTTCGCTGGTGCTTCCTTTCAGCTGGACTTGTCTTCCAGGAGAACTTTCGACCTAATTTGGAATCGCGTCCCGAGATGGGAAGGCCTTCCGATCGCGCTGCTAGTGAAGCAAGCTCAGCTGCGACTTTCGCGAAAGCGACTACTCAGTGTTTAAGGATGATGCGGAAAGGCCAGTGTAAGCAGAGGATGATCCGATAAGAACAACGAGTGGCCACCACAACTGTGGATGGAGGATGACAAAGCGGGTGATAAGAATAAGCTGATTACGCGAAACTAAAATTGCACGAAAGGCTCAAGCAGAGCCTGAATTTCGGGAAATGGTGAATGCGTGGCGAGTTTCGTCGCTTCAGATGTCGAATCTCGTCGCTTCTTCCTTCGAATCCTAATCTGAAGAAGTGCACGACGCACCAAGGAGTGCGCTTGACGTAACGGACTTGACGGCGAGAGCCAAACGAGGCGGCTGGCTCGAGCTGACGCGCAGAGGCCTATGGTCGAAGCTAGCAACTGAGAGAGTTATTATGGAACAAAAGCAGCATTGGAGGCTTCAGAATGTGACTTCCATCAAGGGCCGCTTCTGACACACCCTCTGGTCAGTGGAAGCTGCTGTGTAGTACAATAACAACCTAAAAATCTCAGAAATAACCGAGAGCATTCCTTGTCCATTCGAGTGCATTCACTACGGTTTTGATCGGTGCACTGTTTCCAGAAGCGGTAATGCGGTATGATTGTGTTTAACCGAACAGCTAACCTTCCAAAGCGGAAGTGGAGAAAAGGGTGATTTTCCCGTCAAGAGTCGCAGTCGCAGACTTGAATCCCAATGTCGCAGCGACCGCGCAAACCGTCGTCACGGTCGTGCGACACTTGTCGGCTGAAGTTGGGGGAGGAAAATGGCATGCGCGCGGGGAGAGAGCGGAGTGCGAAGGCGGAACTGCGGACATCTTTCCGGAGTCTGTTTGAACCCCAGATGCACGGCATTCTCGACGCTTTGTTGGCGGGTGATCTGAGCGAAAATACATCTTCGCCAATCACATTTGCTGCTGGAAATTGTCGCTCCGCCAACTGATAGCTTCGCATACGTCATCCAGTTCCATTTCAATTTTCTGTGCTTCCTGTCCCCTCTGACCACGAATATTGGCGGGAAACTGGACACGGGGGATTGTGGAATAACAGTCAGCATGTGGGTTGAAGGATGTTGAACCTGGTACATTTGATGCTCCTTATGGCTTGAAAAACTATTCCTAGTTTTTCTGGTATGGTAAGTAAAAAAAGAGCGCTATTGTGAGAATATTAGATTCAGATTTACAGCCTTAGTTCCAGATGCTGAATATACTAGGGGAGGTATACTGCTGGCAGAAGGGGAAAGAAACACCAACGCACACACAAGCTAGGGAAACAAGAATTGCAAGCTTGCCCTACTTTATTCAGAACCTTTCTTCAGCTTCTTAGCAATTTTGGCAGTGTACTGGCCTTGATAAAATGCCTGCTCCAGCTCAATCTGTGTCGGCTGGCGAGTTCCATCCCCGGCCAGAGTGCCTGCTCCATAGGGTGACCCTCCCTTCACCTCATCCAGAACAAACATGTTGGCGCCATAGGTGTAGCCAATGGGAACGAAGAGCATACCATGATGCGTCAGCTGCGTCACAGCAGTCAGCCTGCGAGGGAACGTGAAGGGAAAGAGCAGGAGAGAATGGATATATACTCTTGCGTACTTGCAGAGGGAACTATGCCATAGACCACAGAGAAATGCTACGTGGGATGCTCTGCAGCTAATTTTGCTCCATTTTCACAGACACTCATCTTCCGTGCGGGCGGAAGGAGTGAGAGGGATAGGGATGGGGGAGAAGGGGGGTGGGGTGGGGTAGGTCGTTGCACCTGGTACGGCACCTTGAGGCTTTGTGCTGTGCTACTCATTCTGTCAATCCACCAAAGAATCACAAGACGCTAGATCATTCAGGTGCATGTATGTTCGTAATTTCAAACTCACGCAGTGGTCTCCTGGCCGCCCCCTTGCGAGCCCGTGCTGAAGAAGAAACCGGCAGGCTTGCCGGCCAGCGCTTGCGTTCTCCACAAGCTGCCGGTCGCGTCAAAAAAGGCCTTCATTTGAGCAGACATCATGCCGTAGCGGGTGGGGAAGCCGAAGAGGAAGCAGTCGGCTTCCGGGAGGTTGTGCACGTCAATTGAAGGAATGTCCGGCTTCGGCGGAGCGTGCATCTTTGCGAGAACGTCGTCGGATAGAGTCTCGGGAACCTGTAGACAGAGCACAAGGGAACGACAGGTAAAGGAATCGCGTGGTGTGTTTGAGAGTTGGCAGAAACACATTGCAAGATGGGATTGCGAATTATTGTCTGCAAGAAAAGTAATTGTATCTGAAAAGTTCGATGTGCCTGAGATTATGGAAGTATGGCCACATCGGCCACCATTCCTCCGTCACAAGACAGTAGGAAGAACGAGTAGGAAGCTGCTAGGAAGCTGCATCTTTTGCTATGGAAGATGCAGAAGCGTTAAACAAAAATGCCGACCATAGAGCAAACCTCTCGGAGGAAACTATGCTACGCGTTTCTATTCTGGAACTCCTCGATTATTCCACCCGAAGTCTATACACCTGTTTTTCTTCCGCTACCGTTCTGTTGTGTTACCCAACTGTCCATGTTGAAACATGGGTTAACATGGAATAGTCTTATAGTTGCGAGCTGACCTGAAAGATGGAGACTTCGACCCCTTCCACGGACTCTGCTCCCTTCTTGATCTCCTCGGCTAATGCAGCCACGTGGCCGTACATGGAATAGAATCTGCAGGAAAGAAGAGGCAGAGTTCTTATGACTTTGCTCCGGGTCATTTTGAATCGACAAGCGGATGGAAGTGGTGCAAGGGAAGCGGGTGCTACATCAGGCGAGGTGAACTCTGTCCTCAAGTTTTGGGTGCATGGAATTGTCTAGTTTGTTGGTGGCCCAAGAGTAAGTGCGGTGACAATGGCGATAGATGACGTGGTGCTAGTCGATACTTACATTACGTAAACTTTCGTCGCCATGGCGGAAACTGAAAGCGGTGCGTCAATCCTATTGAAGGCTAGTGAATCAGCGCAAGTAAATACTATCTCCCTCGCTCGGCTTGCTGAAAAGAACTGTCCCTGTAACTGACCCAGGAATAAAAGTGGAGAATGGAAGTTACGTTATGGAAAATGATCAAGATGGACTATCGCTGTGGATGGCTTTTACCAGGGAGCTGTAAATTGTGACTTGTTCCGCTCTATTTGAAACGCCTTCCAAAGACAATGGCTTTACAACACAGCCCCACTAGGCCAATGCAGCTATTTCATCCCTGCATCCCAATTTGCGTGTGCGTCTGGCGCTTCTGCTTTGCTGCAGCCAGCAGCAAGCTGTGGTCGGTTACGTCTGTGAAGGAATATCGACAACTTTTGTGCCACTCGACCGTTGTCGTCTACTGAATAACGCGGGCAGCAGACTGAAATCTATTTGACGTTTGGAGCTCCTGTTTTGACCGCTCGATGTAAAACATCTGCGGCTAGAGATTCAGACAGGCAGATTAACATTTTTTTTGGCAAGCCAAATCAAGGCTTCCGAGCAGTTCCTCGTGCAGGGAGAATAGTTTCCCGCCAAACATTCAATCCCAAACCAATACCACCACGCAACAATTTCGTGAGCAAACTCGTTATTGCACAAGGCGTCGCGAGCACAAAAGACGGGACTAACTCAAAACCCTCATGGTGTGGTTAGGTGATAGGCAGTCAATACAGCCCTTTTGTTTGTTTGTTTGTTTTTTTTTCTGGAGGTAAAAACGCATTTTACAACGCAAAACACCACGGATGTAACCGGGTTAAGACAGACTGGTTGCGGCAAAATTCTTCAACCAACCTAGCAACCACTCTATTCTAAATTACGGTGTGAGAAACCTCACTCAGACTTGTAATGCAACTTCTGTTACCGTAGGTGCTACGGTATGTGCAGCAGCGGGACTGCATTATCAGCCCCATTCTGGCCTTTGTTCTTGCCTCAAAGCTGCATTATCAACCACATGCTTGGTTCTAGGTGAGGGTTGATTTTTTCTAGTCCAGGATTCCATTCTGGCTTATTTTCAGCGATTGATTGAGATGAGACATATTTGCTTTCCAGCCTGGCAAGAATGTGTGCATGAACATGGAAGGCAAGGAAGCCGAAACTGAAACCAAGTACACGGTATTAGTAGAACTACAGCCCCTACAAGTTGTTGGGCTGAAAAACCCTTAGGATCAGGCCCTCAGATGTCAGCGAAAAAAGGCTGATTTAGGGTCTGGACGCTGATTTCACAGACATGTGGGCGATGTGCTGGCTGAAAGTTCAGTTTTTTTTTTAATGTGTTGGCTGATTGTTCAGGTTTTTTTTTAATGTTTTGGCTGATTATCCAGCGTTTTTTACAAGTGTTCGCTGATTTATCAGACTTGTAACGAGAGTGTAGGCTGAATTCACGCTATTACAGATTCGTGCAGGAGCCGTGAGTTTCGGCTGTCCAGGTTCATCGACCGTCAATCACGCAAAATTTGCCATGTACAGCGCCGACGCGGGGGGAAAACGAATTTCCGACTCGTCGTTTGCTTCGTTGTCACCGACAGAATGCTTAAATAGATGTGATTCGTTGGTAAACCAATCACATCCCTTATGCGCCAATCACCCGCCACCAGTGCAGCACAGGAACGCACCGCACGCACTCACGACAAGGACACCCACCTCACCCCATCTCACCCACCCCGAACCTGCATCTAAGTGCGTGCATGGTGCCCCCTCGTCGCGCCGCGTAGCTGATGGGTGGTGAGAATGAGAGGGCCTTCTTTTATGGCTCTCTCTTGATGACCCCACCGTACCCACCCCCTAGGCGAGCTGCACTGTCAATCCACGCCTCTCGCCTTGGTTTTCTCAAACCCTAGCTAGCAACGTTGGAGCTCGGCACGCTCTCCCCTTTCAGCCATGGCCGGCCTTGCAGAAGGCGTAGGTTGCGATGATGATGCAGGCAGCGATGATGAATTAGACGGCCTAGAGGAAGCCAGGACGGGGCTTGATATGCTCCTGCGCTCGCTTGCCCCTGGTGTCCTCGCTCCCAGGCTTCCTACTGCAAAGCCAGCACTAGTCGAGAGGGTGCACCGCGACCACCCACCGGTTTCTTCAAGCTCGGATTCCATCCGGGGTGAGCCTGCTGCGCCGGCTGCCGTCTCCGACACGGTGGTTCTCGACTCGCCAACAACAAAGTCCACTGGCCCGCGCAACTTCAAGCTCAAGCAGTCGACGCTGAGCTGGGCAAAACCTTCTTCGAGCACCGCCGTCGAGCAACCTGTCGCGAACAACACAGCCCCTCTTCCATCCTTGGTCATAGACATTTCAGAGGCCATCGAGGCAGTCTATGCAGACGCTCTTTTGAAGTACAAAACCAAGTGGTCTGAGAGGTTCCCGTGGCTTGTGCTAACCAAATCTAAATCTGGTTTCCCTGCTTTTAAGTGCAGTGTCTGCACCAAGCATGCCGGAGTCAGGGGGCGATGTGGCCGGACAGGGCGAGGGGCGACCGACGTGCAGACGCAGGCGTTTCGCAAGCACGCCGGCACGACGAAACACAGGCTGGCGATGGAGAAGCAAGAGGCTCTGCTGAACGCGGCCTCAAAGCAGCCACGGATCGACCAACATTGAGCCGCCATCGATGATGAGAAGAACCGCGTCGTGGCGTTGCTCGACTCCATGCTGTTCGTCAGTTCCTGCGATGCGCCAATGGGAACATGGGTGAAGCTGGTGCAGTACCTCGCGCGTAAGGGTGTCCAGGGCTACCCTAAGAAGGGATATGGCACCTACTACACAACGTGAGTAGTAGCCACATTTGTATTGCGTTGATGTTTTGATGTTCAACCCTAAACCCTCTTCTAATCTCTTGTCTTTGGTTTCCCTGCGTGTAGGTACGGCTTCGGTGAGCTCACGCAGGCCCTTGCTACCTGGCTACAGACAACTCAGCTGGAGCACATCCTGACAAGCCCTTTCATCGGCATCTGCATCGATGAAAGCACGGATCGACTCCGGGGGAAGCACATGATCTTGTATGCCTCGTTCATCCGCGACAACGTGCTCGTGACCGAGTTCATGCAGCTGATCACGGTGGAAAAGGCGGACGCTTCTTCACTTCTAAGCATCCTGCTTTCCCACTTGCAGTCCGTCGGTGTCGATCTACAGAGAATTTCAGGCATTAGCACCGACGGCGCAAGAATGATGATGGGGTCTAAGGCCGGCCTGGTTGTCCGCCTGCGACAGAAGATTCCGCACCTTGTCTCCGTTCACTGCATCGCTCACAGGTAAGTGAGCTCTGCTGCTACGTTTCCAGCCCGTTACGCCATGTGGTTCGAGCTCGTGTTTAACGTCTTGAGTTTGATGTTGTACTTGCAGGGAGGCACTTGCAGCGAAGGATGCAGCAGAGGAGCTCCCCGTCTTCGACATGGTCGACGATCTCATCCGGGCAGTGGCGGATTTGCTTGGTCGGTCGGGACCGCGCCACGCACGGTTCATGGACCTGCAGGAAGTCATCACCGAAACGAGCCTTGAAGTGCAAGGCATCCATTCCGTTCGGTGGTTGTCAAGGGGGGATGCCGTTCGTCGCCTTGTCGCTGTTTTTCCGGCAGTGATTGTGCTGCTGAAGGAGCTTAACAGCAAGATGTACAAACTGGCAAGCTCCTACCGTTTTCACTTCTTCCTTTACTTCCTGGCTGATGTGCTTGAGCAGCTCAACATTTTGAACAAGACCTTCCAGCAGAAACAGGTGAGGTGGTGCGAATATAGCTACGCATGTCCCCACATTAACCCTTTTAACTGTGTCACTGTGTGCCTCTGTCTGTCCAGCTCGATCTGGTGTCTTTGCATGCGCAGATCAAGCGGACAACGCGTCACATCGAGAGCCGCTACGTGGACTGCGGCGATGACTTCGGCGGCGGCATGAGCCAGTGGCTGTCACCTTTCCTGCTGCGCCATGGCCCGGGGTGTAGCCGCGAAGTGAAGGTGGAAGGTGTCGTGGAGGGTCACCTGACCCAGTCGCTTCACAAGCACCTAGAGCAGCAACACAAGCACCTAAGCTAGACAGGCACAAGGCTACACTAGCAGGAGGCAAGCAGGCTAAACTACGAACATGCGAGCATACAGATCCCTCAGCACTAAAGTCAGCATCAACATACAAAGCATGCTGACGCGCATCGTCCATGGACAAATCAAAGACATCAATCTTACGAGTTAACAGACGAGACCAGCGAGGCGTGACCGCCAGGGGGCCCCAACGAGCCCGGTAGAGGTCGTCGAGGCGGCGGAAGCACCGCGCGGCAGAGTGGTCGTCGCGACCACAGAGACAGGGGCTGCCCGACCAGGTGAGGCACCAGCGGGTGCAGGGGCCAGCGTCACGGCGAGGGGGGCGAGGGGCCCAGCTGGAAGAGCTGCTGCTGCGGCCGGTGCTCCCAGGGCCTCCCGGACCCCACTGCGGCGGGGGACCCCAGTGCTGCTGCGGACCCCACTGCAGCGGGGGCCCCACTGCTGGAACTGCTGCAGTGCCTGCTGCTGCTGCTGTCCCTGCTGCTGCTGGTGCTGCTGTGGCTGGTGCTACTGGGGGGCAGCACCCCCACCGGTCGGGCCACCACCTGTGGGTGGACCTGTCTGTCCTGCGCCTCCTCCAAGGCCCCCTCCCCCTGGTACACCACCGCCGCCGCCGCCGCCGCCGCCTCCACCACCACCGCCGCTCCCACCTCCACCGCCCCCTCCATTGCCACCTCCTCCGCCCCCACCTCCCCCCTTCCCGCCCTTCTTGCCACTCTTGCCCCGTTTCTGCCAGTCTGCGGCAGAAATGGCAGCGGTGTCCTCAGAGACCGACACAGCAGCAGAAGCGCGGGTAGCGGTGAAAGTGGGAAGCTGAGGGGCGGCACACCCCGCAAAGAGATGGGGGGCCACCGCATCAGTGGCGGAGGCAACGGTGAGGAGGCTGCTCTCGATGGTCCCGAGAGCAGTCTGAAGGAGGTCTATAGTGAGTTCAGTGGGGTGCTTCTGAAGAAGCGCGTCGCGGGCAGTGGCAAGGCGGTCAGGGAGGCGGGTGACTAACCAGTGCACAGTGAGCCACATGGGGGGGGGAGCAACAAGGAGCTGTGCGTCGGTACAGGCCGAACGAAAACCGGCGTCAAGCGAGCGGAGATGAGTCACTAGGTCGGAAACAGTCGCAAACGAGCATGAGGAGGCGACTGAGGGAGGCGGAGGAGGGGGTGGAATAGCGAGCCACCCTTCACGACGAGCCCGTGGACTCGTACAGCGGCCCGGAGGACCACGACGGGTGCATCCAGTTGTGCACCGAGTTCGCAGAGAGGATCGTGGCGAACCTGGAGGGAAGGCTCGGTGATCTCGACTCCCTCTCTGGAGTCCGCCTGTTCACACCAGATGCATGGCCACAAAGCAAGTCTGAGCGGAACGCTCGTTGCCTGGAGTGGCTTCAGTCGCTGGTGACGATGTTCAAGGCTCAGGACCGTGAGGACATCTTGCCAGGTCTGTTGTGGCGCCTTTGTGAACCTTTGATATCGTATCCATGCTTGAAAATCCTTTGTGGTGCACCTGTTTGCTCATGTCATGTGCCTCATCTTAACCCTCCCTCCCTCCCACCAGGCATCAACAAGAGGCAGGCAGGCAAGGAGCTTCGCCTCTTCTGTTCAGTCCTTGCACGTGCCCCCAAGGAAGAGAGGGGCTTCCACAGCGGACTATCGGCGATCCTCAAGACGCCAGACTGGCGGGAGAGCTACCCCAATCTGGTGCAGCTCTGGGTGGCGGTGGCTGTGATTCCCCTCAGCACTGTGGAGTGCGAAAGGGGATTCACTCGGCAAAACGTGATCAAGACATGGCGGAGAGGGGGGATCAAGGACGCGAGGCTGGGGGACCTCATGTGTCTGTCCCTCATGCAGTACAAGCCCAACTACGATGAGGTAGTTGAGATCTGGCGGAGTTACAGAAAGCGCAAGCCTTTCAGCAATGCTCCCATTCGCACCCCAATCCCAGGCGAGAACAAGAAGGGCAAGCACGAGGAGGAGCCAGTAGATGTAGATGATGAGGAGGAGCCAGTAGATGTAGATGATGAGGAGGAGCCAGTAGGAGATGCAGGAGGTAGTTCTAGTGATGAAGATGAAATGAGCAGCTAGCTAATGTCATGTATGTGGTGTAGTGTTTCCCTGTTATGCCTGCTAAATTTAATGAAAAAAGTGCTCAACATGGATCAGCCAGAGTGTATTAAGTGAGGCTGAGTAGTCAGCGTTTTTTTTTTTTTTTTACTTGTCTGAACTTTCAGTTTTTTTTTTACAACCAACTCTGATTGATCAGCTTAACGTTGGCTGCTAAGGCTGACGTATCAGCCAAGCCAAAAACGAATCTGAGGCCCTGCTTAGGATCTTTGCAGGGGTGAACTCTGGGTAGAGTTGGTGTAGTAGCGGAAGCGTTAATTAAAGAGTTGTGAACCACCTTGCGCTAGTATGTGAGGGCAAAGTAAGTTAATTAAAACAAAGAGATACAAGCTTTTATAAGAGTACAAGGAATACGAAGAGATACAGTTAATAACCGTTTTACTATTGCTGTTGCGGTTCGATACAGTGACGACTCGGGCAACTGCTCAATACCGAGTCAGTTGTTTGTCCTTGCTGTCGCGCTGTACTTTGTCAAGTCAAAGGTCGTGTCAGATTTATATGACATAGCTACTGTAGGCTATAGTGGGGTAGCACATATGGGGTACAGTTTTCTAGGGTTTACATTTGTACCCAACTTTCCCTTAGTCATTCTCATTCCTCGTTTCTTCTCATGGTATCGAGCAGGTTCCCTAGTGGGAACGATTCCTAGGGCCCACCACCACGAATTTTTTTTTCCTGCCCGGAGCGCGCTTCGCTCCGGCCCGAGTCGCGCCCTGTGTGCTCTCCCTACCGTCGCGCCCTCGCTAGGCCCCTCACGGCCCCGTCGCGTCGCCCTTAGCGGCCCTCTCACGGCTCCCTAGCGCCGCCCTTACGGCTCGTCGCGCCGCCCTTACGGCCCGTCGCGCCGCCCTTACGACCCGTCGCGCCCGTCGCGCCGCCCTCACGGCCCCTCGTGCCGCCCTTACGGCCCGTCGCGCCGCCCTTACGGCCCGTCGCGCCCGTCGCGCCGCCCTCACGGCCCCTCGTGCCGCCCTTACGGCCCCTCGTGCCGCCCTTACGGCCCCTCGCGCTACCCTTACGGGCCCTCCCGCGGCCCCTTCGGCCCCTCCCGTCGCCAGTCGGCCCCTTACGCCCCCCCCCCGAGCGGCCCCTCGAGCCGCCTTCTTCGGCCTTCTCACGGCCTGTCGCCACCCTCGACGGCCCCTCGTGGCGCCCTTCACGGCCTCTCCGCTGCTCTTCGCGGCCCCTAGCGGCCGGCAGCCGCCGTCCCTGAGGCAGCAGCCGCAGCCGTCTCTGCAGCAGCAGTCGCCACAGCTTCGGCGACTGCTGCCGCGGTCGTCACCAACCACACCAGCCGCCGAGCCGCCCAGCAGCCGAGCACCCGAGCCGCCGAGCCGTCGTGCAGCCGAGCAGCCGAGCCGCCGAGCCGCCGAGCCGCCCAGCAGCCAACCGCCGAACCGCCCGGGCCGCCGAGTTGCCGAGCCGCCCGAGCCGCCCGAGCCGCCCGAGCCGCCGAGCCGCCCGAGCCGCCGTCCTGCCGAGCCGCCGAGCCGCCGAGCCGCCCGAGCTGCCCTGTCCGGTAAGAGCAGCGCCTCTATCACTGCACTGCCCTTACCCTACTGTTCACACTGCTAGTCTATTGCTGTCATGGCTACCCCTAGTGTCCTCGCCTTTGACGCTGAGGGTCGGGCCATTGACGTTGACGTCTGGGTAGATGACCTGCAGCTTTTCTTACAGTGCGATAGGGCAGACGGTCTCTCCCTCTTTGACCTCACCTCTGGTGCCTCTCCTGCCCCTGCTGCTGATGCCGACGCCACTGTTCGCTCACAGTGGGCCACACGCGATGCTGCTGCACGTCTAGCTGTGCGTCGCCACCTGCCTACCTCTGAGCGTGCGCACTTTAGCCAGTACAAGAGTGCTCACACCTTGTACGACGCTGTAGTTGCGCGCTACTCCTCCCCTGCCACTGCTGCACTGAGCCGCCTCATGCTACCGTACCTCTTCCCTGACCTTGCTGCCTTTCCCACAGTCGCTGACCTCATTACGCACCTCCGCACTAGTGACACTCGCTACCGCGCTGCGCTTCCTGCTGAGTTCTGCGCCAAGAACCCCCCCCCCATGTACATCACCCTCTACTACATAGTCACCCGGCTCCCTGACTCCCTTCGTGTAGTCAGGGACCACTTCCTCTCAGTTTGCCCCACCACTCTCCCCGTTGACCTCCTCGAGAAGGCCCTCCTAGCAGCAGAGAAGAGCATAGTCGCTGTAGGAGCCTCTCGTGGTGACCCTCGCACCCCCGTCTTTGAGGGGTGTTCCCCCTCCCCCCTTTTGCCCTCTGTTGCCTCTGCTGCTGCGGCCGACCTCGTTGGTCTCGAGTCGGTCGGCGCTGCGTCTGCCCCGAGCGGGAGACGCCGCACCGGCAAGGGCAAGGGGGGCAAGGGTGCTGGAGGGGCTGGCGGGGGTGGCGGAGGTGGCGGTGGCGGCAGTGGAGGGGGTGGGGGTGGTGGTGGGAGTGGTGGCGGGGGTGGAGGTGTCGGTGGCGGCAGTGGAGGCGGAGGCGGCGGCGGCGGTGGCGGTGGGAGCGGAGGTGGCGGAGGTGGCGGCGGTGGAGGAGGCGGCAGCGGAGGAGGTGGAGCTGGTCGGGGTGGCGGGGGCTTCTCGCTCCTTCTTTCGAGACCGCACCACACTCACGCCGCTTGGCCGGCCAGTTGCAGTCTCTCTGGCAGACCCCTCTAGGGGTCCTGTCCTTGCTCACTTCTCCACTGTCCTCCCGTGTCCGGCGGCCCCCTCTGGCACCCTGTCTGGTCTTTACCTCCCCTCGTTCTCTACGAACTTGGTGAGTGGTGCTGACCTACAGGATGCGGGGGTTCACCAGTTCACTCCTGCGAGTCAGCGGGTGACCCACTGCACGGACGCTCGGACAGGCCGACACCTGGCCACGTTTACACGTCGGCCGGGGTCGAGCCTGTACACACTGACCACTGCGTCTCCTCCAGTCACTGCGTCTGGTCAGGTAGCTGCGTCGGCTTCGGCCTCCCACACCTTCACCCTTGACTCGGGGGCTTCTCGCTCCTTCTTTCGAGACCGCACCACACTCACGCCGCTTGGCCGGCCAGTTGCAGTCTCTCTGGCAGACCCCTCTGGGGGTCCTGTCCTTGCTCACTTCTCCACTGTCCTCCCGTGTCCGGCGGCCCCCTCTGGCACCCTGTCTGGTCTTTACCTCCCCTCGTTCTCTACGAACTTGGTGAGTGGTGCTGACCTACAGGATGCGGGGGTTCACCAGTTCACTCCTGCGAGTCAGCGGGTGACCCACTGCACGGACGCTCGGACAGGCCGACACCTGGCCACGTTTACACGTCGGCCGGGGTCGAGCCTGTACACACTGACCACTGGGTCTCCTCCAGTCACTGCGTCTGGTCAGGTAGCTGCTTCGGCTTCGGCCTCCCACACCTTCACCCTTGACTCGGGGGCTTCTCGCTCCTTCTTTCGAGACCGCACCACACTCACGCCGCTTGGCCGGCCAGTTGCAGTCTCTCTGTCAGACCCCTCTGGGGGTCCTGTCCTTGCTCACTTCTCCACTGTCCTCCCATGTCCGGCGGCCCCCTCTGGCACCCTGTCTGGTCTTTACCTCCCCTCGTTCTCTACGAACTTGGTGAGTGGTGCTTACCTACAGGATGCGGGGGTTCACCAGTTCACTCCTGCGAGTCAGCGGGTGACCCACTGCACGGACGCTCGGACAGGCCGACACCTGGCCAAGTTTACACGTCGGCCGGGGTCGAGCCTGTACACACTGACCACTGCGTCTCCTCCAGTCACTGCGTCTGGTCAGGTAGCTGCGTCGGCTTCGGCCTCCCACACCTTCACCCTTGACTCGGGGGCTTCTCGCTCCTTCTTTCGAGACCGCACCACACTCACGCCGCTTGGCCGGCCAGTTGCAGTCTCTCTGGCAGACCCCTCTGGGGGTCCTGTCCTTGCTCACTTCTCCACTGTCCTCCCGTGTCCGGCGGCCCCCTCTGGCACCCTGTCTGGTCTTTACCTCCCCTCGTTCTCTACGAACTTGGTGAGTGGTGCTGACCTACAGGATGCGGGGGTTCACCAGTTCACTCCTGCGAGTCAGCGGGTGACCCACTGCACGGACGCTCGGACAGGCCGACACCTGGCCACGTTTACACGTCGTCCGGGGTCGAGCCTGTACACACTGACCACTGCGTCTCCTCCAGTCACTGCGTCTGGTCAGGTAGCTGCGTTGGGTCAGGTGTTTGCTGCAGCGTCCAGGTCTGGTCCTGAGTCTGCCCCCTGTTCGTGTCGCCTCCTATCGCACGAGACTCTCCTCTGGCACCACCGCCTTGGTCACCCCTCCCTGCTTCGTCTCCGAGGCATGGCCTCCCGTGTCCTTGTCTCTGGTCTTCCCCGGTCCCTCCCTCCCCTTCCACCGAGGCCCGGCCCTACCTGCGTCCCTTGTATCGAGGGGCGGCAGCGGGCTGCCCCTCACTCCTCCCAGTTTCCTCCGACAGAGGCCCCGCTGCAGACGCTTCACATGGACGTGTGGGGCCCGGCCCGCGTCCGTGGACAGGGTCACGAGCGCTACTTCCTGCTGGTGGTTGACGACTACTCGCGTTACACCACGGTCTCCCCCTTGCGCAGCAAGGGTGATGTCACTGAGGTGTTGATCGACTGGATCCGCGCAGCTCGTCTCCAGCTCAGGCAGAGCTTCGGCTCGGACTTTCCTGTTCTGCGTCTGCACTCTGACAGAGGTGGAGAGTTCTCCTCTGGCCTTCTGCGAGCCTACTGTCGTGCACGAGGCATCCGCCAGACCTTCACGCTTCCGGACTCTCCACAACAAAATGGGATTGCTGAGCGCCGCATTGGCATGGTCATGGACGTCGCCCGTACGTCCATGATGCATGCGGCTGCCCCCCATTTTCTGTGGCCGTTTGCGGTTCGGTACGCGGCGTATCAGATCAACCTTCACCCCAGGGTCTCCATGCCGGAGACCTCCCCAGCTTTGCTGTGGACGGGGAAGGTTGGCGATGCGTCTGCGTTCCGTGTCTGGGGATCTCGGGCGTTTGTCCGCGACTTGTCTGCGGACAAGCTGTCCACTCGTGCTGCTCCTTGCGTCTTCCTTGGCTTCCCCCCTGACGCGCCAGGGTGGCAGTTCTACCACCCCACCTCTCGCCGTGTTCTGTCCTCCCAGGACGTCACGTTTGACGAGTCGGTCCCCTACTACCGCCTCTTCCCCTACCGCACTCCGTCCCTCCCCCCGCCACCGCTCTTCCTTGTGCCAGGTCCCCCCCCGGTAGACCCCCTCCCCCCTCAGGGTCCTGCCCCTTCAGGTGTGTCCCAGGTAGACGCAGTCGAGCCTGTCGAGGTTACTGGTGACTCTGGTGCTGCTGAGGGTGCTGAGCCTGGGGGTGCTGACTCTGGGGGTGCTGAGCGTGTGGGTGCTACGCCTGGGGGTGCTGAGCCTGAGGGTGCTACTCCTGGGGGTGCTGAGCCTGGGGGTGCTGAGCCTGGGGGTGCTACTACTGGGGGTGCTGAGCCTGGGGGTGCTACGCCTGGGGGTGCTGAGCCTGGGGGTGCTACGCCTGGAGGTGCTGAGCCTGTGGGTGCGGAGCCTGAGGGAGCTGGGCCTGCTCGTGTGGCGTCTGGCGGTGCTGAGCCTGGAGGTTCTCCGGGTGCTTCGTCTCGGCGGGAGCCACTCTCTCCACAGGAGCTGCGAGAGTGGTTTGCCCGACGCTGGAGGCGTGCTGCTGGAGCTGGAGGTTCTTCGACTGCTGCGGGTGCTGGTGCCGCGGGTCCCGGAGGTGCTCGTACTAGGAGTACTGGAGCTGCTGGGCGTGCGGGTACGCCTGGAGCTGGAGTTGCTGAGGGTGTTGGCGCTGAGGCTACTGCTGTCGGTTCTGGAGGCGGTCCTGCTGGGGGTGCTACTGGTGCTGCTGGAGGTACTGGAGCTGGAGGTGCTACTGGCGCTGGTGCTGCCGCTGGGGGTGCTGGTGCTGTCCCTGCTGTGTCTGGAGTAGCCGCGCGGCCTCGGCCGTACTTCGTTCCGCTCCTTCTGCAGGTTCTTGGTCTCCCGCCTTCTACTGGTCCTCCTCCTCCCTTAGAGTGTCCACAGCCTGTCCCGTCCCAGTTACAGTTACAGCCGGCCTTCACACTGCCCGCTCCTTCTCCCTACACTGGTCCTACTGGAGGTCTGGCTGAGCGTCGTGAGCCTGCGTCTCGCCCTGCGTCGCCTGTCCGTCTTGCTCGCACTAGTGGCCGTGGTTCGCGTCAGCGTCCTCCTCCTGTCCCTGGCACGCACCGGATGTCTCTGCGTCCGTCCACTGCTCCTCTGCGTGCCCCTTTGCCTTCTCCTCCTGAGTCCTCTCTTCCTGCTCTTCCCGACCCGGAGTCGGACTCTCTTCGTGCTGCCAGTCCTACTGTCACGCGTCTCCTTGCTACTGTCGTCACTGACCCTTCCTTTGAGTCCACTGCTGCGTCTGCCCTAGTTGCTGAGCTCGTCGACTTTGCTGCTCGCTGTCGTCTAGACTACGCTGCTAGTCTTGTCGTTGAGTCTGAGTCTGTCTGTCCTCCGTCCGTCGGGGGTGAGTGTGCCCTTGGCACGGACGTCCTTGAGGACAGGCAGGAGGAGTTCCAGTGTTTGGCTGCTGCTTCACCTCATCTCGTGTCCGTACTGCTTACCCCTGAGGGAGACCCGGATGCATTTGACATCCCGACTCCGCGCTCTTACGCGGAGGCGATAGAGGGTCCCTACTCCTCTCAGTGGCAGGCAGCTATGGACACAGAGATGGCTTCTTGGAAGTCCACAGGCACCTACGTTGACGAGGTTCCCCCGCCTGGGGCGAACATCGTCAGTGGCATGTGGATTTTCAGGGTGAAGCGACCGCCGGGTTCTCCGCCTGTCTTCAAGGCACGTTACGTGGCTCGTGGCTTCAGTCAGCGGCAGGGAGTTGACTACTTTCAGACCTTCTCTCCCACCCCGAAGATGACCACTCTTCGGGTACTGCTGCACATAGCTGCTCACCGCGACTACGAGCTACACTCTCTTGACTTCAGCACTGCTTTCTTGCAGGGTAGCCTGCACGAGGAGATCTGGCTGCGTCGCCCACCTGGCTTCACTGGGTCTTTTCCTCCTGGCATCCAGTGGAGCCTCCGGCGGCCAGTCTACGGTCTCCGCCAGGCACCGCGTGAGTGGCACGACACACTGAGGACTACACTTGCGGCTCTTGGGTTTGCTCCCTCTACTGCCGACCCGTCGCTGTTTCTGCGCACCGACACTTCTTTGCCGCCGTTCTACATCCTCGTGTACGTCGACGACTTGGTCTTTGCCACAGCTGACACTGCTGGACTCGCCCACGTGAAGTCCGAGCTGCAGAAGAGACACACGTGCACAGACCTGGGTGAACTGCGCAGCTACCTTGGCTTGCAGATCACCCTGGACAGAGCACGCCGCACCATTACCCTGACTCAGTCACACATGGTGCAGCAGGTCCTTCAGCGCTTCGGCTTCACGTACTCCTCGCCTCAGGCCACTCCTCTGCCTACTCGCCACTCGCTCTCAGCTCTGCCTTCGGATGAGTCCGTAGAGTCGAGTGGCCCGTACCCAGAGCTTGTTGGCTGCCTCATGTACCTGATGACCTGCACACGACCTGACCTCGCATACCCTCTTAGCATTCTCGCACGCTATGTTGCTCCTGGGAGACACAGACCGGAGCACATGGCTGCAGCGAAGAGGGTGTTGCGTTACTTGTGCAGTACGTCGGGCATGGGGCTTGTGCTTGGAGGGCAGAGTCCAGTGGTCCTCACTGGGCACGCAGACGCTTCTTGGGTTGACGACCAGACTACGCAGCGGTCGTCACAGGGTTACACCTTCAGCCTTGGTTCCGGCTCTGTTTCGTGGCGGGCTACCCGCTCGTCTTCTGTTCTCGGCTCCAGTTGTGAGGCTGAGATCTACGCCGGGGCCATGGCTGCACAGGAGCTTCGCTGGCTCACCTACCTGGTGACTGACCTCGGAGAGCCGCCTTGTTCTCCTCCAGTGCTGTACGTAGACAACAAGGCCATGCTGGCCTTGTGTCGAGAGCAGAGACTGGAGCACAGAACGAAGCACATTGCTCTCCGCTACTTCCTTGCTCGTGAGCTACAGCAGCGTGGTCAACTGCGGCTTGCGTACGTGGCCTTTCAGGCCAACACTGCTGATATCTTCACCAAGGCACTTGCGCTTTGTGATCATCAGCGCTTCTGTACGCAGCTGGGTCTTGTGCCTACCTTGCCTCACTTGCTCACCCCTTGACCTTGTTTGTACTGTTGCATATATATATACACCTGCTCTTGCTTGTCTAGCCTTATATATATATGTAATCGTGCATGTGAACTGGCCTTGTGGCCTTGAACTTGTGCTCGGAATGTGTGGTGACTTTGTGATCCACCCTGAGCTTGCTTTGCTTTGCTTGACTGGTCTTGTGACCCCTTGTTCTCCCCCACTTTGCCTATGGGGGTGTGTCAGATTTATATGACATAGCTACTGTAGGCTATAGTGGGGTAGCACATATGGGGTACAGTTTTCTAGGGTTTACATTTGTACCCAACTTTCCCTTAGTCATTCTCATTCCTCGTTTCTTCTCAGGTCGCTGACCTTTGACTTTTGCGTAACCTCCAACAGTTACTTTCAACCTCCTAGGGTTGACTCGCCGGTGATTCGTTATACTTCGTTTCTTTTGTGTCTTAGTGTTTCGACACGACAGAGGCGCTTAGGACCGATTGTTTCCAACACTCCCCTTCGCTTCTGGAGTGTCGCTGACGTGGCTCTGTCCAGTCAGCAGCATGCAGTATTCGAACTTCTGCTTTCCGAGCTTCTTGGTCAGGTAGTCAGCTGCCATCTCGGACGTGGGACAGTATGACAGCTCGAGCCTTCCCTTCTCGATCTCGTCCTTCACGAAGAAATATCGCAGGGCGATGTGTTTCGTCCTGTTCGCGAAGCCGTTCTTGTTGGCGATGCGAATTGCCGACTGGTTGTCGCAGAACAGGGTAAAGTTGGGTAACTCGGCTAACTTCGCTTCTTCCAGCAGCTCGCGAAGATAGAGTCCTTCCTTGGTGGCTGAGCAGAGTGCAATATATTATGCTTCAGCTGACGAGAGAGCAATTAATTCCTGCTTGCTCGACTGCCAAGAGATAGGTCCGATAGGTTCGAGGCGGTAGATGTAGCCGGTGCGGGAGCGCCTATTGTCGGAGTCGCCAACGTGATCAGCGTCGACGTAGCCGATTAACTTAGTCGGTGTGGTTGCGTTCTTGTAGTAAGTTAGGCCGATCGTTGGGGTGCTGACGAAGTAGTGAAGAGCGCGGTCGAGCTCCGCCAGATGTTCTGCTTCAGGCTTCTTGAGGTAGGTGGCGAGCTGGCTTGCGGAGTATGAGAGGTCGGGGCGACAGGTGACGGCTGCGAAGAGAAGACATCCCAGCTTCTTCTGGTAGTCTCGTATGCCGGCGGGCTTGAGTAGAGCGGAGCTTCCTTTGTCGTTCCCTGCCGTGTAGCGGTATGGCGTGGAGATGGCTGTCGGTGTGAGCGTAAAGCGTTTGGCGATGGTGTCGGCATATTTCTCGGCGCTGAGGTAGATCGCGTCCTCCTCTTCCCGGATGTTGAGGCCGAGGTACTGAGTGACGGTAGATGAAACTGTGAGCGTGAGATCTCGCTGCAGCTCCCCTTCGAACCAGGTAGTGATGCCGTCATTTGAGTCGATGTAAAGGAGATCGTCCACGTAGACGATTAGTAGGATGTAGTCGTCGTTTTTTGTGAGCCGGTACATGCCTTGATCGTGCGGTAGTTGCTTGAAGCCGATGCGGATGAGGCGAGCGTGCAGGTACTGTTGCCACAGTCGCGGAGCCTGCTTGATGCCGTAGAGTGACTTGAGTAGCTGGCAGACTTGGTTGGGTTCTCTGTGGGAGCCGTGCGGTAGCTCGACGAAAATTTATGCATCAACAGGTGCGTAGAGAAACGCGTTCGCGACGTCAATTTGTCGCAGCTTCTTCTTCTTCATGGCGGCGATTGCGAGGAGAATGCGTAGTGAGGTGTGGCGGCTAACCGGAGCGAAAGTTTCGGTGAAGTCGCGTCCGTGTTCTTGGTCGAAGCCGCGTACAACCCAGCGAGCTTTAAATTTGTCAATGGTGCCGTCAGCCTTTGTCTTCACACGGAAGACCCACTTCACGGTGAGCACTGTCTTGTTCCGTGCCACGCCGATAGGAACCACTTTCCACGTGTTGCGTTCCTCCAGTGCCTTCAGCTCCTTGTCCATGGCTTCGCGCCATTTTTCCTTATGCTCCCCCGCCAGAGCCTGTTGAACCGTCGCAGGCTCTTTAGGAATGGCGGTGCCGTGGACTGCGGTGACGAGTCCGAGAATTTGCAGTCCACTCTGTGAGTAGCGGGGAAGATTTGCGTCCTCGGGATAAGCTGCTTCATCTCCCGCTTCTGGATCAGGTATGAAGTTGGGTCCTACTCGTTCTGCTTCGTTGGTGTTGACTGTCGCAGGTGTTACGTAACCGTTGTCGGCGAAATAGTAGAAGGTTTCGGCGTTGACACTTTCGCGAGGGTTATCTTCGTCCATGGGAACGTCGACGGAGCAGAACGGAAGAGGTCCGGCTTCTTCTGATGCGTTGTCCACATTCTGCTCGTCCCAGTCAGCTTCGTCCGCTGCTGAGGCGAAGGCTCGGTCACCGCGAAAACCACCTGTGGGATCCTGGTCTTCTTGCAAGTTGGCAAGGTATGTCTGGAGCGTGAGTCGTTCGTAGAAAATTACATCACGTGCTGCTACTGTTTCCTTGGAATGGACGTCAAAGATTTTCCACGCGTTGTAGTTCTTTTCGATTCCCAGGTGTAGTCCCCACTATGCTCGTTGAGAGAATCGGCCCGCTCGTGCTGCTGGGGGTCGGTACTGTACCATGCATCCGAATACTCGTAACATTTTTGTGCTGCCCTGTTTCCCTGTCCATAGCAGATGCGGTGATGCGTTGTTTGGAAGCGATGATGACGAGAGCAAGTTGTGCAGCATGACGGCGTGGTCCATTGCCGCAGGCCACTGGTGGTTGGGTAGCCGCATGCCACGTAACAGTTTGCGCATGCTGTTCTGCAAGGTCCTGTTCATTCTTTCTGCTACACCTTGCTGCTGATGGGCGTAGGGAAGGGAGATGAGCCGCTTGATTCCCCTTTCCGCCAGGTACTGCTTGAATCGCTGAGAGGTGTATTCTCCTCCTCCGTCTGATTGGAAGCTTTTCAGTTTCACGCCCGATTCTCTCTCTGCTACTGGTAGCCAGGCAACGAAGGCTACGAATGCCATGTCGCGGCTAGGGAGGTTTAGGTGCCAGACGTAACGGGTGGTGGCGTCGATGAAGGTGATTGTATAGTTGTATATTATTTGTCCTGGTTCCCGATTGTACAGGATGTCGCTATACACCTTCTCGAGTGGTGCGTACGCGGGTGCGCTTGGGTTGTGATGAGACGCAAACGGTCGATGTGGTAAGTCACCTTCAGGGCAGATGAAGCACGTTCCGCGTACTCGTTGAAGTTCTCGTCCGTCGGTCAGTAGGAGTGAGTCCTTGTCGAGTACTCCTGCTCTTATCGTATTGTTTAATACTGTGCTGCTTGGGTGTCCCATCCTTGCGTGCCAGGTGCTTTCGTCGGCGCGATGTCCGGGTGATCCGTCGGTACATATCGGAGTTGGAGTAGAAGTTGGCGGTGAAGTTGGCGCTACGATGAACTTCTTGTGGTGCTGGGTGTAGTTGTTGCGTGGGTGTCGGTGGTGTGTCGTCGATGAGGAGCGGTGTCGTTGAAGGACCAGCAATTGGTGTTGACGTTCCTGCTGCTGCCGTTGATGGTTCTGCTACTGCCGATGTTGTCTCTGCTGCTGCCGATGTTGTCTCTGCTGCTGCCGATGTTGTCTCTGCTGCTGCCGATGTTGTCTCTGCTGCTGCTGATGTTGTCTGAATTGTTGCTAACGCCCTTGTTCTTTCTGCTTCAGGGATGGTGTGTGAATACCAGAAGCCTTCTGGACTGAAGTCTGGATCAAGGTCTGGAGGGTGTGTCCAGTTGGTGAAGTTAACGATGGCGTCGCTGTCGGCGGTGCCAAGATCAGGAACGAAATCGAGAACGAAGACGTTGTTCTTGAGGACCGCCTTGCCGATGTAAAGTCCTCCTCTCCCGTGATACAGCTTGAATTCTTGGGTGGTGCTGTCTGCTTCGAGGTGAATCCCTTTCGCCATTAGCTGACTGACGCTCAGTAAGTTGTAGCCGAGTCCCTCCGCGATTAGTACTTTTGACATCTGCAGTATAACGTTTGTTTCCCTTGACTGAAGTTGAACTACGCCTTGTCGTCGTGTTCGCAGGTTCTGATTGTTGGCGACTGTAATGACAACTTCGCGTTGAAGTTGGTGTTCTCGTTGAACGAAGCGTCCCGAGGAGCACATGTGCTGTCCGCAGCAACTGTCCAAGAACCATGTGTCCTTTCCGGATGGTTCGCTTTGGGCGATGGCGACGTATGTTGGGTTCGGCTGAAGTGACTCGCGGCGGGGTGTGGTTTCGTCGAGTTGTTCTTCCGGTGAGTAGTGTGGTGGTGACTCGGTGATGCAGGAGTCACTCAGCTTTGCCATGCAGCTGACGATGTTTCTTGCTCCTTGTGCAGGTTGTCCCGTTGAAGTCGTTGAGGCTTGAATCTGGGTCGTGGGATTTGCTTGCGTTGAGGCAATTTGGCTGCTTGAAGGTCGAAGTTGCCGCTGTGGAGTTGTTGACTGTTGACGATTTGGGCAGTGCGTACGCGGGTGTCCTGAAGTTTTGCATATGTGGCAGAACGGAGGTACTGGCTTCGGTTGTTGCTGCCGGTTGTTGTTGTTGTTGTTGTAGCGTCGCTGAGTGTGGAACGCGAATTCCGGTGCTGATGTCTTCTTTTTGTGTCGTTCTTCTTGCAGGTCCATGTCTTGCTGCTCGGCGTGGATTTCGGCGCAGAGCGCTGCTTCGGAGATTCTTCCGTGAGCTCGGAGAATGGCCTTTGTGGCGCGCCATTGAGGACCGAGGCCGCCGATGATGACTGTCACGAAGGCGTCTTCAGAGATCGACCCTCCGCATCGAAGAAGCTTGTCGCGCAACTCGCGACATCGACTGATATACGCCATTCCTTTCTCCCCTGGTTTCATTTCAACCGTTGTCAGTTGCGCCATTAACCGACTTTGGCTTACGCTGTCTGTTGCTTGATACAGGCTCTTCAGGTGGTTGTACGCGAGCTCCGCGGAGTTGCCGTAACCTCGGTAAGACCTTATGTTCTGCTGTTGAGTCGGGGTGATATTCCTCAGTAGGATCGTGTACGCCATCATTGACTGATAGGTGTACTGCTGCTTCTCGTACTGTGTGCCGTTTGTTGGGTATGGCAGAGACCCGTCGAAGAACCCGAGTATCTGCGCGCCTTCCATCATCAGCTCGAACTCGAACGACCAGGTGAAGAAGTCCTTTCCATCGAAGGGTCTTGACGTCTGCATCTTCAGAACGTGTGCGAACTGCGACTGAACTTGTAATGCGTCCAGTGATTTTTCTTGTCCAGGTGAAGGCTGTGGGTGTGGCATAAAGCTGATGGACCCGCGCTCGTACGGAGCAAAGGTGTTGATTTCCTCGTGCATATGATGAGCCGTCGAGACTCATGGGTGTTGCTCCGTTGTTGTTGCTGTTGTGTGACTGCGCAGGTGCCGATTGCTGGTGTTGCTCGTAGAAGGACATGAAGGAGAAAAACTTCTCCATCATGCTCTGGTCGAAGTCTGCAGGTTGATTCGCGGGAGTCTCGGTAGATGTTGCTCTGGGTCTTGTTGTTGTGCCCTCCTCTGTCTGTAGGCCAGAGGCAGGAGGTGGAGTAGGAGTAGTGCCCTGGGAGCCGTTGGAGTTGCTCCTTTCCTTTTGTGTAGCCATGCTTGTTGATGTTGTCAGTATAGAAGTTGAATTCCCCCTGATAGCTCTCATACCATGTTGGGCTGAAAAACCCTTAGGATCTTTGCAGGGGTGAACTCTGGGTAGAGTTGGTGTAGTAGCGGAAGCGTTAATTAAAGAGTTGTGAACCACCTTGCGCTAGTATGTGAGGGCAAAGTAAGTTAATTAAAACAAAGAGATACAAGCTTTTATAAGAGTACAAGGAATACGAAGAGATACAGTTAATAACCGTTTTACTATTGCTGTTGCGGTTCGATACAGTAACGACTCGGGCAACTGCTCAATACCGAGTCAGTTGTTTGTCCTTGCTGTCGCGCTGTACTTTGTCAGGTCAAAGGTCGCTGACCTTTGACTTTCGCGTAACCTCCAACAGTTACTTTCAACCTCCGAGGGTTGACTCGCCGGTGATTCGTTATACTTCGTTTCTTTTGTGTCTTAGTGTTTCGACACGACAGAGGCGCTTAGGACCGATTGTTTCCAACACAAGTTAGCTACAGCTGCCTTCATCGCACGAAGCATGTGCATGAAGAAATTACCAAACGCCATACAGCAGCAAAAGCTGCTCATGCATCCAGATGCAAAGAGGCAGCCCGAATCTAGTTTAGTGGGATAAATAAATCAAGCCCGAAAGATGCCCCTACTTGGACTAATGAAAAAGGCTACTGTCCATAAACATAGAAACCTACTCGTGCTACGCAAAATGCAATCCAACCCCCACCTGTTAGAAACAGTGTTGCGCCTTAATGAACCATGTATCACCATAGTGAACCAAGTAAGCACCTCACCAACCCACATAAATCCCTTCATGTCCTCACCTCATCCATTTGTCCACCTCCACCTGGTGGTTACACTCGTGGTATACCTTACCTACCTCATATATTTGTCAGTGGTGCAAGTGCTGCTGCAATTGTCGCCACTGCCAGGGCCACCTCCACTGCCGCTGTTGCTGCCAATGACACTCTAGTGTTGTGGTGCTGCAGGTGCTGCTGCAGTTGTAGCTACAGCCACTGAATTCACTCCAACACCCACAGACGCACTCGGCGCCGCTGGTGCCACCACCGCTGAAGCTGATGATGCCGAGCCTCCTCTCCGAGGCTTGTGGTGGCCCACACCTGCAGGTCTGTGGCCCACTCCCTCGGGATGGTGCCCAACGTCTGGAACCGCCGCCGAAGCTGATGCCGAGCCTCCTTTCCGAGGCTTGTGGTGACCCACACCTGCAGGTCTGTGGCCCACTCCCTCGGGATGGTGCCCAACGTAAGGCGGATGCCCCCCTTCCTTATTGTCCCCACCGCTTCTGCTGCTGCCACCGCCATTGATTGTGTTGCTTCCGTTTTTGTTGCCGTTATTGGTGTTCTTGCTTCCGCCATTCTTGTTGCCGTTGTTGTTCCCGTTGTTGTTCCCGCTCTTGTTGTCCTTGCTTCCGTTGTTGCCGTTCTTAGTCGGTGGCGATTTGGAAGGAGGTTTGGCGGGCGATTTGCCAGGTGAATTGGTCGCAGGAGGCTTGCTGGGTGATTTACCCGGGGACTTGGGGGTGCCGGGGGACTTCGGATTGCCCGGAGTTTTGGGGCTGCCCGGACTCTGGGGGGTACCCGGACTCTTGGCTGGAGACTTTTTATTCTTGTTGGGGCGAGTGACCTTGGTTCGATTCCTGGGAGCGGCATCTGATAAACCACTACCGTCGCCATGTGGCCCTCCGTGGTTACCATCCATCCCGTCGCCAGCGAACGAAAACTGAATGTTGCAGTCGTAGTCCTTCGCCGGAACCCAACCAGCCGGGAGGCAGTTGGGTGTGGTAACCACTTGCTGTTTGTCCGTAAGCGAAGTTAGGCGAAACTTGAGCGGCGCCTGAAGGAATGATTCGTACACCCAATTCGCACCCCAGTCGTGTCGCATCGGTCTCCACGTAGGCGAATTTGAGTCCATCACCTCGACAAGCGAAAGGTCGCCGGGACCCGCGACTTGGCGAATCAGAAGGTTCAGCCAAAAAGGCGACCCGGTAGCGGTGAGGCGAATGTTGTTGGAGAAGACACATGGCACTCTGTGATTGGAAAACAAGAAAATGAGCAACGAGTGTTGATTGAGGGCACTACCCGATATTAAGGGGGTGGGGACAAATAACATGAAGGCCAATCGACAAAACGAACTTCAACGGTGTGCTTGAGTCTAAATGAGAGTAACAAATGGAACGTGGAAGTTTCAGTAGCGAGTTCCCTCATATCGGAGACTTACTGTTCGTAGGCGAGGGGAACGAAGCCGGCGGCGCGGTTCGCAAGCGCGATAAAAGCAGGTTCGCTTAGGTCGAAGTGGCGACAGGTGGGGCAACACCAACCCCCGCCAGGACAGAGATCCGTTATAGCGACCACGATGGATACGCCCTTGTTGCAATACGTGCTGTTGGTACACGATATCCTGTGATAAGATAGAACGGCCCGTTCGAGGAAAGAAAAGATCGGGGGAAGGGGAGAAAAGGAATAATGCGGGGAAGCGTTGGAGAGAAGAGAGCACAGGAGGGAAAAAGCCCGGGACGGGAAGAATAGGGGGAGACAAGAGGGGAGGGCTCTTCAACTTGAAATTGGGGACCGTAACAACACCACAAATGATAGACTTAACGAGTCACAGAGTTAGACATACGACCTCAGGGCTCTTCTACTTGAAATTGGGGACCGTAACAACACCAAGAAAGCTGGCGATGCGTGAGGTCGTGATAGACTGGATGTTGTGACAAAAAGGAGCGAACACGTACCGGTAGCAAGCGCCGCATCCCTTCCCGCCCTTGTAAAGAGGGGGACTCCCCGCCGCGACGAGGATGCCGTAACCGGCTTGCACGAGATTCCCGTAACCGCAGTTACCACCTGCAGCGAATGCCGTTCAATAAAGCGTTAGACATACGACTTCATCGTCCGCAGTTACCACTTGCTAGGCGAAAAGGGACAGGCAACCTGGCGAAGAGCTGACTCTGGTAACGTCAAGTTGTGCTCTACTACATACTGGCCCTCAACAGCATTCGCTCGATTTAGCCCCACGATCCAACCCCTCTCAACCTCTTGCAACCGTAAAACGCACCCCAAGTGCCCGACGCGTCGGGTCCGCCGTAAAACGTGGCCATTGCGCCTCCCGGAGCGCCGTACGCTGCGGCGCGTGATGCGGAGAGGACGAACGTCGCGAGCACACATAGCAGGAGAGTGCTGGGAGAGAGCAGGCGGAGGGGGGGGCGGAGGCGAGAGGCGGGGGGCGGATGCGATGGCGGAGAACATATGCGCCGAGGGGGACCCATGGCGCGTGGGAAGTTGTGGCGGAAAGTGTTGCGCTTTTGTCCGCCGATGTTTCGTTCGCGGTGCTGCTTGGCTACAATATGAAAGTATAGAGAAATTTTGTCTGTGTCGTGTACTGCGGCTTCTTAAAACGGGTATGGGGACGTCGCCCTCACTTTGGGAATCAGAGAGTCCAGGGACAGTTCCTACTCTAGGGCTAACAACAACTAGGAGAAACTCGCTGCATCTTTCGACGCAATGCGCGACGTACTCCTACGAAGAGCATGTAAGTGGTTACGCACGTGCGGCGAGGGGCCTACGCACTGGGTGCGAGAGGTTTCGCTGCGACCGGGTGCGGCTGAGGCAGAGGCCGACGCTTTTACTGCGGTGGGTGATGATTGTAATGACGGTCGTTGTGTGAGAATGGTGTGTATAATGCCCCCAAGATGGAACCACTCTGCAAGAGAGCAGCCGCAGCGGGAAGGCCAGGAGAGAGCGGTAGTAAGGGAGGTGCGAGGGGAATAACGAGCCAGGAGTGAGGGCCCAGGCAATGAGAGGCACGAGGAGATGAGAGGCACGAGGAGATGAGAGGGACAAGGAGATGAGAGGCACGAGGAGATGAGAGGCACGAGGAGATGAGAGGCACGAGGAGATGAGAGGCACGAGGAGATGAGAGGATCGAGGAGATGAGAGGCACGAGGAGAACTACAGAGAGCCAGGGGAGCGGCACGACCAGGCCACGACAGACGAGTCCGGCTTATCCGTCGAGAATGAAAGCTGCGGAGAGAGCTTTCACCTGGAAAGTCGGGAGCGAGGCATCAAGGACCACAAGGGTGTTACTCTAAGCACGTTTCACGACAACGAACGAACGAGCAGCCTCTAGAGAGGGGCTATGCTTATTGAGGCACCTCAGGTAGCGATGTCTCAAAGACCGAACAGGGGAATGAAACGCTTGTCATTCAAGCACGTCGCTCATCTGGTAACAGGGGAGGCTTTTCTCCTAGTACAGCCTGTGTAGGCTTGAATGCCTGCTACTCGGGTCGGGTCGGGAGGACACGTGGACCCATAGAGACTGGGAATGAGGAGCTTGGATCTGGGACGGCTTGTCGGATCAAAGGAACCTAGGCTCGAACCTACCTGACCTGACTCAGGTGGTAGTGGCAAGTTGCGTGCTGCGGCTAAATCAGCTAGACTTAGGCTCTGGCCGTATTCCCCTCGAAGAGTTTCGTTCGTTGCGATTCCTATACGAGGGGATTGATTGATGGCTCCCGCAGGTCGCATCGCCTCGCCCTGGCTTCTTTTCCCATTGGCCGCACGGACAAGCGCTAGTCCCACCGCGTGTCGCGCAAGCGATCGGAAATCCACGTGGGTGTTTGTGGAGGGTGCGAGGGGAGGGAGGATGACAGCGAAAAAGGGGCCAGTTTGTGGCGCGTAGGCTGAATATGCACTGTTGGCTTGAGTGGAACGTGCAATTGTGCTGTGTCTGACTGAAGGAGCTTGGAAGGTGCTCCTTCAAGCTGTCGACTGCGATCAGCGAATGGTTTTGCGCCAATTTGTTAGGTGGAGGTAAAGAAAGAGTTTTAATTGGGTTTAAAACGTTTCTGGATATACTGGGTTAGGTTACGAGGGTTTCGGGAGGAACAAAATTGCGTGGAAGCTTTATGGAGTTCCGCTATGCCCCCCATCAGATTTCCATTCCGCACAGTCGATGAAATTGGTTTGATCAGATGCTTCACATTGGACCGTCGCGCCTCGTCATGGGCGATTCGGATCTGGATGTGGCGAAGAGGTGAGGAATGTTTCTGTTCCGTTCAGTTTCATCCACTTTTTTGGTATCATTCCTATCACATTGACGATTTCCGCTTACTGCTTGCGCAATTCGCACCCTAAAACCTTTCTTTGGGAAGAATTTAGGGAGCTACGGGCTGCCCTGGTTACCGTTCCCGTGCTGGTGATAGTTGCGGTGCGCAAACCGTGGCGCTCGTCAAAGCTACGCGCGACGACGGCTGCGAAATTCGCTCAAGGACTGACCACGTTTGGACACTTCGACGGCGCATTTCGCTTGTTTGTCAGATTCGTTGACGGAACTGCGCACCTCAAACGTCCATAAATCCCGCAGTCGATATTTTGCGAAACGCCACCCCTATTCAAAATCGTGCGCTTTCGCTTCGCCCCAAACAGCGAATAGTTTTTTCGCGGCTCCATCTCATCCACATTCGCTTTTGATATGGAACGAGTACACTCAACACTGATAGAACCCATTGAATCCATTACAGAGGTTAACCCGATACTCAAATAGGAAAGCATGTAATCAACAAATTCGTTTCCGCATGCTTGTAGAAATTACTCACAAACGCGTTTGTCCTTAGCGAGAATGTGCTACTGTTTATCAACTTGTCTGGTGATTTCTCCAAACCGTGACATTTCAAGGTGACATGGCGCCTCTCGCGTCGTCGATTGCGCCGCGTAACCCGGT
Organism: Closterium sp. Naga37s-1; assembly: GCA_947471745.1. Lineage (NCBI taxonomy): Eukaryota > Viridiplantae > Streptophyta > Zygnematophyceae > Desmidiales > Closteriaceae > Closterium > Closterium sp. Naga37s-1. The sequence goes on along the minus strand of CANJKZ010000795.1, from coordinate 925,709 downwards.
AACCGGCTTGGCGTCAGTTCTTCCGGCCACCCGGCAATCTCAACTCCCAGATGCCACGTGGCAGTCACGAGCACGTCACCCAGTTCTGAGCCACACTGGCCGCATTATTCCTTCACGTGGCTCGAATCTCTTGCCGCATTCCGCATTTCACGGGATCAAGTTGCAAAACATTATCCGCGTTAGTAGCTCGGACGCTCAAGGCAGTCGTTTTTCTGCTAGTCGCGGACCTGTACGCTTCGTGAGATCGCTGTATGTCGACGAGGACGATAACGGGAATTTCTATATCGAGGATGACGACGACGGCAGTGGATTAATCGACGCGCCCGTATCAGTCGGCGACGGCTTCTCGTTTGTTGGCGGTACGCATGCTCTAATATCGAAACTAGGTTGAATGCTGCTGCGAATGCTGCTGCTGGCACTGTTGCTAATTCAAGGGTTACTGATTTGAATGTTGCCAATTCGAGTGTTCCTGATACAAATGTAGCTAACTCTACTATTTCTTATACGACTTTGATTAAATTCTAGCACTACTATCGCGAATGCTGCTAACGAATGGATTTGGGCCTCTTCCATTGGCTGACACTAGTCAAGCAGGTGGTGGCAGGGCGAGAGTTGGACATAGGGTGAAAACGGGACCAAGAACCGATAACAAGGGGGAATTCGATTCTTTGCTCCTATTTCTCCTCCTCCCCTCCTCGCGTAGGTTGCTGGCGCTCGCAATGCAGGTGGTGGCAGGGCAGGGCGAGAGTGGGCAGGGCTTGAAAAGGGATATAGGAACAAAAACAAGGGGGAATTTGATTATCTACCCCTATTTCTCCTCTTCCTCTCCTCGCATAGGTTGCTGGCGCTCGCAATGCAGGTGGTGGCAGGGCAGGGCGAGAGTGGGCAAGGCGAGAGTGGGCAGGGCGAGAGTGGGCAGGGCGAGAGTGGGCAGGGCGAGAGTGGGCAGGGCGAGAGTGGGCAAGGCGAGAGTGGGCAAGGCGAGAGCGGGCAAGGCGAGAGTGGGCAGGGCGAGAGTGGGCAGGGCGAGAGTGGGCAAGGCGAGAGTGGGCAGGGCGAGAGTGGGCAAGGGGGGGAAAGGCAACAGAGAAGCAGCAACAGGAGAGCTGTACCTTCTTTCTCCCATTCCCGCCTTTTCCCACAGGGAAATACGCCGAAGGGGGCGGCAGGGCAGAGGAGTGGGAGGAGCGGAGGAGGGTGGTGGTGGTGGCTGGTAAAGGAGAAGGGGCAGCAGGGGGGAAATCTGAATTCTCTACCTTCCTCCCCTTCAGGGGGGGAGGGGCAGGAGGGGCAGCAGGGGGGAAATCTGAATCCTGTATCCTCCTCCTCCCCCCCTCCCCCCCCATTCCACAGGGAAATACGCCGAAGGGGGTGGCAGGGCGGAGGAGTGGGAGGAGAGGGGGAGAGTGGTGGCGGTGGCGGGGGGGGAAGGGGCAGCAGGCGGGGTGCAGGAGGTGCGGGATCCTGTGTTCGGGCTGCGCATGGGGGAGGGCTTTCAGGCCTCTTCCGAGGGGCTCAGGTGAGGGAAAAAGCAAGGGGAGTGCAGGAGGTGGGATCCTGTGTTTGGGCTGAGGATGGGGTAAGGCTTTCAGGCTTCCTCTGAGGGGCTCAGGTGAGGGGAAAGGGGAAGCAGGCAGCAGGCGGGGTGCAGGAGGTGCGGGATCTTGTGTTCGCGCTGAGGATGGGGGAGGGATTTCAGGCTTCCTCTGAGGGGCTCAGGTGAGTTCTCAGGTGGTTTTTCAGGTGAGGCAGGGGGGATGCAGGAGGTGCGGGATCCTGTGTTCGCGCTGAGGGTGGGGGAGGGCTTCCAGGCCCCTTCAGAGGGGCTCAGGTGAGGGGAAAGGGGAAAGCAGGCGGGGTGCAGGTGGTGCGAGGGGGAGGGCGGCGGGTGAAGCGGCAGTAGGGAGAATGCAGGAGGTGTGGGACCCTGTGGGCTGGCTGAGGATGGGGGAGGGCTTTCAGGCTTCCTCAGAGGGGCTTAGGTGAGGGAAGCAAACGGAGTGCATGAAGGGCAAGAGGTGAAAGGGCAGTAGGGAGAGTGCAGGAGGTGCGGGACCCTGTGGGCTGGCTGAGGATGGGGGAGGGCTTTCAGGCTTTCTCTGAGGAGCTCAGGTGAGGGGTTAGCAGGGGGGTTGCACGAAAGGCGGGTGAAGGAGTTGGTGGGCCGGAGTTGGTGGGCCGGAGTTGGTGGGCAGCAGGCGGGGTGCAGGAGGTGCGGGACCCTGTGGGCTGGCTGAGAATGGGGGAGGGCTTTCAAGCCTTTTCAGGGGGCTCAGATGAGGGAAAGGCTCAGATGAGGGAAAGGCTCAGATGAGGGAAAGGCTCAGATGAGGGAAAGGCTCAGATGAGGGAAAGGCTCAGATGAGGGAAAGGCTCAGATGAGGGAAAGGCTCAGATGAGGGAAAGGCTCAGATGAGGGAAAGGCTCAGATGAGGGAAAGGCTCAGATGAGGGAAAGGCTCAGATGAGGGAAAGGCTCAGATGAGGGAAAGGCTCAGATGAGGGAAAGGCTCAGATGAGGGAAAGGCTCAGATGAGGGAAAGGCTCAGATGAGGGAAAGGCTCAGATGAGGGAAAGGCTCAGATGAGGGAAAGGCTCAGATGAGGGAAAGGCTCAGATGAGGGAAAGGCTCAGATGAGGGAAAGGCTCAGATGAGGGAAAGGCTCAGATGAGGGAAAGGCTCAGATGAGGGAAAGGCTCAGATGAGGGAAAGGCTCAGATGAGGGAAAGGCTCAGATGAGGGAAAGGCTCAGATGAGGGAAAGGCTCAGATGAGGGAAAGGCTCAGATGAGCTTTGCGGCGCCTCAGAACTCGTCTCGTTTCAGGCAGCAGGGGGAGTGCAGGAGAGGTGGGGGGAACGAGCGGGGGGGTAGGGACGCAGGCGGAGTGCAGGAGGTGCGGGATCCTGTGTTCGGGCTGAGAATGGGGGAGGGATTTCAGGCTTCCTTTGAGGGGCTCAGGTTAGCTCTCAGGTGGTTTTTCAGGTGAGATGGAGGGATGGGGGTGGTGGCCGCTGCACAAGACGGGGGAAGGCTGAATCCTTGGGCGGGGAGTGCAGGGGCGAAGGAGGGAGGGTAAAGCAAGAAAACTAGTTTCCCCTTGCTGCTTGCTTCCCCACCTTGCTCCCACCCACTGCAGGTGGTTTGTCATTGACACACAAGCAGATGAACCCGCACCTCCTTCCCCCTCCTCCTCTCCGCCTCTCCTCCTCCTCCACGGCCTCCCCTCTCACAGCTACTCTTTCCGCCAAGTTATCAACACCATCAACCCTGGGACCTTCGCCCTCACCAGCAGTGCAGCAGCGGCAGGAGGAGGAGGAGGTTCGGCCGAAGCGGGAGGGCTAGGTTCGGAGGAGGCGATCGGCGTGCGGTGCGTGGCGCCGGATTGGCTCGGGTTCGGAGGCTCGGATAAGCCCCAGGCAGACCAGAAGAGGTTCGGGTATTCCCCGAGTGACTACGCTCGGGAACTTGGAAATCTGGTGGCAACGATGGGAGTGGAGGATGTTTCTGTTGTAGCCCAGGTGAGAAGGGAGTGAGGGAGTGAGGGAGTGAGCAAGTAAAGGAAAGAGGTTAATGTACTAGCGGGTCAGAAGAGTTTTGCGTATTCCCCGAGCGAGGTGACTTCTGAGTCGACTCAAATGTTTCCTCGAGCGACTACAGTCGAGAGCTGGGAAAGCCGGTGGATGTTTCCATTGTGGCCCAGGTAATAAGGGAGTGAGGGAGTGAGGGAGTGGGGGCTTTTGAGTCGACTCAAATGTTTCCTCGAGCGACTACAGTCGAGAGCTGGGAAGGCTGGTGGCTGGCAACAACGGGGGTGGGCGATGTTTCCATTGTGGCTCAGGTAAGGAGGGAGTGAGGGAAAGAGGAAGGTTCTAGCAATCCAGACCAGAAGAGGTTCGGGTTTTCCCCGAGGGACTGTGCTCTTGACCTGCAGGGGGTTCGGGTGGCAACGATGGGAGTGGAGTATGTTTCCATTGTAGCTCAGGTGAGAAGGGAGTGAGGGAGTGAGGGAATGAGGGAATGAGGGAGTGAGGGAAGGGAGTGAGGGAGTGAGGGAGTGAGGGTTGCAGTGAAGGGAGAGTGGGGTCCTTGTGGGTGGGAAGCTGGGGAGGCTGGTGGCAATGATGGGAGTGGAGTATGTTTCCATTGTGGCTCAGGTGAGGGAGTGAGGGAGTGAGGGAAAGAGGTTGGGGTAATAACCTCAAGCTAACCAGAAGATGTTGACTTGAGGGTATTCCACGAGGGACTATGTGCGGGAGTTCAGTTGACTTTTGAGTCGACTCAAAAGTCAACTCAGAAGATGTTGACTTGAGGGTATTCCACGAGGGACTATGTGCGGGAGGGAGCTGGGGTGGCTGGTGGCAATGATGGGAGTGGACAATGTTTCTCTTGTGGCTGTTTCTGTTGTGGCTCAGGAGAGGGAATGGGGAAAAGATTTCAAGGTGTGAGGGTGGCAAATCCTTTCGTTTTCCGCTCAGATATTACCTCTTCCCAATGCCTTCCCGTTTTCTTTCTCTCTGCCCGACTTTATCCCACGCAGGGCTATTTCTGTCTGCCCGCTGCTGAATTTGTCCTTTCCAACCCTGCCCGGATTCGCCACCTCATATTTATCAACCCACCTGTAAGTGACACAGCTAAGTGTCACATGTGAGTGTCGCATGTGAGTGTCGCATGTGAGTGTCGCATGTGAGTGTCGCATGTGAGTGTCACATGTGAGTGTCACATGTGAGTGTCACAACTGCTAGCCTAAAATATTACAGCAACTAAGTGGCACAGATTCGTGTTCACGTTATGGGCAAGATGTTTCGGGGTCGCGACACACTCCGAGTGTTTTTCTCTCTTTCTTTCTTTCTTTCTTTCTTTCTTTTTTTCTTTCTTTCTTTCTTTCTTTCTTTCTTTCTTTCTTTCTTTCTTTCTTTCTTTCTTTCTTTCTTTCTTTCTTTCTTTCTTTCTTTCTTTCTTTCTTTCTTTCTTTCTTTCTTTCTTTCTTTCTTTCTTTCTTTCTTTCTTTCTTTCTTTCTTTCTTTCTTTCTTTCTTTCTTTCTTTCTTTCTTTCTTCCTTCCTTCCTTCCTTCCTTCCTTCCTTCCTTCCTTCTTTCCTTCCTTCCTTCCTTCCTTCCTTCCTTCCTTCCTTCCTTTCTTCCTTCCTTCCTTCCTTTCTTTCTTTCTTTCTTTCTTTCGTTCCTTCTTTCTTTCTCTTTCTTTCTGTTAACTCGTTCACACAATATTTTTTCGATTGATCTTTGGACATTCTCAAAAGTTACTGATGAGGCTACTCTTCACGTTTCATGCCTCTTCTCCCACGCCTTGAGAAGAATCAAAAGTCATATTCCCCCATTCCCACCCCTCCTAGTTTTTGAGAATTCTCAAAAACCTTCTCCCACTCCTTGAGAAGACTCAAAAGTCATATTCCCCCATTCCCACCCCTCCTAGTTTTTGAGAATTCTCAAAAACCTTCTCCCACGCCTTGAGAAGACTCAAAAGCCATATTCCCCCATTCCCACCCCATCCTAGTTTTTGAGAATTCTCAAAAACCTTCTCCCACGCCTTGAGAAGACTCAAAAGTCATATTCCCCCATTCCCACCCCTCCTACCCTCGCTGCTTCCTCCTCCTCTCTCTCCCCCATCCCTCCCTCCTCCCAACCAATCCGATCACAGAAAATTTTCTAGTCGACTCAAAATGCGTGCTTGGCTGCGTTTGCTCCCTGCTGTCGTGTCAACCCCTCTCTCCTCCCTCCTTCCACCCACCCTCCACCCACCCTCCCCCTACCCACCCATTTCAGATCACAGACAAGCACGCCAAGCTGCCCTCGTGCCTGTCGGCCTTCTCCAACTTCCTGCTGGGAGAGATCTTTGCACAGGTATGGCCTCCTTGCTGCATGTGCTGCCTGCTGCGGCCTGCGTGCTGCACCTGCTGCATACTACCTGGTAGGTCGGTCTTCCCTGAGAGCACGCCAAGCTGCCCTTTTGCCTCTCGGCCTTCTCCAACTTCCTGCTCGGAGAGATCTTCGCCCAGGTAGGGATTGATGTGTATACCTGCCTGCACGTGGTAGGGTTACCTGCTTGCTGCTTGCTGCCTGCTGCTTCTTGCTCTTTGTTCCCTGAGAGCACCCCAAGCTGCCCTCATGCCTGTCGGCCTCCTCCAACTTCCTGCTTGGAGAGGAAAAATCCAGTGGTGGTAGGGACCCGCCGACCCTACGAGGTGACTTTTGAGTCGACTCAAAAGTAGTGGTAGGGACCCGCCGACCCTACCTTCATCCATTGGTAGGGTAGGAAAAATCCGCTGCCCCTCTTTTCCCTTCCTCCCCCGCGTCACCTAGTGGCAGGACCCGCTACGTGCTAGCGATCGGGCACTGGAGGAAGCAGGGTGTACATAACTTCAGTGCCCGATCGGCTGTTATGCACGGAAGTTACATAGCACCCGGTCAGCTGTTCCGGCTGTAATCAATGAGGAGGATGCCATGGTGTTCCGGCTGCAATCAATGAGGAGGATGCCCTGGTGTACCGCCCACCCCTCTCCCCTCACTCCTATGTGGAGAAAGACGCTGGACGCTAGTTTAGGGCCCCCGAGACGCAGCAAAAGACGCAGGTCCGGGCAGCCAAAAAAACCCCCCCGGGCAGCCAAAAAAAAAGTTATAGGGCAGAGGGAAGAGGGGGTAAGAGGGGGCAGGGGGGGGGGGGGAACACACTTTCATAGCAAAATTTCTCCTCAACAACAAAATTTCAGCCACAACAATAGAACATGAAGGTGAGCCCCAAATTTCCATAATCACAATTAGTCCAAGGGTTGTTTAGCATGCATGCATACTACCACTAACTAACATGCATCACTCATCCTCCTCGCTCTCCATCCCCTTCTCCTCCTCCTTCTCCAAATCCTCCTGCTCCTTGTACTCGTCGAAGGTGAGGTCATCCTCATCCACCTCCACCTCTCCATCCTCCTCAAGCTTGTACCCCTCGGGAAGGGGTCGGGGGGGAATGTTCCCCTCCACTATTCCCGCCTTCCTGACTTCCCCACTCGGCCCCGCACCCGCCGCACCCTTGTGGTGGTTGTGCACAACGTTCCAGTTGTGCGCAACGAACACAAGGTCGCGAACACAAGGAGCTAGCCATAACGGTGGTGTGCGGAAAGGAGCTAAAACCACTAGGGTTTTTGAAAGAGAATTGGGTTGTGAGAAAAGGGAGCACAAATGAGAGGTTTCATGAACTAAATGGGCTTTGTGGGGGTGGTGGACCACAAAGGTTGGGTTTCCTAGTTGTGGAGTGGTGGAGAGGGGTTGGATTTCCAAATCAATTTTGCAAAAAGGGGAGGGGGTTAGGGGTGAATTAGATGGCTGGTTTTGGGGGTCGAATTTGCTTGGGGGGTGTCGAATTTCGGCGAAATTGACATTCGCGACGAAATCGCGAATGTCAATTTCGCGATCGCGAAAAAAAAAAAAATCTCGGTCTGCCCGAAAAATTTTCCAGGGTGCGTCCTGCGTCCGGACGCGCGTCCTGCGTCTTTGCGTCCGGACGCTGCGTCCGGACGCAGGACGCAGGGCTGCCCCAGCGTCTTTCTCCACATAGCCTCACTCCCCTCATTGTCCTCCCGCTCTCCCTCCAGCTCGTGGCAGGACCCACTGAGAGCCAGTGATCGGGTGCTGGAGGAAGCACGGCTGTTATCTAATCAGTGAGGAGGATGCAATTGTGTACCGCCGGCCGTACCTCGCCAGTGTCCCACCCACCTCTCTCGCCTTGCTCCTCTTGCTCCTCCCTCTTCACCTGCTGCTGGCAGGACCCACTGAGAGCCAGTGATCGGGTACTGGAGGAAGCACGGCTGTTATCTAATCAGTGAGGAGGATGCAATTGTGTACCGCCCACCCTACCTTGGCACTGTCCCACCTCCCTCTGTCCGCTCCCCTCTGCTGCACTCTCCCTCGTCACACGATCATGCAGGACCCTCTGAGAGCCAGCGATTGATTGCTGGAGGAAGCAGGGTGTTACCTGATCGTTGAGGAGGATGCAACGGTGTAGCGTCCTCACTCCCCCCTTAATCTACCTTCATTTTTTTCTGATGACAGGACCCTCTGAGAGCCAGTGACAGGGTGCTGGAGGAAGCAGGGTGCTACCTAATAGACGAGGAGGATGCCATGGTGTGCCGCCGGCCCTACCTTGGCAGTGTCCCACCTCCCATGCCCTCCTTGCGCCTCCCATTTCCCCAAATGCAGGACCCTCTGAGAGCCAGTGACAGGGTGCTGGAGGAAGCGGGGTGCTACCTGGTAGACAAGGAGGATGCCATGTTGTACCGCCGGCCCTACCTTGCCAGTGCCTCACCCCTTTACCATCCCGTCAATCTCTCTCTCCCCTCACGTCCACCCTTCACCACGTGCCAGGATCCACTAAGAGCCAGTGATCGAGTGCTGGAGGAAGGGGTGCTATCTAATCGACGAGGAGGATGCAGTGGTGTACCGCCGACCCTACCTCGCCACCCATTCACCTTCTGGGCTCTCCCCTTGTTTTGAGACGTCTCAAAACACTCCTTTTTTCACCTCGCCACCCATTCACCGTCTGGGCTCTCCCCTTGCTCCTCGTTCTCCAACTGCTGACTTTTGAGTCGACTCAAAAGCAGACCCTACCTCGCCACCCATTCACCTTCTGGGCTCTCTCCTTGCTCCTCGTTCTCCAACTGCTGGCAGGACCCGCTACGTGCGAGCGATCGAGTGCTGGAGGAGGCCGGCTGTTACCTGATCCACGAGGAGGATGCAACGGTGTACCGCTGGCCCTACCTCACTCCCCTTGCCCCTCTCACATCCCCTGCTGGCAGGACCCGCTACGTGCTAGCGATCGGGTACTAGAGGAGGCCGGCTGCTACCTGATAGACGAGGAGGATGCAATGGTGTACCGCCGGCCCTACCTCGCCAGTGGTGCCTCGGGGTTTGCACTCACATCCATCACCCGAGCGTTTCAGAAGGATCTCAAGGTACGCAGAGCGGTTGGGATGGGTTTTGAGCTCACAGCAACTGCACCTATCCCATGGCGCATGGGGCTGTGCCCTCACAGCCATAACGAGGGCCTTTCAAAAGGAGCTCAAGGTGAGCAAGGTGGGCTGTTGTCTTAGCTAGGGTATTTTTCACTCTTTTTCTTTACTTGCTAGTACTGCTGCTCTAAAGCGTTTCACTAGTACTGCTGCCATTCCAACCATGAGTGACAACAAAAGGAGCTCAAGGTGAGCAAGGTGGGCTGTCCCGCACAAGGAGGGTAGAGCTTTTTCCCTTACTGCCGGCCCTACGTTGCCAGTGGCGCATGGGGCTGTGCTCTCACAGCCAGTGGCGCATGGGGCTGTGCTCTCACCTCACAGCCATCACCCGGGCCAGTGGCGCATCGGGCTTTGCTTCGATCCCCCTCCAAGCCGTCACTCCCCCTGGTGGTCGCCAAGGCCAGATCTGCAGTCTCAAGCCAGGCCTCCTCTCAAGCCAGCCCTCCTCCTCAAGCCAGCCCTCCTCCTCAAGCCAGCCCTCCTCTCAAGCCAGCCCTCCTCTCAAGCCAGCCCTCCTGCTGTCTTAATGCCAGCTCTCCTCCTGTCATCTGGGGGCATCAACCACCGCTGCTGCTGCTGCTGCTGCTGCTGCTGCTGCTGCCGCTCAGAGCTTTGGCTTTATTCTTCCCCCCTCCCCACTCTGCCCCTCCCAGCCGTCACTCCCCCTGGTGGTCGCCAAGGGCCTCTCGGCCGCTCAATGCCAGCTCTCCTCCTCACCCACTGTCATCTGGGGCATGAAGGACCGCTGGCAGTCATTTCATGCCCCCCCTTGTTCCCCCCCTCTCTCCCTCCCTCTTCCCTCCCAGCTGTCACTCCCCCTGGTGGTCGCCAAGGCCCTCTCTGTCCCTCCTCCTCAAGCCAGCTCTCCTCCTGTCATCTGGGGGCATCAACCACCGCTGCTGCCGCCACTCGAATTTGGCTTGATAATGCTGCTGCTGCCACTCTCCTCCTCAGCCACAGTCGTCTGGGGCATGAAGGACCGCTGCTGCTGCCACTGGGCTTTTGCTTGATAATGCCTGCTTGTGCCCTCCCTCCTCACAGGCGTCCCTCCCTCCTCACAGGCGTCCCCCCCCCTGCTCTCCAAGGGCAGATCTACTGTCTCTGCCCTCCCCTCTCAATCCCCGCTGCTTGAAGAAGGGTTTTGAGACGTCTCAAAACCCTTCTTCAATCACGTGGCCCTCCCCTCTCAGTACCCGCTGCTGCTGCCACCACTGGGCCTTGGCTTGATAATGCCTGCATGTGCCTTCCATCCCCACAGGCGTCCCTCCCTCTGGTCTCCAAGGCCCTCTCAGCCGTCTCTGCCCTCCCCTCTCAGTCCCCGCTGCTGCTGCCACTGGGCTTTGGCTTGATAATGCCTGCTTGTGCCCTCCCTCTCTCTTTATCCCCACCCCTTACCAGGCGTCACTCCCTCTGGTCTCCAAGGCCCTCGCTGCTGTGTCTGCCCAGCCCTCCTCCTCTTCCACCGTTATTTGGGGCATGAAGGACCGCTGGCAGTCGTTTGACGGGGTCAGGGAAGCGTGCAGGGCAGCCGGGGCCGTTCTAGTGACTCTGGACGAGGTGAGTGAGTGGCTCGTACATGCCCCACATGATGAGCACATGCCACGTGTCAGTACATACAGACAGAGGAAGGAGGACCCTCAATTGGTAGTAAGTTATGAAAACGACTCAGTGTCACGCCAACCCTCCTCATGTGGGGCATGAAGGACGACCGCTGGCAGTCTTTTGACGGCGATCCTGACACTTGTAGGGCAGTCTTTTGACGGGGATCCTGTTCTAGTGACTCTGGACGAGGTGAGAGCAGATAGAGGAAACAAGAGTCAGTGTCACGCCAACCCTCCTCCTCATGTGGGGCATGAAGGAGGACCGCTGGCAGTCTTTTGACGGCGTTCGAGAAGCGTGGGGTCAAGCCAGCCTTCCTCCTCATCCACTGTCATCTAGGTGACTTTTGAGTCGACTCAAAGTCGCCTCACCCATAGTGCCCGTTCTTGGGGTCAAGCCAGCCTTCCTCCTCACCCACTGTCATCTAGGTGACTTTTGAGTCGACTCAAAAGTCGCCTCACCCATAGTGCCCGTTCTTGGGGTCAAGCCAGCCTTCCTCCTCATCCTCTGTCATCTGCGGCATGAATGTCCGCTGGCTGTCCTTCCAAGGAGTTCGTGAAGTGTGTTGAGCGGCAGGGGCGGTGCTTGTGACTCTACTCGAGATGAGTGCAGAGGGATTGATGCATGGGTGTAGAGGGAATGACGCATGGGTGAGGCAACTGTCACGCCAGCCCTCCTCCGCAGCCACGGTCATGTGGGGCATGAAGGACCGCTGGCTGTCCTTTGATGGGGATTGGTTGGGAGGCTTAGCAGGGGCTGTTTTTGTTACTCTAGACGAGGTGAGTGTTGAGGAAATGAGGACAAGATGTTTTCTAAGGTTGCAAAAGCATCCCTTAACTTTCATTGAGCTGTCCCCACATGTGTTGTGCCAACTATATCTTGCTCTTTGTGCCCCTTTTTTCTTTATCCCGCCGCATCTTCATTTTTCTTCGCTGTTGTTTTCTTCTTTCCTTGCATGAATTCCTTTCCGAGCAGGTGGGGCATCATGCACAGGAAGATTATGGAGAGGAGGTGGGGCGAGTAATTCGAAACTTTCTTCGGCGCACTACATGACAGATTTCTATTGCATCAGTATTATACGGTAGTATATGTGTGAATAACTTGTGGTATTTGCATCTAATTGAAACTTTCACGGTTCGTTTAGAGTCAGTGAACACTCTCGAGTCTTCTCTCTGACAACGGGATGCCCTAAACCTGATATAGAACTAAAGGGCCTGTTTGAGAAACAATCCCCTTCGTGGGCTTGTCTCTGGTCGACACAACCATCACCATACCGTGTCAAGCCGCTTAACGTGTCAGCCATTTGTCGTGACCACTGCCCGCAAAGGACGTCCTGTGGTGGCTTTTCCTGGAGTTGCGTGGCAGAACTCTCACTGTACTACGCTTGTAAAAAGCGGGCAGGTGCCTTCATCCAAGGCCCCAATCAGTAACCAACCAGGGATGCGACAGTTTTCCGTTGTCCGGGTGTGCCTTCGTCGGTTACCATCTCGGTTAATAAAGCTGCTGTGAGAGACTCGCGAAACTCGAAAGTCGTTAATATGTGGTGTCTAATTCTCGTTAACGCTGCTGAATTTTTGCCTGACCCTGATAATAATTCCCCGCTGACCGCTTACTACGATTTTCAGCGTTGCAAGACAAGCGGGAACGACATGAGGAGTCGTCGTGTCAGCCAGAGCTGTTTGCGACGGGATGGGAGGGACAGGCTGAATAACCTGATCGACATCATATTGTATTAATGCCCTTTTAAACCGTTCTTTCACAAAGATAAACCGAACTGTAACGATCAGTTCTCCGGTACTTGCTCTGATAACCAGCCACCGTCGTGTGTGTATTCCCAAAGCGTTTCTGTCAATCAGTCTTCATTGTCTGTCACAGGCAAGACAGACCTAGAGTCCAGCTAGCAGTCTAGAAACGTCGCGTCTTTCCAAACCGGACCTCCCTTACTGGTCACCCTGCACGGACAAGACGTAGGGTCTTTTCTGGTCCATGTCCGGCTCTTTAAACAATTCTGAACGCGTCCTGGTAGCACAGCTTTCCTGTCACTCTTTGGTAATAGCCACTTATCAAAATCATCATGGCGTCTAGGAATCGTGCAGGTAACGGTATACCAGGCCAGGAGGGCACGGAAGTCGATTGGGCGACGATTGTACGACCCGATCCTCCTTTCGTTCGGTGGATTAAGGAGCATCACTCTGCCGCGTTAACCCGCTGCGACGCCGACGAAAACGACGAAAGCGACGCCGACGACGGAGACGACTTTGGTGACGACGTTAGCGACGACTTGAGCGACGACGATGGCGAGAGCGACGACGATGACGAGAGCGACGACGATGGCGAAAGCGACGCCGAAAACGACGACGGCGAGTCGGACGACTCGTACGATATCGACGAGTACCACCTCGGAGAGCGGCTCGGAAGGGCGTATGACTCAACAGAAGACACGTTTCGAGACAGGGAAACGGATCGAGAGAGGGAAACGGATCGAGACAGAGAAACGGATCGAGACAGGGAAATGGATACAGAGGCCGAAACGGGTCGCGTGGAGGAGCAGGGTCGCGTGCGGAAACCGGATCGCGTGGAGGATTCGGGTCGCGTGGGGGAACCGGGTCGCGTGGGGGAACTGGGTGGTCTCGAGGTCCCTTGGTACGAACTACGGGGATGCGAGAACGAAGACGAGATAATGGCGGAGCTCGCGGCGCGGAGGAGCCTTTGGAGCGATGCGGAGCTGATGGAGCTCGCAGCGGCTGTCGTTTTCTGCCGGCGCAGCGAGGAGGCGACGCGACGGAGCATTGGTCAAGATTACTGGCGACAGGTGCGGCGCGTGATCTGGCGGGTAAAACCGCTCTAAGAGCATTTGTCATATATGGCAGCAAGTTCTGAAAACATTGTAAACAAACACTGCAACTTTCTGAACATATTTTTTAACAAAAAGAGTTGTTGTTGCTGTCGTGTATACTCTTGGCAGGTGTGGCGCGTGCTCAGACGCGCCAACCCCGAGTGGCGGCGCGTTCCGACGGCAATGGCGAAGCAGTGGGAGCGCATGAATACGCGCTACGACCAGGAGATTCACAATCAGCGGCGGAAGCAGAAGCGGCGGAGGAAGCGGGGGGGGACGGTGGGGGGCTCAGTTGAGCAGCGGCAGGGAGGGGCTACTAACGCGGATGATCAGCCTAATAACGAGTCAGGGGGGAACGCAGGGGCGCAGGCAAAAGTGAGGGGAAGGCCCAAGGGGAGGCGGAAGGGTAGGGGGACTAGGACAGAACCAGCATGGTTTGAGTACATTCGATTGTTCAATGGGACTGAGCTTGAGGCGAGGAAAAAAATGGCAGGAAAACAGGCTAGAAGAGCAGCTAGGGTGGCTACTGCTGTTGCTGTTGCTACGGGGTTTACAGAAAGGAGGCAGCAGCCTGCTGAAATGCCAGCTTATGCGTTTCCTGGCAGCATTGGTTCAGGTTGTGGAGAGATGGGAAGGCAGCCGAAGGGGCCGCAGCAGCAGGAGCAGGAGCAACAGCAGCAGCAGCAGCAGCAGCAGCAGCAGCTACCGTTCTCTTCACCATCTGCTCTCCTCCCTCTACCAGCAGCAGTGCCACCCACTGTCTCCCCTGTCGCCCCTGAGGGACAACCCTCCGACTCAAGCCAACCCTCCGACAACTACTTGCAAAGCCTTCGCAGCAGAGTCACTCAAGTTCCCAAAGCCACAGGTCCCGGTGCCTCTACTCTTCCTGACCCGATGCAAACACATGGTGGGCCGTCAGATTCTGACTTGATCCGAAACAACGGTGGATACGACTGCAGCCTGCTGCGGCTGCCTGGGAATGGGGTTACGTTTACTACAGGTGCTACAGTAGAGGGTGATTTGAATTCTCGGGGGGGTTCACTGCATGAAAGGGGTCGTAGAAGGGAGCAGCAAGAGCGGAATGAGAGAAGATCTGCAAGGAGAGGAATGGAGAGGTCTACAGGAGGTGGAAAGGGCTCGAATGCAGGGGTTTCGGGCGAGAGGTGGGGCGAGAGGGGGGGCAGGAGGTTGGGTGAGAGATTGAGTGCAGCCATGGGTGCTGCTGTGAGAAACGCGTGTGTTCAGTTTGATGAGCTCACAAGAGAGTTGCTGCAGGATGCTTACTTGCGGTTTGAGGAGCTTTCACAGCGACTGGCAGAAGATGCTTCTGCTCAGTTTGAGGAGATTGCGAGAGAGTTAATGGAGGAGACTGCGGCGGCTTGCCGAGATGGCAAGAGGCGCAAGAGGAGGTAAGTAGTACGAGTGGTGAGTTGCAACCTGGGTGAGAGATTGGCAGAAGATGATTCTGTTCAGTTTGAGATTGCGAGAGAGCTAATGGGGGAGACTGCAGCGGCTTGCCGAGATGGCATGTGGAGGTAAATTGTACAGGTGTGAGTTGTGTCGAAGCAGGAGCAAGGAGCTCACTTGGGACTCAGGAGTTGCTAGAAGATGCTTTTTCTCAGTTTAAGGAGCTGTCACTACACTACTATCGGCAGAAGAGGCTTCTGCTCAGTTTGAGGAGATCGCGAGAGAGTTTATTGAAGATATTGTTACAACTAGTTGAGCTTGCAAGAGGTGCAAAAGGGGGTGAATTGCATGGAAGCAAATTGGTGGTGCACAAACTTACAGATTTCAACAGATTTCACTGCACCATGAGTCTCAGCCTTTTACCCCTAACGTTTTGCAATTCACTGCAGCTCCAGTAAACTAAGTGGTGATGTTGAATGATTGTGCAGAGGGTCGTTGTTTTCAAGGGTTCAAACCGTTTCTGTAGGTTTCATAAGCTTCAAAAAGGTGCGGTAAATAGTGCGGTGGCTGGGTCGATATTGGCGATCAGGCCGACACTTGAATCCCGTTGCAAGCCTGGGTCCGGCCCTGCGAACAACCCCAATATTGGCTGGACAGACACCAATTCGCGACAAGTTTTTCGGACAGGCGAAGACGGACAGGCGACACTGTAACCAACTACAATTCCGTAGCTATCGTTGTTGCCTTCGCCAGCCACCGCCTAGGTTTCCAGCGCCACTAAAGTGATTTGCGAAACTACAAATCGTCAACTGCGGTGTTCGTCTTTCGTTGACGCTAGTTGATTGTTTTATCTGACCCTGTTTGTGCTGACCGCGTGCTACATTATTCAGCGTTGGACAACAAGCGGGATTCGGGGGAACAAGTCGAGTCAGCAAGAACCGCTCTTGGGAACTCCAGACAGGTCAGGCTGCCTCCAATCGGGACCAACGCCAAACCCTGTACAACCGTTCTGGATATTCCTGCACCGATCTGAAACGATCGTTTGTCTAAAACTTGCTGAGACAACATACCTGCCACCGATCTTATTCCCAAAGTGCTCTGTTGAGGAGTTTATACTCTGTTACGGGTAAGGCAGAAG
The DNA here is from genome assembly GCA_947471745.1 of Closterium sp. Naga37s-1. Classification (NCBI taxonomy): domain Eukaryota; kingdom Viridiplantae; phylum Streptophyta; class Zygnematophyceae; order Desmidiales; family Closteriaceae; genus Closterium; species Closterium sp. Naga37s-1. The sequence goes on along the minus strand of CANJKZ010000795.1, from coordinate 909,715 downwards.
AAGAGTCCAGCATACAGTCTAGGGTCATCACGTCTTGTCCAGCTGGTGTTTTCTGGTCCTGGACCAGCTGTTTGGACGAATTCTGAACACGTCCTGGTAGCACGACTTTCTGGTCTCTCCTTGGCAATAGCCTCACTCCAGAATTATCATGGCTTCTTGGAATCGTACAGGTAACGGTAACGGTAACGGTACGGTCACGGAAATCGATTGGGCGGCGATTGTGCGACCCGATCCTCCGTTCGTTCGGTGGATTAAGGAGCATCACGCTGCCGCGTTAACCTGCTGCGACGCCGACGAAAACGACAAAAGCGACGACGATTACGACGACTTTGGCGACGAATTTAGCGACGACTTCGGCGACGGCGACGACGATGGTGAAATCGACGCCGAAAGATACGGCGAGTCGGACGACTCGTACGATATCGACGAGTACCACCTCGGAGGGCGGTTTGGAAGGCCGTATGAGTCAACAGAACGAGACAGGGAAACGGATCGAGACAGACATACGGATCGAGCGAGGGAAACAGATGCAGAGGCCGAGGCAGATCGCTTGGGGGAGTTGGATCGCGTGGGGGAACCGGGTCGCGTGGTGCAACCGGGTGGTCTCGAGGTCCCGTGGTACGAGCTCCGGGGATGCGACAAGGAATGGGAGATAATGGAGGAGCTCGCGGCGCGCCCGAGGACCCAGCTGTGGAGCGATGCGGAGATGATGGAGCTCGCAGCGGCTGTCGTTTTCTGCCGGCGCAGCGGGCAGGTGATGCGGAGAAGCAACCTCGTTTACTGGCGGCAGGTGTGGCGCGCGATCCGGCGCGCGAACCCCGAATGGCGGCGCGTCCCGACGGCGATGCAGAAGCAGTGGGCGCGCATGAGAGCGCGCTACGACGCGGAGACGCGCGACCCGCGCCGGATACGGTGGCGGAAGGGGCAGGCGGGGGTGCCGCGGCGGGCGGGGGTGCCACCGTCCCCCGCAAAGGGAATACCCCCGGGCGCGGAGCAACAGGCGGGGGGCTCGGTTGAGCCGCGGCAGGGAGGGTCTACTAACGCGGATGAGCATGAGCAACCCAATAACGAGTCAGGGGGGAACACGGAGGCGCGGGGAAAGAAGCGGGGAAGGCCTAAGGGGACGGGGAGGGGTACGGGCAGGGGGCTGGGGGCAGAACCTGCATGGGTTAGGAATACGACAGAACCGCCATGGTTTGAGTACGTTCGACTGTTCTATGGGATTGAGATTCAGGCAAGGAAAAACGTGGCGGCAAAAAGGGCTAGAAGGGCAGCTTGGGCGTCTGCTGGTGTTGCTGTTGGTACGGTGTTTGCGACTTGGAGGCAGCCTGCTGAGATCCCAGCTTATGCGTTTCCTGAGTGCATCGGTTCAGGGTGGGGGGAGACTGGACGGCAGCGGCAGGAGCAGGAGCAGCAGCAGCAGCAGCAGCAGCAGCAGCAGCAGCAGCAGCAGCAGCAGCAGCAGCAGCAGCAGCAGCAGCAGCAGCAGCAGCAGCAGCAGCAGCAGCAGCAGCAGCAGCAACCCTCTAACTCGAGGCAACCCCTTGATAACTACCTAATGAGCCTTCGCAACAAAGTCTCTCAAATTCCCAGCACCATAGGTCCTGCTGGTGCGTCTACAGCAGGTCTGCTTCCCGCTGGTGGGTCTACAGCTCCTGACACAATAAGAGGATCAAATCCTGGTGGGTCTACAGTTCCGGACACAATAAGAGGATCAAATCCTGGTGGGTCTACAGCTCCTGACACAATAAGAGGATCCAATCCTGGTGGGTCTACAGTTCCTGACACAATAACAGGATCAAATCCTGGTGAACCTTCAACTCTTGACCTGATGCGAAAATACGGCGGATTTGACAACAGCCTGCAGCACATGCCTGGTAACACAGTTACGTTCGCTACTGGTGCTACAGCCCCCTTCCCTGCTACAGCCCCTCTGTCTGGCCCCTATTTTGCAACAGCCCCCGGGTCTGGTACAGCCCGCTGGCCTGCTACAGCCCCTGGGCCTGCTGCAACCTCTTGTTTCGTAACAGCTTCAGGGCCTGCTGCAAACCCCCTGCCTGCTGCAACCCCCTGGACCTCTGCAACCCCCTGGACCTCTGCAACCCCCTGGACCTCTGCAACCCCCTGGACCTCTGCAGTCCCCTGGACCTCTGCAGTCCCCTGGCCCTCTACAACCCCCTGGCCTGCTACAGCCCCCTGGCCTGCTACAGCCCCCTGGCCCGCTACAGTCCCCGGGCCTGCTGCGACCTCTTGTTTTGCAACAGCTTCCGGGCCTGCTGCAACCCTCTGGTCTGCTACAGCCCCCTGGCCTGCTGCAACCCCCTGGCCTGCTACAGCCCCCTGGCCTGCTACAGCTCCCTGGCCCTCTGCAGTCCCTGTGCTGATTACATACCTTCAGCCGACAGGTTATGAGCCTGTATCAGCCCAGCCTGTATCAGCCCAGCCTATATCAGCCCAGCCTGTATCAGCCCAGCCTGTATCAGCCCAGCCTGTATCAGCCCAGCCTATATCAGCCCAGCCTGTATCAGCCCAACCTGTATCAGCCCAGCCTGTATCAGCCCAGCCTGTATCAGCCCAGCCTGTATCAGCCCAGCCTATATCAGCCCAGCCTGTATCAGCCCAACCTGTATCAGCCCAGCCTGTATCAGCCCAGCCTGTATCAGCCCAGCCTGTATCAGCCCAGCCTGCATCAGCCCAGCCTGTATCAGCCCAGCCTGTTTCAGCCCAGCCTGTATCAGCCCAGCCTGTATCAGCCCAGCCTGTATCAGCCCAGCCTGTATCAGCCCAACCTGTATCAGCCCAGCCTGTATCAGCCCAGCCTGTATCAGCCCAGCCTGTATCAGCCCAGCCTGCATCAGCCCAGCCTGTATCAGCCCAGCCTGTTTCAGCCCAGCCTGTATCAGCCCAGCCTGTATCAGCCCAGCCTGTATCAGCCCAGCCTGTATCAGCCCAGCGTCAAGGGGCAGCTGCAGCACCACCGGGTGATTTGACTGCAGCACCGGGTGATTTGACTGCAGCACCGGGTGATTTGACTGCAGCACCGGGTGATTTGACTGCAGCACCGGGTGATTTGACTGCTGGGGGCGGCTCACTGGGTGGTAGGGGTGGTGGGATGGAGCAGAGAGAGCAAATGGAGGGAAGTTATGAACCTGCAGCAGCCCTCGTGAATAGCGCAGCAGCCACTGGTGGTGGTGATTGTTTGACTGCTGGAGCAGGCACGCTCCATGGTTCGACTGGTGGGATGGAGCAGAGAGAGCGAAGGGAGGGAAGGTATGAGCTCGCAACAGCCCAGAGACAAGGGGCAGCAGCCACTGGTGGTGGTTCGATTAGTGGGATGGAGGGGAGGGAGCAAAATGATAAAAGGTTTTTTTGGAGAGGAAAAGATTGGTCTACAGAAGGTAAAAAGGTTTTAAATGCAGGGGTTTCGGGCGAGAGGGTGGGTGAGAGGTTGAGTGCAGCCATGGGTGCGGCTGTGAGTACAGCCCCCCTGCCAGGGGATTCGAGCGCAGGGGTTTCGGGCGAGAGGTTGGGCGACCGGTTGGTTGACAGATCGGGTGAGAGGGTGGATGAGAGGTTGAGTGCAGCCATGGGTGCGGCTGTGAGTACAGCCCCCCTGCCAGGGGATTCGGGCGCAGGGGTTTCGGGCGAGAGGTCGGGCGACCGGTTGGTCGACAGATCGGGTGAGAGGGTGGGTGAGAGGTTGAGTGCAGCCATGGGTGCGGCTGTGAGGAATGCATGCGTTCAGTTTGATGAGCTCACTCGGGAGTTGCTAGCGGATGCTTACTCGCGGTTTGAGGAGCTCTCACAGCGATTGGCAGAAGATGCTTCTGCTCGGTTTGAGGAGATTGCAAGAGAGCTGATCCAAGGAGACTGCGGCGGCTTGCCGAGACAGCAAGAGGCGTAAGAGGAGAAGCAATGAATTGTACAGGTGATGAGTGTCAAACTATAATGCTGCTTATGTCGTGTAGGCTGTAGTGGGGTAGCCTATATGGGGTACAACCCAATTAGGGTTAGTACTTGTATTCTGTTTGATGTCAATGCAATCACCGTATTCTCCCGGACATAACACCCTAGGGTATAGCTAAAAATACAGGGAAAAAATGGGGGGGGGTCTCCTCATAGGGAAAAAATTCATAATGCCCGGGTCTTTACATATGGCATATCTTAGTGTTAGTGTTTTTTTAATTAGTCAATGTGGGTGTTTTGCTGGTCGTTTTAGCATCACTGCCTGAGGCGCGAATGTGAGTTTCGGCCTCGAACTTCATCGCCCCCACGAAAATGGCATGTGGCACCTCTCTTGCCACTTGCAACGGAAGATTCACCTGCACGTGGCGACAGAGAAATAGTGGGAGGGGGCAAATCTCGGCAGATTGCCTTTGAATGTACCGCGAAATTTCATTGAGGGAGAAATTCACACGATATTCTTCCGTATTGCAGCTACTCGTTAACGACTATAATAATGAATCCGTAAGAAAAGGGGGGGTGTTATAGAAAATCAGCCAAAAAGGGGGGTATAGTAGAAACGAGGTCTATCATAACACCCACCCCGCACAAGCTACCCGGGGGTGTACAATTATGGGGGGGTGTTTTGTCCGGGAGTATACGGCATTCCTGCTCGTTAGTTTCTAACATGGTTTCAGAGCAGTAAGTCTGTAGGACCGTTTTTTTTCGGACCCACCATTCCTATTGACCGATTGCAGTTACCATGTTACCCCACGTCCTGCCCTGCGCTGCGCGGTCAGCGCGCGCCCTGCCCTGCCCTGACTTGCGTCGCGCTGCCCCGCGCACGCCCTGCACTACCTTGCGCCGCGCTGCCCCGCGCACGCCCTGCTCTGCCTTGCGTCGCGCTGCCATGCGCACGCCCTGCCCTGCCCTGCCCCGCGCACGCCCTGCCCTGCCCCGCGTCGCGCTGCCCCGTGCACGCCCTGTCCCACGTCCTGCTGCAGCCCGTGCGTCGCGCCATGCTGCCCTCCGCGTCGCGCCCTACGGCAGCCCGCGCGTCGCGCTCTGCTACCCCGCGCGTCGCGCCCTGCTGCAGCCCACGCGTCGCGCCCTGCTGCCCTGCACTGAGCGCGCCCTGCTGCTCGCGCCGCCCAGGCTGAGCCGCGCCGCCTAGCCCGAGCCGCCCTGCCCAACTCGATCCGCCCTGCTGCTCGTGCTAATGCTGCTGCTGGTGGAGGTGTTGCTAGGAGTGCTGGAGGTGCTGCAGCCTAGTCTCACCGAGCCGCTCTGTGAAAGAATGAGGAATGAATGAACTAGCAAGCAGGTGGGTACAAGTAGGAAAACCTAGAAATGTTGTACCCCATATAGTCTACCCCACTACAGCCTACACAGACTATAGCATATAAGTTTGACACACCCCCATAGGCAAAGTGGGGGAGAACAAGAGGTCACAAGACCAGTCAAGCAAAGCAAAGCAAGCTCAGGGTGGATCACAACGTCACCACACAATCCGAGCACAAGAGCAAGGCCAAAAGGCCAGTTCACATGCAAGATCATATATAAAGATAAACAGGCAAGTGCAGGTATAGAAAGATCACAGTACAAGCAAGGTCAAGAAGTGAGCAAGTGAGGCCAAGTAGGCACAAGACCTAGCATCGTACAGAAGCGCTGATGATCACAAGGCGGAAGTGCCTTGGTAAAGATATCAGCAGTGTTGGCCTCAGAGGCCACGTAAGCAAGGCGCAGCTGACCACGCTGCTGCAGCTCACGAGCAAGGAAGTAGCGAAGAGCAATGTGCTTCGTTCTGTGCTCCAGTCTGTGCTCCCGACACAAGGCCAGCATGGCCTTGTTGTCTACGTACAGAACTGGAGGAGAACGAGGCGGCTCTCCTAGGTCAGTCAGCAGGTAGGTGAGCCAGCGTAGATCCTGTGCAGCCATGGCCACCGCGTAGATCTCAGCCTCACAGCTGGAGCCAAGAACAGAAGAAGAGCGGGTAGACCGCCACGAGACAGAGCCGGAACCAAGGCTGAAGGTGTAACCCTGTGACGACCGCTGCGTAGCCTGGTCGTCAGCCCAAGAAGCGTCTGCGTGACCTGTGAGGACCACTCGACGTCGCCCTCCAAGCACTAGCCCCATGCCCGACGTACTGCACAAGTAGCGCAACACCCTCTTCGCTGCAGCCATGTGCTCTGGTCGGTGTCTCCCAGGAGCAACATAGCGTGCCAAGATGCTAAGAGGGTATGCTAGGTCAGGTCGTGTGCAGGTCATCAGGTACATGAGGCAGCCAACAAGCTCTGGGTACGGGCCACTCGGCTCTACGGACTCATCCGAAGGCAGAGCTGAGAGCGAGTGGCGAGTAGACAGAGGAGTGGCCTGAGGTGAGGAGTACGTGAAGTCGAAGCGCTGAAGGACCTGCTGCACCATGTGTGACTGAGTCAGGGTAATGGTGCGCTGTGCTCTGTCCCGGGTGATCTGCAAGCCAAGGTAGCTGCGCAGTTCACCCAGGTCTGTGCACGTGTGTCTCTTCTGCAGCTCGGACTTCACGTGGGCTAGTCCAGCAGTGTCAGCAGTGGCAAAGACCAAGTCGTCGACGTACACGAGGATGTAGAACGGCGGCAAAGAGGTGTCGGTGCGCAGAAACAGCGACGGGTCGGCAGTAGAAGGAGCAAACCCAAGAGCCGCAAGTGTAGTCCTCAGTGTGTCGTGCCACTCACGGGGCGCCTGGCGGAGACCGTAGACTGGCCGCCGGAGGCTCCACTGGGTACCAGGGGGAAACGACCCAGTGAAGCCAGGTGGGCGGCGCAGCCAGATCTCCTCGTGCAGGCTGCCCTGCAAGAAAGCTGTGCTGAAGTCAAGAGAGTGAAGCTCGTAGTCGCGCTGAGCGGCTATGTGCAGCAGCACCCGAAGAGTGGTCATCTTCGGGGTGGGAGAGAAGGTCTGAAAGTAGTCAACTCCCTGCCGCTGACTGAAGCCACGAGCCACGTAACGCGCCTTGAAGACAGGCGGAGAACCCGGCGGCCGCTTCACACTGAAAATCCACATGCCACTGACGATGTTCGCCCCAGGTGGGGGAACCTCGTCGACGTAAGTGCCTGTGGACTTCCAAGAAGCCATCTCTGCGTCCATGGCTGACTGCCACTGAGAGGAGTAGGGACCCTCGATCGCCTCAGCGTACGATCGAGGAGTCGGGATGTCTGGTGCATCCGGGTCTCCCTCAGGGGCAATCAGCGTGGACACGAGATGAGGCAAAGCAGCAGCAAAACACTGGAACTCCTCCTGCCTGTCCTCAAGGACGTCCGTGCTAAGAGCACACTCACCCCCGACGGACGGAGGACAGACAGACTCAGACTCAGCAACAAGACTAGCAGCATAGTCTAGACGACAGCGAGCAGCAAAGTCGACAAGCTCAGCAACTAAGGCAGACGCAGCAGTGGACTCAAAGGAAGGGTCAGTGACAACAGTAGCCAGGAGACGCGTGACAGTAGGACTGGCAGCACGAAGAGAGTCAGACTCCGGGTCAGCAAGGACAGGAAGAGAGGACTCTGGAGGAGACGGCAACGGGACACGCAGAGGAGCAGTGGAAGGACGCAGTGCCATCTGGTGTGTGCCTGGGACCGCAGGAGGACGCGGACGCGCAGTACGACCACCAGTGCGAGCAGCACGAACAGGCGACGCAGGACAAGACGCAGGCTCACGACGCTCAGCAAGACCTCCAGTAGGACCAGTGTAGGGAGAAGGAGCAGGCAGGGGCGAGGCGGGCTGTAACTGTGACTGCGACTGGACAGGCGGTGGACACTCTAAGGGAGGGGCAGGACCAGTGGAAGGCGGAAGACCAAGAACCTGCTCAAGGAGCGGAACGAAGTACGGCCTCGGCCGCGCAGCGCCAGCAACGCCAACAGCTCCAACAGCGCCAACTCCAGCACCCTCAGAAGCACCAGCGCCAGCAGCACCTCCAGCGCCAACACCTCCAGCAGCTCCAGCTCCAGCAGCTCCAGCAGCTCCAGTAGCACCAACTCCAGCAGGACCGGTAGCTCCAGTACCGCCAGCAGCTCCAGCAGTACCTCCAGCAGCCCCAGCAGCACCCCAAGTCCCAGCAGCTCCAGAACCGCCAGGACGAGCCCCTCCGGGACCAGCAGCAACAGTAGTACCTCCAGCTCCAGCAGCACGGCTCCAGCGCCGGGCAAACCACTCGCGCAGCTCCTGCGGAGAGAGTGGCTCCCGCCTCGAAGAAGTACATCGCGAGGCCACACGAGCAGACCCAGCACCCCCAGACTCAGCACCCCCAGACTCAGCACCCCCAGGCTCAGCACCCCCAGACTCAGCACCCCCAGGCTCAGCACCCCCAGGCTCCGCACCCCCAGGCTCAGCACCCCCAGGCTGCGCACCCCTGGACTCAGCACCCCCAGGCTCCGCACCCTCAGGCTCAGCACCCCCAGACCCGGCACCCGCAGGCTCAGCACCTCTAGCAGCACCAGAGTCAACAGCTACCTCGACAGGCTCGACTGCGTCTACCTGGGACACACCTGACGGGGCAGGACCCTGAGGGGGGAGGGGGTCTACCGGGGGAGGACCTGGCGCAAGGAAGAGCGGCGGCGGGGGGAGGGGCGCAGTGCGGTAGGGGAAGAGACGGTAGTAGGGCACCGACTCGTCAAAGGTGACGTCCTGGGAGGACAGAACACGGCGCGAGGTGGGGTGGTAAAACTGCCACCCAGGCGCGTCAGGGGGGAAGCCAAGGAAGACGCAGGGAACAGCACGGGGGGACAGCTTGTCCGCAGACAAGTCGCGAACAAACGCCCGAGATCCCCAGACCCGAAACGCAGACGCATCGCCAACCTTCCCCGTCCACCGCAGGGTGGGGGAGGTCTCTGGCAAGGAGACCCGGGGCTGGAGGTTGAGCTGATGCGCTGCGTACTGAACTGCAAACGGCCACAGAAAATGGGGGGCAGCCGCATGGATCATGGACGTACGAGCGACGTCCATGACCATGCCAATGCGGCGCTCAGCAATCCCATTTTGCTGTGGAGAGGCCGGAAGCGTGAAGGTCTGGCTGATGCCCTGTGCTCGACAGAAGGCTCCCAGACGGGCAGAGGAAAACTCCCCGCCTCTGTCAGAGTGCAGACGCAGAACAGGAAAGTCCGAGCCGAAACTCTCTCTGAGCTGGAGACGAGCTGCGCGGATCGAGTCGATCAACACCTCAGTGACGTCACCCTTGCTGCGCAAGGGGAACACCGTGGTGTAACGCGAGTAGTCGTCAACCACCAACAGGAAGTAACGCTCGTGCCCCTGGCCACGGACGCGGGCGGGGCCCCACACGTCCATGTGAAGAGTCTGCAGCGGAGCCTCTGTCGGAGGAAACTCGGAGGAGTGAGGGGCGGCGCGCTGTCGCCCCTCGACGCAGGGGACGCAGGTAGGGGCAGGCCCCGGAGGGAGGGGAGGGAGAGACCGGGGGAGACCAGAGACAAGGACACGGGAGGCCATGCCTCGGAGACGAGGCAGGGAGGGGTGACCAAGGCGGTGGTGCCAGAGGAGAGTCTGGTGGGACAGGAGACGACACGAGCAAGGAGCAGACTCAGGACCAGACCTGGACGCTGCAGCAAACACCTGACTCGACGCAGCTACCTGACCAGACTCAGTAACCGGAGGAGACTCAGTAGTGAGTGTGTACAGGCTCGACCCCGACCGACGGGTAAACGTGGCCAAGTGTCGGCCTGTCCGAGCACACGTGCAGTGGGTCACCCGCTGACTCGCAGGAGTGAACTGGTCAACCCCCCTATCCTGTAGATCAGCACCACTCACCAAGTTCGTAGAGAACGAGGGGAGGTAGAGACCTGACAGGGTGCCAGAGGGGGCTGCCGGGCACGGTAAGACAGTGGAGAAGCTAGCAAGGACAGGACCCCCAGAGGGGTCCGCAAGGGAGACTGCAACCGGCCGACTAAGCGGCGTAAGCGTGGTGCGGTCTCGAAAGAAGGAGCGGGAAGCACCCGAGTCAAGGGTGAAGGTGTGTAAGGCCTGAGCCGACGTAGTACCTGAGAGAGCAGACTCACCAGCACCTGGGGCAGCAGACGCACTAGTACCTAGAGCAGCAGCCTCACCAGCACCTAGAGCAGCAGCCTCAATGCCCGGGTCAGGCGGAACACACAGGTAACAGTCACCCTCCTCACTAGTAGACACAGCATACATGGCAGCAAGAATAGCATCATAGTCAAGATCAAAGATGGCAACCCCCGCCCTAGACAGATCTCCCCAGCGAGGGATCTCCGAGGCCTCAGGGAACTGGTGACGCCACGCGTCCGTCAGGCGGCCGAAGCAGCGCTGGGTGGAGTGCGGGCCCCCGCACTGCTCACCAGCGCGGTCGCCGGTACGGAGGACGTAAGTGCAAGGACCAGTACCCCCACCGCGCTGACGCACAGCGTACCACTCACGAAGCTGCTGAGGGGACAGGGTCTCACGACTGCGCTGCTGCTGCTGGCGCGGACCACCACCGGACGCACTCCTCTGCGCAGAGCCTCGACCAGCTCCGCCGCCGCCGCCGCCTCCGCCGCCTCCGCCACCTCCGCCGCCTCCGCCACCTCCGCCGCCTCCGCTCCCTCCGCCACCACCGCCGCCTCCTCCGCCTCCACTGCTGCCACCGCCGCCTCCACCCCCGCCACCACTCCCACCACCACCCCCACCCCCTCCACTGCCTCCACCACCACCTCCACCGCCCCCGCCAGCCCCTCCTGCGCCCTTGCCCCCCTTGCCCTTGCCGGTGCGGCGTCTCCCGCTAGGGGCAGACGCAGCGCCGACCCCGTAGAAACCAACGAGGTCGGCAGCAGCAGCAGAAGCAACAGAGGGCAAGAGGGGGGAGGGGGAACACCCCTCAAAGACTGGGGTGCGAGGGTCACCACGAGAGGCTCCTACAGCGACTATGCTCTTCTCTGCTGCTAGGAGGCGCTCCTCGAGGAGGTCAACGGTGAGTGTGGTGGGGCAAACTGAGAGGAAGTGGTCCCTGACTAGGCGAAGGGAGTCAGGGAGCCGGGTGACTATGTAGTAGAGGGTGATGTACATGGGGGGGGGGTTCTTGGCGCAAAACTCAGCAGGAAGCGCAGCGCGGTAGCGAGTGTCACTAGTGCGAAGGTGCGTAATGAGGTCAGCGACTGTGGGAAAGGCAGCAAGGTCAGGGAACAGGTACGGCAGCATGAGGCGGCTAAGCGCAGCAGTGGCAGGGGAGGAGTAGCGTGCAACTACAGCGTCGTACAAGGTCTGAGCACTCTTGTACTGGCTAAAGTGCGCACGCTCAGTGGTCGGTAAGTGGCGACGCACAGCAAGACGGGCAGCAGCATCGCGTGTGGCCCACTGTGAGCGAACAGTGCTGTCAGCAGTAGCAGGCGGGGCAGGGGAGGCACCAGAGGTGAGATCGAACAGGGAGAGTCCGTCTGCCCTATCGCACTGTAGGAACAGCTGGAGGTCATCGACCCAGACCTCAAAGTCAACAGCACGACCCTCAGTATCAAAGGTAAGAACACTGGGGGTAGCCATGACTGCAGTGGCCTAACAGGGAGTGATCTCACCAGTCCGAGTAAGTAGGGCCGGGGCGCGCCGGTAGGAACAGTAGTGGCTCGACGGCAGGGCGGCTCGGCGGCTCAGTTGCTGGGCGGCTCGGCGGCTCGGCTGCTGGGCGGCTCGGCTGTCGGGCGGCTCGGCTGTCGGGCGGCTCGGCTGCTGGGCGGCATGGCGGGTCGGTTGCTGGGCGGCTCGGCTGCTCGGCGGCTCGGCTGCTGGGCGGCTCGGCTGTCGGGCGGCTTGGCGGCTCGGCTGCTCGGCGGCTCGGCTGCTGGGCGGCTCGGCGGCTGAAGGGGCCGCTAGGGGCGGCGAGGGGGCCGCGTAGGTAGGGAGGCGGCGACGAGGCCGCTGAGGGCGGCGATGGGGCCGATAGGGGCGGCGACGGGGCCGCGTAGGGGCGGCGACAGGGCCGCGTAGGGGCGGCGACAGGGCCGCGTAGGTAGGGAGGCGGCGACGGGGCCGCTAGGGGCGGCGACGGGGCCGCTTAGGGGCGGCGACGGGGCCGCGTAGGTAGGGAGGCGGCGTCGGGGCCGCTAGGGGCGGCGTCGGGGCCGCTAGGGGCGGCGACGGGGCCGCGTAGGGGCGGCGACGGGGCCGCTTAGGGGCGGCGACGGGGCCGCGTAGGGGCGGCGACGGGGCCGCTTAGGGGCGGCGACGGGGCCGCGTAGGTGGAGAGGCGGCGACGGGGCCGCTAGGGGCGGCGACGGGGCCGCTAGGGGCGGCGACGGGGCCGCGTAGGTGGAGAGGCGGCGACGGGGCCGCTAGGGGCGGCGACGGGGCCGCGTAGGGGGCGGCGACGGGGCCGCTAGGGGCGGCTACGGGGCCGCGTAGGGGCGGCGACGGGGCCGCTAGGGGCCGCGAGGGGCGGCACGGGGGGCCGTGGGAGGGGCCTCTAAGGGACCTCGACGGAAGGGCGGCCCACAGGGCGCGCCTCGGGCAGCAGCGAATGGCGCTCCGGTCAGAAAAAAAAATTCAGTGGTGGGCCCAAGGAAGCGTTCCCACTAGGGAACCTGCTCTATACCATGTGAAAGAATGAGGAATGAATGAACTAGCAAGCAGGTGGGTACAAGTAGGAAAACCTAGAAATGTTGTACCCCATATAGTCTACCCCACTACAGCCTACACAGACTATAGCATATAAGTTTGACACGCTCTGCTGCTCTTACTGCTGCTGCTGCTACTCGTGCTACTGCCTTCCCTCCGTACTGACCTACTGGTCGCGTGCCTCCTTGCTTGCCCGCTATGACTTCACTTCGTAATAGCGGTGGGAGTGGTGACGGCGGTGGTGGCAGCAGTGGGAGTGGTGGCGGCCGTAGTAGCAGTCGCTGTGGAGCTGTTCGGTGGGGAGTTTCTGGCGGTGGCCAGATGCAGCTGCAGCGGCGTCCGCACGAGGCCCTTACGCCCCAACAGCTTCGTGAGTGGTACGCTAGTAGGTGTGGTGGCGGCGGCCGTAGTAGCAGTCGCGGTGGAGCTGTTTAGTGCGGAGTTTCTGGCGGTGCCAAATGCAGCTGCAGCGGCGTCCGCGCGAGACCCTTATGCCCCGGCGGCGTCTGCAGCTTCGTGAGTGGTCGCTCAGAGTGGGGGGACTTGGAGTGCTGTCCGCTGCCCGTACGTCATTCGCACAGGTGATCGGGCTGGTCAGATTTGCGGGACAATTGGTCACACACAGGCTCGCTGCTTCGCCTGTCTGAGCGGCGCCTGCGTGCAGTGTTTGGCGACGAGGCTGAGCTCCCCCGCTGGCTAGAGCTGCTTCGAAACAAGGCGGATATCTTTGCTCTAGACTATGACACTATCATCACTACCATGTATGCTTTGACTATTAGTACTCAGAGTGACTGTTACCTGTGTGTGCCGCCTGACCCTGGAATAGCGGTTGCTGCTTTAGGTGCTGGTGGTTCTGCTCTAGGTGCTGGTGAGTCTGCTCTCTTTGGTACTGCGCCTGCTGAGGCCTTGCACACCTTCACGCTTGACTCAGATGCTTCCCGCTGCTTCTTTCGCGACAGCACCACAGTCACACCACTCGCAGCACTGGTTGCAGTCTCTCTGGCTGACCCCTTTGTGGGACCGGTTCTTGCACGTTCCTCCACTGTTCTCCCTTGTCCGGCGGTTCCGTCTGGCTCACTGTTAGGCCTTCACCTCCCCTCGTTCTCTACGAACTTGGTGAGCAACGCCGTCCTTCAAGATGAATGGGTTAATACATTTACTCCTGAAGGACAGCGTGTGGCAATCTGCATGTGTGCACGGACGGGCCGTCACCTGGCCACGTTCACCCGTCAGCCTGGGTCGAGCTTGTACACACTGACTACTGCGCCTCCTCAGGTAGCTGCGTCTGCGTCCGCGTCAGGTCAGCTAGCAGCCTCCTGCTCGTGTCGCGTCCTGTCGCACCAGGCTCTCCTTTGGCACCACCGCCTTGGTCACCCCTCTCTGCCACGCATCCGTGGTATGCACTCTCGCCTTCTTGTCTCTGGTCTTCCCAGGTCTCTGCCTCCCCTCCCACCCTCGCCTGCCCCTCCCTGCCTTCCCTGTGTCGAGGGGCGGCAGCGCGCCGCTCCTCACTCTTCCTCGTTTCCCCCGACGATTGCTCCCCTGCAGACTCTCCACTTGGACATGTGGGGCCCAACCCGCGTCTAGGGATAGGGCCGCGAGCGATACTTTCTGCTGGTTGTTGACGACTACTCGCGTTACACCACGGTCTTCCCCTTGCGCAGCAAGGGTGAGGTCCCTGATGTCTTGATCCCTTGTATCCGCACTGTCTGTCTCTAGCTCCGCGAGCGGTTCGACACGGACCTTCCTTTCCTGCGTCTGCACTCTGACAGAGGTGGTGAGTTCTCCTCCGACCTCTTGCGGAACTTTTGTTATGGGGAGGGCATCACCCAGTCGTTCACGCTTCCGGCCTCTCCGCAGCAGAATGGGGTTGCTGAGCGCCGCATTGGCCTAGTCATGGAGGTCGCTCGTACCTCCAAGATCCATGCAGCTGCCCCCCATTTTCTGTGGCCTGTTTGCGGTCCGGTACGCTGCGCATCAGCTCAACCTCTGGCCCCGTGTCTCCTTGTCGGAGACCTCGCCGTTCCCTGTGTCTTCCTTGGTTTTCCCCCTGATGCGCCTGGCTGGCAGTTTTACCACCCCACCTCGCGCCATGTTCTGTCCTCTCAGGACGTCACGTTTGACGAGTCGGTTCCCTTTTACCATCTCTTCCCCTACTGCACTGCCCCTCCCCCTCCCCCGCCGCTCTTCCTTGCTCCTGGTCCCCCTTCGGTAGACCCCCTCCCCCCTCGAGGTCCTGCTCCTTCAGGTGTGTCTCAGGTAGACCCACTCCCCTTGGTTGAGCCTGTCGAGGTCACTGGTGACTCTGGTGCTGCTGGGGGTGCTGAGCCTGCGGGTGCTGATCCTGAGCGTGCGGAGCCCGGGGGTGCTGCGTCTGGGCGTGCGGAGCCTGGGGGTGCTGAGCCTGGGCGTGCGGAGCCTGGGGGTGCTGAGTCTGGGGGTGCTGAGCCTAGGGGTTCTGCGTCTACACTACAGGAGTTGCTCTCACCACAGCAGTTGCGCGAGTGGTACGCTCGGCGCCTTCGGAGTGGCGCTGCTGGAGCTGAAGGCCCTGGAGCTGCTAGTCCTGGAGGTGCTGGAGGTACTGCTAGTACTGGAGGCACTTGAGGTGGTGGAGTTACTAGTTCTGGAGGTCCTGTCAGAGGTCCACTGGAGATCCCCGATTGATCCTAGGGAAGGGTTACAGGCTCATTGTCCTGGGGGGTTATGGGCGCACTGACCCGCTACTTAACAAGCCCTTTTATCCCAATGGTCTAGTGGTTGGGATTCTGACATGGTATCAGAGCGGTCTCGGGTTCGAATCCCAGTGTTTGCACTTCGGGCATCCCAGTGCAGGGGGGTGTCAGAGGTCCACTGGAGATCCCCGATTGATCCTAGGGAAGGGTTACAGGCTCATTGTCCTGGGGGGTTATGGGCGCACTGACCCGCTACTTAACAAGCCCTTTTATCCCAATGGTCTAGTGGTTGGGATTCTGACAGGTCCCACTGGTGCCTCGCCCCAGCGGTCTAGCCGGCGGGAGCCTCTTTCACCACAGCAGTTGCGCGAGTGGTATGCTCGGCGCTGTAGCCTTCGGAGTGGCACTACTGGGGCTGGAGGCCTTGGAGCTGCTAGTGCTGGAGGTGCTGGTGGTGCTGGCACTGCTGGTCCCGGGGGTGCTCGTGCTGGTGGCACTAGAGCTGCCGGAGCTGGTGGTGCTGCTATTGCTGGAGGTGGTGGAGGTAGTGGAGTTTCTGGAGCTGCTGGAGCTGTTGGTGGTGCTGCTGCTCGAGGTGCTGGAGCTACTGGTCCTGGAGGTGCTCGTCCTGGAGGTGCTCAAAATGGAGGTGCTCGTCCTGGAGGCACTGGAGCTGCCAGAGCTGGTGGTGCTACTGCTACTGGAGGTACTAGAGGTGCTAGAGCTGCTGGTCCTGAAGGTGCTCGTAGTGGAGCTACTGGAGCTGTCGGAGCTGGTGCTACTATCGGTACTCGTGGTGCTGGTAGAGCTGGCACTGCTAGTCCTAAAGGTGCTCGTCCTGGAGGTTCTGGAGGTGCTCTCTAGCCGCAGCAGCTACGCGAGTGGTACACTCAGCACTGCCGCCTTTGGAGTGGCCCTGTTGGGGCTGGAGGCACTGCGGCTGGAGGCGCGGGAGCTGGAGGTACTGGAGCGGCCAGAGCTGGTGGTGTTGCGGACTCTGGAGCTGGAGGCCCAAGAGGTGTAGGCGCTGGAGCTGGTGACCCGGGAGCTGGAGGTCCTGGAGCTGGAGATTCTGGAGCTGTTAGAGACCCTGGAGCTGCTGGCACTAATAATGCAGGTGCTGGTGCTGGAGTAGCTTGTACTGGTGGTGCTGCACCGCCGCGTCTATTCTTCGTTTTGCTGTCACCGTTGTCTCTGCCGCCGCCTGGCTCGGTGCTTCGCCAGGTTCTTAGTCTCCCGTCTTCTACTGGTCTCCCGTTACAGCCAGGCTCCCCACAACCTCCTCCCTCTCCTTACACTTAGCAGACAGGAGGTCTTACTGAGCGTCGTGAGCCTGCGTCTCGTCCTGCCTCGCCTGTTCGCGCTGGTCGCACTGGTCGCCGTGTTCCTCGTGAGCGTCCTCCTCCTGTCCCCGGCACGCACGCTATGGCACTTCGACCTTCCTCTGTTCCACAGCGTGTTCTTCTACCGTCTCCTCCTGCATCCTCACTTCCGCACGTTCCGGACCTTGAGTCTGACCTAGTTCGTGCTGCCAGTCCTACTGTTACGCGTCTTCTATCCAGTGTTGACACTGACCCTTCGTTTGAGTCTGCTGTTGCGTCTGCCTTACTCGCTAAGCTTTTTGACTTTGCTGCTGCCTGTCGTCTCGACTACGCCGCTAGTCTTGTTGCTTAGTCTAAGTCTGACTGTCCTCCATCCGTCGGGGGTGAGTGCGCTCTTGGCACGGACGTCCTTGAGGACAGGCAGGAGGACTTTGAGTGTCTTGCAACCGCTGCACCTCATCTCGTGGCCATGCTGCTTGCCCCTGAGGGAGACCTGGATGCTCCAGACATCCCGACCTCGCGCTCTTACGCTGAGGCGATCGCGGGTGAGTACCCCTCTTAGTGGCAGACAGCCATGGACGCAGATATGTGTTAGAAAGAAGAAGTGTGGGACTAGAAAGGAAAGAGAGTACAAGTACCTAACCCTAGAATTGTGTACCCCCTAAAGGCTAACCCACTGTAGCCTACACAAATACAACATATATAATGTTTGACACACCCCCATAGGCTAAGTGGGGGAGAGCAAGCGGTCACAAGACCAGTCAAAGCAAAGCAAAGCAAGACAAGCTCAGGGTGGATCTCAAGGATACCACACAAATTCCGAGCACAAGCAAATGGTCACAAGACCAGTTCACATGCAGTTTGATAATAGAACAAGAGGTACAGTGATCACAACCTAGCAAGTGTAAGCATGTAGGTATATATATAGAGATCATAGTACAAGCAGAGTCAAGAAGTGAGCAAGTGAGGGAGAGTAGGCACAAGGCTTGAACAGTACAGAAACGCTGATGATCACAAGGCTGAAGCGCCTTGGTGAACACATCAGCAGTGTTGGCCCGAGTGGCCACGTACGAGAGACGAAGCTGACCCCTCTGCTGCAGCTCTCGCGCTAGGAAGTAGCGCAGAGCGATGTGCTTCGTTCTGTGCTCCAGTCTGTGCTCCTCACACAAGGCAATGGCTGCCTTGTTGTCGACGTACAGCACTGGAGGAGAACGAGGCCGCTCTCCGAGGTCGGTCAGCAGGTAGGTGAGCCAGCGTAGCTCCTGGGCCGCCATGGCTGTGGCGTAGATCTCAGCCTCACAACTGGAGCTGAGAACAGAAGAAGAGCGTGTAGAACGCCAGGAAACAGAGCCTAAGCCAAGGCTGAAGGTGTAACCCTGAGACGACCGCTGCGTAGCCTGGTCGTCAGCCCAAGAAGCATCTGAGTGTCCAGTGAGGACAACGTCGCGCCGTCCTCCAAGCACAAGCCCCATGCCCGACGTACTGCACAGGTAGCGCAACACCCTCTTAGCGGCATCCATGTGCTCCTTCCGGTGACGGCCAGGAGCGACATAGCGTGCTAGGATGCTAAGAGGGTATGCAAGGTCAGGTCGAGTGCAGGTCATCAGGTACATGAGGCAGCCCACAAGCTCTGGATACGGGCCACTCGGCTCTACGGACTCATCCGAAGGCAGAGCTGAGAGCGAGTGACCGGTAGGTAGAGGAGTGGGCTGAGGCGAGGAGTACGTGAAGCCGAAGCGCTGAAGGACCTGCTGCACCATGTGTGACTGAGTCAAGGTGATGGTGCGCTGTGCTCTGTCCCGGGTGATTCGCAAGCCAAGATAGCTTGTCAGCTCACCCAGGTCTGTGCACGTGTGTCTCTTCTGCAGCTCCGACTTCACGTGGGCGAGTGCCTCAATGTCAGCAGTAGCAAAGACCAAGTCGTCGACGTACACGAGAACGTAGAACGGCGGCAGAGTGGTGTCGGTGCGTAGAAACAGCGACGGGTCAGCAGTAGAAGGAGCAAACCCAAGAGCCGCAAGCGTAGTCCTCAGTGTGTCGTGCCACTCACGGGGTGCCTGACGGAGACCGTAGACTGGCCGCCGGAGGCTCCACTGGGTACCAGGAGGGAACGACCCAGTGAAGCCAGGTGGGCGGCGCAGCCAGATCTCCTCGTGCAGACTGCCCTGTAGGAACGCAGTGCTGAAGTCAAGAGAGTGGAGCTCGCAGTCACGCTGAGCAGCGACGTGCAGCAAAACCCGAAGAGTGGTCATCTTCGGGGTCGGGGAGAAGGTCTGGAAGAAGTCAACTCCCTCTCGCTGACTGAAGCCTCGAGCAACGTAACGCGCCTTGAAGACAGGCGGAGAACCCGGCGGCCGCTTCACCCTGAAAATCCACATGCCACTGACGATGTTCGCCCCAGGTGGGGGAACCTCGTCGACGTAGGTGCCTGTGGACTTCCAGGAAGCCATCTCTGTGTCCATGGCTGTCTGCCACTGAGAGGAGTAGAGACCCTCCATCGCCTCTGCGTAGGAGCGTGGGGTCGAGATGTCTGGTGCATCCGGGTCTCCCTCACGGGCAACTAGCATGGACACGAGATGAGGCAAAGCAGCGGCAAAGCACTCAAACTCCTCCTGCCTGTCCTTAAGGACGTCCGTGCCAAGAGCACACTCACCCCCGACGGACGGAGGACAGACAGACTCAGACTCAGACTCAGCGACAAGGCTAGCGGCGTAGTCGAGACGACAGCAGGCAGCAAAGTCAACTAGCTCAGCGACTAGAGCAGACGCAGCAGAGGACTCAAAGGAAGGGTCAGTGACAACAGTGGCGAGGAGACGCGTGACAGTAGGACTGGCAACATGGAGGGAGTCAGACTCCGGGTCAGCAAGAGCGGGAAGAGAGGACGCAGGAGGAGGCGGCAGGGGGACGCGCTGAGGAGCAGAGGAAGGACGAAGCGCCATCTGGTGAGTGCCTGGGACAGCAGGAGGACGCTGACGAGGGACACGACGACCTGTGTGAGCAGCACGAACAGGCGACGCACGACGAGACTCGGGCGACGCAGGACGAGACTCAGGCTCACGACGCTCTGTAAGGCCTCCAGTCGGACCAGTGTAAGGAGAAGGACCAGGGAGTGGTAAGGGAGGAGGTAACTGTGACTGCGACTGGACTGACGGAAGACACTCTAAGGAGGGAGCAGGACAGGGAGGAGGCGACTGACCCAGAAACTGCTGAAGGAGTGGAACGAAGTACGGCTGCGGCCGCGTAGTGCCGCCAGAACCAGCAGAGAGACCACCAGTAGGCTCAGCTCCAGGGTCTCCAGCTGCAGCGCCCGCAGGACCACCAGTAGCTCCAGCAGCGCCAGCACCTCCAGCACCAGCAGCAGCTCCAACTCCAGGGTCCTCAGCACCAGCAGCAGCTCCAACTCCCAGGTCCTCAGCACCAGCAGCAGCTCCAACTCCAGGGTCCGTAGCACCAGCAGCAGCTCCAACTCCAGGGTCCGCAGCACCAGCAGGAGCTCCAACGCCCGGGTCCTCAGCACCAGCAGCAGCTCCAACTCCAGGGTCCGCAGCACCAGCAGCACCTCCAGTAGTAGCAGCACCTCCAGCAGCTCCAGCAGCCCCAGCAGCACCACCAGTAGCAGCAGCACCTCCAGCAGCTCCAGCAGCTCCAGCACCAGCAGGACCTCTAGCAGCGCCAGCAGCACCGCCAGCAGCAGCACCTCCAGCAGCTCCAGCACCAGCAGCGCCTCCAGCACCAGGGTCCGCGACACTAGGAGCGCCACTCCGGAGACTGCAGCGCCGAGCGTACCACTCTCGGAGCCGATGGGGAGAGGGCAGCTCCCGCCTAGGAGGGGAAGCACTAGCACCAGCTCCAGCAGCACTCCTAGCTCCAGAAGCACCTCTCCTGAGGCTGCAGTACTGTAAGTACCACTCACGCAGCTGCTGTGAGGAGAGAGCTCCTCCAGGTGTAGCACTCCCAGGCTCAGCACCTCCAGACTCAGCACCCCCAGACTCAGCACCCGCAGGCTCCGCACCCCCAGGCTCAGCACCCCCAGACTCCGCAACCCCAGGCTCCGCACCCCCAGGCTCCGCACCCCCAGGCTTCGCACGCTCAGGCTCAGCATCCCTAGCAGGACGAGAGTCGACAGCTACCTCGACAGGCTCAACCGGGTCTACCTGGGACACACCTGAGGGAGCGGCACCCTGAGGGGGGAGGGGGTTTACCACAGCAGCACCTGGCGCGAGGAAGAGAGGCGGGGGGGGGAGCGGGGCAGTGCGGTAGGGGAAGAGGCGGTAGTAGGGCACCGACTCGTCAAAAGTGACGTCCTGAGAGGGCAGGACACGGCGCGAGGTGGCGTGGTAAAACTGCCAACCAGACGCGTCCGGGACAAAGCCAAGGAAGACACAAGGAACAGCGCGGGAGGAGAGCTTGTCCGCGGACGTATCGCGGACAAAAGCTCGAGATCCCCAGACCCGGAAACGCGACGCATCGCCAACCTCCCCCGTCCATAGCAGTGTGGGCGAGGTCTCCGGCAAGGAGACACGGGGCCAGAGGTTGAGCTGATGCGCAGCGTACCGGACCGCAAACGGCCACAGAAAGTGGGGGGGCAGCCGCATGGATCAAGGAGGTACGAGCGACCTCCATGACCAAGCCAATGCGGCGCTCAGCAACCCCATTCTGCTGTGGAGAGGCCGGAAGCGTGAACGACTGGCGGATGCCGTGCTCCGCACAGTAGGCTGCCAAGAGGTCGGAGGAGAACTCACCACCTCTGTCAGAGTGCAGACGCAAGACAGGAAAGTCTGAGTGGAACCGCTCGCTGAGCTGGAGACGAGAAGCGCGGATCCAAGGGATCAAAACATCAGGGACCTCACCCTTGGTGCGCAAGGGGAAGACCGTGGTGTAGCGCGAGTAGTCGTCAACAACGATCAGGAAGTACCTCTCCTGACCCTGTCCACGGACGCGGGCTGGGCCCCACACGTCCATGTGGAGCGTCTGCAAGGGAGCAGTCGTCGGGGGAAACGAGGAGGAGTGAGGAGCGGCGCGCTGCCGCCCCTCGACACAAGGAAGACAGGGAGGAGCAGGCGAGGGTGGGAGGGGAGGGAGTACCCGGGGAAGACCAGAGACAAGGTACCGTTTGTGCATGGCACGAAGGCGCTGCACTGACGGGTGACCAAGGCGGTGGTGCCAGAGGACGGTCTCGTGTGCTAGAGAGCGACACGAGCAGGGGGCAGACAGCTGACATGAAGTAGACGCAGACGCAGCTACCTGAGGGGACTCAGTGGTCAGTGTGTACAGGTCCGATCCCGGCTGCCGAGTGAAGGTAGCCAGGTGACGGCCCGTCCGAGCACACGTGCAGTGTGTCACGCGCTCGTAGGCAGGGGTGAACTGGTGGACACCCCCGTCCTGGAGCGCACAACCCGCCACCAAGTTCGTAGAGAACGAGGGGAGGTGGAGACCTGACAGTGTGCCCGACGGAACCGCAGGACAAGGAAGGACAGTGGAGGAGGTCGCAATGACCGGACCCCCAGAGGGGTCAGCAAGGGAGACAGCAACTGGCCGAGCAAGCTGCTCAAGGGCAGTGCGGTCACGAAAGAAACAGCGAGAAGCACCTGAGTCCAGTGTGAAGGTGTGCAGTGCCTCAGTAGACTCAGTACCAGGGGGCGCAGACTCACGAGCACCTAGAGCAGTAGCCTCACCAGTACCTGGGGCAGGAGACACGGGAGTACCTGGAGCGGCAGCCTCACCAGCACCTAGGGCAACAGACGCACTAGCACCTAGAGCGGCAGCCTCACTGGTCCGAATGCCCGGGTCGGGCGGAACACGCAGGTACTGAGCACCCTCTCCACTAGTAGACAACACATACATGGCAGTGAGAATAGCATCAAAGTCTAGAGCATAGATATCAATGTTTTTCTTCATCAGATCAGCCCAGCGGGGCAGCTCAGTGGCAGCAGGGAACTGAGTACGCCAAGCGTCGTCGAGGCGGGAGAAGCAGCGCTGCGTGGTGTGCGCCCTCCCACACGTCTGACTAGTGCGGTCACCTGTGCGGATGACGTACGTGCAGCTAAGTCCACCCCGCCCCCCCGTGCTGAGAGTACCACTCACGAAGCTCCTGGGGCGACGGAGTCAGCTGCTGGCTCTGGCCACCGCCAGCGCCTCCACGACCACCACCTCCGCCGCTGCCACCCCGTCCACCACCGCCCCTGCCGCCTCCGCGTCCACCGCCGCCACCACCACTGCCCCCGCCCCTGCCACCTCCCCCGCCGCTGCCGCCACCACCCCCACCGCCGCCACTAGCCCCTCCAGCCCCGCCACCACCCCCACCGCCGCCACCACCCCCACCACCGCCTCCCCCGCCGTCACCTCCACCTCCCTTGCCCCCTTTGCCCTTGCCGCTGCGGCGCCAGCTCGGAGCGGACGCAGTTCCGACCTGCTCAGTACCAACTAGGTCGACAGCAGCAGCAGAGGCGACAGAGGGGAGAAGGGGGGAAGGGGAACACTCCTCGAAGAAAGGGATGCGGGGGTCGCCACGAGAGGCACCTACAGCGACTATGCTAGCCTCGGCTGCAAGCAGTTCCTTCTCGAGGAGGTCAATGGTGAGCTCAGTGGGGCAGCGAGCTAGGAAGTGGTCCCTGACTGAACGCAGAGTGTCAGGGAGGCGAGTGACTAGGTGGTAGAGAGTGAGCCAGAGCGGGGGGGGGTTCTTGTCAAGAAACTCAGCGGGCATAGCAGCACGGAAGCGGGCCTCACTAGTGCGGAGGTGCGTGATGAGGTCAGAGACTGTGGAGAAAGCTGACAGGTCTGGGAACAGGTAGGGGAGCGAGAGACGGCCTAGCGCAGCAGAGGCAGGTGAGGAGTAGCGTGCAACTACAGCAGTGTACAGTGCCTGCGCAGTTTTGTGCTGGCCAAAGTGCTCGCGCTCATCTACCGGCAGGGAGTTGCGAATAGCGAAGCGAGCGTGAGCGTCACGAGTCTGCCACTGTGAGCGGGCAGTACTGTCAGCTGTAGCAGCAGGGGCAGTAGCATGGCCTAGCGCGTGATCGTACAGTGAGATATCCTCCTTGGCAGTGAGCTGGAGGAATAGGTGTAAGTCATCGAGCCAGATCTCAAACTTCAGTAGGCGGCCCTCAGCATCGAAAGCTAGCACAGAAGGACTAGCCATAGTTGCAGTGGCAGTAGTAGTAGGAACTGCAGTAGTAGTAGCAGCAGTGGGAACAGTAGGGCGGCACGGCTCTGCCTAGGCGGCGCGGCTCGGTTCGGGCGGCGCGGCTCGGTTCGGGCGGCGCGGTTCGGCTCGGGCCGGGCTACGGGGCAGTGCGCGACGGGGGGGGGGCGTGCACACGGGCGGCTGTAGCGGGCGGGCCGTGGCCTTGCGTGGGCCTGACTAGCACGTGGGCGGCCTAGAGGGCGGCGGCGCGGCCTACGGGCGGGGCTGCCGGTCGTTAGCGGGCTACGCGCGGCCAGGAGGGCCCGTCGACGGACTGCTAGCGGGCGGCGCGTGGCAGCGTGGGCGGCTAACGGGCGGCGCGCTCGCAGAAAACGCCGCGCGCGGGCTGCTAGGGGGCGACGCACGCGAGAAAAAAAAAAGGCCGCGTGCGGCTCTACTGAGCTGCGCACGGGCAGTAGGAGACAGCGAGGCGCACGAGGGCGCACTAGGAGAAAGGCGCTCGAGGGCGCTTCGAACGGAACGGTGGGCCCTAAGGAGCGATCCTAGGTCTAAACCTACGCTCTTAATACCATGTTAGAAAGAAGAAGTGTGGGACTAGAAAGGAAAGAGAGTACAAGTACCTAACCCTAGAATTGTGTACCCCCTAAAGGCTAACCCACTGTAGCCTACACAAATACAACATATATAATGTTTGACAAGATGGCATCCTGGAAGTCAACAGGCACCTACGTCGACGCAGTTTTCCCTCCTGGGGCGAACGTAGTTGATGGCATATGCATTTTCAGGGTGAAGCGGCCGCCGGGTTCTCCGCATGTCTTCAAGGCTCGTTATGTTGCACGAGGCTTCAGTCAGCGACAGGGAGTTGACTTCTTCCAGACCTTCTCCCCTACCCCAAAGATGACCACTCTTCGGGTGCTGCTGCACGTTGCCGCTCAGCGTGACTACGAGCTTCACTCTCTTGACTTCAGCACAGCTTTCCTACAGGGCAGCCTGCACGAGGAGATCTTGCTGCGCCGTCCACATGGCTTCACTGGGTCGTTTCCTGCAGGTACCCAGTGGAGCCTCCTACGGCCAGTCTACGGTCTCCGCCAGGCACCTCGTGAGTGGCACGACACACTGAGGACGAAACTTGCGGCACTTGGGTTTGCTCCTTCGACTGCTGAGCCGTCGCTGTTTCTCCGCACCGACACTTCGCTGCCGCCATTCTACATCCTCGTATACGTCGACGACTTGGTTTTTGCCGCTGCTGACACTGAGGCACTGGCCCTAGTGAAGTCGGAGCTGCAGAAGAGACACACATGCACAGACCTGGGTGAGCTGCGCAGCTATCTTGGCTTGTAGATCACCCGGGACAAAGCACGGGGCACCAGCACCCTGACTCTGTTACACATGGTGCAGCAGGTCCTTCAGCGCTTTGGCTTCACGTACTCCTCGCCACAGTCCACTCCTCTGGCTACCGGTCACTCGTTCTCAGCTCCACCTTCGGACGAGTCCGTAGAGCCGAGTGGCCCGTATTCAGAGCTAGTGGGCTGCCTCATGTACCTGATGACTTGCACTTGTCCTGACCTTGCGACCCTCTTGGCCTTCTGGCACGCTACGTGGCTCCTGGTAGGCACCGAAAGGTGCACTGGGATGCTGCGAAGAGGGTACTGCGTTACTTGTGCAGTACATCGGGCATGGGGCTCGTGCTTGGAGGGCGGGGTCTTGTTGTCCTCACTGGACACTCAGACGCTTCGTGGGTTGACGACCGGCGGCCGTCTTAGGGTTACTCGTTCAGCCTTGGCTCCGGCTCTGTTTCTTGGCGGTCTACCCGCTCGTCTTCTGTTCTCAGCTCCAATTGTGAGGCTGAGATCTACGCGACAGCCATGGCTGCACAGGAGTTACGCTGAATCACTTACCAGCTGACCGACTTAGGAGAGCGGCCTCGTTCTCCTCCAGTTCTGTACGTAGACAACAAGGCTGCAATTGCTGGAGACTGGAGCCTAGAACGAAGCACATCGCTCTGCGTTACTTCCTTGCTCGAGAGTTGCAGCAGCGTGGTCAGCTTTGTCTTGCTTACGTGGCCACTCGGGCCAACACTGCTGATATATTCACCAAGGCACTTCAGCCTTGTAATCATCAGCGCTTCTGTACTGTGTTGGACCTTGTGCCTGTTTTGTCTCACTTGCTCACGGCTTGACTTTGCTTGTATTGTGATCTTTATGTATACCTGCATGCTTACTCTTGCTAGGTAGTGATCACTGTACTGTTTGCTGTCTTTTATATAACTCTGCATGTGGACCGGCGTTGTGGCCATTTGCTTGTGCTTAGAGTGTGTGGTGACTTCGTGATCCACCCTGAGCTTGCTTTGCTTTTCTTGACTGGTCTTATGACCCCTTGTTCTCCCCCACTTTGCCTAAGGGGGTGTGTCAAACTATAACGCTGCTTATGTTGTGTAGGCTGTAGTAAGGTAGCCCATATGGGGTACAACCCAATCAGGGTTAGTACTTGTACTCAGTTTGATGTCAATGCAATCATTATTGCTCATTAGTTTCTGACAATGAGTTGTCTTGAAGCAGGAGCGAAAGGCTCATTCTGCACTAGGGAGTAAACCGGAAAACCGGAGAAATTGAAGGTTATCAAATTAACCTAGCGGGATGATGATGTCAGCAGAGCTGCACTATGAGATCCCCGATTGATCATTGGGGGGTTACAGACATGTTAGCCTGGGGGGTTATGGGCGCACTGACCCGCTACTGAAACAAGCCCTTTTATCCCAATGGTCTAGTGGTTGGGATTCTGACATGGTATCAGAGCGGTCTCGGGTTCGAATCCCGGTGTATGCACATGCAGGCCGTTGTCGCTATGCTCAATCCTGGGCCTCCCAGTGTGGGGGGGTGTCAATAGAGCTCCACTGTGAGATCCCCGATTGATCCTTGGAGGGTTACAGGCATGTTAGCCTGGGGGGTTATGGGCGCTCTGACCCGCTACTGAAACAAGCCCCTTTATCCCAATGGTCTATTGGTTGGGATTCTGACAGATTACTGATACGGGTGCAATGAATCGAGGTTGCGAGGATTGCACTATGTTGTCAAACGAGTTCAAAATGTGAGCGAAGGCATGAGCGAACATTTATACGCGAAACATGCAAACGGCAACGCGGTGCGTGCGAACTAGCGAGTGTTAGGTTGGCATCGAGGCTCGGGCTAGTCCCGAAGCGTAGGCCGATACGGCTGGGCCAGCGGTGCATGGTTTGGTGAAACAGTGCGTGCGAAGTTGGCGAAGCCCCGTTAGCAGTAACGGGCAAACAACGGCTCCTGCTGTACGCGATGTTGCAGGTTGTGGTAAGGAATGTCGAGGAATTTCCTTACACTACCCCCCCCCCCCCTCAAGAAGCCCCCTCCGCTACGCGAGTGCGTGTATATCGCGGAAACCCTGGCTCTTCAGGTACACTTGCAGGGCAGGGTGGTTTTCAATGTTGGCCAGGGGCACCTTGCTATCCTCAGTTGGCATGCGGTCCTCCAGCGAACGAGGAACTCGATCCTCCTGAGTCCCGTGGGGTGTTGAATCCGATGGCTCAAAATCTTTTCGGGTTCGATAATCGGCTCCGATGTAGGGCGAGTCATGGATGGCGGGTGGTGACAAGGCAGCTGGCTCGTTGTTGGGATGTAGGGGTGAAGCAGGCTGACGTGGAATGATGGGCTGATGTACCAGTCTGTCGGCAACAGTAAGTGGGCGGTAACTGGGGTGATCATGTGGCTGATTTGGAATGTTCCACAGTAGCGCGGTCGTAATTTTGGCACGACGGGCACTCTTAAGTTTTGTGTGTCGAGCAGTACGTAATCTCCTGACTGGTACGTGACTGGGCGGCGGTGGCGGTAAGCGTTGCGTTTAGCGATGACGTTGGCTTTTTCAATTTCTTCGGCGGCTCAAGTGCAGGCAGCTTGCAGAATCTCGGCGAATTGCTGTGCACGTGGCGTTGGGTTGTCCGGACCCGGCGTCATGGGCACTGTAGGGTTTTGCTCGTAGTTCAGGTAGAACGGGGACTGATGTGTTGTTGCTGGCGTGGAGTTGTTGTAGGCAAACTCGATCAGCGGCAGCTGCTGCTCCCAAGTTGCCGGGTCGTCGCATGTGGGCCGAATCAACTGCTCCATCGTCTGATTGGTCCGCTTCGTTTGACCGTCGGTCTCGAGGTGGTACGATGAACTGAACTGTAGCCAGGTCCCGAACTGCTCCCAAAGGTTCTTCCAGAAGTTGCTGGTGAACTTCATGTCGCGGTCGCTGATTATCGTAGCTGGTATCCCGTATAGTCGAACGACGGCCGCGATGAACAGGCGAGCGGTTTCTTTGGCTGAGATCGATTTCTTGCACGCGGCGAAGTGAGCAATTTTTTCAGTTTTCGACGACGACCATAACCGCGTCGTTACCCCCAGGGTTCGAAGGTAACCCCGTGACGAAATCCATGGTAACTTGCTGCCAGGCGTGCTCGGGCGGTGGAATCGGCTGCAACTGACCCGCCTTTCTTTTTTCGCAAGCTTTTCATCACCTGACAAGTAGGACACGAGCCCACGTGGTGCTGTACGTCGATCAACAACTCCGGCCAGTAGTAATACCGCTGAAGTTGCTGTCGCGTTTCTTATACCCCAAAATGTCCCGAGGTAATTCCGTCGTGTGCCTCCTGCAGTAGCAGCTCCCTCAGTAGTGAGTACGCGGATACCCAGATGCGGTTGGTGCTTGCTTTTACGTAATAGACTCCCTTAGCTTCTGTCAGTTGCTATGAATTTCCAGTCGTGAAAAATGGATCAGTACTATATTCGTGGGTGAATAGGTCTGTTAACCGCGGGTTGGTTTGGGCGAGTAGGATGGCATGGAGTTGGGCGGTGGGACGTGTGACTGCGTCGGCGATGTTGGATGCGCCTTTTTTGTACGTGACCGTGTAGTGGAATTTGGACTCGAGATAGTCCAACCAGCGGATCTGTCGCGGGTTGAGATTCGGTTGGGCACGAAGGTGCTGTAGTGATCGGTGGTCTGTCCGTACTATCACGTCTGCTCCCGTGAGGTAACATCGCCACACCTTGAACGCGTGCACGATCGCCAGCATCTCGCGGTCGTGTATCGGGTAGTTGCGTTCGGGCGGGTGAAGCTTGTGGGACTCGTACGTGAAGTCTTGCAACAGTACTGCTCCCACGGCGATGTCGCTAGCGTCGGTGACGAGCGCGAACGGACGGTGCGGATCTGCGATGTGAAGCACGGGCGGAGAGCACCGAGTTCCGAGAAGGCAGCTTGCTCTCTCTCCCCCCTTGTGTACTCAACCCCTTTCCTCAGCAGGTTTGTCAACAGAGCATTAAACTTCCCCATGTCGGGGACGAACCGGCGCACGTAGTTGCAAACCCCAAAAAGCTCTGTAACTCGGTCAAGTTTGTCGGCGTGTGCCATACTTGAATCGTCGCGATCTTCTTCAGGTCTATTTCCAATCCTTCAGCTGAAATAATGTGTCCCAAATGTCAGAATATTATGTTTCTCTAGTCTGCAGTGGGGTACTCTATAGTGAGTACAGCCCTTTTAGGGTTTGCTATGTTTGCTAGTGAACCCCTCTCTCTCTTCTCATTCATTCCTCATTTCTTCACATGGTATAGAGCTGTCTCGATCCTTGGGCCCACCACTGAAATTATTTTTCCTACCCGAGGCGCGCGTCGCGCCTGCCCTTAACGGCCCTTAGCGGCCCCTCGTAAGGCCCTTCGCGGCCCCTCGTTAGGCCCCCCTTCGCGGCCCCTCGTAAGGCCCCTTCGCGGCCCCTCGTAAGGCCCCTTCGCGGCCCCTCGTAAGGCCCCTTCGCGGCCCCTCGTTAGGCCCCTTCGCGGCCCCTCGTAAGGCCCCTTCGCGGCCCCTCGTTAGGCCCCCCTCGCGGCCCCTCGTCAGGCCCTTCGCGGCCCCTCGTACGGCCCTTCGCGGCCCCTCGTACGGCCCTTCGCGGCCCCTCGTACGGCCCTTCGCGGCCCCCCGTAAGGCCCTGTCGCGGCCCCTCGTCGCGGCCCCCCGTATCGGCCCCCCGTATCGGCCCCGTCGCCCGGCGTCGCCCCTGTCCCGGACCTGTCGCGGCCCTGCCCCGACCCTGTCGCGGCCCTATCGCGGCCCTGCCCCTGCCATGCCCCGACCCTGCCCAGGCCCCGCCCTCCTCATGCCTGTCGTGGCGCACCAGGGGCCCGTGCACCGCCCCCCCCCCCCCCTTTTCCCGTCGCCTTGCGTGGCGAGCGGGGGGGGGGGGGGGGCGCGACCTGGGGGGGCGCGCGTCGCCCCTTCTTCCGCCTGCTCTGGCGCCCTGGGAGGCCGCGCGTCGGCCCCCGTACTCCTCCCCCCCCCCCCCCCCCCCCCCCCCCCTCAGGTCGCCTCAACAGGCGACGGGAGGGGCGACCTGGGGGGGGGCGTGCGTCGGAGCAGCCGCCCCTGGTGCAGCCGCCTCTGGCCCCTGGAGCAGCCGCCCCTGGCCCCTGGAGCAGCCGCCCCTGGTGCAGCCGCCCCTGGACCTCAGCAGCCGCCCCTGGCCCCTGGAGCAGCCGCCCCTGGACCCCGCGACGCCGCCCCTGGACCCGGTGCCGCCGCCTCCCTGTGCTGCCCATTGCCGCCCGTTGCTGCCCGTTGCTGCTCTCCCCCCCCCCCCCCCCCCCCCCCCTCTTCTTCGTCTCCCTGCTGCGCGTGCAGCCGTGGAATGGAGGGTATGGGGGTGGCGGGTATGGGGGTGATGGATGGTATGTTTCCCTTCCCCTCCTCCTCCTTTGTCTCCCACTGCTGCAGCTGCCGCTGAGGGGGGTGGATGCGTGGTGCTAGGGGGTGGGGTGTGAGTGAACCTAGGGGTGCAGTAGGGGGTGTGTGAAATGGGGGTGGGATAGTTTGGGGAGGTTGAAGGGGGTGGCCGCCGTGAAGCCCGCAGCTCCAGTCGCCCGTGAGACCGTTGCGCCAGTCGCCCGTGAGCCCGTTGCGCCAGTCGCCCGTGAGCCCGTTGCTCCAGTCGCCCGTGAGTCCGTTGCTCCTGCCGCTCAGAGTTAGCCGCGGAGCCAGTTACTCCAGTAGCCCGTGTGCCAGTTGCTCCAGTTGCCAGTGTGCCAGTTGCTCCAGTTGCCCGTGTGCCAGTTGCTCCAGTTGCGCCGTGTGCCAGCAGCTTCAGCTGCTGCCCACTACCTCCTCTCCTCTCATAGTCCCTCCTCCTCCACACTTGCCCTCTGCGATAGCCTCTAGCTTTGCTTACATTTGTGAACTTTAAACTGTTGCTTCTTGTACTTGTGCTCAGAATGTGTGGTGACATTGTGATCCACCCTGAGCTTGTTCTGCTTTGCTTGTTGTGCTGATTACACCCCACTTTGACTATGGGGGTGTGTCAGAATATTATGTTTCTCTAGTCTGCAGTGGGGTACTCTATAGTGAGTACAGCCCTTTTAGGGTTTGCTATATGTATCCCAATGTTTGCTAGTGAACCCCTCTCTCTCTTCTCATTCATTCCTCATTTCTTAACACCAAAAACTCCAGTCTGTCCTATAAAATTTCACACTTAGAGGCTTTTGTCAGTAGGCGGTTCTCACTTGGTATTTTGAAAACTGCTTCGATGTCCTGGAGGTGCTGTGCTCTATCAGGGCTGTAAATCAGTATGTCGTCAAGGTACACGATAACGCACTTATCTAAGAGCGGGTGGAAGGCTTCTTTCATGGTCATTTTAAAAGTGGCGGGGGCGTTGGTCAGTCCGAAAGGCATGACGGTGTATTCGAAGGATCCGTAGCATGTTCGAAAGGCTGTCTTGGGGCAGTCGGGTGGATTGACTCGAATTTGGTGGAAACCCTCTAGGTCGAATTTCGAGAAAACCCGGGCTGTGCGCAGTTGGTCGATCAGTTCGTCGGCTCGTGGGATGGGGTAGCGGGATTTGATGGTAACCCTGTTCAGTGCGCGGTAGTCGATGCACATGCGAAAACCCCCGTCCTTTTTCGGCGTGAATAGTATCGGTGTTGCGAAGGGTGACGAACTCGGGCAGATGAACTCCTTCTCGAGTAGTTAATCCAGCTGCTTCCTTAGTTCGTCCAGTTCGGGTTGGGTCAGTCGGAACTGTCGCTTTACTGTCAGTTGTGCCCCCGTTTCTAACTCTATCCTATCATCATGCAGTCGCTGAGGTGGCAGTCCCGTCGGCAGGTCGTCCGGAAATATCCCACTGTACCACTTGAGGAGTGCTGCCAAGTCATCCGGTACGTCGGCCAGCAGTTTCTATAAGTCCCCCCCTTTGTCTGCTACCTCGGCTTCCCGAATGTCAACCGCGTACACGTCAGCTTCTACCGCTACGGCGTGTTTCATTGTGATTGCGTTGACACGCACCGACGAAGACTCAGGCGAGCCCCAGCGAGGTAAGGCGATGTTGTTACCGTTCACTCGCACGGTGCAGTCATCCGTCGTCCAGTCGATTCCCGGATTGTGTCAACGCAACCAATAACGGCCGAGTAAAACGTCGGTTCCGTCGAGGGTTGTCGCAAGCATTACTTGACTAAACGTGGAGTTACCCCCGCATCGAATCCGAACCCGGTCTACGCGTTCCCGTATCGCCAGTGGCGTGCCGTCAACCAGTCTTGCGTCGATCTCAGGTAAACATCTGTCCAGTGGCAGTCTCAGTTTTCGTTCTGTGGCGGTGTTGATCAGGCTGTGGCTGGCTCCCGCGTCAAAAAATATTTTAACTAAGTCTGTCCCAATTTTCCCACTAAGCAGTATGGGGCTGTCTACCATAGTACCCTCCTAATTCGGCTAGGTGTGGTCGATTGCGTGAAGAGGCACAATCACTCGGTGAGGGTCGGTTGGGTCGGGCGAGCGGCGTGACCTGTCAGTAGAGGGCCCGTCTGCTACTGACTCCCAATGTTTCCCTGCTGCTTGGTCTGTTTCTGCTGCTCGGCTTCCCCCTTTCCCTTAGCGTTTTTCAGGCATTCGCTCGTACGGTGTCCCGGCCGATTGCACGCGAAACAGCGCCCTTTAAACGGTGCGGCAGCGGCATTCGCGGCGACGGCACGTATCGTAGCGCCCTTGTTCACATCTCGCACGAAATCATGCTACGCGGGCTCTCGAACTTCAATGAGATTCTCGCGCTCGCCGAGAAAATCGACATTTTACGCCGTCCGAGACCGGGGTCCTACTATGGACATCGTCCTCGGGGACCGATCGAGCACGCCACTTTACACGCTGTTGCGACGAATGCAGCTGCCGCGCCGTTTAAGGGGCGCTGCTTTGCTTGCAACAGGCCGGGCCATCGCAAGAGCGAATGCCCAGATGAGCTAAGGCGCCGCGGAGCAGAGCAGGGGAGGGAGTCTCCAAGGCAGGGAAACGCCAGCAGTCAGTAGGAATCGGGCCAACTACTGACGAGACTGCCTGCTCGCCCAACCCCACCGACCCTCACCGAGTCACAGTACCGATTCATGCTATCAATCGGACTCGGACGAACAAGGAGGGTACAGCGACGGATTGCCCAGTACTGATCCACGAGAAAATACAGGGAGCAGCAGTGAAGATTTTTATCGACGGAGGAGCAAGCCACAGTTTAGTTAATACCGCAACCGCACAAAAACTGCAGCTGACACTTAGTCGTTGCTTACCGGGGATAGACGTACGCTTAGTCGACGGCACGCCACTGTCCATACGGGAAAAGGTAGAGAGAGTCAAAGTCCGCTGCGGGGGAAAATTCGGGTTTACACAGGAAATGCTCGCAACGACACTGGATGGGCACGATATCTTACTGGGACGTGTTTGGCTGCGACGGTATAACCCGCGAATTGACTGGACGACGGGTAGCTGCACCGTGCGAAGTAGTGGTAACTGGGTCGAGCTACCTCGCTGGCAGTCGCCCGAGTCTTCAACGGTACACGTCAACGCCATCACAATGAAACGGGCTGTCGCTGCTGGAGCTGACGTGTACGCAGTAGACATCGCGGTAGTAGAGGAAGCAGAGCAGCCGAGTGATTTCAAGAAACTGCTGGCAGCCGTACCGCCCGAATTACAGGAACTGTTGAAACGATACCCCGGGATTTTCCCCGACGACTTACCGGAAGGACTGCCACCTCAGCGAGCACATGACCACCGAATCGAATTAGAACCGGGGGCACAGCCAACCGTACAGCGCCAGTTCAGACTGACACAGCCCGAGCTCAACGAACTAAGGAAGCAGTTAGATTACCTGTTAGAGAAAAAATTCATCCGACCGAGCTCGTCACCATTCGCCGCACCGATACTGTTCACACCGAAAAAAGATGGGGGTTTTCGCATGTGTATCGACTACAGAGCACTGAATAGGGTAACAGTCAAGTCGCGGTACCCCATTCCCCGCGCCGACGAACCGATCGACCAACTGCGAACAGCACGGGTTTTTTCGAAATTAGATTTACGGGGAGGTTACCATCAGATTAGAGTCGAACCATCGGACTGCGCAAAAACAGCCTTCAGGACTAGGTACGGGTCGTTCGAGTACACTGTGATGCCATTCGGGCTGACCAACGCACCGGCGACTTTTCAGATGACCATGAACGAGGCATTTAGGCCGCTTTTAGATAAATGTGTAATAGTTTACCTCGACGACATCCTAGTTTACAGTCGGGATAAGCAGCAGCACTTAGCAGATCTGGAAGCAGTGTTTAAGGTTTTAGACGAGCACAGATTACTGACCAAGGGTTCCAAGTGCGAGTTCTTCCAGGATCGGTTAGAATTTTTGGGGCACGTTATTTCGGAGGCTGGAGTTGAAATCGACCCAAAGAAGCTGGATACGGTAAAAGCGTGGCATCCCCCGACGAACATCACGGAGCTGCAGAGCTTTTTAGGGTTCGTTAATTATGTGCGTCGGTTCGTCCCCGATATGGCACGGTTAACTGCCCCACTGACGGATTTACTGCGGAAGGGGGTCGCTTTTGTCAGACTTATATGATCTAGCATGTGTAGGCTGTAGCGGGTTAGATACTAAGGGGTACACAATTCTAGGGTTTCATATTTGTATCACACTCATTCCTTAGTCAATCATTCCTCGTGATTCTCACATGGTATAGAGCAGGTTCCCTAGTGGGAACGTTTCCTAGGGCCCACCACTGAAAATCGAATTTTTTTTTCCTGCCCGGAGCGCGCTTCGCTCCTGCCCGAGTCGCGCCGCGTGTGCCTACCCTCCTGTCGCGTCCCCTGCCCTTAGCGGCCCGTCGCGCCCTCTTACGGCCCCTCGCGGCCCCTCCCACGGCCCTTCGCGGCCCCTTCGCGGCTCCCTCGCGGCCCCTCCGCCGCCCTTCGCGGCCCCTCTCACGGCCCTTCGCGGCCCCTTGCGGCCCCTCGCGGCCCCTTCGCGGCCCCTCGCGGCCCCTTTACGGCCTCGTCGCCGCCCTTCGCGGCCCCTGCGCGGCCCCTTCTCGGCCCCGTCGCCGCCCTTCACGGCCCCTTCACGGCCTCGTCGCCGCCCTTCGCGGCCCCTGCGCGGCCCCTTCTCGGCCCCGTCGCCGCCCTTCACGGCCCCCTCTCGGCCCCGTCGCCGCCCTTCGCGGCCCCTCACGGCCCCTTCTCGGCCCCGTCGCCGGCCTTCGCGGCCCTTCTCGGCTCCTCCGCGGCCCCTTCTCGGCTCCTTCACGGCCCTGCCGCCCCACCGTCGTCGCCCCAGCAGCAGCAGCCGCAGCGCCGTCACAGCCGCCGCCGCCACTACCGGGGCCGCCGCCGCCGCCGCTGCCGACAGCAGAAGCCGCCGCCGCCGGTGCAGTGACAGCAGCAGCCGCCGCCGCCGCTAACAGCAGCAGCCGCCGCCGCCGCTGCCGGAGCCGCGGCCGCCGCCACCACCGCCCGGAGCAGCCGCCGCCGCCGCTGCCGTGACAGCCGCCCCCGCCGCTACCGAAGCCGCAGCAGCCGCCACCGCCAATAGCAGGAGCAGCTGCAGCTGTCGCGGCCCTGTCCCTGCCGGCGCGCCTCGGCCCTGCCCCGCCACTTGCGGCACTCTACCCACCCGCCCTGGTAAGAGCACCGCCGAGCCGCGCCTCTGCGACTGCGCTGCTCCTAGCCTGCTGCTTCTGCCCCTAGCCTGCTGTTACTGCTGTCATGGCTACCCCTAACGTTCTCGTCTTTGATGCTGAGGGTCGGGCTGTCGACTTTGAGGTCTGGGTCGATGATCTGCAGCTTTTCCTACAGTGCGATAGGAAAGACGGTCTCTCGCTGTTCGATCTCACGTCTGGCGCCTCTACTGCCCCTGCTGCCGATGCTGACAGCACTGTTCGCTCACAGTGGGCCACACGCGATGCTGCTGCCCGTCTTGCTGTGCGTAGTCACTTGCCGTCCTCTGAGCGCGCACACTTTAGTCACTACAAGAGTGCTAAGACCTTGTACGACGCTGTAGTTGCACGCTACTCTTCCCCTGCCACTGCTGCCCTTAGCCGCCTCATGCTGCCGTACCTGTTCCCTGACCTCGCCGCCTTTCCCACAGTCGCTGACCTCATTACGCACCTTCGCACTAGTGGCGCCCGCTACCGCGCTGCGCTTCCTGCTGAGTTCTGCGCCAAGAACCCCCCCCCCATGTACATCACCCTCTACTACCTAGTCACCCGGCTCCCTGACTCCCTTCGCTCGGTCAGGGACCACTTCCTCTCTGTTTGCCCCACCACACTCACCGTTGACCTCCTCGAGGAGCGCCTCCTGGCAGCTGAGAAGAGTATAGTTGCTGTAGGAGCCTCTCGTGGTGACCCGCATTCCCCCTTCTTTGAGGGGTGCTCCCCCTCCCCCCTCTTGCCCTCTGTTGCCTCTGCTGCTGCCGTCGACTTCGTTGGCACCGAGTCGGTCGGCGTTGCGTCTGCCCCTAGAGGGAGACGCCGCACCGGCAAGGGCAAGGGGGGCAAGGGCGCTGGAGGAGCTGGCGGGGGCGGTGGAGGTGGCGGTGGAGGCAGCGGAGGGAGTGGGGGTGGCAGTGGGAGTGGTGGCGGGGGTGGGGGCTTCGGTGGCGGCGGTGGAGGCGGAGGCGGCGGCGGCGGTGGCGGTGGGAGCGGAGGAGGAGGCGGTGGCGGCGGCGGTGGAGGTGGCGGTGGCGGCGGTGGAGCGGGTCGGGGTGGCTCTGCGCAGTGGGGCGGCTTCGGTGGTGGTCAGCGCCAGCAGCAGCAGCGCACTCGTGAGACCCCGCCCCCCCAGCAGCTTCGTGAGTGGTACGCTGCGCGTCAGCGGGGTGGGGGTGCTGGTCCTTGTGCCTACGTCCTGCGTACCGGCGACCGCACTGGTGAGCCGTGCGGTGGCCCGCACACCACCCAGCGCTGCTTCGGCCGCCTGACGGACGCTTGGCGTCTCCAGTTCCCTGACGCCACTGAGATCCCCCGCTGGGGCGAGCTGCTTAGGTCGGGGGTTGCTATCTTTTATCTGGATTATGATGCTATTCTTGCTGCCATGTATGTTGTGTCTACTAGTGATGAGGGTGACTGTTACCTGTGTGTTCCGCCTGACCCGGGCATTGAGGCTGCTGCTCTAGGTGGTGGTGAGGCTGGTGCTCTGGGTGCTAGTGCGTCTGCTGCTCCAGGTACTGGTGAGTCTGCTCTCTCAGGTACCACGTCGGCTCAGGCCTTACACATCTTCACCCTTGACTCGGGTGCTTCCCGCTCCTTCTTTCGAGACCGCACCACGCTTACGCCGCTTAGTCGGCCAGTTGCGGTCTCCCTGGCGGACCCCTCTGGGGGTCCTGTCCTTGCCCACTTCTCCACTGTCTTACCGTGTCCGGCGGCCCCCTCTGGCACCCTGTCAGGTCTCTACCTCCCCTTGTTCTCTACGAACTTGGTGAGTGTTGCTGATCTACAGGATGGGGGGGTTGACCAGTTCACTCCTGCGAGTCAGCGGGTGACCCACTGTACGTGTGCTCGGACGGGCCGACACTTGGCCACGTTTACCCGTCAGCCGGGGTCGAGCCTGTACACACTGACTACTGAGTCTTCACCGGTTGCTGAGTCTGGTCAGGTAGCTGCGTCGGGTCAGGTGTTTGCTGCAGCGTCCAGGTCTGGTCCTGAGTCTGCTCCCTACTCGTGTCGTCTCCTGTCCCACCGGACTCTCCTCTGGCACCACCGCCTTGGTCACCCCTCCCTGCCTCGTCTCCGAGGCATGGCCTCCCGTTACCTTGTCTCTGGTCTCCCCCGGTCCCTCCCTCCCCTCCCTCCGGGGCCTGCCCCTACCTGCGTTCCCTGCGTCGAGGGGCGGCAGCGCGCCGCTCCTCACTCCTCCGAGTTTCCTCCGACAGAGGTTCCGCTGCAGACTCTTCACATGGACGTGTGGGGCCCCGCCCGCGTCCGTGGCCAGGGTCACGAGCGTTACTTCCTGTTGGTGGTTGACGACTACTCGCGTTACACCACGGTGTTCCCCTTGCGCAGCAAGGGTGACGTCACTGAGGTGTTGATCGACTGGATCCGCGCAGCTCGTCTCCAGCTCAGAGAGAGTTTCGGCTCGGACTTTCCTGTTTTGCGTCTGCACTCTGACAGAGGCGGAGAGTTTTCCTCTGGCCTTCTGGGAGCCTTCTGTCGTGCACAGGGCATCCGCCAGACGTTCACGCTTCCGGCCTCTCCACAGCAAAATGGGATTGCCGAGCGCCGCATTGGCATGGTCATGGACGTCGCTCGTACGTCCATGATTCATGCGGCTGCTCCCCATTTTCTGTGGCCGTTCGCGGTTCAGTATGCGGCGCATCAGATCAACCTTCAGCCCCGAGTCTCCTTGCCGGAGACCTCCCCTACTCTGCGGTGGACGGGGAAGGTTGGCGATGCGTCTGCGTTTCGTGTCTGGGGATCTCGGGCTTTTGTCCGCGACTTGTCTGCGGACAAGCTGTCCCCCCGTGCTGTTCCCTGTGTCTTCCTTGGCTTCCCCCCTGACGCGCCTGGTTGGCAGTTTTACCACCCCACCTCGCGCCGTGTTCTGTCCTCCCAGGACGTCACGTTTGATGAGTCGGTTCCTTACTACCGTCTCTTCCCCTACCGCACTACGCCCCTCCCCCCGCCGCCGCTCTTCCTCGCGCCAGGTCCCCCCCCGGTAGACCCCCTTCCCCCTCAGGGTCCTGCCCCCTCAGGTGTGTCCCAGGTTGACGCAGTCGAGCCTGTCGAGGTAGCTGTTGACTCTGGTGCTGCTCGGGGTGCTGAGCCTGCGGGTGCGGGGCCTGGGGGTGCTGAGCCTGGGGGTGCTGAGTCTGGGGGTGCTGAGCCTGGGGGTGCTGAGCCTGGGGGTGCTGAGCCTGGGGGTGTGGAGCCTGGGGGTGTGGAGCCTGAGGGTGCTGGGCCTACTCGTGTGGAGTCTGGCGGTGCTGGGTCTGGGGGTCCCTTGGGTGCTTCGTCCCGGCGGGAGCTCCCCTCTCCTCAGGAGCGGCGCTGGAGCCGTGCTGCTGGAGCTGGAGGTGCTGCTGGCGCTGGCGGTTCTGCTGCTACTGAGGGTGTTGGTGCCACGAGTTCCGGAGGTGCTCGTACTGGAGGTACTGGAGCTGCTGGGCCTGGGGGTGCTCCTTGTGCTAAAGCTGCTGGTGGTGCTGGAGCTGCTGGTGGAGCTGCTGGAGCAGGTGCTACAAGAGGTGCTGGAGCTGTGGCTGTCGAGTCTTCCGGCTGGAGCTGGAGCTGCTGGGGGTGTTGGCGCTGGAGGTGCTGCTGGCGCTTGTGCTTCTGAGGGTGCTGGAGTTGGCGGTGCTGCAGCTGGGGGTACTACTGGTGCTGGTACTGCCGCTGGGGGTGCTGGTGCTGTCCCTGCTGGCTCTGGAGGCGCTGCGCGGCCACGGCCGTACTTCGTTCCGCTCCTTGAGCAGGTTCTTCGTCTCCCGCCTTCTGCTGGTCCTGCTCCTTCCTTAGATTGTCCGCCGCCTGTCCAGTCTGAGTCACAGTTACAGCCCGCCTCCCCACTGCTTGCTCCTTCTCCCTACACTGGTCCTACTGGAGGTCTTGCTGAGCGTCGTGAGCCTGCGTCTCGTCCTGCGTCGCCTGTTCGTGCTGCTCGTACTAGTCGTCGTGTTCCGCGTCCGCGTCCTCCTGCCGTCCCGGGCACACACCAGATGGCACTGCGTCCTTCCACTGCTCCTCTGCGTGTCGCGTTGCCGTCTCCTCCAGAGTCCTCTCTTCCTACTCTTGCTGACCCGGAGTCTGACTCTCTTCGTACTGCCAGTCCTACTGTCACGCGTCTCCTGGCTACTGTTGTCACTGACCCTTCTTTTGAGTCCACTGCTGCGTCTGCCTTAGTTGCTGAGCTTGTCGACTTTGCTGCTCGCTGTCGTCTAGACTACGCCGCTAGTCTTGTTGCTGAGTCTGAGTCTGTCTGTCCTCCGTCCGTCGGCGGTGAGTGTGCTCTTAGCACGGACGTCCTTGAGGACAGGCAGGAGGAGTTCCAGTGTTTTGCTGCTGCTTTGCCTCATCTCGTGTCCATGCTGATTGCCCCTGAGGGAGACCCGGATGCACCAGACATCCCGACTCCTCGATCGTACGCTGAGGCGATCGAGGGTCCCTACTCCTCACAGTTTTTTTTTTTTTTTTTTTTGGTAGGTGAAAATGCATTATACAGCGTACAACGCAAAACACCGTCGGTCGTAACCGGAGCTAGAGGGCATAGGTAGTGTATACCGTACCCTCGCAGAAATCTACGGAGGCTTATAGACCAAACGCCTAAAAACTTCAACTTGCCCGCCACAAAATCTAACTGTGCCGTTGCCACACTTCAACTCTGGCAGAAACGCCTCGGTAGGTTCCAGGTTCTGTATCTGTTGCTTCAGCTTGGAAGAATTGGCTCCGAGCCTGCCCTGCCGTGCCTTGTAAAAAGGTTGGGTTCCAACAGAGAAAACCCTGGTTCGAAATTGCTGCCGTGCAGGACTTTGGTGACGGATGTTCAGTCTTGGTCCTTTGGCTCCAAATCTGATTCGCCGAGAGTGGTGGGGTTGGGTTGGGAGAGCAGAAATTGCCCTGGTTCGAAGTTGCTGCCTAGCAGCTGTGCCCCTACACCAAAGCCTCCTATGGCAGGCAGTTGCGTGAGCTGAATGCTGGGGGCAACCCCCACTTTCTGAGGGAAGATAGGAGCAGCTGCATCCGCGACAGAATTTTGAGTAGCTTTTCACACCGCAGTCGTAATGTGGCGCCATAGCCCTGTTTCCTCCAGCGACATAGGCTTATCCTGAAAATGTTCTTCCGTAGAATCCACCATGATATGTTTCTTCATGTCAGCATCATGTTGCCATAAGTTGTCGCCAAGAAATATAGAGAAATTTTCTTCCTGAGTTGATAGTGAAGCCATTCGGTAAACAGTGCTCAGTTTGCTCTCAGCTCTCTATCCTGGTGTCTCGTGAGTGGGCTCAGACCGTGCCTATTGCTACCTCATTGCTTGCCTGCATAAGTATGTTCGCACCCTGCTTGCAATCCAGCCCCCCGTCCATATCTTGCCCCTCTGCCTCCCGTGCTCACCTGACAGGTTCGGGAGCTTTCTCTGCAGCACAAGGCTGCTCAGTTGGATCAGGAGATGGATGCAGGGGCTTAAAAAAAAAAAAAACGCTGAACGTAATCAGAAGATATCCGTATACAGGCATATTTAGAGTCCTCAGAAACAAAGCCCACTTGCTTGCCAATCTGGCTGTCCACCGCCATCCATCTCTGCCTCTCCCGCGCACATATGGCAGGTGCGAGAGCTTTCGCTGCAGCACAAGGCTGCACAGTTGGATAGGGAGATGGATGCAATTCGGAGAAGGGAGGAGGTGAGGCTTTTTGGGGGGTTGGCTGGAAGAAAAACGAACAGCCGGAATTGGAACCTACTCCTCACAGTGGCAGTCAGCCATGGACGCAGAGATGGCTTCCTGGAAGTCCACAGGCACCTACGTCGACGAGGTTCCCCCACCTGGGGCGAACATCGTCAGTGGCATGTGGATTTTCAGGGTGAAGCGGCCGCCGGGTTCTCCGCCTGTCTTCAAGGCGCGTTACGTGGCTCGAGGCTTCAGTCAGCGGCAGGGAGTTGACTACTTTCAGACCTTCTCTCCCACCCCGAAGATGACCACTCTTTGGGTGCTGCTGCACATAGCCGCTCAGCGCGACTACGAGCTTCACTCTCTTGACTTCAACACAGCTTTCCTACAGGGCAGCCTGCACGAGGAGATCTGGCTGCGCCGCCCACCTGGCTTCACTGGGTCGTTTCCTCCTGGTACCCAGTGGAGCCTCCGGCGGCCAGTCTACGGTCTCCGTCAGGCGCCCCGTGAGTGGCACGACACACTGAGGACTACACTTGTGGCTCTTGGCTTTGCTCCTTCTACTGCCGACCCGTCGTTGTTTCTACGCACCGACACCTCTTTGCCGCCGTTCTACATCCTCGTGTACGTCGACGACTTGGTCTTTGTCACTGCTGACACTGCTGGACTCGCCCACGTGAAGTCCGAGCTGCAGAAGAGACACACGTGCACAGACCTGGGTGAACTGCGCAGCTACCTTGGCTTGCAGATCACCGGGGACAGAGCACAGCGCACCATTACCCTGACTCAGTCACACATGGTGCAGCAGGTCCTTCAGCGCTTCGACTTCAC
Organism: Closterium sp. Naga37s-1; assembly: GCA_947471745.1. Classification (NCBI taxonomy): domain Eukaryota; kingdom Viridiplantae; phylum Streptophyta; class Zygnematophyceae; order Desmidiales; family Closteriaceae; genus Closterium; species Closterium sp. Naga37s-1. The sequence goes on along the minus strand of CANJKZ010000795.1, from coordinate 867,553 downwards.
GTACTCCTCGCCTCAGGCCACTCCTCTGTCCACTCACCACTCGCTCTCAGCTCTGCCTTCGGATGAGTCCGTAGAGCCGAGTGGCCCGTACCCAGAGCTTGTTGGCTGCCTCATGTACCTGATGACCTGCACTCGACCTGACCTTGCATACCCTCTTAGCATCTTGGCACGCTATGTTGCTCCTGGGAGACACCGACCAGAGCACATGGCTTCAGCGAAGAGGGTGTTGCGCTACTTGTGCAGTACGTCGGGCATGGGGCTAGTGCTTGGAGGGCGGCGTTCAGTGGTCCTCACAGGTCACGCAGACGCTTCTTGGGCTGACGACCAGGCTACGCAGCGGTCGTCACAGGGTTACACCTTCAGCCTTGGTTCCGGCTCTGTTTCGTGGCGGTCTACCCGCTCGTCTTCTGTTCTCGGCTCCAGCTGTCAGGCTGAGATCTACGCGGGGGCCATGGCTGCACAGGAGCTACGCTGGCTCACCTACCTGCTGACTGACCTAGGAGAGCCGCCTCGTTCTCCTCCAGTTCTGTACGTAGACAACAAGGCCATGCTGGCCTTGTGTCGCGAGCACAGACTGGAGCACAGAACGAAGCACATTGCTCTTCGCTACTTCCTTGCTCGTGAGCTGCAGCAGCGTGGTCAGCTGCGCCTTGCTTACGTGGCCTCTCAGGCCAACACTGCTGATATCTTTACCAAGGCACTTCCGCCTTGTGATCATCAGCGCTTTTGTACGATGCTAGGTCTTGTGCCTACTTGGCCTCACTTGCTCACTTCTTGACCTTGCTTGTACTGTGATCTATCTATACCTGCACTTGCTTGTTTACCTTTATATATGATCTTGCATGTGAACTGGCCTTGTGGCCTTGAACTTGTGCCCGGAATGTGTGGTGACATTGTGATCCACCCTGAGCTAGCTTTGCTTTGCTCTGCTTGACTGGTCTTGTGACCCCTTGTTCTCCCCCACTTTGCCTATGGGGGTGTGTCAGACTTATATGATCTAGCCTGTGTAGGCTGTAGCGGGTTAGATACTAAGGGGTACACAATTCTAGGGTTTCATATTTGTATCACACTCATTCCTTAGTCAATCATTCCTCGTGATTCTCACAGCTTTTACGTGGGAGGAGAAAGAGCATGCTGCCTGAAAAAATGTTCTCTGTTCACCGGCCGTCCTGCGCATCGCCGACCCACACCGCCCATTCGAAGTAGTTACCGACGCAAGCGATATCGCCATCGGAGCTATACTGCTACAGGATTTCGGCAATGGCCTACAGCCTATCGCATACGAGTCACGAAAACTGCATCCGCCCGAGAAAAATTACCCGATACACGACCGCGAAATGCTTGCGATCGTGCACGCGTTCAAAGTATGGCGCTGTTACTTGACTGGCACGGACGTGACAGTACGGACAGACCATAAATCACTACAGTACCTTCGCGCACAGCCACCTCAACCCACGACAGATTCGCTGGCTTGATTTCCTCGAGTCCAATTTTCACTACACGGTCACTTACAAAAAGGGAGCCTCGAACATCGCCGACGCACTGACCCACCCCACTGCCCAGATCCACGCAATACTACTCGCCCAGACAAGCCCGCTACTGACAGGCTGTCAGACTTATATGATCTAGCCTGTGTAGGCTGTAGCGGGTTAGATACTAAGGGGTACACAATTCTAGGGTTTCACATTTTGTATCACACTCATTCCTTAGTCATTCATTCCTCGTAATTCTCACATGGTATAGAGCAGGTTCCCTAGTGGGAACGATTCCTAGGGCCCACCACTGAAAATCGAAAAAAATATATATATATATATATATACATATATATATATATATATATATATATATAATCCTGCCCGGAGCGCGCTTCGCTCCTGCCCGAGTCGCGCCGCGTGTGCCTACCCTCCCGTCGCGTCCCCTGCCCTTAGCGGCCCGTCGCGTCCCCTGCCCTTAGCGGCCCGTCGCGCCCTCTTACGGCCCCTCGCGGCCCCTCCCACGGCCCTTCGCGGCCCCTTCGCGGCTCCCTCGCGGCCCCTCCGCCGCCCTTCGCGGCCCCTCTCACGGCCCTTCGCGGCCCCTTGCGGCCCCTCGCGGCCCCTTCGCGGCCCCTCGCGGCCCCTTCACGGCCTCGTCGCCGCCCTTCGCGGCCCCTGCGCGGCCCCTTCTCGACCCCGTCGCCGCCCTTCACGGCCCCTTCTCGGCCCCGTCGCCGCCCTTCGCGGCCCCCTCACGGGCCCTTCTCGGCTCCTCCGCGGCCCCTTCTCGGCTCCTTCACGGCCCTGCCGCCCCGCCGTCGTCGCCCCAGCAGCAGCAGCCGTCGCGCCGTCATAGCCGCCGCCACCACTACCGGGGCCGCCGCCGCCGCCGCTGCCGACAGCAGGAGCCGCCGCCGCCGGTGCAGTGACAGCAGCAGCCGCCGCCACCGCCGACAGCAGCAGCCGCCGCCGCCGCCGCTGACAGCAGCAGCCGCCGCCGCTGCTGCCGTGACAGCCGCCGCCGCCGCTGCCGGAGCCGCGGCCGCCGCCACCACCGCCCGGAGCAACCGCCGCCGCCGCTGCCGTGACAGTCGCCCCCGCCGCTATTGAGGCCGCAGCAGCCGCCACCGCCAACAGCAGGAGCAGCTGCAGCTGTCGCGGCCCTGTCCCTGCCGGCGCGCCTCGGCCCTGCCCTGCCACTTGCGGCACTCTACCCACCCGCCCTGGTAAGAGCACCGCCGAGCCGCGCCTCTGCGACTGCGCTGCTCCTAGCCTGCTGCTACTGCTCCTAGCCTGCTGCTACTGCTGTCATGGTTACCCCTAGCGTTCTCGTCTTTGATGCTGAGGGTCGGGCTGTTGACTTTGAGGTCTGGGTCGATGATCTACAGCTTTTCCTACAGTGCGATAGGAAGGACGGTCACTCCCTGTTCGATCTCACGTCTGGCGCCTCTACTGCCCCTGCTGCCGATGCTGACAGCACTGTTCGCTCACAGTGGGCCACACGCGATGCTGCTGCCCGTCTTGCTGTGCGTAGTCACTTGCCGTCCACTGAGCGCGCGCACTTTAGTCAGTACAAGAGTGCTAAGACCTTGTACGATGCTGTAGTTGCACGCTACTCTTCCCCTGCCACTGCTGCCCTTAGCCGCCTCATGCTGCCGTACCTGTTTCCTAACCTCGCCGCCTTTCCCACTGTCGCTGACCTCGTTACGCACCTTCGCACTAGTGACACCCGCTACCGCGCTGCGCTTCCTGCTGAGTTCTGCGCCAAGAACCCCCCCCCCATGTACATCACCCTCTACTACATAGTCACCCGGCTCCCTGACTCTCTTCGCTCGGTCAGGGACCACTTCCTCTCTGTTTGCCCCACCACACTCACCGTTGACCTCCTCGAGGAGCGCCTCCTGGCAGCTGAGAAGAGTATAGTTGCTGTAGGAGCCTCTCGTGGTGACCCGCATTCCCCCTTCTTTGAGGGGTGCTCCCCCTCCCCCCTTTTGCCCTCTGTTGCCTCTGCTACTGCCGTCGACTTCGTTGGCACCGAGTCGGTCGGCGCTGCGTCTGCCCCTAGCGGGAGACGCCGCACCGGCAAGGGCAAGGGGGGCCAGGGCGCTGGAGGAGCTGGCGGGGGCGGTGGAGGTGGCGGTGGAGGCGGCGGAGGGAGTGGGGGTGGCGGTGGGAGTGGTGGCGGGGGTGGGGGCTTCGGTGGTGGCGGTGGAGGAGGAGGCGGCGGCGGCGGTGGCGGTGGGAGCGGAGGAGGAGGCGGTGGCGGCGGCGGTGGAGGTGGCGGCGGCGGCGGTGGAGCGGGTCGGGGTGGCTCTGCGCAGTGGGGCGGCTTCGGTGGTGGTCAGCGCCAGCAGCAGCAGCGCACTCGTGAGACCCCGCCCCCCCAGCAGCTTCGTGAGTGGTACGCTGCGCGTCAGCGGGGTGGGGGTGCTGGTCCTTGTGCCTACGTCCTGCGTACCGGCGACCGCAGTGGTGAGCCGTGCGGTGGCCCGCACACCACCCAGCGCTGCTTCGGCCGCCTGACGGACGCTTGGCGTCGCCAGTTCCCTGGCGCCACTAAGATCCCCCGCTGGGGCGAGCTGCTTAGGTCGGGGGTTGCTATCTTTGATCTGGATTATGATGCTATTCTTGCTGCCATATATGTTGTGTCTACTAGTGATGAGGGTGACTGTTACCTGTGTGTTCCGCCTGACCCGGGCATTGCGGCTGCTGCTCTAGGTGCTGGTGAGGCTGCTGCTCTAGGTGCCAGTGCGTCTGCTGCCCCAGGTGCTGGTGAGTCTGCTGCCCCAGGTGCTGGTGAGTCTGCTCTCTCAGGTACCACGTCGGCTCAGGCCTTACACACCTTCACCGTTGACTCGGGTGCTTCCCGCTCCTTCTTTCGAGACCGCACCACACTCACGCCGCTTAGTCGGCCAGTTGCGGTCTCCCTGGCAGACCCCTCTGGGGGTCCTGTCCTTGCCCACTTCTCCACTGTCTTACCGTGTCCAACGGCCCCTTCTGGCACCCTGTCAGGTCTCTACCTCCCCTCGTTCTCTACGAACTTGGTGAGTGGTGCTGATCTACAGGATGGGGGGGTTGACCAGTTCACTCCTGCGAGTCAGCGGGTGACCCACTGTACGTGTGCTCGGACGGGCCGACACTTGGCCTCGTTTACCCGTCAGCCGGGGTCGAGCCTGTACACACTGACTACTGAGTCTCCTCCGGTTGCTGAGTCTGGTCAGGTAGCTGCGTCAAGTCAGGTGTTTGCTGCAGCGTCCAGGTCTGGTCATGAGTCTGCTCCCTGCTCGTGTCGTCTCCTGTCCCACCGGACCCTCCTCTGGCACCACCGCCTAGGTCACCCCTCCCTGCCTCGTCTCCGAGGCATGGCCTCCCGTTACCTTGTCTCTGGTCTCCCCCGGTCCCTCCCTCCCCTCCCTCCGGGGCCTGCCCCTACCTGCGTTCCCTGCGTCGAGGGGCGGCAGCGCGCCGCTCTTCACTCCTCCGAGTTTCCTCCGACCGAGGCTCCGCTGCAGACTCTTCACATGGACGTGTGGGGCCCCGCCCGTGTCCGTGGCCAGGGTCACGAGCGTTACTTCCTGTTGGTGGTTGACGACTACTCGCGTTACACCACGGTGTTCCCCTTGCGCAGCAAGGGTGACGTCACTGAGGTGTTGATCGTCTGGATCCGCGCAGCTCGTCTCCAGCTCAGAGAGAGTTTCGGCTCGGACTTTCCTGTTCTGCGTCTGCACTCTGACAGAGGCGGAGAGTTTTCCTCTGACCTTCTGGGAGCCTTCTGTCGTGCACAGAGCATCCGCCAGACGTTCACGCTTCCGGCCTCTCCACAGCAAAATGGGATTGCTGAGCACCGCATTGGCATGGTCATGGACGTCGCTCGTACGTCCATGATCCATGCGGCTGCTCCCCATTTTCTGTGGCCGTTCGCGGTTCAGTACGCGGCGCATCAGATCAACCTTCAGCCCGGGTCTCCTTGCCGGAGACCTCCCCTACTCTGCGGTGGACGGGGAAGGTTGGCGATGCGTCTGCGTTTCGTGTCTGGGGATCTCGGGCTTTTGTCCGCGACTTGTCTGCGGACAAGCTGTCCCCCCGTGCTGTTCCCTGCGTCTTCCTTGGCTTCCCCCCTGACGCACCTGGTTGGCAGTTTTACCACCCTACCTCGCGCCGTGTTCTGTCCTCCCAGGACGTCACGTTTGACGAGTCGGTTCCTTACTACCGTCTCTTTCCCTACCGCACTACGCCCCTCCCCCCGCCGCCGCTCTTCCTCGCGCCGGGTCCCCCTCCGGTAGACCCCCTTCCCCTTCAGGGTCCTGCCCCCTCATGTGTGTCCCAGGTAGACTCAGTCGAGCCTGTCGAGGTAGCTGTTGACTCTGGTGCTGCTAGGGGTGCTGAGCCTGGAGGTGCTGAGCCTGGGGGTGCTGAGCCTGGGGGTGCTGAGACTGGGGGCGTTGCGCCTGGGGGTGCTGAGCCTGGGGGTGTTGAGCCTTGGGGTGCTGCGTCTGGGGGTGCTGAGCCTGGGGGTGCGGAGCCTGAGGGTGCTCGGCCTGCTCGTGTGGAGTCTGGCGATACTGGGTCTGGAGGTCCCTCGGGTGCTTCGTCCCGGCGGGAGCTACCCTCTCCACAGGAGCTGCGCGAGTGGTTTGCTCGGCGCTGGAGCCGTGCTGCTGGAGCTGGAGGTACTGCTGGAGCTGGAGGTTCTGCTGCTACTGAGGGTGTTGGTGCCACGGGTCCCGGAGGTGCTCGTACTGGAGGTACTTGAGCTGCTGGGTGCTCCTGGTGCTAGAGCTGCTGGCGGTGCTTCTGGAGCGGGTGCTGCTGGAGGTGCTGGAGCTGTGGCTGTTGAGTCTTCCGGTGGTCCGACTGGAGCTGGAGCTGCTGGGGGTGTTGGCACTGGAGGTGCTGCTGGCGCTGGTGCTTCTGAGGGTGCTGGGGTTGGCGGTGCTGCCGCTGGGGGTGCTGGTGCTGTCCCTGCTGGCTCTGGAGGCGCTGCGCGGCCGCGGCCGTACTTCGTTCCGCTCCTTGAGCAGGTTCTTCGTCTCCCGCCTTCTGCTGGTCCTGCTCCTTCCTTAGAGTGTCCGCCGCCTGTCCAGTCTGAGCCATAGTTGCAGCCCGCCTCCCCACTGCCTGCTCCTTCTCCCTACACTGGTCCTACTGGAGGTCTTGCTGAGCGTCGTGAGCCTGCGTCTCGTCCTGCGTCGCCTGTTCGTGCTGCTCGTACTAGTCGTCGTGTTCCGCGTCTGCGTCCTCCTGCCGTCCCGGGCACACACCAAATGGCACTGCGTCCTTCCACTGCTCCTCTGCGTGTCCCGTTGCCGTCTCCTCCAGAGTCCTCTCTTCCTACTCTTGCTGACCCGGAGTCTGACTCTCTTCGTACTGCCAGTCCTACTGTCACGCGACTCCTGGCTACTGTTGTCACTGACCCTTCTTTTGAGTCCACTGCTGCGTCTGCCTTAGTTGCTGAGCTTGTCGACTTTGCTGCTCGCTGTCGTCTAGACTACGCCGCTAGTCTTGTTGCTGAGTCTGAGTCTGTCTGTCCTCCGTCCGTCGGGGGTGAGTGTGCTCTTAGCACGGACGTCCTTGAGGACAGGCAGGAGGAGTTCCAGTGTTTTGCTGCTGCTTTGCCTCATCTCGTGTCCATGCTGATTGCCCCTGAGGGAGACCCGGATGCACCAGACATCCCGACTCCTCGATCGTACGCTGAGGCGATCGGACTTGGTGACGGATGTTCAGTCTTGGTCCTTTGGCTCCAAATCTGATTCGCCGAGAGTGGTGGGGTTGGGTTGGGAGAGCAGAAATTGCCCTGGTTCGAAGTTGCTGCCTAGCAGCTGTGCCCCTACACCAAAGCCTCCTATGGCAGGCAGTTGCGTGAGCTGAATGCTGGGGGCAACCCCCACTTTCTGAGGGAAGATAGGAGCAGCTGCATCCGCGACAGAATTTTGAGTAGCTTTTCACACCGCAGTCGTAACGTGGCGCCATAGCCCTGTTTCCTCCAGCGACATAGGCTTATCCTGAAAATGTTCTTCCGTAGAATCCACCATGATATGTTTCTTCATGTCAGCATCATGTTGCCATAAGTTGTCGCCAAGAAATATAGAGAAATTTTCTTCCTGAGTTGATAGTGAAGCCATTCGGACCTACTCCTCACAGTGGCAGTCAGCCATGGACGCATAGATGGCTTCCTGGAAGTCCACAGGCACCTACGTCGACGAGGTTCCCCCACCTGGGGCGAACATCGTCAGTGGCATGTGGATTTTCAGGGTGAAGCGGCCGCCGGGTTCTCCGCCTGTCTTCAAGGCGCGTTACGTGGCTCTAGGCTTCAGTCAGCGGCAGGGAGTTGACTACTTTCAGACCTTCTCTCCCACCCCGAAGATGACCACTCTTCGGGTGCTGCTGCACATAGCCGCTCAGCGCGACTACGAGCTTCACTCTCTTGACTTCAACACAGCTTTCCTACAGGGCAGCCTGCACGAGGAGATCTGGCTGCGCCGCCCACCTGGCTTCACTGGGTCGTTTCCTCCTGGTACCCAGTGGAGCCTCCGGCGGCCAGTCTACGGTCTCCGTCAGGCGCCCCGTGAGTGGCACGACACACTGAGGACTACACTTGCGGCTCTTGGCTTTGCTCCTTCTACTGCCGACCCGTCGTTGTTTCTACGCACCGACACCTCTTTGCCGCCGTTCTACATCCTCGTGTACGTCGACGACTTGGTCTTTGTCACTGCTGACACTGCTGGACTCGCCCACGTGAAGTCCGAGCTGCAGAAGAGACACACGTGCACAGACCTGGGTGAACTGCGCAGCTACCTTGGCTTGCAGATCACCCGGGACAGAGCACAGCGCACCATTACCCTGACTCAGTCACACATGGTGCAGCAGGTCCTTCAGCGCTTCGACTTCACGTACTCCTCGCCTCAGGCCACTCCTCTGTCCACTCGCCACTCGCTCTCAGCTCTGCCTTCGGATGAGTCCGTAGAGCCGAGTGGCCCGTACCCAGAGCTTGTTGGCTGCCTCATGTACCTGATGACCTGCACTCGACCTGACCTTGCATACCCTCTTAGCATCTTGGCACGCTATGTTGCTCCTGGGAGACACCGACCAGAGCACATGGCTTCAGCGAAGAGGGTGTTGCGCTACTTGTGCAGTACGTCGGGCATGGGGCTAGTGCTTGGAGGGCGGCGTTCAGTGGTCCTCACAGGTCACGCAGACGCTTCTTGGGCTGACGACCAGGCTACGCAGCGGTCGTCACAGGGTTACACCTTCAGCCTTGGTTCCGGCTCTGTTTCGTGGCGGTCTACCCGCTCGTCTTCTGTTCTCGGCTCCAGCTGTGAGGCTGAGATCTACGCGGGGGCCATGGCTGCACAGGAGCTACGCTGGCTCACCTACCTGCTGACTGACCTAGGAGAGCCGCCTCGTTCTCCTCCAGTTCTGTACGTAGACAACAAGGCCATGCTGGCCTTGTGTCGGGAGCACAGACTGGAGCACAGAACGAAGCACATTGCTCTTCGCTACTTCCTTGCTCGTGAGCTGCAGCAGCGTGGTCAGTTGCGCCTTGCTTACGTGGCCTCTCAGGCCAACACTGCTGATATCTTTACCAAGGCACTTCCGCCTTGTGATCATCAGCGCTTTTGTACGATGCTAGGTCTTGTGCCTACTTGGCCTCACTTGCTCACTTCTTGACCTTGCTTGTACTGTGATCTATCTATACCTGCACTTGCTTGTTTACCTTTATATATAATCTTGCATGCGAACTGGCCTTGTGGCCTTGAACTTGTGCTCAGAATGTGTGGTGACGTTGTGATCCACCCTGAGCTTGCTTTGCTTTGCTTTGCTTGACTGGTCTTGTGACCCCTTGTTCTCCCCCACTTTGCCTATGGGGGTGTGTCAGACTTATATGATCTAGCCTGTGTAGGTTGTAGCGGGTTAGATACTAAGGGGTACACAATTCTAGGGTTTCACATTTTGGATCACACTCATTCCTTAGTCATTCATTCCTCGTGATTCTCACATGTTCGTCCCACGAGATCGATGTCCCCAGTTTTTGCTGCTTCCGTAGGACACCGGTCTCGGTCGGCGAAAGAAGTCGAGCTTCTCCGACATGGCCAGAATTTCCTGGAAATCGGCGAGGCAGCGGAGCTGAATTTCTCCGGCGATGTCGTGCTTCAGGGCGCTGATGTAGCAGCCGATGCGCTCACTTTCGTGCATGTAGCCCACTTGCTTACACAGCACCAGGAACCCGCTAGTGTAGTCTTGGACGGAACCGAGTTGGCGCCAAGTGCGGAGCTACTGACGCGCTGCGATCGAAGCCGCGATTGGCTCAAATCGAGCGCGCAGACCTGCGCACCACGCGTCCCACGTGCGACATTGGGGCACCTCCACGAAATACGACGGCGCCCAAGGTCCGGTTTGTCCTTCCTGTGTTGGTAGAGTCGCGTAATCCGTCGGCTTCGTAACGATGACACGTCACCAGTCCATGGCGGGTCCTCGCAGCAGCGACACGGCGTAACGAATCTTCGCCGTATCTTCCGAGACGTAGTTGGCGTCGAAAAACACGTTCGACGTGAACAACCATGCCTGAACGGTAGGACCACCCCATTGACTCGGGTCAAAGCATGGCAGACGCTGCGGCTTCAACGGCATTGGTCACGGCAATGCCGAGTCGTTGGTCGGTGCCGGAATCGTAACGCGATGCTGATTCTTGGCCGCATTCGCCGCCTCGAGGTGTGTCGTGCCGTGGTCGTCGTCTCCGTCGTGGCGGACGACGCCATCACTGGCCGCGCTCGCGGGTTGCCCCACACTTCCGTGCTGTGATGCTTGTGGTGCAAGCTGTACCAGAGTGCCAGGTGCTTGTGATTGCGTTTGTTGTACTCATGCGACGTCATTCTGCAGGGAAGTGCGTTCCGCCGTCAGCGCCGCGATTCCTTCAGAGTTTTCGTGCAGTTGTCGCAGTAGCTTGTTCAAGCGGTCCTGCGTGAGTGTCGTGCCATCGATATGTTCATCCATTATGAAGGGCGTCGGCTCAGCTTAGTCGAGGTGCAGTCGTGGCTGCACGCGTTTACGAGAGAACGCGAGGACAGCGGCTCCTAGGGGCTAAGGAGCGTAAGTCCCTTCGAGTGAAAGATCAAAAGTTGATTTCCCTGGGTGCGAAGATGCGCGGTCCGAAAGAAAAGTAGCTATGAATACCAAGTGTTACGGGTGCAATGAATCGAGTTAGCGAGGATTGCACTAAGTTGTTAAACGAGTACAAAATGTGAGCGAAGGCATGAGCGAACATTTATACGCGAAACATGCAAACGGTAACGCGGTGCGTGCGAGCTAGCTATTGCTAGTTTGGCATCGAGGCTCGGGCTAGTCCCGAAGCGTAGGCCGACACGGTCGGGCCAGCGGTGCATGGTTTGGTGAAACGGTGTGCGCGAAGTCGGCGAAGCCCCGTTAGCAGTATCGGGCGAACAACGGCTGCTGTTGTATGCGATGTTGCAGGTCGTGGTAAGGAATGTCGAGAAAATTCCTTACAATGACACATTTCATGTCAGCCCGAGTTCCGCAACATATTTTGGCCTTGTACTGTACTCGATTCAAAGGGACAGACCACCCCTCACCGCCATCAGTAACAGACCAAATTTTGCGATGGCGTCTTTTTGCTTGATCGTGCATTCGCGAGCTTCGCGAAAATTGAAAAGGATCTGTCGTTAGAGGTCGGGTTGGACGTGACAGCCCTTTTCAGATAATTCAACCCTTTACAACCCTTTTGTAAATTCAAGAACCGTATACGATCCCTTGGGTTTTTGAAATGGGACTCTTCAACCAAACGCATTCCCGTTAGAATTTTCAATTTTCCTCAGGGGTCAGAGTTACCAGACCCTTTTTTCTGAACATCCTACCGTTTTGTTTCTTGTTCTACTTGTCAGTATGGTCTGACCTCCACGCTACATTCCCCTGCATTGAGAGGTATTTTCTCAACATCAGGAATTCGTAACTCCTTCAGCTGGGTAGTACAGTTTCCGTCTCGCCTGGGCAACCGTAACTTTCCTGAACCAGTTTATGTCTTCCAGAAAGCGGGCAGCTAAGGCATACCAGGCCAGACCAGCGCGGATTGACTTTTGAGTCGACTCAAAAGTCAACCAGTTCATGTCTTCCAAAGAGCGGGCCGCTAGCGGCATACCAGGCCACACCAGCGCGGAAGTCGGTCAGGCGTCGATTCCAACACCCGACCCGCCATTTATTCGGTGGATCAAGGAGCAGCACGCTGCCGCCTTGACCCGCTGCGATGCCGACGGTAACGACGACTTCAGCGACGACTTCGGCGACGACTACGGCGATGGCGACGATGGCGGAAGCGACGCCGAAAACGACGGCGAGTCGGGCGACTCGTACGATATCGACGAGTACCACAGAGGGCTGCCAGGAAGGCCGTTTGACTTAACAGACGATATGTTTCGAGACGGAGAAACGGATCGAGTCAGAGAAACGGATCGAGAGTGGGAAACCGATGCAGAGGCCGAGGTGGGTCGCGTGGGGGAACGGGATTTCGGAGTCCCATGGCACGAAATCCAGGCAGGCGAAACGGAAGGGGAGGGATTAACGGAGCACGCGGCGCGGAAGATGCGGCAGTGGAGCAACGCGGAGCTGATGGAGCTCGCAGCGGCTGTCGTTTTCTGCCGGCACAGCGGGGAAGTCACGCGGCGGAGAGGCAGCAGGGGGAACGCTTACTGGCGGCAGGTGTGGCGCGTGATCCGGCGGGGGAATCCCGAATGGCGGCGCATCCCGACGGCGATGTCGCAGCAGTGGAAGCGCATGAAATCGCGCTACGACGCGGAAACTCTCGATCCACGGCGGAAGCGGCGGCAGCGGCGGGGGACGGGGTGGTGCCCCGCAAATGGGACGACGGGCACGGAGCAGCTGGCGGGGGGCGCGGAGCAGCTGGCGGGGGGCGCGGAGCAGCTGGCGGGGGGCGCGGAGCAGAGAGGTGGCGCGAGACAGCAGACGGGGGGCGCAGAGCAGTGGGCAGGGGGCGTGGGGGGACAGCAGGCGGAGAGCGCGGAGCAGCAGGCAGGGAGCGCGGAGCAGCAGGCAGGGAGCGCGGAGCAGCAGGCGGGGGGCTCGGCTCAACAGCGGCAGGGGGGGTCTACTAACGCGGATGAGCGGGCCATAGCAGAGGAGAGCACATTCGGTAGGAATGGGTCGAAACCACCAGCATGGTTTGAATACATTCGCATGTTCTATCGGACTGAGCTGCAGGCGAGGAAAGATGTTGCTGCGAAAAGGACTAGAAGAGCAGCTAGAGCGTCAGCAGCAGCTGTTGTCGCGACGGCCTTTACTGCAACGAATCAGCCTGCTGAAATGTCAGCGTACGCGTTTCCTGAGAGGATTGGTTTAGGGTGGGAAGAGACTGGTGGGCAGCGGGGGGAGCAGCAGCCGCAGCAGCTGGAGCAGCAACGACAACAGCAGCAGCAGAAACAACAACAGCAGCAGCCGCAGCAGCAACATCAGCAGCAGGGAAACAGTGGGCCCTCCCCATTACCATTTCCGTTACCGCTACTACCATTGCCTTTGCAATCCGCGCCTCTCCCTTTACCAGCAGCAGCGCCGGCCACTGCCTCTCCCTTGTCGAGGCAACCCTCTGACAATTACCTGCAGTGCCTGCGCAACAAAGTCAACCCTACAAGAAGAGGCAACCCTATTCCCACCGCTACAGACCCGATTGACTTAAGGCGAAAATTTGGTGACTCCCTGCAAAGGTATGGGGGATTCGACAACAGGCTGCTGCGCCTGCCTGGTAACAGGGTTACGTTGGCTGCTGGCTCTACAGCCCCCCTGCCCGCTACATCCCCTCTTCTTGCTACAGCAGCCCTGCCTGCTGCAAATTTCCAGCCGACAAGTTATGAGCCTGCTGCAGCCTACAGACTAGCGGCGGCGTCACCGGGTAATTTGGCTGCTGGGGGGGGAGCCGTGCGTGGTAGGGCTGGTAGACGGGAGCAGCGGGAGCGGAATGAGAGAAGATTTGCAAGGACGGGAACGGAGGGGTTCACAGGAGGTGGAACGGATTCGAGTGCAGGGGTTTTGGGCGAGAGGGTGGGTGAGAGGGTGGGGGAGAGATTGACTGCAGCCATGGGTGCTGCAGTGAGAAATGCATGTGTTCAGTTTGATGAGCTCACTCGGGAGTTGCTGCAGGATGCTAATTCAAGATTTGAGGAGCTGTCGCAGCGATCGGCGGAGATTGCTTGTGTGCAATTTGAAAAGATTGCGAAGGAATTAATGGAGGAGTGTGTAACTGCCAGTAGAGATGGCAAGAGGCGTAAGAAGTAGTAAATATTACGGGTGATCAGATTTGTGTCGAAGCAGGAGCGAGGAGCAAACAGCTCACTGGGGACTCGGGGGAGTTGCGTCTGGGAACTCTCAAGAGGAGCGTACTCGAGAGTTGCTGGAGGATGCGTACTTGTAATTTGAGGAGCTGTCACAGCGATGGGCAGAGGATACTTGCGTGTTGTTGACTGAACAGAAGGGTTGAGGATCTGGAGGCTAGCGGAGATGCCATGAGGCCCAAGAAGATGTAAATACTAAGTCATGAGTTCAATGGAAGCAAATTGGTGACCGAATTACTAAAACGCTCAATTGAAGTATACCTGTCAGTATATGTGTCACATCTCAAATATTGACCATTACTTTGTGAGTGTATTTATACCCTCCCTACATCCCGTACGCGGACCACTGCTGCTGTGATATTTGATACTACTTGGCAGCATTGGCGGCACATTTCTAACCAATGGACTTCCGTCAAGGTATAGCCTAACCAGTAAATGTGTTGTCAACGATTCGTTTTGGCGAATCAGCGCTCGTTTGTCAATATCCCCATGCGACGTTCTGTGGTTCCTCTATTACTGTAGAGCAGCAAACGATTGTGACGCTGAAGGCCTGGCAAAGCTTGAATTCCATGACTGGATGTACAGTGGGGCTGCCCAGAATCTCGGAGATACTTGTGTCGAAGCTGCCCGCACGTTGTTGCAGTTCCGGTTCGGTGGTTCATTGCAGGTGTCGCCTGGCCCAGGCCGAAGCGTGAAGCCTTATCCGCGTTAGATTTTCGTTCGGTGTTCCGGACTAGCAATCTCAACAGAAGCTTCTGCTAGCCTTGTAGGTTCGGCTTTTCCGGAACCAAGCGCTAAGCCAACCAGGAGCTGTCTTCTTTTTGCTTGACGCGCCCAGCCTAGAGGTGTAGCGCGCCGAACGTATGTTTGGGCTTTTCCGCACCTGGACTGGTTGCCGCACAGACTCCCTGCAGGATTGCAGCAATCTTGGAGGCGCTGATGCAGCGAGGCCCGCTTTCCAGCAATCGAGCTTATCACTTTCGCTTTCCCCACACTTTCCCCTTTAAACTTCTCGCGACTTCGCTTGGTGAATACCTAACCACACGAATCTCTTCCACTCTGGTAGAACGCACAAAACCGTACTCCGCTCCACCCCATCCCGTGTGGAAAGCCTAATTGGGGGTAAATTTTGAATTCAGTATTTCAGTTCAGAATACTCTCACGCTCGTCATTTTGAGGTGCCTAGAAGCTCGCTGCTGTCCCAGTGCTTTACGCAGCTTTCACGCGCCGTCCTAGCAGCTCTGTCGGGAGGTTTGTTAGCACCTCTCCTTGGCTCCATTCGCGTCGTCTGGGAAGTCTTTGTGGATTTTCAATTGTCGCCAAGCATCAGCCGTCGTCGCCGCCACTATGACGACTGTCGCCGACTTCCACTCCACTCGCTACACCAGCTGGTGCCCGGAGCGCAAAGACATCGACCAATGTAAGCGTCACACCATTTTTATTCCGTCCCATGTGCGCGCCGCGCTGCTCTTTTCTTTAAAGGGCAGGCAAAATCCCGTTAAAAAAAAAAAAAAAAGAGCAGCGCCGACGACGGGCAAACACGTATACGCACACGATCCAGGTGTTGAGTACCGCCCGTTCTGAAAAGAACGAGGTACTATCGTATCGTACAGTGTACTGGTCGATCACGTTGCTCAAACTTTCCAACTTCGCCGAACTGGATTCTTCTGCAGAGGGAAAAGGAAGGGGGGAGGGAACTGCATTTCTCCCCCGATCGCTTTCCACCTCCCCATCCTCCTGCGCCCTACGGCGACCGACCATCGAAACATTGTCGACGCTCAGCTTTTGCTATATTTTCACATTTCTCTGATTCTTATATGCTGTTGCTTCCCTCACGTTCGCTCCTTTCTTCCTCCTTCCCCCGTTTTTTCCCTCCGCCGACTCTTCCCAGGACCGATCGCTGTCGCGGAAGGCGGAGTTCTCCCCGACTGCCGCGATTGCCGATCCTGATCTGTTGTGTTTTGAGTCGACTCAAAACACGACTCAGTTCACGCGATTTCCGGTCCTGAATTATTCATCTCGTCCGGTTCTCTTCCTGCCCGCTCCTGTCCCCCCCCCTTCTCTTTTCCTGCGTCCCCCCCTCCGCCGGATTTTCCCAGGGGCGAGCACTGTCGCGGAAGGCGGAGCTCCCCAAGACTGCCGCTTCCAGCCGCTGACGCTGCTCCCAGAGGATCACGAAGACGCGGAGGCTTGTAACGAGTACGACTACGCGGCGTGCGCGGAGGAGGACCTCGACGCGTATCTCGAGTCGCTTCCCAAGTCGAACCGATGGACAGGTGCGCGCAATGAGACTTGGAGCTTCTCGTGAAGATTGATTCACCTGAAGTTGCACCTGGGGATGCTTCTATTAACAGAGATCTCGTCCGCGGGGTCGTATCCGGCTCATTATTAGATCAGGAGAATTTTTGCATTGACTCGCGTCTCATGTCTTGTCTTGTCTTGTCCTGTCCTGTCTCGTCTTGTCCTGTCCTTGCCGATTTAAAAGCGTTGCGTACGTGGTGGGATCAATCTAAAAAGCGCATCGAGAAGCTCAACCTCACTCCTTATCCTGTTCTTTCTCATTCCTTTGTTTCCGCGTGTCCTCTTTTGTCCCATTTCTCGATTTTCTTTCTTTAATTTATCTCTTCGTCTTTTGTCCCATTTCTGTGGCAGAATTGGAGGCGTCGTGCGCGTGGCTGGACCAGGCCAACATCCGCATCGAGGAGCTCGACCTCACACATGGGCTGCCGGAGCACCTCGTCCTCAACCAGCCACGTGCCGAGCACGCGCCTGACACGCATCACCCACGCGCTCCTGCTGGCGCTGCTGCTGCTGCAGCTGCTGCTACAGCCGCGTTCCCTCTGCCTCCTGCCGTCCCTTCCGCTTCTGCTGCTGCAGCCGCGACAGCAGGGGATCTTCCCCACAAGCTCTCGTCCCACTCCTCCTTTTCAGGTGTTTCCACTAACACACAGCAGCACAAGCAGCACCCCACGCTCCGGTCCCTCTCATCCTCTCTCCTGACCCACCTCGGGTTCTCCCCCCGGCCCCACTCTTCCCCCCGCTCCTCCCCCTCCCCCTCCGCCTCCGCCTCCGCCTCTCCAATCAAAACCCGCCAGAATCCCAGACGGCAGAGCAAGGAGTTCGCACTCCGGGCGAAATCGCAGCAGCAGATTCACCACTTCCAGCACCCATCGGCACCGCTCCCCATCCCTCACCACCATGCCAGTTCCTCCCCTGGTGTGCCCCATGGCCCATTTCATCAGTCGTCCTCCTCTCCTGGCGTCCCCTTAGGTCCACTCCACCACTCTTCCTCCTCCCCGGGCATGACTGTAGGCCCACTCTACCAATCCTCCTCTCCTAAACTGCCCCTGGCGCCCATTAACCATACCTCCTCCTCCCCTGGTCTTAATATCTCCCAGGCCTCGTTTCACCACTCTTCCTCCTCTCCCGGAATGTTGATCCATCCCAGCGCCGTTCCCTTAACCAAATTTATTGTACCGGAGAACAGCGGGGTGCAATACCAACCAGGCGTTCTTTACAGTAACATTGATGGGGCCGATATGGGGGGCAGCAGTGGCATCTACAGCGCGAAATTCAATGATGCGGAGGAAGAAATCACGGGTGTAGAAATCATTGGGGCGAGTAACACGGTCTTAGGTGGTGGTAACCCTACGCCAGCTGGTACGGCCGGTTACAGCTCTCGCCATCCCAACTTTGGAGGCAGCGCTAGGTTTATTGCTCCAAAAATGGTTATGCAGGAGCAGCTGCAGCAGCAGCATCCTCGTCAGCACATGCCACGTCAGCACCAGGCATTGGCCACGCCAGGTCGTGACATCAGCTCTCGGGTCATGTCATCTGTAGACAGCAGGACAGCTGGCACCGGCAGGACCTTCAAAGCATCCACGCTTTTCCTGCCTGAGTTTTCACCTGGGGCATCAGAGTGGCATCTGGTGGCTCCTCTGGAAGAAGCTTCCTCTGAAGCCTCCTCCAACATGATTGCGCATAAGAGCTCAAACAGCATCAGCAGTGACAGCAGCAAGGGCAGCAGCGGCAGCAGTAGCAATGAAAATAACAGCAGCAAGAACAGCAGCAGCAGGAGTGGTGGTGGCAGCAAGAAGAGTGGATTGCACAAGTTCTGGGCATCTTTGTTGGATGTGGATACGCACACCAAGGGGCGTGGAAGGAAGATTAAGGTGTGGATGGGAGATGCCCCTCGTGCTAATGTGGGTGTGAGTGCGTAGGCATATCGGTACTACCGTAGGTATCCTTTATATTATGCCTATTAAATAGGTTAAAACCGACTAGATCAGCATAGATTGTGTATTTTCTGTGCTCGCAGCTCAAGTGCATTGCATGTTACCATCCCTAACAGATCACAAAACAGAACAGCAGTCCCCATTGGAGTGTTCCATCGATATTCCTTAGCGCACCCTGCAACATCGCGTACAGCAGCAGCCTTTGTTCGCCCGTTACTGCTAACGGGGCTTCGCCGACTTCGCGCGCACTGTTTTCCCAAACCTCGCACTGCTGGACCGGCCGTGTCGGCCTACGCTTCGGGACTAGTCCGAGCCTCGCTTCCAGCATAGCACTAGCTAGCTCGCACGCACCGCGTTCCTGTTTGCATGTTTCGCGTATAAATGTTCGCTCATGCCTTCGCTCACATATTGTACTCGTTTGACACCTTAGTGCAATTCTCGCTACTTCAATTCATTGCACCCGTAACACTTGGTATTCAGAGACTCTTTCCTTTTCGGACCGCGCATCTCCACACCCCAAGAAATCAACTTTTGATTTTACACTCGAAGGGACTCACGCACCTTAGCCCCTAGGAGCCGCTGTCCTCGCGTTCTCTCGTAAACGCGTGCAGCCACGACTGCGCCTAGACTAAGACGAGCCGACGCCCTTCAACATGGCTGAACGCATTGACGTCACTAGCCTCACGCAGGACCGCCTGGACGAGCTGCTGCGACAACTGCACGAAAGCTCCGAGGAAATCGCAGCATTAACGGCGGAACGCACCTCCCTGCAAAACGACCTCGCACGAGCACAATCCCAAGCACCTAGCACTCCGATTCAGCCCGCACCACAGGCATCGCAACACGGAAGTGTGGGGCAACCCGCGAGCGCCGCAAGTGATGGCGTCGTCCGCCATGACGGAGACGACGACCACGGCACGACACACCCCGACGCGACGAATGCGGCCAGGAATCAACCTCGAGTTACAATTTCAGTGCCGGCCGGCGAATCAACCCTACCGTCGCCGATGCCGCTGGAGCCGCAGCGTCCGCCATGTTTCGATCCAAGTCAGCGGGGTGGTCCTACCGTTCAGGCGTGGCTCTTCACGTTGAACGTTTTCTTTGACGCGAACTACGTCTCGGAGGATACGGCAAAGATCCGATACGCCGTGTCGTTGCTGCGAGGACCCGCCATGGACTGGTGGCGCGTCATCGTCACGAAGCCGGTGGACTACGCGACTCTACCGACACGGGAAGGACAAACCGGACCATGGGCGCCGTCGCATTTCGTGGAGGTGCCCCAGTATCGCACGTGGGACGCGTGGTGCGCAGGTCTGCGCGCTCGTTTCGAGCCGATTGCGGCTTCGATCGCGGCGCGACAGAGGCTCCGTACTTGGCGCCAACTCGGTTCCGTCCAAGACTACACGAGCGGGTTTCTGGCGCTATGCGAGCAGGTGGGATACATGCATGAGAGCGAGCGCATCGACCGCTACATCGGCGGCCTGAAGCAGGACATCGCTCAGGAAATCCAGCTTCGCGGCGTCACCGACTTTCAGGAGATTCTCGCCATGGGGGAGAAACTCGATTTCTTCCGCCGACCGAGACCGGGGTCCTACGGAAGCAGCAATTGGGGACATCGGCCTCGTGGGACGAACGAGGGCGCTACGATACGTGCCGTCGCCGCAAATGCCGCTGCCGCACCGTTCAAAGGGCGCTGCTTTGCGTGCAATCGGCCGGGACACCTTAAGAGCGAATGCCCGGAAAACGCTAAGGGAAAGGGGGAAGTTGAGCAGCAGAAACAGACCAAGCAGCAGGGAAACGTTGGGAGTCAGTAGCAGACGGGCCCTCTACTGACAGGTCACGCCGCTCGCCCGACCCAACCGACCCTCACCGAGTGATTGTGCCGGTTCACGCAATCGACCACACCCGGCCGAATAAGGAGGGTACTACGGTAGACAGCCCTATACTGCTTAGTGGGAAAATTGGGACGGACTTAGTTAAAATCTTCGTAGACGGAGGGGCCAGCCACAGTCTTATCAACACTGCCACAACACGAAAACTGCGACTGCCACTGGACAGATGCTTACCTGAGATCGACGCAAGACTGGTCGACGGCACGCCACTGGCGATACGGGAACGGGTGGACCGAGTTCGTATTCGATGCGGGGGTAACTTCACGTTTAGCCAGGAAATGCTCGCAACGACCCTCGACGGAACCGATATTTTACTCGGGCGTGATTGGCTGCGACGACACAATCCACGAATCGACTGGACGACGGGTGACTGCACTGTGCGAGTGAACGGTAACAACATCGCCCTACCTCGCTGGGGCTCACCTGAGTCTTCGTCGGTGCGTGTCAACGCGATCACGATGAAACGTGCCGTAGCGGCAGGAGCTGACGTGTATGCGGTTGACATTCGGGAAGCCGAGGCAGCAGACAAATGAGGGGATTTACAGAAACTGCTAGCTGACGTACCGAATGATCTGGCCGCACTGTTGAAGCAGTACAGCGACATCTTCCCGGACGACTTACCAACGGGACTGCCACCTCAGCGACCGCACGACCACAAGATAGAACTAGAACCGGGGGCACAGCCGACAGTACAGCGACAGTTCCGACTGACCCAACCCGAACTGGACGAACTGAGGAAGCGGCTGGATTATATGCTCGAGGAGGAATTCATCCGCCCTAGTTCGTCATCCTTCGCAGCACCGATACTGTTCACACCGAAAAAAGACGGCGGATTTCGCATGTGCATAGATTACAGAGCACTGAACAGGGTTACCATCAAATCCCGTTACCCCATCCCGCGAGCCGACGAACTGATCGACCAACTGCGCACAGCCCGGGTTTTCTCGAAAATTGACCTTCGAGGGGGTTACCACCAGATTCGCGTTTACCCACCCGACTTCCCTAATACAGCCTTTCGAACACGCTACGGATCCTTCGAATACACCGTCATGCCCTTCGGACTGACCAACACCCCCGCCACTTTTCAAATGACCATGAACGAAGCCTTCCGCCCGCTTTTAGATAAGTGCGTCATCGTATACCTGGACGACATACTGATTTACAGCCCCGACAGAGCACAACACTTACAGGACATCGAAGCCGTCTTGAAGATACTGAGTGAGAACCGCCTACTCACAAAAGCGTCGAAGTGTGAGTTTTTATAGGTTCGACTGGAGTTTTTGGGACACGTCATTTCAGCTGCAGGAGTGGAAATAGACCCGAAAAAATTGCGACGATTCAAGCATGGCACGCGCTGACCAAGTTGACCGAGTTGCAGAGTTTTTTGGGGTTCGTCAACTACGTGCGCCGGTTCGTTGGCGAAGCTGACTGCCCCGTTGACTGACCTGCTGAGGAAGGGGGTTGAGTACACGTGGGGGGAGAAAGAGCAGGCTGCCTTCTCGGCCCTCAAAAACATTTTGTGCTCACCGCCCGTACTTCACATCGCAGATCCGCACTGTCCGTTCGAGCTCGTCACCGACGCTAGCGACATCGCTGTGGGAGCAGTACTTTTGCAGGACTTCAGGAACGGCCTCCAGCCAATCGCATACGAGTCCCGCAAGCTTCACCCGCCCGAACGAAACTACCCGATACATGACCGCGAAATGCTGGCGATCGTGCACGCGTTCAAAGTGTGGCGATGTTACCTCACGGGAGCAGACATGACAGTACGGACAGATCACCGATCACTACAGTACCTTCGCGCCCGACCGAATCTCAACCCACGACAGATCCGCTGGTTGGACTATCTGGAGTCCAATTTCCACTATACAGTCACGTACAAAAAAGGCGCATCCAACATCGCCGACGCACTCACACGCCCCACCGCCCACCTCCACGCCATCCTACTCGCCCAAACCAACCCACTGTTAACAGGCCTATTCACCCACGGATACAGTACCGACTCATTTTTCACGACCGGAAATTCACAGCAACTGGCAGAGGCCAGAGGAGTCTATTACGTAAAAACAGGCACCAACCGCATCTGGGTACCCGCGTACTCACTACTGAGGGAACTGTTACTGCAGCAGGCACACGACGGGATTTCCTCGGGACATTTTGGGGTAGAAAAAACGCGACAGCAACTGCAGCGGTATTACTACTGGCCGGAGTTGTTGACCGACATACAGCACCACGTGGGCTCGTGTCCTACGTGTCAGGTGATGAAGAGCTCGCGAAAAAGAAAGGCGGGTCAGTTGCAGCCGATTCCACCGCCTGAGCGCGCCTGGCAGCAGGTTACCATGGATTTCGTCACAGGGTTACCTTCGAACCCTGTGTCAGAATATTATGCTCTAGCCTGTAGTGGGGTGCTCTATAGCGAGTACAACCCTTCTAGGGTTTGCTATTTGTATCCTCATTCTTGCTAGTGCAACTCCTCTCTTTGCCTAAACTGTTTCTTGCCTAGCTAGGGCTTTCCTAGCTATGGCGCCTTCTTCTACTGCTCATCTTCATATGGTATTAGAGCGATATGCTCCTGGCCTGTGGGCCCCACCTCACTGCTTCCGCTGCTACTGCTACTCCCTGTCCGCCGCGCGCCCCGTGGTGCGCGGCGTCGAAATTAGGGTTTTTTCAGCCCGCCGTGCGCCCCGAGGCGCGCGGCGGTTTTCTGCCCGCCGTGCGCCCCGAGGCGCGCGGCGGTTTTCTGCCCGCCGTGCGCCCCGAGGCGCGCGACGGGTTTCTGCCCCGTCACTCGGCGCGTCGCCCCCAGGAGGCGCTACGACGGGCGACGGGGACCCGCGCGTCGCCCCCCGTCGCCCGTCGTGGCCTGCGCGCGGCCCGTACAGCCGGCGCGCGGCCCGTACGGGCTGCGCCAGGCCTGCGCGCGGCCCGTACGGGCTGTGCCAGGCCCGCGCGCGGCCCGTACGGGCTGCGCCAGGCCCGCGCGCGGCCCGTACGGGCTGCGCCAGGCCCGCGCGCGGCCCGTACGGACTGCGCCAGGCCCGCGCGCGGCTCGGGCCGCCTGCGCGCGGTTCGGGAGGCTGTGCCAGGCCCGTGGGCGGCCCGTTCTTCGCTGCCCCTGTCCTCCCCGCTGTCCCCCGTGCTTTTGAAGGCGCCCCACCCCTCCTTCTGCCCGTTCTCCTGGATTAGGGTTTGGGGGTGGGGGGTATGGGGGTGCAGCTTCTGTGTGCCGTTCCCTGCTCCTCCTCCTCCTCCGTCTCCCTGTGCTGCAGCTGCCGCTGAAGGGGGGTGGACCTGTTGGAGCCGTCGAAGTGGTACTAAGGGGGGGTGAAGGGGGAGTGGAGCTAGGGGTGAAGCAGGGGGTGTGTGTCAAGGGGGGTGGTACTGTTTGGGGGAGGTTGAATGGAGGTTGCCGTCATGTCGCCAGCAGCACCTGTAGTCCGGGGAGTTGCTCCGGTAGCCCAGTCGTAGCCACCTGTGCCAGTCGCCCGTGGGTCCGTTGCTCGTCTGCCGCTACTTTTAGCCGCGGGGCCAGTTACTCCAGTAGTCCGGAGCGCTGTCCCGGTAGCCGCTGTGCCAGTGTGCCTCCTGTTGCCCGTGTGTCTGCAGCTTCAGCCGTCGCCTCCTATCTCCTCTCCTCTCACTGTCCCTCCTCCTCCTCACTTGCCCGTTGTGACTACCACTAGCTTTGCTCATAATTGTGAACTTTAAACTATTGCTTCCTGAACTTGTGCTCAGAATGTGTGGTGACATTGTGATCCACCCTGAGCTTGTTCTGCTTTGCTTGCTCTGCTGGTTACACCCCACTTTGGCTATGGGGGTGTGTCAGAATATTATGCTCTAGCCTGTAGTGGGGTGCTCTATAGCGAGTACAACCCTTCTAGGGTTTGCTATTTGTATCCTCATTCTTGCTAGTGCAACTCCTCTCTTTGCCTAAACTGTTTCTTGCCTAGCTAGGGCTTTCCTAGCTATGGCGCCTTCTTCTACTGCTCATCCTCACACCCTGGGGGTAACGACGCGGTTATGGTCGTCGTTGACAGGTTGACGAAGATGGCACACTTCGCTGCGTGCAAGAAATCGATCTCAGCCGAAGAAACCGCTCGCCTTTTCATCGCAGCCGTCGTGCGACTTCACGGGATACGAGCTGCGATAATCAGCGACCGCGACACGAAGTTCACCAGCAACTTCTGGAAGAACCTCTGGGAGCAGTTCGGGACAAGGCTACAGTTCAGCTCGTCGTACCACCCTGAGACCGACGGTCAAACGGAGCGGACGAATCAGACGATGGAGCAGTTGATTCGTGCTACGTGCAACGACCC
The DNA here is from genome assembly GCA_947471745.1 of Closterium sp. Naga37s-1. NCBI lineage: Eukaryota > Viridiplantae > Streptophyta > Zygnematophyceae > Desmidiales > Closteriaceae > Closterium > Closterium sp. Naga37s-1. Next base: position 843,285 of record CANJKZ010000795.1, on the reverse strand, counting down.
GACCACTTGGGAGCAGCAGCTGCCGCTGATCGAGTTCGCGTATAACAACACCACGTCAGCGACGACGCAGCAGTCCCCTTTTCTACCTGAACTACGGGCAAAACCATACAGTGCCCATGACGCCGAGTCCGGACAACCCAACACCACGTGCACAGCAATTCGCCGAAATTCTGCAACCTGCCCGCACCAGAGCCGCAGAAGCAATTAAAAAAGCCAACGTCATCGTTAAGCGCAACGCTGACCGCCACCGCCGCCAAGTCACGTACGAGCCAGGAGATTACGTACTGCTCGACACACAGAACTTAAGACTGCCCGTCGTACCGAAATTACGACCCCGCTACTGTGGACCATTCCAAATCAGCCACATGATTACCCCAGTAATAGCTCACCTACTGTTGCCACCGCCCGCCATCCATGACTCGCCCTGCATCGGAGCCGATCATCGAGCCCGAAAAAGTCCTGAGCCATCGGATTTGACACCCCACGGGAATCAGGAGGATTGAATTCCTCGTTCGCTGGAAGGATCGCACGCCAACTGAGGATAGCTGGGTGCCCCTGGCCAACATCGAAAACCACCTTGCCCTGCAAGTGTACCTGAGGAGCCGGGGTTTCCGCGATATACACGCACTCGCGTAACGGAGGGGGCTTCTTGAGGGGGGGGGGGGGGGGGTAGTGTAAGGAATTTTCTCGCACACGCACCCTGCAACATCGCGTACAGCAGCAGCCGTTGTTCACTCGTTACTGCTAACGGGGCTTCGCCGACTTCGCGCGCAATGTTTTCCCAAACCTCGCTCTGCTGGACCGGCCGTGTCGGCCTACTCTTCGGGACTAGTCCGAGCCTCGCTTCCAGCATAGCACTAGCTAGCTCGCACGCACCGCGTTACCGTTTGCATGTTTCGCGTATAAATGTTCGCTCATGCCTTCGCTCACATTTTGTACTCGTTTGACACCTTAGTGCAATTCTCGCTACTTCGTGTCGGACTTATATGGCCTAGTCTGTGTAGGCTGTAGCGGGTTATATACTAAGGGGTACACAATTCTAGGGTTTCATATTTGTATCACACTCATTCCTTAGTCATTCATTCCTCGTTCTCTCACATGGTATAGAGCAGGTTCCCTAGTGGGAACGTTTCCTAGGGCCCACCGAATATCGATTTTTTTTCCTGCCCGGAGCGCGCTTCGCCCCTGCCCGAGTCGCGCCCCGTGTGCCTACCCTCCCGTCGCGTCCCCTGCCCTTAGTGGCCTGTCGCGCTCCCTTACGGCCCCGTAGCGGCCCCTCTCACGGCCTCTCACAGCCCCTCTCACGGCCCTTGCGGCCCCTTCAGGCCCCTCGTGGCCCCTTAGCGGCCTCACCTTCGCGGCCCCTTCGCGGCCCCCTTCACGGCCCCTTCGCGGCCCCTTCACGGCCCCTTCGCGTCACCTTCGCGGCCCCCTCGCGGCCCCTTCGCGGCCCCTTCGCGGCCCCTTCACGGCCCCTTCGCGGCCCCTTCACGGCCCCTTCGCGGCCCCTTCGCGGCCCCTTCGCGGCCCCTTCGCGGCCCCTTCGCGGCTCCCTTCGCGGCCCCTTGGCGGCCCCGCCCCGTTGCCCGTAGCGGCCCCGCCCTGTCGCCAGTCGCGACCCCGCCCCGTCGCCAGTCGCGGCCCCGCCCCGTCGCCAGTCGCGGCCCCGCCCCGTCGCCAGTCGCGGCCCCGCCGCGTCGCCCCCGCCTCGTCGCGACGCCCCTGCGGGACCCGCGAGGCGCGGCTCCTGCGCATCGCGACGCCCCTGCGGGACCCGCGTGGCGTCACCCCTGCCCGCCGCGGCGCCCTGCCCTAACCCGCGCCCTGGAGCAGCCGCCACTGCAGCAGGCGCCCCTGGAGCAGCCGCCCCTGCAGCAGGCGCCCCTGGAGCAGCCGCCCCTGAAGTAGCCGCCCCTGGAGCAGCCGCCACTGCAGCAGCCGCCCCTGGAGCAGCCACCCCTGCAGCAGCCGCCCCTGGAGCACCCGCCCCTGCAGCAGCCGCCCCTGGAGCAGCCGCCCCTGGAGCAGCCGCCCCTACAACTGCCGCCCCTGGAGCAGCCACCCCTGCAGCTGCCGCGGAGCCCTCGCCCTACAGTGGTAGCGGCCTCGCCATTGCCGCCGTCGTACGCCTGCCCTTCTCGCCACTGGTGAGCACTGCCCTGCCCGTACTGTTGTTACTGCTGCTCTTGCTGCTACTACTCTTTCTACTGCTACTGCTGCTCCTGGCGTGGCCAGATGCAGCTCCAGCGCCTGCCGCGTGAGTCCCTCGCCCCCCAACAGCTTCGTGAGTGGTACGCTAGTTGGGGTTGTAGGGGTGGCCGTGCTGCGACTACTGCTATTGCTACTGCTGCTGCTACTGCTGCTACCACTGCTCCTGCTGCTCCTGGCGGTGGCCAGATGCAGCTCCAGCGACGTCCGCGTGAGTCCCTCACGCCCCAGCAGCTTCGTGAGTGGTACGCTCAGCGTTACGGGTCACGGGGTACTGCTCGCTGTCCGTACGTCATTCGTACTGGTGCTCGGACTGGTCAGCCTTGCGGGACGTTTGGTCACGCAGAGTCCCGCTGCTTCGCCCGTCTGAGCGACGCCTGGCGTACGGAGTTTGGCGACGCGGCTGAGCTCCCCGACTGGGTGGAGCTGCTTAGGCTGAGGGTAGATATCTATACTCTTGACTATGATGCTATTCTCACTGCCATGTATACATTGCCTACTAGTGATGAGGGTGACTGTTACCTGTGTGTTCCGCCTGACCCGGGCATTGAGACTGCTGCTCTAGGTGCTGGTGAGGCTGCTGCTCTAGGTGCTAGTGAGTCTGCTGCCCCAGGTACTGGTGCGTCTGCTCTCTCAGGTACCACGTCGGCTCAGGCCTTACACACCTTCACCCTTGACTCGGGTGCGTCCCGCTCCTTCTTTCGAGACCGCACCACGCTTACGCCGCTTAGTCGGCCAGTTGCGGTCTCCCTGGCGGACCCCTCCGGGGGTCCTGTCCTTGCCCACTTCTCCACTGTCTTACCGTGTCCGGCGGCCCCGTCTGGCTTCCTGTCAGGTCTTTACCTCCCCTCGTTCTCTACGAACTTGGTGAGTGGTGCTGATCTACAGGATGGGGGGGTTGACCAGTTCACTCCTGCGAGTCAGCGGGTGACCCACTGTACGTGTGCTCGGACGGGCCGACACTTGGCCACGTTTACCCGTCAGCCGGGGTCGAGCCTGTACACACTGACTACTGAGTCTCCTCCGGTCGCTGAGTCTGGTCTGGTAGCTGCGTCGGGTCAGGTGTTTGCTGCAGCGTCCAGGTCTGGTCCTGAGTCTGCCCCCTGCTCGTGTCGTCTCCTGTCTCACCAGACTCTCCTCTGGCACCACCGCCTTGGTCACCCCTCCTTGCCTCGTCTCAGAGGCATGGCCTCCCGTGTCCTTGTTTCTGGTCTCCCCCGGTCCCTCCCTCCCCTTCCTCCGGGGCCTGCCCCTACCTGCGTTCCCTGCGTCGAGGGGCGGCAGCGCGCCGCTCCTCACTCCTACAGAGGCTCCGCTGCAGACGCTTCACATGGACGTGTGGGGCCCAGCCCGCGTCCGTGGACAGGGTCACGAGCGTTACTTCCTGCTGGTGGTTGACGACTACTCGCGTTATACCACAGCCTTCCCCTTGCGCAGCAAGGGTGAGGTCACTGAGGTGTTGATCGACTGGATCCACGCAGCTCGTCTCCAGCTCAGAGAGAGTTTCGGCTCGGACTTTCCTGTTCTGCGTCTGCACTCCGACAGAGGCGGAGAGTTTTCCTCTGACCTTCTGCGAGCCTTCTGTCGTGCACGAGGCATCCGCCAGACGTTCACGCTTCCGGCCTCTCCACAGCAAAATGGGATTGCTGAGCGCCGCATTGGCATGGTCATGGATGTCGCTCGTATGTCCATGATCCATGCGGCTGCTCCCCATTTTCTGTGGCCGTTCGCGGTTCAGTACGCGGCGCATCAGATCAACCTTCAGCCCCGGGTCTCCATGCCGGAGACCTCCCCTGCTCTGCGGTGGACGGGGAAGGTTGGTGATGCGTCTGCGTTCCGTGTCTGGGGATCTCGGGCGTTTGTTCGCGACTTGTCTACGGACAAGCTGTCCCCTCGTGCTGTTCCCTGCGTCTTCCTTGGCTTCCCCCCTGACGCGCCTGGTTGGCAGTTTTACCACCCCACCTCGCGCCGTGTTCTGTCCTCCCAGGACGTCACGTTTGACGAGTCGGTTCCTTACTACCGTCTCTTCCCCTACCGCACTGCGCCCCTTCCCCCGCCGCCGCTCTTCCTCGCGCCAGGTCCCCCCCAGGTAGACCCCCTTCCCCCTCAGGGTCCTGCCCCCTCAGGTGTGTACACACAGTCGAGCCTGTCGAGGTAGCTGTTGACTCTGGTGCTGCTATGGGTGCTGAGCCTGCGGGAGCGGGGCCTGGGGGTGCTGAGCCTGGGGGTGCGGAGCCTGAGGGTGCTGAGTCTGGGGGTGCTGAGCCTGGGGGTGCGGAGCCTGAGGGTGCTGAGTCTGGGGGTGCTGAGCCTGGGGGTGCGGAGCCTGAGGGTGCTGAGTCTGGGGGTGCTGAGCCTGGGGGTGCGGAGCCTGAGGGTGCTGGGCCTGCTCGTGTGGAGTCTGGCGGTACTGGGTCTGGAGGTCCTTCGGGTGCTTCGACCCGGCGGGAGCTACTCTCTCCACAGGAGCTGCGCGAGTGGTTTGCTCGGCGCTGGAGCCGTGCTGCTGGAGCTGGAGGTGCTGCTGGTGTTGGAGGTTCTACTGCTGCTGAGGGTGCTGGTGCCACGGGTCCCGGAGGTGCTCGTACTGGAGGTACTGAAGCTGCTGGGCCTGCGGGTACTCCTTGTGCTGGAGCTGCTGGAGGTGCTGGAGCTGGAGCTGGAGCTGCTGGGGGTGTTGGCGCTGGAGGTGCTGCTGGTGCTGGTGCTTCTGAGGGTGCTGGTGTTGGCGCTGCTGGAGCTGGTGCTGCTGGCGCGGCTGGAGCTGGGGGTGCTAGTGGAGCTGGTGCTGCCGTTGGGGGTGCTGGTGCTGGAGCTGCTGGCGCTGCTGGAGCTGGGGGTGCTACTGGAGCTGGTGCTGCCGTTAGGGGTGCTGGTGCTATTCCTGCTGGTTCTGGGGGTGCTGCACGGCCGCGGCCGTACTTCGTTCCGCTCCTTGAGCAGGTTCTTGGTCTTCCGCCCTCTACTAGTCCTGCTCCTCCCTTAGAGTGTCCACCGCCTGTCCTGTCCGAGTCACAGTTACAGCCCGCCTCCCCTCTGCCTGCTCCTTCTCCCTACACTGGTCCTACTGGAGGTCTTGCTGAGCGTCGTGAGCCTGCGTCTCGTCCTGCGCCGCCTGTCCGTGCTGCTCGCACTGGTGGTCGTGGTTCGCGTCAGCGTCCTCCTCCTGTCCCCGGTACGCATCGGATGTCTCTGCGTCCTTCCACTGCTCCGCTGCGTGTCCCTTTGCCGTCTCCTCCAGAGTCCTCTCGTCCTGCTCTTCCTGACCCGGAGTCGGACTCCCTTCGTGCTACCAGTCCTACTGTCACGCGTCTCCTTGCTACTGTTGTCACTGACCCTTCCTTTGAGTCCACTGCTGCGTCTGCCTTAGTTGTTGAGCTTGTCGACTTCGCTGCTCGCTGTCGTCTAGACTACGCTGCTAGTCTTGTTGCTGAGTCTGAGTCTGTCTGTCCTCCGTCCGTCGGGGGTGAGTGTGCCCTTGGCACGGACGTCCTTGAGGACAGGCAGGAGGAGTTCCAGTGTTTTGCTGCTGCTTCACCTCATCTCGTGTCCATGCTGATTGCCCCTGAGGGAGACCCGGATGCACCAGACATCCCGACTCCGCGCTCTTACGCAGAGGCGATAGAGGGTCCCTACTCCTCTCAGTGGCAGGCAGCCATGGACGCAGAGATGGCTTCCTGGAATTCCACAGGCACCTACGTCGACGAGGTTCCCCCACCTGGGGCGAACATCGTCAGTGGCATGTGGATCTTCAGGGTGAAGCGGCCGCCGGGTTCTCCGCCTGTCTTCAAGGCGCGTTACGTGGCTCGAGGCTTCAGTCAGCGACAGGGAGTTGACTACTTTCAAACCTTCTCTCCCACTCCGAAGATGACCACTCTTCGGGTGCTGCTGCACATAGCCGCTCAGCGCGACTACGAGCTTCACTCTCTTGACTTCAGCACTGCTTTCTTGCAGGGCAGCCTGCACGAGGAGATCTGGCTGCGCCGCCCACCTGGCTTCACTGGGTCGTTTCCTCCTGGTACCCAGTGGAGCCTCCGGCGGCCAGTCTACGGTCTCCGCCAAGCGCCCCGTGAGTGGCACGACACACTGAGGACTACACTTGCGGCTCTTGGGTTTGCTCCTTCTACTGCCGACCCGTCGCTGTTTCTACGCACCGACACCTCTTTGCCGCCGTTCTACATCCTCGTGTACGTCGACGACTTGGTCTTTGCCACAGCTGACACTGCTGGACTCGCCCACGTGAAGTCCGAGCTGCAGAAGAGACACACGTGCACAGACCTGGGTGAACTGCGCAGCTACCTTGGCTTGCAGATCACTCGGGACAGAGCACAGCGCACCATTACCCTGACTCAGTCACACATGGTGCAGCAGGTCCTTCAGCGCTTCGGCTTCACGTACTCCTCACCTCAGGCCACTCCTCTGTCTACTCGCCACTCGCTCTCAGCTCTGCCTTCGGATGAGTCCGTAGAGCCGAGTGGCCCGTACCCAGAGCTTGTTGGCTGCCTCATGTACCTGATGACCTGCACTCGACCTGACCTTGCATACCCTCTTAGCATTCTGGCACGCTATGTTGCTCCAGGGAGACACAGACCTGAGCACATGGCTGCAGCGAAGAGGGTGTTGCGCTACTTGTGCAGTACGTCGGGCATGGGGCTCGTGCTTGGAGGGCGTAGTCCAGTGGTTCTTACTGGTCACGCAGACGCTTCGTGGGTTGACTACCTGGCTACGCAGCGGTCGTCACAGGGTTACACCTTCAGCCTTGGTTCCGGTTCTGTTTCGTGGCGGTCTACCCGCTCGTCTTCTGTTCTCAACCCGAGCTGTGAGGCTGAGATCTACGCAGGGGCCTTGGCTGCACAGGAGCTACGCTGGCTCACCTACCTACTGACTGACCTTGGAGAGCCGCCTCGTTCTCCTCCAGTTCTGTACGTAGACAACAAGGCCATGCTGGCCTTGTGTCGGGAGCACAGACTGGAGCACAGAACGAAGCACATTGCTCTTCGCTACTTTCTTGCTCGTGAGCTGCAGCAGCGTGGTCAGCTGCGACTTGCGTACGTGGCCTCTCAGGCCAACACTGCTGATATCTTCACCAAGGCACTCGCGCCTTGTGATCATCAGCGCTTCTGTACTCTGTTAGGTCTTGTGCCTACTTTGCCTCACCTACTCACTTCTTGACCTTGCTTGTACTGTGATCTATCTATACCTGCACTTGCTTGTTTACCTTTATATATGATCTTGCATGTGAACTGGCCTTGTGGCCTTGAACTTGTGCTCGGAATGTGTGGTGACATTGTGATCCACCCTGAGCTAGCTTTGCTTTGCTCTGCTTGACTGGTCTTGTGACCCCTTGTTCTCCCCCACTTTGCTTATAGGGGTGTGTCGGACTTATATGGCCTAGTCTGTGTAGGCTGTAGCGGGTTAGATACTAAGGGGTACACAATTCTAGGGTTTCATATTTGTAACACACTCATTCCTTAGTCATTCATTCCTCGTTCTCTCACACTTCAATTCATTGCACCCGTAACAATATCATGCACGTGAAGCAGAATTCTGCAAGTGTTATGTGCAGGAGCAAGCACAATAAATAACACTCCCTTGCCATAGTACCGGTATGTCTAGTTCACACACGACATTGGTTGATAGAAGTAATGTTTTGGGGATGCAGGCTTGTGGAGGCTTGTAGCACGGTTGGGCGACAAATAACCGAGTAATTGAACGTCTTGCTTCTGAATTGTAACATCATCTGTGAAACGTAATCTGGACGAACCAATTACAGCATCTCAGGTGTTGGAAGGCTGTACTCTGGAGTTTTGGCTAGTTGTCATGCTAAGCTTGCAGATTGGCCATGTTTGGTCTGATCCAGAGCGAAACCTTGTTCGCTTGTGCAGTTCTAGGCTGCACCCTTCTACCTGTGACCCAATCGGGTCCTGATGGTTTTCGAGCTTTCCCACAATTGAACCTCCGTCTGCCCTCGGAACGAAGTTCCATCTGGGTTAAGGTTATATAAGGTCGTAACCATGTACAGCAAAGCATAGAGTAGCTAGAAATATGGTCTACACAAACCAACAGCCCAGAGGCGTACGTAGGAAAACACGTTATTCCCCTATCCAATGGATAGCCACCAGCTCAGCTGGGGAGCTCTTCTATGCTCAACAAAGGGTGGGAGGGCTAGGGGGGGCGGAAGGGGTCCCCAAGCAGCCAGGAAGAGCGGAGGTCTGGGTGGATAGAAGGGGTTCCGTTGTGGTCGAAGACGAGGAAGCGAAGTCGAGTGGCCAGCCTAATACGAGCGGCTGAGCGTTGTTGTTTTTTCACTGATTGTTTCTTCCTGCGCCATAAGAAAAATTTAAAAGCAATGAGGAACTTTGCCAGTATGAGCTGGAGGATTTCAAACCGGGAGGAGGGCGAATCTTGGAACTTGTGTTCACAGCGTGCGTTCCAAATAGCTTTTGTAGATGCCCCAACCAGAAGGCTCCAGGGGGCCACCTGGCCGGCTCTGGAGGCGAGCGGGAAGAGCAGGAGCTCAGGAGGAGGAGAGCAGTGGAGGTGGCGACGAGCGACGGAGGAGAGGGCGGAGATCACTGCGGGGGCCACCCCGCACTCGTAGAAAATGTGGGATATGGTCTCTGTGGGAGCGGCAAGGCAGAGTGAACAAATCCCACGGTCTGCGGCGAAGTTGAAGCGTGAACCCGAAGGAAGAGCGCGAGTGTAGAACCGGTACAAGACGTCGCGTTGGAGGCTGGGTTGCTCCCGTAAAAAGGCATGGGAGAGGTCGGGGAGGAGGGGAGGAGGAGCGGGGAGGACGTGGATCCAGCGGGCGGCGTGGTCGAGGGGAAGTTGAGCGTAGAGCCGGCGACGAATGTCAGCTACGCTTGGGCAGCCGTCCCGAAGGATGTCGAGCCGCGCGCCGAGCCCTGCACCTGTATGGAAGGGGCCTGCAAGCCAGGACCCAACAACGTGTGCCGCAGAGAGGGCACCTATGTGGAAGGTGCCATCTCCGATCGACGGTCGGACGATGAATCGGTTGGGCAGGACATGGTAAAGGGAGACTGAGAGTGACGACGGAGGGGAGAAGGCCGTGACCTGGAAAGCAATAGTGGGAGAGGTCTCGGAGTCATCTTTAGGGACGAACCACTCCCCAGGGACTGCCGAGGGGGGAGGGGGGGAGCGAAGGGCTGACCACCAAGGTTTGGGGATGGCACGGATGAGTTCGCGCCAGACTCTTCGTCCAGAGGAGGAGTTGGCTATGGGAAACAGTGAGGTGAAGTGTTTGAAGGAGACCACACCAAACGAGTGGAAGATAAGAGAGATCAAATGGCCGACACGGACCTGCTTAGATAGGAGGAAGTGTTCACGCGTGAGAATTCCGAAGGGCTTCCCGTTTGGTTTGAGAATGAAACGATTGAAGGCGGTAGGCTCGCCCATTATACACATAGGGACAAGGCGAGGTGGAGCAATGTTCGGAGTGATCTCTATTAATGCGTGTAGTTCAGCGAGTGCTCGACCTGGGATTATCGTTGGCAGAATGCCTGCTTGAAGGATGGCAGGGTGCGCGAAGAGACAGTGTGTGCCAAATGGGAGGCAGACGGCGGCTCTGGCTACCTCTTCTGATGGTGAGGCGCCGAGGCGACGGAGCGCGCGATGAGCAGCTAGAGCACGGATTTGGGTGGAGGGGGCAATCGCTCCAAGGCCTCCTTGGCGGGTGGAGTTATACAGGAGCCGATTAGGGATGAGACGGATCGCGAGGCCGTGCTCCTTGAAGCGCGAAGAGGATAGAAAGTTCCCGACCAAGACGTCTAAGCGTTTGATAACGTCGGGGGAGGGGGTTTGAAAGCGGCCGGGGAAGGAGATGATAGAGTTTAAGAAGACTGACGCAAGTGACTTGCGGCAGGTGGCTGTGGCACGAAGGGCGGCGAGGAACTTAGCCGTGCGTTGAACGCGAGAGAGAGTCGTGGACCAGGTAGTGGCGCCTGGTTGTGCACGTTCAACGTAGATGCCAAGAATGCGTTCTGCCTCTTGAGGAGTGCGAATGGGAATGGGGATAGCCAGAAGGATTTGTTCCGGGGAGATGTGAAAAGGAATTATTGAGCATTTGTTCCAGTTGGGGTGTTCTCCTGAGACTGCGGCAAAGGTCCGGAGGTGTATGAGTGTGGTCCCAAGCTCTCTAGCAGAGGAGAGGAAGATGGTGACGTCGTCAGCGTAGCAGGCCATGAGACGGCGCTGCGTCGTAGAGAGGGGGAAACCCGGGAGGAAGAGCGATAGGTAGCGCTGTAGGATTTCAATGACACACACAAAGAGGAGGGGGGCGAGGGGGCATCCTTGTCGGACCCCGGTTCGGACTGGGAAGGTGGGTCCAGCGAGGTTGTTAACAGAGATGCAGGTGGAGGTGCTAGTGTGCATGAGGCGAACCCAGGCGATGAACTGCTCGGGGAGTCCCACCCTGGCAAGCGCTTGGAAGAGGAAAGCTCGATCGACCAGGTCATAGGCCTTGCGGAAGTCAACCGTTAAGGCGAGAAGTGGGGTTTTCGTGATTGTGCTCCAGTCGAAAATGTCGAGTGTATCGTTGATCGTATCGCCAATTTTCCTGCTTTTAATGAAAGCGGTTTGGGAGGGGTGGATAATCAGGGGAAGAGCGAGTTGCAGCCGATTGGCAAGGCATAAGGCTAGCACCTTGTAGTCCGAGTTCATGAGGGTGATAGGGCGGAGGTTGTCGATCATAGAGGAGCTACCCCTCTTGGGAATAAGGACTGTGCGGCCTGACAGCATTGACGGCGGGAGGGTAGCGGAGATGTGCGGTGAGGAGAAGAGTGAGAGAAATGCGGGGGCGAAGCGGGTCTTGTATTGTCGGAAGAGCTCGCCCGGGATGCCGTCAGGGCCGGGGGTTTTGCCACGGGAGAGCTGGTTTAAGGCCTTGCTAATTTCCATCAGGGAAAAGGGAGCTTGCAGATGGTTGAGGAGTCTGGGGGGGAGTGAAGAGGGGGGGATATGAGCCCAGAAGGCAGGATTTGGCACGTCCGAGGTTGCCCCGCTGTAGAGAGACTGGAAGAATTTGGTGCATTCAGCGGTCATGGCTCGTAGATCTGAGATGGTTTGTCCATCTGGTAGTATAAGCGAGGAGATTAATGAGTCTTTGATGCGGGAGTTGAGTCCTGCCAGCAAGGAGGAGGTTCCCATCTCCCTATGGCCCTCGACTTTGAGCTTTGCTTTTAGAGCGAGCTCGGCGGTTTTGGATGCCTCGTATTTTGTTAGTTGAGTGCGGGCTTTGAGGAGCTGTGTGGTCGCATCATGGTCAAGAGGGGAGAGGGCAGATTGGAGCTGAAGGTGGCTAATGAGTTGTACTAGGTGGTTTGTAGTGCTTGTAACCCTTTTGCGCTCTTCGTTCGAGAAACTTTTGAGGCTAAGCGTGAGGGCCAGTTTCCAGGCGTCCCATGCATCGGAGGAAGGGCGTGATGGCAGGGAGGGGAGGTGAGATTCGATTATGGTAGCGACTTGGGGCCGGTGGAGGAGAGAGGAGCTGAAACGCCAAGGTCGCGGTGCCATGGTTGGGTTGTCGAATGTGAGGGTGCAGAGGGGTGCAAAGGAGTGGTCAGAAACGTCAGTTGGGGTCCAGAGGTAGGAGGTTTCAGAGGCCCGAGGGATGAATGAACTGGAGAGGTAGAGTCGGTCCAGTCTAGAGGCGGGCGGGAGAGCAGTGCCAGCGCTGGCCCATCGGCCAAAGTAGGAAAAAACGGGGGCGGTAGGGTGGAGTGAGCGGTACACGTCGGACAGTGCGTGCGATAGCAGGAGATTAGACACCATGGTGGCTTCGCTGAGTTCGTGACCAAGTAGCGGGCGGTTACGGTCTGAGGGGGAGATTACCGAGTTGAAGTCACCGGCGAGGATTGTGGCAGCAGCTGCGGTGGGTTGCTCCAGTGCGGGAGTTAGGATGGATCTCCACCAGATCCGGCGGTCAGTGGCAGGTCTCGGCGCATAGATAGCGAGGATGCGAAGTTGCTCCCGCAGGAAGTTGATATGTACGGATAGAAGGCGGCCATCGGCGGAGGGGGAAGGGTGGAGTGAGCGGTACACGTCGGACAGTGCGTGCGATAGCAGGAGATTAGACACCATGGTGGCTTCGCTGAGTTCGTGACCAAGTAGCGGGCGGTTACGATCTGAGGGGGAGATTACCGAGTTGAAGTCACCGGCGAGGATTGTGGCAGCAGCTGCGGTGGGTTGCTCCAGTGCGGGAGTTAGGATGGATCTCCACCAGATCCGGCGGTCAGTGGCAGGTCTCGGCGCATAGATAGCGAGGATGCGAAGTTGCTCCCGCAGGAAGTTGATATGTACGGATAGAAGGCGGCCATCGGCGGAGGGGGAAGGGGAGGTGAGAGATATTGCTCTGTTGAAGGATAAGATGGAGATGCCGCCGGGTTGCGGACATGGATGACCGTTTGAATTCAGTGCGTAGAGGGTGGGTGCGTGTACCGAAGAGTGTGGCCGGAGTTGGAGTGACAGTTTAGGTAGGTTTTTGGAGAGGCGTGTGTCCACTAAAATGAGAATATCTGTGTGCGGTGAGGAGGAGGAGAGCCAACGCTTTAGAGCATTTCGTTTAACCGGCGTATTGATACCATTGATGTTGAGGCAGCGGACTCGTAGGGGCGTTAACATTCTACCAGGTGGGAGCCCACCGCGCAGTAGTGTGCGCGGATCCACGGGCGTGGGTGTTTATACAAAAGGGAAGGAAGTTGGTGGAGGTTGTGGGTAACAGTCGAGCTGTCAACGAGTGCGAACCGAAGTTGGTGGTGGGTATGCTGGCATACTGGTTTGATTCGGACAACACCAGAGGCGCACAAGAAGGTAGGGAGATGTTGGGCGACAGAACCAGGGTGTAGAGGTGCCGCATACAAGTGAAGCTTGAGCAAGTGTGTGTTAAACTTAAGAGTGAGAAGTGAAGGGCTCCAGTTTTGAGTAGTAGCGAAGCTGATAGGTGGCGTGTGATCAATAATGCTTGAATGCGGCAAGGTGAAGCGTGGGATGAGTCTGCCTTTATGAGAGCAGTAAAAGTTGTATTCCTGGGTAGTGACGAGAAGGAGAGTACACCGGGGGTCGGGAGTGCTAGCGTATTCACAGGTGGAGCATGTCAACCATGACGACGTATGAGAACAGGTAGCGAAGTAACGCGGGGCATGCGGACGAGGGTCAGCAGGAACAAACGTGGTGGCAGGCGGACGAGGGGGGCTCTCTGGCGGGACCATCTCGCCTCTTCTGTGTCCGTGCGAGGGTTGATTTCGGTCGGTAGGTGCGTCGACCGAGTGAGAACCTCTGGCGGGAGGGGAGGCCACGATTACAGGGGGAGATTTTAAGGCGGGTGTGAGGAGGTGTTGCGGCCGCTGACGGCTGTCGGGCGTACAAATGGGGGCGTGTGTGATAAACAGGCGTGGATGCTCGCTCTGGTGATTCATGGTGAGAGTGAGCTTGACATGGCTGCGCGTTAGGCGAGTGTCAAGCGGGGTTGGGGTATTGGTGTTAGCATTTTGGGGGGTTAGCCGACTGCGAAGGTCGTTCATTGTTGGGGCTTGGTTTGGACTGTTCACGGTAAGGCAACAATTGTGAGGGTGTGTGATCATGGTGGTTGGCTTGAAGCACACGCGTGCGGGGGGACGCAACTCCACCGGGCTGGCCAGGGCCTGAGGTGGCTGGCTTGGCCTGTGCGCGAGGGGTGAAGGTTGGTAGAAGCGTGAGGTGGGTGAGGCAGGTGTGGGGTTGAGTAGTTGTTGGGGTGAGGGTTTAAAAATGGCGTATTTGGTTTTTTGCGTAGATGTGAGAGTTGGAGTGAAGACTAGCAAGGAAAATGATAATACGTAGAGTTTGACAAACATGATTGTGCGCACATGAGTTGCATATCCAAGGTCTAACTGGGTGCCTGCTAAATGACAGAGCCAAGGAACTAGCCACGCATCAAAGCCAAGGTGCGCGGGTCGTAACGCTAAGGGCGACCGCGAAGGAAGGCAGCCACCGGGGCCTTCTGCTGCAGCAGGGTGAGTGCGCGCCAGGGGCCAAATTCTTCCTTGGCAGCCGGGCGGTGAGCGGAGGCCTTCACGCGGTTGACGTGCAGGTCGGACTGGATATGCTCCATGGCGCTGTCGAGGGCAGCGCCGCAGGTGAAGTCGCAGAGAGCGCAGGTCCAATATTCGACCCAATCGCCCAGCCCAATGTAGAGGAGGCCGGGGTCGTTGCCGAAGGCGGTCGGCGCGGCATGATTGCCCAAAGAGTTGCCTGCAAGAGAGGAGGCGGGTGGGGGGAGACAGGGGGGGCAGGGGGGACGAGGGGGTGGACGAGGGGAGGGGAGGGGGAGTCAGGGAGGAGGGGGATGTGGGGGTGAAGGCCAAGAGGGGGGAGACCATGAGGTCTGGTTGGCTGCGGGTGGAGGGAGGTGCAGAGAGGGGTGGGAGGTGCGGGGGAGGGGCAGGGGTGTTCGGGGGCCCAGGCGGGGGGGGGAGAAGGAGCCAGAGGGGGGTGGATCGGCCTACTCGAGAGCAATGAGGGAGAGGCCGGGGGAAGAGGGCTGTTGGCAGAGGGGGGGAGCCTCGGTGGGGATCAGGCAGCCCGGTTATAGCACAGGGGGCGGTTGCAGATGGGTTCCTGAGTGGGTGGGGGGTAAAGAAAGTGAAGAGGGGGTTGAAAAGAGTGAGGGGGGGGAAGGCGAGATTGAGGGTAGGGGGGGGGGGGGGAGGGGAATCGGGGGAGAGGAAGTGGGGGGGGGAAGTCGGGGGGTCGGGGGAGCAGAGAGGGGTGCTGGTTGAAAAGGGGGGGATAGGGCAGGGGGAGAGGAGCGTCTCCATGCCAGCATAAGGTTGGGCAGGGGGCCCGCCCTCTGGAGAGATCGTGGGAGGAGTGTCGGGAGGGGGCAGAGAGGGGGGTACCGTAGGAGGGTCCAGTCTGCTAGTGGGAGGGGGGTGCGGGTGGGGGGCGAGCTTGTGGGAGGGCGGGGTACTGTCCTCCGAGGGGGAAGGGGCGGGAGTGTAGTGGGGGGTGGGGTTGACGTGGGTAGGGGCAGGGGGTGGGGGATCATGGGTGAGAAAGAGATTTCGCGATGCGGAGATTGCGTGGGGGGTGTGGGAAGATGGGGGAGTCGTGAGGGTGGGCGGAGGCCCGACTGTAGGGGGGGGAGAGGAGGGTACAGAGGTGACAGGGGCTGAGCGTCCTTGGGCGGGGGCTTGCCTGCATGTGTTGGAAAGAGCAGGGAGGGGGGGGTGGCGTGGGGGGGAAAAGGGGTTGAGTGGGAGCCCCACAACATGGGGGGCCGGGGGGTGGGGGGCTGTAAGGGAGGGGTGGGTGACAGGGGGGAGGACAGGGTGAGGGGGGGCAGTTGGCACAGGGAGAGGAGTGAGAAGGGAGGGAACGAGGGGAGTGGGTAGGGGCAGAATGAAAGTGGGGGTGGCAGGGGCCCGGACGGCCGTGCGGGGGGGGGACAGCAAGGCAGTGGGGGGCGGGGGCTCTTAGGGAGGGAAGGACAGCGGGGGGGGGAGCGCGGGTGTTGTATGGGAGCATGAAGGTTGCGCGATAGGGAGGGGGTAGACCGAGGGGGGAGTGGTGAGAGGATGGGGGGCAGCGGAGGAGCACATGAGGAGGCAACGGAGGCAGGCTAAGGGCGTGCAATGACAACAGGGAGGGAGGATTTTTGCGGTTAAGACAAGAGGGGAAGATTTCGTACCGTTTGCCTGCTGCAGCTGAGCGATTGAGATGGTGTTCTTGTTCGTGAGGCGTCCTCGGCGGCGGGCAGCGAAAGTCTCGTGGTCCGGTGCGCGGTGGTTGTTACCGCACAGCGTGCACACGTGGCAGGAGAAATTGAGCAGCATAGTTGGCTTGTTCTCCTCCAGCAGGAATTCGGACGGGATTCGTTCGAAATTCGGGTCATCGGGGGTGGCGACCGGGAGTCCTGCGAGGTGAGTGAAAAAGGTGTTCTCGTAGGGGTCGGAAGCGCGGTGAAAGTCAGTCAGATCCGCGAGCCAATGCGAACCATCCTCCTCGGTGGACCCGAGGAGGAAGGCGCGGATCTCCTCCGGATCGATCTCCAGGGGGACGTTTCGGATAGACAGGGTAGGAGCGCCGGCTGCCTTTGCCGCGGTAAAAGCTTCATACCGATCAACAAAGACCTTCAACATGACGGGGCGGGAGTTGGAGATTTTCAGCATGAGAGGAAAAATCTTGCGAAAAACAGCCGCGTCTTCCTGCGACGGCCAAGAGAACAGCAGGCGGCCGTACACGTGGCGGGCCACGCGGAGGGAGTCGCCGACAGTGTGCTCGAAGGGGGGGATGATGCCCGAATCGAACATGAAGCCGCACAGCTGCGCGTTGATTCCGGCGAGGATTTCCGTGCGGTGCGACTCCAACACGGCCTCCGGGAGGAGGAGCGTGACTACCACGCGGCGGCGAAGGGGAAGGAGCATCGGGGTGGCTGCGGAGGTGCGCGCACGGCGGAGGTTGCGGGGGGGTCCGCCGGGCGCGGATGAGGCAAAGAGCGAGGCGGGCAGCGCGGGAGCCGGGTTAGCGCCGGAGGCGGCCGTTGCGTAGGCAGCAGCGCGGAGAACCGGGACGTTGGGGGCGGCAGCTGTTGCTGCCAGAGAGGGCGCATGGCCTTGCTGAGTCAACGTGGGAGCAGTAGCGGCAGCGAGGAGCACAGAAGACGGCGCGGGCTGCGCCAGCGCCGAGTCGGAGGAGGTGGAGGGGGAGTTGAAGCTAGCAGGGCCAGCACCGGGGTCCATGCAGGGCTTCTTCGCAGCAGGGTGGTCAGGGGAGCTCGCGAGGTCATCGAGTAGTCCTTCGGGAAGGTCGTCGACCAAGAGATCGTCGCCGGATTCAGCGATATTTTCCTCTTCAGCGGCGGACATCGTGAGATCGGGGTTGAAAACCTGCTCAGCCATACAGAAGAATGTGTAAAGGAGTCGTAGGGGACTGGGAGGAGAGAAGTGAGTGATTGACGAAGGCTGAGGTGGGTTAAATAGGGCGGGAGCGAGGGAGCGCCCGCGGGGGAGCGTCAGGACGGAGGGGAGGCAGAGGAGCGGCGGAGGCGGACGGGCGTGAGGCCGTGGAGGCGAGGCTCTGATGGCGGCTCGTTGGGAAGGGTTGGGAGGAGGGCGGACGGGAAGGGGAGTGTCGGGAAACGCATGGGCAGCGCGTAGGCAACGGGAAACGTGGCGACGTGGCGAGTAACTTGAGGGCCAGAGGCGGGAGTGGGCGCCTAGTTGGCAGCCCGAAACCCGGGACCGTTCGAGGGTCCGAGCGCTCGCGCGCGAGAAACGAAACTGGCAGCCTAGGCGGCGCGCCAAGTTTCTGAGCCATGTAGTGGGCTCTGCCGGAGGCGGCAATTGAGTGGAAAGCGGGGCAAAGGCAGCAAAATTGCCAGAAGGGACGGGAGATCCGGGAGTGTTGGCGCTTGGGAAGGCACGGAAGTACAGAGGCAAGAGGAGATAGCACGTAGGCGAAAAAGGCGGGACGAAGGCAGGGGTGAAGGCGACCAGAAAAACGGGAGGAGATGGGGGGTTAGCTGTATTCGGCGATTGCAGTTTGTCGAGGAAGTCCTTGGAGTTCGATGCAGAACGGGACAGCTTGGCAGGAGGAGGCCGATCTGTTGGTGAGGGTTTGGAAACAACGCAACCGAGCTTCCTGGGAGGGGACGGGGCTGAGGCGAGGGAGTGGCGTGAGATTGGGTGAGTGCGCACAAAAAAAGGGAGGGAAGTTGGGGTTAGCTGGCGCTGAGGTTGGAGCAGAAATTTGCAGTGAGCGCGAGATGCCACGGGGGAAAAAGAGAAGGGGAGGGTTGCACTTACCTGGAACGAAGGTTGACGTGGCGCGTTGAGGCTGGGAGGGAGTCCGCCAGGGATCCGTTGGGGGAGGGAGTGGCCAATTGGAGTAAAAAAAAAGGAGGGGGCGGGGAGTGGGGGGCTATCCTGCTGGTGTAGAGCCGGGGTGGGGAGTAGCCACGTGAAAACGAGAGCTGTAGAAAAGAAAAAGAAAAGGAAAAACGATAGCATAAACTTACCTGGAAACGAAGATGAGTCGTATAGGGGGAACCTGCCTAGGCGGCTTAGGGTTTGACTAGCTTCGTAGCCTAACAGGCGGGTAGTTTGGGCCGAGGAGGCCATCGCGCTATCGATCGGGGAAGAATCAGATTTGAGACACCCGTGCCCTACTGTGGGGTTGATTGGAACGAAGTTCCATCTGGGCGCTACTTGGGAGAACGGGTAACGTCAGGTGGGGCGTGAGGTGCGGATGTCAGGGGGTGCACCGTACAATGTCCCCAGATGCATGACCGCTACTGCTAGACTTGGAAGTCACTTCACTTCTCATCTACAGTTGACCGTAAGGTGCAGCTAGTTTCAGAGCGGTCTAAACCATTGAACGTAATACCAGTTCCCGGTATCGATAGTGAAGCCAGACCAGGGATGGTACCACGGTTTTTAGTCCTTTCGAATTCTCAACCTAGCGCTCACACTCAACCAAAACGGCCATGGTTCCATGCCATTCCCTATGGGTTTAAGTTTTGTTCTGCCCCGGTCAGGCGCGGGGTTGTTTGTCCGTTGAGACATTTTGAGAGGAAAGCTGCTCTCCGCTCTTCCTTGCAACGAGGACTGCCCTCGAGACAGTTTTTGAACCCTCCCTTGCTCAGCATTTGAAACCCTCGTTCTTTCTCTCTCCCCCCTGTTTCCGACCTTCGCTTCACATAACAGTTCAGTGTCACGCTGCTATCTGAGACCCCTGAATGCAGTGGAGAGCTTCTCTTCACATAACAGTTCAGTGTGTCACCCTGTTTCTTGAAACCCCTCACACTCCCCTGTTGAAACCCCAGCCTGCAGTGGAGAGCTTTAGTTCTCAGCTCTTGTGACTGGAAACGCTACTTCCCATTTCAGGGTCGCACTTTTAGGCGACACAGACCTTCAGCAGATTTTTTTTTAGTGACACTGACTGCTTCTTAGAGTTTATCAGTTCGCAACTTAGCCATGGAACCGCAGTCAGAGTCCAACACTCCCAGCCCTGAAGCCCCAGCAGCACCACCACCTCCGTTGCAACAAGCCCTGATTGCCGCGGTTGAACATAATCAAAGCGCAGAAAATATTGACACGGGTGACATTGAAAACACAGCTCCCGCTGGAGGCACAGCTATTATTGAAGCTTCAGCGGCTATCGAAAACAAAACCGCTATTATTGAAGCCTCAACGGCTATTGAAGCCACCGAAGCCGCCCCGTCCAGCACTCCTCGAGGCGACTCCGTCGGAACAGCTGGAGACGATGGCGGACTTAATGCCGACACGGCAGCTAACGCTAATCGCGGACATTGGAGAGAGGACGAGGTCATCGAACTCGTTAAAGCCCACGTGGAGCTGGACCCGGAATACCACATCATGCGGGGAGTTCAAGGCTCAAACTACTACGGCGAATTGTACCGCATTCTGCGGGCGAAATTCCCCGATTTCCGTCACACGGAGGGGTCCGTCAAGACGAAGCTGTTCCGCCTGAAAGGACAGTACTTGCAGCTTCGAGACCGGATCGAGCGGTCCGCGTCTGCTGCTCCCCGGAATCTACCGGAATGGTTTGTCTTGCTGGATACTGTCATGGCTCGGGAGTCCAGTAGTCGGCAGACTGCGACGGCGGCGAACCAGCAAGGTTCTCGGATAACGCACCCGTCGACTAACTCAGGTAAGGGTACGATCCTGCTCGAAACGCCGCCATATCTTAGCGTTTTGATATTTATGTGTGCTTTTTTTGTTGGTGTGAAGATACGGTGTTGTTGAGCTGTCTCAAGCTGATTTACCGTGTGAATAGACACACCCTCAATGGTAGCGGACTAATAGAGGTGTCTGCGATTCCTGTGTTCAGGTCGTATGGCAGCCCTGCTCACGAATGCCGGCCAAGAGAGGAAGCTTCTTTCCGCCGAGACGCCTGCATATGCGTTTCCAGTCACGCCGACGTGGCCCGACACAGCAGGCCAAAGCGGACTTGCAAGAAACAGCCTGTTTCAAAATATTTTTTCAACACCAGAACCACCGATTTCAGCTCCAACTCCACCACCAGCAACAATTTCTCCGTTCGCAGGTGGCGGCGGATCGGGCAGTTATTTGCTTTCTCTTCGTAACTCCATTACTCCTGTTCCTACTCGGGAGACTGGCAGGCTGAGGATGGGAACCGGTGGGTTTGGTGAGGGAAGGAAGAAGCGGGGAGCAGCAGCAAGAGGAGCAGGGATGCTGTCAGGGCCTGAAGCATCCATTGCTGCGGCTATGGCTGAAAAGTTTGCAGCTGCAATGGGCTCTGCGGTGAGAAACGCATGCTTTCAGTTTGAGGAGCTAACCCGAGAGCTGCTGGAGAATTCGTGCTCTCAGTTTGAGGAGCTTTCAGCTAGATTGGCCGAAAATGCAGCTGCTCAGTTTGAAGATGTTGCCAGAGAACTGGCAGCTAACTTTGGGGCTAGCCAAGATGTCAAGAGGCGTAGGAGGTAAATCTGGTTGTCTCTGATTAAAATTACCATGTGGCTATCCGAAACGTTTCGTATTGTAGATATTGTATGGTGGTTGACAAATGAGATTGTCTCTGTACTTGTGGGACACTATTGAATTGGTGAAAAGTTCTGTGGTAGGAGCTGAAGGCTGCACATGGCTGAAACATGCAACTGACCACATGTGGAGCAAAACACAAGTGACCATCTAACTAAACCTGGCATCATTAAAAAAAATAGCCACTTGTGGAGCAAAAAACGGAGGACAACCTTAACCACTCCCCCATCAAAACCTCCTCCGCCTCTTGTAGTCCTGCCCGGCTTTCCACGACTCAGAAAACTCCCTCGCAGCACTCCTGAACTGCAAGCACGCCCTCTCTGCCATATCAGCCACCATCCCCTCAAACTCACCACACGCTCTCTCCACCCACTCCTGAGTAAGCCCCTCGAAATCCGCAAACGCATTCTCAACCGCCTCATCCATCACATCACCCAGCCCTTCAGCAGCCATCAGGCCTGTCCTGCCGGCCGTGCGACGTGCACTCAAGTGTGAACGCACCCCGGGATTGACTGCAAACCCCTCTCTCTCTCGCCACCCTGATCCCCACCTGCCCCTCCTCCACCCCGTGGGTCCCAACCCTGCTGCCATTCTCCTCCCCCCTCTGGTAATGGGGGGAGACATTTGCATGCCATCTCGAGGAGAAGGCGGGGAAGCCAGCCTATCATCCTCAGCAGAAGCTGGTGACGTCAGCTTATCACCTCCGGCCGAAGCAGGTGACGTCAGCCTATCGTCTTGAGCAGCATGGGGGGGCGTCAGCCTCTCAGTTGGAGCAGAAGGGGGAGGAATCGACATTTTGGCCCGGGGAGACAGTGGGATTGTGGTGGCAAGGAGTGATTGCAGGTAGCTTCTGCCTGAATCGTTGGCTCCTGCAGCTGCTGTTCCAGGTGCTGCTCCTGTTCCTGTTCCTGTTCCTGTTCCTGTTGCTGTTGCTGGGCCTGCTGATATTGCTGCTGCTGTTCCTGATCCTGTCCCTGCTGCTGTTCCTGCCCCTGCTGCTGTTCCTGCTGCTCCCCCTCCAGCTGCTGCAGAAGTGGTAGACAGAGGAGGTACCGACGCTGCTATCGGAACAACACCACGCAATGGATTGCTTGCGCCGAGCACTGCCAATGCCAATGCCCCAGCAGCAGTCGCTGCAGCAACAGCTTGCCCAACAGTTGATGACGCCCCAGTCGCCCCAGGTGCTGATGCTGCTCCGGCATTAAGTGGCAACGTAGCAGCTGCAGTCGGGGTGTACAGTGCAGAAACCTCTCGGGCAGATCGGGGAGGGGGAGAGACATACTGCTGTGCTTTTGTAACTGCTGCAGTGGGCAGGGTTGGGAGAGCTGGGGAAGGATACTGCAGTGTTCTCGCGTTTGCTGCAGTGGGCAGGGTTGGGAGAGCCGGAAACGAATACGCTTCAGCGTCGTCGAGAGAACCGTCGAGTGGGTTCAAGTCGTCTTCACTTGAATCGCCTCGTCCTCTCTCTCGCTTCGGTACTGCTGATGCTGCTGCAGGACGGCCTGTAATCGAGCAAACGCATGGGAAACATAGAGAAGGGACAGGATAACGTTTATTCCATGGCATAGCATAATACAGGCGCGGTATAGAGAGAGAGACACAGAGAGAGAGAGAGAGAGAGAGAGAGAGAGAGAGAGAGAGAGAGAGAGAGAGAGAGAGAGAGAGAGAGAGAGAGAGAGAGAGAGAGAGAGAGAGAGAGAGAGAGAAAACGCCCTCCTAGGTTCGAACGGCTAGCGTTGTAATTCCTAGAACGGCACGCACACGAAGCTCGCGCTCGCTCCTCGCGATTTCGGCGGTCGACCGCGACCTCCTCCATTTGGCCAAATTTCCCCCCTCGGCGAACGCAAGTGAAACTCTTAATGTTCCATCACCAAATCCATTTTGAGAATGCTCAAGAGTAATTTCAACGTACCTCGCGATTTCGGTGGCCGACCGCGACGCGGCCGAATCTCCCCCCTGGCCGACCGCAGGTGAAACTCGTCCCGCTCCATGACCGAATCCATCAACACATACCACTCCGGCAGCTGCTCCTTCGAAGAGACGGCTGACCGGTCCAGCCGGTTCTGCAGCCGGTAGTATTTATTCTTCATGCGGATGAGCTTCGACTTGACGGCCGGCTGTGAGTGCCGGAACTCGGGGAACTTCCGAAGCAGCAAGGCGATTAATTCGCGGTAGTAGTTGGAGCCATGGATGATGCGCATGCCGTCATTTTCGCGGTCGAGCTCCACGAACGCGTAAACCAGCTGCATGGTTTCAGTAGGGCTCCAATGCTGTCGCACGCCGTTAATCGCGCGAGCCAGATCGGCCGCGCTTCGGCGCTCACGAGCGATTTCTCTGCCGTTGACGTCACGATTGACGTCATTGTCGTCGTTATCGTCGTTGTCCTCGTCAGCCGAATCGTCATGATAGCGCGAGGCGAAAATGGGAGCGTTTAGGTAATCGCTCGGGAGCAAGCTGTTGTTGCTTGGCGACGGGGAGTCTTCTTGAAATTGCATGACTTCGGGCTGAAAAAAACTACCCTATTTACCAGTTGCGTGGTTCAGCAATGACCCAGCCTCAAGAGCGTTTCTGCTACAAAAAAGCAACTAGGAAAATCGTTCCGATCGCAAGCGACAACCGTCGCTCGCTAGCAGTTCTTGCAATTACGAACCTAGGAGGTCAAGCAGGGAAGAGGACGTTCCTCCTAGTAACAAACTGATCTCCAGCAAACCGTTCCAATAGGAAACTGATTGAAAGAAGCAGACTGTTTACTGGTTCAAACCGCTCTTACTGCCAAACCGATCAAAGGAGCATTCTAGTAGGTACACAAACCTAGGGTTTCAAAGAAGATAGCTGGCAGAAACTCGGCTGCCTTTTTTACGCTTGGTTTCTGCTCCTCCGAACGGCCAGCTGTACTTTCGAGGTCAAACGAGCCGTTTTGTTCGGCCTCCAAGAGAGTTTGAGTACGGTGCGGTGTGATCAAATGAGATGCAGTCTGGTGAGCGCGGGTACGAGCCGTTCGCACCAGTCCCTCCATCCGCGCCCAGGATGATGACGGTCCATCCCGTTTGATCAAGGGTTGATGCACGGATGCACGGTATTGTTCGGTTCTGCCTGATAGTAAATGATACAGAGTGGGAATCCGCTCACAGTATTGGTAGGCAAACCACACCAAACTGCCCTAAGCGAATTGGATGAAGGGAGGGGGCGAACCTGACGACAAGAACTCTTGTACCGAGCCAGAGCCGAACGTTTGCGACAAGAGGGTTCGTATCATGGTTCTGATTGGCCAGTTGTCTGCCACGGTGCTAGGTTCGGTCTGAGCGGGACGAGAGCAAGCAAAAGAAGTTTGTTGTTGGGCAGGTACAATGCCCAGAAAGGTTCCGGTTGACTGTCATCCCGCCACGGCAGGACAAGTTGCAAGGTCGAAACCAGCGATGCGAAGTTACTCGCTATGAGGTGTCGCTAATTCGTCGTCAAAGAGGATGGTCGTCGCTTGCGGAAGGAACGCATTGCCCGTACCACAAAAAGATGGACTTGCAACGACCTGTCAAAAGCAGAGTAGGACGCGGTGAAAGTAGACGATCGATCGTCAGTAGCGATCGATGTGCGGATCGGTTACCCTATTAACTACAATGTAACCATGTTACAGTACGCTTTCTGGCCAAAATTTCTGTACAGTGTGAGAATGCGACTGATCACTGTTCGCGGGAAATCTGTCAATTTTCAGCCGCGATCGTTACAGCGTCGCGGTCGCCATGTTTCGCCAAACGATCTGCCCACTCGATTGTGGGGATCGATATATGCAGACGATCCTGCGATATTTGCACTTTCAACGTATCCTAAGGACGCGCCACCTGAAGTGGATCGATCGGCTGGAAGATCGGTTTTGCGCCCGGGGTGTAGCACTGTAGCGTCGTAATCAATAAGGTAACAAAATTTCGCCAGCGTTGACGAATGTACAGTAAAATTGTGCCCACGACCCTGTCACCTACGGGAGCCCCGATCGATATAGCGAAGTGCATACATCGATCGTGAGATTGGTTGGCCCAGTGCAGAATTTCGCGCCACGAGTGACAGTCAAGATTGATCGTCTTCGCTCGTAGTTGCATTATAACTGCACGACAAGCACCATTTCGGCTGGCAGCATCCTGTCAACCGCTCGTTCCTGAAGGCGAAGAGCGACCTGCCGGAAGGGGTGGAAGTCTTACTCAAGGGGGTTCCTGCGGAGATTACACCTCTTATTACGAGTCATTGGTGGTCGCGAAGCTGCAGAAGCGTGGCCGTTCGGCGTTCCTGCAAGGTGCAGGTTTCCACCGCGTGGTCGACCCGGTTTCTGGCCTGGACACGGACAAAATCCGGGGTCTGGTGCTTCCGCATCCTGGCGACAAATACCGTTGGCGTCATCTGGTGGAGGATCCGCTCACTGATGCGTCATTCCTGGTGCACTTTCCGTCGCTATCCTGCTGCTACTGCCAGGGTCAGCATATGGATAAGTTGCACAATGAATGCGTGCGTGAGCGTCGCAACAGCATCGCCAAGTGGAACTTCTCGTTAGGCAGGGTCCATGGTATCAACGGTAATGGGGGGGGATTCTTACCCGGGGTTTCCAGCCGTTCACTCTTGCTGTTTCCGTCCACTAATGACGATGTGATGGGCCCATCGTGCAGCGGCCTCCCTCTCGTTGGCAGGAGTAGTGAAGAGGATTCTCCGGGACCCGGCTCTGGTCCTGATCTCAACGGGACACAAGATGGAGGAGTGGTTATGTGTCCAGGAGTGCTGCGACCGCGCACACGGGGAGACCTTCGCGCAAGCTGCTGCTCACATCGGCTCCTTTGGTCATGGTGCGGCGCTGGGTGCAGTTGGCGTTGCGACTCGTGCGAGCAAGGCGAAGCAGAGTCGGCAGGCCGCGAAGAAGCTGTATGGGATTCGGGCGGAGGCAGCAAAAGCGAAGTGATTCGGATGCATGGAGTTAGGCGGCTTATCTGTGTAGCATGGAGTAGCGGAATAGGAGATGGAGTTGTGTCTGTACCTGTCTGGAGTAATTTCGCAGAGCAATGCACTTACATCGTCACCATCACCACCGGCCCGTGGATGTTAAGGGGCCTATCACATGTTACGAATGGGTAAACACACCACACTCACCTTCAGCGTCCTGAACGTCAACGGCCTGGGCTGCTTGCAAAAGCAGCATGACGTTCGGGACTGGATATCGCAGGCAGCCCACATAGCCATTCTGGCTGACGCGCGGATCCCAGCGGATCACAACTTTTGGAGTCAACTGAGAGCGGACACGGTAGTGGCAGCCACACCATCGGCGAGGGCTGGAGGAGTGGCGATAGTCATACGAAACAGCGAGGTGTCCTGTACGGACGAAGTCTGCGACGCGTCTGGGCGGTTGGCGCGTGCAACTCTGTCGTGGAGAGGCGTGGTGCTGACGGTGGTCGCAGCGTACTTCCCGTCGAGCCCAACGGCGAGAGCTCCTTTCTTCCGGGACGTGCTCCAGCCGTTCATTGCGGCGATACCTGCGGGAAACCAGCTCATGCTGGCTGGGGACCTAAACGTTGTGGAGGATCCTGCGCTGGACAAGACATCGGGAGCGGGCTCAAGGGGGGAGAACGACAGACTGATGACGATTTGCAGCAGCTTTGATGTGAGGGACGCTTTCAGAGCCCTTCATCCATGCCTGCGGGAGTACACATTCTATGCGGCAGCGGTGCAGGAGAGCACGAGGATCGACCGGATTCTACTCTCGCAGTCGCTGCTTCACCAGGTTCATGGGGTGCGGCACGCGGAGCTGGTCAAAAGGTTCACGGACCACTGGTTCGCGGTTCACCTGAAGCTCAGCGCGGGGGGAGACGGGGAGTCAGGCCCGGGCCTCTGGAGACTGCCGGCGTCGCAAGCGCCACGTCCTGGGGTGCGGAAGCGGGTGGAGCAGATTGTGCGTAAGAACAAAGAGAGAGGAGGGGACTTGGAGTCCCTAACGGCGTCTTTAAGGGTGGGCCTCAAGGCCTACACCGTTGAGGAGCGGAAGCGGGTGGCGGCCACGACGGCGCATCTGGTACGGGAAGTCGGTGATGAACAAACCTTGGTGCTCGCGAGCGAAGGCGCGGCTTGCGAAGGGAGAAGCCAAGCTCAAGGCGTATGAGGGCGGGAGACGCCAGAAACTGCAGGAGCAGGCGGGGGTCAAGGTTGAAATGAACGGGGAAGCCCCCACGGGTTTTATGACGGCTAAGATCAAGGCGCGAAAGGCAAGGACGCGTCTGGTGGAGGTGAACTACAATGGGATTCGGCATGAGGGTGCAAAGGAAGCGCTCATGGCTGCGTCAAGCTTCAACACGGAGTTGTTCGTGGCCAGGAAGGGACCGGCTAACTCACAACTGGACTGGGAGCTGGACAGACGCCTCCCCCCCGAAGATGCAGAGGAGCTGTGCGCGCCATGGGAGGAAGCGGAGGAAAAGCGTGCGCTGGAGGAGATGGCGCGGGGCAAGACGCCAGGGCGCGACGGCCTCCCGAAGGAGCTCTGGGAGCTGCAGTGGGACCTGCTGGGCGGGCAGGTGATGCATTTTCTGAAGGAGTTTGAGCGGACGGGTGTGTTGCCCAAGGAGTTCTCGACGGCGGTGACGGTACTTCTGCATAAGAAAGGGGCTAAGGATGATTTGCAGAATTACCGCCCGATCACACTACTCAGTACGGCGTACAAGGTCATCGCGAAAGTACTGGCAAACAGGATAAAACGCAAACTGGAGAAAGTGGTGTCAGAAGGGCAGTTCGGGTTCCTACCTGGCAGAAGTCTGGCGGGCGCGGTGGCGATCGCGGCTGACGTGATAGATGCGGCGAACTCCGGCCAGGAGGACTAGCTCATGCTTCTCGTCGATTTCAGGAAGGCTTTTGATTCGGTGGGACGGGACTACCTGTTTGACGTGCTGCGGAAAATGGGCTTCCCAGAGGCTTATGTGAGATGGGTGGAAGGGTTGCACCACGGGGCGGCCACCCGCATCTGCAACGATGGCTGGCTTGGAGAGGAGGTGCCGGTGCAGACTGGGGTGAGGCAAGGCTGCCCCCTCGCGCCGTACCTATTCCTCTGTGCAGTCGAACCTTTCTGCCAGGAAGCACGAAGGAGATGGTTAGGGATTGATGTCAAAGGCGCGGGGAAACTCACGTATTTGGGATACGCGGATGATACCACCCTCCTTCTGAAAGATCGGTCGCAGCTGGACGAGGCGGAGAGGCTGCTGAAGGATTTCGAGCATCAGTCCGGGCTGGCGGCGAACTAGGACAAATCAGTGGTACTGCCGCTTGGGAAGCAGCGTGATCTGCCGCCGCCGACGGTTGGGTTGTTCAAGTGGGCGTCGCGGGATGACCCTGAGCGCCTGCTGGGGGTTTGGATCACGCCAGGTGGGGATGCAAGGCCATCGTGGAAGAAGGCACTGAGCAGAATAGAGGCGGAGCTGAAAAAATGGGAGGCGAAATACCTCACCACGACGGCGCGAGTGACAGTGGCCAATTCATACGTCATGCCCATAGCGATGTTTCAGGCACAAGTATACCCGCCCCAGGACGCGGCCTGGGAGGAGCTGAGGAGGTTATGCCATGCGTTTGTCTCCGGAGGGAGAGCGAGCGGGGAGCCGGGTTTCATCCTCTGGAGCGGGGATCTGATGTAGTTGAAGAGGGTGGATGGCGGCTTGGGGGTGATAAACCTCAAAGATCGCCTAGACGCGGAGGCGCTCCATGCACTGGCGCTCCTGCTGACGGAAGAAGTGCCGCAGAGGCGAGTGCTGGCGGAAAATGCGGCGAATCTCCCGCTGGGGTATGCGTCATTCATCGCGCATGAGTCCCTGTTGAAGGCGTGGGGCTCGGGGAGCGAGCGCTGGAAGGCGATTGCTGCTGCGGTGATGGCCTCGCCGGTCGCCAGGAATCTGCCAACCGATAACAGATGGGACACGGAGAAGGAGAGAGTGCTTTTTAACACGCACATCAAGCGGGACGGTGGCTGCCCCTTTGGAAGGCGAAAGGGCTCGGAAAGCCTGCGCGCAATCATGGTGGGAGACCTGCTGATGAAGTGGGTGGACGGCACCAGGAGTTGGAAAAGTCCAGAACGATTGGCGCGAGACCTGGGCAGCAAACAGGCGGCAGACATTGCAGCGGAGATCATTGAGGCAGTCCCAGGGGAGTGGAAGGAACGGCTTCTGAAACCTTTAACTGCTGAAGAACTGTTCCAGGCGACCAGAGTTGTGCGCACGACGAGAAGGGGGGTGCAAATGTGGTGGATCCTTCGGACGAGCGGTAATCTGCTGCACGGCGTGAGGATGCGACAAAAAGATGACGGCAAGGCGTGGTGGGTGCCAGAAGGTGCACGACCTAAGGCTTTCTCTGTGTCAGAGGTTACGCCTATGGCGCTGTTGGGCGACGAGGTAGTCGGTGAGCTGGGCGACCCGCGTGTCAGGCTTCTAAAGTCAGAGCTTTGCGTGGGAAGGCTTGCTGCTCCTCTGAGGCAGCTGAGAGTGGGGCTAGAGGCGGGGCACGAGCAACCGTGCAAACCTCTTCGCAGAGAGGAATGGGAGAAGCTGTGGGGGAGGAAGATCGACTGGAAGCGGACTATTGCGCGCAGGGACTCCCACGCAGTGCCCGCAAAAGCACGGGACGGGCTGCTGCGCGCGCACTGCTTCAACCTTCAGGTGGGGGACCGCTTGAAGTTCTTGGGGGACCGGGCGAAATGCCCGCACTGCGGGGAAGCGGAATCAGTGGACCATGCATTATTTTCCTGCCGAGCCGTTCAACCCGTGGTGGGTGCCCTCAAAGAAGCGATTCGCTGGTTCAATCCAACGAGGAGGGTGAGGACACTTGGCGATTTGCTTTTTCAGCGTGGGGGCACGGCATCCGGCTTTCCGGAGCTGACTGTGTCGGCAATCGCGTTCCACCAGATCTGGGTGGAGCGCTGCAATGCGGTTTTTCGGGGGCGGAAGTTCCAATGCGGGAAGGTGATGAGGAGAGTCGTGACGGCTTTCTGTCTCCATGCGCGGACGTACGAGGGCATCAAGCGGAAGAAGGCGTGGGCAAAAAAGAGACACGTGGCCAAGTGTCACTTGGCCAAGGATGAGGTCGCTGTGCTGGAAAATGCCAGCACCCGGACGGTCAGCAAGCTTACGTGGTGCGAAGAGTTCCTGTCCATCTGGACGGATCGGATGGCCATATTTAAACCGCCGTAGAATCCCACGAGGGGCGGCTCTCTCACTGTGTGTAATTGCCCCCCTCTCGCAACAGTTACGACTGTGGCCCCTTTTGCTGTATCCCTGATATAGTGAAAAGCCTTCTATTAAAAAAAAAAAATTTATAACTGCACGACATCGCAAAGAGTGGGTTTTGTTTAGCGAATTGTGCACGACAACAGAGCTGTTTTCGCAGGTTGGGTGTACCACAACCTCAAATCCTGCCTTACCGAACCTGTCACCTGTATATCGGCGCGCCATAGTTGCGCAGCCATGGGCACCGATCTCTGCCAAGCCTGGGCTCGAAATGACGATTGGTGCGGATCGGCCGACCTTCGGCCGACCGCTTCAGGTAACGCGTCCTAACCAGCTTGTGTTTTCGCACATACGATAATTTCAAGTCTTGCGAAAGTGAACCTTGTCGTGTCAGTTTCGCGAATCTCGTCTTTCCTTCCCTCGAGAGAAACTGTTGGAGGAAATGTATTTTTCGTCCTGCAGGCTGCACGGAGGCAGACTAGGGTTCGCCGTACTTGAGTCTCTCACAGCACTGTGCTCGCTCACTTTTAGTTTAGGTGCCTGATATGTTAGTTATTTAGGGCACAAGTTAGGCTAAAATGACAAGCTTAGGTCACCAGGAAGGCTAAAAAGACAAGCTTAGTGCACCAGAAAGGCTACGTTGTCGAGAATCGAGCTCCTTGTGCTGCGTCCGTCAGCATTTACCGGCATTTTGTTCTGACTGTTTTAACTGCTGCGATTAAAATCATGGAGCCTAAGTTGGAGGTCATGCCTCCCACCAGTGATCCCCAGACTCCAATTGAAGAGCCTGAGGTGGAGTTAACCTTATCTGATCAAGCGACGCCTGATTTGGTATTGTCAGGCGAAGCTACAGCCGATGTAGCTGCATCAGATCAACCAACGGCGGAGATTGCTGCATCAGATCAACCAACGGCGGAGATTGCTGCATCAGATCAACCAACGGCGGATATAGCGGCATCTGACCAACCAACGGCGGATATAGCTGCACCTGACCAACCAACGGCGGTTATTGCTGCATTTGATCAACCAACTGCGGGTATTGCTGCATCGGATCAACCAACGGCGGATATCACAGCATCAGGTCAACCAACGGCGGATATAGCTGTATCATGTCAACCAACGAACGATGTTGCTGCATTAGATCAACCAACGGCGGATATAACTGCGTCAGTTCAACCAACGGCGGATACAGCTGGAGCTGATAAACCAGCCGCGGACATTGCTGCATCTGACCAGGTCGCAGCTGATGTTACCAGCACCAAGGTCACCTATACAACCAAAACATTTGCAGGGAACGGCGGAGCCTATAGCGAGGGAGCTTATAGCGGGGAAAATGTCCATACGGACCCCCCTCCGGCATCGTTCCGCGAATCGAATCTAATGAACGTGCAGGGATCAAACTTATGGTCGCACACGGAGGTTCGGCAACTCCTCGAGGCTCACGCGGAGCTCGATGCGGAGTTTCACGCCGTACGCGGTACAAGAGGCACCTCTTATCATAAAGAGTTGCGCAACCTCCTGCTGCAGCGTGACCCGGAATTCCGCCACTCCTCGGACGCGATAAAGGCTAAGATCAACAGGCTTAAATCGAATTACGAGAACCTGAGAGACCGGCTAGAATGGGCTGACCGACTGGAACAATCGGAGCCTTCACGAACGCCTCAGGATTTCGCGGCTCGGCTACAAATGGCCCAGATTCCCGATCGACTGCCGGAGTGGTTTGTGCTAATGGATCCGATTATGACACGTCATCATGACCGACGACAGTCACTGTTGAGGGATTCAAGGGACAATGCGGGCCGGCGGCACGAGACCCGGTTTGACTCGCCACTGGATCGACGCCGCTCGTCTGCTCTTTTGTTGGGCATTGCGAGAGCAATTGCTGCTAGAAAAGCAGCTGGCGCAGCAGCTTCAAGAGCTGCAGAAGCAGCAGCAGCAGGCGGACAGGCAGTCGAAGCAGCAGAAATGAAAGCAGGAACCTCTGGCGCTGGAGGAGGCACGGCAGCAGCAGCAGGCACGGCTGCAGCAGCAAACTCGGCGGCAGCAGCAGCAACGTACGCAGCAGCGCTCCGGAAAGTGCCTGCAGCCGGAGCAGGGCAGTCGAATCTCCCACAACCGAATCGCCCTCTGCTGCCCCTGCTGCGCTCCGCCGCGCCCCCCTCTCGTGCGCCACGTGGCAGGCGGCTGTCCTCTTCCCCTCACCCCCCTGCTTCTGGTCGACGCGACCGGCCTATGAAAGGGATGAATGGGCCCGATAGGCTTGATAGACTCGATAGGCTTGATAGGCGTGGTGGGCGCGGTAGGACTGATGAGTTGGGTGAGCCGGATGAGTTGGATGGGGAGGACGGGGCGGATGATGGGCCTGAAGGGGCTGATGGGTGGATTGGGAGGAGGAGGAAGCGGGGATCGGCATGGGGCGAGAGGGAACTGCCATCGACCTCCAGGAGAAATTTCAGGAGAGATTCCAGGGGGGATCATTACGAGGGTGCTTTCCCAGCAGTTCCAGCGTTTTCAGGTAGAGAAGCGTTTTCGGGTGGAGAAAGGGCGTATGAGGACGGTGATGTGATGGTGGAGAGGGCGTGTGCGGAGTTTGAGGATGGCATGCAGGAGTGGGCGGAGAGTCTGTGCTGCCAGTTTGAAGACTCGATGATGGAGTTTGCTGAAGCTGCTTGCTTTCAGTTTAAAAGTCTAACGAGGGAGTTCAGAGATTCGTGGATGGCTGGGAGAGGTGCTAAGCGGTACCAAAGGTAGTCGGTGCAGTGCAGTGGGTTTCAAGGGATGAAATGGAGTTTGCTGAAGTGGCTTGCTTTCAGTTCAAGAGTCTTGCCATGGAGTTCAGAGACTCGTGGAAGGCTGCTGGGAGAGGTGCCAAGCGATGTCAGTGGTAGTCAGTGCGGTGCAGTGGTGTTGAGAGTTTGCTGGAGCAGCTTGCTTTCAGCTTGAGAGTCTTGCCGGGGAGTTCAGAGGTTCGTTGACGGCTGGTAGATCGGCTAGGAGGTACCAGAGATGATATGGTGGGGATGGTCTTCAAATAAAAGGATGCAACGCAACGCGAGAGTCTCACCAGGGAGTTCAGAGGCTCGTGGACGGCTGGTGGATCGGCTAGTGAGTGCGGTGCAGTGGTGTTCAGAAGATGGTATGGAGTTTGCTGAAGCCGCTTGCTTTCAGTTTGAGTCTCAACAATGAATTGAGAAGAGACTCATGGAAGGCTGGGGGTGGGGGGTCAGCCAAGTGGTACCACCAGAGATAGTTGATATGGTGGGAATGGTCTACAAAGGATGCGATGCAAGAGTCTCAGCAGGGAGTTCAGAGAGTCGTGGTCGTGGATGGGCGGGTGATGTTTCAAGAGGTACCAGCGGTGGCTAGTCGGTACGGTGGCAGTGGTACCGTATTAAAAGTATAGGGCTTCAAGCACACTGACCAGTGTAATGTATGTTACCAACCATGTACCGTCACCCCCCAGATAAGCCCGCCCCTGGGGGTATAATAAAGCATGTTTTTTTTGGGGGTGGGCTTATAATCGAGGATTTTATAAGCATCGGCGTTAATATTATGGCATTAATGTTTTTTTCTCTTTTTTTCTATGGAAACAAAGCGTGTTGATAGGCGGATTCACGTGAATCGAGAACGTTTGTAATTGTGCATCAATTCCGCGTGAATAGGCCAACAAGGCGTGGATTCACGCCTACCACTATTGGGCTGAGAAAAGCCCTTAGGATCTTTGCAGGACTAAACTCTGAGTAGGAACAATGTAATGACGGAAGCGTTTAATGATAAGTCTGTGAACCACCTTGCGCTGGTATGTGAGGGCAAAGTAGATTGATTAAAACTGTAAGGAATTTTCTCGATATTCCTTAGCGCACCCTGCAACATCGCGTACAGCAGCAGCCTTTGTTCGCCCGTTACTGCTAACGGGGCTTCGCCGACTTCGCGCGCACTGTTTCACCAAACCTCGCACTGCTGGCCTGGCCGTGTCGGCCTACGCTTCGGGACTAGACCGAGCCTCGCTTCCAGCGTAGCACTAGCTAGCTCGCACGCACCGCGTTACCGTTTGCATGTTTCGCGTATAAATGTTCGCTCATGCCTTCGCTCACATTTTGTACTCGTTTGACACCTTAGTGCAATTCTCGCTACTTCGATTCATTGCACCCGTAACACTTGGTTTTCAGAGCCTCTTTCCTTTTTGGACCGCGCATCTCCGCACCCCAGGAAATCAACTTTTGATTTTCACTCGAAGGGACTCACGCACCTTAGCACCTAGGAGCCGCTGTCCTCGCGTTCTCTCGTAAACGCGTGCAGCCACGACTGCGCCTAGACTAAGACGAGCCGACGCCCTTCGAAATGGCTGAACATATCGACGTCACGACTCTCACGCAGGAGCACTTGAACGATCTGCTGCGACAAATCCGCGAAAGCGCCGAGGAAATCGCGACGCTGACGGCAGAACGCTTGTCCCTGCAAAACGACCTCACACGAGCACAATCCCAAGCACCTGGCACTCCGATTCCGCCCGCACCACTGGCATCACAGCACGGAAGTGTGGGGCAACCCGCGAGCGCCGCAAGTGATGGCGTCGTCCGCCATGACGGAGACGACGACCACGGCACGACACACCCCGACGCGACGAATGCGGCCAGGAATCAGCCTCGAGTCACGATTTCAGTGCCGGCCGGCGAATCAGCTCTTCCGTCGCCGATGCCGCTAAAGCCGCAGCGTCCGCCATGCTTTGACCCAAGTCAGCGGGGTGGTCCTACCGTTCAGGCGTGGCTCTTCACGTTGAACGTTTTCTTCGACACGAACTACGTCTCGGAGGATACGGCGAAGGTTCGTTACGCCGTGTCGTTGCTGCGAGGACCCGCCATGGACTGGTGGCGCGTCATCGTCACGAAGCCGGTGGACTACGCGACTCTACCGACACGGGAAGGACAAACCGGACCCTGGGCGCCGTCGTATTTCGTGGAGGTGCCCCAGTATCGCACGTCGGACGCGTGGTGCGCAGGTCTGCGCGCTCGTTTCGAGCCAATTGCGGCTTCGATCGCGGCGCGACAGAGGCTCCGCACTTGAAATCGACGCAAGACTGGTCGACGGCACGCCACTGGCGATACGGGAACGTGTGGACCGAGTTCGGATTCGATATGGGGGTAACTTCACGTTTAGCCAGGAAATGCTCGCAACGACCCTCGACGGAACCGATATTTTACTCGGGCGTGATTGGCTGCGACGACACAATCCGCGAATCGACTGGACGACGGGTGACTGCACTGTGCGAGTGAACGGTAACAACATCGCCTTACCTCGCTGGGGCTCGCCTGAGTCATCGTCGGTGCGTGTTAACGCGATCACGATGAAACGCGCCGTAGCGGCAGGAGCTGACGTGTACGCGGTTGACATTCGGGAAGCCGAGGCAGCAGACAAAGGAGGGGATATACAGAAACTGCTAGCCGACGTACCGAGTGATCTGGCAGCACTATTGAAGCAGTACAGCGACATCTTCCCGGACGACTTACCGACGGGACTGCCACCTCAGCGACCGCACGACCACAGGATAGAACTAGAACCGGGGGCACAGCCGACAGTACAGCGACAGTTCTGACTGACCCAACCCGAACTGGACGAACTGAGGAAGCAGCTAGATTATCTGCTCGAGA
Source organism: Closterium sp. Naga37s-1 (assembly GCA_947471745.1). Lineage (NCBI taxonomy): Eukaryota > Viridiplantae > Streptophyta > Zygnematophyceae > Desmidiales > Closteriaceae > Closterium > Closterium sp. Naga37s-1. Next base: position 807,684 of record CANJKZ010000795.1, on the reverse strand, counting down.
AGGAATTCATTCGCCCTAGTTCGTCGCCCTTCGCAGCACCGATACTGTTCACGCCGAAAAAAGACGGGGGATTTCGCATGTGCATAGATTACAGAGCACTGAACAGGGTTACCATCAAATCCCGTTAACCCATCCCGCGAGCCGACGAACTGATCGACCAACTGCGCACAGCCCAGGTTTTCTCGAAAATTGACCTTCGAGGGGGTTACCACCAGATTCGCGTCAACCCACCCGACTGCCCTAAGACAGCCTTCCGAACACGCTACGGATCCTTTGAATACACTGTCATGCCCTTCGGACTGACCAACGCCCCCGCCACTTTTCAAATGACCATGAACGAAGCCTTCCGCCCGCTCTTAGATAAGTGCGTCATCGTATACTTGGACGACATCCTGATTTACAGCCCTGAGAGAGCACAGCACTTACAGGACATCGAAGCAGTTTTCATGATACTGAGTGAGAACCGCCTACTGACAAAAGCGTCTAAGTGTGAGTTTTTACAGGACCGACTGGAGTTTTTTGGACACATTTTTTCAGCTGCAGGAGTGGAAATAGACCCGAAAAAGATCGCGATGATTCAAGCGTGGCACGCACCAACCAACTTGACCGAGTTGCAGAGTTTTCTGGGGTTCGTCAACTACCTGCGCCGGTTCGTCCCCAACATGGCGAAGCTGACTGCCCCGTTGACTGACATGCTGAGGAAGGGGGTTGAGTACACGTGGGAGGGGAAAGAGCAAGCTGCCTTCTCGGCCCTCAAAACTATTTTGTGCTCACCGCCCGTACTTCACATCGCAGATCCGCACCGTCCGTTCGAGCTCGTCACTGACGCTAGCGACATCGCTATGGGAGCAGTACTATTGCAGGACTTCGGGAACGGCCTTCAGCCAATCGCGTACGAGTCCCGCAAGCTTCACCCGCCCGAACGCAACTACCCGATACACGACCGCGAGATGCTGGCGATCGTGCATGCGTTCAAGGTGTGGCAATGTTACCTCACGGGAGCAGACGTGACAGTACGGACAGACCACCGATCCCTACAGTACCTCCGCGCCCAATCGAATCTCAACCCACGACAGATCCGCTGGTTGGACTATCTGGAGTCCAATTTCCACTACACGGTCACGTACAAAAAAGGCGCATCCAACATCGCCGACGCACTCACACGCCCCACCGCCCAACTCCACGCCATCCTACTCGCCCAAACCAACCCACTACTAACAGGCCTATTCACCCACGGATACAGTACCAACCCATTTTTCGCGACCGGAAATACACAGCAACTGGCAGAGGTCAGAGGAGTCTATTACGTAAAAACAGGCACCAGCTGCATCTGGGTACCCGCGTATTCACTACTGAGGGAACTGTTACTGCAGGAGGCACACGACGGGATTACCTCGGGACATTTCGGGGTAGAAAAAACGCGACAGCAACTGCAGCGGTATTACTACTGGCCGGAGCTGTTGACCGACGTACAGCACCACGTGGGCTCGTGTCCTACGTGTCAGGTGATGAAGAGCTCGCGAAAAAGAAAGGCGGGTCAGTTGCAGCCGATTCCACCGCCTGAGCGCGCCTGGCAGCAGGTTACCATGGATTTCGTCACATGGTTACCTTCAAACCCTGGGGGTAACGACGCGGTTATGGTCGTCGTTGACAGGTTGACGAAGATGGCACACTTCGCTGCGTGCAAGAAATCGATCTCAGCCGAAGAAACCGCTCGCCTGTTCATCGCAGGCGTCGTTCGACTACACGGGATACCAGCCGCGATAATCAGCGACCGCGACACGAAGTTCACCAGCAACTTCTGGAAGAACCTCTGGGAGCAGTTCGGGACAAGGCTACAGTTCAGCTCGTCGTACCACCCTGAGACCGACGGTCAAACGGAGCGGACGAATCAGACGATGGAGCAGTTGATTCGTGCCACGTGCGACGACCCGACCACTTGGGAGCAGCAGCTGCCGCTGATCGAGTTCGCGTATAACAACGCCACGTCAGCGACGACGCAGCAGTCCCCCTTCTATCTGAACTACGGGCAAAACCCTACAGTGCCCATGACGCCGAGTCCGGACAACCCAACACCACGTGCACATCAATTCGCCGAAATTCTGCAAGCTGCCCGCACCAGAGCCGCAAAAGCAATTAAAAAAGCCAACGTCATCGCTAAGCGCAACGCTGACCGCCACCGCCGCCCGGTCACGTACCAGTCAGGAGATTACGTACTGCTCGACACACAAAACTTAAGACTGCCCGTCGTACCGAAATTACGACCCCGCTACTGTGGACCATTCCAAATCAGCCACATGATTACCCCAGTCACAGCTCACCTACTGTTGCCGACAGACTGGTACATCAGCCCTTCGTTCCACGTCAGCCTGCTTCGCCCATACATCCCAACCACAAGCCAACTGCCTCGCCACCGCCCGCCATCCATGACTCGCCCTGCATCGGAGCCGGTCATCGAGCCTGAAAAAATCCTGAGCCATCGGATTCGACACCCCACGGGAATCAGGAGGATTGAATTCTTCGTTCGCTGGAAGGATCGCACGCCAACTGAGGATGGCTGGGTGCCCCTGGCCAACATCGAAAACCACCCTGCCCTGCAAGTGTACCTGAGGAGCCGGGGCTTCCGCGATATACACGCACTCGCGTAGCGGAGGGGGCTTCTTGAGGAGGGGGTAGTGTAAGGAATTTTCTCGATATTCCTTAGCACACCCTGCAACATCGCGTACAGCAGCAGCCGTTGTTTGCCCGTTACTGCTAACGGGGCTTCGCCGACTTCGCGCGCACTGTTTCACCAAACCTCGCACTGCTGGCCTGGCCGTGTCGGCCTACGCTTCGGGACTAGCCCGAGCCTCGCTTCCAGCGTAGCACTAGCTAGCTCGCTCGCACCGCGTTACCGTTTGCATGTTTCGCGTATAAATGTTCGCTCATGCCTTCGCTCACATTTTGTACTCGTTTGACACCTTAGTGCAATTCTCGCTACTTCGATTCATTGCACCCGTAACAAAAACAAAGAGATACAAGCTTTTATCAGAGTACAAGGAATACGAAGAGATACAGTTAATAACCGTTTTACTATTGCTGTTGCGGTTCGATACAGTGACGACTCGGGCAACTGCTCAATAACGAGTCAGCTATTTGTCCTTGCTGACGCGCTGTACTTGTCAGGTCAAAGGTCGCTGACCTTTGACTTTCGCGTAACCTCCAACGGTTTCTTCACTTCTCAACCTCCAAGTGTTGACTCGCCGATGCTTCACTGTATTTCGCTTCGTTTACGACTTAGTGCTTCGACACGACAGAGGCGCATAAATCACTTGTTTCCAACACTCCCCTTCGCTTCTGGAGTGTCGTTGCTGGTGACGTGGCCTTGTTAAGTCAGCAGCATGCAGTACTCGAACTTCTGCTTTCCGAGTTTCTTGGTCAAGTAATCAGCTGCCATCTAAGACGTGGGGCAGTAAGACAGCTCGAGTCTGCCCTTCTCGATCTCGTCCTTCACGAAGAAATATCGCAGGGCGATGTGCTTCGTCCTGTTCGCGAATCCGTTTTTGTTCGCGATGCGAATTGCAGACTGGTTGTCGCTGAACAGAGAGAAGCTGGGTAACTGGGCCAGTTTCGCCTCTTCCAGCAGTTTGCAAATGTAAAGTCCTTCCTTGGTGGCTGAGCAGAGTGCAATATATTCTGCTTCAGCTGAGGAGAGAGCAATTAGTTCCTGCTTGATCGACTGCCATGAGATGGGCCCGATAGGCTCCAGTCGGTAGATATAGCCGGTGCGCGAGCGCCTGTTGTCAGATTCGCCGGCATGATCAGCGTCGACATAGCCGATTAACTTAGGTGTCGAGGTTCCGTTCTTGTGATAGGTCAGGCCGATTGTCGGAGTGCGAACAAGGTAGTGAAGAGCGCGGTCGAGCTCCGCCATGTGTTCTGCTTCAGGCCTTTTGAGGTAGGTGGCGAGTTGACTCGCAGAGTACGATAGGTCCGGACGGCAGGTGACGGCCGCGAAGAGGAGGCATCCCAGCTTTCTCTGGTAGTCGCGTATGCCGGCGGGCTTGAGCGGAGCGGAGCCTTCCTTGTGATTTCCTGCGGTGTAGCGGTATGGCGTGGAGATAGTGATCGGGGTGAGTCCGAAGCGTTTGGCGATAGTGTCGGCATATTTCGCGGCGCTGAGGTAGATCGCGCCTTCCTCTTCCTGGATGTTGAGGCCGAGGTATTGCGTGACGGTTGATGACACTTTGAGAGTGAGGTCCTGCTGCAGCTCCCCTTCGAACCAAGTAGTGACGCTGTCAGTCGAGCCGATGTAGAGCAGATCATCCACGTAGACGATGAGCAGAATGTAGTCGTCACCTTTCGTGAGCCGGTACATGCCCTGGTCGTGCGGAAGTTGGCGGAATCCGATGCGGATAAGTCTAGCGTGTAGGTACTGTTGCCACAGTCTCGGGGCCCGTTTAATACCGTACAGGGACTTCAGCAGCTGACAGACTTGGTTGGGCTCTCCGTTGGAGCCGTGTGGAAGTTCGACGAAGATTTCGGAGTCAACAGGTGCGTACAGAAATGCATTGGCGACGTCAATTTGCCGCAGCTTCTTCTTCTTCATGGCGGCGATCGCGAGGAGAATTCGAAGCGAAGTGTGTTGGCTGACCGGGGCGAACGTCTCGGTGAAATCGCGTCCGTGCTCTTGGTCGAAACCGCGCACGACCCAGCGCGCCTTGAACTTGTCGATGGTGCCGTCTGCCTTTGTCTTCACACGGAAAACCCATTTTCCGGTGAGTACCGTTTTGTTGCGTGCCACGCCGATGGGAACGACTTTCCAGGTGTTCCGTTCTTCCAGCGCTTTCAGTTCCTTGTCCATGGCTTCGCGCCATTTTTCCTTATGCTCCCCCCCCATAGCCTGCTGAACTATGGCAGGCTCCTTAGGAATCGCTGTGCCGTGGACCTTGGTGACGAGGCCGAGTATCTGGAGGCCACTCTGTGTGTAGCGGGGAAGTGTCGTGTCCTCGGGATAAGCTGCTTCGTCTCCTGCTTCTGGGTCAGGTATGAAATTGGGCCCTATGCGTTCTGCTTCGTTGGTGTTGACTCTTGCAGGCGTAACGTAACCGTTGTCGGCGAAGTGGTAATATACTTCGGCGTTGACCCTGTCGCGAGGATTTTCGTCATCCATTGGGACGTCGACAGAGCAGTAAGGGAGAGGTCCGGCTTCCTCCGAGGCTTCGTCCACGTTCTGTTCGTCCCAGTCAGCTTCGTCTGCTGCTGAAGCGAAGCCTCGGCCACCATGAAAACCACCTGTGGGGTCCCGGTCTTCTTCCAGGTTGGCAAGGTACGTCGGAAGTGTGACTCGCTCGTAGAAAATGACATCACGTGCTGCTACTGTTTCCTTTGAGTGAACGTCAAAAATCTTCCACGCGTTGTATTTTTTTTTTTATGCCCAGGTGTAGTCCCCACTGTGCGCGTTGGGAGAATCGGCCAGCTCGTGCAGCTGGGGGTCGGTACTATACCATGCAGCCAAAAACTCTTAACATTTTTGTGCTGCCCTGTTTTCCTGTTCACATCAGGTGCGGTGATGCGTTGTTCGGGAGCGATGATGACGATAGCAAGTTGTGCAGCATGACAGCGTGGTCCATTGCTTCGGGCCATTGGTGGTTGGGAAGCCACATGCCACGTAGCAGCTTGCGCATGGTGTTCTGGAGAGTCCTGTTCATTCGTTCTGCTACACCTTGCTGTTGATGGGCGTAGTGAAGGGAGATGAGCCGCTTGATTCCCCTCTCTGCCAAGTACTGCTTGAACCTCTGTGAGGTGTATTCTCCTCCTTCGTCTGACTGGAAGCTCTTTAGCTTCACGCCTGATTCTCGTTCTGCTACTGGGAGCCAGGCGACGAAAGCCTCGAAAGCCATGTCTTTGCTCGGAAGATTGAGGTGCCAAACGTAGCGTGTGGCGGCATCGATGAACGTGATGGTGTAGCTGTATGCTCCTTGTCCAGGTTCGCGATTGTACAGGATGTCGCTGTACACTTTCTCCAGAGGCGCGTAAGCTGGAGCCCTTGGGTTGTGATGAGATACAAACGACCGATGTGGTAAGTCGGCTTCAGGGCAGGTAAAGCACGTTCCCCGAGCTCGTCGAAGTTCGCTGCCGTCAGTTAGGAGTAGTGAGTCTTTGTCGAGCACGCCTGCTCTGATTGTGTTATTTAACACCGTGTTGCTTGGATGTCCCATTCGTGCATGCCAGATATCTTCGCCAGCTCGATGTCCGGGTGAGCGACGGTATAAGTCGGAGTTGGAGTAGAAGCGTGCGGTAAAGTTTGCGCTTCGATGGACTTCTCGTGGTGTTGGATTCAGTTGTTGCGCAGAAGTCGGTGGAGTGTCGTCGTCGATTGGGGCTGGTGCAGTTGAAGGACCCGCGATTGGTGCCGATGCTGTCTCTGCTGCTGCCGATGTTGTCTCTGCTGCTGCCGATGTTGTCTCTGCTGCTGCTGAAGTTGTCTCTGCTGCTGCCAATGTTGTCTCTGCTGCTGCCGATGTTGTCTCTGCTGCTGCCGATGTTGTCTCTGCTGCTGCCGATTGAATTGTTGCTAATGCTCTTGTTCGTTCTGCCTCAGGGATGGTGTGCGAATACCAGAAATCTTCGGGGCTGAAGTCAGGATCGAGATCCGGTGGGTGCGTCCAGGAGGTGAAGGTGACGATTCCGTCGCTGTCGGCGGTGCCTAGATCTGGAACGAAGTCGAGGACGAACACGTTGTTCTTCAGCACGGCCTTGCCGATGTAGAGGCCTCCTCTCCCGTGGTACAGCTTGAACTCCTGTGTTGTGCTGTCTGCTTCGAGGTGGATACCTTTCGCCATCAGCTGACTGACATTTAGTAAGCTGTAGCCGAGTCCCTCCGCAATTAAAACCTTTGACATTTGTAGTATGACGTTTGTCTCTCGTGTCTGAAGTTGCACTACGCCTTGTCGTCGTGTGCGCAGGTTCTGATTGTTGGCGACGGTGATGACGACTTCGCGCTGAAGTTGGTGTTCGCGTTGAACGAAACGATCCGAGGAGCACATATGTTGCCCGCAGCAACTGTCCAAGAACCAGGTGTCCTTCCCGGATGGTTCGCTTTGGGCGATAGCTGCGTATGTCGGGTTCGGTTGCAGTGACTCGTTCATGGAGTACTTTTGTCGAGTTATTCTTCTGGTGAGAAGTGCGGCGGTGACTCGATGATGCAGGAGTCGGTCAGTCTTGCCATGCAGCTGACGATGTTTCTTGTTCCTTGCGCAGGTTGTCCCGTCGACGTTGTTGAGGCTTGTACTTGAGTGGTGGGATTCGCTTGCGTTGAGGCGACTTGACTGCTTGAAGGGCGAAGTTGCCGCTGTGTTGGTGTTGTATGCTGTCGGTTAGGGCAGTGTGTGCGGGGGTGTCCAGACGTCTTGCAGAGATGACAAAACGGAGGTACGGGTTTTGGTTGATGCCGGTTGTTCTTGTTGTTATAGCGCCGTTGAGTGTGGAACGCAAATTCGGGTACTGACGTTTTCTTCTTGTGCCGCTCCTCTTGCAGGTCCATGTCTTGCTGCTCAGCGTGAATTTCAGCGCAGAGTGCGGCTTCAGAGATCTTCCCGTGAGCTTGGAGTATGGCACGAGTGGAGCGCCAATGACGACTGTGACAAAGGCGTCTTCCGATATCGACCCTCCGCATCGAAGGAGTTTGTCGCAAAATTCGCGACAGCGGCTGATATACGCCATCCCCTTTTCACCCGGTTTCATTTCCACTGTTGTCAGTTGTGCCATTAACCGACTCTGATTGACGCTGTCTGTTGCCTGATACAGGTCCTTCAGGTGGTTGTACGCAAGCTCGGCAGAGTTCCCGTATCCCCGGTAAGACCGAATGTTCTGCTGCTGGTTCGGTGTGACGTTGCGCAGTAGGATTGTGTACGCCATCATGGACTGATATGTGTACTGCTGCTTGTCGTATTGCGTCCCGTGCGTTGGATATGGCAGGGACCCATCGAAGAAGCCAAGAATCTGCGCGCCTTCCATTATTAGCTTGAATTCGAACGACCAGGTGAAGAAGTCTTTTCTGTCGAATGGTCTTGATGTCTGCAGTTTTAAGACGTGCGCAAACTGCGACTGAACTTGAAGTGCATCTAATGTCTTCTCTTGCTCAGGTGAAGGCTGCTGGCGCGGCACGAAATTGACGGAACCGCGCTGGGGTTCGTACGGGGCGAAGGTAGGTTGTTGTTGCTGATTTCCTCGTGCGTAGGATGAACCGTCGAGGCTCATCGGTGTCACGTTGTTGTTGTTGCTGTTGTTTGACTGCGCAAGTGCCCCTTGCTGGTGTTGTTCGTAGAAGGACATGAAGGAGAAGAATTTCTCCATCATGCTTGGGTCGAAGTCCGCGGCTTGATTTGTTCGAGTTTCGGTAGACCCAGCTGCTGGTCTTGTTGCTGTGCCCTCCTCTTTCTGTAGGCCAGAGGCAGGAGGTGGATTAGGAGTAGTACCGGGAGAGCCGTTAGAGGAGCTTCTCTCCTTCTGCGTTGCCATGCCTTCTGATGTTGTAGGTGTCTTGATAGTAGTTGAGTTTGCCCTGATAGCTCTCATACCATGTTGGGCTGAGAAAAGCCCTTAGGATCTTTGCAGGACTAAACTCTGAGTAGGAACAATGTAATAACGGAAGCGTTTAATGATAAGTCTGTGAACCACCTTGCGCTGGTATGTGAGGGCAAAGTAGATTGATTAAAACAAAGAGATACAAGCTTTTATAAGAGTACAAGGAATACGAAGAGATACAGCTAATAACCGTTTGACTATTGCTGTTGCGGTTCGATACAGTGACGACTCGGGCAACTGCTCAATAACGAGTCAGCTGTTTGTCCTTGCTGTCGCGCTGTACTTGTCAGGTCAAAGGTCGCTGACCTTTGACTTTCGCGTAACCTCCAGCGGTTTCTTCACTTCTCAACCTCCAAGTGTTGACTCGCCGATGCTTCACTGTATTTCGCTTCGTTTACGACTTAGTGCTTCGACACGACAGAGGTGCTTAAATCACTTGTTTCCAACAACCACAACTTGTGGGCCAGGACAGGTTCATCGAACGTGAACCTGGCCCATGCCAGCACACACGAAGCTCTTGTCAAACTATGTTTGTATGCTCTAGGCTGTAGTGGGGCATACTCTAGTGAGTAGGGTTTCCTGCTTGTACTCACAACCCTAATCAATCCACATCACTTCTATGACATGGTTTCAGAGTAGGTCCCCCCTAGGACCGTTTTTTTTAGGGCCCATCGTATTCGTTCCGTTGTGCCTGGCAGTCACTATTTTTTCCCTGCCCGGCCCGTCGTTTCTGCCCTGCCCGTCGTTTCTGCCTTGCCCAGCATGCCGTCAAGCTGCTGCCTTGCCCTGCCCGCGCGCTACCGCGCTGCCTAGTGCGCCCCACAGCCCAACGCGCCAGCGCGCCCCGCTGCCCAACGCGCCAGCGTGCCCTACTGCCCAGCACGCCAGCGCGCCCCGCTGCCCAGCACGCCAGCGCGCCCTGCTGCCCAGCGCCCAGCGCGCCCTACTGCCCTACGACCCGTGCCCTGCCCTGCTGCGGTCCTAGGTGCTGCCGCCCTAGGTGCTCCTGCCCTAGGTACTACCACCTGCTGCTGCTGCTGCACGCCCTCATGCCCTGCGTGCTCGTGCTGCCTGCGTGCTCCTGCCCTGCCCAGCACACACCGCCAACTGCCGCTGCTGCCCTTGGCTACCGCTACTGCTCCTACCACTGCTGCCACTGCACCTACTGTTCTAGCTACCGCCACTGAAGTCGCTACTTCAGCCCTTGCGCCGCTGCTGCTGATTGACACTGCCCACCATGGCCACTATCATTGTTCTACGTCAGCGGCAGCCGAGTGTGCAGGAGTCTCTCTCACCGCAGCAGCTTCGCGAGTGGGCATCTGGTGGGGCAGCCCTGGTGGCGGAGCTAGCCGTGCTCGTCGGCGGAAGCCGTTTTCGCCACAGCTGCGTCGTGAGTAGGCTGTCCGGTGGGGCATCCCCGGTGGCGGAGCCTGGTGTGCTACTACTGGAGGTACCTGTGTGTCTATTCCTGTTGGTAGTGCCGCTAATAGACGCGGAGATTCTGGGGGTGGACAGCAGCAGCAGCGTCCGCCAGAGACTCTCGCCCCGCAGCAGCTTCGTGAGTGGGCTGTCCAGTGGGGCAGCCCCGGTGGCAGAGGGTTTCGGAGTACTCGTACTGGGAGTGTAAAGGCACCGGAAATCGAGTCAGATCAGGTAGCTGCGTTGGTTGAGGTCGCTGCATCTTGTTCGTGTCGTCTCCTCATGCACCAGACACTCCTCTGGCACCACCGTCTTGGCCACCCCTCCTTGCCATGCCTGGGTGTCATGCACTCCCGACTCCTTGTGTCTGGTCTCCCGAGGTCCCTGCCCCCGCTTCCGAGGTCGCTTGCGTCGCCCTGCCTTCCCTGCGTCGAGGGACGGCAGCGCACCGCTCCTCACTCCTCGTTTCCTCCTACCACTACTCCTTTGCAGACCCTGCACATGGACGTGTGGGACCCCGCCCGCGTCACTAGACAGGGTGGCGAGCGCTACTTTCTGCTGGTTGTTGACGATTACACGCTCTGCACCACGGTCTTCCCCTTGCAGAGCAACGTGGATGTCTGCAATGTCTTGATCCGCAGGATCCGCGCTGTCCGTCTCCAGCTTAGCGCTTGGTTCCATGAGGACCTCCCAGTCTTGCGGCTGCACTCTGACCGGGGTGGTGAGTTTTGCTCCCGCCTCCTCGATGACTTCTGTGGTGCTTGTTGGTGCAACCCTACGGTTTGCACTCGGCTTGTTGTCCGTGTGCGTGCATGCGTGAATGCATGGAATGGAATGAGGGCATGGGATAATATATATTTCATGCTTATAATAGTGTGTGAATGATGGGTCATGATGTCGAGGGTGTGTGTGTCAAGTCAATAGCGAATTATTGCTAGTCGCGTGTAACGCGATCATTTTGTGTGTCCCGCGCGATTTCTATTTTGTCGTGCGCGGTTTCTATTTTGTCGCTTGTCGAACGTTCGGCGTGTCGCAGGTGTGTGCAGCAGACCCATCAAGAACTCGAGGATGAGTTTGTGATGAAGAACCCGAGCCCTGGTGTCAACATTCAAGTGATCGCGAAGCTCGCAAAAAAGGGTACACCTCAAGAAATTGAAGATAGTTACATTACTTTGTGTAGTGTAACATTTCACTTGGTGTAGGCCCTAGTGAAGGGTAGTTTCGAGACCCTTCGTGGTTGGGGACAGTGTGGCACTATTCCACATCACTGTACCTCGGCTCTTGGGGTTTCTACGAGCTGGGAGTCATTCCCAACTCGTAACTCTTGCTAACTCTTCCTATTGTGTCTTCTAAGACTATAGTGGCTGCCATAGTGCCGTTCGTTCAAATCGTGCGATCTAAATTGCCTATTGTAGGCAACGTTAAGGCGCTCCAGATCCAAGTTGAATGAAGTCATTTGGAGTTGTGAGAAGATCGCTATGAACGTTTAAAGACGCTGTGCAGAAATCCGACTGTGCACTCTATCTTTAGTTTTAGGCACATTGGAGCCTACTGTGACTATAACAAGTGGTATCAGAGCCCCTTGGAGCAGCTTCGACGATGGCTGGACCTGAAGAAAGGGGTGGCAGAGGTGCTGGTGGCAATGGAGATGCCCAAGCACAAGGCCAAGCCCGTGAGTCAGCCGTGGCGCCTGTGCAACCGACTCTTGGACCTTCTAGGGACGAACCAAGAGTGTTCGGGCTTGACAAGTTCAACGGCGACAACTTTGCTGAATGGTCCTTCAGAATGGAGAATGTGTTTGATCACTATGACCTGCTGGAGGTGATGGAAGGAACGGAGAAGCGTCCCGAGAACGACCCGGAGAAGAGCCCGTGGGTGCGGAAGAGCGCACAAGGCTACCTCCTACTTGGGCAAGCGTTGGGGAGCAGTCAAATCCGTCACATCAAGCCATTCCAGCATGAACCAGAGAAGGGACCAAAGGCATGGGCTGCTCTCAAGGGTGTACACGCTCCTGCAACAGCGGCGGTAGCAGTGGTGTTGGAACGGCAAATGGCGACACTACGAATCGAGGAAGATGAACCCGTGGAAGAAGGGGTGCAGAAATTCTTCGACTTGTTGACGCGGCTAGAGGGAGCTGATTTGAACTACAGTGAGCTCCAAAAGAAGACCAAGTTGCTGGCCTTACTCCCAGAGTCGTGGTCCTCACTCATCATTAACCTCAACCGTGACTTGGCCCGCCTCTCGCTTGAAGATGTGAAGCGAGCAATCCTTCAAGAGGATTTCCGCCGCCGTGAGTTGGCGAGTGCGGATGGCGTCGGGGCAGCAAGCATCGGCCGTGGATATGGTCGAGGAAGAGGCAGAGGACGAAGGGGAGGAAGGTTTGGTGGCAGCAACTTTGGCGGAGGCCGCGGAAGTGGCGGTTACGGCAGCGACGACAAGAGCTACGGTCGCGGTCGCGGACGATTTGACGGCGAATGTCACTATTGCGGCAAGAGCGGACACATGTGGCGCGATTGCTACAAGCTCCCTGATGGTTGGACCCCTGCTCAAGGCCAAGAGGGTAGAGGAGAAGGAGGAGGGAGAGGAAGAGGCCGTGGAGGCCGTGGCAGTCGCGGAGGTGGAGCCGCGAACATGAAGAGTGGAGATAAAGACAACGACCCGAGCGACGATCGGTACCCGGGTCTATTCTACTTCGTGTCGACGCAAGTACCAGCTGGTCCAGAGAAGGACGAAGGCTTTGAGGAGCCAGCAGCTGTGGGGAAGGTGACCCTACACCCCCTTGACTATTGGGTGATTGACAGCGGTGCTTGCTGACACCTCGCCCGGACTTGCTCACCGAACTCGAACCGTCACCGGTGAAGCATGTCACATCAGCTTTGGGGCAGCGAGCAGAGGTGAAAGGCATAGGCAAGGCCATGTTCAAGGGTGCTGATGGGAAGATGGTGGGCCTCAAGAACGTGCTTTGGGTGCCCAGCCTTGCTGCGAACCTGATTTCCGTGCGACGGTTGGCAAAGGCCGGCATGGACACGAACTCGAAGGGAGCCAAGACTTACACCGCAAGGCTTGGCGAGCGGATTCTATGGGACCTTTACGAGGACAGGGATGTCTACAACGAGATGTGGCAGATCCCTGTGGTCCCCATGCCTAAGGAGAGGCAAGTGGCAGCAAGCGTCAGCACCAAGAGTGAAGCGGTTGGTAGTGGTGATGGCGCGAACAGTCGCGCTAAGGAGAACGAGTCCAAGAAGAGCAATCTTGGAGGGACCAGCAAGCTCGGTGAACCTAAGGAGAGTGGTGCAACAGCCAAGAAGCAGCAAAAGGGTAAGGAGAACCCCGAGGCAGAAGCGGAGGAGGAGTACGGAGAGAGCATGTGGGGCGCTATTGCGAGCGCGGCATTCTCCAATCCGACTTCGGCTATGGGGGAGTGTGATTGGCTTACCTTGCATCGGCGAATTGGGCATGTGGCCCTGCCTATCTTGCAGCAGCTAGTGAAGAATGAGATGGTTGCTGGCATACGTGTGAAGGGGGAGCCCGATGAGGTGCTTGGCTGCCCGACGTGCATTCAAGCCAAGTTCACCCGTTTCCCGTTCTCTAGTTCGGAGGCGACGGCTAAGGCACCACTTGATGAGGTGGTGATGGACGTGGTGGCCCCCCTGAAGCTTGGAGCTGCTGGTGCAGAGTACTTCCTCACCATTGTGGATGTCTACACCCGTATGACCTGGGTGTATGTGCTGGCCAAGAAGAGCGACGTGGCTGAAACGTTGAAGACGGATTGGTTCCCGATGGTGGAGCGGCAACAAGACCGTCTAGTCAAGTCAATCCGCACCGATCGAGGGGGAGAGTTCCTGAGCAAGGAGTTTGGGTTGTGGCTGAAGAAGAATGGCATTCGGCACTCCCTCACCATGCCATACTCCCCTGCAATGAACGGCATCGCCGAGCGAGCGAACCGGACGATCACGGAGGCGGCACGCGGGTTGCTCATTGAAGCCGGGCTACCCGACTACTTCTGGCCTGATGCGGTGCGGAGCGCGTGTGTGGCCAAGAACAGAGTTTTGACTCATGTGGGAGCAGACAAATGGGTGCCCTATGTGGAGTGGCTTGGAAGAAAACCAAAGGTGGATATGCTTCGGGTGTTCGGGTGCATGTGCATGGCGCTCGTGCCTAAGCATCTTCGGCACAACAAGCTTGGTGCCAAGGCGGTGTGGGCCGTGCACTTGGGCATGGCTCAAAATAGCAAGGGGTGGCTTCTTTGGGACCCATTCACCAAGAAGTTCATGGTGAGCAGGGACTGCAAGTTCATGGAGAACTTCATGTACAAGGATTGGAAAGCGGAGAATGAGGCGAAGATACGCGTGCGGTTTGGGGAGGTGAAGAGTTCCGAGTTGGAGCATGTGGAGCTGCCTTTGGAGCTGAGCAGCGGCAGCACCACCACAAGGCAATCCTCCCTTGTAAATGGGGGAGAGGAGGCCAGGGATGCAGAGGAAGAAGAGGAGGAGGTGCAGCAAGTGAGCGAGCGTGCACCGACACTTCCTTCCCGCACTACGAGCACTCCACGGAACCGAGCCACACCGCAGCAACGCCAAGGCCTTCAAGTCCCTGCAGCTGAGGAGGAAGGAAGGGGGAAGAGGAGAGTTCAACCCCCTAATAGGCTGACCTATGATGCGCCGGGAAAGCAGGGCAAGACAGCCCTGGCCGGAGCGGCAATGATGGTCGGAGACGACGAGGAGAGTGACTACGAGGAGTGTGCCTTCGCCTTCTTCTCTCCGGTGGAGATGCCGGGAGAACCAGAAACTCTCAAGGAGGCCTTGGAGAGTAGTGATGCTGAGGAGTGGAAGAAGGCAATGGAGAGTGAGCTGAAGAGCATCGAGGAGAACGACACGTTTGAGTTGGTGGAGCTACCGGAGGGGCGTAAGGCGATTACGTCCAAGTGGCTCTTCAAGATCAAGTCCGACGCCGACGGCAAGATCGAGCGCTACAAGACTAGGCTGGTGGCCAAGGGGTACCAGCAGAAGGATAAGGTGGACTTCATGGAGCTGTTTTCCCCTGTGGTGAAGCCGACGACACTGCGAACCCTATTCGCGGGAGCCGCCATCAAAGGATGGGTGGTAAAGCAAATGGACATCGTAACGGCATTCCTTAACGGCATCCTTGAGGAGGAGATTTTTATGGCGCAGCCAGAGGGGTTTGACGATGGTAGCGGCAGAGTGTGGAAGCTGAAGAAGGCCCTCTATGGGCTGAAGCAGGCCCCTAGGCAATGGTACATGAAGCTGCGCGAAGTGTTGGAGGAGATCGGCTTCACTCCCTCAACGGCCGATCACTCCTTGTTCATGCTTGGCGAGGGGGAGCAGAGGAGCTTCATGGTGGTTTATGTGGATGACATTCTCATCTTCTCGCCCTCCTCTGACCTTGTGAAGGAGGTGATGCTGAAGCTGCAAGACAAGTTCAAGTGCAAGTCCCTTGGTGACGTGAACTTTTACCTTGGGCTCCACATCGAACGAGACGTGGAGAAGCGGAGCATGCGAGTGCACCAACGGAAGTACCTGGAGGCGTTGGCCGCCAACTTTGGGCAGAGTGAAGGTCATGTGGCTACTCCCTTTCCTTCCGGGTTCAAGTGTGTGAAGGGACCAGAGGAGGAGAGCGCTGGTGAAGAGGAGAGGCGCCGTTTTCACTCGTTGGTGGGCAGCCTCATGTACGCGGCGGTCAACACTCGACCGGACGTCGCGTTTGCTACCGGGCAGCTGGCAAGGGTTGTGCAATGCCCTAATGAGGAGCAGGTAGCAGCTGGAATGAGGGTGGCCAAGTACCTTGGCCAAACACCGACCGTTGGGCTGCAATACTCGGCGGCGGCGCAAAGGCGCCAAAAGGGCGCGGATGGTGTAGAACCCGGGCGTTTGTTCCTCACCGCCTACTCGGATGCTTCTTATGCATCGGAACCAGAGGACATGACTAGTGTGGGAGGCTTCATCTGCTGTGTAGGTGGAGGCCCAACTGCTTGGGAGAGCAAGAAGCAGGTTGACCAAGCATTGAGCTCGGTGGAGTCCGAGTACATGGCACTCTTCCGTGCGGTACGGGAGATTGTGTGGCAGCGGCGTTTGTTGGCTGAATTGGGGGAGGAGCAGCAAGGACCTACCCCTCTTTACTGTGATTGCCAGGGAGTCATTGCTCTTGCTAAGAACCCTGTGTTGCATGGCCTCACGAAGCACATGAGGGTGAAGTGGCATTGGACGAGGAGCATGGTGGCCGCGGGTGAAGTTGAGTTGCGCTACGTGAAGACGACGGGGCAGCCGGCTGACATGATGACCATGAGGCTGGTGGAGCAGCAGCATTGGAAGTGTTGCAAGCTGGCTGGGATGGCTCTGAACTAAGAGAGCAAGATCCTAAGGCCAACAATCCGAGGGGGAGTTTGTTGGTGCAACCCTACGGTTTGCACTCGGCTTGTTGTCTGTGTGCGTGCATGCGTGAATGCATGGAATGGAATGAGGGCATGGGATAATATATATTTCATGCTTATAATAGTGTGTGAATGATGGGTCATGATGTCGAGGGTGTGTGTGTCAAGTCAATAGCGAATTATCGCTAGTCGCGTGTAACGCGATCATTTTGTGTGTCCCGCGCGGTTTCTATTTTGTCGTGCGCGGTTTCTATTTTGTCGCTTGTCGAACGTTCGGCGTGTCGCAGGTGTGTGCAGCAGACCCATCAAGAACTCGAGGATGAGTTTGTGATGAAGAACCCGAGCCCTGGTGTCAACATTCAAGTGATCGCGAAGCTCGCAAAAAAGGGTACACCTCAAGAAATTGAAGATAGTTACGTTACTTTGTGTAGTGTAACATTTCACTTGGTGTAGGCCCTAGTGAAGGGTAGTTTCGAGACCCTTCGTGGTTGGGGACAGTGTGGCACTATTCCACATCACTATACCTCGGCTCTTGGGGTTTCTAGGAGCTGGGAGTCATTCCCAACTCGTAACTCTTGCTAACTCTTCCTATTGTGTCTTCTAAGACTATAGTGGCTGCCATAGTGCCGTTCGTTCAAACCGACGGTGTGTCGTCAATTCTTGATAAAATCGTGCGATCTAAATTGCCTATTGTATGCAACGTTAAGGCGCTCCAGATCCAAGTTGAATGAAGTCATTTGGAGTTGTGAGCAGATCGCTATGAACGTTTAAAGACGCTGTGCAGAAATCCGACTGTGCACTCTATCTTTCGTTTTAGGCACATTGGAGCCTACTGTGACTATAACAGTGCTGAGGGCATCGTCCAGTCGTACACGCTTCCGGCCTCTCCACAGCAGAATGGGATTGCCGAGTGCTGCATTGGTCTAGTCATGGAGGTTGCTCGCGCCTCCATGATCCATGCGGTCGCTCCCCATTTTCTGTGGTCGTTTGCGGCCCGATACGCCGCTGAGCAGCTTAACCTCTGACCTCGTGTCTCACACCTAGAGACCTCCCCCACTTTGCGGTGGACGGGCGAGGTTGGTGATGCGTCGGCGTTTCGGGTATGGGGTTTCCTCTCTCTTGATCGCGATTTGCCTGCGGGCAAGCTCTCTCCACGCACTCTTCGGTGCGTGTTCCTTGGCTTTCCCACCTACGCACCGCCCTGATTGTTTTACCAACCAGGCTCTCGTCGTGTGCTGTCCTCCCATGATGTCATCTTTGACGAGTCTGTCTGCTTCTACCGTCTTCACCCCCACCGCAGTTCCCCGGTACTCCTCCCGCCTCTCTCCCTGGTAGCCGAGGCCCCCCCCAGTAGCACCCCTCCCTCCTCCCGGTCCCGCTCCCTCAGGTGTATCTCAGGTAGACCCACCCCCCTTGGTTGAGCCTTTGGAGGTCTCCTCAGACACCTCTGGCCCAGCTGAGGGGGGTGACCCGACTGCTGCCGGCATAGTGGTCCCTCGCTGCTCCTCGCGCTTGGCGGTCCCTCCTGGTTTTCCGCCTAGACCGTCTTCACCGCCTCTGCGGCCTGTCGTTGTGGACTCTAGTGCTGTTGGAGGTGGTGACACTGGGGGTGCGGACTCTGGGGGTGCTGGCTCTGGAGGTGCTGCGAGAAATACGGGTGCAGGGGGTGTTTGTGGTGCTGCTGCTGGAGGTTCTGCGGGTGGAGGTGCTGGTGGTGCTGGTGCTGGTGGTGCTGGTGCAGAAGACTCTCTCGCCGGAGCGGCTTCGCGAGTGGGCTGTCCGTTCGCTGGACATGCTAAAGCTGCAGGTTCTGGAGGTGCTAGCCCTGGAGGTGCTAGTGCTGGTTTTCCTGGAGTTGGCCGTGTTGGAGGTACTGGTGTTGGAGGCACAGGTGCTACTAGAGGTACTGGAGGTGCTGCTGCTGTGGGTGCTGCTGCGGGTAGTCCTGGCTCACGTTGCCAGGAGCCTCTCTCGCCGGAGCGGCTTCGCGAGTGGGCTGTCCGTTGGGGCAGTCCTGGTGGTGGCGTTGGACGTGCTGGAGCTGCAATTTTTGGAGGTGCTAGCCCTGGAGGTGCTAGTGCTGGTGTTCCTGGAGTTGGCCGTGCTGGAGGTACTGGTGGTGGAGGCACAGGTGCTACTGGAGGTACTGAAGGTGCTGCTGCTATGGGTGCTGCTGCGGGTAGTCATGGCTCACGTCGCCAGGAGCCTCTCTCGCTGGAGCGGCTTCGCGAGTGGGCTGTCCGTTGGGGCAATCTTGGTGGTGGCGCTAGACATTCTAGAGCTGCAGGTTCTGGAGGTGTTAGTCCTGGAGGTGCTAGTGCTGGTTTTTCTGGAGTTGGTCGTGCTGGAGGTACTGGTACTGGAGGCACAGGTGCTACTGGAGGTACTGGAGGTGCTGGCCTTGTAGGTGCCAGTGCTGTTGTTAATGGAGTTGGGGGTACTGGCGGTGCTGACACTGGAGGTACTGGAGTTGGTGGTGCTAGTCGGCAGGAGTAGCTTCGACGCAGCAGCTTCACGCGTGGGCTGTCCGTTGGGGCAGTCCCGGTGGTGGAGCTGGTGGTGCTGGTTCTGGGGGTGCTGTTCCTACTAGGGCTCGAGGTTCTGGGGGTGTGACTACTCAGCCGCAGCAGTCTGCGCTTCGTCACCTTCTCAGTCTCCCGCCTGCTGCTTCTGAGTTCCCAGTTGTTGGTACTACTCCTCCGTTGCTGTTCCCACCTACTGACCAGTCTTAGCCACAACTACTGCCGGCTCCCCACTGCCTGCTCCTGCTCCTCACACGGAGGTGACTGAGTTTTGCTCGTGCTTCCACACCAGTTCGCGGTCGTCGAGTTGTCCCTCATCGTGCTCCCGTTGTGCCAGGCACTCACCGTATGGCACTTCGTCCTTCCTCTGTTCCATAGCTTGTTGTCCTACCGTCTTCTCCTGCGTCTTCTCTTCCTTACGTTCCTGACCCTGAGTCAGACCTAGTCCGTACTGCCAGTCCGACTATCAATCATCTCCTTGCCACGGTTGTGACTGACCCTTCCTTTGAGTCTATTGCTGCGTCTGCCTTAGTTCCTGAGCTTGTTGACTTCGCTGCTTTGTGCCGCCTTGACTACACTTGCAACTCTTGGCTTCGCTCCCTCGACTGCTGACCCTTCACTGCTTCTATGTACAGACACTTCTCTACCGCCGTTCTACGTTCTTGTGTACGTTGATGACTTGGTTTTTGCTACTGTTGATACTGAGGCACTGGCCCTAGTGAAGGCGGAGCTGCAGGAGAGACACACCTGCACTGACTTGGGTGAGCTGCGGAGCTATCTTGGCTTGCAGATCACCTGGGACAGAGCACGCCATGCCATCACCCTCACTCAGTCGTGCATGGTGCAGCAGGTCCTTCAGCGCTTCGACTTCTCGTGTTCCTCTCCATAGCCCACTCCTCTGTCTACCGGCCACTCGCTCTCAGCTCCACCTTTGGACGAGTCCGTAGAGCCGAGTGGTCCGTACCCAGAGCTTGTGGGTTGCCTCATATACCTCATGACGTGCATACAACCTGACCTCGCATACCCTCTCAGCCTCCTGGCTCACTACGTGGCTCCCGGTAGACCCCGAAAGGGGAAGCTGCAAAGAGGGTATTGCGTTACTTGTGCAGTACATCGAGCATGAGGCTCGTGCTTGTAGGACGGGGATCAGTTGTTCTCACCGGTCACTCGGACGCTTCTTGGGCTGACGACCAGACGACTCACAGGTCGACTTAGGGGTACAATTTCAGCCTCGACACTGGTTCTGTCTCGTAGAGGTCCACTTGCTCTTCTTCTGTACTTCGTTCCAGCTGTGAGGCCGAGATCTACGCTGGGGCTATGGCTGCACAGGAGCTCCATTGGCCGACCTACCTGCTGACTAACTTGGGTGAGCAGCCTCGTTCTCCTCCAGTTCTGTACATCGACAACAAGGCCATGATGGCCTTGTGTCAAGACCAGAGACTGGAGCATAGAACGACGCACATTGCTCTCCGTTATTTCCTCACGCGAGAGCTGCAGCAGCGTGGTCAGCTTCGTGTTGCTTACGTGGCCACATAGGCCAACACTGCTGATGTCTACACCAAGGCCCTTGGGTCTAGTGATCATCAGTGTTTGTGCACTGCTCTTGGGCTTGTGCCCACTCCGCCTCACCTGCTTGTCTCTTGATCTTGCCTTGCACTTGCTGTACTCTGATATATATGTATGATTCTACTTGCTTATTTGCTCTTGCTAGGTTGTGATCATTGTACTGCAATTGTCTTTATGAACTCTGCATGTGAACTGGCCTTGTGGCCGCTTGCTTGTGCTCAGAATGTGTGGTGATCTTGAGATCCACCCTGAGCTTTGCTTAGCTTTGCTCCCTTGCTTGACTGGTCTTGTGACCGTCCGTTGTGTTTGCTATCCCCCACTTTGCTTATGGGGGTGTGTCAAATTGTGTTTGTTGTATGCTCTAGGTTGTAGTGGGGCATACTCTAGTGAGTACAACCCCTTAGGGTTTCCTAGCTGTACTCACAACCCTTATCAGTGCACATCACTTCATTGACAGCTCGCATCACGACTG
Source organism: Closterium sp. Naga37s-1 (assembly GCA_947471745.1). NCBI lineage: Eukaryota > Viridiplantae > Streptophyta > Zygnematophyceae > Desmidiales > Closteriaceae > Closterium > Closterium sp. Naga37s-1. The sequence continues at coordinate 786,749 of CANJKZ010000795.1, read as the reverse complement.
CCCAATCAGGGTTGCATGCGGTCCAGGGCACGTCATGCTTCAGCCACGACGTGCCCATCTAGAGCAAGATTCCCCGTCACCGAGGCAAAGAGCTGAGCAGCTCAGCTCCTCTGCGGGGAATCTTGACTGAGGCCACCCCTTCCCCGCAGAGGAGGCCGGGCCGCGAAACTGGAGGGGTCTCTGGCAAGGGTTTCATACCGACCTCATTCTCCCAATTCTCTTCAGTTTTGTTCTTTTGTTTGGCCTGCCATGGCCATGGCGGGCCTTCCAGGCACGCACTTCCTGTTCCGCCGCCAACCTGCTGCTAGAGACAACCGTGATTATTCACAATGGCAGAGGTGCCCTGCTCCCGTCCGTTCAACACAGCCAGTCGTGCCTCCCATTCCTCCCACTCCTCCAACGCCTCCTTACCCTCCCTGTCCCCCTGCGCCTCCCATTTCTCCCGCTCCTCCGTGCCCTCCTAATCTGCTTGTCATCGAATTTCCACGTCAAGGAGTTCTGCAGCTTCTCCTCCCTCCTGGCTACTCAGTGTTCGATGCTTACCTGTCTGAGCCCGACCACAGCGGTGCCAAAGCATCTTTCCTCCGCACCGTCGCCATGCTGGGGAACCCCGGCTGATTGCCCTTGGGACGAATCCGCGTCTGGTGCCGAAGACGATGTGGAGTTCTGGGCTGCCGACGGTCTTCCAGAGCACCTGCCTATTCCCACCTTTCCCCCTCCTAATAAAAAGCGGCCTCACCCTTCCCGAGAGAATCGCGATGCCCGTCCTCCCTCCCCCAGGCACAAACGTACAACTCACAAGCGTCGGTCGTATACCTCCTAGGAGAAGCTGCAGTGAATTCTGAAGCTTGAATCTGGGGATATGAGTGTGCAGAGGATATCCTGCAAAACCGGCATCTCCCGAATGTCACTTGCAGAGTGGAAGATCTGGAAAACTGAGCTGGAGGGCATGCATGCGGTTGGCAAGCGCCTTCACGGTCGTGGAAGGAGCTCGTGGTTCCGCGATATGGAAGCGGAAGTCTAGCCCACCGTAAGAAGTGTCTTGCTGCCTCGGTGGCACGCCTGCAAAATTGGTCGCACGAGGTCATGAAAGAACTGAATCCAGGTGAAAAGTGGGTCGGCTCTCAGCAGTGGACTGAGCGCTTTCGCCGACGCTGGAACCTGACAACCCGAGCGAAGACCCGGGTCGGCCAGAAGCTTGCGGCCAGTGAGTTTACTGTAAACCCGTCGTTAACGATGTTGTGTTTTGTGTTGATTCCTTAGTGCTCTCGTCAAACGCTTAACATACATCGCGTCTCTCTCATACTGTGTATGTTGTTTCTCTCGTTTCTGGAAGTTTGTGTGACATACCCGCGCCAATACAAAATCGACCCGCAGTGGATTATTAACGTGGACCAGATGCCAGTCTAACTCGAGATGCCAGTCGAACGCACCGTCGAAGAGGTGGGCTCACGTTCTGTGCCCATCCGCAGCGGCGGCGATTAGAAGGAGCGAGTGACGGTGATGCTCGCCTGCATCGCCAGCGGTGAAAAGCTGAAGCAGTGGGTCTTCTTCAGAAGGAAGACTGCCCCCTAAGGGAACCTCCCATCAGGTAACTATTACAACATGTACATCTAACGGCTGCATGTGTAGTATCGTATTAAAAACTAACATTCCTTGTTTGAATTTTGACTTGTAGATGTCGTCCTGTCCGCGCATCCCAACGGTTGGATGGACGTGGAGGGTATCATCGCGTGGCTCGACGGGACGGTCAAGCCGTACGTAAACCCGAAGTTCCGTGTCCGCCCCCGCAAAGCGATGCTCGTCCCAGACTCATACCGTGGGCACCTGACTGCGGAGGTGAAGCAAAAGTTCGGCGAGTTGAATATTGTCCCTGCCGTCATCTCCGCTGGGTGCACCTCGGAGATCCAACCCCTCGATGTTGCGATGAATCGATCCTTCAAGGCTGCAGTTTGGCAGCTCTACCAGGATTTGGTTCGAGAGCGATGGGGTCAACATCTTGACGAAGAATGGTGAGACAGGTCGCCCATGTGTTTGTTTGTTTACTGGTTTTATGAACCCTTCTGACTCTTGTTGTCTTGTTTTTCATGGCAGGCAATATAAAGAAACCACCATCCGAGCTGACGCTCAAGTAGATCTCCGCGGCTTGGAAGTCCGTGCCCAAGGACCTGATTCAACGGGCATTTCTCACCTGCGGCATCAGCAACGCCCTAGATGGGTCCCAGGACAAGCTCTGCCTGCAACACAGGCGCAACGAGCTCGAGGGCGACGTCTAGATGGATGATGAGATTGCAAAAGATGGGTTCTGCCGCAACAATGTAGAGGAGCCTGAGTCGGACTCCGAGGCCGACCCAGACGACCCGACCGCAGCTGATGACTAGAATACTTGAAGGAGATCTTCTGTAGCCTGTGTTCGGCCCTCGTAGGTAGATATGTGGGTATGTATTAGAAAGTAACCGTAGATATTTCATTGTTCTAGTTATCTAGAATGATATTAAGTAGACTCTAACCAAGCTAAATAGTAAAATTTCATAAAGTTTGGTGGCGCTTATAATCTGTACGCCATAAGCATGCGGTTATAATCCGTAAGCCCATCAAGTATGCGCTTAGGACCGGAAATAAGCGCCATATGGTCATTATAAGCGCCGGACGCTTATCCGAGGCCTCTGCTTATACCCGGGGGGTGACGGTATCTGCAAAATGCCAGCCTGCTTTGGTCGTAGCGACAACACGACGAAATAAGCGTTTTGCTGCAGTTTCTAACATGGTGAAGTACCAGTAAATGCAGGTGTGTTCAATTAAATCCACTGCATTGTCAATGTACACTTACGGTATCCCAATTATTATGAACATAACTGCTAGAGTGAGGATCTTGGACAGGATAGGAATGCCTTAGAGAGTTTTGGTAGCGGAAGTCTTGTGGTAGGAACCTTGTGCATAGTGAATGTAAATGATAAGGTTGATTAAAGCATAAATTACACACAATAAATAGATATAGCTAGCCATGTACTCTAAGGGCTACATTTTCTTATTCTAACTATTTTACAGGCAATTCTACAGTGACTTCGACTGTTGCTCTTCTTCTTGTTATCGAGTTGTTGCGTATAACCGTACAGACGGTTACGCCTGTTGTCATTCCTTGATGATCAGTCAGTCCAGATGGTCAACAGTCGCGACAATTTGACCTTTGCGACCGTTGACCTTCCTTTCCTTGATACGGGCTGATCCGATACTGCTGCTAGTGCTGCTTCGATAGTGACGGGTGCGATACAGCTGCACCTACGGAAATGTTTAGCTCTTTTCCCTTCATACTCCAACGATACCGACTATTGCTCGAAGCCGTACCTTAGAAGGTATAATCACTTAAGTGTATTGGAAACATATAGTTCGCGCTTCTGATGTGTCGAGCATTACAACGTAAGCGAAGCAAACCACAGAGAAGCAACAGCGAGTCAACGAAAGCGGTTGACAGAGGAAAACAACAGCAAGAGGTTAAGTGAAGCTGCACCTACGGGAACGTTTAGCTCTTTTCCCTTCATACTCCAACGATACCGATTCTTGCTCGAAGCCGTACCTTAGAAGGTATAATCACTTAAGTGTATTGGAAACATATAGTTTGCGCTTCTGATGTGTCGAGCATTACAACGTAAGCGAAGCGAACCACAGAGAAGCAACAGCGATTCAACGAAAGCGGTTGACAGAGGAAAACAACAGCAAGAGGTTAAGTGAAGGTCAAAGGTCAGCGACCTTTGACTCGCCAAGAAGCAGCACGAAAGCAAAGACACATGCTGCCAAATTTGGTTCAGGAATTTACTGGCATTCACTTCGGATAGGTATGTGCATATAGTCAGAGTACCGCACACCCGGTCTACGCTTTCGTACACCTGGAGTTCGTTGTTGGTTACAACCGCGTGTTTACCGCACACTTGGTGGACAGTTTTGTCAAGGTCATGGCGCACTTCGATGGCGAAGTGGATCCTGGATATGCGGCTTTTGAAGAAGCCATCATGGCTCAGCATGAGCACCTGGAAAGCATGATTGCAAGGGCACCACCAACACTCCAAGCTTCATTAAGGGACAAATTTGGAATGACAATCCAGCCAAGAGCAAAACTCTCCCATGCGTTCAGCAATCCGTCCACCCATGGACAATCTCATTCAAGCACTCCGCGTACTAATCAAAACCGTGCATCAAATGTTCATGCAGGAATTGATGGTGAAGGGGAAATGAGCATACCTCAAGGAGGAGAGTCATCCCAAGGGAGGGATGCATCCGTCCAAGGAGAGGAGAGCGCCAATCCCGCACCTCAATGATGAGGAAGCACGGGGGAGGAATGATGAGTTTGGGAGTGCAGTGCATGGTGGAATGTGAAGTGGACGGATTGGGCATCAGGGTGATGGAAATGGTCAAGTGGGCATGGAACGTGTGGGTTTTGCCTCCTACACTATTGGTGCTCCCCCACTGCGACGACTTGCGACTAACTCCCATCCCATTGGAGTTCCTCCCATGGCCAGGTTTCACCTTCATGGCGGCTATAACATACCTCCGTGTGCACCACGTTCACCGATAGGGATACATCCTGTGGACAGCATAGGATGGATGGGATACGGAATGCATTCAAGTGGAAGTGCTGGAACGTCAACTTGGTGGACAGAATGGGGACATGCGGCGCACTGTTCAGCTACCTCGACCGTCAACCGTGCCTACTCTCTTCGACCCCGCTCCACGTGAATACACGGAAGAAGACAAGGAACGGCTGTCACGCGAAATGGTGGGAGCAACGGTGGAAAAGGCGTTCACCACTACTTCGTTTGATGGTTCGAGCTTCCGAGAGTGGGTGAACCTGAAAATGGGAAACGCGGAAAGGGTGGAGGAGTACGTCAACCGCGCAACAGCAATCCGGGACAAGTTAGCACCGCGGGGAAGATGGTGGATGAAGATACCTTCACCTTAAATCTGCTCACCGGAACTACCGGCGCATTGGGAGGAGATGAGGCACTCGGCAATGCTACACAACGTGACGGACAGCTTCACCTTGCAGCGGATGATGATTCAAGAGCAGAGATATCACGACCTCATCACGAAGGATAACCATGACCGGCGTCCACCTCGCATGGCTGGACAAGCACATGGAGACCGCTCACCTTCTCCAACTGCTAAGGGAAATAGCGGGAAGAAGGAGGGGTCCGTTGGGGAAAAAACCCATGGCAAAGATGGAGATGCAAGTCGCTCATCTCTAGTGTGTTGGTACTGCAAGGAGCCAGGCCATCCCTTCTTCAAGTGTACCAAGGCACCACCTGGCTGGTCACCACCAGGGTGGAAACCGCATACCCGCAAAAGGGCAAAACTGCACACCAGCGACAGCCATTCGTTCTCTCCACGAAGGAGTGGCAGCCCCAAGCGTAACAACAATGCGTCAAAGCAGCAAGGGGCAGCCGGAGAAGACAAGCAACGTACTGTTACATGCATTGCAACGGTGGGATGGTCACAAGCTACCTTACCATCAGCTAAAGCGTCATTTTGGATGCTGGATAGTGGATGTAGCCAGCACATGACTTCGGATACCTGCTGGTTTGAGGAGTTACACGAGCTGGACGAACCTGTGTATGTGGAGCTTGCTGATGGGAGCCATCTGAGCAGCAAGATGACGGGAACGATCAGAGCAACTGCTCCTGATGGGACAACAGTTCGCTACACTGAAGTCCTTTATGTACCTGGCCTGAAGAGCAACCTGCTCTCCTATTGTCAGCTGCTGAAAAAGGGAGCGCACATCAATACCATTGCCAATGGAGACATGGAGGTCACCATGACTGATGGCGAGGAGTATGTGCGGATTGGACTTGGCAAGAACGTGGATGGAGTGCTCATGGTGCAGTATGAGCCTGCAAAAACATCCGCCAATGATTCTGGAGATTCACGTGATGGTGCAACTTCAAATAAGAATGGTCGTGAAGGGGTTACACTTTCCCGCACACTTGGTGTGCACTTGGACGCACATGGGAGCACGGTTTTCCGCACACCTGGGATGCAATTGACTGGCCAGTCTGCACATGCGTCTGTCACATAGCGCATGGCACACAAAGCCTGCATCGTGCGGAACCGGGCACATGATGTTGATACGGATGAAGTCTCACCCCACAGTGCGGAGTGGACTTCAGGGGGAGAAGGACAAAGATCCGCGGTAGATTCGGGAGTCGATCGAGCAGACCCTGTAAAACAGGACTTACCTGGAGCTGATGAAGTTGATGCGACCCAAGGAAGCGGAGATGCTGCAGCAGATGACTTACCTGCAGCATGAGTGATTGTACCAGAGGAGGTTGAAGACAATGATGCTGAAAACAATTTGGGATGTGCAGGAACGGGCATACCATCTGTTGATGATCGCCAAATCAAGGATTGTGGTGTTGTACTCACGTGTGCGGCCACCTTGAGTTGTGTTGCACAACATGGCATCACCTAAGTCCGCACTCACTCATGTGCTTGTAGCTATGTACGCGGATGACTACAAACACATGGGTAGGGGGGGGTGGGGTGTGGAGTGTATCTGGTGGCACAGGAGTGGGATATGGAGTCAAGGAGCATAAGTGGAAGACCTACTTACCAAGGGTTGCCATTAGGCAGGGGGAGCAAGTAGAAAGGTTGCAGCCGGTCGCCGTCCGTCGTCGTGATGCAGCGGTAGCGTGCGACTGGTTGCTGCGGATGAACGGTACCACCTGAGGGAAGAATGGAGAATATACAAGGGAGCACGCATTTCTGCATACCTTGCGTGCATGTCTCTGCATACCTTGGTGTGCACACGTCTACAAACTTGGCGGTACTGCATACCTGGGGTGCACAGTTCTACATACCTAGTGTGCACTGCATATTTGGAGTGGGCATTTCAGCATACTTGGAATGCAGTGCACGACATACTTCGAGTGCGCATACTTGGAGTCGACATGCGCAACCCTCCAGCTGATGGAGTTCGGCAACTCCTGCAGCTCATGTGTGCCAGCTGGAGTTTGGGGAGGAGAAACATAAGATACAATGAGTGAAGTCCGAGGAGGCTTAGCAAGGTTTACGGTGAAAGGAAGGGATTGAAAGGCAGGGGGAGAACCCCGCGAAAATGCAGCAGGCGAGGACAGGAAAATGCTACCGCAGACGCGCACCAGTTTGTCAGCCGCTGACGAACGCCAGATCGACGCTTTAATCGCACGAAGTGTTCGCCTGCCAGTGTAGTTCCGCGCCAGCCGCACGCAATGCGTCCTCTGCTACCGGTTATCTGCAACCGCGATCGTCATAAACGCGCACCAAGTGTGTGTGAAAGAACGAGGAATGATGACTAGGTGAAATGTGGGTACAAGTAGAAAACCTAGAAATGTTGTACCCTATAGTATCTACCCCACTACAGCCTAGATAGACCATAGCATATAAACTTGACACACCCCCATAGGCAAAGTGGGGGAGAACAAGAGGTCACAAGACCAGTCAAGCAAAGCACAGCAAGCTCAGGGTGGATCACAACGTCACCACACATTCCGAGCACAAGTTCAAGGCCACAAGGCCAGTTCACATGCAAGATTATATATATAAAGGTAAACAAGCAAGTGCAGGTATAGATAGATCACAGTACAAGCAAGGTCAAGAAGTGAGCAAGTGAGGCAAAGTAGGCACAAGACCTAGCATCGTACAAAAGCGCTGATGATCACAAGGCTGAAGTGCCTTGGTAAAGATATCAGCAGTGTTGGCCTCAGAGGCCACGTGTGAGAGTACGACGGCTTATGCCAGCTATGCTTGCTTGCCTTTACTTTATTATGCTATTTCTAGCATAGGAAAATTATATGCATGCATGAATTGCTTGATTTCCTAGGCTAGGTGCTTTCCTGTATTTTATTATAGTTATAGCACCGAGCTAGGTTGCGTGCACCGAATTCTGGCTTTTCGGTTGCCACCGAATTGCCTTCTACCGAATTCGGTAAGGATCTGTTCGGGACGCTTCGCGACCCGCGGAACCTTCGCGTAACACCTGGTTACGGGGCCGATACGGGTATGTAAAACCAGTTCCGCGCAATTTTTCTAAGTCCCCCTCGATTCGGTTTTCGAACACCCCTCAGATTTACTGGTAGAAGGGTTGGAGTTTCGACCGTTCGATCGAGTTTCATCTCAACGGCCCAGAGAATTTCGCCCAAAAATTTTGGAATTTGGAGCGTCGGATTGATTTTCTCCTCAACGGCCAAGATCGGACGCGAATTTCGCCCAAGGGAAATTTACGCGACCTACAGAATTCGCGCTCGTCGATCCTATAGTCAACTTGACTCGCAGTAAGTCGACCAGCACCTAGAATTCGATTTTTTTCGTCGCGCATCTTCCTGTAAATCGCCAAATGGAGGGAAAAGGAGATATTTCAGTACAGAAAATCGCGGAGTTACGTGCTGAGCATAAGCAAATACATGCGGCGCTCCCACGACTCGAAAAACTCCTTGCGAACCAGTCGGCAACCGCCACAGCAGCAGCGACAACAGTAGCAGCAGCAGCAGCTGCAACACCGACAATTCTACATGCGACAACGGCAGCAGCTACAGTTAACCTCGAAGCAGTAAAGCCGAGGCTACCGGAGGCGTTCGATCCTACAGTAAAAAGGAACGACGTTTGTCGATTTGTAGCTGAACTCGAAATTTACTTCGAAGCCGTTGGATGCACGACCCCGACAAAAGATGTAATGCGCATACGGCTCGCAGCAACACTGTTACAAGGCCCAGCTCTAGAGTGGATCAACAACAGAATAGTCCAAGGCGAGGGGACGTGGGCGCAGTTTCCGGCAGCACTGATCGAACAGTTCGACACGTTGAACAGTAGCTACTACGGAACACGACGCAACAAGCCAACTAGTGGCATGGGGCGATTGGCACCACCCACGACTGCCGACCCGATGGAGAACGACGAGGGCGATGTGGAGCAGCGGCTAGCAAATAATGAGACATGCAAATTTTGCGGCGCTACAGGACATCGTATCTTGGCATGTTGGAAAATGAAGAGAAGGTGTGCGGAGCTGAAGGACAAGAACAGTGCGGCACCCCCGAAGCAGAAAACGGACAACGTGGCAACTTCGGAGAGGGCGAAAAAAGGAGAATATGGTGGCGCAAATTTAAAACGTCACGACCAGCCGGCACCAGGGGAAATCGCCGAGACTAATGGAGGATCCGCGAAACAAGACCCTGCACCGACCGGGAAACTCCAGCCGTATACCCCGACAAGTAAGAATATTACTTCTCGTGGGTTTCAAGCCTTTATTCAGGGAGAGTCAGAAATTAAGCCGGTACCGGGTATTATGGGGACCCTACTCCAGAGCGCTAATACGGGTCGAGCGTTCCGAGGAGTTAATATTCTCTCCCAGCAGCACTGTTTAAAGGCTCCCTGTTCCCCACAGATGAAGCCTACACAGCTGCAAAGGCTTAGTGGAAGGTTCCAGGCCCAAGAGAAGCCGAATCGGCCTCGGATAAATCCTTCTAACCTTTCTCAGTTGAAAACTGATACTGAAACTGCATCTTCGAGCGCAGGACCTAGGGATAACATATTCAACGTACTCTACGATCCTATAAGCGATACCATCTACGGATACTCGGAGCAGCAGCAACCACTAGTACTCGAGGTGATCTGCAACGGGCGTCGCCTCCAGGCCCTGGTGGACAGTGGTGCGTCCCACTCGGTGTGCGACCGCGGGGCGTTGGAGAAAATTGGAGAATCCTCAGAAGAAACCCAGTTTACGGCAACAATGGTGGACGGTACGAAACTTCCCATCCACGGCGAAGCATCACTGCAGCTACACATAGGGGCGCTGAGGTGGAAGCCGACTTTGCCGATCACGAACATCAAGGGATTAGATTTCATCTTGGGGCGAGATTTTCTGAAGCGGTTCAACCCCGAGATCGACTGGGTCAACCGGAAAACGTGCATCTACAACAACGGGAAATGAGTGGAGCTGCGAAGCTGGACGGATACAGGGAGCGTTCCTGAAACGACACTGGCACGGTTCGAACGGACAGTGACGAGAGTAACACGGGTTACTTAGCACTGGTTATGGCAGCAGCAGAGGAGGAGGTCTTGGAGCAGTACAAGGATATAATGCCCGACGACCTACCTGCAGGCGTACCTCCAGCACGCACCCACGAGCACGAGATCGTGGAGGAACCAGGTGCGAAACCCGTCTCACGTGCACCATACCGACTGAGTCCGACCGAACTGACAGACATGAAGAAACAGATAGAGTATCTACTGGACAGACAACTGATCCGCCCATCCACCTCTCCCTACGGTGCACCAGTTCTCTTCACTCCAAAGCCAGACGGTAGTTTACGGATGTGCATCGACTACCGCGCACTGAACAAACAGACAGCACTGACTACCGCGCCAGTACTCATCCTACCGGATCCAGACAGAGACTACGTGGTGGAAGCAGACGCTAGTGACCAAGCAGTCGGAGCAGTACTGATGCAGCATCACGAACGCAGTTTGCAGCCCATTACCTACCTCAGTAAGAAGCTGTTACAGTGGGAGAAAGACTTAGCGGTAAGGAAGGGTTCAGGAAAGATTTGGGTACCGAATTACGCCCCGCTACGGCAGATCCTATTGGAGGAATTTCACGACGTACCATACGCGGGACATTTCGGGAGCAACAAGACGTTAGCAGGGATAGCGAAGTATTACTACTGGCCCGGGATGGCAGCAGACGTGCAGCAGTTCGTCACCTCATGCGACACGTGCCAGCGGATGAAGAGCAGCAAGCAGAAAAAGCAGGGTTACTTCAGCCTCTACCCGTACCGGAGCAGCCATGGCAGGTCGTTAGCCTCGACTTTATCACAGGACTTCCTTCGACCTCACGGGGACATGATTCCATCCTCGTAGTCATCGATAAGTTCTCCAAAATGGGACACTTCATACCGACCAACGCCACCGCCACAGCTGAAGCAACTGCTCGCCTCTTCTTCGACCGCATAATCACCATCCACGGCATCCCCGCTACACTCATCTCAGACAGAGACCCCAAATTCACGAGTAAGTTCTGGAAGGAACTCATGGGATTATTAGGGACCAAACTTGCGATGTCCTCAGCATACCACCCACAGACTGACGGACAGACAGAGCGACTCAATCAAGTGGTTGAACAGTTACTGCGCACAGCTTGCAAGGACGACGTCAGCCACTGGGACACACAGTTACCGACCCTAGAGTTCGCGTACAACAACGCCTCACATGCGGCCACAGGGAAAACTCCTTTCTTCCTGTGTTACGGACGGGAACCACTCACACCACAGCAGCCAACCACACCGTCACACGTCCAAGCCGCACATGACTTCGTCACCACCATGCAGCAGCTATGGGAGAAGACTCAGCGACGTCTCACCACGATGCAGAACTCCCAGAAGCAATATGCCGATCGTCAGCGACGAGATCACTCAGTAGCAGTCGGAGATCAGGTGCTTCTTGACACACGCAACTTGAACCTGTCTCACCTCCCATCCAAACTCCGGCCTCGCTTCTGTGGTCCGTTTCTCGTCGAGGCACAGGTGACACCAGTTACATTCCGCTTGCGCTTACCAGATACGTGGAAGCTTCACAACGCTTTCCATGTGCAGCTACTGAAACCCTACAAGGACCCCAACCAACAGTTCCAGGGACGGCAGCTACCGCCACCTCCACCTGTTCTTGTGCAGGACGAAACCGAGTACGAGATTGAGCGCGTCCTCTCTCATCGGCGCCGCGGCAGCAGGACCCTCGAGTTCCTGATACGCTGGAAGGGATACGACCCCACTGAGGACAGTTGGGTTGCAGAAGCTGATATGGGCAACGCACGCCGTGCTCTCAAGGACTATCTTGTCAAGCAGGGTGTATCTCACGCCACCCAGCTTTGAGGGGGGGGCGTGTGAGAGTACGACGGCTTATGCCAGCTATGCTTGCTTGCCTTTACTTTATTATGCTATTTCTAGCATAGGAAAATTATATGCATGCATGAATTGCTTGATTTCCTAGGCTAGGTGCTTTCCTATATTTTATTACAGTTATAGCACCGAGCTAGGTTGCGTGCACCGAATTCTGGCTTTTCGGTTGCCACCGAATTGCCTTCTACCGAATTCGGTAAGGATCTGTTCGGGACGCTTCGCGACCCGCGGAACCTTCGCGTAACACCTGGTTACGGGGCCTTGTGTCGAGCCTATATATAGCCTCGCGTTGTACCCAGATGATCATTCAATTCAATTCAATTACAATTCTCTTTTCTGAGCTCGATCCTAGATCCTCACACTACGTAAGCAAGGCGCAGCTGACCACGCTGCTGCAGCTCACGAGCAAGGAAGTAGCGAAGAGCAATGTGCTTCGTTCTATGCTCCAGTCTGTGCTCCCGACACAAGGCCAGCATGGCCTTGTTGTCTACGTACAGAACTGGAGGAGAACGAGGCGGCTCTCCTAGGTCAGTCAGCAGGTAGGTGAGCCAGCGTAGCTCCTGTGCAGCCATGGCCCTGCGTAGATCTCAGCCTCACAGCTGGAGCCGAGAACAGAGGACGAGCGGGTAGACCGCCACGAAACAGAGCCGGAACAAAGGCTGAAGGTGTAACCCTGTGACGACCGCTGCGTAGCCTGGTCGTCAGCCCAAGAAGCGTCTGCGTGACCAGTAAGGACCACTGAACGCCGCCCTCCAAGCACGAGCCCCATGCCCGACGTACTGCACAAGTAGCGCAACACCCTCTTCGCTGCAGCCATGTGCTCTGGTCGGTGTCTCCCAGGAGCAACATAGCGTGCCAAGATGCTAAGAGGGTATGCAAGGTCAGGTCGAGTGCAGGTCATCAGGTACATGAGGCAGCCAACAAGCTCTGGGTACGGGCCACTCGGCTCTACGGACTCATCCGAAGGCAGAGCTAAGAGCGAGTGGCAAGTAGACAGAGGAGTGGCCTGAGGCGAGGAGTACGTGAAGTCGAAGCGCTGAAGGACCTGCTGCACCATGTGTGACTGAGTCAGGGTAATGGTGCGCTGTGCTCTGTCCCGGGTGATCTGCAAGCCAAGGTAGCTGCGCAGTTCACCCAGGTCTGTGCACGGTTGTCTCTTCTGCAGCTCGGACTTCACGTGGGCGAGTCCAGCAGTGTCAGCAGTAGCAAAGACCAAGTCGTCGACGTACACGAGGATGTAGAACGGCGGCAAAGAGGTGTCGGTGCGTAGAAACAGCGACGGGTCGGCAGTAGAAGGAGCAAACCCAAGAGCCGCAAGTGTAGTCCTCAGTGTGTCGTGCCACTCACGGGGCGCCTGGCGGAGACCGTAGACTGGCCGCCGGAGGCTCCACTGGGTACCAGGAGGAAACGACCCAGTGAAGCCAGGAGGGCGGCGCAGCCAGATCTCCTCGTGCAGGCTGCCCTGTAGGAAAGCTGTGCTGAAGTCAAGAGAGTGAAGCTCGTAGTCGCGCTGAGCGGCTATGTGCAGCAGCACCCGAAGAGTGGTCATCTTCGGGGTGGGAGAGAAGGTCTGAAAGTAATCAACTCCCTGCCGCTGACTAAAGCCTCGAGCCACGTAACGCGCCTTGAAGACAGGCGGAGAACCCGGCGGCCGCTTCACCCTGAAAATCCACATGCCACTGACGATGTTCGCCCCAGGTGAGGGAACCTCGTCGACGTAGGTGCCTGTGGACTTCCAGGAAGCAATCTCTGCGTCCATGGCTGACTGCCACTGTGAGGAGTAGGGACCCTCTATCGCCTCTGCGTAAGAGCGCGGAGTCGGGATGCAGTAGCCAGGAGACGCGTGACAGTAGGACTGGCAGCACGAAGGGAGTCAGACTCCGGGTCAGCAAGAGCACGAAGAGAGGACTCTGGAGGAGACGGCAAAGGGACACGCAGTGGAGCAGTGGAAGGACGCAGTGCCATCTGGTGTGTGCCTGGGACCGCAGGAGGACGCGGACGCGGAACACGACGACTAGTGCGAGCAGCACGAATAGGCGACGCAGGACGAGACGCAGGCTCACGACGCTCAGCAAGACCTCCTGTAGGACCAGTGTAGGGAGAAGGAGCATGCAGTGGGGAGGCGGGCTGGAACTGCGACTCAGACTGGACAGGCGGCGGACACTCTAAGGAAGGAGCAGGACCAGCAGAAGGTGGGAGACGAAGAACCTGCTCAAGGAGCGGAACGAAGTACGGCCGCGGCCGCGCAGCGCCAGCTTGGACAGCACCAGCACCCCCAGCGGCAGCACCAGCACCAGTAACACCCCCAGCTGCAGCACCGCCAACTCCAGCACCCTCAGAACCACCAGCGCCAGCAGCACCTCCAGCGCCAACACCCCCAGCAGCTCCAGCTCCAGCCGGACCTCCGTAAGACTCAACAGCCCCAGCTCCAGCACCTCCAGCAGCACCTGCTCCAGAAGCACCGCCAGCTCCAGCACCACCAGCAGCACCAGCACAAGGAGAACCCCCAGGCCCAGCAGCTCTAGTACCTCCAGTACGAGCACCTCCGGGACCCGCGGCACCAGCACCCTCAGCATCAGTAGAACCTCCACCTCCAGCAGCACCTCCAGCTCCAGCAGCACGGCTCCAGTGCCTAGCAAACCACTCGCGCAGCTCCTGTGGAGAGGGTAGCTCCCGCCGGGACGAAGCACCCGAAGGACCTCCAGACCCAGTACCGCCAGACTCCACACGAGCAGGCCCAGCACCCTCAGGCTCCGCACCCCCAGACTCAGCACCCCCATGTCAGATTTATATGACATAGCTACTGTAGGCTATAGTGGGGTAGTACATATGGGGTACAGTTTTCTAGGGTTTGCTTTTGTACCCAACTTTCCTTTAGTCATTTCATTCCTCGTTTCTTCTCATGGTATCGAGCAGGTTCCCTAGTGGGAACACTTTCTAGGGCCCACCACGAATTTTTTTTTTCCTGCCCGGAGCGCGCTTCGCTCCTGCCCGAGTCGCGCCCTGTGTGCCCTCCCTACCGTCGCGCCCTCTCACGGCCCCTCACGGCCCCTTCGCGTCGCCCTTAGCGGCCCCTCTCACGGCCCCTTGCGCCGCCCTTACGGCCCCTCGCGCCGCCCTTACGGCCCCTTACGGCCCCTCGCGCCGCCCGTCGGCCCCTCGCGCCGCCCTTAGCGACCCCTTACGGCCCCTCGCGCCGTCCCTTACGGCCCCTCGTGCGGCCCCTTACGCCCCTTACGGCCCCTCCCGCGGCCCCTCACGGCCCCCTACGGCCCGTCGCCGCCCTCCGCGGCCCCTCGCGCCGCCCTATCACGGCCCGTCGCCGCCCTCCGCGGCCCCTCGCGCCGCCCTATCACGGCCCGTCGCCGCCCTCCGCGGCCCCTCGCGCCGCCCTTCACGGCCCCTTCGCCGCCCTTCGCGGCCTCTCGCGGCCCTGTCGCCGCCCCCTCCGGCCCGCCGTTGCCGCCCCTGCCGCAGCAGCCGCCGCAGTCCCTACAGCAGCGGCCGCCGCCGTCCCTGCAGCAGCAGCCGCAGCCGTCGCCAGCAGCAGCCGCCACCACCTCCCTCGGGGCCGCAGCTGCTGCCGCCGCTGACAGCACCCGCCGGTGCGCCTCGGCCCTACCGGCGCCGCTCCACCCGGCCCCGCCGCCGCTCCCCGCGCGGCCCCGCCGTCACCACCGAGCCGCCGGCGCCGCCGAGCTGCTGCCGAGCTGCCCGATCCACCCAAGCAGCCCGAGCCGCCGCGCCACCTGAGCCGCCCGTGCTGCCGAGCCGCCGTACCGCCGAGCCGCCCGAGCCGCCCGAGCCACCGAGTTGCCGAGCCGCTGAGCCGCCGAGCCACCCGAGCCGCCCTGTCTGGTAAGAGCAGCGCCTCTGTCACTGCACTGCCCTTACCCTACTGTTCGCGCTGCTAGTCTACTGCTGTCATGGCTACCCCTAGTGTCCTCGCTTTTGACGCTGAGGGTCGGGCCATTGACTTTGACGTCTGGGTAGATGACCTGCAGCTTTTCCTACAGTGCGATAGGGCAGACGGTCTCTCCCTCTTTGACCTCACCTCTGGTGCCTCTCCTGCCCCTGCTGCTGATGCCGACGCCACTGTTCGCTCACAGTGGGCCACTCGCGATGCTGCTGCACGTCTTGCTGTGCGTCGCCACCTGCCTACCTCTGAGCGTGCGCACTTTAGCCATTACAAGAGTGCTCAGACCTTGTACGACGCTGTAGTTGCGCGCTACTCCTCCCCTGCCACTGCTGCACTGAGCCGCCTCATGCTACCGTACCTCTTCCCTGACCTTGCTGCCTTTCCCACAGTCGCTGACCTCATTACGCACCTCCGCACTAGTGACACTCGCTACCGCGCTGCGCTTCCTGCTGAGTTCTGCGCCAAGAACCCCCCCCCCCATGTACATCACCCTCTACTACATAGTCACCCGGCTCCCTGACTCCCTTCGCGTAGTCAGGGACCACTTCCTCTCAGTTTGCCCCACCACTCTCACCGTTGACCTCCTCGAGAAGGCCCTCCTAGCAGCAGAAAAGAGCAAAGTAGCTGTAGGAGCCTCTCGTGGTGACCCTCGCACCCCCATCTTTGAGGGGTGTTCCCCCTCCCCCCTTTTGCCCTCTGTTGCCTCTGCTGCTGCGGCCGACCTCGTTGGGCTTGAGTCGGTCGGTGCGGCGTCTACCCCTAGCGGGAGACGCCGCCCTGGCAAGGGCAAGGGGGGCAGGGGCACTGGAGGAGCTAGCGGGGGCGGTGGAGGCGGCGGTGGAGGCGGTGGAGGGGGTGGGGGTGGCGGTGGGGGTGGTGGCGGGGGTGGAGGTGTCGGTGGCGGCAGTGGAGGCGGAGGCGGCGGCGGCGGTGGCGGTGGGAGCGGAGGTGGCGGCGGTGGAGGAGGCGGCGGCGGAGGAGGTGGAGCTGGTCGGGGTGGCGCTGCGCAGAGGGTCGGCTCCGGTGGTGGTCAGCGCCAGCAGCAGCAGCAGCAGCAGCAGCGCACTCGTGAGATCCCCCCCCCTCAGCAGCTCCGTGAGTGGTACGCTGCACGCCAGCGGGGTGGGGGTACTGGTCCGTGCACCTACGTCCTACGCACCGGAGACCGCGCGGGTGAGCAGTGCTGGGGTGCGCACTCCACCCAACGCTGCTTTGGCCGCCTGACGGACGCTTGGCGTCACCAGTTCCCTGAGGCCACTGAGATCCCCCGCTGGGGTGAGCTGTCTAGGGCGGGTGTAGCTGTCTTTGACCTTGACTTTGATGCTATTCTTGCTGCCATGTATACTGTGACTATTAGTGATGAGGGTGACTGTTACCGGTGTTTTCCGCCCGACCCGGGCATAAAGTCTGCTGCTCTAGGTACTGGTGAGGCTGCTGCTCTAGGTGCTAGCGAGGCTGCTGCTCTAGGTGCTCGTGCGTCTGCTCCCTCAGGTGCTCGTGAGTCTGCTCTCTCAGGTTCTGCGTCGGCTTCGGCCTCCCACACCTTCACCCTTGACTCGGGGGCTTCTCGCTCCTTCTTTCGAGACCGCACCAGACTCACGCCGCTTGGCCGGCCAGTTGCAGTCTCTCTGGCAGACCCCTCTGGGGGTCCTGTCCTTGCTCACTTCTCCACTGTCCTCCCGTGTCCGGCGGCCCCCTCTGGCACCCTGTCTGGTCTTTACCTCCCCTCGTTCTCTACGAACTTGGTAAGTTGTGCTGACCTACAGGATGCGGGGGTTCACCAGTTCACTCCTGCGAGTCAGCGGGTGACCCACTGCACAGACGCTCGGACAGGCCGACACCTGGCCACGTTTACACGTCGGCCGGGGTCGAGCCTGTACACACTGACCACTGCGTCTCCTCCAGTCACTGCGTCTGGTCAGGTAGCTGCGTCGGGTCAGGTGTTTGCTGCAGCGTCCAGGTCTGGTCCTGAGTCTGCCCCCTGTTCGTGTCGCCTTCTGTCTCACGAGACTCTCCTCTGGCACCACCGCCTTGGTCACCCCTCCCTGCTTCGTCTCCGAGGCATGGCCTCCCGTGTCCTTGTCTCTGGTCTTCCCCGGTCCCTCCCTCCCCTTCCTCCGGGGCCTGGCCCTACCTGCGTCCCCTGTGTCGAGGGGCGACAGCGGGCTGCCCCTCACTCCTCCCAGTTTCCTCCGACAGAGGCCCCGCTGCAGACGCTTCACATGGACATGTGGGGCCCGGCCCGCGTCCGTGGACAGGGTCACGAGCGCTACTTCCTGCTGGTGGTTGACGACTACTCGCGTTACACCACAGTCTTCCCCTTGCGCAGCAAGGGTGATGTCACTGAGGTGTTGATCGACAGGATCCGCGCAGCTCGTCTCCAGCTCAGGCAGAGCTTCGGCTCGGACTTTCCTGTTCTGCGTCTGCACTCTGACAGAGGTGGAGAGTTCTCCTCTGGCCTTCTGCGAGCCTACTGTCGTGCACGAGGCATCCGCCAGACCTTCACGCTTCCGGACTCTCCACAGCAAAATGGGATTGCTGAGCGCCGCATTGGCATGGTCATGGACGTCGCCCGTACGTCCATGATGCATGCGGCTGCCCCCCATTTTCTGTGGCCGTTTGCGGTTCGGTATGCGGCGCATCAGATCAACCTTCACCCCAGGGTCTCCATGCCGGAGACCTCCCCAGCTTTGCTGTGGACGGGGAAGGTTGGCGATGCGTCTGCGTTCCGTGTCTGGGGATCTCGGGCGTTTGTCCGCGACTTGTCTGCGGACAAGCTGTCCCCTTGTGCTGCTCCTTGCGTCTTCCTTGGCTTCCCCCCTGACGCGCCAGGGTGGCAGTTCTACCACCCCACCTCTCGCCGTGTTCTGTCCTCCCAGGACGTCACGTTTGACGAGTCGGTCCCCTACTACCGCCTCTTCCCCTACCGCACTCCGTCCCTCCCCCCGCCACCGCTCTTCCTTGTGCCAGGTCCCCCCCCGGTAGACCCCCTCCCCCCTCAGGGTCCTGCCCCTTCAGGTGTGTCCCAGGTAGACGCAGTCGAGCCTGTCGAGGTTACTGGTGACTCTGGTGCTGCTGAGGGTGCTGAGCCTGGGGGTGCTGACTCTGGGGGTGCTGAGCGTGTGGGTGCTACGCCTGGGGGTGCTGAGCCTGAGGGTGCTACTACTGGGGGTCCTGAGCCTGGGGGTGCTGAGCCTGGGGGTGCTACTACTGGAGGTGCTGAGCCTGGGGGTGCTGAGCCTGGGGGTGCTACGCCTGGAGGTGCTGAGCCTGGGGGTGCGGAGCCTGAGGGAGCTGGGCCTGCTCGTGTGGCGTCTGGCGGTGCTGAGCCTGGAGGTTCTCCGGGTGCTTCGTCTCGGCGGGAGCCACTCTCTCCACAGGAGCTGCGCGAGTGGTTTGCCCGGCGCTGGAGGCGTGCTGCTGGAGCTGGAGGTTCTTCGGCTGCTGAGGGTGCTGGTGCCGCGGGTCCCGGAGGTGCTCGTACTGGGAGTACTGGAGCTGCTGGGCCTGCGGGTTCGACTGGAGCTGGAGCTGCTGAGGGTGTTGGCGCTGAGGCTACTGCTGTCGGTCCTGGAGGCGGTCCTACTGGGGGTACTACTGGTGCTGCTGGAGGTACTGGAGCTGGAGGTGCTGCTGGCGCTGGTGCTGCCGCTGGGGGTACTGGTGCTGTCCCTGCTGTGTCTGGAGTCGCCGCGCGGCCTCGGCCGTACTTCGTTCCGCTCCTTCAGCAGGTTCTTGGTCTCCCGCCTTCTACTGGTCCTCCTCCTCCCTTAGAGTGTCCACAGCCTGTCCCGTCACAGTTACAGTTACAGCCGGCCTCCCCACTGCCCGCTCCTTCTCCCTACACTGGTCCTACTGGAGGTCTTACTGAGCGTCGTGAGCCTGCGTCTCGCCCTGCGTCGCCTGTCCGTGCTGCTCGCACTAGTGGTCGTGGTTTGGGTCAGCGTCCTCCTCCTGTCCCTGGCACGCACCGGATGTCTCTGCGTCCGTCCACTGCTCCTCTGCGTGCCCCTTTGCCTTCTCCTCCTGAGTCCTCTCTTCCTGCTCTTCCTGACCCGGCGTCGGACTCCCTTCGTGCTGCCAGTCCGACTGTCACGCGTCTCCTTGCTACTGTTGTCACTGACCCTTCCTTTGAGTCCACTGCTGCGTCTGCCCTAGTTGCTGAGCTCGTCGACTTTGCTGCTCGCTGTCGTCTAGACTACGCTGCTAGTCTTGTTGCTGAGTCTGAGTCTGTCTGTCCTCCGTCCGTCGGGGGTGAGTGTGCCCTTGGCACGGACGTCCTTGAGGACAGGCAGGAGGAGTTCCAGTGTCTGGCTGCTGCTTCACCTCATCTCGTGTCCGTACTGCTTACCCCTGAGGGAGACCCGGATGCACTTGACATCCCGACTCCGCGCTCTTACGCGGAGGCGATAGAGGGTCCCTACTCCTCTCAGTGGCAGGCAGCTATGGACGCAGAGATGGCTTCCTGGAAGTCCACAGGCACCTACGTTGACGAGGTTCCCCCGCCTGGGGCGAACATCGTCAGTGGCATGTGGATTTTCAGGGTGAAGCGGCCGCCGGGTTCTCCGCCTGTCTTCAAGGCGCGTTACGTGGCTCGTGGCTTCAGTCAGCGGCAGGGAGTTGACTACTTTCAGACCTTCTCTCCCACCCCGAAGATGACCACTCTTCGGGTACTGGTGCACATAGCTGCTCACCGCGACTACGAGCTGCACTCTCTTGACTTCAGCACTGCTTTCTTGCAGGGCAGCCTGCACGAGGAGATCTGGCTGCGTCGCCCACCTGGCTTCACTGGGTCCTTTCCTCCTGGCACCCAGTGGAGCCTCCGGCGGCCAGTCTACGATCTCCGCCAGGCACCGCGTGAGTGGCACGACACACTGAGGACTACACTTGCGGCTCTTGGGTTTGCTCCCTCTACTGCCGACCCGTCGATGTTTCTGCGCACCGACACTTCTTTGCCGCCGTTCTACATCCTCGTGTACGTCGACGACTTGGTCTTCGCCACAGCTGACACTGCTGGACTCGCCCACGTGAAGTCGGAGCTGCAGAAGAGACACACGTGCACAGACCTGGGTGAACTGCGCAGCTACCTTGGCTTGCAGATCACCCGGGACAGAGCACGCCGCACCATTACCCTGACTCAGTCACACATGGTGCAGCAGGTCCTTCAGCGCTTCGGCTTCACGTACTCCTCGCCTCAGGCCACTCCTCTGCCTACTCGCCACTCGCTCTCAGCTCTGCCTTCGGATGAGTCCGTAGAGTCGAGTGGCCCGTACCCAGTGCTTGTTGGCTGCCTCATGTACCTGATGACCTGCACACGACCTGACCTTGCATACCCTCTTAGCATTCTTGCACGCTATGTTGCTCCTGGGAGACACAGACCGGAGCACATGGCTGCAGCGAAGAGGGTGTTGCGCTACTTGTGCAGTACGTCGGGCATGGGGCTTGTGCTTGGAGGGCAGAGTCCAGTGGTCCTCACTGGGCACGCAGACGCTTCTTGGGCTGACGACCAGGCTACGCAGCGGTCGTCACAGGGTTACACCTTCAGCCTTGGTTCCGGCTCTGTTTCGTGGCGGGCTACCCGCTCGTCTTCTGTTCTCGGCTCCAGTTGTGAGGCTGAGATCTACGCTGGGGCCATGGCTGCACAGGAGCTTCGCTGGCTCACCTACCTGCTGACTGACCTCGGAGAGCCGCCTCGTTCTCCTCCAGTGCTGTACGTAGACAACAAGGCCATGCTGGCCTTATGTCGAGTGCAGAGACTGGAGCACAGAACGAAGCACATTGCTCTCCGCTACTTCCTTGCTCGTGAGCTACAGCAGCGTGGTCAGCTACGGCTTGCGTACGTGGCCTCTGAGGCCAACACTGCTGATATCTTCACCAAGGCACTTCCGCCTTGTGATCATCAGCGCTTCTGTACTCAGCTGGGTCTTGTGCCTACCTTGCCTCACTTGCTCACCCCTTGACCTTGCTTGTACTGTTGCATATATATATACACCTGCTCTTGCTTGTCTAGCCTTATGTATATATGCAATCCTGCATGTGAACTGGCCTTGTGGCCTTGAACTTGTGCTCGGAATGTGTGGTGACTTTGTGATCCACCCTGAGCTTGTTTTGCTTTGCTTGACTGGTCTTGTGACCCCTTGTTCTCCCCCACTTTGCCTATGGGGGTGTGTCAGATTTATATGACATAGCTACTGTAGGCTATAGTGGGGTAGCACATATGGGGTACAGTTTTCTAGGGTTTGCTTTTGTACCCAACTTTCCTTTAGTCATTTCATTCCTCGTTTCTTCTCACCCCAGGCTCAGCACCCCCAGGCTCAGCACCCCCAGAACACGGCGCGAGGTGGGGTGGTAAAACTGCCAACCAGGCGCGTCAAGGGGGAAGCCAAGGAAGACGCAGGGAACAGCACGGGGGGACAGCTTGTCCGCAGACAAGTCGCGGACAAACGCCCGAGATCCCCAGACACGAAACGCAGACGCATCGCCAACCTTCCCCGTCCACCGCTGAGTAGGGGAGGTCTCCGGCAAGGAGACCCAGGGCTGAAGGTTGATCTGATGCGCCGCGTACTGAACCGCGAACGGCCACAGAAAATGGGGGGCAGCCGCATGGATCATGGACGTACGAGCGACGTCCATGACCATGCCAATGCGGCGCTCAGCAATCCCATTTTGCTGTGGAGAGGCCGGAAGCGTGAAAGTCTGGCGGATGCCCTGTGCACGACAGAAGGCTCCCAGAAGGTCAGAGGAAAACTCTCCGCCTCTGTCAGAGTGCAGACGCAGAACAGGAAAGTCCGAGCCGAAACTCTCTCTGAGCTGGAGACGAGCTGGGTGGATCCAGTCGATCAACACCTCAGTGGCGTCACCCTTGCTGCGCAAGGGGAAGACCGTGGTGTAACGCGAGTAGTCGTCAACCACCAACAGGAAGTAACGCTCGTGACCCTGGCCACGGACGCGGGCGGGGCCCCACACGTCCAGGTGAAGTGTCTGCAGCGGAGCCTCTGTCAGAGGAAACTCGGAGGAGTGAGGAGCGGCGCGCTGCCGCCCCTCGACGCAGGGAACGCAGGTAGGGGCAGGCCCCGGAGGGAGGGGAGGGAGGGACCGGGGGAGACCAGAGACAAGGTAACGGGAGGTCATGCCTCGGAGACGAGGCAAGGAGGGGTGACCAAGGCGGTGGTGCCAGAGGAGGGTCCGGTGGGACAGGAGACGACACGAGCAGGGGGCAGATTCAGGACCAGACCTGGACGCTGCAGCAAACACCTGACCTGACGCAGGTACCTGACCAGACTCAGCAACCGGAGGAGACTCAGTAGTCAGTGTGTACAGGCTCGACCCCGGCTGACGGGTAAACGTGGCCAAGTGTCGGCCCGTCCGAGCACACGTACAGTGGGTCACCCGCTGACTCGCAGGAGTGAACTGGTCAACCCCCCCATCCTGTAGATCAGCACCACTCACCAAGTTCGTAGAGAACTGAGAAACTGAACGAGAATGGATCGACTAAGGGAAAGTTGGGTACAAATGTAAACCCTAGAAAACTGTACCCCATATGTGCTACCCCACTATAGCCTACAGTAGCTATGTCATATAAATCTGACACACCCCCATAGGCAAAGTGGGGGAGAACAAGGGGTCACATGACCAGTCAAGCAAAGCAAAGCAAGCTCAGGGTGGATCACAAAGTCACCACACATTCCGAGCACAAGTTCAAGGCCACAAGGCCAGTTCACATGCAGGATTACATATATATATAAGGCTAGACAAGCAAGAGCAGGTGTATATATATATGCAACAGTACAAACAAGGTCAAGGGGTGAGCAAGTGAGGCAAGGTAGGCACAAGACCCAGCTGAGTACAGAAGCGCTGATGATCACAAGGCGCAAGTGCCTTGGTGAAGATATCAGCAGTGTTGGCCTGAGAGGCCACGTACGCAAGCCGCAGCTGACCACGCTGCTGTAGCTCACGAGCAAGGAAGTAGCGGAGAGCAATGTGCTTCGTTCTGTGCTCCAGTCTCTGCTCTCGACACAAGGCCAGCATGGCCTTGTTGTCTACGTACAGCACTGGAGGAGAACGAGGCGGCTCTCCGAGGTCAGTCAGCAGGTAGGTGAGCCAGCGAAGCTCCTGTGCAGCCATGGCCCCAGCGTAGATCTCAGCCTCACAACTGGAGCCGAGAACAGAAGACGAGCGGGTAGCCCGCCACGAAACAGAGCCGGAACCAAGGCTGAAGGTGTAACCCTGTGACGACCGCTGCGTAGCCTGGTCGTCAGCCCAAGAAGCGTCTGCGTGCCCAGTGAGGACCACTGGACTCTGCCCTCCAAGCACAAGCCCCGTGCCCGACGTACTGCACAAGTAACGCAACACCCTCTTCGCTGCAGCCATGTGCTCCGGTCTGTGTCTCCCAGGAGCAACATAGCGTGCGAGAATGCTAAGAGGGTATGCGAGGTCAGGTCGTGTGCAGGTCATCAGGTACATGAGGCAGCCAACAAGCTCTGGGTACGGGCCACTCGACTCTACGGACTCATCCGAAGGCAGAGCTGAGAGCGAGTGGCGAGTAGGCAGAGGAGTGGCCTGAGGCGAGGAGTACGTGAAGCCGAAGCGCTGAAGGACCTGCTGCACCATGTGTGACTGAGTCAGGGTAATGGTGCGGCGTGCTCTGTCCCGGGTGATCTGCAAGCCAAGGTAGCTGCGCAGTTCACCCAGGTCTGTGCACGTGTGTCTCTTCTGCAGCTCCGACTTCACGTGGGCGAGTCCAGCAGTGTCAGCTGTGGCAAAGACCAAGTCGTCGACGTACACGAGGATGTAGAACGGCGGCAAAGAAGTGTCGGTGCGCAGAAACAGCGACGGGTCGGCAGTAGAGGGAGCAAACCCAAGAGCCGCAAGTGTAGTCCTCAGTGTGTCGTGCCACTCACGCGGTGCCTGGCGGAGACCGTAGACTGGTCGCCGGAGGCTCCACTGGGTGCCAGGAGGAAAAGACCCAGTGAAGCCAGGTGGGCGACGCAGCCAGATCTCCTCGTGCAGCCTGCCCTGCAAGAAAGCAGTGCTGAAGTCAAGAGAGTGCAGCTCGTAGTCGCGGTGAGCAGCTATGTGCAGCAGTACCCGAAGAGTGGTCATCTTCGGGGTGGGAGAGAAGGTCTGAAAGTAGTCAACTCCCTGCCGCTGACTGAAGCCACGAGCCACGTAACGCGCCTTGAAGACAGGCGGAGAACCCGGCGGTCGCTTCACCCTGAAAATCCACATGCCACTGACGATGTTCGCCCCAGGCGGGGGAACCTCGTCAACGTAGGTGCCTGTGGACTTCCAGGAAGCCATCTCTGTGTCCATAGCTGCCTGCCACTGAGAGGAGTAGGGACCCTCTATCACCTCCGCGTAAGAGCGCGGAGTCGGGATGTCAAGTGCATCCGGGTCTCCCTCAGGGGTAAGCAGTACGGACACGAGATGAGGTGAAGCAGCAGCCAAACACTGGAACTCCTCCTGCCTGTCCTCAAGGACGTCCGTGCCAAGGGCACACTCACCCCCGACGGACGGAGGACAGACAGACTCAAACTCAACGACAAGACTAGCAGCGTAGTCTAGACGACAGCGAGTAGCAAAGTCGACGAGCTCAGCAACTAGGGCAGACGCAGCAGTGGACTCAAAGGAAGGGTCAGTGACGACAGTAGCAAGGAGACGCGTGACAGTAGGACTGGCAGCACGAAGAGAGTCCGACTCCGGGTCGGGAAGAGCAGGAAGAGAGGACTCAGGAGGAGAAGGCAAAGGGGCACGCAGAGGAGCAGTGGACGGACGCAGAGACATCCGGTGCGTGCCAGGGACAGGAGGAGGACGCTGACGCGAACCACGACCACTAGAGCGAGCAGGACGGACAGGCGACGCAGGGCGAGACGCAGGCTCACGACGCTCAGCCAGACCTCCAGTAGGACCAGTGTAGGGAGAAGGAGCGGGCAGTGGGGAGGCCGGCTGTAACTGTAACTGTGACGGGACAGGCTGTGGACACTCTAAGGGAGGAGGAGGACCAGTAGAAGGCGGGAGACCAAGAACCTGCTGAAGGAGCGGAACGAAGTACGGCCGAGGCCGCGCGGCGACTCCAGACACGGCAGGGACAGCACCAGTACCCCCAGCGGCAGCACCAGCGCCAGCAGCACCTCCAGCTCCAGTACCTCCAGCAGCACCAGTAGCACCCCCAGCAGGACCGCCTCCAGGACCGACAGCAGTAGCCTCAGCGTCAACACCCTCAGCAGCTCCAGCTCCAGTCGTACCCGCAGGCCCAGCAGCTCCAGTACTCCCAGTACGAGCACCTCCGGGACCCGCGGCACCAGCACCCTCAGCAGCCGAAGAACCTCCAGCTCCAGCAGCACGCCTCCAGCGCCGGGCAAACCACTCGCGCAGCTCCTGTGGAGAGAGTGGCTCCCGCCGAGACGAAGCACCCGGAGAACCTCCAGGCTCAGCACCGCCAGACGCCACACGAGCAGGCCCATCTCCCTCAGGCTCCGCACCCCCAGGCTCAGCACCTCCAGGCGTAGCACCCCCAGGCTCAGCACCCCCAGGCTCAGCACCCCCAGGCTCAGCACCCCCAGTAGTAGCACCCCCAGGCTCAGCACCCCCAGGCTCAGCACCCCCAGGAGTAGCACCCTCAGGCTCAGCACCCCCAGGCGTAGCACCCACACGCTCAGCACCCCCAGAGTCAGCACCCCCAGGCTCAGCACCCTCAGCAGCACCAGAGTCACCAGTAACCTCGACAGGCTCGACGGCGTCTACCTGGGACACACCTGAAGGGGCAGGACCCTGAGGGGGGAGGGGGTCTACCGGGGGGGGACCTGGCACAAGGAAGAGCGGTGGCGGGGGGAGGGACGGAGTGCGGTAGGGGAAGAGGCGGTAGTAGGGGACCGACTCGTCAAACGTGACGTCCTGGGAGGACAGAACACGGCGAGAGGTGGGGTGGTAGAACTGCCACCCTGGCGCGTCAGGGGGGAAGCCAAGGAAGACGCAAGGAGCAGCACGAGGGGACAGCTTCTCCGCAGACAAGTCGCGGACAAACGCCCGAGATCCCCAGACACGGAACGCAGACGCATCGCCAACCTTCCCCGTCCACAGCAAAGCTGGGGAGGTCTCCGGCATGGAGACCCTGGGGTGAAGGTTGATCTGATGCGCCGCGTACCGAACCGCAAACGGCCACAGAAAATGGGGGGCAGCCGCATGCATCATGGACGTACGGGCGACGTCCATGACCATGCCAATGCGGCGCTCAGCAATCCCATTTTGCTGTGGAGAGTCCGGAAGCGTGAAGGTCTGGCGGATGCCTCGTGCACGACAGTAGGCTCGCAGAAGGCCAGAGGAGAACTCTCCACCTCTGTCAGAGTGCAGACGCAGAACAGGAAAGTCCGAGCCGAAGCTCTGCCTGAGCTGGAGACGAGCTGCGCGGATCCAGTCGATCAACACCTCAGTGACATCACCCTTGCTGCGCAAGGGGAAGACTGTGGTGTAACGCGAGTAGTCGTCAACCACCAGCAGGAAGTAGCGCTCGTGACCCTGTCCACGGACGCGGGCCGGGCCCCACACGTCCATGTGAAGCGTCTGCAGCGGGGCCTCTGTCGGAGGAAACTGGGAGGAGTGAGGGGCAGCCCGCTGCCGCCCCTCGACACAAGGGACGCAGGTAGGGCCTGGCCCCGGAGGAAGGGGAGGGAGGGACCGGGGAAGACCAGAGACAAGGACACGGGAGGCCATGCCTCGGAGACGAAGCAGGGAGGGGTGACCAAGGCGGTGGTGCCAGAGGAGAGTCTCGTGCGACAGGAGGCGACACGAACAGGGGGCAGACTCAGGACCAGACCTGGACGCTGCAGCAAACACCTGACCCGACGCAGCTACCTGACCAGACGCAGTGACTGGAGGAGACGCAGTGGTCAGTGTGTACAGGCTCGACCCCGGCCGACGTGTAAACGTGGCCAGGTGTCGGCCTGTCCGAGCGTCCGTGCAGTGGGTCACCCGCTGACTCGCAGGAGTGAACTGGTGAACCCCCGCATCCTGTAGGTCAGCACCACTCACCAAGTTCGTAGAGAACGAGGGGAGGTAAAGACCAGACAGGGTGCCAGAGGGGGCCGCCGGACACGGGAGGACAGTGGAGAAGTGAGCAAGGACAGGACCCCCAGAGGGGTCTGCCAGAGAGACTGCAACTGGCCGGCCAAGCGGCGTGAGTGTGGTGCGGTCTCGAAAGAAGGAGCGAGAAGCCCCCGAGTCAAGGGTGAAGGTGTGGGAGGCCGAAGCCGACGCAGTACCTGAGAGAGCAGACTCACCAGCACCTGAGGGAGCAGACACCCGGGTGGAGCGGCGTCGGGGCCGGGTGGAGCGGCGTCGGGGCCAGTAGAGGCGGCGCCGGGGCCGGGAAGGGCAGCTCCGGGGCCGCACGGGTAGGCGACGGGGCCAGCAGAGGCGGCGCCGAGGCAGAGAAGGGCGGCGCCGGGGCCGCAGGGGTAGGCGACGGGGCCGCGAGGGCGGCTAGGAGGGGGGGGGTCGCGAGGGCGGCTTGAAGAGGCCGCGAGGGCGGCTAGAAAGGGCCGCGAGGGCGGCTAGAAAGGGCCGCGAGGGCGGCGTGAAAGGGCCGCGAGGGCGGCGCAACACGAAGGAGCCGCGAGGGCGGCGGATCGGGGCCGCGAGGGCGGCGCGACGCGGCCGCTAGGGCGGCGCGACGTGAAGGGGCCGCGAGTTCGACGCGACGGGGCCGCTAAGGCGGCGCGACAGGGTCGAGAGAGGGGAGCGCGACTCAGGCAGTGGAGAGCGCGCTCCGGGCAGGAAAAAAATTGTGGTGGGCCCTAGGAACAGTTCCCACAGGGGAACCTCCTCTGATACCATGAGAAACTGAACGAGAATGGATCGACTAAGGGAAAGTTGGGTACAAATGTAAACCCTAGAAAACTGTACCCCATATGTGCTACCCCACTATAGCCTACAGTAGCTATGTCATATAAATCTGACAAGAACGAGGGGAGGTAAAGACCTGACAGGGTGCCAGAAGGGGCCGCCGGACACGGTAAGACAGTGGAGAAGTGGGCAAGGACAGGACCCCCAGAGGGGTCCACCAGGGAGACCGCAACTGGCCGACTAAGCGGCGTGAGCGTGGTGCGGTCTCGAAAGAAGGAGCGGGAAGCACCCGAGTCAAGGGTGAAGGTGTGCAAGGCCTGAGCCGACGTGGTACCTGAGAGAGCAGACTCACCAGCACCTAGGGCAGCAGACGCACTAGCACCTAGAGCAGCAGCCTCACCAGCACCTAGAGCAGCAGCCTCAATGCCCGGGTCAGGCGGAACACACAGGTAACAGTCACCCTCATCACTAGTAGACACAACATACATGGCAGCAAGAATAGCATCATAATCCAGATCAAATATAGCAACCCCCGACCTAAGCAGCTCGCCCCAGCGGGGGATCTCAGTGGCGTCAGGGAACTGGAGACGCCAAGCGTCCGTCAGGCGGCCGAAGCAGCGCTGGGTGGTGTGCGGGCCACCGCACGGCTCACCAGTGCGGTCGCCGGTACGCAGGACGTAGGCACAAGGACCAGCACCCCCACCCCGCTGACGCGCAGCGTACCACTCACGAAGCTGCTAGGGGGGCGGGGTCTCACGAGTGCGCTGCTGCTACTGGCGCTGACCACCACCGAAGCCGCCCCGCTGCGCAGAGCCACCCCGACCAGCTCCACCGCTGCCGCCACCACCTCCGCCACCGCCGCCACCGCCTCCTCCTGCGCTCCCACCGCCACCGCCGCCGCCGCCTCCGCCTCCACCGCCGCCACCGAAGCCCCCACCCCCGCCACCACTCCCACCGCCACCCCCACCCCCTCCGCCGCCTCCACCGCCACCTCCACCACCCCCGCCAGCTCCTCCAGCGCCCTTGCCCACCTTGCCCTTGCCGGTGCGGCGTCTCTCGCTAGGGGCAGACGCAGCGCCGACCGACTCGGTGCCAACGAAGTCGACGGCAGCAGCAGAGGCAACAGAGGGCAAAAGGGGGGAGGGGGAGCACCCTCAAAGAAGGGGGTACGAGGGTCACCACGAGAGGCTCCTACAGCGACTATACTCGTCTCAGCTGCCAGGAGGCGCTCCTCAAGGAGGTCAACGGTGAGTGTGGTGGGGCAAACAGAGAGGAAGTGGTCCCTGACCGAGCGAAGGGAGTCAGGGAGCCGGGTGACTATGTAGTAGAGGGTGATGTACATGGGGGGTGGGGGTTCTTGGCGCAGAACTCAGCAGGAAGCGCGGCGCGGTAGCGGGTGTCACTAGTGCGAAGGTGCGTGATGAGGTCAGCGACAGTGGGAAAGGCGGCGAGGTCAGGGCGGCAGCATGAGGCGGCTAAGGGCAGCAGTGGCAGGGGAAGAGTAGCGTGCAACTACAGTGTCGTACAAGGTCTTAGCACTCTTGTACTGACTAAAGTGTGCGCGCTCAGTGGACGGCAAGTGACTACGCACAGCAAGACGGGCAGCACCATCGCGTGTGGCCCACTGTGAGCGAACAGTGCTGTCAGCATCGGCAGCAGGGGCAGTAGAGGCGCCAGACGTAAGATCGAACAGTGAGAGACCGTCTTTCCTATCGCACTGCAGGAAAAGCTGCAGATCATCGACCCAGACCTCAAAGTCGACAGCCCGACCCTCAGCATCAAAGGTGAGAACGCTAGGGGTAGCCATGACAGCAGCAGCAGCATGCTAGCAGCAGTAGCAGCAGGCTAGGAGCAGCTCAGTAGCAGAGGCGCGGCTCGGCGGTGCTCTTACCAGGGCGGGTGGGTAGAGGTCCGAGGCCGAGGTGGGGCGGGCGGGTGGGCAAGTGGTGGGGCAGGGCCGAGGCGCGCCGGCAGGGACAGGGCCGCGACAGGGCGGCAGAGGAGTGCCGCTCCTCTCTGCAGGGAAGGGCTGGGATGGCGGCGGCGGCTCCTGCTGTCGGCGGCGGCGGCGGCCGCGGCCCCGGCAGCGGCGGAGGCGGCTGTCACGGGAGCGGCGGCGGCGGCTGCTGCTGGCGGCGGCGGCGGCGGCTGCGGCTGTCACGGTAGCGGCGGCGGCGGCTGTCACGGCAGCGGCGGCGGCGGCTCCTGCTGTCGGCAGCGGCGACGGCGGCGGCCCCGGCAGTGGTGGCGGCGGCTCGTACGGCGCGACGGCTGCTGCTGCTGGGGCGGCGACGGCGGGGCGGCAGGGCCGTGAAGGAGCCGAGAAGGGGCCGCGGAGGAGCCGAGAAGGGGCCGCTAAGGGCGGCGAAGGGGCCACGAAGGGCCGTGAAGGGGCCGCGAAGGGTGGCGACGGGGCCGAGAAGGGGCCGTGAGGGGCCGCGAAGGGCGGCGACGGGGCCGAGAAGGGGCCGTGAGGGGCCGCGAAGGGCGGCGACGGGGCCGAGAAGGGGCCGTGAGGGGCCGCGAAGGACGGCGACGGGGCCCAGAAGGGGCCGTGAGGGGCCGCGAAGGGCGGCGACGGGGCCGAGAAGGGGTCGCGAGGGGCCGCGAAGGGCGGCGACGGGGCCACAAGGGGCCGCGAAGGGCCGTGAAGGGGCCGCGAGGGGCCGTGAGAGGGGCCGCTACGGGGCCGTAAGAGGGCGCGACAGGCCGCTAAGGGCAGGGGACGCGACGGGAGGGCAGGCACACGGGGCGCGACTCGGGCAGGAGCGAAGCGCGCTCCGGGCAGGAAAAAAAAAATCCGATTTTCGTGGTGGGCCCTAGGAAACGTTCCCACTAGGGAACCTGCTCTATACCATGTGAAAGAACGAGGAATGAATGACTAGGTGAGTGGGTACAAGTAGAAAACCTAGAAATGTTGTACCCTATAGTATCTACCCCACTACAGCCTAGATAGACCATAGCATATAAACTTGACAGTGTGGTCGCCGCGTCGTCGCGCAGCAGGCGTGCGATAAAGTCTACGGATTCGGAAATTCGGCAAGCGCTAATGGCATTCCGCCATGACGATACGTGCATTCCGCCATGGTTTTGAGGAGATTTCGCCATGGAGCTGCTACGATTTCCTCAGCAGCAGCCACTACTCTCTAGATCTCGATCTAGAATGTCGAGATTGGAAGGAGGGAGTGGAAAACGTGAAGGAATGTGGTTTGGTTGAGGTTTGGAAGGCCCAAGGTTGGGAGGGGAAAGGTGCTACAGTGACAAGCAGCTTGGCCAACACCAAACCCTAACTTGGTTTGGGCGCACCCCTACCTTGTGGTGCTACACCACCTCGACCACCCCATCCTCCAAGGACATCGTATTCACTAAAACCTACAGCAAGGGGGAGTGTTGGAAATCCGAATACAGTATAACGAATACTGTATACCTGTGTGTTGTTTGGTTTTAGTGTAGTCCTCTTTATAAGCTTCCAGGTCCTACAATAATTGTCACAATTATTGTAGGGCCACAATTATTGGAGCTTAGCATTATTGGATGGTAGAGGGTACAATTATTGGTTCACCACTATTGGTGTGAATAGGGTTATTCTGGAGGGGTAGCTGGATGCATATATACCGTGCTGTGTCACTTCTTCATCATTATTGTGTCATCATTCTAACTTTCAACTATCAATCCAAGATTTCCATCTTGTTCTTTTCTACAAACACGTTTCCGCTACGCTGGCACTATGCCTTTCTAGCAACTGACTCGTTATTGAGCAGTTAACCGAGTCGTCGCTGTATCGAACCGCAACAATAGTTACAGTTAGTTAAACCTTTCATATTCCTCTGTAATCATATAAAGCTTTGTATCTCTTTGCTACTATCAACTTATCTTGTTCTCACATACCCGTAACTCCCCGGATAAAAGCGCAGGTGCGTTTATAATAAAAACAGTATTTTTTAGGGGGGTGTGTTAAGATAGAAGCTAAGGCTAAGAAGCCATAGCTAGGTTTTAGGGTATATGAAAGAGAAATAGGAGAAGAAGTGATTGAACTAGAAAGGAGGGGGATACAAGTAGCAAGCCCAAAAGGGTTATACTAACTATTGAGTACCCCACTACAGACTAGACAAGCATTATAATCTGACACACCCCCATAGTCAAAGTGGGGTATAATCAGTACAGCATGCAAGCATAGAGCAAGAGTTCACAATGATAAGCAAAACTAGAGGCTATCACAGAGGGCAAGTGAGGAGGAGGAGAGACTGTGGAGGGAGAGAAGATGCGAGGCAACGACTGAAGCTGCAGAGGCACGGGCACAGGAGCGGCTGACTCAGTGGCTACCGAAGCAAGGGCGACGGACTACTGGAGTGACTGGCTCCGCGGCTATAGACGAGCGGCATGAGCAACGGACCCACTGGCGACTGGTGCAACAGGCTCACTGGCTACCGAAGCAAGGGCGACGGACTACAGGCGCTGCAGGCGACACGACAGCTACCTTCACACAACCTCCCCCAGCTGCCCCACTCCCCTCTCACACACCCCCTGTTCAAACCCTAGCTCCACTCCCACAGCACCCCCCTTAAACCCTAAACCCTAGGCTCCCACACACCCACCCCCCTCAGCGACAGCTGCAGCAGTGGGAGACGAGGGAGGAGGAGGAGCAAGGGGAGGAACACATAACCGCCACCCCCACACCCGCTACCCCCATGCTCGGCACCCCACACCCCCAGCACCACGGAATGCACGGGGGGGGGGAACGGGACGGGCTGCAGGTGCGGGCTGCTCCAGGGGCGGCCGCTGCAGGTGCGGGCTGCTCCAGGGGCGGCTGCTGCAGGTGCGGGCTGCTCCAGGGGCGGCTGCTGCAGGTGCGGGCTGCTCCAGGGGCGGCTGCTGTAGTTGCGGGCTGCTCCAGGGGCGGCTGCTGCAGGTGAAAGGTAGGAGGGAGGGGAGGGGAAGGGCGCGGCCCCCAGGGCGCCCCGACGGGCGACGAGCTAGGGAGCCGCTCGGGCCCCCGAGAGCGCCTCGACGGGCGACGGGAGGGGACCGCGCGCGGGCCCCCAAGGCGCCACGACGAGGCGACGGTTGGGGCCGGCGCGCGGCCCCCAAGGCGCCGCGACGAGGCGACGGGAGGGGCCGGCTCGCGGGTCCCCAAGGCACCGCGACGAGGCGACGGGAGGGGCCGGCTCGCGGGCCCCCAAAGCGCCGCGACGAGGCGACGGGAGAGGCCCGCGTGCGGGCCCCCAAAACGCCGCGACGAGGCGACGGTTGGGGCCGGCGCACGGGCCCCCAAGGCGTCGCGACGAGGTGACGGGAGGGGCCGGCGCGCGGGCCCGCAGGGCACCGCACGAAGCAGGAACCCGCCGCGCGCCTCGGGACGCACGGCGGGCAGAAAACCGCCACGCGCTCGGAGCGCTTGGCGGGAAGAAAAATAGGAGGTCGCGCGCCACGGGGCGCGCGACACACAGTAGGGCAGCGGAAGCAGGTGGGCCCACAGGCCAGGAGCGTAATGCTCTGATAGCATGCTAAGATAGAAGCTAAAGCTAAGAAGCCATAGCTAGGTTTTAGGGTATATGAAAGAGAAATAGGAGAAGAAGTGATTGAACTAGAAAGGAGGGGGATACAAGTAGCAAGCCCAAAAGGGTTATACTCACTTTTGAGTACCCCACTACAGACTAGACAAGCATTATAATCTGACAGGGTGTGCTTCTAATTGAGTCATTTTATAAGCGCATGCGCTTATATAATGACATATACAAATTTATAATTTTAAGACACCAAATTGCAAATTTCGCTCTTGCCATTT
Source organism: Closterium sp. Naga37s-1 (assembly GCA_947471745.1). Classification (NCBI taxonomy): domain Eukaryota; kingdom Viridiplantae; phylum Streptophyta; class Zygnematophyceae; order Desmidiales; family Closteriaceae; genus Closterium; species Closterium sp. Naga37s-1. The sequence continues at coordinate 752,290 of CANJKZ010000795.1, read as the reverse complement.
CAAGCGAGTCGAAACATTTCGCGTCACAAAACAGATTCCCTTCCAGCACACAGGGGCCAAGATGCGACACTTTGCAGCCATGCCAGCACATCCTGACAGGTAGCGCAGCTAGTCATGTCTTCGAGAGTCAAGCTACGCGAAAATGAGACTGCATTCGCTTCAAAAATGAAATTCGCTACCGCTTTGAACAGAGATTTTATTTTAAAATTGTACATGCGCTTATAATAAGTTAAGTTTTCAAAGGGTGTGCGCTTATAATTGAGGATCGGCCAAAACGCATTGCTCCAGATAGAAGCGCATGCGCTTATCATAGGCCTGCGCTTTTATCCGGGGTGATACGGTACCATTGCAAGGTGGGTGGTTCAACAAGTTCACTAAAAGACGCTTCCGCTAATACATCACTACCCTGAGCCTTTAATCTTGAAAACCGATCCTAAGGGCTTTCCTAAGCCCAACATAGTGCAGCTGACCTACAATGTTGGCAAGTCATTCTCCTAAGTGCTGGCTGGGTATACGGTATTTCTTTTGCCCCTTCAATGCAACCCTAGTTTGAAATTGCAGAAATATCAATGGCATCAGAAAGGATTCAGTTTCCACCGCCTTATAGAACCAAGCTATATCGCACAAAACCCGCTACACAGTTGGTCATCTGGTTTTGCTGTTAGTGCCGCAGCTCCCCTGGTGGTCCTTGCTCCCTGGCGTGAACGTTCTTTTACCACCTGAATTAATGGAGTCAATTGGACGGATCTGACACATGGCCATACGTTTTTGGTGCTTAGCGACCATTACAGCTACAAGCCAGCTGACCGCCACACAAGACATGACAATCTGGTAGACATATCTCTTGGTCTCAGTATTGTTTGTCGCGTGTTGACGACTCCGCCCAATCGCTCTCAGGTACAGTATCTCGTCTCTTCCGGCTTCTGGACTGTCGAAGTTAACAATCTGTGCTATCCAAGCTCAGCCTGACAGATGTCGCGTAGCAAAATTACACTCCTGCCAGCCACCTGAAATTCAGAACAGATAAGTGATCCCGCCCTCCACTGTTAGCGTAACAGAAGCTCAACAAGTACAAAGCTAGTTGAGAGGTCCAAAACTGAGAACGTGGAGAGCACCGGTATAGATCGTCAAGTACCAGCATAGAAACCGAGATACCAGACAGTACCGTTTTTCCCACTCCAGCTCAACATCATCCGAACCGTAGTGTAAGTTTCGTTGAAGTTCTATCACCTCTACCAACCGCTGTTCAACTATTTGTAAATCTCACATAGTTACCCAACCAGCCTCTCACACACCTACCCAAGTTCCATCCTTACTCCCCTTCCAGTACCTCTGCCCCAACTGTCCCTCCCTTTCCTACACCGCGTTTCGCGCTAACGACAACGATTTCTCTCATGCGAAGTCGCTGACGGCGAAGCGTAGTGTCTCCATCAGATCCCGACGCTAGCTCCTTGCGAATTCTTCGATAGGTTCCTAAAATCCGCACTACTAACAGGCATCGCAGGCGTCGCACTCGTCGAATACCCTAGAGTTGTCGTCATAAGCAACAGGAGCCATGGCGTATCGCAAGCGCGTCGCGATATGGATAGGGATAACCCTTCTCGCCTCCACATTATTACTTATTGCGGACGGAGCGGCTGGCGGCAATGCGAATGGTGGCGGCAATACGAATGGTGGCGGGTCGACGAAAAATACAGGCACCACTAGCAGCGGGACCACTAGCAGCGGGACTACTAGCAGCGGCACCACTAGCAGCGGCACCACTAGCAGCGGCACCACTAGCAGCGGTACCACTAGTAACGGGAATACCAAGAACAACGCAAATACTGCGGCTGCCGGGAATACCGCTAGTAACGGAAACACTGCCAGCAACGGGAATAGCCAGAGCAATGGAAATTCAGCGTCTGCGGGGAATACTGCCGGTAGCGGATCCTCTGCTAGTAACGGGAATACGCAGAACAACGGAAATACTGCGGGTGCCGGGAATACTGCTAGTAACGGAAATGGAAACACTGCCAGTAACGGGAATACCCAGAACAAGGGCAGCACGATATCTAGCGGCCCTCCAGCATCGCCATCTTCAACGTCTACGTCAAATTTTCTGTCTCTGCCGGTCAACGGGTGCACTCCGTCAGCTTGCCAGAATCCGTCACTGGGATTCTACAAGGGCACGTTTCAGCAGGCGTCGAATGCGGCTGCAGTCCAAAACATGAACTACGGCGAATACGTACGTTGCGGGCAGTTTCCGCTGTAGCGTTTATCGATGCTGTTCCGTGTATATATCGAGCGCAGTTGAGGGTTTCACTTCGCAAATCACGAATTCACGCAGTTCATAGCTCTCCGATTCCGCGTGTGATGAGTCGATTTTTAAGTCAACAATCATTTTTGAATCGGCTCTCCGAATCCTCCTTGACCCTCCTCGATGATTTATGTATCCTGCCATCCTTTTCCACTTGTTTCCTTTACCTTCCTCTCGTCTCGCCCTCTCCTCCTGCCCCGCCTTTTTCGCCCTCCAATCCCCTTCCATCCCTCTTTCCTCCCCACTCCTCCCCACTCCTCCCCTCTCCTCTTATCAGATCTACGGCACGCGAATCAGCTCCGACCTTGCCAAGTCATCAACTGACGTGCGTCACGCTTCCTTCAACTCACCCCTTCGTCTTTCCCTTTCTTCCCTCTCCCTCTCTCCCTCTCTCCCTCTTTCTCCCTCTCCCCCCCCCCCCCATCAGATATACGGCACACGAATCAGCTCCGACCTCGCCAAGTCATCTACTGACGTAAGTCGCGATTGCGTAACCGCGTGCCGAGCCGCGTACCGTTTCGCCGTCCCTTCCGCCGTCCCTTCCGCCTTCCCTTCCGCCTTCCCTTCCGCCTTCAATTTCGCCTTCTCGTCAGACGTTCCCGCCCCCAACCTTCTCTCCCCCTTCACTCTCCCCTCTCCCTCCCCTTCCTCTCTCTATTATTCTCGTCCCCCTCTTTCCCCCCCTCCTCCCCCCCCTCCCCACCTTCTCGTCGTTTCCGTCACGCCCTTGCTTCCGTCAATTTCATTTCGCATTTCGCCCTCTGTTAATCTCGTCGCCCCTGCCCTCCCCCTTCCCCCCCCCTCTCCCCCACTTCCCCCCCCTCTCCCCCACTTCCCCCCCCTCTCCCCCACTTCCCCCCCCTTCCCCCTCCCCCTCCCCCTCCCCCTCCCTCCCACCCCGCTCTCTCCCCCTCCTTCCCCTCTCTCACGCCCACACACCTTCACGCCCTTGCTTCCTTCGGTTTCATTTCGCTTTTCGCTTTTCACTCTGCACTCTCTCTCCCCTCCTCTGCTTCCCACTCACCAATCCTCTTCCCCTCCTCTCCTCCGCTGTTCTCTCCTCCCCTCCCCTCCCCTCCCCTCCCGTCTCTCCCCCTCCCCTCTCCGCATTCCCCCCTTGCCCCCTCGTGCCCCCGCCCCCCCGCCCCTCCGCTCTCCTTCCGCCCGCCAGGCGAAGACCTTCCCCGACTGCTGCACGGACTGCGCCAACACCGCGGCCTGCCACTACTTCCAGTTCTACACTCCAGAGTAGGTCTTTCTACGCAATCCATCGCTCTGCACCGCTCATTCACCCTTTGCACCTCTCTGCACTGCTTTACACCGCATTGCACCGCAATCTGCCGCACTCCCTTGCTTCGCTGCACGAACTGCGCCAACACTTCGGTCTGCCGCACTCCCGCTACGCACTCCACCACAATCCACCGCACTCTAACGCACTCCCTCCATCGCGCTGCTCCGCTCTTCACAGCTCTCCACCGCATTGCGCCACAATCTGCCGCACTCCCTTGCTTTGCTGCACTGACTGCGCCAACACCGCCGCCTGCCACTATTTTCAGTTCTACACGCCTGAGTAGGTTCCGTACGCAGCTCCATCGCTCCGTACCGCTCTGCAGCGCTTTGCACCCACTGCACCGCTCTCCACCGCTTGCACCGCAATCTGCCCCGCTCCCGTTGCTTCGCTGCACGGATTGCGCCAACACTGCGTCTCGTCCTCTAGAAACCGCAACCCCATTTTTCCCCTCTCCTTCTCTTCCCCCTCACTCTCCCTAACCCTCATTCACCCCTTCAGCTCCATTTCTTTCAACCCTACTTTCACCTCTTCCACTTCCTCGGCACCTGTGCCCTTTTCCCTCGCCCATCATTTCCCCCACTCGCTCGTCCCCCCTGACTCCCCTCCTCTCCCCCCTGACTCCCCTCCTCTCCCCCCTGACTCCCCTCCTCTTCCCCCTGACTCCCCTCCTCTCCCCCCTGACTCCCCTCCTCTCCCCCCTGACTCCCCCTGACTCCCCCTGACTCTCCTCCGCCTGTCCCTCCCCCACCATCCCAGTTCCATCTTCCGCCCCTGGCGTACAGAAGCAGCGCTTCCTTTCTCCTCGGCACCTGTGCCCCCCTCCCTAACAATTTGCTTCTCTCTCCCCCTTCCCCCATCCTCCTTTCGTCCCCCATTCCCCCCCCTTCTTCCTCCTCCCCCTCTTCGTTTCCCCCTTCAGCTCCATTTCTTCCGCCCCCGGCGGACAGAAGCAGTGCTTCCTGCTCTCTGAGGCGCCGGCTGGCCTGGCGATCAGCGGGCCTCTCAGCTAGTAAGTGCCGCCGCTAACCATCTAATTATTTATTCGATTTCGTTAATGAGCACTTGTGCTCTCTGAGGCGCCGGCTGGACTGGCGATTAGTGGGCCTCTCAGCTAGTAAGTGCCGCCGCTTACCCTTTTCTTTATTCAACCTTTTGTATTTCAGGTGTACAATTTTTTCGAAGCCCATCCCCCCACTCTTCCTTCACCCCTCTCCATCCCCCTCCCCACTTCATTATTTTTATTGAGTCACTCATTTTTTTTTTTTTTTCATGCAACTCCATGTAGCTTCCGGCATGCAATCATCCTTGCTGTTACTTTTGTGCCGAATGCTTATTATTATTATCGTCTCTCAATACAATCGCATTGTGTAGAGGATCTTTTACAGCCTTTCCGCTTCCCTCAATGCGTTGTCTATCCTGCCTCTTCTTACCCTACCCTCCCTCTTTCAGTGTTGGCGGTTTCTGCAACCCCCCTGCTTCAGCCACCCAGCAGCAGTCCCCCTCAACCACCTCCTCCGGCTCCTCCTCCTCCTCCACCTCTTCCTCGTCCTCCTCCTCTTCCTCCACCACCACTTCTCCGACTGTTTCTGTGACCTCTCCCCCTCCTCCCGGCGTGAAGGGCGATCCGCATTTCGTGGGGTGGGACGGAGTGCATTTCGATTTCACCGGCCAGCCCGGCCACAGCTACTGCATGCTGTCCGATAACAACGTTCACGTCAACATGTATTTGGATGGTTACACGGAAACCAGCGCGAAAGGCGTCAAGGAAACGCACTCGTGGATCAAGGGTCTCGGATTTATCACGCCTAATCATAAGCTCGCGCTGTTCGCGAAAACGAGCGCGAGTCCCTCGCGAAACGGCGGGTATATGAAGCGGATTGTTCTTGACGGCCGGGAGTTTAATCTGACGGAGGGGACCAAGTACGGGACGGCTGACGGGGAAATCGAGATTGAGTTTGACGAAGCCGGGAGGAAAGAGGGAGATGAGGAGTCAGACGTGTACACTGTATCTGTCCGCGATACGTTGAAGATTCTCCTTCGCATGCGTCCGGAAATTGGGGGAGTTCGACGTCCCGAGGATTCGTTTATCCACTTCTCGATGGAGATTTTAGACGAGCAGCTGTCTACACGCACGCACGGAATTCTCGGCCAAACACTGTACAATCTGAACAACCCCGAAGCGGCTCCTACTGGGTATGATGTGGAGTACAGTGGGGTGGTTTGGGCGTGGCAGGTGGTGGGTGCTGACGCGGAGAATTACATTCAGGGGACCCCTTCGGATTACGTTACCAGCCACCTGCTGACCTCGGATTGCCGTTTCTCGAGGTTCTCCCGCCGGGGTTTGTTCCATTCCGCCCTCTCCCTTGGCTGCTGGCGCAAGGGATTCGTGTGCTGAGCTGGAAGGCTTTCTCGTGTTGTGCTGAAGTGGCACGCCTGGTTTTATTGACGGGCTATCTTGATGGTTCTTCTGTGTTTGGTTCACCAAATGACAAGTGAAAAGCAACACATGGGGAGGCGGTTTAAAGACTTACAATGGGGGTGTGGGTGTGCAACACACCTTAGAACGTCTTCCTCTACTCTTCCTTTCCAACTATGGTGGCCTTGATTAGTAGCTACCTCTCTGCAGTATACCATCAGATGGCAACCACATGCTTAGGTTGTCATGGTCGTTTGGGAAACGCTGGTCGGGGCCCCTAAACATGCTGCTTGTTTGGATGGGTGTGGTGCAGTTCATTAGAGGTGGGTGTCCTGATTCAGGCTTCATGTTATTTGTTGACATTTATTTATTTGATTGCTATTGCTGTTACACACACTAGGTTGCATGGCTGGAGGAACAATAAGCATACCAGTATGGATGCAAGTGGTGGCTCTGCTGGTGCTTGGTTTCTGGGCTGTTGTTTTCACGGATTTCCTAATAAGATGCCCCTTAAAGCCCGAGTCTAGAATGGTAAGGGCAACTTCAAGATTCTTGAACTTGTGTTCGTCAAGAACAGGGTAACCAGGTTCGGAAAGCTGATCTCTCGCGACTCACCGAGAAGGGAGCTGGTGGGCCAGAAGGTGATTGGCCAAATGGCCCACAGCAAAAACACCGACGAGCCTCGCGAGAAACAAAGGACAAGTACCACTGTTCACACTTTCACAACTTGAAACTCGAGAATACCTTTCTAGACTCGTAGCATAGTGGCCTCCATAGCCCTAGTTCTCATCAGTAGCCAGCATAGATACGCCCATCTCCCTGCCCTATGCTAAGACGTTAGTAGCACACAGAGATGAAAATTCCCGGCGACTTATTTCGCGCATAACAAATCCGATCTCGTAGCCATGAACAAAGACAGGACCCTCAGATTGATCACCACCGTGAGAATCACTCGTCGCCACTGAAGGTATCCCAGTCCGCACTCAATGCCGGTCCGCAATCACTCAAGGCCCGCCCTCACTCCCGTCAAACTCTCTCTCCCGTCGCGCTCTCACTCCCATCGCTCTCTCACTCCCACAACGCTCTCACTCCCGTCGCTCTCTTACTCCCGTCGCTCTCTCACTCCCGTCGCGCTCTCACTCCCGTCGCTCTCTCACTCCCGTCGCGCTCTCACTCCCGTCGCTCTCTCACTCCCGTCGCTCTCTCACTCCCGTCGCGCTCTCACTCCCGTCGCGCTCTCACTCCCGTCGCTCTCTCACTCCTGTCGCGCTCTCACTCCCGCCGCGCTCTCACTCCCGTCGCTCTCTCACTCCCGTCGCGCTCTCACTACCGTCGCTCTCTCACTTCCGTCGCGCTCTCACTCCCTTCGCTCTCTCGCTTCCGTCGCGCTCTCACTTCCGTCGCTCTCTCGGTGACTGTCGCGCTCTCACTCCCGTCACCCACACACGTCGCTCGCACATGTCGCTCACACGTGACACACACGACTCACTAGCACATGTCGCTCATATCTGCTCCTCTCCCTCTCTTCCCCCTTTGCGCCCTTCCCCGTTTCTCCTCTTACCATCTTCTTCTGTCACTCACACACGTCACACACGACATGCTCACACATGTTCCCATCTCCCCTCTCCTCCCTTTCCCTCTCCGCTCCTCTCCTCCCTTCCCTCTCTTTCCCCCTCCTTCCCTTCTGTGTCTTCGCCTCGCCGCCCCTCCCACTCATCCCCTCTCCTTCCTTTCCCTCTCGTCTTTTCTCCTTCCTTCCATCTGTCCATTCTCTTTCCTCCTGCCTTACTCACTCCCGTCTGTTACCCACATCAATCCTGTTAATCATTCCAGTCACTTGCTTTCCTCACTGTCCCACTCCTCCCTTACCTCTCTCACACCCCCTCCCTCTCACACCTCTTCCGTCTACCACTACTGCAACTGCCGTGCATCCCCGTGACGCAGGGTGCAGGTGATGGCGGCGTGTTTGCGTGGCTATGTGGCTTTGTCAATGTTGGGGGAAGGGGGGAAATGGGAGGCGGAAGGGAATGGGAGACGTCGCCCACGTCGCTCCCGTCACTCCCTTCCCTTCGGCCCCGACCCTCTCCGCCTCTCGCCCCTTCCCTCGTCGCCTCTCCCCTTTCCCTTTCCCCTATGTCCTTTCATGCGATTTTCCCTTATACCCTCCCTCCCTACCTCTATTGTCCGTCCCACCGTTCCTCCCCCTTGTTTCCCTCCTTTTCCGCCCGTGTCCTGCCCTCTGTTGCCCCGATCCCCATGCCCTATACCCCATGTCTCTCCCTCCCTTTGCCCCATGCCACATTCCCCCTGCGCCATGCCCCCATACCCATACACCATACCCCATGCCCCATACTCTCTTTGCCTCTTCTCTTCCAATCAATCCCCCTTACTTCGGTTCACCTTTAGGGGGGCGGGAGGGGTGCAGGAGGGGGATGGGAGGGGGGATGGGAGGGGGGCGGGAGGGTGGATGGGAGGGGGATGGGAGGGGGATGGGAGGGGGATGGGAGGGGGATGGGAGGGAGATGGGAGGGGGATGGGAGGGGGATGGGAGGGGGATGGGAGGGGGGATGGGAGGGGGGATGGGAGGGGGGCGGGAGGGTGGATGGGAGGGGGATGGGAGGGGGGATGGGAGGGGGATGGGAGGGGGATGGGAGGGGGGCGGGAGGGTGGATGGGAGGGGGATGGGAGGGGGGCGGGAGGGGGGATGGGAGGGGGATGGGAGGGGGGCGGGAGGGGGATGGGAGGGGGATGGGAGGGGGATGGGAGGGGGGATGGGAGGGGGATGGGAGGGGGGTGGGAGGCGGATGGGAGGGGGATGGGAGGGGGATGGGAGGGGGGTGGGAGGGGGATGGGAGGGGGGATGGGAGGGGGATGGGTGGGGGGTGGGAGGGCGATGGGAGGAGGGCGGGAGGGTGGATGGGAGGGGGATGGGAGGGGGATGGGAGGGGGGATGGGAGGGGGATGGGAGGGGGATGGGAGGGGGATGGGAGGGGGGTGGGAAGGGGGTGGGAGGGGGATGGGAGGGGGGTGGGAGGGGGATGGGAGGGGGATGGGAGGGGGATGGGAGGGGGATGGGAGGGTGATGGGAGGGGGATGGGAGTGGGGATGGTAGGGGGATGGGAGGGGGATGGGAGGGGGATGGGAGGGGATGGGATGGGGATGGGAGGGGGACAGGAGGGGGATGGGAGGGGGATGGGAGGGCGATGGGAGGGGGATGGGAAGGGGATGGGAAAGGGATGGGAGGGCGACGGGAGGGTAATGGGAGGGGGACAGGAGAGCGATGGGCGGGGGACGGGAGGGGGATGGGAGGTCGACGGGAGGGGGAAGCGAGGGCGACGGGAGGGAGAAGTGAGGGCGATGGCGGGGGAAGCAAGGGCGATGGGCGGGGGGAGCTGGTGCGACGGACGGTGGATGCGAGATATCGACGGACGGGGGAAGCGAGGTCGACAACGCTCTAATTTCTCATCTCGCACAATATCTCCGTGCTTCACACTCGCATTCGAGCCACATTCCCTACCTCGGTCCTCGGATTCCTCTCGATTCCTCGCAGCATATGTTCTCACATGTCATACCTAGCTATTTTACCCTGGATACTTAATAGTTTCCTAACACCGATGCTCTATCAGGTCTTACGCATGTTTTTCTCAGGTTGCTCAAAGAGAATGCTTTTGGACAGGGCGGAAATCCGGGTCAGGCCCTCAGATATTAGGATAATTTATCCTGATTCTCCTGAATTCAGGATAGGTGTCATGTGCTTCTCCTGAAAAAACAGCATAAGGGAATTACTTGTCCTGTAAAATCAGTATAATTGTTATTTTGCGTACTGAAAACTCAGAATAAGCTGTAGTTTCAGCCCTGACGACTCAGGATAGTGTCGATTCTCACCCTGAAGCAGGCCCTCAGATTGGTTTGGGGGTACAGCCACAGCCATGGCTGAGATCTACGCCACAGCCATGGCTGCACAGGAGTTACGCTGGCTCACCTACCTGCTGACCGACCTGGGAGAGCGGCCTTGTTCTCCTCCAGATCTGTACGTAGACAACAAGTCCGCCATTGCCTTGTGTCAGGAGCACAGATTGGAGCACAGAACGAAGCACATCGCTCTGCGTTACTTCCTGGCTCGAGAGTTGCAGCAGCGGGGTCAGCTTCGCCTTGCTCACGTGGCCACTCGGGCCAACACTGCTGATATATTCACCAAGGCACTTCCGTCTGGTGACCATCAGCGGTTTTGTACTTTGTTGGGCCTTGTGCCTACGTTTCCACACTTGTTGTAGTCTCTGCTTGTACTGTGATCTATATATATACATACCTGCATGCTTGCTTTGCTAGGTAGCGATCACTGTGCTGTTGTTGTTACATATATACCTGTGCATGTGAACTGGCCTTGTGGCTCTTGGCTTGTGCTCAGTGTGTGTGGTGACTTTGTGATCCACCCTGAGCTGTGTTTTGTTTCTTCTCTTGACTGGTCTTGTGACCATTGCTTGCTCTGGCTATCCCCCATTTCGCCTATGGGGGTGTGTCAAAACATATGCATGTTATTATCTGGGCTATATTGGAGCTAGCCTTAGGGGGTACACAAAATCATCTCGACACTCTAGTTTTGTACCCCCAACCTTGACCTAATCACCAATCGTTCCTACCTAGCTTCTAAGAAAGACGGTCGGTTGAACTTTTAATATGGCTCGGTAGGGTACCTAGGTTAACAGAATTTCGGATAACCCGCTGTTGAAATGTATTTGTTACATTTATATACCTGCCTACAGTTGATCCTAGTGTAGCTATATGCTTCTTGTGTTGGTGGTGCACCTCCCCTCCTTTCTCCTATATGTTCTGTTTTTCCTATAGTGAAGCCCTCCATTCTCGCTATCCTTTGGCACAACCTACTCGATACCCTCCTTGCCTAGGCTCCTAAGCCTAGGCATCCTAAACCTAAGTACCTCCTTACTTTGACATGGTATTAAGAGCTGGGTCCTTCTAAGGACCTCCTCATTATTTTTCATTCGCCATGGCTGCTGCCATGGCGACCATCGCAGCGCCCTTCGCGGCGCTCGTCCGTTGCCTTCCCCGCGCTGCTCGCAACGCGCTACCCGCCCCACGCGCTCGTCGCCCAGTCCCGCGCGCTGACGCGTCGCCCCGCCGCTGGTCGCGGACGCCAGCGCCAGCGCCTCCAACCGTCGCGGACGCATGCGCGATCGCCAGCGCGATCGCCAGCGCCGTGCGCCAGCGCCAGCGACTGTCGCAATCGTCAGCGCCAGCGCCTGCGCCGGTCACCTGCGCCAGCGCCAGCGACATGCGCCAGCCCCGGACGCGAGCGCCAGCGCCAGCAGCAGCCGTCAGCACCCCCGCCATCGCCACCCCGCTCCCCGCTTCCACACCTGCCGCCTCTCTTTTCTACGGTGGACATTGCGGGGGGGAGGTGGCGGGGCTCGCGCCCGCGGCTACGGGGGTGCTTAAGCCCCCTTGAACCCTCCCGCCCCTCCCTACTACTCCTCCTCATCGCTGCCCGTGCATCTCCAGTGCGTGCCGCGTTTGGGGGGGGGGGGAAGAGGGTGTGGGGGTGGCGGGTATTTGAAGGCAGCCGCCTCCCCTTCTCCTCCTCCTTCCGCTGCACTTCCTATCCTCCTCCTCTCTCCTCTCCTCTACTCCTCTCCTCTCCTCCAGCCACCTCTCCTCTCCTCTCCTCCAGTCTCTTCCCTCCTCTCCGTTTTCCAGCCGCCTCCTCCTCCGTTTGTTTGCTCCTCCAGCCGTCTACGCCGTGTGAGAGGGAGGTTAGAGAGGTTGGAGGGGGGTGGCCGTCGTGAAGCCCGCAGCGCCAGTCGCCAGTGGCCCGTTGCTCCAGTCGCCCGTTGGGTCAGTTGCTCTAGCCGTACGAGCGGGATGCTCCAGGCGTACGAGCCCGTTACCCCAGTAGCCCGTGAGCCAGTTGCTCGAGTTGCCAGTGTGCTAGCAGCTTCAGCCGCCTCCTCCTCCTCTCCTCTCCTCCTCTCCTCTCTCGCACTCTCTACCCTCCGTGTACCACTTCAGGGGGTGCTGTTGCACATGGTTCTCACTGTAGGCAGCCAGGGGGTGTGTTGAAATGTATTTGTTACATTTATATACCTGCCTACAGTTGATCCCAGTGTAGCTATATGCTTCTTGTGTTGGTGGTGCACCTCCCCTCCTTTCTCCTATATGTTCTGTTTTTCCTATAGTGAAGCCCTCCATTCTCGCTATCCTTTGGCACAACCTACACGATACCCTCCTTGCCTAGGCTCCTAAGCCTAGGCATCCTAAACCTAAGTACCTCCTTACTTTGACACCCGCCTCCTAAAGACGGTTATTGTAAACTTTTCGAATACGTCCAAGGAACAGTTCCACTGTTCAGTGTGTTTCCGCGGTTCAGTGTAGCGAGAAACAGGGTGTAATCTGTTATGCAGTAGAGCGTACGCTCGAAACTTGCTGGCTCCTCTGCCTGAGGTGCTCGCCCGCATATATTTTAGGCCCCGGAATTCAGGAGATTTTTCTTGCAGTACATCTCGCTTCAGGCCCTGGCCTATGTTATCAGGATAATTTATCCTGATTCTCCTGAATTCAGGATAGGTGTCGTGTGCTTCTCCTGAAAAAACAGCATAAGGGAATTATTTGTCCTGTAAAATCAGTATAATGGTTATTTTGCGTACTGAAACTCAGGATAACGCTGTAGGTTCAGCCCTGACGACTCAGGATAATGTCGAATCTCGGCCTGAAGCGAGATGTACTGTACGAAAAATCTCCTGGGTTTCGGGGCCAAAATTGTACAAGGCGCACGAATGATGGAGCCAGTTGGAATCGAGCAGGCAACTTACTGCGTAGCAATCTTTCGCTTTACCCACTGCAACACTTCATGTTCGACTTTCTGAACAACAAAATTTATAACAATATTGTTTTGCGCCAGCTTTTCCATCCAATTTGGCCCACGATGTTCACCGCCACCTTCGCCATCTCCTTGTACTGTGCTGTAACACTTTCGCACCATGCAGCTGCCAGCGACTTGCACTGCCAGCCACTTGCAGCTGCACCCCAGAATTACACACTTCGAATGTGGAGAGCATTTCGATCCCCGCTAACATAACACGCGCGAAATATACAGGATTGTACGAAATGTAGCACTGAGCTGCCAGGATACTCTCAAACAGGGTCCTCGCTAGGTTTTGAACCCCCTTGATGCATCAGACGGGCCCGAAGGGCCCGTCTGATGCATCAGAATTTTTGCTTTTGAGTGTCTGACGAATCAGAAATTTTCAAAAACCTTGTCTGACCAATCAATACAGAGTTACGAGTGTGCAGATGCACGTGGGAAAAAAATTGAGTCGAACTTCTCTCTCGCCTGTCGCATCCATTCGAAGGGCACACAACACTCACCCTGTCATACTACATTCGCCCCGTCACACCACATTCGCCCCGTCACACCACATTCGCCCCTTCACACCACATTCGCCCCTTTTCACCACATTCGCCCTATCACAAGAGGGGTTCGCACTGCGTATAAAGATTCCAACGAGTCAACCTGTGACATCAGTGATCCATGCACTGTCACAGGAGAGATTCCCTTCCCACCACTGGAAATCGCGATATGCTATGTTTCGATTTCAGACGAAACAGAAAACACGTGTCTGATAGAACAGATGGAAACTAAAAACCATTTCTGACCTATCAGACGGCATAATGCACCCATTTCTTGAAAATCAGATGAGTGAAAACAAATCTGTCTGATTTCTCAGAAAAACAGACAAAAATGTCTGATAGCGAGGGCCCTGCTCTCAAATGTAGCACTGACATTTCAGGATACCTCACCCTGTGCAGCCCTGACAATTCAGGGCAGATTCTGATTTCCTAAAACCTGCCCTGAGGCCTCAGTGTACCCCCAAACCAATCTGAGGGACTGCTTAAGGGTGAGAATCGACACTATCCTGAGTCGTCAGGGCTGAAACTACAGCTTATTCTGAGTTTTCAGTACGCAAAATAACAATTATACTGATTTTACAGGACAAGTAATTCCCTTATGCTGTTTTTTCAGGAGAAGCACACGACACCTACACTGAATTCAGGAGAATCAGGATAAATTATCCTGATAACATAGGCCAGGGCCTGAAGCGAGATGTACTGCAAGAAAAATCTCCTGAATTCCGGGGCCTAAAATATATGCGGGCGAGCACCTCAGGCAGAGGAGCCAGCAAGTTTCGAGCGTACGCTCTACTGCATAACAGATTATACCCTGTTTCTCGCTACACTGAACCGCGGAAACACACTGAACAGTGGAACTGTTCCTTGGACGTATTTGAAAAGTTTACAATAACCGTCTTTAGGAGGCGGGTTATCCGAAATTCTGTTAACCTAGGTACCCTACCGAGCCATATTAAAAGTTCAACCGACCGTCTTTCTTAGAAGCTAGGTAGGAACGATTGGTGATTAGGTCAAGGTTGGGGGTACAAAACTAGAGTGTCGAGATGATTTTGTGTACCCCCTAAGGCTAGCTCCAATATAGCCTAGATAATAACATGCATATGTTTTGACACACCCCCATAGGCGAAATGGGGGATAGCCAGAGCAAGCAATGGTCACAAGACCAGTCAAGAGAAGAAACAAAACACAGCTCAGGGTGGATCACAAAGTCACCACACACACTGAGCACAAGCCAAGAGCCACAAGGCCAGTTCACATGCACAGGTATATATGTAACAACAACAGCACAGTGATCGCTACCTAGCAAAGCAAGCATGCAGGTATGTATATATATAGATCACAGTACAAGCAGAGACTACAGCAAGTGTGGAAACGTAGGCACAAGGCCCAACAAAGTACAAAACCGCTGATGGTCACCAGACGGAAGTGCCTTGGTGAATATATCAACAGTGTTGGCCCGAGTGGCCACGTGAGCAAGGCGAAGCTGACCCGCTGCTGCAACTCTCGAGCCAGGAAGTAACGCAGAGCGATGTGCTTCGTTCTGTGCTCCAGTCTGTGCTCCTGACACAAGGCAATGGCGGACTTGTTGTCTACGTACAGAACTGGAGGAGAACAAGGCCGCTCTCCCAGGTCGGTCAGCAGGTAGGTGAGCCAGCGTAACTCCTGTGCAGCCATGGCTGTGGCGTAGATCTCAGCCTCACAACTGGAGCTGAGAACTGAAGACGAGCATGTAGACCGCCAAGAAACAGAGCCGGAGCCAAGGCTGAACGAAACTGACGACCGTTGTGTAGCCTGGTCGTTAACCCAAGAAGCGTCTGAGTGCCCAGTGAGGACAACTGGACTCCGCCCTCCAAGCACGAGCCCCATGCTCGATATACTGCACAACTAGCGCAGTACCCTCTTAGCAGCATCCATGTGCACCTTTCGGTGCCGACCAGGAACCACGTAGCGAGCCAGAAGGCCAAGAGGGTACGCAAGGTCAGGACGAGTGCAGGTCATCAGGTACATGAGGCAACCCACTAGCTCTTGGTAAGGACCACTCGGCTCTACGGACTCGTCCGAAGGTGGAGCTGAGAGCGAGTGGCCTGTAGCCAGAGGAGTGGCCTGTGCCGAGAACCAGGTGAACCCGAAGCGCTGAAGGACCTGCTGCACCATGTGTGACTGAGTCAGGGTGATGGTGCGGCGTGCTCTGTCCCGGGTGATCTGCAAGCCAAGGTAACTGCGCAGCTCACCCAGGTCTGAACACGTGTGTCTCTTCTGCAGCTCCGACTTCACCAGGGCGAGAGCCTCAGTGTCAGCAGTGGCAAAGACCAAGTCGTCGACGTACACGAGGATGTAGAATGGCGGCAGCAAAGTGTCAGTGCACAGAAACAGCGACGGGTCAGCAGTCGACGGAGTAAACCCAAGAGCCGCAAGTGTCATCCTCAGTGTGTCGTGCCACTCACGTGGCGCCTGGCGGAGACCGTAGAGCGGCCGCCGGAGGCTCCACTGGGTACCAGGAGGGAACGACCCAGTGAAGCCGGGTGGGTGGCACAGCCGGATCTCCTCGTGCAGGCTGCCCTGTAAGAAAGCTGTGCTGAAGTCAAGAGAGTGAAGCTCGTAGTCACGCTGAGTGGCAACGTGCAGCAGCACCCGAAGAGTGGTCATCTTCGGGGTGGGGGAGAAGGTCTGGAAGAAGTCAACTCCCTCTCGCTGACTGAAGCCTCGAGCAACGTAACGAGCCTTGAAGACAGGCGGAGAACCTAGCGGCCGCTTCACCCTGAAAATCCACATGCCGTCGACGATGTTCGCCCCGGGAGGGGGAACCTCATCGACGTACGTGCCTGTGGACTTCCAGGATGCCATCTCTGCGTCCATGGCTGTCTGCCACTGAGAAGAGTACTCACCCGCGATCGCCTCAGCGTAAGAGCGCGGGGTCGGGATGTCTGGTGCATCCGGGTCTCCCTCAGGGGCAAGTAGCATGGCCACGAGATGAGGCGCAGCGGCCGCAAGATACTCAAGGTCCTCGTGCCTGTCCTCAAGGACGTCCGTGCTAAGAGCACACTCACCCCCGACGGACGGAGGACAGACAGACTCAGACTCAGCAACAAGCCTAGCAGTGTAGTCTAGACGATAAGCAGCAGCAAAGTCGACAAGCTCAGCAACTAGGGCAGACGCAGCAGTAGACTCAAAAGATGGGTCAGTGACAACAGTGGCTAACAGACGCGTGACAGTAGGGTGCTCAGTACGAAACTGGTCAGACTCAGGGTCCGCAACGTCAAGCAGAGAGGACGCAGGGGGAGACGGCAGAGGAACACGCAGCGGAGGAGAGGAAGGACGACGGACTACAAGGTGGGTGCCGGGGACAGCCGGCTGACGCGGACGAGGAACACGACGACCGAAACGACCAGAACGGACAGGTGAGACAGGACGCGACGCAGGCTCATGATGCTCAGCAAGGCCCCTTGTCTGCTCAGTGTACGGAGAAGGAGCAGGCAGCGGTGAGCCAGGCTGTAACGGAAGACCAGTAGACGATGGGAGACTGAGAACTTGGCGAAGCGCATAGTCAGGCGGTGGCTGAGACGACGGAGACGGCGGAGCGAAGAACAGGCGCGGCTGTACAGTGCCACCACCACCAGCAGCTCCAGCACCTCTAGCAGCTCCAGTAACCTCAGCAGCTCCAGCACCTCCAGCAGCTCCAGAACCCTCAGCGCCAGCTCCTCCAGGACCAGCTCCACCAACTGCAGCACCCCCAGAACCGGCACCTATAGTCCCAGTTCTCCAGCCTCAGTGCCTCCAGCAGCAGCACCCCCAGACCCAGGGTCTCCAGCAATAGCACCCTCAGACACAGCACCTCCAGCCCTAGCAGCTCCAGTACTTCCAGTACGAGCACCTCCGGGACCAGCGACTCCAACACCTCCAGTAGACAAAGGACCAGCACCACTCCCACCTCCAGTGACGTCAGCAGATGTACCTCCAACAGCAGAGCCCCGAGCTCCAGAAGCGCGACCCTGAAGGTGCAGCTGCTGTGAGGTGAGAGGCACACGCGGACGAAGGCGGCTACTCCAAGGAGAACGCGTAACAGCAGTCTCAGAACCCTCAGGCGTCGCACCCCCAGACTCAGCACCCCCAGACTCAGCACCCCCAGGCTCCTCACACGCACGCTCAGCACCCCCAGACGTAGCACCCCCAGGCTCAGGACCGCCAAGCTCCTCACGTGCAGGCTCAGCACCTCCAGGCTCCGCACCCTCAGGCTCCTCACGCCCAGGCTCAGTGCCCCCAGACCCCGCACCCCCAGTCTCAGCACCCCCACGCTCCGCACCCCCAAACTCCGTCCCCCACAGGGACAGCACCACCCCCAGCACGAACTGAGTCACCAGTGACCTCAACAGCTGCAGGTACGGGAGGGTCTACCTGAGAGACACCTGAAGGAGCAGGACCTGGCGCGGGGAGGGGGTCTACCTGGGGAGGACCCGGGGCGAGAAAGAGCGGCGGGGGGGTCGAGGGGCAGTGCGGTAAGGAAAGAGATGGTAAAAGGGAACTGACTCGTCAAACGTGACGTCCTGAGACGGAAAGACACGGCGCGAGGCGGGGTCGTAAAACTGCCAGCCAGGCGCGTCAGGGACAAAGCCAAGGAAGACGCAGGGAATGGCGCGAGGGGAGAGCTTGTCCGCGGTGGTATCGCGGACAAAGGCACGAGCACCCCAGACCCGGAAACGCGATGCATCGCCAACCTTCCCCGTCCACACCAGTGTGGGCGAGGTCTCCGGCAAGGAGACACGGGGCCAGAGGTTGAGCTGATGCGCGGCGTACCGGACCGCAAACGGCCATAGAAAATGGGGGGCAGCCGCATGGATCATGGAGGTACGAGCGACCTCCATGACTAAGCCAATGCGGCGCTCAGCAACCCCATTCTACTGCGGAGAGGCCGGAAGCGTGAACGTCTGGCGGATGCCGTGCTCCGCACAGAAGGCTGCCAAGAGGTCCGAGGAGAACTCACCACCTCTGTCAGAGTGCAGACGAAGGACAGGAAAGTCCGACTGGAACCGCTCGCGGAGCTGGAGACGAACAGCGCAGATCTAGGGGATCAAAACATCAGGGACCTCTCCCTTGCGCTGCAAAGGGAAGACCGTGGTGTAACGCGTGTAGTCGTCGACGACCAACAGGAAGTACCGCTCGTGGCCCTGTCCACGGACGCGGGCTGGGCCCCACACGTCTAGGTGGAGAGTCTGCAGTGGAGCCTCTGTGGGAGGGAACGAGGAGGAGTGAGGAGCGCCGCGCTGCCGCCCCTCGATGCAACGAATGCAGGGCGGCGCAGGCGAGGGAGGGAGGGCAGGCAGAGACCTGGGAAGGCCAGAGACCAGGAAGCGAGAGTGCATGCTACGCAGGCGAGGCAGGGAGGGGTGACCAAGGCGGTGGTGCCAGAGGAGAGTGTCGTGCGACAGTCAGCGACACTCACACTGGGTAGCTACCTGAGCAGACGCGTAAAGCTGGGGAGACAAAGGGGTGGAGCGCGACGCAGTGGTGAGGGTGTACAGACTGGACCCAGGCGCACGTGTGAACGTGGCTAGGTGGCGGCTGGTCCGAGAGCACGTGCTTATCGCCACACGCTATCCTCCAGGAGTAAAGGTGTCAACCCAGTGATCCTGAAGGACAGCGTTGCTCACCAAGTTCGTAGAGAACGAGGGGAGGTGGAGACCAGACAGCTCCCTAGACGGGACCGCCGGACACGGAAGCACAGTGGAAGACCATGCAAGCATTGGTCCCCCAAAGGGGTCAGCCAGTGAGACAGGAACAGGTGCAGGGAGGGGAGTGACTGTGGTGCTGTCGCGAAAGAAACAGCGGGAAGCACCAGAGTCAAGTGTGAAGGTGTGCAAGGCCTGTGCGGACGCATTACCAGGGGGAGCAGACTCACAAGCACCTAGTGCCACAGGCGCTATACCTGGGGCTATAGCGGGGTCAGGCGGCACACACAAGTAGCAGTCACCCTCATCACTAACAGTCAATGCATACATGGCAGCAAGAATAGCCTCATAGTCAAGATCAAACATAGATACATCACGCCTAAGCAAATCTGCCCAGTTGGGGAACTTAGTAGCATCAAGAAACTTGATGCGCCAGGCGTCGCTAAGTCGAGCGAAGCAGCGGTACTCAGTGTGAAACCCTGTGCACTGGCGACCAGCGCGGGGACCTGCGCGAATGATATAGGGGCAGCGACCAGGACCCCCAGACGCCCCACGCCCAGCATGCCAGTCATGAAGTTGCTAGGAAGTGGGGGTCTGGCGCTGACGCTGCTGCTGCTGCTGCTGCTGCTGCCCTTGGCCACCACTGGTCTCACCCAAGCCCCCACCACCGCCGCCACCACCACTCCCCCCTCCGCCACCACCGCCGCCGCCACCGCCACTGCTCCTGGCACCACCACCGCCCCCACCACCACCTCCACCCCCACGACCAACCCCACCACCTCCACCTCCCCCGCCGCCTCCACCACTGCCCCCTCCACTGCCACGTCCGCCACCCCTGCCACCCTTGCCTCCCCTGGAGCTGCTGCGCTTCCCACTAGGAGCGGAAGCAGCTGCGACCTTCTCAGCACCAAGGAGGTCGACAGCAGCAGCTGCGGAGGCATAAGAGGGGGTAAGAGGGGAGGGGGAGCACCCCTCAAAGAGGGGAGAGCGAGGAGTACCACGAGCAGCACCTACATCGAGGATGTTCTTCTCTGCTACTAGGAGGTGCTTCTCAAAGTCGGCGACAATGAGAGTGGTAGGGTCGAGGGCTAGGAAGTGGTCCCTGACGGAGCTAAGAGTATCAGGGAGGCGGGTGACGAGGAAATAGAGAGTGAAGTACATCGGGGGGGGGGGGGGGGGGGGTTTGCGGCGCAGAGCTCGGCTGGAAGGGCGGCACGAAAGCGAGTGTCACTAATGCGAAGGTGAGAAATGAGGTCCTCAGTAGTGGTAAACGAGGACAGGTCGGGGAACAGGTAGGGTAGCATGAGCCGACCTAGGGCTGCAGTGGCCGGGGAGGAGTAGCGCGCAACTACAGCATCGTACAGTGCCTTAGCAGTTTTGTGCTGGCTGAAATGCGCGCGCTCAGTAATCGGCAGGTGGTTCCTAATAGCGAGGCGTGCAGCAGCATCGCGAGTCTGCCACTGTGAGCGTTCGAGAGCAGTAGCATCGTCAGCAGGAGCAACGGTAGTGCCAGACACGTAATCGAACAGTGAAACGCTGTCTTTGGCATCGGTCAGAAGGAACAGTTGGAGATCGTCGAGCCACACAGCGAACTCTATCGGGCGACCGTCAGGCTCAAACGAGAGAACATTAAGCGTTGCCATATCACAGTGCAGGTAAGCCAGGAGGCAAAGGCAGTAGGCAGCAGGCAGCAGGCAGTAGGTAGCAGGCAGAAGGCAAAGGCAAAGGCAGCAGGCAGTAGGCAGCAGGCAAAGGCAAAGGCAGCAGGCAGTAGGCAGCAGGCAGTAGGCAAAGGCAAAGGCAAAGGCAGTAGGCAGCAGGCAGCAGGCAGTAGGCAGAAGGCAAAGGCAAAGGCAGTAGGCAGCAGGCAGCAGGCAGTAGGCAGAAGGCAGCAGGCAAAGGCAAAGGCAGCAGGCAGCAGGCAGTAGGCAGCAGGCAAAGGCAGTTCAGGCAGCGCGCGGGGCAGTAGCAGGCCGCGCGTAGGCTGCAGCAGCGGGCCGCGCGCGGGCTCCTAAGGCAGCTCGCGGGGCAGCAGCGGGCCGCGCGTGGGCTCCTACAGTGGCGTGCGGGGCAGCAGCAGGCCACGCTGGCGTCGGAGGCGGTGCGCGGGGCCTAAGCGGGCGGCGTGCGGCGGCGGGCTGCGCGGGCTCGTCGCGGGTTGCGCGAGCGGTGCGCGGGCTCGGTGCAGGCTACGGGCGCGGCGCGCGGCGCTGCAGCGGGCTGCAGAGGCGGCTGCAGCAGTAGCGCGCGCAAAAAAAAAGATGCGCGCGCGTGCAGCCGGGGCGTGCGAGCAGCAGGCAAGGCAGGCAAGGCCGTAGGTGAGGTAATACGGTAACCTGTGGGCCCTAATCTTAGGTCCTAAAGACCTACTGCTCTAGATACCATCTTAGAAGCTAGATAGGAACGATGGGTGATTAGGTCAAGGTTGGGGGTACAAAACTAGAGTGTCGAGATGATTTTGTGTACCCCCTAAGGCTAGCCCCAATAGAGCCTAGATAATAACATGTATATGTTTTGACAGTCTTTAAAGGTAGCTGACCTCGTCGAACCGAACTGGTGCAAAAGTTGACTATAGCGCGTAATTTGGCGCGTTAAGCCATAGGGTTCAGTATACCGGCATTCACGATAGCAAAAAACAGGGTGTAAAGATTTACCCGCTAGCACAATTCACGTTAGGACACGCTCGAGAACAGCTTTACTAGTACACAAGATGCTCAACCCCTGCGCGCGAATTTGGCCTTCCCAAAATAGAAAGTCAACACCTGGTTTTTTTTATTAGCAAGTTGCACCCACATTACAAGCCCCTCAAGCAAGTTGCAGTGGTTATGAACCAATAGGAACCACAGAAACCGAAGTCACACAAAAGAGACCGAAGTCAAAATGTCAATGGAGAGTTACAATTTTTTTATAAGCCCCTTTTTGTTAGTGTCAAAACATATTGTTTGTTCATGTTACTTTAGGTTGTGTAGGGGTCACGCCTTAGAGGGTACAACCCAACTCTCTCGACATCCTTGTACCCCCTCCCTCTTACCTAATCAACACTTCTTCCTAGCTAATCTCGACATGGTATTAAGAGCTAGGACGTTCCTAGCCTAGGACCGTAATTAAGGGCCCACCACATTCGATTTCACCTGCCCGACCGTTAGTTTCTGCCCTGCCCAGCGTTTCGCGCTGTCCTGCCCTTTTCTACCGTGCGCAGCCCGTACAGTCCGCGTAGGCCCGAGCACAGCCCGTACAGCCCGCGCCAGGCAGTCGCGCAGCCCGTACAGCCCACGCCAGGCCCGTGCGCAGCCAGTACAGCCCGCATAGGCCCGTCGCGAAGCCCGTACAGCCCGCGTAGGCCCGTCGCGAAGCCCGTATAGCCCACGTAGGCCCGTCGCGAAGCCCGTACAGCCCGCGTCAGGCCCGCACGCAGCTCGTACAGCCCGCGCCAGGCCCGCACGCAACCCTTACAGTCCGCGCCTGGCCCACACGCGGCCCGTGTTACTGCTGCAGTGCTGCTGCCGCCTGTACTGCCCTGCTACTGCTGCTGCTACTTGCTGCAGCTGCTCCTCCTTGCTGCTGCTGCTGCTACTTGCTGCAGCTACTCCTCCTTGCTAGTGCTGCTGCTACTTGCTGCAGCTGCTCCTCCTTGCTGCTGCTACTGCTACTTACTGCAGCTGCTCCTCCTTGCTGCAGCTGCTCCTCCTTGCTGCTGCAGCTGCTCCTCCTTGCTACTGCTGCTGCTGCTACTGAGCGCCGGCTGCTGCTGCTGCTTGTCGCTGCTGCTCCGCCACTGAGTCCGAGCCGCGCCGTCCAACCTGAGCTGTCACTGCTGCTGCTGCTGCAACTACTGCTGCTACAGCTAGTGCCACTGCTGCTGCTGCTACTACTGCACTTGCTACAGCTGCTACTGCTGCTATGGCTAACCTGTCGGTTCTTACGTTCGATGCTGAGGGCCGCGCG
The DNA here is from genome assembly GCA_947471745.1 of Closterium sp. Naga37s-1. Taxonomy (NCBI): domain Eukaryota; kingdom Viridiplantae; phylum Streptophyta; class Zygnematophyceae; order Desmidiales; family Closteriaceae; genus Closterium; species Closterium sp. Naga37s-1. Next base: position 729,254 of record CANJKZ010000795.1, on the reverse strand, counting down.
ATTACCTTTGATGTCTGGCTCGACGATCTCCAGCTGTTCCTGCAGAGCGAGTCTAAGGATGGCGTTTCCCTGTTTTTGCACACTGCAGGTCCCAAACTGGCTGCAGCTGATAGGGAAAGGGGTAGATGTGTTTGCTCTTGACTTTGCTAAGATCAATGCTGCTCTCTATGCTATGTATGTTGCTGATTATAGTGTTGAGGGTGCGTGTTACTCGTGCGTGCCATGCGATGCTGGTGGTGATGCTGCTCCCCCAGGTGCTAGTGAGTTTGCTACCGCCCTAGGTGCTAGTGTCGCTACTGCCCCAGGTGCTAGTGAGTCTGCTGCTAATGCTGAGGTCTTGCACAATTTCACACTTGACTCTGGTGCGTCCCGTTGCTTCTTTCGCGACTGCACCACTGTCACCCCACTCACTACACCTGTCCCAGTCTCACTGGCGGACCCCTCTGGGGGCCCGGTGGTTGCACGCCACTCCACTGGTCTCCTGTGCCCAGATGTCCCCTCTGGCTCTCTGTCCGGTCTCCACCTCCCCTCGTTCTTGACGAACCTAGTGAGCAACGCCGTCCTTCAGGATGTATGGGTTGACACCTTTACTCCTGGAGGTCAGCGTGTGGCGATCTGCATATGCGCCAAGACAGGCTGTCACCTGGCTACGTTCACACGACAGCCGGGGTCGAACCTGTACACACTCACCACAGCGACTGCACAGGTAGCTGCGTCTGGTCAGGTGGCTGCGTCCGGTCAGCTCGCTGCGTCCTGCTCGTGTCGCCTCCTCACCCACCCTGCGCAGCTTTGGCACCACCGTCTTGGCCACCCGTCGTAGCTGCGTCTGCGCGGTATGCACTCCCGGCTCCTGGTCTCTGGCCTCCCTGCGACCCTGCCCCCCCTCCCGCGCTCGCTTGCGCCGCCGTGCCTTCCTTGCGTCGAGGGGCGGCAGCGCGCCGCTCCTCACTCCTCCGATTTTCCCCCGACCACTGCTCCTTTGCAGACTCTCCACCTGGACGTGTGGGGCCCGGCCCCCGTCGGTGGAACGGACCAGGAGCGCTACTTCCTGCTGGTGGTTGACGACTACACACGCTACACCACCGTCTTCCCCTTGCGGCGCAAGGCGGATGTCAGTGGTGTCTTGATCCCCTGGATCCGTGTTACTCGTCACCAGCTACGCGAGCGGTTTCGGCGGGACTTTCCAGTCCTGCGTCTGCACTCTGACAGGGGTGGTGAGAAGCTGCGAGGCCGAGATCTACGCTGGGGCCATGGCTGCATAGGAGCTACGCTGGCTGACCTACCTGCTGACCGACTTGGGGGAGCGGCCTCGTTCTCCTCCAGTTCTGTACGTCGACAACAAGGCAATGCTTGCCTTGTGTCGTGACCAGAGACTGGAGCACAGAACGAAGCACATTGCTCTTCGCTACTTCCTTGCGCGTGAGCTGCAGCAGCGTGGTCAGCTGCGCCTTGCTTACGTGGCCTCTCGGGCCAACACAGCTGATGTCTTCGCCAAGGCCCTTGGGTCTGGTGATCATCAGCGTTTCTGCACTGCTCTTGGGCTTGTGCCCACTCTGCCTCACCTGCTGGTTGCTTGAGTTGCTCTTGTTGTACACTACTATATATATTTATACATGCATGTTTACTCCTGCTAGGTTGTGATCAGTGTACTGCCTTGCTATTTATAAATCTGCATGTGAACTGGCCTTGTGGCCGCCTGCTTGTGCTCAGATTGTGTGGTGTCCTTGAGATCCACCCTGGGCTTTGCCTTGCTTGTTCTCTTGCTTGACTGGTCTTGTGACCACTGTTCAGTTTGGCTACCCCCTACTTCACCTATGGGGGTGTGTCAAAGCATATTGTTTGTTCATGTTACTTTAGGTTGTGTAGGGGTCACACCTTAGAGGGTACAACCCAACTCTCTCGACATCCTTGTACCCCCTCCCTCTTACCTAATCAACACTTCTTCCTAGCTAATCTCGACAGTTAGGTGCGAAGTTGACGAAATTTGCGAAATACTCCGAATCACTTAAAAGCCCTTTTCACAACGCAACCTTGGGTTAGTCAAACGAGCATCGTGTGTATTGTGTTTGTTTGCACCACTTCTCTTTTGCCAGCCAATTTGGCCCACGATGTCCACCGCCACCTTCGCCATCTGCTTGTACAGTTTCGCACCATGCAGCTGCCAGCGACTTCCACCGCCATCCATTTGCAGGTGCACTCCAGCATTACACACGTCGAATGTGGAGACATTTTCCGCATTTCAATACCCGCTAAAATAACACTCGCGAAATACAAAGGATTGTACGAAATGTAGCACTGAGCTGCCAGGATACTGTCAATTGTAGCACTAACATTTCAGTATACCTCAACCTGTGCAGCTCTGACAATTCAGAGCAAATTCTGATTTTCTAAAAAACTGCCCCTAGGCCTCAGTTGTCAAAGTTAGTATATCCTCCTTGCTGTAGTTACTGTAGTTATTATTACACTGTTGGTGGTGCACCCTTCGCTTGTTGCATATGTGTCAGAGTAGCAGCTAGAATGCAGGAGCCATAGCTAGGGTTTAGCAAGCTAGGCAAGAGAGAATAGGCAAAAGAGGAGTTTCACTAGCAGGCAGTTGAGTACATATAGCAAACCCTAACAAGGCTGTACTCACTATAGAGTACCCCACTGTAGGCTAGACAGCAAATACATTCTGACACACCCCCATAGTCAAAGTGGGGTATAATCAGCAGAGCAAGCAGTCACAGAGCAGGTTCACGAGTACAAGCACAGCTAGAGGCATTCACAAAGGGCAAGTGAGGAGGAGGAGGGACTCTGAGAAGGGAGGAGATGGGACGCGACGGCGGAAGCTGCAGACACACAGGAGTGGCTGGCGCAGTGGCTACCGAAGCAAAGGCCCGGACTCCGCGGCTACACCGAGCAACAGGAGCAACTGACCCACGGGCGACTGGCGACTACCGGAGATTGTAGCCTCCGGACTGCTGGCGCTGCTGGCGACACGACGGCGACCTCCGCTCAACCTCCCCCGACTGTCCCACCCCCCTTTCACACACCCCTTGCTACACCCCTAGCTCCACTCCCATGTCACCCCCCTAGCACCACTCCCGCGGCTCCCACACACCCACCCCCCTCAGCGGCAGCTGCAGCAGTGGGAGACGAAGGTGGAGGAGGAGCAAGGGACGGTCACACACTCGCCACCCCCATACCCGCCACCCACACACCCCAAACGCAGGTGGCGCAGGGCAGAAATGCGAGCAGGAGATGGGGCAGCGGGTGAGCGGAAGCGGGGCGGCGCGCTGGTCCCTGGGGCGCCTCAACGGGCGATGGTAGGGGGCGACGCGCGGGCCCCCGGGGCGCCACGACGGGCGACAGGAGGGGGTGGGGGGGGCGACGCGCGGGCCCCCGGGGCGCCTCGACGGGCGACGGGAGAGGGAGGGCGACGCGCGGGCCCCCGGGGCGCCTCGACGGGCGACGGGAGAGGGGGGCGACGCGCGGGTCCCCGCGGGCGCCACGACAGACGACGGGGGGGGGGGGGAGCGTGCGGGTCCCCGAGGGCGCCGCGACGAACGACAAGGGGGAGCCCGCGGGTCCCCGGGGGCGCCACGACGGACGACGGGAGGAAGCGCGCGGGGCTGAGCACGAAACCGCCGCGCGCTCCTGGGGCGTACGGCGGGCAGGAAACCGCCGCGCGCCTCGGGGCGCACGGCGGGCTGAAAACCGCCACGCGCGAAGAAAAAATCAAACATCGCGCGCCACGGGGCGCGCGAAACACACCGTCATCGCCCGGATAGTAGACAATGTTGAATAGTAGACAGGGGATGTCAATTATCCGGGTGTCTCTTATAAACAGGCTAGCCTCATTATAAGACACCTATTTGTGTCCACGAGTTAAGCCAGTGTAGCGGTTAGGGGCAATTGTATAACGAGGGGGTATTTTCTAAACGGTTCTTTGCCCATATATAAGACTTATAAGACACCCAAATCCTCCCCAAATACAAGATAACCCAAGCATTTTTTCTAGTGTACGAGATAAGACATATATGTCTTATATCCGGGCGATGACGGCAGTAGGGCAGCGGAAGCAGGTGGGCCCACAGGCCAAGAGCGTAACCGCTCTGATAGCATGTCAGAGTAGCAGCTAGAATGCAGGAGCCATAACTAGGGTTTAGCAAGCTAGGCAAGAGAGAATAGGCAAAAGAGGAGTTTCACTAGCAGGCAGTTGAGTACATATAGCAAACCCTAGCAGGGCTGTACTCACTATAGAGTACCCCACTGCAGGCTAGACAGCAAATAAATTCTGACAATATGTACTCCAAACTCTAAACTGCAACCCCTTTTTGGCCATCTCCAATCTCTCGCTACTTTTCTAGCTCGTAAGTCCAAAACCCTACTAATGGTTCCTAAGTTACTTTGACATGGTATTAAGAGCCATACGTTCCTACGGACCTTTCAATAATGGGCCCACCTACTTCCGTCATGCCTACGTCCTGCGTTCTGCCCATGGCGAACGTGCCATTGACCGTGGCAAACGCGCCAGCAACCCGTCACGCGCCCCGTCACACAGCAGCAGCGCGCACAGCAGTAGCTGCACGCATGGCAGCACGCACAGCCGCGCGGAGCAGCAACGCGCACGCCCGCGCGCGTACTAGTCACCCGCGTGCGCAGCAGCAGTGCGCACTGCAGTGCACGCAGCAACAGCCGCGAACGCACGCGCAGCTGCATGCGCACACGCAGCAGCCGCCCGCGCGCACAGCAGCAGACGCACGCGCAGCCTCTGCTGCAGCCGCGCGCCGCTACGTCCCGTCTCTCTCCCTGCCGCGCCTGCTGGCGTGGGGGGGAGGGTGAGGGGGTGGCGGGGGTGACCAGCCAGCTGCCCGTCCCTCCCCTCTCTCTTCCTACAGGGCTTGTCGCCGTGGAAAGGGGGGGGGAGAAGTGGAGCAGGGTGAGGGAGTGGCGGAAATAGAAAGGTGCGAAGGGAGTGAGGTTGAAGGGGGGTGGTTGAGTTGAGTGCTGAAGGTTATTAAGAGGAATCGCAGGCATGGAGTTGGTACACTCATGCATGGCCCCCCACCTTCCCTCCTTTTCCCTCACTCCTCTCCCCCCCCTTTGTAAAAGGGGGTTCGTAAGCGGGGACGTCGTGGCCTCCCATTCCGTCCCGTCTTGCCGCGCCCACCCCCCACCTCCTCTCCTCTTCTCTCCTCTCCTCTTGCCTCCTCCTCCTTCCTTACCTCTCTCCCTTCTTTCACAGCGGCTGGTTTACTCCTTCAGGGGGTGCTGACCGCACCAGTTCCTACCGCAAGCATGCTAAGGGGATATGTCAAAGTTATTATATCCTCCTTGCTGTAGTTACTGTAATTATTGTTACAAACTGTTGGTGGTGCACCCTTCGCTTGTTGCATATGTACTCCAAACTCTAAAGCGCAACCCCTTTTTGGCCATCTCCAATCTCTCACTACTTTCCTAGCTCCTAAGTCCAGAACCCTACTAATGGTTCCTATGTTACTTTGACATCAGTGTACCCCCAAACGAATCTTAGGCCCTGATCCGGGTTGTGAGCTGCATGAGAGTGGTTGAGTTTGGTTTTGTCGAAGCTGTTTGTTCAAGTTTCGGGAAGTTGAAGTTGAAGTTGAAGTTGAAGTTGAAGTTGCGATACACTTCAGGGCATGCTGCCTTCGCCACCTCCCTCAGGCGATTTTTTCTCTCGCCAACCTTCGTGCAACCCTTTTCAAGTTCAGTATTTATGAACCCTTGCCATTCTAGGCGCACAATCCTATGGTTTCCCCTTGGTTCACAGTATTATGGAAATGTAGCACGGGTCCCATCTATTCCAAGTCTCGTTTATACCGTTCGTAAGCATCACTTCACTTCTTGTATAATGCTTGCACTAACCTTATACAGAACTTCATTCTCGATCTTGTCACCTATTTACCGTCGATATCTCGGGATCCGCAAGATTGTCGTTCGTGAAGTAGACAGTTGTCCCGAGACTCTAGTGAACTGGCTGTCTTATGGCGTGTACAAAGTGCTGCAAAAACTCGACGTCGAGAGACGTCGGTGAATCCTGACGGTTGGAATTTCTTATCCGACGGTCGAAATTCACCGACGTTCCTCGACGTCGAGCTGGTGCAGTACTTTGACACCTTTTTATGGAGTCCCTGCATTCCCCATTTGGCCCTTGGACCAGTCCAAATTCGGAATGACCCTTGCGTCAGCCGTAACGTGTACGACAGTTGAATTTGCTGAGTTCGGTCAGACGAGTCCATCGACAAATCCACTTGCTGGCTGCTTGTGCTACTGCTGCTGCTGCTTCTTCCCCCCTCGCCTGTGATGCAAGCTGAAGGCCGACAGGCTGACATGGCAAGCGGTTCCTGGAATGTTTCTGCAGTGTAGATGCAAACATCCCTGCTCCTGCCCGTCCCTGAGAAAATATGATGGCATCCGAACTCAAATCCGAAGACTTGCAGGCTCGCGTTCTGTTTCGCTTGTGACTGTATTACAATGCATATTAAAAAACAAAGCCAAAAAAGAATGAGTGTGCCCAAGTCCTGCAGTTCCTCCCCCACCTCCGCTTTGTACAGTCCGTACCGCACATCGCTAATGAAACTGGACCACAGAAATTTCACGAGAATATATACTCCTTCACCAAAGCGATATTTTTCCTTCCAATTTGTTTTTAGGGCATTTATCTTAGCGGTAACACTCATGGAGCCCGATCGCACGCGAGGTAAGCCACGTGTCCAAATCGTAACAGAGATGTCTTCTCATCGTCACCATGGTAACCATCATGCCCAGATGGTCAACATTATTGCCTCCATGGTAATGAACAGTGCATCCGGAAATCCTGGCTGGTAACTTCGCGTTCCAACCAAACTGTACACCGTACAAGTCAGGTTTGACTCAGCGAAACGATACTGACTGTCCACGTGTACCCCACGGAATGCGCATTTCTGTTTATAGTGGCGACGTTTACAATCCGAACAGTAAAATCGCGATGTGGTAACTCGTAATCTGTATTAAAAAAACAAACAAACAAACAAAAAACATTAACTATCTAACAAACACCACAAAAAAACACACACACAATGTCAAACGGCAAAGCAATCCTAGTGATAAATTTTGCAACAAATTATTCTACCCTATAAAATTTGTTTTGGGAATATTATAGATTGGAGCTAGACCTAGTTACAGAATAAATTTGTCAAGGCATCATATAAACTGTATGAACAGATAAAAGATCTCATTTTTTAATTGGTCAGGCTACATTTGTTTTTTTATTTCGGAGTGTCCGTAAGATGTGTGCTATAATAGAGATTATTTATTATTTTTTGCGTTTGTACGCGTTCGTTCACTAAACAGAATGCGCATTCTGTGGGTGTATACGTGGACAGTCAGTTTCCTTTTTGCTGAGTCAAACCTGACTTGTACGGTGTACAGTTTGGTTGGAACGCAAAGTTACCAGCCACGATTTCCGGATGCACTGTTCATTACCATGGAGGCAATAATGTTGACCATTTGGGCATGATGGTTACCATGGTGGTGATGAGAAGACATCTCTTTTACGATTTGGACACGTGGCTTACCTCGCGTACGATCGAGCTCCATGAGTGTTACCGCTAAAATAAATGCCCTTGTTTTTATGATCTGCCCCTCTCCCTCCATTCTCTCCATCCCCCACACTCTCGATCGAGCCCCCTTCCCTTGCATTGCCTGGCCAGAAATAACTTCAAACGAAATGCAATGCACCGCGCTTCGGTGAACTTCTCCTATGGCTCATCGCCCCTTCCTCTCTTGCGGTACATCCCGTCCTGTCCTGTCCCCCGAGTCCCGACCGAACCACAGCCACCTGTACAGTGTACCGCCATATGCCTGTCCAGCTCGGATCAGCGAGAGGCCAGCTTTGGGTGAGGTGTAAAATGGAATACGTTTTAGCCGTGCCCTCCCTGGCCTGGGTTCGAGTCAAGAGTCTAGACTCTAGCGACCATCTAAGCAGAGCAGCATTTGCCAATGGACACTATAAATCAAGGGCAGAAGCTTGATCGCAAACGTTCTCATCGCACAACGTGACGTTGAGCTTAGCTGCCAATGAGTTGCACATTGTCGTAGCTATTCGACGCGAACTCGAGAGCAACCGACTCATACAAGCCGCGACGCTTCTTCCCTCATTCGTCTCGACCACGCTTCGTCTCTCCCTCCTCAGTTTCAGCTGCGTGTCAGCACGGCGCTCACAAGAAACGCACATTTTCTATCGAATCCGCGTGACGGCTTTTGCCTCAGGAGAATACAAAATCGTTGCCAAGGCATTCGTTTCAGAGAGCAGCCCTCGTCTGCGCCCACTCCGTCAACCGTTGTCAACCACCTTCATCCTCCGTCAACCGATTAACTTTCAATGGCAGAAAACCAGTTCCACTCAACGCGCTACACCAGCTGGTGCCCTGCACCCAGGAGCGCGGACTCCGCCGTAGAGCAATGTGCGACGCCGGGGGGGTTCGATCCCCTTATCTTTGAAGAAGATGACGAAGGCGAAATATGTTACTCGTACGAAGACAACGTGTCGGCGTACGTAGAGTCGCTCGCTCACGCGCACGAGAACCAATGGACTGGTAAGCTGAATGTTATTTCATTGTCGCCTGCTTATTGCTCTTTTTCGAATCCCCCCGACTCGTGTGGCTGCTCACCCCCCCGCTTTCCCTTGCATTCCTCATTCCTGCCTCTCGCAATCTTCAGAGCTTGAAGCTTCGTGCGAGCTTCTCGATCAGGCGGGAGTCGCTATCGAAGAGATTTGCCTCACTCACGGCATGCCGTCCGCCTTAATCTCCGTATCTTCCATCCCGGAGGTGGACGAAACCTCCGAGCAGTTTCACAATGCGCCTACTGTTTCCGCCTCCTCCAACGCCTCGACTCCGCGCCGCGATGATTCCTCTGGGCTTTTATCCCCGGTGGTTTCGAAGTTCAGCCGCAAGTCCTCGCAAGTTTCGATTGCGGGTGTACCCGTTATAAGGACGTCGCGGTTTCGTGGTGGGATGAAACACTCCGCTTCGGTACCTGCCCTCGACAGTCTCGCTTCAGATGGAACAAGCATTGATCTTAACCCGAATCAGGTGTGCTACGTGTCAAATCAGTCGCTGCCATCCATCCCCGCTACAGTGAGCGGCGGCAATAATCGAACCGCCTGTATGAAGCACTCCGTTTCCGTCCCCGCTCTCAATCACCTCGCGATACACGAACACCTCCCATCCGTCGGCCAACTCATCCAGCCCGTTTCAAGCAACCGCCGGTTACAATCACAGCCGTCCAACGTCTCGCTCCAGAGTAACGACAGCAACAGCTATTTCGTCGCAGATTGCGGCAACGACAGGGATCCGACGACCCTGCGACGAATGCCTGCAGCAGCTCTAAGCGTGTGCGACGGCGATAGCAGCAACTACAGCAGTCGCATGCCGTCGCGAGTGCATTCAGTCGCAGATATGCAGCCTGCGTCGTTCACCACGGCGGCTACTTCCCCACTTCCTGCTAGCTTGGCGAAAGCCAGGTCGTTTTCGCAGGAATTTCGCGCACAGACAGCGACGAACAGAGTTCCGCGACAGGGTAACCAATCTCGAGCTGGCGGCCTTGCAGTTGGTGTAGGTGCTGTGGATTGCAATGAAGCAGAGGTCGCGGCGTTATGCCAAGGGAACATCACAGGCATCGCTAGCAGCAGCAGGAGCAATCAGGGAATCAGCTCGCGTAGCAGCAGCAGCGGAAGCGGCAGTGGCGGCGGTAGCGGCGGAGGAGGAGCAGGTACGAGGAAGGTAGGCGCGGTGCGCTCTATGAAGAAAATGATTGCGTCGCTGTTCGAAACGGAGAGGAAGATGAGCGTCAAAGTGTGGACGGGCGGGAACCCTCATGCGGCGATCGACCTGCATGGTAACCCGATCAACATGGCGTCACAGGGTTACAGATCGCCTGCGGTGTTTCAAGCGGGCTACAGGGAGAACATTCCGGCACGAAACATGCCCAAGGAGCTGATCCGACATCTGGAAATGCCAGTTGCTCAGTGAATTGCAGCTTTTGTGCTAAGTGCTGAATTGTTACTCAGGCGCCATTTCTCCTCTGCTGTGCTTGAAATAGACGCCATGAGCAGTGACATGACAAGAGGATCTGCTGCCATCCCGTCACAGGTGCTAACAAGGGCTCTTGTCCACCTCAGAGAGTTGGTCGTGCTTAGATGTTTAGCCCCCTCCCCTGTTCCCATAATGAGCACTGTGTTGCACGATATGGCTTCTTCTGTTGTGACACTGTCTTGTTTTGATTCGGTTTGCAAATAATATCTCCTAATATTCCACCTTTTTTATTATCGCATTTATGGATTTAGAGCAGGATTTCTATCATTGGAAAAATACTTGTAACTCGAAACCGCGAAACCTATCAATAGCGAAACTAGTTCCATTTTGGTGACGGAGGTTTCGTGCGACCCCAATCATGCGTGTTGAAAGAACGTGGGGCTCGTACCTCGTCATATGTAATCTCAGCCGCACATCGTACCGACGAACACAGGAAGAGTTCCATGTGCCAACTGAGCTGCCCTGGTCCATCACCCCAAAAAGGCGGCTTGGCGCAAGCATCCCACAGAGATGCACATGGGGCGCATCGGTGATTCGAGTCTTGACTTTTTTTTTCCAGGGGCGGTTTTGACTTGTGCTTGCCTTCCCCTTCACATGTCCTCAGCCGCATAACCAAGGATGATTTTGAGGGGCAACAGGCAGACACCAAGGATTTTTTTAGACTTATCAACCCTATTTTGGCCTGAATGAGGCGTGAGAGCAGTCGGCATCCCGTTAGTCGCTAACCCTAGAAGCTTGACGTTGTTCATCAATGATTGCAGCGACTACTTCCGCTGGCACTACCTAGTTAGGACTGCACACCTGATTCCTCGCCAATTCTGCGTTCCGGCCAAACGCATCCAGAGTGTAGTCTGATAGTGCGTCAAATCTGTAGTCATGCCGCCCACTGCAGGCGTAGTCGCGCACTCGCCACACGCGTATCGCGCGTGGATTCCTCCCCCCGCGGCAATTACGCCGGTTACAGCCACCCACCCGCAGCATTTCCACCCCTCGCGCGCGTATTTCGAACCCCACGCGGATACCTCGGCGGAACAGTTTGCGGAAGAGCGCGCGCTTGCGGAGGACCGCGCGCGAGCTGCGTCGAAAGTAGGCCAATGGGTCGACGCGCATTTCTCCGTTCCACCCACCGCACATGACGGCTCCGGGCATGGGACAGAGGGTTACCCAATCCCGTGCGAGCCAGAAGTGGGGGAAGAAGGGGGAGAAATGAACGGTGAAGATGGGAGCATAAACGGACGGCGGAGATCGTCTTTGGAGGAAGAGGCGCTAGAACGGAAGCTGGCAGCCGTTGAGATGGAGAACTGCGAGATGACGGGACGAGTGGCGGGTCTAGAAGCGATGCTTCGAGAGCGCGAAAGGGAGACGGCGGACATGCGACGGCAGATATTCGCATACACGCAGGTCAGGGTTTGACTTAATCGAGTAATAACAGGCGAGCTAGGGTAGAGGAACATGGAGCCGGGCTTTCTGAACGCAGACCGGCAAGGGGCTTGTGACGAGTACGAAGCGGGCGAGAGGCAGCGGAGCAAGCAAGGTGCAATGGGAGAAGTTAGAGAAAATTTACCGAGGCCTGGATTTAGCTTCTCCCAGCTTAACCCCCACTTCCCCCTGCCCCTCTCTTTCCCATGCAGACTCGCAAACACTCGTGTTGAGCGTTGCTTTCGCACATAACTTCACCTTGTTGCTCAACCTTTCCGCTCTCTTCCCCCGGTTTTTCTTTCCCCCTTCCCCTTTTTCCGCCTATTCACCGCTCCCTCTTTCACGTGCGCACACTCGCAGGCGCTCGAAGCGGGTCGCGGCGACTCGTTGACGCGCGCGGAGCTGATCAACCACGTGGTACAGCTGACCAATCAGGTGCAAGAGCTTGCGCAGGAGCGCGATGCGCTGCGCAACGCGCCCAACGGCATCGCGCTCACTTACGGCCTTCGCGCGCCCGGCGCGCTTGGCGCAGGCGCTAGCGCGCTTACCGGCGCTCTTCCTACCGTTACCGCTACTGCTGCTCGTGCTGCTCCTGTTGCAGCTCTTCCTGCTCCTTCCGCTCCTACTGCTACTGCTAATGCTGGCACTGGTCCTGGCGCCACACGTGCCCCTCCCGTTACTGCCACTGCTGCTCGTGTTATCCCTGTTGCGGCTATTCCTGCTCCTCCCGCTGCTTCAACTCCTTCCGCTCCTTTAGCTGCTCCTGCTCCTCCTCACTCTTCCAGCGTTCCTGAAAACGCGGTTCCGCATGTGGCGGCAGCCAATCATCTACAAGCGTCCGCGTCTCGTGCCGCGTACCGCCCGCCGCCTTCCACGCTCGACGTCTCTAAGGACGTAATTAAGAACCCGCTCTTACCGCCAGCCGCTTTCCACCCGGCGGTAAGCTCCTGCTACCGCGCGCCGCCGAATTTTGAGTCGACTCAAAAACCGCCTCCCACTGTCGATGTCTCTAAGGACGTAGTTAAGAACCCGGTGGTGAGCTCGGCGGTAAGCTCCTGCTACCGCGCGCCGCCGGCCCCATTAGATGTCCCCAAAGATGTGATACCCGCGCCGCCTCCGCATGAGATCCTGACCGTCGATCAAGAGGAGATCGCAACTGCAGATGCACGCGCCCAAGCGCAGCAGCGGGTCAATCCCCCCCCGATTTCCGCCTCCGCTTCCGTCTCCGCCTCAGCCTCCGCCTCCGCCTCAGCCGCACACATTTCTCGAGATGTCGCTCCGCGCGTCCAGCGATCGCAGTCGCTCCACGCGTCTTCCCAGCCCGTCAATAGCGCGGCGACTAGCGCGTTTAGCGGGTTAGCTCTTAGCGGGGACACTCGCTCTAGTTCCTTCTCGCAGCAGCCCTCATCGCGACCGTACATCCTCACCAGCTCACCGCAGCCGTCCGTTCGGCCAGAACCGAGGGTTCCAAACTTGTACAAAGCCGCGTTTGCCGCTCCGCACTTCTCGCCGCAACCGGCGCCACAGCCGGCGCCGCAACCGGCGCCATTTGGTGCGGTGCAAGTGGTGGGGCCGCAGGTCAGCCGCGTCGGGTCCATGCCGCTTCCTGTTGTCCAATCCGCTTCGAGCATTTCTCTTGTGCCCGCGGCATCTGTTGCGGGGAGCGTGGGTGGAGTAGAGGGCGCGCGGAGCGGGGGAGCGGGCGGAGGAAGGACAGGCGGAATGGGCGGGAATGGGGGAGTGGGGCCAATGAAAGCGATGCCTGCTAATCCGTTTGAAAGGCCGAACGTGTCTCACTACAGTCAGGTGAGCTGTTTTATTCTACCTCTGAATCTGATATGACACATTCAAGGCCGTTTGAAGATCAAAGGAAATCTCACTACACGTATTTAACGTAAGGGAAGGTAGATTACTCCTACCATTACTTTTGGATAGAATGTGTATTCCTACAATAAAATCTCATTTATTACCTACCACCCAAGAATAACAAATTTACAAACTCCTCTTGGTATTTTTCTAAAACACAACCACTTCCCCGTCCCTGTATCCCTTCTCTTCTTCCCACATAATGCCTACTGTACAGGCCCTCGTATCCTACATTCCACCACCACCATCAGTGGCAGCAGCAGCAGCAGCGGATGATTTTTTTTTCTGAAACAACTACCCTTTCTCCCCATCCCTTCTCTTTTCCCCACCCAATGCCTTTTCTACAGGCCCTTGTATCGTACATCCCACCACCGCCATCAGTGACAGCAGCAGCAGCAGCACCGCAAGCAGAGGAATACCCTCCCAGCCGCCTAGCCCTAGCCCTTGCCCCCTCCGCCCCTCCCCCCATCCAGCTCGTTCCCCCCATGCCTGGCGCCATGCCCGCTGCCCCCCTGCCGTTCAGAAGGTCAGGGGGAGGGGGAGCGGGAGGGGGAATGGGGGCAGGGGGGATGGGCGCAGGGGGAATGGGGGGAGGGGGAGTGGGAGTGTGGGGAGCGGCAGTAGGGGGACATGGGAGGGGTATTCCCATGGTTGCTGTTTACCCTGATGCTGCTCCTACTGGTCTTATGGCTGTCAGATCAGCCATTCAGGGGCTGACACGTGGCACCGTAACGGTCAGTGGCAGCAGCAGCAGCGGCAGTGGAAGTGGTTTTAGCGGAGGGAGTGGGGAACAGTGTGAGAAGGCTATAAAACAGCTAGAGATGCTGCTTAAAACGGGACGGGTTTCAAGGGCGGATATTCTGGCTGGTGTGCACGAGAAGTGTACAGTGCTGCTGGAACAGGTGAGAAGTGCCTCTAACGAGGATGCCTGAGACTAGGGTTCATAACGTGTACAACGTGTGAAAGAGGTGCCAATAGGACATTTTAGTGATGAAAACTGAAAAATCAAAACATCACACAATCGTATCTCTTGTCTTTGTAAGTGCACCACCTCTCCATCCTGCCAGCATTCTTTCCCTTCTGCAATCAGCCCACATGCTATTGCCCTCGTGCTCGACTTCTCAATAGTTATATGAAGTGCAGATTCGATTTAGCAGAAGATACATAAATGATTAAGATCACAAATATATGCCTTCGGACCTGCGAGTACTTTTTTTTTTCCTTCCTCTGCTCCTGGTTGTGTCTCCCTCCTGTAAGGGCATTAACATTAACCAGAAGTGTAACTTCCCTCCCATATGTGTTGCTTCTCCTTTTTCTACCCCCCACTCTCAGATTGTCCCTCCCTCTCGTTCCAATTCCCTTGTACGCCTTATAAGCAAGGGCATATTGCACGCTACAAGCACCACAACATCTACACCTCCAACTGAGGACGCATTCCAATCCGACCCCTCCTCCTGTCTCATTGGTTCGCTCCTCTCTGCTATAGTCACACTCTCTTGGAGCCCCTCCTCATGCTTCTTTGATATAAGCATCAAGCCTGTAACAAACATTACTGTACGCCGGCTGCTGCTTATCGATTTTCTGAACGCGGTGTTTTGGAGGGGAGGGAAGGCGTGCGTGGGCGCGGCTGTGGAGGGGTTGGGAGGGGTGCGGAGGGTTGACAAGTGGATTGGCGTGCGGGAAGAGTCGCTGCCCTCCTCTCAGGAGCTTGCTGGCTGCAAGGTGAGGTTTCCTGCTCATGTTCTTTATGCGAGATCAGCAGGGTGATGCTGGGTTGGAAGGGGTGCGGAGATTTGACAAGCGGGAGGAATCGCTGCATTCCTCTCAGGGGCTTGCTGGCTGCAGGGTGAGATCCCCAGCTTACCGCAGGGTGGTCAGCATGTGCTGTGCTGCTAGGTTGGAGGAGGTCCGGAGGATTGCTCCCCTTCCTTTCAGGCGCTTGCTGGCTGCAAAAATTAGTTCATTATTATTTGAAAGAGGGTAATGTCGTACACATCCTCATTCTGACAGATAAAAATAAGAGAAGGTAAGATTGTGTAGTTATGGTGATGATGGTGATGGTGATGGTGATGGTGATGGTGATGGGCGTGAGGTCCGATGAGGGTGGAGAGCTTTCCTGACCCATGCCATACAACCCCTTCTTTTACTCTTCTGACCGCTTGCTGCTCTCATTTTGCCATTCCCTGTCTCCTCTTTGGACAAGCACATACATGCAAGCAAAGTGTGCTACAGTACAATGTATTTATGCTGGTTTCACTGCATGTTTATTTTCCAGCTCTTTACGTTCTCATGTTTGTTATCTGCGTTTGCACCCCTCCATGTGCATTCCCTCTCTGTATCCATCAGGTTTTGGTCATGATCAACACAAAAGCCGGCGGACAATACAAGAGAAAGTGGTTATTTGGAAAGTAGATTAATCAATCAACTTCAGATATTTCAGGCGTTTAGCTTGCACATGTAGGGTTCTGGGGTGAAGAACTACCGTCTTCACAAATTAAGGTGTTTTTTTTTACCAGTTATTTGCGACTTATTTGGCACATCAATTTAGGCTGGTTTCTCCACATGGAAACTGTTTTGTGATTAATCAATCAACTTCAGATATTTCAGGCGTTTATCTTGCACATGTAGGGTTCTGGGGTTTGAAGAACTACCGTCTTCACAAATCAAGGTGTTTTTTTTTTTACCAGTTATTTGCGACTTATTTGGCACATCAATTTAGGCTGGTTTCTCCACATGGAAACTGTTTTGTGTAATCAAAGCCCCTAGGATTTGCATGAGTATTATTAGGCTCATTCTAAAGAATCAGATGCCACATGCTGTCCGAAATCTTTGTTTTCAGTCATCACTAGCAATCTCGTACCGCATTCGATCGCATCTCATATTACTGAAACGATCTACCAGGCCCTAAATCCCTCGCTGCGGGGGCTTCTTAGGACGTGTCTCATGTGGAGGGTCCGCTGGATCTGGTCCGCGACCAGAATCTATAGGCCTGGTCCGGGGTTCTGGTCCGACGGACCCACTTGGCGGACCAGCGTTGGACCAGACACGGACTGGTCTGCCTGATGCGTCGTGCTTCGGGCTGCACAGTATTTGAAATTGAGTTACCCATTTTCTTCGTCTGCACAAAAATCTCGCGCGACACTTACAAAACAAGAAATTTCGCCAAAACAAATGTTTCCCCACCCACTGTTTACGGACCAGGCGCGGACTGGTCTGGAGGGCCAAATAAATGGCACCGTTTTAGTGCCATTCGAACGGTATTACGGGGTTACAAGCCCCACATCCTGGTCCCGGTCCGCCCAGGTTCACGCGCTGGTTCTTGAGCTGGTCCGTCAGGTCCGAGCCGTACCCACGTGGACTCAGACATCTGAGACACCCCCTTAGAGCTTGCTACGTACCCCTCTTTTTGGGGACTGGTCGGGTTGCCTCAAACGGTCGGGTTTGGTAGACCAGTAGGGTTACCAGATTACCAGGGTCTGGACAATGTACAGTATTGTACGTGTGTACCAGAGCTTCTCACACATGGTCGAGGCAACCAGGTGGATAAGCGACCAGTTGGTCGCGCCCACGTACAATCGAGTCGAGGCAACCAGCCTCGAACGTACCAACATGCAGCGCAACCAGTGATACAGAAAACATTTTCTGGGCAGGTCACACAATCAAATGTCGATACGATTGGTGGAAGAAAGCAAAGATCAAGAATTGAATGCAGAACATTGGCGGAATGAGTGTTGGGTCTGCCCCAAATACTATTTGCATGGTGGCTCCCGAAAACAAGCGGGTGGTACAAATGCAGGTTGCCTGCTGGGAGGGACCCAACCGCCCACTGGTCGACCCGACCAGTCAGGTTCGGTCCACTTTTACAGGCAACCGGGCCCTGCCACCAAAATAAGGGGTACCTAACACGCTCTTATAAGCCAAGCACACACCCACGCACCACCACTGCACCACTGGTGCCACCACCATCAAATCCTTTTCTTCGCCTACCAAAACCCTTCTTCGCCCCTTCATTGCGGGTCGCCCTTTATTTGTTTCCTTGTCTGATCCTTGTTTCCGTAGTTATTAGAATCGTCGTCGTCGCATCGTCGCCATCAGCCAGTCGCCATGGCGAAGCACAAGGCGTCGACGAGCCGCCTCAACAAGATCGAGACCCGCAAAAAGGCGAAGCGCGAGAAGCGCAACGCCCGCGACCGCCGCCGCCGCGCGATCTCCTTCGCAGTAGCCGCCGCGAATCTCGGCGCGGAGGCGCAAGATATTCTTGTGCCGTCGAAGCAGCAGCAGGGAGCGCCGCCCGCGAAAGCCGTCCGGGAAGCTTCGAAGAAGCGGCGGAAGACGAAGCCGGCGGGGCTGCAGATCTACTGGCATTTGGCCTCCGTGAGACGCGGGCCGCGAGAAACGGCGGCGGTAGCATTGGTTTTGGAGTTGACGACGGCGCAAAAGGCGTACCTCCGCGCGCAAGGAGGGGGGAAGAAGGGTGCTGGGAAGAAGGACGGGGGAAATGTGAAAAACTCTAGCGGAAATGGGACGACAGAGGGTTCAGGGCTTAAGAAGGGTTCAGAGGATGAGAGTTCGGAAGAGGAGGAAAACGAGAGTGAGGAGGAAGAGGAGGCGAGTGACGAGGAGACAGAGGACGAAGAGGAGAGTGGGGAAGAGGACGAAGAGGAGGAGGATGAAGAGGATGAAATGGAAGAAGAGGAGGAGGGCGAAGAGACGAAGGGTGTTTTAAAGCTGGAGGGGTGTTGCGACGAGATTACGTACGCCGTGAAGAGGTTGATCAGAGGCCTTGAGTCGTCCCGCGGGGTAAGCTTATGAGACGACTTGAGTTGGCTCGAGACATTAACTGTGAATCGTTCCGCGGGGTCGTTCCGCGCAGTCGTTCCGCGCATTCGTTCCGCAGAGTCGCCCCGTGGCCCTTGACGCTTGCCTCTGCGCGCTGCTGTCCTCTCTGCGCCCTCACCCGCCCGCGATCGCTGCTGCTATTAAACTATCCCGATCTCTTTCCCCTCTCCACCCCTCTCCACCCCTGGCCCCCGCCTTCTTCCCCCTCCCCCCACCAGAGCGCAAGGCAGGTCTACTCGGTTGCTCTCGCTGCCTGCCTCCGCGCGCCGCTTCCGCTTATACCACTCTGATCTCCTTCCCTGCCCCTGCCCCTGCCCCTGCCCCCGTCCTCCCCCTCTCCTCCCCCACTCGCCCCCACCAGGGCGCAAGGCAAGGTTACTCCGTGGCCCTCGCCGCCTGCCTCCGCGCGCTGCCCTCTCTGCACTCACACCTGCCGGCCATTGCGGCTGCTATTCCGTTGCTCATTCCTCTCCCCAACAACGCCCGGGGAAAGGTGAGCCTTTGTCGCTGATTGTTACGGTTGAGTCGACTTAATACCAAACCTGCCTGCTATTGCTGCCGCGATTCCGTTGCTCATCCCTCTCCCCAATAACGCCTGGGGAAAGGTGAGCTCGGGGTTATGTTGTTAACGCGTATGCAAGGTGTATGAATCTTTTATTTTTCAGATAAGTTTAGCATTACGCCAGGTAAAAAAAAAATGGGGGAGGGCGGGGGGGAAGGTGAAACAGTATTTGACGTTGTTCCTTTGTTGGTCGGTTTGTTTTTTGTTTTTTAACGACGAAGCGTCTAAAATCTCCGATGAATGATTTAATCAATTAGTTATAAAAACTACACTCACACACACAAACATGATAATGGGAGAACCATGAAGAGGCGCCGAAAAAGTACCTGCTTGTTCCTTTGAGGGAAGGATTCTAATGCCGTAAGCGTTTTTATGCTGAGCAACACGTGAATGGAGATGGATGGAGTACATACAAGAGTCTATGAGACCAGCACTCCTGTCTGTCTCTGCTCTCGGTGCTCCCATCAGGAGCGGCCTGCATGCCTCCCCTTCCCAACCGCTCCTCCCTTTTCTCCCCCCTACCCCTGATCTCCCCCAGGTCGCATCTGAAGCGCTCTTTGGTCGCATGTTTGCTCTCGGTGCTCTTATCAGGACCGCTTTGCTCGCCTCCTAAGCGGCTTTCCCAACTCTCCCTTTTCCCCCTCCCACTGGTTCCTCCCCCGGGTCGCCTCTGAGCCCCTTTTTTGGTGCATGTTCGCCCTCGGTGCATGTTCGCCCTCGGTGCTCACCTCTCATCAGGAGCAGCCTGCTCGCCTCCCCTTGCAGCCTTCTCACCTCCCACCTCCCCTCTCTCCCGTCTCCCTCTCTCGTCTCCCCTTTCTCTCCCCAACACATCAGGTCGCCTCTGAGGCCCTTTTTGGGCGCATGTTCGCCGTGGGTGCTCTCATCAGCAGCAGCCCTCTCACTCCCCTCAAATTCTCTCCCCTCCCCTTCTTCCCCAAAACCCCCTTCCCTCAGGACGCCTCTGAAGCCCTCTTTGGTCGCATGTTCGCCCTCGGCTCTCTCATCCGGAGCGGCCTTCTTGCATCTCCTTCCTCCCTTTCCTCCACAACCGAAAAGCCAGCAGCAGCGGCAGCAGGAGGGGGGGAGACGGGGTGGGTGGTGGGGAGGGGGGGGTGGTTACCGGGGGAGGTTGTATCTCAGCTCCTGAGGGTCGGCGAGCAACGGTCTTTCCTTGCCGAGCCTGCAACGGTGCTGCTGGTGGCACTGATTTCGCAGGTGAGTACAATGGGCAGGTGTTTATAACGGGTAGGTTTACAACGGGCAAGTGATTATAACGGGCAAGTGATTATAATGGGCAGGTGACTAACGGGCAGGTGCCTATAACTGCTGTGAACGAGAGGGTGACTGTAACGAGCAGGTGACTGTAACGAACAGGTGACTTTAACGAGCAGGTAACAACTGTAACGAGCAGGTAACTGTAACGAGCAGGTGACTGTAACGAACAGGTGAGTGTAACGAGCAGGTGACTTAAACGAGGAGGTAACTGTAACGAGCAGGTGACTGTAACGAGCAGGTGACTGTAACGAGGAGGTATCTGTAACGAGGAGGTGATTGTAACGAGCAGGTGACTGTAACGAGTAGGTGACTGTAACGAGCAGGTGACTGTAACGAGCAGGTGACTGTAACGAAAAGGTGACTGTAACGAGAAGTTGACTGCAACGAAAAGGTGACTTATGGAAAGGTGACCTTAACGAAGGTGACTGTAACGAGAAGGTGACTGTAACGAGAAGGTGACTGTAACGAGAAAGTGACTGTAACGAGAAAGTGACTGTAACGAGAGAGTGACTGTAACGAGAGGGTGACTGTAACGAGAAGGTGACTGTAACGAGAAGTTGACTGTAACGAGCAGGTGACTGTAGCGAGCAGGTGACTACAATGAGCACAGGTGAAGAGATAATCGATACATCAGTTATCTATGATAACTTACTAAACGACCAGGTGTCTTTAAACGAGCAGGTGACTATACGAGCTGGTGATTATATTCAGCGTGACTGTACTAGAAGTGATTGTATTGAGAACTGTGTCCTCCCAGGGTAGGTAGGCGGGTTTTCTGAGCCTGCTACTGTGCTGCTGGTGGCTCTTGTATCACAGGTGACTGTATTGAGTCGAGTTTGTGCTGTCTCAAGAGGGCGGTTACCGGGGGAGCGTGGTATCTCAGGTTTTGAGGGTTGGAGAGCATCGGTCGTTTCTCCCCGGAGCCTGCTGTCCATTTTCCCATCCCATTCCCCCTAACCTACTCCCCCCCCTTCCCATCCCCTTCCCATCCCCTTCCCATCCCCTTCCCAACCCCTTCCCTTCCCCTCACCTTTTCCCCTCTGTGTGCGCAGCTCCCCCCCTCCTCCGTCCCACGCATCCTCGCCCTGCCACCCATTTCCGCCTTCCTCTCTCAGGACCCCGCCCACTCCTCCCCCGAAGCTCTACACCCCGCGCTCAAGCTATGGCAGCTTGGGGAGGCAGGGGAGGAGAGAGGGCAGGGAACGCCCAGGTTTCCAGGATCCCCTGTGACCTCTTGATTATTTTGGTCCTTTTTTAAGGCGCCACAAGAGTCGTCTTGATTAACCTGGTCCCTTTTTTCCCCTCTCCCTTCCTCGTCCGATTCCTCTATGTGTGCAGCTGCCCTCGTCTTCCCTTCCACGCATACTCGCCCTGCCACCCATTTTAGCCTTCCTCTCTCAAGACCCCTCCGAGTCTTCCTCCGAGGCCCTGCACCTGGCGCTCAAGCTGTGATCCTTCTTCCTTCTCATTCCTTCTCCTTCCCGTTCCCTTTTGTGTCTGCAGCTTCCGGCCTCCTCCCTCCCGCGAATCCTCGCCCTGCCACCCATTACCGCTTTCCTCTCTCAAGACCCCTCCGATTCTTCCCCCGAGGCCCTGCACCTGGCGCTCAAGCTGTGGCAGCTGGGGGAAGCAGGGGTAGGGGGAGGGGAGGGAGGAGAGGACGGAGGAGAGGAAGGAGAAAGAGGGGCAGGAAAAAAA
Source organism: Closterium sp. Naga37s-1 (assembly GCA_947471745.1). Classification (NCBI taxonomy): domain Eukaryota; kingdom Viridiplantae; phylum Streptophyta; class Zygnematophyceae; order Desmidiales; family Closteriaceae; genus Closterium; species Closterium sp. Naga37s-1. The sequence goes on along the minus strand of CANJKZ010000795.1, from coordinate 707,513 downwards.
TCGGGGAAAAAGGGGGCCAAAGGGCGGAAATATGCTGCTGGAGCAGGGGCGGAGACGGGCAGCGGAAACACATTTCTGCGCACGCTGCTGGAGCTTTGCCCTCTGCTGCCGCAGTCCGGTCGGGCAGAAGATTTTTTCAGCGCCGCCCATCTGGAGAAGCTGCTGCCCGTGCTGCAAAATAGTTCCTCCTCCCACCCACGCCTGCATGCCGTGTGGGCGTTGCTTCTAGACCGCCTCTTCTCACTCCCCCTCCCCTCTCTCCCTCTCCCCTCTCTCTCTCCCCCCTCCTCCTCCTCCCCCTCTTCCCTGCTCGCGTCCCTCCCATTTCTCTCCCCCGCTTTCTCCAAACCCTCCTCTTCCTCCTCCTCTCCCCTCCCCTCCTCAGCCCTTTCGACTTTCTGGTCTATAATAGTAGACAGGGGACTAATCCCTTCCTCTCACGAAAGGAGGTATTTGGCTATTAATCTCTTGCTGCTCCTAATCCCGCGCCTCCCTCCCACCACCACGGCCCACGTCATCCTCTCTCGACCAATCACGCGCTGCTTAATGGACGCGCTGGGGGCGGGGAGCAGGGCGCACCTGTTCCCGCTGAGTCAGCGCTGCGTCGCGCTGATTCAGCGATGGCCCACCTTGGGGGAAGTGGGGGAAGGAGGGGAAGGGGAGGGGGAGGAGGGGGAGGACGGGGGAGGGCGGGGAGGGGGAATAGAGGGCAAGCAGGGGAATGAAGGGAAGGAGGCGGAAGGGGGGAAAATCAAGGCAGCAAAATCAGCGGCATCACCAGCAGCAGCGGCAGCAGCAGAAATGGAATCAGCAGCAGCAAGGCTTGCTATCCTGACCACCCTGCAGCAGCACTCTAAAGGGCAGTTCGATACAGTCACACGCAGCAATGCTGTTCGCTTGCTTGCAGCGGGGATTGCAGGGGTTGAGGGGGAGAGGGCGTATTACGGGTTTCTGCAGTCTGTGTTTGCCCGCCCCGGGGAGTTTGTGGGTTTAGGGGGAGAGGTGAGGGAGACGGGGAGAGGCGGGGACGGGAGGGGAGGGAGAGGAGGGAAGGAGGGGAAGAAGGGGAAGGAAGGGAAGTGGGGGAGTGCGGTTGGGGAGGAGAAAGGAGGAGGGGAGAAGGAGTGGGAGCGAGAGGCAGAAGCGGAGAAATGGCGGTTTTGGGCGCTGGATCAGATGTGTAGGCTGGTATCAAAACCAGTTCCCAAACCGGCGCTTAGCCTAAGGAAAACGCTTAAGCAGCTGAAGAAGAAGAGTGTTTTGAACGCTGATGCTGCTAAAACGGCGGATGGTGCAGGAGAAGAGGAGGGGAAGGAAAGGGAGGGAGTGGAGGTGAGAGAAGAGGAGGAGAGGAGGAGGAGGGAAGCAGACGAGGCAGTGAAGGCAGTGTGGGAGCATGTGACTCTAAGGAAGGTGATTCTAGGATTCATTATGAGAGTCATATTAAAGGGCGGCGAAATTCAGGCTGAAAACGGTGGGGGGTTGGCGACAGTCGTAGGAGGAGAGGAGGAGGAGGAAACTCGGAGGAAGGGAAAGAAAGGGAAGAAAGGGAGCAAAGAGGGAAAGCGGAACGAGAAGCAGCAGGACGAGCAGGGGCAGCAGGGGCAGCAGGGGCGAGAGTCAGAGTCAGGGGCTCTCTCTTTTGAGTCGACTGAAAAGTCACGAGGGCTGGAGTCAGAGGCTCGGCCTCTCTCTTTCTCCCCTGTCGTGTCTGGAGGTGTGCTGGCTGCTTGCCGGTCCCGGTTCTTATCCTCGTTAGAAGCTCTTTTCAAGCAGCTGGACTATTTCGTTAAGAGCCCTGAGGGGAGAGAGGTGGAGAGGGCTTTGGGGGCCGGGAGAGAGGGGAGCGAAAGGGAGGGAGGGAAGGAAGGGAAGGAGGGGAAGGGCACTGAAGGCGTGAGTATAAAGGGAGCGGGATTGTGGGTGGTCGAGCAGCTAGCATGGGAGGGTGAGGGGTGGATGGAAGGGAGGAGGAGAGCGGGTGTCGAGAATGGAACGATGGAGGTTGATGGGAAAGAGGAGGGGAGTGAGAAAGAGGAGGAGGAAGAAGGGGAGGATGTGGAGGCAGTTGCAAGAGGGTTGAAACAAACACTCAAGCTCGTTGCTCAAGCGAAAGAGGAGCGGGCTGAACTGGCTTTTGGGTCGACTCAACAGTCACTCAAGCTTGTCACTCAAGTGAAAGAGGAGGGCGCTGAAAGTGCCAATCAAGCGACCCTGCCAGTCCCTGCTTTTGCGTCTCCTCTGCTTGAAGCTCGGAGGAAGGCAGTTGGCGTGCTCCTAGGGACGCTCCTGCTCTGCATTCGCATCCAAACCTCCGCCGAAGCTGCTGCCGAAGCTGCCGCCGAGGCTGTTGCAGAGGCTGGTGCGGGTGGGGATGGGGGGGTTCAGAAGGCGAAAGAGAGTGAAGGTAGTGGGGATGAGGATGAGGAGAAGGAGGAAGAGGAGGAGGAGGAGGGTGCTGCTTCTCCTCCTGCTGGTGCTGCTGGTGCCGGTGGTGCTGTTGCCGGTGGTGCTGTTGCCGGTGGTGCTGTTGCCGGTGGTGGTGACGTGGATGTTCTTCTGGAAGCTGCTGCTGACGTCACTGCCATTGCGCGCCAGCTGGCGGCCTCTGGTTGGTTGATTCCCAAGGGAGGGAAGGCTGGCGCGAATGGAAGTTTGGGAGGGAAGGGGAGAGGAAAGAGGGTGGTAGATGGTGAGGAGAGTGAGGAGAGTGAGGAGGAAGAGGAGGAGGAGGAGGAGGAGGAGGAGGAGGAAGAGGAGGAGGAGGAAAAGACAAAGGATGTGATGCTGTCATTGGTGGATGTAGTTTTGTCCTTACTGGCGCAGGAATCCTCTCTTCTGAGAGGGGCGGCGGAGGGTGTCTTTAGCGCCTTCTGCAACGATCTGACTGCCGAGGCCCTTGAGACTATAATGGAGGTGGTTGTAACGAATCCTAGGAGCAAGAAGAGAGAGGAGGTGCTGGAAGGGGAGGAGGAGGAGGAAGAGGAAGAGGAGGAGAGTGGAGAGGAAGGGTCGGAAGGTGAAGAAGGCAGTGAAGATGAGGAAGAGGAGGAGGAAGAGGAGGAGGACGACGAGGAGGACGCTGCGTTAAGAAAAGCTATCAAGGAAGCGAACGAAAACAGCATCGGTAACCCCAACGGCAGCATGAGCGACAGTGACAATGAGGAGTTGATGGACGATGCGGCCATGTTCCGAATCGACCAGCACCTGGCCGACATTGTTCGGCAGAAAGTGGAGGCAGAGACTCGCCGCAAACGCCGGCAGAGCATCTTGCTGGGAGAGCACTTCCGCCTGCGCGCCTTGTCGCTCCTTGACACGTGGCTCGCACACGCTCCCAGTGCTTACTCCCACGCACGCTCCCTCTCGTTTGAAGAGCCTCACTCGTTAGAAGGCAGGAAGCCTCTTTCGTGCGATCCGCTGGTGCTTGCGGTGGTGCCGCGGCTGCTGAAGGCGGCAGCGGGGAACTATGCGGCGAAAGGCAGCTTGAAGGGCGGGAAGGGCGGGGGAGGCGGCGAGGGGAGGGGGGGCACCGGGCATGATGCTGTGCTGGTGAGGGTTGAGAGGATGCTGGAGAGGCGGGTGGTTGGTGCTGTGGTGGTTGTGGGGGGAGGAGCAGGGAAAGGAGGAGGGAAGGGAGGAGGAGGGAAGGGAGGAGGGGGGAAGGGGGGAGGGAAGGGTGCTGCTGCTGGTCAGGAAGAGGAGGAAGAGGAGGGGGAGGAGGAGATGAGGAGGATAGCAATCGAAAGGCAGCAGGAGCGGCAGCAGGAGAGAGAGGATGAGGCTATTCTGCTTGCCGCCCGGGCGGCCATGCAGGAGTGTTTCGCAGAGGCCACCCGGCGAACCTCCATCCGGCACCTGGCGCTCGTCGCGGGAGATTGTGCCATGTGGCTCTGCCACGTCATCCAGGCGCGGCTCTTAGCTAAGTCCCAGCAGGAAGCGATTTCTAATCGCGATCAGGAGAAAAACGCCAAGCCTCAGCAACAGCAGCAGCGGGGGAAGAAGCAGCAGGGGAAGCAGGGGAATGCGTTCAAGGCATCTTTGATCGATTCATCCGTTCTAGACGCCTTTTCTTCGGCCATTTCCCGAATCCTTGATTCTCGGGATTGCCCTCTCCCTCTGACCTTTATCCGCGACACTCTCGCTCGCTTTCCCGGAATGTTTTCCGCTCTCATTCCGTACTTTTTCAGAAAGTGTGGCTCGGGCAGGTCGGAGTTCGTCCGGGCAGCTGCGATAAAACTCGTCACGCCGTTCCTGAACCGTTTTCCGCTGCCCGAGGGGGCCGCGGAGGTGCTATCCGGGCAGGTAGAAAAGGGGGTGGTGGGGAAACTGCTGATCGAAACCCTAAAGCATGAGTATGGGAAGTTAGAGCGGTGGGAGTTGGGACTTGATTTCTGCTGTGCTCTGCTGCGGTCTGTAGGCCATGCAGACGAGTTCCTAGCAGCAGCTGCTCTCAAGGCGGACGAAGAATCTTCTAAGAAGGTTCCAAACGGCAGCGAGAGGGTTGGGAGTGAAGGCTCGGGTGCTCCTCCGAAGCTCCTCCAGGCCTTGGATGTTGAGGGGCTGAAGGCAGCTTCGGCCGAACCTGCGTCGGTGCAGCGGGTAAAAGGGAAGGGGAGGACCAGGCAGGTGATTGCACAGTTGCAGCGGCTGGTGGCAGCTGTAGAGGCTGTGAGGGAGGGGAGGGCGGGGAGTTTGCGAGAGGGAGTGAATGTGGTTTTGGGGCGTGTGAAGGGAGGGAAGGGGACTGGGGTTGAGGAGGAGGGTGTGGAGGAGGTAGCGGAGGTTGGAGAGGATATGGATGGGGATGGAGAGAAGCGAGGGGGAAAGGGTGGGAAGAGGGGGAAGGGAGGGAAGGGTAAGCGGAAGCAGGTTGGGGAAGCAGATGGGAAGGAGGTGAAGGAGGAGAGGGAGGAGGAGAAGGAGAAGCAGAGTGAGCAGGCGGAGGAGCAAGTGAAAGGGAAACAGAAGCTGAAGGAGAAGAAAGGGGGGGGTCAGGAGGAGGAGGGGAAGAAGAGAAAGAAGCAGAAGAAAAGCACAGGTGGTGAGGAGCAGTAAGAGGAGGAGGAGGAACGGAAGAGGAGCAAGCAGATGTTTTTATTAAGGTATGGGATTGAGATAAAGGACTGGAAAAGATGGGAGGGTTGTGGCAGGGAATGGGAGGGGTGGAGTGAGAGTGGGGGAGGTCTTTGAGATGGCCCAAGATTCAAGAGAGGAGGTAGATGAAGGAAGAAACGTGTGAGGGGTGGGGGTTGGGAATGATTTGATGGCAGGTGGATTGAAGACAGGCACACGAGGGATTGGAGGAAGGAGGAGGAAGCGCCACGAATTTCCAGGAAAGGAATGTTGCAGAGCGTTTGTTGATTATGGTTAATCTTGAAAATGACCCAGTAAAGTTTGAACTAGTCAGTTTGAGCATGAAGCGATGGGCACTCCACTCCATGGGCTGTTGCAGAATGCAGAATGCCACTGAACCAGGCTGGAATTGGTGTGATGGTGTGTGCTGAGATCAGAAGTTGATCGTGGCCTAGGATCTACTCAGGAAAGTTCGCACGCAGAGAAGTGATGTTGGTGGGCCCTTGACCTCAATAGCAGAGTGAATGTAAATGCTTGAGATGGTTAAGACATGCAGATACAACGATATAAATAAGAGTACAGGGGAATATGAATCGACCTAGCTAGCCATGTACTCTAAGGGGTACATTCCCTTATTCAAATACATTCCCAACTGTGCGGCGCGAACAGTTACGAAACTGTTCCCGCCGAAACCATCCTGCTTGCAGCTGCCTGATGCTGTCTGCTCCGACGGTTCAGATGTGTCCCAACTGTCTGACGCTTCGGGTCGTTTCCAACCGTCTGACGCTTCGCGTTCATTCGCGATACTGCGTGCTTCTCTTTGCTGCGGTGAGGAGTGCACAGTAACATTCAAGTATTACTATTCGTAACACCCCCCTTCACTCCTGGCCGCAGCTCGACTTGACCTGCTTGACCACGCCGCTGAGTTCGGAGCAGTGCTGATACTGCTGGCGTGGCAGTCGCTTCGTGAGGAAGTCTGCTGCCATGTCACCGGTCGGGCAGTAGGTCAAGTTGACCTTGCCCTTGTCCACCTCATCCTTCACGAAGAAGTACCGCAGCGCAATGTGCTTGGTGCGGTTGACGAAACCAGGTTTGTTCGCGATGCGAATCGCGCTCTGGTTGTCGCAGTGCAGGCGAAAGTTCGTTGAGGCCGGAATTTTTGCTTCCTGCAGCAGTTCCTGAAGGTAGAGACCTTCGCGAACAGCTGCTGTTGCTGCGATAAATTCAGCTTCCGCCGATGTCAGGGCAACCAACTCCTGCTTCTGAGAGTTCCAGGAGATGGGGCCGCTGGGCTCGAGGCGGAAGAGGAACCCTGTCCTGGACCGTCGATTGTCAAGGTCAGCGGCGTGATCGGCATCCACGTAGCCGACGAGACTGAAGGATGTGGTTGGGATGGTGGAATAACTGAGCCCGACATTGGGCGTGGAGATGAAGAATTGAAGGGCTCGCTGAAGATCTGAGAGATTCTCAGCCGTTGGTTTGCGTGAGTACTGAGCCAACTGGCTCGCAATGTAAGAGAGGTCGGGCCTGCAGGTAACAGATGCGAAAAGCAGGCATCCCAACTGCTGCTGGTAAGTGTGAAGCCCAGCAGGGGACAGGGCTTTGCTGTCAGGCTTGTGGTTGGGTCCTGGAGTGCGGTAAGGGGTGGAGAGTGGTGCAGGCGCAATGTTGAAGCGCTTGCTAAGCTCGTCCGCATACTTCGCTGCTGAGAGATGAATGGCTTCCGGCGAGTAGGTGATGTTGAGTCCGAGAAACTGCTTCACGTCATGATTGCAGGTGATGTCGACGCGCCCTGCGAGGCTTCTCTCAAACTGCTCGAGTAGTTCGTTGCTTGAGCCTGTGTAGAGAAGGTCGTCGACGTAGACCGTGAGGAGGATGTATTCGCCGCGGAAATCGCGGCGATACATTCCAGGATCGTGAGGCAGCTGCTTGAACCCGATTTCAAGCAGTATGTTGTGCAGATACTGCTGCCAGAGTCTCGGTGCCTGTTTGATCCCATAGAGGGACTTGCGTAGCTGACAGACGCGTGGGTCTCCGTCGCCGTAAGTGTGTGGCTGTTCCACGTAGATCACGGCGTCCACTAATGCGTACAGGAACGCATTCTTCACATCGATCTGCCGGAGTGGTAGGTGTCGTGCGGCTGCGATGGCGAGGAGAATTCTGACGGACGTGTGACGGCTGACCGGTGCAAATGTCTGGTCAAAATCGATCCCGTGCCTTTGATCGTAGCCGCGTACCACCCAGCGTGCCTTGAATCGCTCAATCCTTCCGTCGGCTCCTGTCTTCACTCGGAAGACCCATTTGCCGGAGAGAATCCTTCTCCCCTTTACTGCTGCACGGTCGACGAGCACCCAGGTGTCGCGCGACTCGAGTGCCCGGATTTCCGCATTCATTGCTTCGCGCCACTCCTTGCTGTGTGGTCCAGAAAGAGCTTCGCGCGGATTTCGGGGCTCGATGACACGTGGCGCCTTCGAAGTTGCGGTGTGGAGCCCGAGCAGCTGCAGTCCTGAGATAGTGCTGTCGTGGCGACGTTGCGGGATGACTTCCTGTACGTCGTCGTCATCGCTTTCTGGTTCAGGAGGCGCTGGTGGTGCTGTGCCTCTGCCGCTTCCGCCTGTTCCGCTTCCGCCTGCTGCGCCCATTCCTCCTCCCGAGGAATCGTCGTCGTCGTCGTCGCTGCTGCGTCGTTCTTCCCACACGAACTCGCCCCTCGTGTCTTGCTCCAAGATTGCTGCAGCGGCTTCGTCTTCGGGCGTTGCGTAGCTGTGCCCATCGTTCGCGTAGACGCGGTTCGCGTTCGTTTCTTCGTCGCGGCGGAACTGGTCGAGGAAGAGGCGCTCGTAGAAGATGACGTCGCGAGCGTGAGCGATTTTCTGACTGAGGAGGTCCAGCACGATCCACGCCTTGTACTCATGACTGATGCCGAGATGGATCCCTCAGCGAGCGCGGCTGGCGAATTTGCCGATGGTTGAGGTCGGCGGGCGGTATTGAACCATGCACCCCCATACGCGCAGCATGGAGGTATCCCCTTTGGTCCCGGTCCATTTGACGTGCGGGGACAGATTGCCGGTGATGGCGGTGGTCAAGAGTAGGTTGTGCACCCGCACTGCGTGGTGCATCGCGTAGGTCCAGTAGATCGGCGGCAATTTCGACTGCTTCATCAGCGCGCGCACCTTCGTTATTAGCGTGCGGTTCGTTCGCTCAGCTACGCCCTGCTGCTGGTGCGCGTAGGGGAGAGAAATATGGTGCTCGATCCCCTTTTGCGTGAGGTAGGTTTGCATCTGGTTGCTCCTGAATTCTGCCGCGCCGTCAGATTGCCAGATTTTCAACTTCTTCCCAGACTGTCACTCTGCGTGCGCCAGCAAGAGGCGAAACACCTCGTAGGCTCTGTCGCGTGACTCCACGTTCACGACCCACACGTAGCGCGTTCCAGCGTCGATGAAGGTGAGCGTGTACATTTCATCCTCGGCTCCGCAATGCCCCACGTTCAGGAAATCGCTGTACGCCTTGTGTAGCTTGGGGTAGCGGTTCATTCCAGGTTCGAGCAGCGGGAACGGTTGGTGGCTCAGCGCAGCTTCGGGGCAGACGGTGCAGTTGCGCGGATGTGTCGCGCCTCTCACTTCGGAGCCATCAGGGCGCAGGAGTGCGCCAGGAGCGAAGACGCCTGCGTCGATGCAGTTTTTCAGCGTCGCACGTGAAGGGTGTCCGAGGCGCTGGTGCCAGAGAGTATCGTCAGCGCGAAAGCCGGAGGTGCGTATGTAGCGTGCGCGTGCTTCCTCAGGGTCTTCGTCAGGTACAGGAGCAGGTTCTGCTGCTACTCCCTCTGCTTCTTCTTCTTCCAGCGCGGTGGTCAGTATCAGCGCCAAGAACTCTCTGTCACGAATCTCAGAGAGCGGAATGTTGGTCCCGGGGATCGTGGCAAGTACGAACGCCGGTTTGCGTGGCTCAGGGGCAGGTCCGTAGACGGTGCGACGCGGGGTTGACGGCTCGTTGCCCCAGATGATGGTGTCCCATGGATCGCGACGCGGGGGGTTGTCAGGAGGAGGTGGTGCGAGTGGAATGTGACGCGGGGGACGGCCAAGAGGAACGACTGCAGGTGTTGCCTCAGTTTCCTCAGTTTCGTCCTCTCCCCCCTTTCGTTCTTCGCGGAAAGTACCCCAGCCGCTATTGTCGGCGCTAGTTGTGGCGCCCCATCCGCCGCTCGCGTTGGCCCAGGTTCCGCCGGTGTCTCCCCAGCCCCCAGTGTCACTTGTTCCCCATCCTCCAGCGCTCCCCCACCCCCCTTCATTGGAGGCACTTTCTTCAGCCTCAGCTCCCCAGGTGGCGCAAGCGAAGGTCCCACGTGCTTCTGCGAGGCTTTGCTGGCGAAGCTCCTCAGCTTCGCGGCGCGCCAATTCTTCCTCTTGCTCCGCGGTGAGTTTCTTCGATGAGTCGCGTCGATGAGAGTAGATGGCCAAAAACCTCTCGTAGGTGTAGGGTCGCGGCTCGCCATGGGCATCAAAGGTGCCGACGCCGGTTCCGCGCAGCATGCCTTGAAGGTGCTGTGAGGGGGGACCGATGAGGGGATGCTCTGGCGTGCCGAAGATGCTGTGGGTGGTAACTTCAAGCTCGAGCTGCATCATCCCTTCCTCTGGGGGCGCGTGGCGCTCTGCTTCAGCGATGGCGGCGAGTCCGCGGCCGGCAATCGCGCTTGTTGATGTCGTCGGCGTGTAACAATCCCTGCAGATGCCATCTGGATCGGGGTTGTGTAACGCCGTTTCGCGTGGGTGGGGATGATGCGGCACCCTCGGTCTGCCGTCAGGGTGCTTCCAATCCCTGCGGTGGATGTGCTCGAAGCGCAGTGGCACGAGATCAATCAACTCGTGCGAGTCGCCGCTGCAGTCGGGAATGTCGAAATCTAGGACATACACTCCATTTTCGGAGTGCGCTTGTCCGATCTGCCTGCGGGGAAATGTGCTCGATTCGTAGTGCAGCAGGATGTCTTGTGTCTCACGATCCGTGCTGAGGTCGACGCCGCAGTCCATGAGCTGTGCGGCGGACAGGAGGCTGAAGCGCAGGTTCTGGACGATCAGCACATCGTTAAGCGTGATGTGCGTGCGGCTTCCACGTGCTTTGAGCACGACGATGCCTTGTGCGCTTGCGCGCAGGCGCGTGTTGTTCGCCACAGTGACGTAAGTTACTGTAGGGGTGGGGACGGCGTTGGATATGTAACGCTCGGAGCCCACCATATGCTGGCCGCAGCAGCTGTCCAGGTACCAGGTGTTGTAGCGCTTGTTGTCGTCACGTGCGAGCAGCGCCAATCGCGGTGTGACGATGTGCGGGGTGTCGAACTTCAGAAATTGCTCGCGCGAGAGCCAATCAAGTGGCGCCACCCGCATGTCTGGTATGTGCGGGGGACTTTCAAGCAGCGGGACTGGGAGGTTCCAGTCCTGGTCGTCGTCGTCGTTGTAGTCGCGGCGCGGGCTGAACGGGTTGTTGTTGGTGAACGCGCCGATGGGGTGCGGTGCTGGCTCAGGTGAGGGTGAGCGAGCACGGCGACGACGTGACTCGCCTGTCATGGCCATGTTGCTCATGACGTTGCGCGTAGGGGCAGTTGATGGCTGCTGCTGCTGATGCTGAACGGTTGAGTTCAGATTGCGCGCGGGTGGGGGTTGATACCCTTGGGCTGGACGCACGTCGCCTCGTGCGTCTTGTCGGCCGGACCAGTTGCTCGGATTGGTCTGGCGAGGGCGAGATCGGAACTTACATCGATCCGCCAAATGCCCGAAGTTTCTGCAGATTTTGCAGTAGAGGCGCCGCGGTCGTCGCTCTTCGTTGTTGTCGGTGTAGAAGGCGAGCCGTTCGCGTTCTCGTCGTGGCGCTGGTCGCTGCTGATCCATATCCCGCTGTTCGACGAGAAGGGCGGCGCAAAGGGCGGCCTCCGAGATGACCCCCTGCTGTCGGAGGAGCGCCTTGCAGGGCCGCCACTCTGGGCCAAGCCCTTGAAGCACGATGTTGACGAAGATTTCCTTGGAAATCGAGCTTCCCAACTTCACGATTTGATCGCGAAGGCTCCGACAGCGGTTGATGTAGCTGTTGACTTTCTCCCCTGAGGTAATCTTAGTTTCCAGCAGTTGCTGGAGTAGTCGGCTCGAGGAGACGGAGTCCTTGGGCTGATACACTCTGTTCAGGTGGCGCCAAGCGTCGAGGGCTGGGGCAGCCGATGTCTTGTATGAACGAATGTTCAGCTGCTCCGCCGGCGACATGTTACGCAGAAGAATCCCGTACGCCATCAGGGACTCGTTATAATAGCGAGTCCTTGCGTCGTCGGTGTCCTCAGCAGGTCCCGAGTAGCTCCCGTCGAAATAATGATAAATCTGCGCGTTTTGCAGCAGCAGCTCCAGCTCGAAGCTCCAGGTGTAAAAGTCTCTGCCGTCAAAGCACACACTTGTCTTTATTTTTGATATGCTCAAAAACCTTGATTGCGCGGAGAGAATTGCTTCGTCGCTGGGACAGGGAGTCTTGGGGGTTGAGCCATTCGTATCTAGGGAGAAGCCTTGCGGGGCGGAGTTTTGGCCGTTTGAGGCCGGTTGAGTGGGTTGGGAAGAAGTTCCCGCATCGCCATTCCGCAATGTCTGGAGCCCTTGCTCCAGGCTCGTGAGTCGCTGAAGCAGTTGTGCGAGGACGGCGGAAGGAATCGTCGTCGTTTCCTCGTTTGTCGCAGCCGGGTTGGGCTGCGCTTCAGCCGTCAGATTCGTCTGAACTCCAGATCCTCCGGCCATTCTTACACGTGATCGTGTGCCGGACGCCACTTTCCGAATGTCGCAGATTTCGGAGATGGCGGTGCGAAGGATTCCTAAGTCGCTCTCATACCATGCTGCGATCAGAAGTTGATCGTGGCCTAGGATCTACTCAGGAAGGTTCGCACGCAGAGAAGTGATGTTGGTGGGCCCTTGACCTCAATAGCAGAGTGAATGTAAAATGCTTTGAGATGGTTAAGACATGCAGATACAACGATATAAATAAGAGTACAGGGGAATATGAATCGACCTAGCTAGCCATGTACTCTAAGGGGTACATTCCCTTATTCAAATACATTCCCAACTGTGCGGCGCGAACAGTTACGAAACTGTTCCCGCCGAAACCATCCTGCCTGCAGCTGCCTGATGCTGTCTGCTCCGACGGTTCAGATGCGTCCCAACTGTCTGACGCTTCGGGTCGTTTCCAACCGTCTGACGCTTCGCGTTCATTCGCGATACTGCGTGCTTCTCTTTGCTGCGGTGAGGAGTGCACAGTAACATTCAAGTATTACTATTCGTAACAGTGTGTGTGATGGAAATGGTGTGATGGAGGTGTGTGTGATGGAAATAGTGTTATGGAGGTGTGTGGTGTGAACAGGTCGCTATTGTGGAAACCTTAAAAAGCTTTGGGGTGGTTGCTGAGTGGATGGTAGCTTGCCAAGGTTTTAACTCATAATCTCCTAATAAAAGGTACATGGTGGTAACCAAATTACAGGGTCTTTAAACTTCGGACAGAGCAACCAGTTCAAACCCAACCCCTCTGTTATGAATCAACTTGCAGAGTGCGCAGTAAAACGAATAACGAGAATGGAAATTACTGAATTACTGAATGAAGAAACAATGAAGTAGGGAGGCCTAAATAGGGGAAAAGCTAGCTAGGCGGGGGGTTCGGGATGGGATGGCTCGGTGATGGTTGCGATTGGAGCGGAGGCCGACTCGGGGGTGGTTCGGTGCGACGAAATAGGCAAGACAGGTTCGTCGCGTGACCCTCGGGATGACCTCGCTAACGAGTGCCTCAGTAAGGATTTGTAAATCCTTACACCCTCTCACCTGACTCACTCAAATGTTTATGGCTAGCCAAATGTATTGAGAAAGCTTGCTTTCTTATTCTTATCAATTGGCTTCGTTCTCATTACAAATGGCTTAGTACAACATTTGCATCAACGTTGAACACAAGCTAGTGCAATCGAATAACACTAGCTAAGATGTACCCTATCCAAGTGGCATTAGCAAGGCGGTTTACTCTGGGGTGGGTGGTGGGGTGGGAATGTTGAGTGAGCCGTTTGAACATCGAGAAACGTGGGTGGAGGGAAATGAACTCCAACCCATGGTTTTTGTAGTTGGAGAAGGGCGTTTAGCGCGCTTCGACGATGCCAATTGTGCATTACAAGCAGCTTCGCTTTCACAATACACAATTTTAAAAAACACAATGTGTCTTTAAAAATTATAATATTGAGAAAGCTTGCTTTCTTATTCTTATCAATTGGCATCGTTCTCATTACAAATGGGGTCTCTGAGACATGGGCAGCGGGGGCCTCCGGTTGCGTACGAGTGCCTCTGTGTGTTGTTCCGATGACGCGGCTGCGGAGAGACACTCTACAATGGTAGTGAGCTAGACTACGGGGTTGGCACGAACTACTAGAGGTGATCGTAGCTTTGCTTAGTTCCTTAGTGCTTGCGCATTCACGGGAGTAATCGGCAAGAGTTTCCACTAGGCAAAGTCGCAATTACAGAATGGTTTTAACAAGCAATGACGGACTGACTACATCAGGCACCTAGCAACCCTGCAGCTAGCCTGGTCGACCGCCAGCACAGCTTGGTCGACCGCCTGCCAGCGTTGCGTAGAGGAGCCGCGCCAGCACTGCAGAAGGGCGACCTGCCAACAGAGCAGGTCGACAGCGTGCCAACGCTGCAGCAGATCGGCTGTCCAGCGTTGCCCCGTAGAACACAGCAGTACGCACGCTCGCAGGTGCGCGCAGACGATTGGCCCGATTTGCTTCGTTGGGCATCCGTCGGCTGTTGTCTGCGCCTGACGGGCCACATCAACTTCGGGATACCAGCCCGCAGTCGCCTTCGCCATTGCGACCTCGACGACGTTCGCGTGCCTCCGCAGAACTCGTCGAGCAGGTTACCCGATCGACCCGGTCGACCACTAGGTGCTTCCGGTCGACCACCACTGCTTCTGGTCGACCCCCAGGTCCCTCTGGTCGACTACCAGGCGCCCTTGGTCGACCACAGCTCCCGTCGAGCTACCCTCTGGTCGACGGACCCCTTCCGTCGACCGGAACAGTCAGTGGTTGTCGCCGAGCCCCCCTCGTCGACCGCTGCTCACTTGCCAGGTCGACGGATTGCTCCGTCGACCTCCCGGTCGAACTGCAGGTCGACGGGATGCTTCGGAGACCTCCCGGTCGAGCTGCAGGTCGACGGGATGCTCCGGAGACCTTCCGGTCGAGCTGCAGGTCCTGGTCGACGTCCCACCCATCGCCCAGACCAACACTCCATTCCCGTTAACACTCCCCTGCCGCGCTCACGCTTGGGCCTCTAGCCCACACGGCAGTACTCCACGGAGAAAACTCGTCCTCGGCATGCACCCCACACACAGCACGCCGTCACCGCACCAGCTGTGCAGATGGGCACGGCACCTACTGCTGCACCTCGTCCTTGCCGTCGCCGACGTCGGCCAGACGAACTTGGCCGATGGCGACAGAGCACCGGTTGAAAGCCGGAAAGTGCAGCGCCTTCGTCAGGAAGTCCGCCGGCTTCTCGGTGGTCGGGATGTACTTCAGCACAAATTTCCCGTGCCTCACCATGTGCTGCAGCCAGGCGTAGCGTCGCTCCATGTGCTTGAGGTTGCCGTCAGCCCCAAGCCCTCAGCGACCGTGATTGCCGACTTGTTGTCGACGCGGAGGATGGTCGGCTTCCCAGCGTCGAGCAGCTTGAATTCCTCAAGGAGGAAGCGAAGTCGACGCCCCTCCTTGCCGGCATCCGTGGCCGCCACGTACTCCGACTCGGTCGATGACAATGTCGCGCACTTGATGCGCGAGCTCGACCAGGAGACGGCGGCCCCTCCGTAGACGAACACGTAGCCTCCCGTGCTCGTCCGGTTCTGCTTGTCGCCCGCGTCGTCGGCATCGACGTAGCCGATCAGCTCCAACGATTCTGGCCTACTGCCGAACTCCAGGGCGGTGTCGCGGGTGTCGGCGAGGTAGGCGAGGCAACGGTCGACCTCGTGCCAATGCTGGTCGCTCCTCACCGTGAGGCCGCTCCCTAGCTTGCTGCAGGCGAACGCAATGTCCGGCCTCGTTGTCGTGGCCGCGAACTGCAGCGAGCCGACCTTCTGCCGGTACTCCTCCTCTTCGCGCTCCTGAGCCTCCTCGTCGTCGAACGTCAGCTGAGCATAGGCGTCGACCGAGACCGGCGTCTTCGGGACTCGACCGCCCTGCTCCTCGTCGATGAAGCGCCTGCGCAGCTTGTCAGCGTAGCCCTGCTGGTGCAGCCACAGCTTCCTGGCCGGCCTGTCGCGCACGATCTCCAGCCCAAGGTACTTCACCATCGGCGAGATCTCACGCAGCTCGAAGGCGGCCTCCAGCAGCTCCTTCAGCTCCTTCAGCATCGCGGTGCTGCTGCTGGCGGCGAGCAGGTCGTCGACGTAGACCAGCACCCAGCAGGTCACTCCGTCATCGCCGGCCTTGAAGTAGAGCGCCTCGTCAACCTGGCTCTTCTTCCAGCCAGCACCCAGCAGCACTCCGTCGAGAGCCCTGTACCACAGCAGCGGCGATTGCTTCAGCCCGTAGAGGCTCTTCATCAGCTTACACACCCGGCCGGTCCCATCGTCGAAGTAGTCCGGCTGGTACATGTAAAGCACCCTGTCGAGCTTGCTCTGCAGAAAAGCGTTCTTCATGTCGAGCTGCATCAGGTTGAGGTCGAGGACGGCGACGATGCTGAGGAAGATCCTCAGCGTGAAGTAGCTGCTCACCGGCGAGTACGTCTCGTCATAGTCGGCACCGTACACCTGCGTGAAGCCCTTCACGACCAGCCTCGCCTTCTCGCGCTCGACGGTGTCGTCGATGCGGTACTTGGTCGTCAGCACCCACCGGTTCTTCATGATGTTCACCCCACGTGGGCGTTCGACCAGCTCCCAAGTGCCCATGCCGATGAGGCTGCGAATCTCTTCTTCCATGGCGGCCTTCACCGCCTCGCCCTTCCAGCTCGACAGCGCCTCCTTCACCGTCATCGTGGCGATGTCCCAGCGGTGTTCGGGGTCGGCATGCATGTCAGGGTCGAGCTCCGGCAGGTCTTCATCCTCCTCGGCGTCGTCGTACAGCAGGTCGTCGTCGACCTCGTCGAACACCGTGGTGAAGGCAGCTGGCGGTAGGCAGGCGTGGAAGCTCAGCCGCTCCGGTGGCCGTCGAGCTCGACCTGTGCGTCGCATCTCAGGCTTCGTGATCGGCACTTCCACCACGTTGCTTTCGGTAGACTCCTCACCCGCCGACTGCTCCCCTTCCTCGTCGGCGTCCTCGTCGTCGACCGGCTGCTCGTCTGCTGCTGACTCCGACAGCTCCCCTGTCGACCGCCCCGGCTGCTGCTCCCCTCTCGGCTGCACCGCTGCTGTTGCCTCCTGTTCGATCGGCTCCCCTGTCTGCTGCTCCCCTGTCGCCGACGGCTTCCCATCCTGGTCGACGAGCTTGGCGCTTTGTCGATCGCCGGCGATGCCATGGGCCGGCGCCACAGGCGACGTCTCAAGGCTCCCCTCATCGTCGGTGGTCGACACAGGTGCCGACCCAGGCCGATCTGCGACGGGGAACGGAGGAGCAAGGACAGGGGAAGGGGAAAGAACCTCCACAACATCCCCAACAGCAGGCTCGTCGACTTCAGCGAGCAACGGAATCGTTGCCGTCGAGGTGTCCGTCGGCGGGTGCGCCTGCGCCCGCTCCGACGCCGGCCCATACTTCGCCTTCCACACCTCAAGCGACAGCGTCTCGTAGAAGATCACCTCGACCGACGTGACCACCTTGTTGTCGGTCAGGTCGAGCACCTCCCAGCCCTTGCTCTCCGGCGACACACCCAGGTGAAGCCCCCAGCGAGCCTTCGGCGCCAGCTTCCCACCGCGCTGCTGCTCAGGAACCATGTACTGCACCATGCAGCCCCACACCCGCGCCAGCGTGAGGTCGGGCTTCGTCCCGGTCAGCAGCTGGTACGGAGTCGTCCCCGGCGGCGTCGTCGACTGCTCCAAGCAGTTGCGCACCCAGACCGCCTGTCGAAGAGCAAGGTGCCACCAGTGATGCTGCACGCCCATGTGCAGCAGCATCGTCCGCACGGACTCGACGACCGTGCGCATCTACCGCTCAGCCATGCCATTCTGCTGCGGAGTGTAGGGGCACGTCAGGTCATGGACGATGCCCTTCCCGTCGACGAAGTCGGTGAACGCCTTTCCGAGGAACTCCCCTCCTCGATCGGAGCGAAGCGACAGTACCGACTTCTTCGTCTGCCGTTCCACCAGCACCAGCCACCGCTGGAACTCCCGCAGCACGTCGCTCTTCTTAGCGACCGGCATTGCCCATACAAATCGAGTATGGCGATCCTTCAGCAGCAGGAAGTACAAGCTGCCATCCTTGGCAGCCACCCGAAATGGCCCGCACAAGTCAATGTGCACGACAGCCAGCGCCTCCGCTGCGTCCGAGCCCTTGGCGGGGAAGGTGTGCCGCGCCAGATTTCCTCCGACGCACGAGACACATGGCGGGTCTGCTCCGGTCGACGACGTGATGTCAAGCCCAGTAGCAACATCATGCTTCGCCGAGCTCTTGATCGTGTCGACGCTGACGTGTGCGAGCCGCGCATGCATCCTATCGGGGGTCGTCTTCGTCGCCGAGACAATCGTCCGCAGAGCCACCACCTCGGTCGACGGCGACTGCGTCGAGCAGGGGCGAAGGTCGGTGCAGAGGACTCGTCCGGTGTAGCGTGCTCGACCAAGCACCTCCCCGCTCGCAGCGACGAGCAGCATCTCGTCGCCGTCGCCCTGCAACTGCACTCCGCTCTCCTTCAGCTGGCCAGCAGATAGAAGGTTCGCCTGTACGCCCGGAACGTAGAGTACGTCGGGGATGAGGACCCGCTTCCCGGCCTCCCCTTGCAGAGCGACGGTTCCGCGACCCTCGACAGGCTGCAATGCCCCGTTGAACCCACGCACGTGCTTCACCCCGTCGCTCGGCCCCATGTCGACGAAGACCGACTTCATCCCCATTAGGTGGTGGGAGCACCCTCTCTCGAGCAGCACCGCCATCGAATTGGCCTGCACAGCTGCCGCCACGGCCTGGAAGTCCTCGCCAGCCTCCGGCGCCAGCGAGACAGTCGGCTCCACCACGCCGGCCATTGAGCACGACGCCTCCCCGTCGCCTCGGCTCTTGCCGCTGGAGCTGTCGACGTCCTTCGTCGACGGCGTCTTCTTCGACGCTTTCTTCTCCTTGCGTGGCTTCTCATCTCGACGGGGGCGACGACTGGCCGATCGACCACGGCCTCCCTTGTTGTCGTCCTCGTCGCTGTCATCGCGGTCGGGGCACTCGAAGGAGAGATGGTCGGAGTCGCCGCAGATCCAGCACTCCCGCCGTCGACCACCACCTCGTCGACTCTTGTCCCGTGTCGACCGCTTCTCGTCGACGTCCTTCGTCGACCGCCCACCTACGCTACCACCTCCGCCCGGCTTCCCGCGCTGCCCTTGCTGCTGATTCAGCTTCGTCGATGCAGCGTAGTTTGCCTGCGGAAGGAGCTCTGTGGGCTGTTCGGCCTCCTGCATCGCTTCATCTTGAAGATTGTAGCTGGTGATGGAGTCCTCGTCGAGAGACTCACGCGTGCCGGGCACCATCATCATCCTCTTCATGAGATTGTAGCTGCGCGGCAAGCCCTTGACGATGTGGGTGATGTAGGACGCCGTTGAGTATTCGGCGCCCGCCATCCGCATCTCAGCCAGGATCCGTCGAGCACGGTTGCAGTAATCTGTCGCCGACTCCTGCTCGCCCATCCGAATGTGAGTCATCTTCTCCTCCAGCTGCCCGATGTACAGGTCGTCCCTGACCTGGTACGTCGACATGATGAAGCGCCATGCCTGGTGACCAGCATCCAGTCGCTCTCGACAGCTCCTGAGCGCTAGCTGCACCACCGGCGAGAAGCACCTCGAGATGACCATGAAGGTGAGCAGGTGAGCAGAACGAAACTCCCCGCGCAGCTCGACATCCTCCCCGAGCGGAATTGGCACGGTGCCGTCGGCGAAGCCCTTCAGCCCGGCGACCTCCAGCTGAGGTTCTATCGACTCCCTCCAGGTGATGAGGTCCCGTCGACCTTGCAGCGGTGCGACGGTGATCCGGTTCGGCGAGAATTCGAAGTAGCCATATGCCGGTGCAATCCCGCCTGCAGACACATGCGTCGTCGCCGAGAGCCCTCCACTGCTTCGTAGAGGAGAGCGACGTCGAACATCGACGCCGGCACGCGAGCTGCCTGCAGCCGCCGTCGACCGCTGCACTCGCGCCTGGATTCTGTCGACACCGCCGTCGACCTTGATCACCCCTCTCTGCCTCGTGCCTTCGCTGCCGCTGACTCGTGCACCACCGTCGACCTCGTCGTCGACGCCACATTCGTTGCGCACCGGTCGAGGAGAAGCAGGACGGGAAGGGTGTTCCGTCGCCCACTGCGACCGGATGCCCAACTCGGCGATCACCAAGGGGATCGTCCCGTACTCGCCATCCGCGTGGCGTCTCCTTGCAGCAGCCAAACGTGCCTCCAAGGTGTCCGCTACGCCCGCATCAACTACGGGGTCGACCATGGCGATTATCGCTTCTGCCGGCCTACGAACGATTTAGTAGGTGCAAAAGTCGGCTCCTATCTGAAGGTATTTGCGGGGCCGTCCACGCTCACCGCACCATGCGGAGAGACACTCTACAATGGTAGTGAGCTAGACTACGGGGTTGGCACGAACTACTAGAGGTGATCGTAGCTTTGCTTAGTTCCTTAGTGCTTGCGCATTCACGGGAGTAATCAGCAAGAGTTTCCACTAGGCAAAGTCGCAATTACAGAATGGTTTTAACAAGCAATGACGGACTGACTACATCAGGCACCTAGCAACCCTGCAGCTAGCCTGGTCGACCGCCAGCACAGCTTGGTCGACCGCCTGCCAGCGTTGCGTAGAGGAGCCGCGCCAGCACTGCAGAAGGGCGACCTGCCAACAGAGCAGGTCGACGGCGTGCCAACGCTGCAGCAGAGCGGCTGTCCAGCGTTGCCCCGTAGAACACAGCAGTGCGCACGCTCGCAGGTGCGCGCAGACGATTGGCCCGATTTGCTTCGTTGGGCATCCGTCGGCTGTTGTCTGCGCTTGACGGGCCACATCGACTTCAAGATACCAGCCCGCAGTCGCCTTCGCCATCGCGACCTCGACGACGTTCGCGTGCCTCCGCAGAACTCGTCAAGCAGGTTACTCGATCGACCCAGTCGACCACTAGGTGCTTCCGGTCGACCACCACTGCTTCTGGTCGACCCCCAGGTCACTCTGGTCGACTACCAGGCGCCTCTGGTCGACCACAGCTCCCGTCGAGCTACCCCCTGGTCGACGGACCCCTTCTGTCGACCGGAACAGTCAGCGGTTGTCGCCGAGCCCCCCTCGTCGACCGCTGCTCACTTGCCAGGTCGACGGACTGCTCCGTCGACCTCCCGGTCGAACTGCAGGTCGACGGGATGCTCCGGAGACCTCCCGGTCGAGCTGCAGGTCGACGGGATGCTCCGGAGACCTTCCGGTCGAGCTGCAGGTCCTGGTCGACGTCCCACCCATCGCCCAGACCAGTCAGTTGCAGCTGTCGAGCTCCCTGGTCGACAGCAACACCACAGCGGTCCCGTGCAGCTCGACGAAGCCTGTCGAGCAGCTCTCCCACTGTGAACGGTCGGCTGCTACTCCCGTACATCCGACCAAGTCGTCGGCGTTGCCCAAGCGAGGGCGGGGCCAACACTCCATTCCCGTTAACAGCGGCATGCGTCAGATCTTGTAGGTTACGGGAGGCTTCGATAAGAGGCTCGACGTATGGTGTAACATACATTTCCTTTGCTGAGTCGCTTCGCCATCTGCCCAGCCGTTTGAAGACCCTGTCTAGCACGCCCGTATTGGCTGCTACTGTGGCTGCACCTTTTCGGAAAGAATGTGTGCCGAGCTGCAGCTCTTCAAGGCCAACCTTTGCGAAGGCTTCCTTGCACCAGTTCCGGATCGTGGTGTATGAAGGTGGCCTTGCTTGGCCCTCGCTGGTTGAAGCGTGGCCGAAGACCCGAATCAATGGTCCCTCTGACCGTGGGCCATAGCCGGCCAGTTGGATGAAGCGTCGGGTGCAGCGCACTGGGCAACAGGGGTCTGCCGTTGCTGCAATGGGAATCCAAGTGCCATGACCAGCCTGATCGGTCTTGGAGTGTGGTATGAGAATCCACATGACCTCGTCGTCGAATTGAATGTCTTGTCATTTTATGGCTGCCAGGTCAAAATATCGCAGGAATCCTTAGTACATGGAGATGGGGATCAACCCTTTCTGAAACGTCGCGGGATCGTCAGACTGCAAGTAACTCGCGGCCATGTCCCAGACTTGTTGGATCGATACGGGTTCCTTCATACGAGTAGGGCGAGGGCAGTGTCGTTTTGCACAGTCACGGACTTGGGTGGTGAACGGTCCGGTTGTCGGGCATTTGCTCCCAGTCATGCGATGAGCGAAGCTGACCGCCGAGCACGTCAGCTGCACTACGGACAGGGTGGCTTTGCGTCGGATTGCGTGTACCAGGTAGAGTGCAAGGGTCATGTCGGATGTAAGAAGAAATTGGAGGTTCACTTTTGTGCAGAAGGCTCGAAACTTGGCCCAGTATGGTTCGTATGTCCGGATCGTAGAATCGGCGCGAGATTGCGCGAGCATGTTAATCATTTGGTCGTGTAACTTTGGGAGCAAATCTGAACACAGGGCGTAGATATTTTGAATTAGTCAAATGCCATTCTCAGTGCAATAATTGGGCTGTGCGGTAGTCCCATGCCTGAAAAAGCATTGGAATGGGACCCTGCGTCCAGGCATTGGCTTCTGTGTGTCAAAGGGATGTGCGCGTAGATGTGTGGAGCCCAAGTGCATGGGGAGGGTTGCAAAAGTGGCCACCAGCTTGCGCCTGGCCAGTGCGGAACTATCAGTGTGAGTGATGCATGGGTGCGTTGTGCGCGATGGAGGACGGCTGGGACCAGTTGGGGCGGGGGGAAGGCGAAGTTGTTTTCGGGTGTCCACGCGATCGAGAACGCATCAACTGCAATGGCTTCTGGGTGGGGAATCTTTGTGCAGAAGCGCGGCAGTTGGGTGTTGCGAGAGTTTGCGAAGAGGTCGATGGAGTGGGGCCCCCAACGACGTTCCAAGATGCGTAACCACGGCGTTTTCAGCACGTAATCGTCGTGGTCGACCATTTTTTAAAGTTCGTCGGCGTGTGTATTGAGCTCGCGCGGAATCCATTCGATGATCAAGCACGTGCCAAGCTTCATGCATGCTCGGATGATGCTCTTGCATGCCGTTGTGAGGTCGGGGCTGTGAGAGCCGCCTTTGCGAAGGATGAAGAACACGCCCTGGTTGTCCACCCGCACGAGAACGTGTTTTTGCTTGATCTTGTTCGCGTATGTTTGGAGCGCCCAAAGGACGCCTTCGATCTCCCGCCGCGTGCTGGACGTTCCTCGTAGCGGCTCTGACATGGTTGCGCTAGCTTCTTCGAGGCCGCTCGGAAATGTGGTCAGAGTGGCGCCCCAACCATGAGAGCTGGCATCCACATGGATTGCCGCGTCGTAGCTGTTCCTGATGTGAAAAGGTGCGCCGTTGAAACGGTCAAACTCCTCGAGCCAAAATTGGAGCTCCTCTGCTGCAGATGGGGGGATAACCACGCTGCTTTTCCATGACGGTGCTTCGTTGATCACTTGTAACATAGCGTGGCTGAATGCGCGAGCGGTCGCGCCAAGTGCGACACCCATCGATGCAAGCATGCCAGTGATTCTGGCCACGTGGCGGACCGGGACTGGTCGGCATGCCCTGCTTGCGCTCAGGAGGTTCCGGATGGTTGCATGTAGTGAGGCTCGTCGGTCGGGACCGATGGAGAATCGGCCGGTGTCGGTCTCCAGTTCTACGCCCAGGAATCGGAGATGTTGCGATGGTGACAGTTGTGATTTCTTCGCGTTTATCACAAGGCCTGCCTCTTTGAGGTCCAATATCACCTGCTGGCAGATTGCTTGCGCATCGGCTTTCGACCGGCAGAGAAATAAGATGTCATCCACGTAAGGTACGACTCGGATGCCTTTTTCTCGCCAACGCCGAGCTAGTTGCTTGATGAGCCGTGTGAAGACGAATGGAGCCGTCGCGAGGCCGAATGGTAGTGAACGAAATGCGTATGTGCGGCTATTGAATTCGAAGCCAAGGAACTTCCAGCACGATGGGTGGATGTCGATGTGATGGTAACCAGATTTGAGGTCAATGAAGAACATCCAGTCCCCAACGCGCGCCAGGTCGGCGACACGGCTGAGCCCCTCGTACTTGAACTTGGGGACAGTCAAGTTGGCGTTGACTTTCCTCAGATCAAGAATGAGCCTGCATTTGTCTTTTTGCTCGACCACGTTAAGTGGACTTATGCACTTAAGCTCCGTTGCGGCCATCGGAACTGCCGCTCCCATCTCTATGAGTTCTTGGATGGCGGTACGTGTGAACGTGGCATGCATGTTTGCCCCGACATGATTGCGATCGTGGAAAGGTTGTGGTGGGCCGTGGCTCCAT
Source organism: Closterium sp. Naga37s-1 (assembly GCA_947471745.1). Taxonomy (NCBI): domain Eukaryota; kingdom Viridiplantae; phylum Streptophyta; class Zygnematophyceae; order Desmidiales; family Closteriaceae; genus Closterium; species Closterium sp. Naga37s-1. The sequence goes on along the minus strand of CANJKZ010000795.1, from coordinate 683,866 downwards.
GGCAACCAGTAACCCTTGGCGATGACGGAGAGAACGAGGCTGCTAGGGCACCATGAGCTCCACCACGCAAAGGTCGCGCGAAGACGACCGCGCATCTGTGTAATAGTTCTGTTTGTAACGGCAAATTCGTACGGGTCATCATAGCATGCCGCCTCGCACCGTCGTGCTCCTGTACATTGGAGGCCAAGTGGTATACGGGTTGAGTATGTCAACGGGAGTTGTGTTTGGCCCCGTCCTTGCTTGGGCGGAGCCGACCGTGGGAACCACGAAATCGTGGTGGACCGTGGGAGCCACGAAATCGTGGTGGACCGTGGGAGCCACGAAATCGTGGTGGACCGTGGGAGCCACGAAATCGTGGTGGTCCGTGGGAGCCACGAAATCGTGGTGGTCCGTGGGAGCCACGAAATCACGGGGGAACGTGGAGCCACGAAACCGCGGGAGGACCGCCGTGGCCGAGAAATCGTGGGAGGACCACGAAATACCCGGTCAACCAGGATACCCGGGCGACGCGCGCGAATGTCGTCATGGGTGTTTCTGCAAGCACGATTTCGGGGGTGGTATCCCGAGATCGACGTGGCTGGTGGGCGCCGTCACGGGTGAAGTGTCTGCGTTGGGCATGTGACGGGGAGTTGGGCGCCAACCAGCAGCACGCACCTGCGAAGCTGGTGCACCGTTGTCCCGCGGATGCATCGCTGTGCAGCCGACTTACTGCAGCGTTGGCACACCGCGGACAGGCAACGTTGGCAAGCCGCGACTCTGCTCTGCTGGAGCACGGTCGACCAAGTCGTGCTCGCACGCGGTCGACCGTGCTGTGCTGGCAGTCGACCAGCAGCCTTGCTAGGTCTGATGTAGTCAGTGTTGCTAATGTTGATGCTAATCATTCTGGACCTTTGTTGTTATGTTTTCCTAGTGAAACTCTTGCCAATTTTCCCCGTGAACTAGCAAGCAGTGTTAGCACTTGGAAACGACTAAGGAACCAACGAACGCAGAGATCACACGAGCATCCGTGCCTTGCCCGTAGTCTATCTCCCGTTGCACAAGTTATCTCCGCATGGTGCGGTGAGCGTGGACGATACCGCGAAAATACCTTCGGGTTAGCTGACTTCTCATTCACCCCGTTTGTTCGTAGACCGGCGGCTGTGTTAGACGCCATGGTGGACCCCGTAGTAGAGGCGGGTGTCGTGGACACCTTGGGAGCACGGTTGGAGGACGCGAGGAGACGTCATGCGGCGAACGAGTACGGAACTCTCCCGCTGACGGTGGTCGAGGCTGGTATTCGCGCCTTGTGGGCGGCGGAGCACCCCCCTTCTCGGCCTGTATCTCCTCGACCGGTGAACAATGCAGGCGGCGTCGACGCGGGAGTCAACGCCGCGGGTGACCAAGTCGGTAGCAGCGCGGGAGGCACGTCGAGGCAGCGAGGTGTGATTCGCGCCGATGAAGTCGGCGGCGTTCAGGCGCGAGGGATGCAGTCATCGGCGGCTGCAGGGGCCTCGCGAAACTACGTCGGAGGCAGACGAAGTGAATTGGCGCCGATGTCGGCGACTCACGTGACCGCGGGAGGAATCGCGCCGAGCTACGGCTACTTCAAGTTTACGCCGGACAGGATCTCGGTCTCACCTCCGCTGGTCGGTCGTCCCGACATCCTCACGTGGAAGGAAGCCATCGAGCCCCAGCTGGAGATGGCCGGGCTGATGGGCTTTGCTCGCGGGACCGTAGCGACGCCGGAGGAGCACTACCCCGACCTGCGAGCGGAATTTCGTGCCGTGCAGTTGCTGACCTTTACGGTCATTTCGCGGTGCTGCTCGCCGGGTGTACAGATCGCCCTGAAGTCGTGCAGGGAGTACCTCGACGCTGGCCACCGGGCGTGGCATTTCATCGAGTCAACTTACCAGGTCACCGACGACTTGTTCATCTCCCAGCTTGAGGGGCAGTTGACGCACCTGCGTATGGGCGACGAGGAGACCGCGACTGACTACTGCAACCGCGCTCGGCGAATTCTCGCCACCATTCGTATGGCTGGCGCGGAATACTCGACGGCTTCGTATGTCACGCATGTCATGCAGGGACTCCCGAGCAGCTACAATCTGCTGAAGCGGCTGTTGATGGCGCCGAGCACGCGAGCGACGCTCAACGAGGACACATTGACCTCGTACATCCTGCAGGACGAGGCAATGCAGGAGGCTGAGCGGTCCCAGGAGCCCCCGCGAAACAAGGTGGTCGCCCGGGACAGCGCGGGCAGTCTGGTGGCAGTCACCGCGGTGGCGGGAAGCTGGCGAAGGATGCTGGCAAGCAGAAGTCGGCCAAGGAGGTCGGTCGTGGAGGAGGAGGTCGACGTCGGGAATGCTGGCTGTGCGGCGATCCCGATCATCTCTCCTTCGAGTGTCCCGACCGCAGTGACTCGGACGACGACGAAACCAAGGGAGGCCGCGGAAGGTCTGGCAGCCGTCGTTCGCGTCGAGGAAACCAGCCGCGAAAAGAGAAACAGTCGACAAAGTCGACCTCGGCGAAGGATGCCGACTCTTCCGCGGGTGGCAAAGGGCGAGGCGACAAGGAGGCGTCGTGCTCGCTGGTCGGTATCGTGGAGCCGACTGTCTCGCTGGCGCCGGAAGCTGGCGAGGATTTCGAGGCGGTGGCGGCAGCTGTGCAGGCGAACCCCGCGGTGGTCCTGCTCGACAGCGGCTGCTCGCACCACCTGATGGGGACGAAGGAAGCCTTCGTCGAATTGGGGTCGAGCGGCGACGTGAAGCACGTGCGTGGCTTCAATGGGGCGCTGCAGGACGTTCGCGGCCGTGGTACGGTTGCGCTGCAAGGGGAGGCCGGGAAGCGAGTGCTCATCTCCGACGTTCTCTACGTCCCGGGCGTGCAAGCAAATCTGCTTTCGGCTGGCCAGCTGAAGGAGAGCGGGGTGACGCTGAAGGATGACGGAGATCGGATGTTGCTCGTCTCCGCGGCGGGAGACGTGCTCGGTCGCGCGACGTACACCGGCTGGGTCCTCTGCACTGACCTACGTCCATGCGCGGTAAAGGCGACGACGCCCGCGAAAGAGGAGGTGGCTCTGCGGGCGATAGTCTCGGCTACGAAGGCAACCCCGAACAGGCTTCACGCGAGGCTTGCGCATGTTGGCATGGACACGATTCGGAGCTCGGCGAAGCACGAGGTCGCCACTGGGCTGGACCTCAAGTCGGTGTCTGGCGCCGACTCACCGTGTGTTTCGTGCGTCGGCGGGAAGCTGGCGCGGCACACCTTCCCCGACCACGGCTCCGAAGCGGACGACGTCTTGGCCGTCGTGCACATCGATTTGTGCGGGCCATTTCGCGTGGCTGCCAAGGACGGCAGCCTGTACTTCTTGCTGCTGAAGGACCGCAAGACCCGCTATGTGTGGGTGAGGCCGGTCGCCAAGAAGTCGGACGTGCTGCTGGAGTTCCAGAAGTGTCTGGTGCTGGTGGAGCGGCAGGCGAAGCATTCGGTGCTGCAACTGCGCTCTGATCGCGGAGGGGAGTTCCTCGGAAAGGACTTCACCGCCTTCGTGGACAGCAAGGGAGTCGTCCACGACTTGACCTGCCCCTACACCCCGCAGCAGAATGGCATGGCGGAGCGGGAGATGAGGACGGTGGTGGAGTCGGTGCGGACGATGCTGCTGCACATGGGCGTGCAGCACCACTGGTGGCATCTCGCTCTGCGGCAGGCCGTCTGGGTTCGCAACTGCCTGGAGCGGTCGACGCTGCCCGCGGGGACGACACCGTACCAGCTTCTCACCGGGCAGAAGCCCGACCTGTCACTGGCGCGGGTGTGGGGCTGCATGGCACAATTTCTCGTCCCTGAGCAGCAGCGCGGTGGGAAGCTGAAGCCGAAGGCCCGGTGGGGCCTTCACCTCGGCGTGTCGGAGGAGAGCAAAGGCTGGGAGCTCCTTGACCTCGCCGACAATCGGGTGGTCACCACGTCGGACGTGGTGTTCTACGAAACCCTGTCGCTGGAGGTGTGGAAGTCGGAATTCGGGCCCGCGTCGGGGCGGACGCGGGCCAACCCGCCGACGGACACCTCGACGGCAACGCTTCCTCTGCTCGCCGAGGTTGGTGAGCAGGCTGATGAGGATGTCGCGGTCGCTCCTGCCTCGCCATCTCCTGCCCCTTCTTCCTATTCCCTTCCCGTCGAACTGCGTGGCCTTCCTCCGGTGTCGGCCTCCGGCGATGAGGGGAGTCGTGGGGCGTCGCCTGTGGCGCCGGCCAAGAGCATCGCCGGTGGCCGACGTGATGCCCAGCCAGTCGCGGAGAAGCGGGCCGCGGATGTGCAGCCAACTTTGGACACCGCGAAAGAAGCCGCGAAAAACACCGCGAAGGAAGCCACGAAGAACACCGCGAAGGAAGCCGCGAAGAACACCGCGAAGGAGACCGCGGATGAGACCGCGGACGAACCCGCGAAGGAGCTCGCGAAGGAAACCGCGGAACCCGCGAAGGAAACCGCGGAACCCGCGAAGGAAACCGCGGAACCCGCGAAGGAAACCGCGGAACCCGCGAAGGAGCTCGCGAAGGAAACCGCGGAGGAGATCGCCACGCCGACCGCGGAGGAGACCACGGAGGAGCCCGCGGCTAGCAGGCAGCAGACAGAGGATGATGCAGCAGTGAAGCCGACCGCGGGGCAGTCGGCAGGGGAGCTCTCGAACAAGAAGCGCGTTTCAGAGAAGCGGCCGAGAGGGGAGTCGGACGGGAAGCGCGTTTCAGAGGAGTCCTCGACAGGGAAGCCGTCGAACTCGAAGCTTGCTCCACAGGAGCGGACGACAGGGGAGCAGTTCGATGAAGGCACATCGAGCGACGTGGTGGAGGTGCAGCTCGGACCTCGGAAGTCGGGCCGAATTCGGAGGCCACCCGACTTCTTCGTCCCTGCTGCCTTCACCACGGTGTACGATGTGGACGACGACGACCTGGCATACGATGACGCCGAGGACGATGAGGAGCTTTCGGAGATCGACCCTGATATTCACGCCGACCCCGAACACCGTTGGGACATTTCGACCATGACGGTGAAGGAGGCGTTGGCGAGCTGGAAGGGCCCGGCGGTGAAGGCCGCCATGCAGGAGGAGATCCGTAGCCTCATCAACATGGGCACTTGGGAGCTGGTCGAACGCCCGCCGGGGGTGAACATAATGAAGAACCGGTGGGTGCTGACAACGAAGTACCGCATCGACGACACTGTCGAGCGCGAAAAGGCGAGGCTGGTCGTGAAGGGCTTCACGCAGGTGTATGGTGCTGACTACGACGAGACGTACGCGCCGGTGAGCAGCTACGTCACGCTGAGGATTTTCCTCAGCATCGTCGCCGTCCTCGACCTCAACCTGATGCAGCTGGACATGAAGAACGCCTTTTTGCAGAGCAAGCTCGACCGCGTGCTGTACATGTACCAGCCGGACCACTTCAACGACGGGACCGGCCGGGTGTGCAAGCTGCTGAAGAGCCTCTATGGGCTGAAGCAGTCGCCGCTGCTGTGGTACACGGCTCTCAACGACGTGTTGGTGGGCGCCGGGTGGAAGAAGAGCCAAGTCGACGAGGCTCTGTATTTCAAGGTCGGCGACGACAAGGTGACCTGCTGGGTGCTGGTTTACGTCGATGACCTTCTCGCCGCGAGCAGCAGCACCGCGATGCTGAAGGAGCTGCTGGAGGCCGCTTACGAGCTGCGCGAAATTTCGCCGGTGCAGAAGTATCTCGGCCTGGAGATCGTGCGCGACAGGCCGGCGCGAAAATTGTGGCTACACCAGCAGGGCTACGCCGACAAGCTGCGCAGGCGTTTCATTGACGAGGAGCAGACCGGGCGCACTCCGAAAACGCCGGTCTCCGTTGCCGCCTACGCGGAGCAGACATTCGACGACGAGGAGGCGCAGGAGCGCGAGGAGGAGGAGTACCGGCAGAAGGTCGGCTCGCTGCAGTTCGCGGCGACGACGACGAGGCCGGACATCGCGTTCGCGTGCAGCAAGCTGGGGAGTGGCCTCACGGTGAGGAGCGACCAGCACTGGCGCGAAGTCGACCGCTGCCTCGCCTACCTCGCCAACACGCGAGACACCGCCCTGGAGTTCGGCGGTGGTCCGGAGTCACTGGAGTTGGTCGGCTTCGTGGACGCCGACGACGCGGGTGACAAGCAGAACCGGATGAGCACGGGCGGCTACGTGTTCGTCTACGGAGGGGCCGCGGTCTCCTGGTCGAGCCAGCGCATCAAGTGCGCGACGCTGTCGTCGACTGAGTCGGAGTACGTGGCGGCCGTCGAAGCCGGCAAGGAGGGACGTCGCCTTCGCTTCCTCCTCGCGGAGTTCCAGCGGCTGGACGCTGGGAAGCCGACTGTCCTCAGGGTGGACAACAAGTCGGCCATCACGGTCGCCGAGGGCATGGGGTTGACGGGCAACCTCAAGCACGTGGAGCGGCGACAGGCCTGGCTGCAGCACATGGTGAAGCGCGGGAAGTTTTCGCTGAAGTACATCCCGACCGCTGAGCAGCCAGCCGACTTCCTGACGAAGGCGCTGCACTACCCGGCCTTCAACCGGTGCTCCGTTGCAATCGGCCAAGTGCGCCTGGCCGATGTGGGTGACGGTGACAACGACGTGCAGCAGTAGGTGCCATGCCCTTTTGCATGGCTGGTGCGGTGACCGGCGTGCTGTGCGTTGTGTGCACGCCGACGGGCTATTCTCCAAGCAGTACTGCCGTGTGGGCCGCGGGGGGGTCCAAGCGTGAACGCGGCAGGGGAGTGTCAACGGGAGTTGTGTTTGGCCCCGTCCTCGCTTGGGCGGAGCCGACCGTGGGAACCACGAAATCGTGGTGGACCGTGGGAGCCACGAAATCGTGGTGGACCGTGGGAGCCACGAAATCGTGGTGGACCGTGGGAGCCACGAAATCGTGGTGGTCCGTGGGAGCCACGAAATCGTGGTGGTCCGTGGGAGCCACGAAATCACGGGGGAACGTGGAGCCACGAAACCGCGGGAGGACCGCCGTGGCCGAGAAATCGTGGGAGGACCACGAAATACCCGGTCAACCAGGATACCCGGGCGACGCGCGCGAATGTCGTCATGGGTGTTTCTGCAAGCACGATTTCGGGGGTGGTATCCCGAGATCGACGTGGCTGGTGGGCGCCGTCACGGGTGAAGTGTCTGCGCTGGGCATGTGACGGGGAGTTGGGCGCCAACCAGCAGCACGCACCTGCGAAGCTGGTGCACCGTTGTCCCGCGGATGCATCGCTGTGCAGCCGACTTACTGCAGCGTTGGCACACCGCGGACAGGCAACGTTGGCAAGCCGCGACTCTGCTCTGCTGGAGCACGGTCGACCAAGTCGTGCTGGCACGCGGTCGACCGTGCTGCGCTGGCAGTCGACCAGCAGCCTTGCTAGGTCTGATGTAGTCAGTGTTGCCAATGTTGATGCTAATCATTCTGGACCTTTGTTGTTATGTTTTCCTAGTGAAACTCTTGCCAATTTTCCCCGTGAATTAGCAAGCAGTGTTAGCACTTGGAAACGACTAAGGAACCAACGAACGCAGAGATCACACGAGCATCCGTGCCTTGCCCGTAGTCTATCTCCCGTTGCACAAGTTATCTCCGCAGAGTATTCCATGTTAAAGCATGCGTGTGCATGTACATGTACGGGCAACCATTGATCAAATGTGTGAAGAAAATAAAAAACCGACGGAAATGTCAACGAATGTGTCGGGCGCAAAACGGCGCTTCTTCTTCTCCTCGTTTCCTCCTCTTTTTTTTTTTTTTTTTCCTCGCCCCATCGTGCACTCGGTAGGATGTGGTTGTGCCTGCCCTTAGTGCATGGGAGATGATGCCTATGGCCATGGACACACTTGTCCATTGTGTTTCTCTTATTCTCTCTCGTTCTCTCTCTCTCTCTTTCTCTCTCTCTCTCCCTCTCTCTCTCTCTCTCTCTCTCTCTCTCTCTCTCTCTCTCTCTCTCTCTCTCTCTCTCTCTCTCCCGCTCTCTCCCTCTCCCTCTCTCTTTCATGCTCTCTATTACTCGTAGTTCATGGGGGCTGGTGCGTAGAATCATGGACATGCGTGCCCACCATGTTGTATCTCGTTCTTTCTCTTTCTCTCTTTCTTTCTCTCTCTCTCTCTCTCTCTCGCTCTCTCTCGCTCTCTCTCGCGCTCTCTCTCTCTCTCTCTCTCTCTCTCTCTCTCTCTCTCTCTCTCTCTCTCTCTCTCTCTCTCTCTCTCTCTCTCTCTCTCTCTCTCTCAAATGGTCCTTTGTATTAATTCAGCAGGGGGTACAGACATGCAGTTTGACTCGTGGTACCTTTATACCTTCCGACCCATCAACCCATCCCTCTGACCAACCCCCCCCCCCCCCTCAGTGCCCCTCTACCCCTCCAGCGTGTGGAGGATGTCCCCTAGGTGCAGCGGCCAGGGGTCCGCCGCCATCTGGGGGTGCGCTGCCTCGATCCCCGCCCTGGCCTTGGTGTGCAGGGCATTCGCCTGGGAACGCTGTAGGGCCACTGACCAGCGCTGGCTGAAGTGGCAGGCCATCTTCTTGGCCGATTTAGCCAGGGGGTTGGCCCTGAAGCGGTTCCTAGCTGCTGCTATGGCCAGCAGCTTCAGGAACGCCGTCGTGGGGGGCGCGTTTGCCCCATAAGTCTCGATGGCCAGGGCGCAGAACACCACGTGTTCTGTGTGCCGGTAGTAGTCCCTTTCCTTCCGCTTCTGTGCCTCCCTTGCAGCCCAGCCCGGGGGTTTGCGGGCTGTGGGGTCCCGGTTCTGTAGCACAGGGTCGGTGATAGTCGTGTCTGTGATCCAGGTCTCTCCGCTGTCTGGGTCGCGTACGATCACATCGGCCTTCTTTGGGTCATCCGGTGGTGAGTACATTGCATTCTCCAGGTATACCACCAGTTGCGCCTCCCTAGCCATTTTTGCCACGGCGAAGGCCAGCTGGTTGTGTGTGCGCGTTCTGTCCGGGCCTGTGCTGCAGCGGAGTAGGTGGTTGGGTAGGCTGCAGTCGGCCACGAGCTCTCCACACTCGCACACAGTAGGTACGTTCTGTCGGATGCCCATGCGGAAGGCCAGGGCTGTTCGAAATTGCCCTGGTGAGAAGCAGAGGTCTGGAGTCAGGGGTAGGGCTTGCAGCCATGCTCCCGCTCCCTCGCCTCTCAGGCTGACGAGGCGGAGCGTGTGGCCCATCTCGGGGGCTGACCTGATTGTGCGTGATTCCTCTGTCAGGGCGTCAGCCTTTGCCACGTGCACTTCCTGCGAGAGGGCCCGCTGCAGCTGGTCTTGGGACGGGGTTTCTTGCTCCTCCCGGAGGTGTTGCAGCGCCAGCGGCGGCAATCGTCCCTCCATGTCTCGGATGGTGACCGAGTGTGCCGCCGTCGGCTGCAGGGCGTTGCTGTTGCTCCCCAGCGCCGCGGTTGCTGGCAGGTCGAGTGAGCGGAGCAGGCGTAGTGCCTCTGTCGTTGAGGCCAGGTAGGCTGGTGCTGCTTCTGTTGTGGGATCCGTGAGGCCCAGTCCACCTAGGGCCACTGGGAGGGTTGCTCGGCGGATGAGAAAATTGAACTCGGCTTCGCGGCGGGGTGGTTGGATGCTGGCGACAGTCAGGGCGGTGTTGAGCAGTTCGGCGCACCACGTGTGCCATTCCGAGAGGGGAAGGACATCCGCTGGGGTGGTGCGCAGCAAGTAGCCGATTCTGCGGCTGATGCAGCGGGACAGGAGCAGGAGGGCATGCTGTGGATGAATGGATGCTAGGGAGCCCAGGGGTGCCGCCGCGTCTGTCAGAGTACTGCGGACTAGGTCAGAGCAGAAGCGCTGTGACCCCACGGGACTTCCCAACACCCGTACCCCCTCGTGGGTGAGTGGGAGGCCCTCGGGGAGCTCGTCACCCTCGAGCGGCGTCGTGGACCACGCCGACGATTTTCTGAGGTTGCAGGTGAGGCCATCCTGGGCGAGCAGCGGCATCAACAACTTAAGCGCGCCGAGCGTTGCTGTCGCCGGTCCGATCATGGTGATGTCATCTGCGTATGCTAGGATCGTGACTTCTGGGTGCTCTGCTGCTGTGCGTCTGAGGTGCTGCTGGATTGATGCCGCGAACAGCAGGGGTCCGAGGGGGTCCCCCTGCCTAACTCCCCTTCCGCTGGTAAGTGCCGTCGCGCTCAAGCTGGGATCGGTCAGCAGCTGAGAAGGCGTTGCGTAGAAGGAGCGGGTGAAAGGTATGAGCGGTGCTAGCAGGGTGTTGGTGAGTGCGTTGAAGAACGCTTTCCTCTCTACGGAGTTGAAAGCGTTTTCAATGTCGAGTTGGAGGACTAGGCTGGAAGGTTGTGAAGTGGTGAGGTCTCTGACTGCATGTATAACGAACTCAGCTCCGCCAGGGACTGCCACACCGAATTGTTGGGGTAAGAAAAATCGCCTTATTTCTCCCTGCAGTTCCGAGAGTGCCACCTTTGCTGCCAACCGGAGTAGGGATTCCCCTATCGCGATAGGGCGTACCCCCCCCCCCCTGGTTTCGCGAAGGCGATGAGGCGGGATGGCGAGAGTAGTGCTGCAACCTCGGTGGAAAGATTCGTGGAGAGAAGATGTGTTACGGCGGAGTGCAGGTACCCCAGCACTTCGATGTTGCTTAGGGCTGGGTCGCGGTAGTGTTCAAATGTTGACCCTGATGGACCAGCCCCAACTCCGCTGGGGCAATCCCCAAGGACGTCTGAGAAACTTTCCGCGGTGCACGAAAATTGCGTGGGTGTTGTGTAGGTGTGGACCCAGTCGGGCAGCTCAACTTGGGGTTGGGGATGCTTCAATTCCAACTGCTGCAGTGTTGCGATCGTCGCAGGGGCCGCTGGCGAGGGTGAAAGGGCTGCCAACGCTTTTCGCAGGTTACCCCGTTTCACCAACCCCTCCACACGTGAGCAGATTCCCAGGGGGTCATTTTGGTGCTGAGGTGGCTCAGCTTGGTGCAGGGACCCCACGTAGTCACTGTATAGCTGGTTCCAGTGGCCACATTTGAATAGGTGCATCTGTTCTCGCAGCACCTTCCACCTAGAGCTGGACCTCCTGCTAAGTCGTAAGGTGAGACGTGGCAGGAACATGAGGACCCGCCACGCTCCCGCGCAGTTTGGCAGTTTGGAGATCCGTAAGAGGGTGGCCAGCATACAGGTGGAGTAGTCGCTTAGTATCTGCGGCGGCAGGCGGCGGACGATAGGCAGGTGGGTGGTTGACGTTAGGGTTGAAGAGTCCCAGCTCATCGCGATCTCAAAGAGATCCTCCCTCGATGCCAGCTGGGACGCTGACAGGGCTTGGTCCGGAGGGGGTTGGGGTCTGCGGTTTTGTCGGCGTCTAGAACCTCTCTCCTGCTGCTGCGCCTGGTCCTCCCCCGCTTCCGCGAGAGGTGAGTCGGGGTTGTCAGGTTGCCTCGGATCTGACGGTACATATTCGTCGCCGCTCCCTTCTGCGTTTGTATCACCGATTCTCACTGCTTGCGCTGTCGTTCCCCCTCTCCCCCCGCGTCTAGCAAACGACTGGCGCGCGACTCGTTCCGCCAGCTCCCCCAACCAGATTGGGCTCGGTAGTTGGCGCGGATTCCCCCTCGCCGCTTGGCCTGCACTCCGCTGTCCTCCGCGCGCTCCTCGACCCCCGCCTCTCCCCCGCGTGCTTCCACGTCCGCTCCTCGGAGTGGCTGCCACAGGTGCCGCCTGTTGCGCCTGGGAGATCGGCGTCGTCGGCTCCTCTTGTGGCAGTAGAGCGCCCTGAGCGCTCACCGATGGATTTCCTCGGCGCTCTGGGCCGCGACTGCACCGCGGAGAGCGATCCCGCTCCCCGTCCGCTTCCTCCTGCACGCCCTGCCGCGAGTGTACCTGTTGCTCCGCCGGCGTCCGCTGATCAGATCCGCCGCCGCTTCGAGGACCAGCGGCGCGAGCTGGCTCCGCGCGCGGGCAGGTCCTTGTCACCGCGGGAGCCTCTGCGCGCGGGGTCCGTCTTGCGCTCCGGCGCAGCGGCTGTGGCGCACCAGGAGCGTTCGCCTCGCCGTCGCTCATCGGCAGCTCGCGACGAAAAGCGGGAGAGCCGCCGCGATGATCGTCACGGTGCGGCCCGTTCGCCGCTGTCGCCTCGTTCGCCTCGTCGCGTGGCGTCGCGAAGCCGATCCCATGACCGCCGCTCGCATCGTCATCGTTCGCCCCCTCACCGTTCATCTCGTCAGCGGTCGCCTGCCCGCCAGACGTCTGGGCATCGGCCCCCAGCTCCACGTTCGCCCCCTCCTGCAAAGCGCCAACGGCTCTACTCCCCTCATCGCGGGGACCGTTTCCCTAGCCGCCAGCATCAGCAGGGCCCATCTCGCCCGCAGTCGCCTGTGCGCTCGAGCGCAAGTGGGCGTGCGCGTCGTGGGCGACGGGGAGGTGACAGTCGCGGCGGAAAAGCGCGTCCAGCGCCGTCCGCAATGGAGCGCCGTCTTCCGGATAGGCTTGATGACGTGGAGAAGGAGCTTCGTCGCTCGCATGCGGGGTCGGCGTCACCATCAGCTCCTCGCGCTGCTCCCGTCGTCCCTCTCTCCGCGCTCCTGCCCCACAATCCTTTTGGATCCCCGGCGCGTTCAGAGCGGCCGCTGCCTGCGGGGATGGGCTTCGTAGGTGCTGGTGGCGGGCCGCCGTGGGCTCAGTTTGCTCCGCCGCGTCCTCTTCCTGCTCCGCGTGATCTCGCCGTGTCGTCTCACCGTGCCCGCGCGTCTGCGTTGCTTCCGCCGATGAAGGAAGTTCCCACGGCGACCCTGGCCCGCCTATGGTCGCTGGCGGCGTCCCTGCAGAGCCTTGAGCGGATTCTCCAGGAGTCGTTTGACTCCATGCCGGTGAGCCCTCCGAGCAGGTTCTCTCAGAAACCGCGAGCAGATTGTCATGCGGCGGCGTCAGCGCTATTCGCGCTCGTAACGCCACTGCAGGTAGCGCCCTCGCCGTGAGCAACCTCGGCCAGCCAGCTGGCTGACTCGGCCCTGGCTCTGAGGACGCTTGTAGCAGGCCCTGGTGCTCCTGTTGACGTTGTAGGCGCCACCGTGTTAGTGGTCCGCCAGTTGTGGTTGAACACGAGCGGAATGCTCGCTGCGGTAGAGGCGGACCGCATGTAGGCGCTCCCCCATTGCGTGTGTAGACCCGTTCCATCGTCGTCTTGCTAAGTGTTCTTGCTTGCCTTGCTTGTATCGGTTGCCTAAGCTACTACTGCTTGTTGTTCCCCCTTGCCATCCCTAACGCGCGGCCGAAGGCCGCGCACGCGAGCGCCGGCGGCAAGCGCCGAAATTTTCAGCACTAACTGAAAGAATGAGAGATGGAGAGGCCGCCGTGGCCTTAAGTACTCATGGCAGAGGGCAGAAAGCAGAGGGCAGAGGGTAGAAGGGGAGAGGCTAATCCTCTCTCTCTCTCGCTTTCTCGAACGAACAAACCGAAATTTTCAGCACTAACTGAAAGAATGAGAGATGGAGAGGCCGCCGTGGCCTTAAGTACTCATGGCAGAGGGCAGAAAGCAGAGGGCAGAGGGTAGAAGGGGAGAGGCTAATCCTCTCTCTCTCTCGCTCTCTCGAACGAACAAACCAAAATTTTCAGCACTAACTGAAAGAATGAGAGATGGAGAGGCCGCCGTGGCCTTAAGTACTCATGGCAGAGGGCAGAAAGCAGAGGGCAGAGGGTAGAAGGGGAGAGGCTAATCCTCTCTCTCTCTCTCTCTCTCTCTCTCTCTCTCTCTCTCTCTCTCTCTCTCTCTCTCTCTGATCCTCCTCTTGATTGTTTCAGAGTCTCTTTGCCAAAAACAGTAGGCTTTTAAGAAGGTAGTTTTTATTAAATCAACCAACACACATAGCAATGCTCTCCTAGCATGCATCACGCCACCGGGTGGCCAACTACATGGGACTGAGGGGGTTGTTGCTCCCCTTCCCTATCCTAGGCCCAAAGCCTATTCCTACCCTTCACTAGGGCTGGCCTCTTGCCATCGCAAACCCCTAGGGTTGCCCACGGTTTTCGCACTCAAGAGTGCACCGTGCCTAGCGCTCAAGCGCCTATTCCCATGGCCCACTCCTACACCACCGGAGCGGGTCCTTGGCCACCGTGCCCGTTCCTAGGGCAGGCACTTGCCACGTGGCCCGGCTGGCCGCAGCGGAAGCACGAGCCCCGAAACCGGCGGCAATTGGCCGTGGGCGGGGGGGCCCGCTTGGGTAAAAACGGCAACGGCGCGTTGTTTCCGCCGCGGTTGACACGAGCATATCCGCTTGCCGCACGGTCCATTGCCGCCATGTCCGCGACCGCTTGCTTGAATGGTCGAGAAGTCAGCAGGCTCTTCTGCTGGTGCAACTTGAAGCGCTTCGCCGTGCGGAAGTCGGAGGCGTCCTCCACTTGAAGCACCTCGAAACGCCCCGAGATGAGGTTGAGAGCGTGCGAGATGAGTTCGAGTCCGCCCGCTGGGTCTCCGCGCTGTGCCTTGTATTCCGCGTGCAGCAGGTACGCACGCAAGTCCTCCAGCAGCTCCGCTTGCTCTCGCACGGAGTCGTTGACGAATGTTGCCACCGAAAAAGTGAGGTTAGAAGAAGGGAGGGGGGGAAGGTGTTCCGTGCCATTAAAATTAACATTGTTGACTGGAGCCTCACCGGCTTCATCTTCAGAGTCGTCGGTGTCGTTGTCGACCGCTGGAGCGGGGGGTGCTGCTGCTGCTGCGTCGTTGTCGTGCCGAATGGTCCTTGCTCCTCGCGCGCCTTTTTCCTTTTTCGCATTTTCTTTTTTAGCCGACGCAGATGCAGCGGGTAGTGCAGTTTCCGCGGCTGTAACGCTGACGGGCTGCTGCTGTAGAAGGGACAGCAGCGCGTTGACCTGGTCCGGGGTCAACGCTTCCGTCAACGCAGGGGCGGTCGTCGCGTCAGACGAGGAGACCACCGTCCGCCTCCTCTGGCGCTGACGCGACGGTCCAGCCTCGGGTGCTGGCGTGTGCTCGGCGTCAGTGGCGTGTGCCACGCCAGCGGCCGTCGCCACTTGCGCCGTAGGTGCCACTGGCGCCACAGGCACCTCAGGCGCCACTGGTGCCACTGGCGCCGAAGGGTGCTGCTGGGCGTTGGCCGAATTGTTGACTTCGAGCCCGCCCAGCAGCACGTCCACTGCAGTCGGGGCGGGCGGTCCATCTTCTGCCCGTTGCTTGTTATGGCGTTCGCCCGCCAAATCGCGGGTGTTACGGTCGTTGTCGGAGGCGGGGTTGGACGAGTTCCCGTTGTTAAGTGTCGGCGTCGGTGCCATCGTTGAGCGATTGAAGTTAAAAATATCGTTGAGTAAAGTCGAAGGTGACTCGCCTCTAGGAAGCGATTTTGTTCTAGCCAGCTTGGACGCAGGGATAAACTACGTGAGCGGAAATGTTGAGTGAGCCGTTTGAAAATCGAGAAACGTGGGTGGAGGGAAATGAACTCCAACCCACGGTTTTTGTAGTTGGAGAAGGGCGTTTAGCGCGCTTCGACGATGCCAATTGTGCAGTACAAGCAGCTTCGCTTTCACAATACACAATTTTAAAAAACACAATGTGTGTTTAAAATTTATAATAAATCACCCTGATACCCTGATTATCAGGGTGGTTTTTGTTGCGATCAACAAGTTGATCGTGCCTAGGATCACCTCAGGAAGGTTCGCACAAGACTGAGCAGAGGTGGTGGGCCCTTGACCTCAATACCAGCGTGAATGTAAAATGCTTGAGATGATACAAACATGCAAGTACAAGGAATATATATATAAGCACAGGGGAATTCGAACCGACATAGCTAGTCATGTACTCTAAGGGGTACATTCCCTTATTACAGCGAAATCCAACCGTGCGACTCCATACAGTTACAAAACTGTTCGGACAGAATCCTCGCCACTGCTGCTGCCTGATGCCGTCTGCCCGACAGTCCAGATCCTTTCGTAACCGTGCGTCCCTTCGCGTTACTTTCGCCTTTTCGTCTTCAGCCTCGGTAGTGTGTGCTTCGATTGTTGCGGTAAGGAGTGCATAGTAATGTTTCAATAATTACTATTCGTAACAGGGCCCACGATATCAGGGTAAAACATCCTGATTACCCTAATTTAAGGATTGGTGTTGTCAAATTATATATATGCTATATATGTTTAGGCTGTAGTGGGGTAGCCAGTATGGGGTACAGCCCCTTTAGGGTTTCATATTTGTACCAAACTCTTTCCTAGTTCAATCATTCCTGCTAGTTGATTCCGACATGGTATTCAGAGCAGTAGGTCCTTAGGACCGCTTTTTTTTTTCGGGCCCACCTACCGTTGCGGTTACTGAGCTGCCCCACGACTTGACTACGTTGCGTTGCCCGCGCACGCCCTGCTTTGCCTGTGCTGCGCTGCCCGTGCGCGCCCTGCCTTGCCTGCGCTGCGCTGCCCTAGTCCCGTGCGCACCGCCTGCTGCTGCCTCACGCGCCGCCCAGGCTACCCGCACGCAGCCCGCTGCTACCCCGCGCATCGCCTCCGCCGCTCGCACAGCCCGCGGCTGCCCCGCGCGCCGCCTCTGCCGCCCTCGCGCGGCCCGCTGCTGCCCCGCGAGCTGCCTCCGCCGCGTGCGCAGCCCGCGGCTGCCCCCGCGCGGCCTGTTTCTGCCTACCTGCGCGCCGCTTTCTGCAGCCCGTGCACCGCTTTCTGCCTACCCGTGCGCCACTTTTTGCCTACCCGCACGTCGCTTTCTGCAACCCGTGCACCGCACTCTGCCTACCCGTGCGCCGCTTTCTGCCTACCCGCACGTCGCTTTCTGCAACCCGTGCACCGCACTTTGCCTACCCGTGCGCCGCTTTTTGCCTACCCGCGCGTCGCTTTCTGCCTACCCGCGCGTCGCTTTCTGCCTACCCGCACGTCGCTTTCTGCAACCCGTGCACCGCACTCTGCCTACCCGTGCGCCGCTTTCTGCCTACCCGCACGTCGCTTTCTGCAACCCGTGCACCGCACTCATGGCGACTCTCAATGTCCTCGCTTTCGATCCTGACGGTCGCCCGATAGAGTTTGCCACTTGGCTCGACGACTTGCAACTGTTTCTTCTGACTGATGCCAAAGACGGAGTTTCACTGTTCGATTACGTGACTGGCACTACCGTTGCTCCTGCTGACACTGCTGCCGCTCTTGACCGCTCACAGTGGCAGACTCGTGATGCTGTTGCGAGCCTCGCTATTCGCAACCATCTGCCGATCACTGAGCGTGCGCACTTTAGTCAGCACAAGACTGCTAAGGCACTGTATGAGGCTGTAGTTGCCCGCTACTCTTCCCCAGCCAGTGCAGCCGTAGGCCGTCTCATGCTACCCTACCTGTTCCCCGACCTGTCCTCGTTTACCACCGCTGAGGACCTCATCTCTCACCTCCGCGCTAGTGACGCTCGCTTTTGTGCCGCCCTTTCAGACGAGTTCCTCGCCGAGAATCACCCCCCGATGTACTTTACTCTCTACTTCCTCATCACCCGCCACCCTGACACTCTTCGCTCAGTCAGGGACCACTTTCTCGCCCTAGACCCGACCACTATCACTGTCGCCGACTTCGAGACGCACCTCCTAGCAGCTGAAAACAACATTCTCGCTGTAGGTGCTGCTTGTGGCACTCCTCGCACTCCCCTCTTTGAGGGGTGCTCCCCCTCCCCTCTTGCCCCCTCCTACGCCTCTGCCGCAGCTGCTCTCGACTACCTTGGTGCTGAGGAGGTCGGGGCTGCTTCCGCTCCTAGTGGGAAGCGCCGAAGCGCCAGGGGCAGCAGGGGTGGCAGGGGAGGTGGAGGTGGCGGTGGAGGGGGCGGTGGTGGAGGCGGCGGGGGTGGTGGAGGTGGTGGGGGTGGTCGTGGGGGTGGAGGTGGTGGTGGGGGCGGCGGAGGTGCCGGGGGCAGTGGAGGTGGTAGCGGCGGGAGTAGGGGAGGAGGGAGCGGTGGTGGCAGCAGTGGTGGGAGCTGGAGTGGAGCCGGCCAGAAGGGGAGCTCCAGTGGTGGCCAGGGACAGCAGCAGCAGCCGCAGCAGCAGCAGTAGCGTCAGCGTCAGACCCCCACGCCTCAGCAGCTTCATGACTGGTACGCTCAGCGTGGGGCGTCTGGGGGTCCTGTTCGCTGCACCTATACCATTCGCACAGGTCTTCGCGCTGGTCACCCATGCAATGGCTTTCACACGGAGTACCGCTGCTTCTCTCGGCTCAGCGACGCCTGGCGTGTCAAGTTTCTTGAGGCTAGTGAGTTTCCCCCTTGCGCAGATCTGCTTAGGCATGATGTTCCTATCTTTGATCTTGACTATGATGCTATTCTTGCTGCCATGTATGCATTGACTGTTAGTGCTGAGGGTGACTGCTACTTGTGTGTACCGCCTGACCCAGGTATAGCCCCAGGTGTAGAGCCTGCAGCCCTTGGTGCTTGTGAGTCTGTTCTCCCTGGTACTGCGTCAGCTCAGGCCTTGCACACCTTTACACTTGACTCTGGTGCTTCCCGCTATTTCTTTCGCGACAGTACCACAGTCACTCCCCTCCCTGCACCTGTCCCTGTCTCACTGGCTGACCCCTTTGGGGGCCCAGTGCTTGCATGGTCCACTACTGTACTACCGTGCCCGGCGGTCCCGTCTGGTGAGCTGTCTGGTCTCCACCTCCCCTCGTTCTCTACGAACCTGGTGAGCAACGCCGTCCTTCAGGATCATTGGGTTGACACCTTTACTCCTGGAGGACGGCGTGTGGCGATCTGCACGTGCTCTCGGACTGGCCGCCACCTGGCCACGTTCACACGTGCGCCTGGGTCCAGTCTGTACACCCTCACTACTGCGTCGCGCTACACCCCTTTGTCTCCTCAGTTGTACGCGTCCGCTCAGGTAGCTACCCAGTGTGAGTGTCGCCGCCTGTCGCACCAGACCCTCCTTTGGCACCACCGCCTTGGTCACCCCTCCTTGCCTCGCCTTCGTGGCATGCACTCTCGCCTCCTGGTCTCTGGTCTTCCCAGGTCTCTGCCCTCCCTCCCTCCCTCGCCTGCGCTGCCCTGCATTCCTTGTGTCGAGGGGCGGCAGCGCGCTGCTCCTCACTCCTCCTCGTTCCCTCCCACAGAGGCTCCACTGCAGACTCTCCACCTAGACGTGTGGGGCCCAGCCTGCGTCCATGGACAGGGCCACGAGCGGTACTTCCTGCTGGTAGTCGACGTCTACACGCGTTACACCACGGTCTTCCCCTTGCAGCGCAAGGGGGATGTCCCTGCTGTTTTGATCCCTTGGATCCGCGCTGTTCGTCTCCAGCTCTGCGAGCGGTTCCAGTCGGACTTTCCTGTCCTGCGTCTGCACTCTGACAGAGGTGGTGAGTTCTCCTCTGACCTCTTGCGAGTCTACTGTGAGGAGCACGGCATCCGCCAGAGGTTCACGCTTCCGGCCTCTCCGCAGCAGAACGGGGTTGCTGAGCGCTGCATTGGCTTAGTCATGGAGGTCGCTCGTACCTCCATGATCCATGCGGCTGCCCCCCATTTTTTGTGGCCGTTTGCGGTCCGATATGCCGCGCATCAGCTCAACCTCTGGCCCCGTGTCTCCATTCCGGAGACTTCGCCCACACTACGTTGGACGGGGATGGTTGGCGATGCGTCGCGGTTCCGGGTCTGGGGTGCTCGTGCCTTTGTCCGCGATACCACTTCGGATAAGCTCTCCCCTCGCGCCATTCCCTGTGTCTTCCTTGGTTTCCCCCCTGACGCGCCTGGCTGGCAGTTTTACGACCCTGGCTCGCGCCGTGTCTTTGCGTCTCAGGACGTCACCTTTGACGAGTCGGTCCCCTTTTACTGTCTGTTTCCCTACCGCACTGCAGCTCTCCCCCCCCCGCAGCTCTTCCTCACTCCAGGTCCTCCCCAGGTAAACCCCCTCCCCGCTCCCGGTCCTGCTCCTTCAGGTGTGTCTCAGGTAGACCCTCCTCCCTTGACTGAGCCATTTGAGGTCACAGGTGACTCAGGTCCTGCTGGGGGTGGCCCTGCTCGGGGTGCTGCTTCTGGGGGTGCTGAGCCTGGGGGTGCGGAGCCTGGGGGTGCTGAGCCTGAAGGTGTGGAGCCTGGGGGTGCTGAGCCTGGGGGTGAGGAGCTTGGGGGTGGTGAGCCTGAGGGTGCGGAGCTTGGGGGTGCTGAGCCTGAGGGTGCGGAGCCTGGAGGTGCTGAGCCTGGGCGTGAGGAGTCTGGGGGTGCTAAGCCTGAGGGTACTGAGTCTGGGGGTGTTGCACTTGGGGGCACTAAGATGCTCGGTGAGCAGTCTCCTTGGAGCGGCCGCCTCCGTAGTCCCTCTGCTGGTGCCTCGCCACAGCGCTCTCGAAGATGTGTCCCGCTCTCCCCACAGCAGTTGCGCGAGTGGTACGTTAGCCGTCAGGTTTGCGCTGCTGGAGCTGGGGGCCCTGCTACGGGAGGTGCTGGCGTTGGAGGCCATGGAACTGGCGCTGTCCCGCTCTCCCCACAGCAGCTGCGTGAGTGGTACGTGAGCCGTTAGGGTCGCGCTGCTGGAGCTGGGGGCCCTGCTGCGGGAGGCGCTGGTGCTGGTCACTCTGCTACTGGAGGTGTTTCTACTGGAGTTCCTGGAGCCGCTGGACCTGGAGGTGCTGCTGTAGACTCTGAGGTTGGAGACCCTAGAGCTGGAGGTGCGGGTTCTGGGGGAGCTGCTATTAGAGACACTGAGGCTGGAGACCCTGGGACTGGAGGTGCCGGTTCTCGGGGTGCTGCTGCTGGAGGTGCTGGTCCTGGAGGTGCTGTTGCTGGAGGTTCTGGAGCTGCTGGAGGTGGTGGAGCTACTGGTGCTGATGGCCTTGCGCAGCCGCGACTGTTCTTCGCTCCGCCATCGCCTTCGTCCCTGCCACCGCCTGACTCCGTGCTTCGCCAGGTTCTTAGCCTCTCGTCTTCTACTGGTCTTCCATTACAGCCTGGCTCACCGCTGCCTGCTCCTTCTCCTTACACTGAGCAGACAGGGGGTCTTACTGAGCGTCGCGAGCCTGCGTCTCGTCCTGTCTCACCTGTTCGCACTGTCTGCACTGGTCGTACTGGTCATCGTGTTCCTTGTGAGCGTCTGCCAGCTATCCCCGGCACACACTTCATGGCTCTGCGTCCTTCCTCTACTGTGCAGCGTGTTCCCCTGCCGTCCCATCCTGCGTCCTCTCTGCCTGACGTTTCAGACCCTGAGTCTGACAGCGCTCGTGCTGCTCACCCTACTGTTACGCGTCTGCTAGCCACTGTTGTCACTGACCCGTCGTTTGAGTCTGCTGCTGCGTCTGCCTTAGTTGCTGAGCTTGTTGACTTTGCTGCTGCCTGTCGTCTAGACTACGCCGCTAGTCTTGTTGCTGAGTCTGAGTCTGTCTGTCCTCCGTCCGTCGGGGGTGAGTGTGCTCTTGGCACGGACGTCCTTGAGGACAGGCAGGAGGACTTTGAGTGCTTTGCAGCCGCTGTACCTCATCTCGTGTCCATGCTGATTGCACCTGAGGGAGACCCGGATGCACCAGACATCCCGACCCCGCGCTCTTATGCAGAGGCGATAGAGGGTCCCTACTCTGAGTGGCAATCAGCCATGGATGCAGAGATGGCATCCTGGAAATCCACAGGCACTTACGTCGACGAGGTTCCCCCTCTTGGGGCGAACATCGTCAGTGGCATGTGGATTTTCAGGGTGAAGAGGCCGCCGTATTCTCCGCCTATCTTCAAGGCACGTTACGTCGCTCGAGGCTTCAGTCAGCGGGAGGGAGTTGACTTCTAGACCTTCTCCCCCACCCCGAAGATGACCACTCTTCGGGTGCTGCTGCACGTTGCCGCTCAGCGTGACTACGAGCTTCACTCTCTTGACTTCAACACAACTTTCTTACAGGGCAGCCTGCACGAGGAGATCTGGCTGCGCCGCCCACCGGGCTTCACTGGGTCGTTCCCTCCTGGTACCCAGTGGAGCCTCAGTCACACATGGTGCAGCAGGTCTTTCAGCGCTTCGGCTTCACCTGGTCTTCGGCACAGGCCACTCCTCTGGCTACAGGTCACTCGCTCTCAGCTCCACCTTCGGATGAGTCCGTAGAGCCGAGTGGTCCTTACCCAGAGCTAATGGGCTACCTCATGTACCTGATGACCTGCACACGTCCTGACCTTGCGTACCCTCTTGGCCTTCTGGCTCGCTACGTGGCTCCTGGTAGGCACCAAAAGGTGCACATGGATGCTGCTAAAAGGGTACTGCGCTACTTGTGCAGTACATTGGACATGGGGCTCGTGCTTGGAGGAAGGGGCGACGTTGTCCTCACTGGGCACTCGGACGCTTCTTGGGTTGACGACCTGACTACGCAGCGGTCGTCACAGGGTTACACCTTCAGCCTTGGCTCTGGCTCTGTTTCGTGGCGGTCTACACGCTCGTCTTCTGTTCTCGGCTCCAGTTGTGAGGCTGAGATCTACGCCACAGCCATGGCTGCACAGGAGTTACGCTGGCTCACCTACCTGCTGACCGACTTGGGAGAGCGGCCTCGTTCTCCTCCAGTTCTGTACGTAGACAACAAGGCCGCCATTGCCTTGTGTGAGAAGCACAGACTGGAGCACAGAACGAAGCACATCGCTCTGCGTTACTTCCTGGCTCGAGAGTTGCAGCAGCGTGGTCAGCTTCATCTTGCTTACGTGGCCACTAGGGCAAACACTGCTGATATATTCACCAAGGCACTTCCGCCTGGTGATCATCGGCGCTTTTGTACTTTGTTAGGCCTTGTGCCTACGTTTCCACACTTGCTGTAGACTCTGCTTGTACAGTGATCTATATATACATATACCTGCATGCTTGCTCTTGCTAGGTAGTGATCACTGTGTTGCTGTTGTTGCATATATACCTCTGCATGTGAACTGGCCTTGTGGCCCCTTGGTCTCCCCCACTTTGCCTATGGGGGTGTGTCAAATTATATATATGCTATATATGTTTAGGCTATAGTGGGGTAGCCAGTATGGGGTACAACCCCTTTAGGGTTTCATATTTGTACCAAACTCTTTCCTAGTTCAATCATTCCTGCTAGTTGATTCCGACAGGTGTTTTGATATAGCCCTGGAATTTCATAATGATGCTGAAATTTACCCTGTGACGTCAGGATTATTCATGTGTTTTGCTCTGAAATTTCAAAATGGCAGTGAAATTTTGCCCCGAAGCGTTAGGGTGAATGTAGAGGGACGCCCTGACTCGTGGGAAGGGGATGAAGGGGTGGAGGAGGGGAGAGGGGGAGAGGGGAGGAAAGAGGCTAGGGGGTGTGTGTGCTAGTTTTGTCCCCACCCCTCCCCCTCCAAGGTTTTTGCTCAGCCAGTTGTAGTAAAACCACTGAACAATCTGCTCCTCTCGTGACTTCCCCTCCACTCTAGTGTCTTGTATTTTTTTGCCCTGAAACATCCAGATGAATTTCTGCTGGTGCCCTGAAATTTCAGGATGGCCAGGGACTTTTGCCCTGAAAAATCAGGGCATTTGGAAAGTTTTCAAAAGTTGCCCTGAGGGCAGCAGCTCCTGAAGGTAGAGAGGCCTTCGCGAACGGCTGCTGTTGGTGCAATGAATTCCGCTTTTGCTGAAGACAGGGCAACCAGCTCCTGTTTCTGTGAATTCCAGGAGATGAGGCCGCTAGGTTCAAGGCAAAATAGAAAGCCTGTCCTGGACCGTCGATTGTCGGGATCAGCAGCATGATCTGCATCCACGTAGCCGATGAGGTTGAAGGATGCGGTTGGGATGGTGGAGTAGTAGAGCCCGACATTGGGCGTGGAGATGAAGAATTGAAGTGCTCGCTGAAGATCTGAGAGATTTTCAGCTATTGGTTTGCTGGGAGTACTGGGCCAGCTGGCTCGCGATGTACGAGAGATCGGGCCAGCAGGTAACGGAGACGAACAGCAGACATCCCAACTGCTGCTGGTAAGTCTGAAGCCCAGCAGGGGACAGGGCTTTGTTGTCAGGCTTATGGATGGGTCCTAGTGTGCGGTAAGGGGTGGAGAGTGGTGCAGGTGCAATGTTGAAGTGCTTTCCAAGTTCCTCTGTGTACTTGGCTGCTGAGAGGTGAATGGCTTCTGGTGAGTAAGAAATATTAAGGCCGAGAAACTGCCTCACGTCATGGCTGCAGGTGATGTCTACACGCCCCGCGAGATTTCTTTTAAAGTGCTCAAGCAACTCGTTGCTTGACCCTGTGTAGAGGAGGTCGTCGACGTAGACCGTGAGTAGGATGTATTCCCTGCGGAAATCGCAGCGATACATCCTTGGGTCGTGACGCAACTGCTTGAACCCAATTTCAAGCAGTATGTTGTGCAGATACTGCTGCCAGAGCCGTGGCGCCTGTTTGATCCCGTAAAGGGATTTTCGCAGCTGGCAAACATGCGAATCTCCGTCGCCGTACGTATACTGCTGCTCCATGTAGATCACTGCATCTACTAACACGTACAGGAACGCGTTCTTCACGTCGACTTGTCGGAGCGGCAGGTGTCATGCGGTAGCGATGGTGAGGAGTATTCTGACGGAGGTGTGACGGCTGACCGGCGCAAACGACCGGTCGAAGTCAATCCCGTGCCTCTGATCGTAGCGCGCACGACCCAGCACGCCTTGAATCGCTCGATCGTGCCTCATATGCGGTCTTCACGTGGAAGACCCATTTGCCGGAACGAATCCTCCTTCCCTTGACTGCTGCTCTATCGACGAGCACCCATGTGTCGCGTGATTCGAGTGCCTTAATTTCCGCATCCATCGCCTCACGCCACTCCTTGCTGTGAGGTCCCGAAAGGGCTTGGCGCGGATTCTTCGGCTCGATGATGCGTGGTGCCGTTGAGGTGGCGGTGTGGAGTCCGAGAAGCTACATTCCGGTGACGGTGCTGTCATTGCGATGCTGCGGGATGACTTCCTGTACGTCATCGTCGTCGCTCTCTGGTTCAGGCGGTGCTGGTGGTGCTGTACTTCCGACGCTTCCGCAAAAGCGACAGCAAGACTCGCGGGAGGCCTAAGACGAGATGCTGACTAGACATAGTGCGCAAGCGAGGAATGGACAAGTGACCCAGGCGGCGGTGGTACAGAACAGTGGGGTGGGCAAACTGCCGATACGAACAAGACACAGCAACCGGACTAGACGCTGGAACCTGACCAGACACAGCTACCTGGTGCGCGTGGTGAGACGCGGGGACCTGACGGGGGGTAGTGACAGGGGTCGGAGGTAGCTGCTGCTGCTGCTGCCTCTCTCTGGGGCCAGTGTGAAGTGTGTAGAGACCAGAGCCCGGCTCAGCGTGAAAGGTGGCTAGGGGTGCATACCTGTCACCGACCACATAGGTCGCAAAGTCCCCAGAAGGCTCAAACTAAACACGTGACTACCCACAAGCGGCCTCACACCCACCAAGTTCATGGAGAACGAGGGGACATGAAAGCCGATCACGAAACCAGATGTGAGGATCTAGGATCGAGCTCAGAAAAGAGAAGTAATTGAATGATTCACCTGGGTACAACACGAGGCTATATATAGTCTCGACACAAGGCCAGTTACCTAGGTGTTACGCGAATGTTCTGAGGGTTGCGAAGCGCCCCAAACAGAACCTTCTCGAACTCAATAAAAAGCAATTCGGTGGAAACTGAATAGGCTTGAGTTCGTTACACGTAACATGGTTCGGTGCTATAACTATAATGAAATATAAGAATGCACATAACCTAGGAAATCAAGCATATCTATGCATGATAAATAAAACCCAAGCTAGATATAGCATAATAAAGTCTAGGCAAGCTAGCAAAGCCAGCATAAGCCGTCGTACTCTCACACGTCCCTCCCTCAAAGGTGGCGTGAGATACACCCTGCTTGACAAGATAGTCCTCTGAGAGCACGGCGTGCGTTGCCCATATCAGCTTCTGCAACCCAACTGTCCTCAGTGGGGTCGTATCCCTTCCAACATATCAGGGACTCAAGGGTCTTGCTGCCGCGGCGCCGATGAGTGAGAACACGCTCCACTTCGTACTCTGGTTCATCCTGGATGAGAACAGGTGGTGGTGGCGGTAGCTGCCGTCCCTGGAACTGTTGGTTGGGGTCCTTGTAGGGCTTCAGTAGTTGAACATGGAAAGCATTGTGAAGCTTCCACGTAGTAGGTAAGCGCAAGCGGAATGTTACTGGTGTCACATGTGCCTCAACGAGAAAAGGACCACAGAAGCGAGGCCAGAGCTTGGGAGGTAGGTGAGACAGGTTCAAGTTGCGCGCGTCAAGAAGCACCTGATCTTCGACTGCTACTGAGTGATCATGTCGCTGGCGATCGGCATACTGCTTCTGGGAGTTCTGCATCATGGTGAGACGTTGCTGAGTCTTCTCCCATAGCTGATGCATGGTGGTGACGAAGTCGTGGGCGCCTTGGACGTGTGCCGGTGTGGTTGGTTGCGGTGGTGTAAGTGGTTCCCGTCCGTAACACAGGAAGAAATGAGTTTTCCCTGCTAACGTCTTGTTGCTCCCGAAATGTCCCGTGTAAGGTACGTCTTGAAACTCCTCCAATAGGAGCTGCCGTAGTGGGGCGTTATTCGGTACCCAAATCTTTCCTGAACCCTTCCTTACCGCTAACTCTTTCTCCCACTGTAACAGCTTCTTAGTCTGTGTTGTAGCGATCTCTGCGTCCACGGAATACCCATGTTGGAATAGACCCTTGAGAAGAGGGTTCATCCCGTCGAGCTGGATGCCTGCTACATGTCCGGGGCGGCTCAACGCGTCCGCTTTGTTGTGTAGCCCGGGCTTGTAGACGATGTCGTAGTGGAAGTGAGTTTCCAAGAAGTCCACCCACCGCACCTGTCGTCGTGAGAGCGTCGGCTGCGACTTCAGGTATTTGAGACTGCAGTGGTCAGTATAGACTGTAGTCTTGGCTCCCTCTAGGTAACACCTCCATGCCTTGAAGGCTATGACGATGGATAAGGCTTCTTTATCGTGTATGGGGTAGTTCAGTTCTGCTCCGTGTAGCTTCTTACTGAGGTAGGCGATAGGCTGTAAACCAACCCGTCATTTTGCATCAGTAGTGCTCCATCTGCTTGGTCACTAGCGTCTGCTTCAACGACGTAGTCCTTGTCTGGGTCCGGTAGGATGAGTACTGGTGTTGTAGTCAGTGTTGTCTGTAACTGCTCCATGGCTTGCTGATGAGGCGTATCCCATTTGTAGGGCGTATCCTTTTCCAGTAGGACAGTCAGTGGCACTACTATCTTAGCGTACTGAGGCACGAACCTGTTGTAGTAGTTGGCGAAGCCTAGGAACTGCTGTAACTCCTTCACGTTCTCCGGTACTTTCCACTTCTTGACGACTTCGATTTTCCGCGGGTCCACGTGTACGCCCTCGACACTCACCATGTACCCGAGAAACTGCACCTTCTTCAGGGCGAAGTCGCTCTTCGACAGCTTCACGTAGAACTTGTTTTCCCGCAGGATCTCGAACACCTTCCGCATATGCTCCACGTGCTCCTTCATGTTCTTGGAGTAGATGAGTATGTCGTCCAGGTACACCACCACGCATTCGTCCAGCAGGGGTCGTAGGATGTGATTCATCTCTGCCTGGAACGTCGCTGGTGCGTTGCAGAGTCTGAACGGCATCACCAAGTATTCGTAGAACCCGTATTTGGTACGGAATGCCGTCTTGTGCATCGAGTTGTTCGCCATCTTGATCTGCCAGTAACCCGACCGTAGGTCCAGCTTTGAAAAGACGGTTGCACCACACAGTTGGTCCAGTAGGTTGTCTATGCGCGGTATGGGATATTTGTTTTTTATTGTCTGTTTGTTCAGTGCGCGGTAGTCGATGCACATCCGTAAACTGCTGTCTGGTTTTGGAGAGAAGAGAACTGGTACACCGTAGGGAGAGGTGGATGGGCGGATCAGTTGTCTGTCCAGTAGATACTCTATCTGTTTGTTCATGTCTGTCAGCTCGGTCGGACTCAGTCAGTATGGTGCACGTGAGACGGGTTTCGCACCTGGTTCCTCCACGATCTCGTGCTCGTGGGTGCGTGTTAGAGGTACGCCTGCAGGTAGGTCTTCGGGCATTATATCCTTGTACTGCTCCAAGACCTCCTTCACTGCTGCAGGTAGCTCTGTGTTCGGCTTCTCCTCCTCTGCTGCTGCCATAACCAGTGCTAAATAACCCGTGTTACTCTCGTTCACCGTCTGTTCAAACCGTGCCAGTGTTGTTTCAGGAACACTCCCTGTATCTGTCCAGCTTCGCAGCTCCACTCGTTTCCCGTTGTTGTAGAAGCACGCCTTCCTGTTGACCCAGTCGATCTCGGGGTTGAACCACTTCAGGATATCTCGCCCCAAGATGAAATCTAGACCTTTGATATTCGTGATCAGCAACGTCGGCTTCCACCTCAGCGCCCCTATGTGCAGCTGCAGTGATGCTTCGCCATCGATGGGAAGTTTCGTACCGTCCACCATCGTTGCTGCGAACTTGGTCTTCTCGGAAGGTTCCCCAATTTTCTCCAACGTCCCGCGGTCGCACACCGAGTGGGACGCACCACTGTCCACCAGTGCCTGGAGGCGTCGCTCGTCGCAGATCACCTCGAGTAGTAGTGGTTGTTGCTGCTCCGAGTAACCGTAGATGGTCTCGCTTATAGGATCGTAGGGTACGTCAAATAGATTATCCCTCGGTCCTGCACTCGAAGCTGCTGACTCCATATCAGTTTTCAGCTGAGTTGGGTTAGAAGGATTTATCCGAGGCCGATTCAGCTTCGTCTTGGCCTGGAACCTTCCCCTAAGCCTTTACAGCTGTGTAGGCTTCACCTATGGGCAGTGGGGGGCCTTAACACTGTGCTGCGGGGAGAGAATATTAACTCCTTGGAACGCACGGCCCCTTTCAACGCTCCGGAGTGGTTTGCCCAACTTCTCAGGTACCTGACTAATGTCTAAATACTTTTTCTTGGCCTTGAAATCTCCCTTGATTTTTTTGAAGGCTTGAAAATCTCGAGAGGAAATATTCTTACTCTCGGGGGTGTTCGGCTGGAGTTTCCCGGTCGGTGCAGAGTCTTGTTTCGCAGAGCCTCCATTTGTCTCGGCGATTTCCCCTGTTGCCGGCCGGTCATGACGTATTAAATTCACGCCATCATGTCCTCATATTTTCGCCCGCTCCGAAATTGTCATGTCTTTTGACTTCGGGGATGCTGCATTGTTGTTGCCCTTCAGCTCCCCTCGTGCCTTCTTCATTTTCCAACACGCCAAGAATCGATGTCCTGCTACGCCACAAAATTCGCAATTCTCATATTTTGTCGGCCACTGCTTTGCGTCGATCTTGTCGATATCCATCGGGTCGGCGGTCGTGGGTGGTGCCGATCGCTCCGTGCCGAATGATATGTTTGGCGCGCGTCGTCGTGTTTCGGGTTTACCTTGAGTCAATGCATCGAATCTCTCTGCTGCACACACCAAGTCGCGGTAGTTGTTGTAGTTCGCGGCAATCACCTGTCGGCGGACTTCCATCTTTAGCCCCTTAGTATACGCTTGGATTTTTTCCCCTTCGCCCAGATCGGTAATTCGGTTGAAGAGGCTGAACTGTTTATGCCGATGAATCTGCTGCCACGCCATGAAGCTGGAGTTGATTGGTTCGAAACGTTGAATTAAACCTTCCCGAAACTGCGTCCATGGCCCCTCGCCTCGGATCTTATTGCTGTTGTAAATCCACTCAAGCGCCGAGCCTCGTAACAGTGTCGCTGCGAGCCGAATTTGCATTGCATCGTGTGTCGGGGTCGTATAGCCAACGGCCTCGAAGTAAATTTCGAGGGTCGCAATGAATCGATGGACGTCGGTGTCTCTTGCATTCGGATTGAACGTCTCCGGTTTCCTCGGACGTGCTGCCTCAAGATTCACAGTAGCCACTACCGCTGCTGCTGGGTGAAGTGTCGGTGTCGCCGCTGCAGCTGTTGCCGTCGCTGCTGCCGTCGCTGCAGCATTCGCTGCTGCGCTCGTTGCTGCTATGGCGGCTGCCGACTGGTTTGCGAGAAGCTCCTCTATTCGCTGGAGTGCCGCTCACGTCTGGTCCAAGCCAGAGTGTAACTCCGTAATTTTTCGTACGGAATTATCACCATTTTCCTCCATTTGGCGATTTACAGGAAAATGTGCGATAAAAATAATTCGATTCTAGGCGCTGGTCGTCTTATTGTGAGGCGAAACGACTGTAGAAATGACGAGCGCTGATTCTGTAAGTTGCGTGATTATCCCTTAAATGAAATTCGCGTCCGATCTCGGCCGTTGAGAAGAAATTCGATCCGACGCTCCAAATTCAAACTTTTCTGTGCGAAATTCACAAGGCCGTTGAGATTCGAATCGATCCGACGGTCGAAATTCCAACTTTTTCGCGACTGGACCTGAGGAGTGTTCGAAAACTGGTTCGAGGGGGACGTTATAAAATAGCGCGGAACTGGTTTACGTACCCGAAATCGGCGCTTTCTGTCGTCGCCCCCGCGGTTTTAAAAGCTAGGTTTTAGCGGTCGAAATGCTTCGTGTGCAAACAGGCTCTGATTACCAGGTGTGAGATCTAGGATCGAGCTTAGAAAAGAGAATTGTTATTGAATGATTTACCTGGGTATAACACGAGGCTATATATAGGCTCGACACAAGGCCAGCTACCTAGGTGGCCTTACCTATGCTACAAGGCGAATGTTCTGGGGGTTGCGAAGCACCCCGAACAGAACCTTACCGAACTCAGTAGAAAGCAATTAGGTGGAAACCGAATAGGTGTTACGGGTGCAATGAATCAAAGCAGCGAGGATTGCACTAAGGTGTCAAACGAGTACAAAATGTGAGCGAAGGCATGAGCGAACATTTATATGCGAAAAATGCAAACGGTAACGCGGTGCGTGCGAGCTAGCTAGTGCTACGCTGGAGCGAGGCTCGGGCTAGTCCCGAAACGTAGGCCGACACGGCCAGGCCAGCAATGCGAGGTTTGGTGAAACAGTGCGCGCGAAGTCGGCGAAGCCCCGTTAGCAGTAACGGGCGAACAACGGCTGTTGCTGTACGCGATGTAGTCGGGCTCCGTAAGGAATGCCAAGAAAATTCCTTACACTACCCCCCCCCCTCAAGAAGCCCCCTCCGCTACGCGAGCGCGTGTATATCGCGGAATCCCCGGCTCCTTAGGTACACGTGCAGGGCAGAGTGGTTTTCGATGTTGGCCAGGGGCACCCAGCTGTCCTCAGTTGGCGTGCGATCCTTCCAGCGAACGAGGAATTCAATCCTCTTGATTCCCGTGGGGTGTCGAATCCGATGGCTCAGGATTTTTTCGGGCTCGATGATCGGCTCCGATGCAGGGCGAGTCATGGATGGCGGGCGGTGGCGAGGCAGTTGGCTTGTGGTTGGGATGTAGGGGCGAAGCAAGCTGACATGGAACGAAGGGCTGATGTACCAGTCGGTTGGTAACAGTAGGTGCGCGGTTACTGGCGTGATCATGTGGCTGATTTGGAATGGGCCACAGTAGCGCGGTCGAAGTTTTGGTACGTCGGGCAGTCGTAGATTTTGCGTGTCGAGCAGTACGTAATCCCCTGACTGGTATGTGACTAGGCGGCGGTGGCGGTCAGCGTTGCGCTTAGCGATGACGTTCGCTTTTTTAATTGCTTCTGCGGCTCTGGTGCGGGCAGCTTGCAGAATTTTGGCGAATTGCTGTGCACGTGGTGTTGGGTTGTCCGGACTCGGCGTCATGGGCACTGTAGGGTTTTGCCCGTAGTTCAGGTAGAAGGGGGACTGCTGCGTCGTCGCTGACGTGGCATTGTTGTACGCGAACTCGATCAGCGGCAACTGCTGCTCCCAAGTCGTGGGGTCGTCGCACGTGGCACGAATCAACTGCTCCATCGTCTGATTTGTCCGCTCCGTTTGACCGTCGGTCTCGGGGTGGTACGACGAACTGAACTGCAGCCTGGTTCCGAACTGCTCCCAGACGTTCTTCCAGAAGTTGCTGGTGAACTTCGTGTCCCTGTCGCTGATAATCGCTGCTGGTATCCCGTGCAGGCGAACAACGGCTGCGATGAACAGACGAGCGGTCTCCTCAGCTGAGATCGACTTCTTGCACGCAGCGAAGTGTGCCATCTTCGTCAACCTGTCAACGACGACCATCACCGCGTCGTTACCCCCAGGGTTCGAAGGTAACCCTGTGACGAAGTCCATGGTAACCTGCTGCCAGGCGCGCTCGGGCGGTGGTATCGGCTGCAATTGACCTGCCTTCCGCTTCCTTGAGCTCTTCATCACCTGACACGTGGGGCACGAGCCCACGTGCTGCTGCACGTCGGTCAACAGCTCCGGCCAGTAGTAATACCGCTGCAGTTGCTGTCGCGTTTTTTCTACCCCAAAATGTCCCGAGGTAATTCCGTCGTGTGCCTCCTGCAGTAGTAGCTCCCTCAGTAGTGAGTACGCGGGTACCCAGATGCAGTTGGTGCCTGTTTTTACGTAATAAACTCCTTTAGCTTCTGCCAGTTGCTGTGAATTTCCGGTCGTGAAGAATGGGTCAGTGCGGTATCCGTGGGTAAATAGGCCTGTTAAAAGTGGGTTGGTCTGGGCGAGTAGGATGGCGTGGAGTTGGGCGGTAGGGCGGGTGAGTGCGTCGGCGATGTTGGATGCGCCTTTCTTGTACGTAACCGTGTAGTGGAAGTTGGACTCGAGGTAGTCCAACCAGCGAATCTGTCGTGGATTGAGATTCGGTTGGGCGCGTAAGTACTGTAGTGATCGGTGGTCTGTCCGTAGTGTCACGTCGGCGCCAGTCAGGTAACACCGCCAAACCTTGAACGCGTGCACGATCGCCAACATTTCGCGGTCGTGTATCGGGTAATTGCGTTCGGGCGGGTGCAGCTTGCGGGACTCGTACGCGATTCGCTGGAGGCCGTTCCCGAAATCCTACAACAGTACTGCTCCCACAGCGATGTCACTTGCGTCAGTGACGAGCTCGAACGGACGGTGTGGATCTGCGATGTGAAGCACGGGCGGTGAGCACAAAATGTTTTTGAGGGCCGAGAAGGCAGCTTGCTCTTTCTCCTCCCATGTGTACTCAACCCCCTTCCTCAGCAGGTCAGTCAGCGGGGCAGTCAGCTTCGCCATGTCGGGGACAAACCGGCGCACGTAGTTGACGAACCCCAAAAAACTCTGCAACTCGGTCAAGTTGGTCGGCGCGTGCCATGCTTGAATCGTCGCGATTTTCTTCGGGTCCATTTCCACTCCTGCAGCTGAAATAACGTGTCCCAAAAATTCCAGGCGGTCCTGTAAAAACTCACACTTAGACGCTTTTGTCAGTAGGCGGTTCTCACTCAGTATTTTAAAAACTGCTTCGATGTCCTGTAAGTGCTGTGCTCTGTCAGGGCTGTAGATCAGTATGTCGTCCAGGTATACGATGTCGCACTTATCTAAGAGCGGGCGGAAAGCTTCGTTCATGGTCATTTGAAAAGTGGCGGGGGCGTTGGTCAATCCGAAGGGCATGACGGTGTATTCGAAGGATCCGTAGCGTGTTCGAAATGCGGTCTTAGGGCAGTCGGGCGGATTGACGCGAATCTGGTGGTAACCCCCTCGGAGGTCGATTTTCGAGAAAACCCGGGCTGTGCGCAGTTGGTCGATCAGTTCATCGGCTCGCGGGATGGGGTAACGGGATTTGTTGGTAACCCTGTTCAGTGCTCTGTAATCTATGCACATGCGAAATCCCCCGTCTTTTTTCGGTGTGAACAGTATCGGTGCTGCGAAGGGCGACGAACTAGGGCGAATGAATTCCTTCTCGAGCAGGTAATCGAGCTGCTTCCTCAGTTCGTCCAGTTCGGGCTGGGTCAGTCGGAACTGTCGCTGTACTGTTGGCTGTGCCCCCGGTTCTAGTTCTATCCTGTGGTCGTGCGGTCGCTGAGGTGGCAGTCCCGTCGGTAAATCGTCCGGGAAAATGTCGCTGTACTGCTTCAACAGTGCTGCCAGGTCACTCGGTACGTCGGCCAGCAGTTTCTGTAAATCCCCTCCTTTGTCTGCTGCCTCGGCTTCCCGAATGTCGACCGCGTACACGTCAGCTCCTGCCGCTACAGCGCGTTTCATCGTGATCGCGTTGACACGCACCGACAAAGACTCAGGTGAGCCCCAGCGAGGTAAGGCGATGTTGTTACCGTTCACTCGCACGATGCAGTCACCCGTCGTCCAGTCGATTCGCGGATTGTGTCGTCGCAACCAATCACGCCCAAGAAAAACATCGGTTCCGTCGAGGGTCGTTGCGAGCATTTCCTGGCTAAACGTGAAGTTACCCCCACATCGAATCCGGACCCGGTCTACGCGTTCCCGTATCGCCAGCGGCGTGCCGTCTACCAGTCTTGCATCGATCTCAGGTAAGCATCTGTCCAGTGGCAGTCGCAGTTTTCGTGCTGTGGCAGTGTTGATGAGGCTGTGGCTGGCTCCCCCGTCTACGAAGATTTTTACTAAGTCCGTCCCGATTTTCCCACTAAGCAGTATGGGGCTGTCTACTGTAGTCCCCTCCTTATTC
This sequence comes from Closterium sp. Naga37s-1, assembly GCA_947471745.1. Taxonomy (NCBI): domain Eukaryota; kingdom Viridiplantae; phylum Streptophyta; class Zygnematophyceae; order Desmidiales; family Closteriaceae; genus Closterium; species Closterium sp. Naga37s-1. The sequence goes on along the minus strand of CANJKZ010000795.1, from coordinate 649,545 downwards.
GGCCGAGTGTGGTCGATTGCGTGAACCTGCACAATCACTCGGTGAGGGTCGGTTGGGTCGGGCGAGCGGCGTGACCTATCAGTAGAGGGCCCGTCTGCTACTGACTCCCAGCGTTTCCCTGCTGCTTGGTCTGTTTCTGCTGCTCAGCTTCCCCCTTTCCCTTAGCGTTTTCCGGGCATTCGCTCTTGCGATGTCCTGGCCGATTGCACGCAAAGCATCGCCCTTTGAACGGTGCGGCAGCGGCATTTGCGGCGACGGCACGTATCGTGGCGCCCTCGTTCGTCCCACGAGGCCGATGTCCCCAATGGCTGCTTCCGTAGGACCCCGGTCTCGGTCGGCGGAAGAAATCAAGTTTCTCCGCCATGGCGAGAATTTCTTGAAAGTCGGTGACGCCGCGGAGCTGGATTTCCTGAGCGATGTCCTGCTTCAGGCCGCCGATGTAGCGGTCGATGCGCTCACTCTCGTGCATATATCCCACTTGCTCGCATAGCGCCAGAAATCCGCTCGTGTAATCTTGGACGGAACCGAGTTGGCGCCAAGTGCGGAGCTTCTGTCGCGCCGCGATCGAAGCCGTAATTGGCTCGAAACGAGCGCGCAGACCTGCGCACCACGCGTCCCACGTGCGATACTGGGGCACCTCCACGAAATACGACGGCGCCCAGTGTCCGGTTTGTCCTTCCCTTGTCGGTAGAGTTGCGTAGTCCGCCGGCTTCGTGACGATGACGCGCCACCAGTCCATGGCGGGTCCTCGCAGCAACGACACGGCGTAACGAATCTTCGCCGTATCCTCCGAGACGTGGTTTGCGTCGAAGAAAACGTTCAACGTGAAGAGTCACGCCTGAACGGTAGGACCACCCCGCTGACTTGGGTCAAAGCATGGCGGACGCTGCGGCTTTAGCGGCATCGGCGACGGAAGAGTTGATCCGCCGGCCGGCACTGAAATCGTGACTTGAGGCTGAGTCCTGGCCGCATTCGTCGCGTCGGGGTGTGTCGTGCCGTGGTCGTCGTCTCCGTCATGGCGGACGACGCCATCACTTGCGGCGCTCGCGGGTTGCCCCACACTTCCGTGCTGTGATGTTTGTGGTGCGGGCTGAATCGGAGTGCCAGGTGCTTGGGATTGTGCTCGTGTGAGGTCGTTTTGCAGGGACGCGCGTTCTGCCGTCAGCGTCGCGATTTCCTCGGCGCTCTCGCGGATTTGTCGCAGCAGATCGTTCAAGTGCTCCTGCGTGAGAGTCGTGACGTCGATGTGTTCAGCCATTTTGAAAAGCGTCGGCTCGTCTTAGTCTAGGCGCAGTCGTGGCTGCACGCGTTTACGAGAGAACGCGAGGACAGCGGCTCCTAGGTGCTAAGGTACGTGAGTCCCTTCGAGTGAAAATCAAAAGTTGATTTCCTGGGGTGCGGAGATGCGCGGTCCGAAAGAAAGGGGCTCTGAATACCAAGTGTTACGGGTGCAATGAATCAAAGTAGCAAGGATTGTACTAAGGTGTCAAACGAGTACAAAATGTGAGCGAAGGCATGAGCGAACATTTATATGCGAAACATGCAAACGGTAACGCGGTGCGTGCGAGCTAGCTAGTACTACGCTGGAGCGAGGCTCGGGCTAGTCCCGAAACGTAGGCCAACACGGCCAGGCCAGCAGTGCGAGGTTTGGTGAAACAGTGCGCGCGAAGTCGGCGAAGCCCCGTTAGCAGTAACGGGCGAACAACGGCTGTTGCTGTACGCGATGTAGTCGGGCTCCGTAAGGAATGCCAAGAAAATTCCTTACAATAGGCTTGAGTTCGGTACACGTAACCTGGTTCAGTGCTATAACTATAATAATTATAGGAATGCACATAACCTAGGAAATCAAGCAAATCTATGTATTATAAATAAAACCCAAGCTAGATATAGCATAATAAAGTCTAGGCAAGCTAGCAAAGCCAGCATAAGCCGTCGTACTCTCACACCAGAGGGAACAGCCGGGCACGTAAGCGTAGTAGTATAGCGAGCAGTGATTGGTCTTGTAGTGGGATCAGCCAGTGCCACCAGCGCAGGAAGTGGAGCAAGAGTCGTGTGGTCGCGGGAGAAACAGTGTGAAGCTCCGGAGCCCAGCGTAAAAGTCAACAATGCGTCCTCCTGAGCAGCACCTGAACTAGTACCTAAGCAAGTACCTACACTAGCAACTGGCATAGGATCAACACTAGCACCTAAGCAGAAAACACGAGAGTAAACAAAGTCAGAAACACTAGAGTCAACAACAACATACATAGGATGAGGAGTTCCTAAGAGATGAAGCAACTGAGAAGCAGACATGTCCCACAGAGCGGCACCGTGCGAGTGAACAAGAGGAAGCCAGTCAGGGGCAGGGTCGTCGACGCCGTAGGCCGTGCATAGGGTGTTAGTGAGCTGAGCAAAGCACTAACCCGGTAGGTGGCGGCGATGTAAAGCTTAGGCAAGGTGAGTTTGGACTATCGAGACTTTGGTACAAAAGGAAAAGCCTAAGGGGTTGTACCCCACAGTGAGTACCCCACTAAAGCCTACCTAAACTACAACATATAAACATATGTTTGACACACCCCCATAGGCAAAGTGGGGGAGAACAGCGGGTCACAAAACCAGGCAGGAAGTGCAAAGCAAGCTCAGGGTGGATCACAACGTCACCACGCAGTCTCAGCACAAGCAAAGGGCCACAAGACCAGTTCACATGCAGAGATATATATGTAACAACAACAGCACAGTGATATCTACCTACAAGAGCAAGCATGCAGGTATACATATAGATCAGAGTACAAACAAAGCCTACAGCAAGTGAGGAAGTGTGGGCACAAGGCCTAACAAGGTGCAGAAACGCTGATGATCACCAGACGGAAGCGCCTTGGTGAATATATCAGCAGTGTTGGCCCGAGTGGCCACGTAAGCAAGCCGAAGCTGGCCACGCTGCTCCAGCTCTCGAGCAAGGAAGTAACGCAGAGCGATGTGCTTCGTTCTGTGCTCCAGTCTGTGCTCCTGACACAAGGCAATGGCGGCCTTGTTGTCGACGTACAGAACTGGAGGAGAACGAGGCTGCTCTCCCAAGTCGGTCAGCAGGTAGGTGAGCCAGCGTAGCTCCTGTGCAGCCATGGCTGTGGCGTAGATCTCGGCCTCACAGCTGGAGCCGAGAACCGAAGACGAACGTGTAGAACGCCAGGAAACTGAACCAGAACCAAGGCTGAAGGTGTAACCCTGTAACGACCGCTGCATAGCCTGGTCGTCAACCCAAGAGGCGTCCGAGTGACCAGTGAGGACAACGTCACCCCGTCCTCCAAGCACGAGCCCCATGCCCGATGTACTGCACAAGTAGCGTAGTACCCTCTTAGCAGCATCCATGTGCACCTTTCGGTGCCGACCAGGAGCCACGTAGCGAGCCAGAAGACCAAGAGGGTACGCAAGGTCAGGACGAGTGCAGGTCATCAGGTACATGAGGCAGCCCACTAGCTCTGGGTAAGGACCACTCGGCTCTACGGACTAGTCCGAAGGTGGAGCTGAGAGCGAGTGACCTGTAGCCAGAGGAGTGGCCTGTGCTGAGGACCAGGTGAAGCCGAAGCGCTGAAGGACCTGCTGCACCATGTGTGACTGAGTCAGAGTGATGGTGCGGCGTGCTCTGTCCTGGGTGATCTGCAGGCCAAGGTAGCTGCGCAGCCAACCCAGGTCTGTGCACGTGTGTCTCTTCTGCAGCTCCGACTTCACCAGGGCGAGCGCCTCAGTGTCAGCAGTGGCAAAGACCAAGTCGTCGACGTACACGAGGATGTAGAACGGCGGCAGCGAGGTGTCGGTGCGCAGAAACAGCGACGGGTCAGCAGTCGACGGAGTAAACCCAAGAGCCGCAAGTGTCATCCTCAGTGTGTCGTGCCACTCACGTGGCACCTGGCGGAGACCGTAGAGCGGCCGCCGGAGGCTCCACTGGGTACCAGGAGGGAACGACCCAGTGAAGCCGGGTGGGCGGCACAGCCGGATCTCCTCGTGCAGGCTGCCCTGTAAGAAAGCTGTGCTGAAGTCAAGAGAGTGAAGCTCGTAGTCACGCTGAGCGGCAACGTGCAGCAGCACCCGAAGAGTGGTCATCTTCGGGGTGGGGGAGAAGGTCTGGAAGAAGTCAACTCCCTCTCGCTGACTGAAGCCTCGAGCAACGTAACGAGCCTTGAAGACAGGCGGAGAACCTAGCGGCCGCTTCACCCTGAAAATCCACATGCCGTCGGCGATGTTCGCCCCGGGAGGGGAACCTCATCGACGTACGTGCCTGTGGACTTCCAGGATGCCATCTCTGTGTCCATGGCTGTCTGCCACTGAGAGGAGTAGGGACCCTCGATCGCCTCAGCGTACGATCGCGGAGTCGGGATGTCTGGTGCATCCGGGTCTCCCTCAGGGGCAAGCAGCATGGACACGAGATGAGGCACAGCGGCTGCAAGACACTCAAGGTCCTCCTGCCTGTCCTCAAGGATGTCCGTGCCAAGAGCACACTCACCCCCGACGGACGGAGGACAAACAGACTCAGACTCAGCAACAAGAATAGCGGCGTAGTCTAGACGAGAGTGAGCAGCAAAGTCGACAAGCTCAGCGACTAAGGCAGACGCAGCAGCAGACTCAAACGACGGGTCGGCGACAACAGTGGCTAGCAGGCGCGTGACAGTAGGGTGCTCAGCACGAAACCGGTCAGACTCAGGGTCAGGAACGACAGGTAGAGAGGACGCAGGCGGAGACCGCAGGTGAACACGTGGCGGCGGAGAGGAAGGACGACGGACGACAAGGGAAGGGCCGGGGACAGCCGGCTGACGCTGACGAGGAACACGACGACTGGAACGACCGGAACGGACAGGTGAGACAGGACGCGACGCAGGCTCACGACGATCAGCAAGGCCCCCTGTCTGCTTCCTCAGTTCGTCCAGTTCGGGCTGGGTCAGTCGGAACTGTCGCTGTACTGTTGGCTGTGCCCCCGGTTCTAGTTCTATCCTGTGGTCGTGCGGTCGCTGAGGTGGCAGTCCCGTCGGTAAATCGTCCGGGAAAATGTCGATGTACTGCTTCAACAGTGCTGCCAGGTCACTCGGTACGTCGGCCAGCAGTTTCTGTAAATCCCCTCCTTTGTCTGCTGCCTCGGCTTCCCGAATGTCGACCGCGTACACGTCAGCTCCTGCCGCTACAGCGCGTTTCATCGTGATCGCGTTGACACGCACCGACAAAGACTCAGGTGAGCCCCAGCGAGGTAATGCGATGTTGTTACCGTTCACTCGCACGATGCAGTCACCCGTCGTCCAGTCGATTCGCGGATTGTGTCGTCGCAACCAATCACGCCCGAGAAAAACATCGGTTCCGTCGAGGGTCGTTGCGAGCATTTCCTGGCTAAACGTGAAGTTACCCCCACATCGAATCCGAACCCGGTCTACGCGTTCCCGTATCGCCAGCGGCGTGCCGTCTACCAGTCTTGCATCGATCTCAGGTAAGCATCTGTCCAGTGGCAGTCGCAGTTTTCGTGCTGTGGCAGTGTTGATGAGGCTGTGGCTGGCTCCCCCGTCTACGAAGATTTTTACTAAGTCCGTCCCGATTTTCCCACTAAGCAGTATGGGGCTGTCTACTGTAGTCCCCTCCTTATTCGGCCGAGTGTGGTCGATTGCGTGAACCTGCACAATCACTCGGTGAGGGTCGGTTGGGTCGGGCGAGCGGCGTGACCTATCAGTAGAGGGCCCGTCTGCTACTGACTCCCAGCGTTTCCCTGCTGCTTGGTCTGTTTCTGCTGCTCAGCTTCCCCCTTTCCCTTAGCGTTTTCCGGGCATTCGCTCTTGCGATGTCCCGGCCGATTGCACGCAAAGCATCGCCCTTTGAACGGTGCGGCAGCGGCATTTGCGGCGACGGCACGTATCGTGGCGCCCTCGTTCGTCCCACGAGGCCGATGTCCCCAATGGCTGCTTCCGTAGGACCCCGGTCTCGGTCGGCGGAAGAAATCAAGTTTCTCCGCCATGGCGAGAATTTCTTGAAAGTCGGTGACGCCGCGGAGCTGGATTTCCTGAGCGATGTCCTGCTTCAGGCCGCCGATGTAGCGGTCGATGCGCTCACTCTCGTGCATATATCCCACTTGCTCGCATAGCGCCAGAAATCCGCTCGTGTAATCTTGGACGGAACCGAGTTGGCGCCAAGTGCGGAGCTTCTGTCGCGCCGCGATCGAAGCCGTAATTGGCTCGAAACGAGCGCGCAGACCTGCGCACCACGCGTCCCACGTGCGATACTGGGGCACCTCCACGAAATACGACGGCGCCCAGGGTCCGGTTTGTCCTTCCCTTGTCGGTAGAGTTGCGTAGTCCGCCGGCTTCGTGACGATGACGCGCCACCAGTCCATGGCGGGTCCTCGCAGCAACGACACGGCGTAACGAATCTTCGCCGTATCCTCCGAGACGTAGTTTGCGTCGAAGAAAACGTTCAACGTGAAGAGCCACGCCTGAACGGTAGGACCACCCCGCTGACTTGGGTCAAAGCATGGCGGACGCTGCGGCTTTAGCGGCATCGGCGGCGGAAGAGTTGATCCGCCGGCCGGCACTGAAATCGTGACTTGAGGCTGAGTCCTGGCCGCATTCGTCGCGTCGGGGTGTGTCGTGCCGTGGTCGTCGTCTCCGTCATGGCGGACGACGCCATCTCTTGCGGCGCTCGCGGGTTGCCCCACACTTCCGTGCTGTGATGTTTGTGGTGCGGGCTGAATCGGAGTGCCAGGTGCTTGGGATTGTGCTCGTGTGAGGTCGTTTTGCAGGGACGCGCGTTCTGCCGTCAGCGTCGCGATTTCCTCGGCGCTCTCGCGGATTTGTCGCAGCAGATCGTTCAAGTGCTCTTGCGTGAGAGTCGTGACGTCGATGTGTTCAGCCATTTTGAAAAGCGTCGGCTCGTCTTAGTCTAGGCGCAGTCGTGGCTGCACGCGTTTACGAGAGAACGCGAGGACAGCGGCTCCTAGGTGCTAAGGTACGTGAGTCCCTTCGAGTGAAAATCAAAAGTTGATTTCCTGGGGTGCGGAGATGCGCGGTCCGAAAGAAAGGGGCTCTGAATACCAAGTGTTACGGGTGCAATGAATCAAAGTAGCAAGGATTGCACTAAGGTGTCAAACGAGTACAAAATGTGAGCAAAGGCATGAGCGAATATTTATATGCGAAACATGCAAACGGTAACGCGGTGCGTGCGAGCTAGCTAGTACTACGCTGGAGCGAGGCTCGGGCTAGTCCCGAAACGTAGGCCAACACGGCCAGGCCAGCAGTGCGAGGTTTGGTGAAACAGTGCGCGCGAAGTCGGCGAAGCCCCGTTAGCAGTAACGGGCGAACAACGGCTGTTGCTGTACGCGATGTAGTCGGGCTCCGTAAGGAATGCCAAGAAAATTCCTTACAATAGGCTTGAGTTCGGTACACGTAACCTGGTTCAGTGCTATAACTATAATAATTATAGGAATGCACATAACCTAGGAAATCAAGCAAATCTATGCATTATAAATAAAACCCAAGCTAGATATAGCATAATAAAGTCTAGGCAAGCTAGCAAAGCCAGCATAAGCCGTCGTACTCTCACACCAGAGGGAACAGCCGGGCACGTAAGCGTAGTAGTATAGCGAGCAGTGATTGGTCTTGTAGTGGGATCAGCCAGTGCCACCAGCGCAGGAAGTGGAGCAAGAGTCGTGTGGTCGCGGGAGAAACAGTGTGAAGCTCCGGAGCCCAGCGTAAAAGTCAACAATGCGTCCTCCTGAGCAGCACCTGAACTAGTACCTAAGCAAGTACCTACACTAGCAACTGGCATAGGATCAACACTAGCACCTAAGCAGAAAACACGAGAGTAAACAAAGTCAGAAACACTAGAGTCAACAACAACATACATAGGATGAGGAGTTCCTAAGAGATGAAGCAACTGAGAAGCAGACATGTCCCACAGAGCGGCACCGTGCGAGTGAACAAGAGGAAGCCAGTCAGGGGCAGGGTCGTCGACGCCGTAGGCCGTGCATAGGGTGTTAGTGAGCTGAGCAAAGCACTAACCCGGTAGGTGGCGGCGATGTTAAAGCTTAGGCAAGGTGAGTTTGGACTATCGAGACTTTGGTACAAAAGGAAAAGCCTAAGGGGTTGTACCCCACAGTGAGTACCCCACTAAAGCCTACCTAAACTACAACATATAAACATATGTTTGACACACCCCCATAGGCAAAGTGGGGGAGAACAGCGGGTCACAAAACCAGGCAGGAAGTGCAAAGCAAGCTCAGGGTGGATCACAACGTCACCACGCAGTCTCAGCATAAGCAAAGGGCCACAAGACCAGTTCACATGCAGAGATATATATGTAACAACAACAGCACAGTGATATCTACCTACAAGAGCAAGCATGTAGGTATACATATAGATCAGAGTACAAACAAAGCCTACAGCAAGTGAGGAAGTGTGGGCACAAGGCCTAACAAGGTGCAGAAACGCTGATGATCACCAGACGGAAGCGCCTTGGTGAATATATCAGCAGTGTTGGCCCGAGTGGCCACGTAAGCAAGCCGAAGCTGGCCACGCTGCTCCAGCTCTTGAGCAAGGAAGTAACGCAGAGCGATGTGCTTCGTTCTGTGCTCCAGTCTGTGCTCCTGACACAAGGCAATGGCGGCCTTGTTGTCGACGTACAGAACTGGAGGAGAACGAGGCTGCTCTCCCAAGTCGGTCAGCAAGTAGGTGAGCCAGCGTAGCTCCTGTGCAGCCATGGCTGTGGCGTAGATCTCGGCCTCACAGCTGGAGCCGAGAACCGAAGACGAACGTGTAGAACGCCAGGAAACTGAACCAGAACCAAGGCTGAAGGTGTAACCCTGTAACGACCGCTGCATAGCCTGGTCGTCAACCCAAGAGGCGTCCGAGTGACCAGTGAGGACAACGTCACCCCGTCCTCCAAGCACGAGCCCCATGCCCGATGTACTGCACAAGTAGCGTAGTACCCTCTTAGCAGCATCCATGTGCACCTTTCGGTGCCGACCAGGAGCCACGTAGCGAGCCAGAAGACCAAGAGGGTACGCAAGGTCAGGACGAGTGCAGGTCATCAGGTACATGAGGCAGCCCACTAGCTCTGGGTAAGGACCACTTGGCTCTACGGACTAGTCCGAAGGTGGAGCTGAGAGCGAGTGACCTGTAGCCAGAGGAGTGGCCTGTGCTGAGGACCAGGTGAAGCCGAAGCGCTGAAGGACCTGCTGCACCATGTGTGACTGAGTCAGAGTGATGGTGCGGCGTGCTCTGTCCCGGGTGATCTGCAGGCCAAGGTAGCTGCGCAGCCAACCCAGGTCTGTGCACGTGTGTCTCTTCTGCAGCTCCGACTTCACCAGGGCGAGCGCCTCAGTGTCAGCAGTGGCAAAGACCAAGTCGTCGACGTACACGAGGATGTAGAACGGCGGCAGCGAGGTGTCGGTGCGCAGAAACAGCGACGGGTCAGCAGTCGACGGAGTAAACCCAAGAGCCGCAAGTGTCATCCTCAGTGTGTCGTGCCACTCACGTGGCACCTGGCGGAGACCGTAGAGCGGCCGCCGGAGGCTCCACTGGGTACCAGGAGGGAACGACCCAGTGAAGCCGGGTGGGCGGCACAGCCGGATCTCCTCGTGCAGGCTGCCCTGTAAGAAAGCTGTGCTGAAGTCAAGAGAGTGAAGCTCGTAGTCACGCTGAGCGGCAACGTGCAGCAGCACCCGAAGAGTGGTCATCTTCGGGGTGGGGGAGAAGGTCTGGAAGAAGTCAACTCCCTCTCGCTGACTGAAGCCTCGAGCAACGTAACGAGCCTTGAAGACAGGCGGAGAACCTAGCGGCCGCTTCACCCTGAAAATCCACATGCCGTCGGCGATGTTCGCCCCGGGAGGGGAACCTCATCGACGTACGTGCCTGTGGACTTCCAGGATGCCATCTCTGTGTCCATGGCTGTCTGCCACTGAGAGGAGTAGGGACCCTCGATCGCCTCAGCGTACGATCGCGGAGTCGGGATGTCTGGTGCATCCGGGTCTCCCTCAGGGGCAAGCAGCATGGACACGAGATGAGGCACAGCGGCTGCAAGACACTCAAGGTCCTCCTGCCTGTCCTCAAGGATGTCCGTGCCAAGAGCACACTCACCCCCGACGGACGGAGGACAAACAGACTCAGACTCAGCAACAAGAATAGCGGCGTAGTCTAGACGAGAGTGAGCAGCAAAGTCGACAAGCTCAGCGACTAAGGCAGACGCAGCAGCAGACTCAAACGACGGGTCGGCGACAACAGTGGCTAGCAGGCGCGTGACAGTAGGGTGCTCAGCACGAAACCGGTCAGACTCAGGGTCAGGAACGACAGGTAGAGAGGACGCAGGCGGAGACCGCAGGTGAACACGTGGCGGCGGAGAGGAAGGACGACGGACGACAAGGGAAGGGCCGGGGACAGCCGGCTGACGCTGACGAGGAACACGACGACTGGAACGACCGGAACGGACAGGTGAGACAGGACGTGACGCAGGCTCACGACGCTCAGCAAGGCCCCCTGTCTGCTTCCTCAGTTCGTCCAGTTCGGGCTGGGTCAGTCGGAACTGTCGCTGTACTGTTGGCTGTGCCCCCGGTTCTAGTTCTATCCTGTGGTCGTGCGGTCGCTGAGGTGGCAGTCCCGTCGGTAAATCGTCCGGGAAAATGTCGCTGTACTGCTTCAACAGTGCTGCCAGGTCACTCGGTACGTCGGCCAGCAGTTTCTGTAAATCCCCTCCTTTGTCTGCTGCCTCGGCTTCCCGAATGTCGACCGCGTACACGTCAGCTCCTGCCGCTACAGCGCGTTTCATCGTGATCGCGTTGACACGCACCGACAAAGACTCAGGTGAGCCCCAGCGAGGTAAGGCGATGTTGTTACCGTTCACTCGCACGATGCAGTCACCCGTCGTCCAGTCGATTCGCGGATTGTGTCGTCGCAACCAATCACGCCCAAGAAAAACATCGGTTCCGTCGAGGGTCGTTGCGAGCATTTCCTGGCTAAACGTGAAGTTACCCCCACATCGAATCCGAACCCGGTCTACGCGTTCCCGTATCGCCAGCGGCGTGCCGTCTACCAGTCTTGCATCGATCTCAGGTAAGCATCTGTCCAGTGGCAGTCGCAGTTTTCGTGCTGTGGCAGTGTTGATGAGGCTGTGGCTGGCTCCCCCGTCTACGAAGATTTTTACTAAGTCCGTCCCGATTTTCCCACTAAGCAGTATGGGGCTGTCTACTGTAGTCCCCTCCTTATTCGGCCGAGTGTGGTCGATTGCGTGAACCTGCACAATCACTCGGTGAGGGTCGGTTGGGTCGGGCGAGCGGCGTGACCTATCAGTAGAGGGCCCGTCTGCTACTGACTCCCAGCGTTTCCCTGCTGCTTGGTCTGTTTCTGCTGCTCAGCTTCCCCCTTTCCCTTAGCGTTTTCCGGGCATTCGCTCTTGCGATGTCCTGGCCGATTGCACGCAAAGCATCGCCCTTTGAACGGTGCGGCAGCGGCATTTGCGGCGACGGCACGTATCGTGGCGCCCTCGTTCGTCCCACGAGGCCGATGTCCCCAATGGCTGCTTCCGTAGGACCCCGGTCTCGGTCGGCGGAAGAAATCAAGTTTCTCCGCCATGGCGAGAATTTCTTGAAAGTCGGTGACGCCGCGGAGCTGGATTTCCTGAGCGATGTCCTGCTTCAGGCCGCCGATGTAGCGGTCGATGCGCTCACTCTCGTGCATATATCCCACTTGCTCGCATAGCGCCAGAAATCCGCTCGTGTAATCTTGGACGGAACCGAGTTGGCGCCAAGTGCGGAGCTTCTGTCGCGCCGCGATCGAAGCCGTAATTGGCTCGAAACGAGCGCGCAGACCTGCGCACCACGCGTCCCACGTGCGATACTGGGGCACCTCCACGAAATACGACGGCGCCCAGGGTCCGGTTTGTCCTTCCCTTGTCGGTAGAGTTGCGTAGTCCGCCGGCTTCGTGACGATGACGCGCCACCAGTCCATGGCGGGTCCTCGCAGCAACGACACGGCGTAACGAATCTTCGCCGTATCCTCCGAGACGTAGTTTGCGTCGAAGAAAACGTTCAACGTGAAGAGCCACGCCTGAACGGTAGGACCACCCCGCTGACTTGGGTCAAAGCATGGCGGACGCTGCGGCTTTAGCGGCATCGGCGGCGGAAGAGTTGATCCGCCGGCCGGCACTGAAATCGTGACTTGAGGCTGAGTCCTGGCCGCATTCGTCGCGTCGGGGTGTGTCGTGCCGTGGTCGTCGTCTCCGTCATGGCGGACGACGCCATCTCTTGCGGCGCTCGCGGGTTGCCCCACACTTCCGTGCTGTGATGTTTGTGGTGCGGGCTGAATCGGAGTGCCAGGTGCTTGGGATTGTGCTCGTGTGAGGTCGTTTTGCAGGGACGCGCGTTCTGCCGTCAGCGTCGCGATTTCCTCGGCGCTCTCGCGGATTTGTCGCAGCAGATCGTTCAAGTGCTCCTGCGTGAGAGTCGTGACGTCGATGTGTTCAGCCATTTTGAAAAGCGTCGGCTCGTCTTAGTCTAGGCGCAGTCGTGGCTGCACGCGTTTACGAGAGAACGCGAGGACAGCGGCTCCTAGGTGCTAAGGTACGTGAGTCCCTTCGAGTGAAAATCAAAAGTTGATTTCCTGGGGTGCGGAGATGCGCGGTCCGAAAGAAAGGGGCTCTGAATACCAAGTGTTACGGGTGCAATGAATCAAAGTAGCAAGGATTGCACTAAGGTGTCAAACGAGTACAAAATGTGAGCGAAGGCATGAGCGAATATTTATATGCGAAACATGCAAACGGTAACGCGGTGCGTGCGAGCTAGCTAGTACTACGCTGGAGCGAGGCTCGGGCTAGTCCCGAAACGTAGGCCAACACGGCCAGGCCAGCAGTGCGAGGTTTGGTGAAACAGTGCGCGCGAAGTCGGCGAAGCCCCGTTAGCAGTAACGGGCGAACAACGGCTGTTGCTGTACGCGATGTAGTCGGGCTCCGTAAGGAATGCCAAGAAAATTCCTTACAATAGGCTTGAGTTCGGTACACGTAACCTGGTTCAGTGCTATAACTATAATAATTATAGGAATGCACATAACCTAGGAAATCAAGCAAATCTATGCATTATAAATAAAACCCAAGCTAGATATAGCATAATAAAGTCTAGGCAAGCTAGCAAAGCCAGCATAAGCCGTCGTACTCTCACACCAGAGGGAACAGCCGGGCACGTAAGCGTAGTAGTATAGCGAGCAGTGATTGGTCTTGTAGTGGGATCAGCCAGTGCCACCAGCGCAGGAAGTGGAGCAAGAGTCGTGTGGTCGCGGGAGAAACAGTGTGAAGCTCCGGAGCCCAGCGTAAAAGTCAACAATGCGTCCTCCTGAGCAGCACCTGAACTAGTACCTAAGCAAGTACCTACACTAGCAACTGGCATAGGATCAACACTAGCACCTAAGCAGAAAACACGAGAGTAAACAAAGTCAGAAACACTAGAGTCAACAACAACATACATAGGATGAGGAGTTCCTAAGAGATGAAGCAACTGAGAAGCAGACATGTCCCACAGAGCGGCACCGTGCGAGTGAACAAGAGGAAGCCAGTCAGGGGCAGGGTCGTCGACGCCGTAGGCCGTGCATAGGGTGTTAGTGAGCTGAGCAAAGCACTAACCCGGTAGGTGGCGGCGATGTTAAAGCTTAGGCAAGGTGAGTTTGGACTATCGAGACTTTGGTACAAAAGGAAAAGCCTAAGGGGTTGTACCCCACAGTGAGTACCCCACTAAAGCCTACCTAAACTACAACATATAAACATATGTTTGACACACCCCCATAGGCAAAGTGGGGGAGAACAGCGGGTCACAAAACCAGGCAGGAAGTGCAAAGCAAGCTCAGGGTGGATCACAACGTCACCACGCAGTCTCAGCACAAGCAAAGGGCCACAAGACCAGTTCACATGCAGAGATATATATGTAACAACAACAGCACAGTGATATCTACCTACAAGAGCAAGCATGCAGGTATACATATAGATCAGAGTACAAACAAAGCCTACAGCAAGTGAGGAAGTGTGGGCACAAGGCCTAACAAGGTGCAGAAACGCTGATGATCACCAGACGGAAGCGCCTTGGTGAATATATCAGCAGTGTTGGCCCGAGTGGCCACGTAAGCAAGCCGAAGCTGGCCACGCTGCTCCAGCTCTTGAGCAAGGAAGTAACGCAGAGCGATGTGCTTCGTTCTGTGCTCCAGTCTGTGCTCCTGACACAAGGCAATGGCGGCCTTGTTGTCGACGTACAGAACTGGAGGAGAACGAGGCTGCTCTCCCAAGTCGGTCAGCAGGTAGGTGAGCCAGCGTAGCTCCTGTGCAGCCATGGCTGTGGCGTAGATCTCGGCCTCACAGCTGGAGCCGAGAACCGAAGACGAACGTGTAGAACGCCAGGAAACTGAACCAGAACCAAGGCTGAAGGTGTAACCCTGTAACGACCGCTGCATAGCCTGGTCGTCAACCCAAGAGGCGTCCGAGTGACCAGTGAGGACAACGTCACCCCGTCCTCCAAGCACGAGCCCCATGCCCGATGTACTGCACAAGTAGCGTAGTACCCTCTTAGCAGCATCCATGTGCACCTTTCGGTGCCGACCAGGAGCCACGTAGCGAGCCAGAAGACCAAGAGGGTACGCAAGGTCAGGACGAGTGCAGGTCATCAGGTACATGAGGCAGCCCACTAGCTCTGGGTAAGGACCACTTGGCTCTACGGACTAGTCCGAAGGTGGAGCTGAGAGCGAGTGACCTGTAGCCAGAGGAGTGGCCTGTGCTGAGGACCAGGTGAAGCCGAAGCGCTGAAGGACCTGCTGCACCATGTGTGACTGAGTCAGAGTGATGGTGCGGCGTGCTCTGTCCCGGGTGATCTGCAGGCCAAGGTAGCTGCGCAGCCAACCCAGGTCTGTGCACGTGTGTCTCTTCTGCAGCTCCGACTTCACCAGGGCGAGCGCCTCAGTGTCAGCAGTGGCAAAGACCAAGTCGTCGACGTACACGAGGATGTAGAACGGCGGCAGCGAGGTGTCGGTGCGCAGAAACAGCGACGGGTCAGCAGTCGACGGAGTAAACCCAAGAGCCGCAAGTGTCATCCTCAGTGTGTCGTGCCACTCACGTGGCACCTGGCGGAGACCGTAGAGCGGCCGCCGGAGGCTCCACTGGGTACCAGGAGGGAACGACCCAGTGAAGCCGGGTGGGCGGCACAGCCGGATCTCCTCGTGCAGGCTGCCCTGTAAGAAAGCTGTGCTGAAGTCAAGAGAGTGAAGCTCGTAGTCACGCTGAGCGGCAACGTGCAGCAGCACCCGAAGAGTGGTCATCTTCGGGGTGGGGGAGAAGGTCTGGAAGAAGTCAACTCCCTCTCGCTGACTGAAGCCTCGAGCAACGTAACGAGCCTTGAAGACAGGCGGAGAACCTAGCGGCCGCTTCACCCTGAAAATCCACATGCCGTCGGCGATGTTCGCCCCGGGAGGGGAACCTCATCGACGTACGTGCCTGTGGACTTCCAGGATGCCATCTCTGTGTCCATGGCTGTCTGCCACTGAGAGGAGTAGGGACCCTCGATCGCCTCAGCGTACGATCGCGGAGTCGGGATGTCTGGTGCATCCGGGTCTCCCTCAGGGGCAAGCAGCATGGACACGAGATGAGGCACAGCGGCTGCAAGACACTCAAGGTCCTCCTGCCTGTCCTCAAGGATGTCCGTGCCAAGAGCACACTCACCCCCGACGGACGGAGGACAAACAGACTCAGACTCAGCAACAAGAATAGCGGCGTAGTCTAGACGAGAGTGAGCAGCAAAGTCGACAAGCTCAGCGACTAAGGCAGACGCAGCAGCAGACTCAAACGACGGGTCGGCGACAACAGTGGCTAGCAGGCGCGTGACAGTAGGGTGCTCAGCACGAAACCGGTCAGACTCAGGGTCAGGAACGACAGGTAGAGAGGACGCAGGCGGAGACCGCAGGTGAACACGTGGCGGCGGAGAGGAAGGACGACGGACGACAAGGGAAGGGCCGGGGACAGCCGGCTGACGCTGACGAGGAACACGACGACTGGAACGACCGGAACGGACAGGTGAGACAGGACGCGACGCAGGCTCACGACGCTCAGCAAGGCCCCCTGTCTGCTTCCTCAGTTCGTCCAGTTCGGGCTGGGTCAGTCGGAACTGTCGCTGTACTGTTGGCTGTGCCCCCGGTTCTAGTTCTATCCTGTGGTCGTGCGGTCGCTGAGGTGGCAGTCCCGTCGGTAAATCGTCCGGGAAAATGTCGCTGTACTGCTTCAACAGTGCTGCCAGGTCACTCGGTACGTCGGCCAGCAGTTTCTGTAAATCCCCTCCTTTGTCTGCTGCCTCGGCTTCCCGAATGTCGACCGCGTACACGTCAGCTCCTGCCGCTACAGCGCGTTTCATCGTGATCGCGTTGACACGCACCGACAAAGACTCAGGTGAGCCCCAGCGAGGTAAGGCGATGTTGTTACCGTTCACTCGCACGATGCAGTCACCCGTCGTCCAGTCGATTCGCGGATTGTGTCGTCGCAACCAATCACGCCCAAGAAAAACATCGGTTCCGTCGAGGGTCGTTGCGAGCATTTCCTGGCTAAACGTGAAGTTACCCCCACATCGAATCCGAACCCGGTCTACGCGTTCCCGTATCGCCAGCGGCGTGCCGTCTACCAGTCTTGCATCGATCTCAGGTAAGCATCTGTCCAGTGGCAGTCGCAGTTTTCGTGCTGTGGCAGTGTTGATGAGGCTGTGGCTGGCTCCCCCGTCTACGAAGATTTTTACTAAGTCCGTCCCGATTTTCCCACTAAGCAGTATGGGGCTGTCTACTGTAGTCCCCTCCTTATTCGGCCGAGTGTGGTCGATTGCGTGAACCTGCACAATCACTCGGTGAGGGTCGGTTGGGTCGGGCGAGCGGCGTGACCTATCAGTAGAGGGCCCGTCTGCTACTGACTCCCAGCGTTTCCCTGCTGCTTGGTCTGTTTCTGCTGCTCAGCTTCCCCCTTTCCCTTAGCGTTTTCCGGGCATTCGCTCTTGCGATGTCCTGGCCGATTGCACGCAAAGCATCGCCCTTTGAACGGTGCGGCAGCGGCATTTGCGGCGACGGCACGTATCGTGGCGCCCTCGTTCGTCCCACGAGGCCGATGTCCCCAATGGCTGCTTCCGTAGGACCCCGGTCTCGGTCGGCGGAAGAAATCAAGTTTCTCCGCCATGGCGAGAATTTCTTGAAAGTCGGTGACGCCGCGGAGCTGGATTTCCTGAGCGATGTCCTGCTTCAGGCCGCCGATGTAGCGGTCGATGCGCTCACTCTCGTGCATATATCCCACTTGCTCGCATAGCGCCAGAAATCCGCTCGTGTAATCTTGGACGGAACCGAGTTGGCGCCAAGTGCGGAGCTTCTGTCGCGCCGCGATCGAAGCCGTAATTGGCTCGAAACGAGCGCGCAGACCTGCGCACCACGCGTCCCACGTGCGATACTGGGGCACCTCCACGAAATACGACGGCGCCCAGGGTCCGGTTTGTCCTTCCCTTGTCGGTAGAGTTGCGTAGTCCGCCGGCTTCGTGACGATGACGCGCCACCAGTCCATGGCGGGTCCTCGCAGCAACGACACGGCGTAACGAATCTTCGCCGTATCCTCCGAGACGTAGTTTGCGTCGAAGAAAACGTTCAACGTGAAGAGCCACGCCTGAACGGTAGGACCACCCCGCTGACTTGGGTCAAAGCATGGCGGACGCTGCGGCTTTAGCGGCATCGGCGGCGGAAGAGTTGATCCGCCGGCCGGCACTGAAATCGTGACTTGAGGCTGAGTCCTGGCCGCATTCGTCGCGTCGGGGTGTGTCGTGCCGTGGTCGTCGTCTCCGTCATGGCGGACGACGCCATCTCTTGCGGCGCTCGCGGGTTGCCCCACACTTCCGTGCTGTGATGTTTGTGGTGCGGGCTGAATCGGAGTGCCAGGTGCTTGGGATTGTGCTCGTGTGAGGTCGTTTTGCAGGGACGCGCGTTCTGCCGTCAGCGTCGCGATTTCCTCGGCGCTCTCGCGGATTTGTCGCAGCAGATCGTTCAAGTGCTCCTGCGTGAGAGTCGTGACGTCGATGTGTTCAGCCATTTTGAAAAGCGTCGGCTCGTCTTAGTCTAGGCGCAGTCGTGGCTGCACGCGTTTACGAGAGAACGCGAGGACAGCGGCTCCTAGGTGCTAAGGTACGTGAGTCCCTTCGAGTGAAAATCAAAAGTTGATTTCCTGGGGTGCGGAGATGCGCGGTCCGAAAGAAAGGGGCTCTGAATACCAAGTGTTACGGGTGCAATGAATCAAAGTAGCAAGGATTGCACTAAGGTGTCAAACGAGTACAAAATGTGAGCAAAGGCATGAGCGAATATTTATATGCGAAACATGCAAACGGTAACGCGGTGCGTGCGAGCTAGCTAGTACTACGCTGGAGCGAGGCTCGGGCTAGTCCCGAAACGTAGGCCAACACGGCCAGGCCAGCAGTGCGAGGTTTGGTGAAACAGTGCGCGCGAAGTCGGCGAAGCCCCGTTAGCAGTAACGGGCGAACAACGGCTGTTGCTGTACGCGATGTAGTCGGGCTCCGTAAGGAATGCCAAGAAAATTCCTTACAATAGGCTTGAGTTCGGTACACGTAACCTGGTTCAGTGCTATAACTATAATAATTATAGGAATGCACATAACCTAGGAAATCAAGCAAATCTATGCATTATAAATAAAACCCAAGCTAGATATAGCATAATAAAGTCTAGGCAAGCTAGCAAAGCCAGCATAAGCCGTCGTACTCTCACACCAGAGGGAACAGCCGGGCACGTAAGCGTAGTAGTATAGCGAGCAGTGATTGGTCTTGTAGTGGGATCAGCCAGTGCCACCAGCGCAGGAAGTGGAGCAAGAGTCGTGTGGTCGCGGGAGAAACAGTGTGAAGCTCCGGAGCCCAGCGTAAAAGTCAACAATGCGTCCTCCTGAGCAGCACCTGAACTAGTACCTAAGCAAGTACCTACACTAGCAACTGGCATAGGATCAACACTAGCACCTAAGCAGAAAACACGAGAGTAAACAAAGTCAGAAACACTAGAGTCAACAACAACATACATAGGATGAGGAGTTCCTAAGAGATGAAGCAACTGAGAAGCAGACATGTCCCACAGAGCGGCACCGTGCGAGTGAACAAGAGGAAGCCAGTCAGGGGCAGGGTCGTCGACGCCGTAGGCCGTGCATAGGGTGTTAGTGAGCTGAGCAAAGCACTAACCCGGTAGGTGGCGGCGATGTTAAAGCTTAGGCAAGGTGAGTTTGGACTATCGAGACTTTGGTACAAAAGGAAAAGCCTAAGGGGTTGTACCCCACAGTGAGTACCCCACTAAAGCCTACCTAAACTACAACATATAAACATATGTTTGACACACCCCCATAGGCAAAGTGGGGGAGAACAGCGGGTCACAAAACCAGGCAGGAAGTGCAAAGCAAGCTCAGGGTGGATCACAACGTCACCACGCAGTCTCAGCACAAGCAAAGGGCCACAAGACCAGTTCACATGCAGAGATATATATGTAACAACAACAGCACAGTGATATCTACCTACAAGAGCAAGCATGCAGGTATACATATAGATCAGAGTACAAACAAAGCCTACAGCAAGTGAGGAAGTGTGGGCACAAGGCCTAACAAGGTGCAGAAACGCTGATGATCACCAGACGGAAGCGCCTTGGTGAATATATCAGCAGTGTTGGCCCGAGTGGCCACGTAAGCAAGCCGAAGCTGGCCACGCTGCTCCAGCTCTCGAGCAAGGAAGTAACGCAGAGCGATGTGCTTCGTTCTGTGCTCCAGTCTGTGCTCCTGACACAAGGCAATGGCGGCCTTGTTGTCGACGTACAGAACTGGAGGAGAACGAGGCTGCTCTCCCAAGTCGGTCAGCAGGTAGGTGAACCAGCGTAGCTCCTGTGCAGCCATGGCTGTGGCGTAGATCTCGGCCTCACAGCTGGAGCCGAGAACCGAAGACGAACGTGTAGAACGCCAGGAAACTGAACCAGAACCAAGGCTGAAGGTGTAACCCTGTAACGACCGCTGCATAGCCTGGTCGTCAACCCAAGAGGCGTCCGAGTGACCAGTGAGGACAACGTCACCCCGTCCTCCAAGCACGAGCCCCATGCCCGATGTACTGCACAAGTAGCGTAGTACCCTCTTAGCAGCATCCATGTGCACCTTTCGGTGCCGACCAGGAGCCACGTAGCGAGCCAGAAGACCAAGAGGGTACGCAAGGTCAGGACGAGTGCAGGTCATCAGGTACATGAGGCAGCCCACTAGCTCTGGGTAAGGACCACTCGGCTCTACGGACTAGTCCGAAGGTGGAGCTGAGAGCGAGTGACCTGTAGCCAGAGGAGTGGCCTGTGCTGAGGACCAGGTGAAGCCGAAGCGCTGAAGGACCTGCTGCACCATGTGTGACTGAGTCAGAGTGATGGTGCGGCGTGCTCTGTCCCGGGTGATCTGCAGGCCAAGGTAGCTGCGCAGCCAACCCAGGTCTGTGCACGTGTGTCTCTTCTGCAGCTCCGACTTCACCAGGGCGAGCGCCTCAGTGTCAGCAGTGGCAAAGACCAAGTCGTCGACGTACACGAGGATGTAGAACGGCGGCAGCGAGGTGTCGGTGCGCAGAAACAGCGACGGGTCAGCAGTCGACGGAGTAAACCCAAGAGCCGCAAGTGTCATCCTCAGTGTGTCGTGCCACTCACGTGGCACCTGGCGGAGACCGTAGAGCGGCCGCCGGAGGCTCCACTGGGTACCAGGAGGGAACGACCCAGTGAAGCCGGGTGGGCGGCACAGTCGGATCTCCTCGTGCAGGCTGCCCTGTAAGAAAGCTGTGCTGAAGTCAAGAGAGTGAAGCTCGTAGTCACGCTGAGCGGCAACGTGCAGCAGCACCCGAAGAGTGGTCATCTTCGGGGTGGGGGAGAAGGTCTGGAAGAAGTCAACTCCCTCTCGCTGACTGAAGCCTCGAGCAACGTAACGAGCCTTGAAGACAGGCGGAGAACCTAGCGGCCGCTTCACCCTGAAAATCCACATGCCGTCGGCGATGTTCGCCCCGGGAGGGGGAACCTCATCGACGTACGTGCCTGTGGACTTCCAGGATGCCATCTCTGCGTCCATGGCTGTCTGCCACTGAGAGGAGTAGGGACCCTCGATCGCCTCAGCGTACGATCGCGGATTCGGGATGTCTGGTGCATCCGGGTCTCCCTCAGGGGCAAGCAGCATGGACACGAGATGAGGCACAGCGGCTGCAAGACACTCAAGGTCCTCCTGCCTGTCCTCAAGGATGTCCGTGCCAAGAGCACACTCACCCCCGACGGACGGAGGACAAACAGACTCAGACTCAGCAACAATAATAGCGGCGTAGTCTAGACGAGAGTGAGCAGCAAAGTCGACAAGCTCAGCGACTAAGGCAGACGCAGCAGCAGACTCAAACGACGGGTCGGCGACAACAGTGGCTAGCAGGCGCGTGACAGTAGGGTGCTCAGCACGAAACCGGTCAGACTCAGGGTCAGGAACGACAGGTAGAGAGGACGCAGGCGGAGACCGCAGGTGAACACGTGGCGGCGGAGAGGAAGGACGACGGACGACAAGGGAAGGGCCGGGGACAGCCGGCTGACGCTGACGAGGAACACGACGACTGGAACGACCGGAACGGACAGGTGAGACAGGACGCGACGCAGGCTCACGACGCTCAGCAAGGCCCCCTGTCTGCTTCCTCAGTTCGTCCAGTTCGGGCTGGGTCAGTCGGAACTGTCGCTGTACTGTTGGCTGTGCCCCCGGTTCTAGTTCTATCCTGTGGTCGTGCGGTCGCTGAGGTGGCAGTCCCGTCGGTAAATCGTCCGGGAAAATGTCGCTGTACTGCTTCAACAGTGCTGCCAGGTCACTCGGTACGTCGGCCAGCAGTTTCTGTAAATCCCCTCCTTTGTCTGCTGCCTCGGCTTCCCGAATGTCGACCGCGTACACGTCAGCTCCTGCCGCTACAGCGCGTTTCATCGTGATCGCGTTGACACGCACCGACAAAGACTCAGGTGAGCCCCAGCGAGGTAAGGCGATGTTGTTACCGTTCACTCGCACGATGCAGTCACCCGTCGTCCAGTCGATTCGCGGATTGTGTCGTCGCAACCAATCACGCCCAAGAAAAACATCGGTTCCGTCGAGGGTCGTTGCGAGCATTTCCTGGCTAAACGTGAAGTTACCCCCACATCGAATCCGAACCCGGTCTACGCGTTCCCGTATCGCCAGCGGCGTGCCGTCTACCAGTCTTGCATCGATCTCAGGTAAGCATCTGTCCAGTGGCAGTCGCAGTTTTCGTGCTGAGGTGCAGAAGCGCGACGCTGACGGCGACCGTACCAGACGTGCAGCTGCTGGGAGGTGAGAGGCACACGCGGACGAAGACGGCTACTCCAAGGAGACCGCGTAACAGCAGTCTCAGGACCCTCAGGCGACTCACCCCCAGACTCAGCACCCCCAGGCTTCGCACACGCAGGCTCAGCACCCCCAGACGCAGCACCCCTAGACGCAGCACCTCCAGGCTCCTCACGCGTAGGCTCAGCACCTCAAGGCGCCGTACCCTCAGGCCCCTCACGCCCAGCGCCCCCAGACTCAGCACCCCCACGCTGCGCACCCCCAAGCTCCGCACCCCCAAGGACAGCACCACCACCAGCAGGACCTGAGTCACCAGTGACCTCAACAGGCGCAGGGACGGGAGGGTCTACCTGAGAAACACCTGAAGGAGCAGGACCTGGCGCGGGGAGGGGGTCTACGTGGGGAGGACCTAGGGCAAGAAAGAGCGGCGGGAGAGGGCGAGGAGCAGTGCGGTAGGGGAAGAGGCGGTAGAAGGGGACTGACTCGTCAAAGGTGACGTCTTGGGACGCAAAGACACGGCGCGAGGCGGGGTCGTAAAACTGCCAGCCAGGCGCGTCAGGGACAAAGCCAAGGAAGACGCAAGGAATGGCGCGAGGGGAGAGCTTGTCCGCGGTGGTATCACGAACAAAGGCACGAGCACCCCAGACCCGGAAACGCGACGCGTCGCCAACCTTCCCCATCCACAGCAGTGTGGGCGAGGTCTCCGGCAAGGAGACACGGGGCCAAAGGTTGAGCTGATGCGCGGCGTACCGGACCGCAAACGGCCACAGGAAATGGGGGGCAGCCGCATGGATCATGGAGGTACGAGCGACCTCCATGACTAAGCCAATGCGGCGCTCAGCAACCCCATTCTGCTGCGGAGAGGCCGGAAGCGTGAAAGTCTGGCGGATGCCGTGCTCCGCACAGAAGGCGGCCAAGAGGTCCGAGGAGAACTCACCACCTCTGTCAGAGTGCAGACGCAGGACAGGAAAGTCCGACTGGAACCGCTCGCGGAGCTGGAGACGAGTAGCGCAGATCCAGAGGATCAGAACATCAGGGACATCCCCCTTGCGCTGCAAGGGGAAGACCGTGGTGTAGCGCGTGTAGTCGTCGACAACCAGCAGGAAGTACCGCTCGTGGCCCTGTCCACGGACGCGGGCTGGGCCCCACACGTCCAGGTGGAGAGTCTGCAGTGGAGCCTCTGTGGGAGGGAGCGAGGAGGAGTGAGGAGCGGCGCGCTGCCGCCCCTCGACGCAAGGAATGCAGGGCGGCGCAGGCGAGGGAGGGAGGGCAGGCAGAGACCTGGGAAGACCAGAAACCAGAAAGCGAGAGTGCATGCTACGAAGGCGAGGCAGGGAGGGGTGTCCCAGGCGGTGGTGCCACAGGAGGGTGTCGTGAGATAGCCGGCGACACTCACACTGGGTAGCTACCTGAGCAGACGCGTGCAGCTGGGGAGACAAAGGGGTGAAGCGGGACTCAGTGGTGAGGGTGTACAGACTGGACCCTGGCGCACGTGTGAACGTGGCCAGGTGGCGGCCGGTCTGGGAGCACGTGCAGATTGCCACACGCTGTCGGCCAGGGGTGAAGGTGTCAACACCCGCATCCTGGAGGACAGCGTTGCTCACCAAGTTCGTAGAGAACGAAGGGGAGGTGGAGACCAGACAGCTCACCAGACGGGACCGCCGGACACGGAAGCACAGTGGAAGACCGTGCAAGCACTGGGCCCCAAGAGGGGTCAGCCAGTGAGACAGGAACAGGTGCAGGAAGGGGAGTGACTGTGGTACTGTCGCGAAAGAAACAGCGGGAAGCACCAGAGTCAAGTGTAAAGGTGTGCAAGGCCTGTGCAAGCGCAGTACCAGGGGGAGCAGACTCACAAGCACCTAGTGCTGCAGGGGCTATACCAGGGGCTATACCAGGATCCGGCGGCACACACAAGTAGCAGTCACCCTCAGCACTAACAGACAATGCATACATAGCAGCAAGAATAGCCTCATAGTCAAGATCAAAGATTGGTACATCACGCCTAAGCAAGTCTGCCCAGTTGGGGAACTCAGTAGCATCAGGAAACTTGGCGCGCCAGGCGTCGCTAAGTCGAGCGAAGCAGCGCTGCTCAGTGTGAAACCCTGTGCACTGGCGATTAGCGCAGGGACCTGTGCGGATCATATAGGGGCAGCGACCAGGACCCCCAGAAGCCCCACGCCCGGCATACCAGTCAAGAAGCTGCTGGGAAGTGGGGGTCTGGCGCTGACGCTGCTGCTGCTGGCCCTGACCACCACTGCCACCACCGCTCCCTCCTCCCCCACCGCCGCTGCTGCCCCCTCCACTGCCCCCAGCGCCTCCGCCGCCCCCACCACCACCTCCTCCACCTCCACCCCCACGACCACCCCACCACCTCCACCGCCCCCGCCGCCTGCACCACCGCCACCTCCACTGCCGCCCCCACCTCCCCTGCCACCCTTGCCGCCCCTGCCGCTGCGACGCTTCCCACTAGGAGCGGAAGCAGCCCCGACCTCCTCAGCACCAAGGTAGTCGTGAGCAGCAGCTGCGGAGGCGTAGGAGGGGGTGAGAGGGGAGGGGGAGCACCCCTCAAAGAGGGGAGAGCGCGGAGTGCCACGAGCAGCACCTACAGCGAGAATGTTCTTTTATGCTGCTAGGAGGTGCTTCTCGAAGTCGTCGACAGTGAGAGTGGGGGGGTCGAGCGCTAGGAAGTGGTCCCTGACCGAGCTAAGAGTGTCAGGGAGGCGGGTGACGAGGAAATAGAGAGTGAAGTACATCGGAGGGGGGGTTGCAGCGCAGAACTCGGCTGAAAGGGCGACACGAAAGCGGGTGTCAGTAGCGTGCAGGTGAGAAATGAGGTCCTCAGCAGTGGTGAACGAGGAAAGGTCGGGGAACAGGTAGGGTAGCATGAGCCGACCTATGGCTGCAGTGGCCGGGGAGGGGTAGCGTGCAACTACAGCGTCGTACAGTGCCTTAGCAGTTTTGTGCTGGCTGAAATGCGCGCGCTCAGGAATCGGCAGATGGTTCCTAATAGCTAGGCGTGCTGCAGCATCGCGAGTCTGCCACTGTGAGCGTTCGAGAGCAGGAGCATCGGCAGTAGAGGCAACGGCAGTGCCAGACACGTAATCGAACAGTGAGACACCCTCTTTAGCATCAGTCAGAAGGAACAGTTGCAGGTCCTCGAGCCACACAGCGAACTCTATGGGGCGACCGTCAGGCTCGAGCGCAAGAACATTAGGCGTCGTCATATCGGCAGCAGGCAAAGGCAGGTAGGAATCAGGTAGCTGACAGGGGGCACTAGACAGTAGGCCGCAGGCAAAGACAGAGACAGCAGGCAGTAGACAGCAAGCTCAGACAGAGGCAGTAGGCAGTAGGCAACACAGGCAACGTGCTGGGCAGTAGCAGGCCGCAATCGAGCTCCTAAGGTGGCGCTCTAGACAGTAGCAGGCCGTGCAACCCTAAGGCAGCGGGCTCGGCAGCAGCAAGCCGCACAGGCAGGCACACGAGCAGGGCACGCGCGGCTGCTGGCTGCGTGCGGCTGAGGGCTGCGCGCGGCTGCTGGCTGCGCGCGGCGACGAGCTGCGCGCGGCTCCTGGCTGCGCGTGGCGACAGGCTGCGCGCGGCTCCTGGCTGCGCGTGGCGACGGGCAGCGCGCGCGACTGCGTGCTGCGTGCGGCGACGGGCCGCGCGGGCGTAACCTAAGCAGGCTGCGCGCGGGCGGCGTAAGGGGCGCACGGGCGGGGCCGAAACGGGCGTCGCGGGCGGGTCTAAAACGAGGCGCGCGGGCTGCTTAAGAGGCGCGCGCGGGGAAAAAAAAAAGGCCACGCGCGTGCAACCGAGGCGCGCGCGGGCTCTAGGCAGGGTAGGTACGTTTTTAGTGAGGTGAAATAGGTAACGGTGGGCCCTAATCCTAGGTCCTAAGGACCTATGCTCTATATGCCATGTTAAAGCTTAGGCAAGGTGAGTTTGGTACAAAAGGAAAAGCCTAAGGGGTTGTACCCCACAGTGAGTAACCCACTAAAGCCTACCTAAACTACAACAAATAAACATATGTTTGACAGGCGATGACAGTGGAAGCTGCTGCGAGTACCTGTCTGAATGATATAGGGGCAGGGAGGGTGGGCGTCACCAAGCGACAGCTGACGCGGTCCTGACCCCTGCTGCTGCCCCTGCTGCTGCTGTCGCGGAGCTAGGTACCAAGCCGCCACTCCAGTACCTGCAGCTGGCAGTCTCGCAGGTGCCCGAATAACCCAAGCGGCACCTCCACTAGCCGCTGTGGGGGAGTCACTAGACATGGCACCAGGCGAGGTCATGAAACAGGAAAGGAGGAACAGGAGACCAAGAGAGACAGTGGTGGGAGTAGTGTAGTGGGCCTTGATCGCCGTCTGGAACTCACTAGCCTTGCGAAACTGGGTGAAGTGGGTCTTCTCAGACTCAGGGAGGAGGCTGCTGAAGGCGATGCAGGCTGCAGCGTCGCGCGACTCCTAAGCAGTCAAGGCAGCACGGTAACATGCAAAGCGATCTCTGTCACTAGGACTACAACGTCTGACACTTTCCTATATCTTGTACCCCTCTCCATATTGCAACCCCCTTCTTTGTTGGCCAAATCCCTCTCACTCCCCAAACTCTATTGCTCCTAACTAGCCTACTACCTTGACAAGTCACACCACCTTGTGGCGGTTTATTCGCGTAGATGTGACAATGAGTAGTATGGTATGGGACTATGATAACAGGATAAAGGATTTAAATGCTTAAAATGGCAAGAAATGTTATTATTGGAGGGTGGAACGCCCTTTATATTGTACGCATCCACATTTATAGCTTATACAAGAGACAGGATGCAATTGTCAACTGAATATAAGCCCTAGTTAACTTTCTTGTATGCGTTCCATCTATCCCACCTGAATGCTAGGCGCACTTCAGACGACTTTGTGATTGAATCAAGAGAACCCACTTCGCTGCAACGCACCGCCCCCCCGTTTGTGCCTGCATATTCGATAAGAAAACGGTTGCGATACGCCATTGTCAAGCTTACTAAGTCACAGGACCAATCAGAGCTAGCATGGCGCACAGCCATTGGCTGCTACATGTTCGCGTGTCGAATGGGTCGCATAACGACACTTGTGTCCTCCCGAGAAGTCGCATCAACCCTTGACCAGGCTCGGCTTGTGCCATCCATCGACAGTCGCAGCGGATGTACTGCGACCGGGACGCATAACCCTGGGTCGCATGGTCGTCCACGCGACCATCTCTACCGCACGATGCGGGGTCAAGAACGCCTTCTGATTCGTCATCCCAGCCCTGACGCGTCCTACCTGTCATTCACCTCAACTGCGCTTTGGCTGTCCCGAGTCGCATCTCTAATTTCTCCATTCGAATTGTGATTCAATCTGCTTCCTCTTCGACTCCCCCAGCCAACCACTCCATCCACTTGCACGAAGATTCTGAATCGCCCAGTCGCCTCTAGCCTTCCGCGCATGTGCCGCTCCCGTCAATCCCAGCCAAGCCCCCAGCTACCCTTGTCGCCCCTCCACCACCTTCACTGTCTCACTTGCCATCCGAACAGCCTCCTTTTCTTATAATGTGAAAACATTCCACACTTCACCCAGTGAGGCGGCAAAAAGCTGCTAGAAGCTTCTGACATCGTAGTGGTTGTAGCTGACATTGCGAATTTGGCTCGGTCGATTGAGTATCCTAGAGTGATAGAAAGGTAGCGCCCCCTGCGCGTTTGAGCTGGGAGGCCGCTATGGAGCACAACACGGGTCTAGTGGCGGGCAGCCACAACCGGAACCACCTAGTCGTTATCCGGAAGGATTCCCAAGTGGTAATTCATCCATCCGTTCCACTTTACTAGTTTCTCTGGGGTCGACTGGAATTTATAACTCCTGAGTTCGCGGCTGTCGAAAGCATCGTTACCGATTTACGAACCGTCACAGAACGGAGACTAGCAATTGTTACCGCACTTTGCACGCATTCCTCGTCAATAATATTCTTACGTGCAATTATCCACATCCTCCCGGATTCTCTCTTTATTCTGCTGCTGATTCTATGTCCTCCGCAGCCGCTGAACCAAGTGCTTTTTGTCATTGGCCCCACATTCCTAACGACCTTACTGTATTTCTGTTGCTATTTCTCCATTTGTTGATCCGCAGTCGCACAACCCGACGTTTAATCCGATCATCTGCCAAATCTGTGGCGACGACGTGGGCCAGTTCGTGGAGGGCGGCATCTTCGTGGCGTGCCACGAGTGCGCGTACCCCGTGTGCCGCCCCTGCTACGACTACGAGCGCAAGGAGGGCAGCCGCGCGTGCCCGCAGTGCAAGACGTTCTACAAGCGATATAAGGGTATGTGCTACTAGCGAGTCAATGCGAGCATGTGCCCGGAGCGCAGACGTGTCGTGTGAACGACGTAGTATTGCTCGCACTTCCACCTTTTTCTTACCGTGCAGCTTTCGCACCGGAAGCCCATACATTCACGACGACAGCTTGCGTTTCGCCTCTAACATAGAAGCCTCTTTTCACACGCGATTTCCCCACAGGGAGCCCGCGCATTGACGAAGATGACGACGACGAGGACGACGATGAGGAGAGGAGCGACCGCGGAGGCGACAGGGGCGGCGCATCGCTGGACGTCCCTACGACGTCGTACGCGTCGTACGTGTCACACAACGCGCAGGCGTCGTCGCAGTATCCGATGCTGACGTCCAACCAGGTCAACCCGGATCAGTCCGTCGCAACGGAGTACAACCCCGGCGCTATGGTGCCGGCCGGTACGATTCCGCCGCCCTCGGATTACAACAAGTACGAGCGTACGCCTAGCCGTACGCCCAGCCAGACACCGAGCGCCAACGACATGGCCAGTAAGTTGACGCCGAAACGCTAATGGCATACACATGGCCTTTGAAAACCAAGAAATATAGATTCTAGCAACTGCTACCTTCGTAAACTCTCTGCTATCGCTTTCATCTAATCATATGTACTTCCGCGTCTGTCTGCAGTGGAGCTCCGTGCCCCCAGCTACGGGTACGGCAGCGTCGTCTGGAAGGATCGCGTGGAGTCGTGGAAGCAGCAGCAGGGTCGCATGGTAGTCGGCGACGGCAACGGAGCAGAGGAAGTTTCCGCAGGCGCCACTGCGGAAGGCGATCTCCCGTCCATGGACGAATCCCGTCAGCCTCTGTCGCGCAAGGTTCACTATCCGTCATCTCTCATCAGCCCGTACCGTCTGGTTATCGTGATTCGGCTGGCGGTTCTCGTTTTCTTCCTTCGCTGGCGGTGCCTGAATCCCGTCGACGGGGCGTGGTGGCTGTGGCTGATTTCGGTTATCTGCGAGGTCTGGTTCGCGTTTTCGTGGATTCTCGATCAGTTCCCGAAGTGGATGCCAATCAAGCGAGAGACGTATCTGGACCGTCTGTCGCTGCGTTTCGATCGGAAGGGCGAGCCTTCGCAGCTGGCGGCCGTAGATCTTTTCGTGTCGACGGTGGATCCGCAGAAGGAGCCCCCGCTCACCACGGCGAACACGCTTCTCTCCATCCTGTCCGTTGATTATCCCGTCGACAAAGTTTCGGCTTACGTGCACGACGATGGTGGCGCGATGCTGACTTTCGACGCGATGGGCGAAACGGCGGAATTCGCGAGGCGCTGGGTTCCATTCGCGAAGAGATACAGCATCGAGCCGCGGGCACCCGAAGTGTACTTCACGCAGAAAGTTGACTACCTCAAGGACAAGGTTGACCAGGATTTCGTCAAGGATCGTCGCCAAATGAAGGTGCGTTTCGGTTCGGGTGACAACCATTCTCGAAATTAATTTAGCACGAGAGACGCGCCTCAGGGTATTCTATGTTGTCCCTTCCCCTTTTTCTCTCGAAATTGAATGCGCACCTCTACGCAGATAGTCATCGAATTTCCCACTTCCCCGGGTCTCTGATTCTGTTTCCTGGTACCCATCCCTCCTGCTACAGAGGGACTACGAGGAGTTCAAGATCCGCATCAACTCTCTCGTCGCGCGCTCGCACAAGATGCCTGAGGACGGCTGGGTGATGCAGGACGGCACGCCGTGGCCCGGCAGCAAATCCCGCGACCATCCCGGCATGATCCAGGTTTTCCTCGGCCCCAGCGGCGGAACCGACGTGGATGGTAACCCGCTTCCGCGACTGGTGTACGTGTCTCGCGAGAAGCGCCCGGGTTACAACCACCACAAGAAGGCCGGTGCTATGAACTCGCTGATTCGCGTGTCGGCGATTCTGTCCAACGCGCCGTACATGCTGAATCTGGATTGCGATCATTACCTCAACGACAGCAAGGCGCTGCGCGAGGCCATGTGCTTCATGATGGACCCGAACGTGGGCAAGAAGTGCTGCTACGTGCAGTTCCCGCAGCGATTCGACGGCATTGACCCCAACGATCGTTACGCCAACCACAACACCGTCTTCTTCGATGTAAGCCTCCTCCCATCCTCTCCATAAGCTTCTTCGTTTCACTTTCCATTTATGCCCGTCCGTTTTCTCCGTTGCACTACCAGCTGTGGCATTGGCTTGCGGTGCTGACTGCTGCTAACCCTCTCGTTCATCCTGATTCTCACTCCAACAGATCAACTTGCCAGGGCTCGACGGTATTCAGGGCCCATGCTACGTGGGTACCGGTTGCTGCTTCCGTCGCCACGCGCTGTACGGCTACGAGCCGCCCAAGAAGGAGAAGAAGGCGCGGTGCGGCGGGCTCATGTGCTCGTGCTTCAGCTGCTGCGCGGGCGACCGCGGGAAGGAGGGCGGAGGCAAGCGCAAGAAGCTTCCGGACGGCACGCCGCTGCCCGCCGGCGCTGAGGCCTTCCTGGGAGACGACGATGGTGAGTTGACTCGTGGATTCGTTGCCTGTAATATTGAATCTGGTTTGAGAATAGGAGAAGTTGCCTCGCACTCCTCCCCTCCCCTTGCCAGTCATAATTTTCTCCTCTTGTTCTCTGTTCTGTTCCACAGTTGAAGGCGACAGCCTGTTGGCGCTCAAGAAGTTTGAGAAGAAGTTCGGCCAGTCGCCCGTCTTCGTGCTCTCTACGTTCCACGAGGAGGGCGGCGGCGTGGCTTCTGCCAGTCCCGGGTCCACTCTTAAGGAGGCCATCCACGTCATCTCGTGCGGCTACGAGGAGAAGACGGAGTGGGGCAAGGAGGTATGCCTCGTCCCCATCCATACCATCTCGTTCGTTGCCCTTTTCTATTGTGTCCAGTGTCCATGTCTCATGCTATCTTTTCTCTGCACCCGTACCAACATGTTTTCTTCCCTCCACCCTCGTTCCCTCTCCCTTACAGCTTGGCTGGATCTACGGGTCGGTCACTGAGGATATTCTGACGGGCTTTAAGATGCACGCACGCGGCTGGCGCTCCATCTACTGCAAGCCGAAGCGCGCCACCTTCAAGGGAGGAGCGCCTATTAATCTGTCCGACCGTCTGCAGCAAGTGCTTCGGTGGGCGCTTGGGTCAGTGGAGATCTTCCTGTCCCGCCATTGCCCCATCTGGTACGGCTGGAAGGGCAACCGCCTCAAGATGCTTCAGCGGCTCTCTTACATCAACACCGTCGTTTACCCGTTCACGTCCTTCCCGCTGCTCATGTACTGCATGCTGCCCGCCATCTGCCTGCTGACCAACAAGTTCATCATCCCGTACCTGGATACAGTTTCCACGCTCTACTTCATCGCGCTTTTCCTCAGCATCTTTGCAACGGGTCTGCTTGAAATGAGGTGGTCCAAGGTCAGCATGACCGAGTGGTGGAGAAACGAGCAGTTCTGGGTCATCGGAGGGGTGTCGGCGCATCTTTTCGCTGTTTTCCAGGGCATGCTGAAAGTGTTAGCTGGTATCGACACCAACTTCACGGTTACAGCTAAGCAGGCGGAGGACGGCGAGTTTGCTGAGCTGTATCTGTTCAAGTGGACGTCGCTGCTCATCCCTCCTCTCTTCCTCATCATCTTCAACGTCCTCGGGATTGTCGCGGGAGTTGCAGTCGCGATGAATTCCGGAACCGCGGAGTGGGGCGATCTGTTCGGAAAGCTCTTCTTCGCCTTCTGGGTGATTGTTCACCTTTACCCCTTCATGAAGGGTCTCGGTGGGCGCAACGCCAAGATCCCCACGATCGTGATCGTGTGGTCGGTGCTGCTCGCCTCCATCTTCTCCCTCCTCTGGGTCAAGATCAGCCCCTTCGCCCCTAAGAGCGAGGGCCCCTCGCTCGAGTCCTGCGGCATCTCTTGCTAAGTGTTGGTCATCTGCACTGGCGCTTCCCCCAAGCGAGTTCCCTCGCTCCACAATTTAGAATAGAGTCAGGGCGGGTCTTTTTAGTTCGTTTGAATGCGGCTTAGTGAGATTTCTCGCGTTCTACAACGGCCAAATCAGTTTCCAGATAGGTCTGTTATAGTCACAATAGGCTCGAATGTGCCTAAAACGAAAGATAGAGAGCACAGACGGATTTCTGCACAGCGGCTTCAAACGTTGATAGCGTTCTGCTCACAGCTGCAAATGACTTGATTCAAATTGGATCTGGAGCGTCTTCACGTCGTCTACAATTATCAATTTAGATTTCACGATTTGATAAAGAATTGACGACACAGCGTCGGTTTGAACGAACGGTACTATGGCAGCCACTATAGTCTTAGAACACAAGATAGGAAGAGTTACGAGTTGGGAATGACTCCCAGCTCCTACAAACCCCAAGAGCCGAGGTACAGTGATGTGGAACAGTGCCACACTGTCCCCAACCACGAGGGGTCTCGAAACTACCCTTCACTAGGGCCTACACCAAGTGAAATGTTACACTACACAAAGTAATGTAACTATCTTCAATATCTTGAGGTGTACCCTTTTGGCGAGCTTCGAAATCACTTGAGGCTTGACACCAAGGCTCGGGCTCTTCATCACAAACTCATCCTTGAGTTCTTGATGGGTCTGCTGCACACACCTGCGACACGCCGAACGTTCGACACAGGACAAAATAGAAACCGCGCACGACAAAATAGAAACCGCGCGCGAGACACAAACGACCGCGTAACACGCGTCTAGCGATAACTCGCTATTGACTCGACACACACACTCGACATCATGACTCAACATTCACACACAATTATAAGCATGAAATATACATTATCCCATGCCCTCATACCATTCCATACACACACACATTCACGCACACGGACAACAAGCCGAGTGCAAACCGTAGGGTTGCACCAACAAACTCCCCCTCGGATTGTTGGCCTTAGGATATGTTGCTCTCTCAGTTCAGAGCCATCCCAGCCAGCTTGCAACACTTCCAATGCTGCTGCTCCACCAGGCTCTTGGTCATCATGTCAGCCGGCTGCCCCGTGGTCTTCACGTAGCGCAACTCAACTTCACCCGCGGTTACCATGCTCCTCGTCCAATGCCACTTCACCCTCATGTGCTTCGTGAGTCCATGCAACACAGGGTTCTTAGCAAGAGCAATGGCACCCTGGCTGTCACAGTACAGTGGGGTAGGTCCTTGCTGCTCCTCCCCCAATTCAGCCAACAAACGCCGCTGCCACACAATCTCCCGTACGGCACGGAAGAGTGCCATGTACTCGGACTCCACCGAGCTCAAAGCTTGGTCAACCTGCTTCTTGCTCTCCCAAGCAGTTGGGCCTCCACCAACACAGCATATGAAGCCTCCCACACTTGTCATGTCCTCTGGTTCTGATGCATATGAAGCATCCGAGTAGGCGGTGAGGAACAAACGCCCGGGTTCAACACCATCCGCGCCCTTTTGGCGCCTTTGTGCCGCCGCCGAGTATTGCAGCCCAACGGTCGGTGTTTGGCCAAGATACTTCGCCACCCTCATTCCAGCTGCTACCTGCTCCTCATTAGGGCATTGCACAACCCTAGCCAGCTGCCCGGTAGCAAACGCGACGTCCGGTCGGGTGTTTACCGCAGCATACATGAGGCTGCCCACCAACGAGTGAAATCGGCGCCTCTCCTCTTCACCAACGCTCTCCTCCTCTGGTCCCTTCACACACTTGAACCCAGAGGGAAAGGGTGTAGCCACATGGCCTTCACTCTGCCCAAAGTTGGCAGCCAATGCCTCCAGGTACTTTCGTTGATGCACCCGCATGCACCGCTTCTCCACATCTCGTTCGATGTGGAGCCCAAGGTAGAAGCTCACGTCACCAAGGGCCTTGCACTTGAACTTGTCTTGAAGCTTCAGCATCACCTCCTTCACAAGGTCAGAAGAGGGTGAGAAAATGAGGATGTCATCCACATAAACCACCATCAAACTCCTCTGCTCCCCCTCGCCAAGCATGAACAAGGAGTGATCGGCCGTTGAGGGAGTGAAGCCGATCCCCTCCAACACTTCGCGCAGCTTCATGTACCATTGCCTAGGGGCCTGCTTCAGCCCATAGAGGGCCTTCTTCAGCTTCCACACTCTGCCACTACCATCATCAAACCCCTCTGGCTGCGCCATAAAAATCTCCTCCTCAAGGATGCCGTTAAAGAATGCCGTTACGATGTCCATTTGCTTTACTACCCATCCTTTGATGGCGGCTCCCGCGAATAGGGTTCGCAGCGTCGTCGGCTTCACCACAGGGGCAAACAGCTCCTTGAAGTCCACCTTCTCCTTCTGCTGGTACCCCTTGGCTACAAGTCTAGACTTGTAGCGCTCGATCTTGCCGTCGGCATCCGACTTGATTTTGAAGAGCCACTTGGACGTTATCGCCGTACGCCCCTCCGGTAGCTCCACCAATTCAAACGTGTCATTCTCCTCGATGCTCTTCAGCTCACTCTCCATGGCCTTCTTCCACTCCTCAGCATCACTACTCTCCAAAGCCTCCTTGAGAGTTGCTGGTTCTCCCGGCATCTCCACCGGAGAGAAGAACGCGAAGGCACACTCCTCGTAGTCACTCTCCTCGTCGTCTCCGACCATCATTGCCGCTCCGGCCAGGGCTGTCTTGCCCTGCTTTCCCGGCGCATCATAGGTCAGCCTATTAGGGGGTTGAAATCTCCTCTTCCCCCTTCCTTCCTCCTCAGCTGCAGGGACTTGAAGGCCTTGGCGTTGCTGCGGTGTGGCTCGAATCCGTGGAGCACTCGTACTACGGGAAGGGAGTGACGGTGCACGCTCGCTCACTTGCTGCACCTCCTCCTCTTCTTCCTCTGCATCATTGGCCTCCTCTCCCCCATTCACAAGGGAGGATTGCCTTGTGGTTGTGCTGCCGCTGCTCAGCTCCAAAGGCAGCTCCACATGCTCCAAACCGGAACTCTTCACCTCCCCAAACCGCACGCCTATCTTCGCCTCATTCTCCGCCTTCCAATCCTTGTACATGAAGTTCTCCATGAACTTGCAGTCCCTGCTCACCAAGAACTTCTTGGTGAATGGGTCCCAAAGAAGCCATCCCTTGCTGTTTTGAGCCATGCCCAAGTGCACGGCCCACACCGCCTTGGCACCAAGCTTGTTGTGCCGAAGATGCTTAGGCACGAGCGCCATGCACATGCACCCGAACACCCGAAGCATATCCACCTTTGGCTTCCTTCCTAGCCACTCCATATAGGGCACCCATTTGTCTGCTCCCACATGAGTCAAGGCTCTGTTCTTGGCCACACACGCGCTCCGCACCGCATCAGGCCAGAAATAGTCGGGTAGCCCGGCTTCAATGAGCAACCCGCGTGCCGCCTCCGTGATTGTGCGGTTCGCTCGCTCGGCGATGCCGTTCATTGCAGGGGAGTATGGCATGGTGAGGGAGTGCCGAATACCATTCTTCTTCAGCCACAACCCAAACTCCTTGCTCAGGAACTCTCCCCCTCGATCGGTGCGGATTGACTTGACTAGACGGTCTTGTTGCCGCTCCACCATCGGGAACCAATCCGTCTTCAACGTTTCAGCCACGTCGCTCTTCTTGGCCAGCACGTACACCCAAGTCATGCGGGTGTAGACGTCGACAATGGTGAGAAAATACTCAGCTCCAGCAGCTCCAAGCTTCAGGGGGCCCACCACGTCCATCACCACCTCATCAAGCGGTGCTTTTGCCGTTGCCTCCGAACTAGGGAACGGAAACCGGGTGAACTTGGCTTGAATGCACGTCGGGCAGCCAAGCACCTCATCGGGCTCCCCCTTCACACGTATGCCAGCAACCATCTCATTCTTCATTAGCTGCTGCAAGATGGGCAGGGCCACATGCCCCATGCGCCGATGCAAGGTGAGCCAATCACACTCCCCCGTAGCCGAAGTTGGATTGGAGAATGCCGCGCTCGCAATAGCGCCCCACATACTCTCTCCGTAGTCCTCCTCCGCTGCTGCCTCTGGGTTCTCCTCACCCTTTTGCTGCTCCTTGGTTGCTGCACCACTCTCCTTAGGTTCACTGAACTTGCTGGTCCCTCCAGGTTTGCTCTTCTTGAGCTCATTCTCCTTAGCGCGACCGTTCGTCGCTACCGACCGCTCCATCCTTGGTGCTGATGCTTGCTGCCACTTGCCTCTCCTTAGGCATAGGGACCACTGGGATCTGCCACATCTCATTGTAGACATCCCTGTCCTGATGAAGGTCCCAAAGAATTCGATCGCCAAGCCTTGCGGTGTAGGTCTTGGCTCCCTTCGAGTTCGTGTCCATGCCGGCCTTTGCCAACCGCCGCACGGAAATCAGGTTTGCAGCAAGGCTGGGCACCCAAAGCACGTTCTTGAGGCCCACCATCTTCCCATCAGCACCCTTGAACATGGCCTTGCCCATGCCTTTCACCTCTGCTCGCTGCCCCAAAGCCGATGTGACATGCTTCACCGGTGACGGCTCGAGTTCGGTGAGCAAGTCCGGGCGAGGTGTCATGCTATAGGTAGCGCCACTATCAATCACCCAATAGTCCAGGGGGTGTAGGGTCACCTTCCCCACAGCTGCTGGCTCCTCAAAGCCTTCATCCTTCTCTGGACCAGCCGGTACTTGCGTCGACACGAAGTAGAATAGACCCGGGTATCGATCGTCGCTCGGGTCCTTGTCGTTGTCTCCGCTCTTCATGTTTGCAGCTCCGCCACCGCGACCGCCACGGCCTCCACGGCCTCGTCCTCTCCCTCCTCCTGCTCCTCTACCCTCTTGGCCTTGAGCAGGGGTCCAACCATCAGGGAGTTTGTAGCAGTCGCGCCACATGTGTCCGCTCTTGTGGCAATAGTGACACTCGCCGTCGAATCGGCCGCGACCGCGTCCGTAGCTCTTGTCGTCGCTGCCGTAACCGCCACTCCTGCGGCCTCCGCCGAAGTTGCTGCCACCAAACCTTCCTCCCCCTCGTCCTCTGTCTCTTCCTCGACCATATCCACGGCCGATGCTCGCTGCCCCAGCGCCATCCGCACTCGCCAACTCACGGCGGCGGAAATCCTCTTGAAGGATAGCTCGCTTCACGTCTTCAAGCGAGAGGCGGGGCAAGTCGCGATTAAGGTTGATGATGAGCGAGAACCATGACTCTGGGAGTAAGGCCAGCAACTTGGTCTTCTTTTGGAGCTCACTGTAGTTCAAATCAGCTCCCTCAAGCCGCGTCAACAAGTCGAAGAATTTCTGCACCCCTTCTTCAACCGCTTCGTTTTCTTCAATTCGTAGTGCCGCCATTTGTCGTTCCAACACCACCGCTACCGTCGCTGTTGCAGGAGCATGTACACCCTTGAGAGCAGCCCATGCCTTTGGTCCTTTCTCTGGTTCACGCTGGAATGGCTTGATGTGACGGATCTGACTGCTCCCCAACGCTTGCCCAAGTAAGAGATAGCCTTGTGCGCTCTTCTGCACCCACGGGCTCTTCTCCGGGTCGTTCTCGGGGCGCTTCTCCGTTCCTTCCATCACCTCCAGCAGGTCATAGTGGTCAAAGATGTTCCCCATCTTGAAGGACCATTCAGCAAAGTTGTCACCGTTGAACTTGTCAAGCCCAAACACCCTAGGCTCATCCCTAGGTGGGCCAAGACTTGGTTGCATGGGCGCCATGGCTGAATCACGGGGTTGGCCTTGAGCTTGAGCTTCTCCACTGCCACCAGCACCTCTGCCACCCCTTTCCTCAGGTCCAGACATTGTCGAAACTGCTCCAAGGGGCTCTGATACCACTTGTTATAGTCACAATAGGCTTGAATGTGCCTAAAACGAAAGATAGAGAGCACAGACGGATTTCTGCACAGCGGCTTCAAACGTTGATAGCGTTCTGCTCACAGCTGCAAATGACTTGATTCAAATTGGATCTGGAGCGTCTTTACGTCGTCTACAATTATCAATTTAGATTTCACGATTTGATAAAGAATTGACGACACAGCGTCGGTTTGAACGAACGGTACTATGGCAGCCACTATAGTCTTAGAACACAAGATAGGAAGAGTTACGAGTTGGGAATGACTCCCAGCTCCTACAAACCCCAAGAGCCGAGGTACAGTGATGTGGAACAGTGCCACACTGTCCCCAACCACGAGGGGTCTCGAAACTACCCTTCACTAGGGCCTACACCAAGTGAAATGTTACACTACACAAAGTAATGTAACTATCTTCAATATCTTGAGGTGTACCCTTTTGGCGAGCTTCGAAATCACTTGAGGCTTGACACCAAGGCTCGGGCTCTTCATCACAAACTCATCCTTGAGTTCTTGATGGGTCTGCTGCACACACCTGCGACACGCCGAACGTTCGACACAGGACAAAATAGAAACCGCGCACGACAAAATAGAAACCGCGCGCGAGACACAAACGACCGCGTAACACGCGTCTAGCGATAACTCGCTATTGACTCGACACACACACTCGACATCATGACTCAACATTCACACACAATTATAAGCATGAAATATACATTATCCCATGCCCTCATACCATTCCATACACACACACATTCACGCACACGGACAACAAGCCGAGTGCAAACCGTAGGGTTGCACCAACAAGGTCGGGATGGGTATTGAGCAAAAATGAAATGAAAATGACGCCCCCTCAGCAACAGAGGTAGCAAGAACAAGGTTGTGGTTCTCATAGCTTTTGTTAGGGATGTTGGTTTTGAGGGATGCTATTTAGGCCTAGAGAGATGTACTTATGCTGTTTTCTTTGGTGATTGCCTTTCATTTCCTTGTATTGCTATGCAAGCAAAACAATCATTTGGTTCTGTCCGTTACCCAGAACTAGGTGGCTGTCCGCCACAAGGCCCCTGTTGTGCTCCATAGCAGCCTCCCAGCTCAAGAGGGCAGGGGGCGCTTCTTGTCTATCACTCTTGGAAATACTCAACTCGACTGATCCAAATTCGAAAGAACTACAACAACTGTGGGGTTTCACTGGCTTCGAGAGGATGGAGTGGTTGGCTGGGGAAGGCGAAGATTGAATCAAATCGAATGGAGAAAATAGAGATGCGACTCGGGACAGCGAAAGCGCAGTTGAGCTGCATCACAGGTAAAACGCGTCGGGGCTGGGCTGTCGCTGTGCGACCCATTCGACGCGCGAATATTGAACAACCAATGGGTGTGCGCCATAACAACTCTGATTGGGTCTGTGACGGCAAAATTGCGCGACGCGCCGACGCGCAAACTTTTTTTGATCCCATTAACCAAGCTCGCACCGCAGGTAGGGCGACCGAACCCCTCGCGAATGAATCGACCTACAAACACTTACGCGATATTGACAGCCAATTCAATGTGTACGAATTGGTGGTCTTTCTAATTGTCACTGTATCACGTGGGATAATGTTTGCCAGGTGGTTTTCGTGTTTTCGTAAAAACAAGGTCGCTATTGTGGCTACATTGCCGTGACCTTACAAAGTTTTGGTTGTTTTGTCTGTTTCTGATGACGCAAAAATGTTTCGTGCGCGTGTCACGTTTTTTGTCTACATGCTTTTTTTTTTTCCGCGTGTCAATCGCGATTTTCTGAACCATCTACGGAGCTCTGAATCTAAGCAGGGGCTGAAAAAAAATAAACCCCTAAAGGCAGGAACGCAATTCGGGAGGCATCAACCCTAAACACGGGGAACATGGTGTTTAGGGTTAATGCCTTGAATGTGGTGCAATACGGGAGGGATCAACCCTAAACACGGGAAATGTCAAGGTGTTTAGGGTTGATGCATTGAAAGTGTGTCTGGTTCCTTACGGGGTTTAGTTCGTTTTCCACCGTATAAAAAACCAGACCAAACAGAAACATCATAAGACAAGCCTTTTCTGCGCGACCAGACTGAAGTGACGTCACACGCCGCAAACTTTGTCTTTGACCAAAGGATCGAAACCCCAAGCTGTAATCCCGCGATTCTGTCCGTAAAACCAAATGGCACTGTAACGTCAAGAGGTCCTCGTCTGAAGCATGAAAATAACGTGAAAGCGCATGTAGGTCGATCCATTTGGACGAGGTTCGGTCGCCCTACCTGCGGTGCGAGCTTGGTCAATGGGATTAAGAAAAGTTCGTGCGTCGGCACGTCGCGCAATTTTGCCGTCTGTGACTTTGTGAACTTGACGAAGGCGTATCGCAGCCCTCTCTTATTGAATGGACGGGCTCAAACGAGGGGGCGGTGCCCCTGAGCTATGCGCCTATTCTCGATTCAATCACAAAGCCCTTCGAGAAAATGACAAACCAAACCATTTACATCTATCTTACAAGAGTACAGCGCTCAAGATGCGGTATAGTCTGTTGATAATTATTTTGCCAGCTACATCCTCTACTGATTGTACGTGTTTAAGTGTGGTTCAAAACTTTAGAGCTGACATACATCATACTACCACCATCAACGTTAGGGGCAAAGTCATTGCAACAATATACCCGAGAAAAAAATGTAGACACATATGTGCACATTAGCTATATGAGTGTGAAACAGCTGAAATTTAGCTGCTGTCTTGTTGTCAAGCAGAGACCGCTCCAAGGTCTACATGATATTGTGCTGCACAGCACATAACCCCTTCGTATTCCACAGTACCTTCATCCTCCCTCAGTCATATGTCTGCCTCAACTGCATCTCTGTCTCACTCTTCCATGTGGCATGCGATGATTGGCCCTTCATTCGCTTCGATTTCTCCTTGTCCTTGACTTTACTGTCCCCTTCCCGCCTTTTTGATTTCTCTCTGCCCGCTGCCACGTCAGCATCCCCTGCTGGCCTATCGCGGCAAATCGGGCAGACCACACCCTGCCCCGAGGAAGGAGTTTTAGGAACCTGACAGGTCGGGCAGATCCTGCAGTGTTTGGGACGTTCGGGCAGAGTGAGAAAGGGGAAAAGGGAGAGGTGTGGGTGAAGTTATTACTAAAACAAAAACAAGACTAAATGAAGTCAAAACTGGGACTAGACGATAAAACTTGAAAAAAACTGCCCAGCTCGACCACCAAGCCAGTTTGAGACGTCTCAAAACTAATGAAGTCAAAACCTGGGACTATAAAATTGTAAACAAGACTTAAATCAAGTCAACAGTAAAACTTGAAAACAACTGCCCAGCTCGACCACCAAGCCCACCTTTTCTCCCTCCCCCCACCCCCC
Source organism: Closterium sp. Naga37s-1 (assembly GCA_947471745.1). Taxonomy (NCBI): domain Eukaryota; kingdom Viridiplantae; phylum Streptophyta; class Zygnematophyceae; order Desmidiales; family Closteriaceae; genus Closterium; species Closterium sp. Naga37s-1. The sequence continues at coordinate 607,816 of CANJKZ010000795.1, read as the reverse complement.
CTCCCCCTTCCCCCTACTCTCCCCTTCACTTACCCATTGTTACCCATTTTTTTTGTCCAAAAAATCACCCACCCCAACAACACCTTTCTGCACCTCTTTCCACCTTTCAACCCCAGACCGAAACATTACTTTCCTCACCTCCCCCCCAACCCTACCCGCAAGAGGCGATCCACAGCATCGGCTTCAGAAGGCAATTACACCTCCCTCCATACACCTTGCACCACTCTGCACCTCTACCCACCTGAGGAGATCCACAGCATCGGCTTCAGAAGGCAAGGACCCATACTTACCTCCCTGCAACCACTACCCATTTGCACCACTCTGCACCTCTACCCACCTGAGGAGATCCACAGCATCGGCTTCAGAAGGCAAGGACCCATACTTACCTCCCTGCAACCACTACTCATTTGCACCACTCTGCACCTCTACCCACCTGAGGAGATCCACAGCATCGGCCTCAGAAGGCATTACACCTCCTTCCATACACCTTGCACCACTCTGCACCTCTACCCACCTGAGGATATCCACAGCATCGGCCTCAAAAGTCAAGGAACCATACTTACCTCCCTGCAACCAGCCCTTATGCACCTCCCTACACCTCTCTGCACCTCTCTGCACCTCTCTGCACCTCTCTGCACTTCTCTGCACCTCTTCCTCCCGACTAAACCGTTTCATATTCATTATTCCCCGTATCCCACCCACCTGAGTAAATCCACTGCATCTGCTTTAGGTGGCATTGAAACGCCCACTGCCTTTCTGCCACGTGTCGCATCCCCATTTGCTGCGTCGGAGCCTTCTGCTCCCTCTTCCCCCCCTTCCACAGCAGCAGGTTCAGCAGCAGGGGCGTTAGGGTTTCTCACAGGTGCTGCTACAATCTCCCGTGCTGGAAGGGGGGAGATTACAGGGAAGGGAGGCAAGGGAATGGGTGAATGAAGGGACATTATATTTTGCACTGCAGCAGCGGCAGCAGCAGGGGCGTTAGGATTTCTCACAGGTGCTGTTACGATCTCCCGTACTGGAAGGGGTTACGGGGCAGAGATAGAAGAGGTGAAGGGAAGGGGCGGTATGTTTTTCCAAAGCAGCAGCAGCAGCAGGTTCAGCAGCAGGGGCGTTCTGGTTTCTCACAGGTGCTGCTACGATCTCCCGTACTGGAAGGGGGAGGGGGAGGCAAGGGAATGGGTAAATGGAGGGACAGATTATATCTTGCACTGCAGCAGCTGCAGCAGCAGGGTCAGCAGCAGCAACAGCAGCAGCCGCAGGGGCGTTTGGGATTCTTACGGAAACCCCGGAAAGAGGGAGATAACAGGTGGGAGGGGGCAAGGGAATGGATTAATAGAGGGTCATATGTATTAAGACCCAGCACTGCAGTAGCAGCAGCAGCAGCAGCAGCAGGGGAGTTTCGGTTTCTCACAAGTGCTGCTACGATCTCCCGTACTGGAAAAGGGGCGAAGGGGGGGAGAGGGCAGGAGCAGAAGAGGGAGCAAGCAGGAGGCAGAGGAGATGGGCTAAAGAGCGTTTCCACTGCAGCAGGGTTAGCAGCTGCAGCAGCGGCAGCAGCATTGTGCAGCTGCAGCCGCGACAGCAGCGGCAGCAGCATTGTGCGGTACCGATCAAGGCGTGATTGGGTTCGTCCATCCGCCGAAACTAGTTTACGCAAGGAGGCTTTTCGGAAGCTAAGGGTTTTTCCAGATCTGCATTTTTCACACTCGTTTTTTAACTGTTGATCCTTTGCTTAAGCGTCTTTACAACTACTGCAGCCCTTCAAGTATGAGTCAAGGTGACCCTTGAGATGGGCTAAAGAGCGTTTCCACTGCAGCAGGGTTAGTAGCAGCTGCAGCAGGGTTAGCAGCTGCAGCAGCGGCAGCAGCAGGGGCAGCAGGCGCAGGTGCAGTGACAGCGTGTGGAAGGGGAGGGGCGCTGGAAGATCCAGGGAATGAAGGTTCGGGTTCTGAAGGAGGCGACTCAAAAGTCGTCTCATGTCTCGCGGTTTTTATATGGCGCGCTGGAAGATCCAGGGAATGAAGGTTCGGGTTCAGCAGAATCTAGAAAACTCACCCCCACCACCGACCCCCTAAGACCCCCTCTCTCGGTACACCACCGTCGCAGGAGCAGGAGGCAAGAGATATAAGGTGCTCTTAGAGATTCAAGCCTGAAGGTTCGGGTTCAATACAAGTTCAAAGACTCACCCCCTGCCTGCCTGTCTCGGTACACCACCACTGCAGAAGCAGCCGCAGCCACCCCTGAGAAGCGGTGGAGAAGAGTGTCTCTTCGCAGCCACCCCTGAGAAGCGGTGGAGAAGAGTGTCTCTTCGCAGCCACCCCTGAGAAGCGGTTGAGAAGAGTGTCTCTTCGCAGCCACCCCTGAGAAGCGGTTGAGAAGAGTGTCTCTTCGCAGCCACCCCTGAGAAGCGGTTGAGAAGAGTGTCTCTTCGCAGCCACCCCCACAACAGACACACTGAGAAGAGGATAGTGCACGGCCACTCTGTCTCACTCACCCCAACCCCCACACCACCCACTCACCCCCACCACCAACGCCTCCTGCTCGTCTTTCTCGGTACACCACCGCTGCAGGAGCAGCCGCAGTCACCCCCACAACAGACACACTGAGAAGCGGATAGTACACGGCCACTCTGTCTCACTCACCCCAACCCCCACACCACCCACTCACCCCCACCACCGACTCCCCCAGCCCGCCTCTCTCGGTACACCACCCACCGCTGCAGGAGGCCTGTGGTGTGAAGGTGTGCGGTGTGGTGTGGAGGGTTCTAAGTGTGATCTTTAAACTCACCCCCACCACCGACTCCCCCAGCCCGCCTCTCTCGGTACACCACCGCTGCAGGAGCAGCTGCAGGCGCCCCCGCGACAGTCACGATGCCACGTGGCGCCTCCTCATTGGCCGATCCCATGGCAACGAGCTTCCCGGCGCGGGCTATATGCATGTGGTGGGATAGGGCCGTGGGGGCGAGGAAGGATGGCGGCCCCCCTACCTGAGGGAATGCATCAGAGGGGGGAGGTCAAGGGAGGGGGGAAAGGAAACAGTTATCGGTTTGCTAGTGCGGGCTATACGCATGTGGTGGGATAGATAGGGCCGGTGGGACAAGGAAGGACGGTTGGTCTTCCTACCTGAGGGAATGACACTGACAGGGAGGGAGGGAGTGGAGGGTGGGGAAGGGGAAATGAGGGAAGCGAGGGAGGCAGCAACGAGCTTGCCGGTGCGGGCTACATGCATGTGGTGGGATAGGGCCGTTGGGGTGAGGAAGGACGGTGGTCCTCCAACCTGAGGGAGAGATAAAGACAAGGAGGGAGAGGAGAGGAGTGGAAATGAGGGAAGAGAGGGAGTGGCAATGTGGAAATGAGCTTGCCGGTGCGGGGTATGTGCAGGTGGTGGGATAGGGTCGTTGGGGCAAGGAAGGACGGTGGTTCCTCCACCCAAGAGGAGGACAAACAGGGGGTGAATAATTTTGGCAGTGCGAGCTATATGCATGTGGTGGGATAGGGCCGTTGGGGTGAGGAAGGACGGTGGTCCCTCCACCTGTAAAATAACTAAGACAGGGAGGGAAGGAGAGGAGGGCAGGGGATTGAGGGAAGAGAGGGAGTGGCAACGAGCTATGTGCATGTGGTGGGATATGGCAGTGGCTGCGAGGAAAGTCGGTAGCCCCTCCAAATGGGAAATGCTTTTGAGTCGACTCAAAAGTCGCTATGTGCATGTGGTGGGATAGGGCAGTGGCTGCCTGCGAGGAAGGACGGTAGTCCCTCTTTATGGGAAATAGCACAGACAAGGAGGGAGAGGACAGGAGGGTAGGGAAGTGAGGGAGGAGAGGGCACTCTTCATACCCTAGCTTTCATTGAGGTGAGTTTTGAGGTGCCTCAAAACTCACCTCAAGGCAGGGAAGTGAGGGAGGAGGGCGCACTCTTCATACCCTAGCTTTCCCCCACCTCACCCCACCTTCTGCTTCCAATACCCACCCCGCTTGCTCTCCCTGTCCCTCATCACCTCCGCACCTTTACCGCAGCACCGGCCTAGAAGCACGAGTTACCGCTTCGAACCAAACCGTAATCCCGTGTGTCCTTTACCACTCCTCTCACCCATTCACTACCCCCTCCTCCTCCTTCCCAACCCTAATTTCCTCTACCCTCTTCCATCCCTCCCTCCCACCCCTTCCTCCTCTCCTCCACGCCATTGCCACAGCACCGGAATAGAAGCTCCAGTCACCACTTAGAAGCTCCTCTCCTCCACTTCCATTCCACTCACCCATTCGCTACCCCGTCCTCTCCCCCCCCCTCACCCCCCCTTCTATCCAGAATTTCCCGGTCCTTCTTCCCTCCCTCAACCCCAACCCCTCCTCCTCTCCTCCACACCAATTGCCGCCGCACCGGAATAGAAGTGCACCGCTTCGAACCGGACCGTAATCCCGAGGGTCCTTTCCCGTACCTCTCCCTCACTCGGTATAACCTCTTCCCCCCCTCTACTAACCCTAAATTTCCCTCCCCTCTTCCCTCCCTCCCATCGCCCGTCCTCCTCTCCTCTATTCCATTGCCGCAGCACCGGCCTAGAAGTACCACGCACCGCTTCGAACGCCGCTGCAGCGGACGGCAATCCCGAGGGTCCTTTCTCCGGCAAAAACCCAGCAGCCGTTCGTCTCACGCCGCCTATTCTACCGGCCGCCAGCGCTCCTCCGGCATTCCTACCGGCCGTCGCCGCTCCTCCCGCGTTTTCCTTCCCGCCGCTATTTTCTCCGTTCCGCGAAGCGTCTTCTGCCTCCGCATCCTCCGCATCTTCCGCGTCTTCGGAATCGCTGCCTGATGAATCCGACGAATTGTCTCCTTGCTCGAAAGCAGCGCTCTTTAGACGCGCTTCTTCCTCGTCTGAATCGTAGCTCTGAACGAGCTGAAGGCTCATGGCAGCGAAAATCCTAGTAACTACTACAAACGTCGCTGGTTCTTGCTGCGTATAAGAATGTTTCCCCCCCACAAAAACGAAAGATAACTCGAGCTTTTGAGATAATACGCCTGCGCTTTTGATATGAGATTCACGGTATCTGTACGAAAAATATTGAAAGGAGAGTTGGTACTGAAAGCGTCGTGCAGTACCTTAAAATCGGAATTGAATGTTAGCGAGGTTAAACACGGTGCAGGTAGTTTCAGTGAGATAACGTTGCTGAAGAACAATGGTCGGAAGGTGATAGTGAGTGGGTGATTTTGATGCAGAACGTTTTGGAACTCAAAATGATTGGAGAGAATTGCTCGAGACCCTTGTTTCGTGATTCGGTGCTGCACACGTGGCCACCATTTGCTCGCGTGGTCCTACAATTGACTGATAATTGCTTGAGTGGCCTCGCCAGGGGGTTCTCAACATCTTTTTTAAAAGAAACCTTACCCTTCTTGTTACAATCCCAAGTGGGACTTAGCGAAGGATCGCTCAGGGTTGATCGCAAAGTAGTACTGCAGCGGAAGTTTGAATCTCAGGTCAGAGTGAATGTAAATGACTGAGTTGATAAAAGCATGCATACATCGAGTTTATATAAGAATACAGGGGAATACGAAAAGACTTAGACTAGCCATGTACTCTAAGGGGTACATTCCCTTAGTACAGCAAAGTCAAACCGTGCGGCGCGGGACCCCGTTTTGAACCTGTTCCCGCTCTTTTCATTTCAAATGTTTCTGCCTGCATCGGTCTTGGTCAGACGGTTGCTGCGTCGCTTCGACTCTTCTGACTCCTCGACTTCGTACTCGGTAGAGTCGGCTCCTGCAGCATACAGGAATGCCTTCTCATAAAACTTCATGAGGTATCCTTGAAAGTTTTATACTGGTTTTCGCGCGATGTTTTATATTCAAAATTTATGTTCGAGGCCCTATATGACCGCGCCTCATGGGACGTGCATGTAAACGACCAATGATGAGCAACCGCCACAACATCACATGCGGCAATGCTCCGCAACTACTCCGCCTCTTGGCGGCCATGGATTTTACCGAGCTCGTCCAAGTTAACGTCCTCGCTACAATGCATTCGGAGTCCTGACTCAATCTGTATTATCGCCGTTAACATTCACAATGGAAGCTCAGTCATTTCTGCTGACCTTGGGCTCTCCAGTTATCAGGCGAACTGTTTCAGGCTCGGTCACGCATTCCAAAGGTCGTGCAACTCACAAGTTCCTAACCATGGTTCTCACTATCGTGTATTGGCGTCATCAACAGCTGATGTATTTCAGCCTATTATTAAGAATGGCATCACCAAGGTACTACTCTCGGGATTACAACATTATCAGCATCAGCTGCGAGATCCTGGCAAGCCAGAAATACTACTTATTAAGGCTGTGCTCAGTCATCAGGCAGTACAAGTTTTTTCAGCCATCAAGTGCCGTCAGCACCTACTTCTTCTGCCTGGACCTCATCATTGCACGATGTCTCACCCAGCTGATGTCACGGTTCTGCCTAAGGGCCAGCGCTCCCGTCCTGCTGCTGACAAATTAACCTCCAACGGTGTTGATGGTCCTCCTGCACTGGATCAACAGTCGAGAAGTGTCATTGCTGACAATGTGGCTCAGAAAGACAACATCTCTGCGGTGACTGATAAGCTCAAAGGCGTTGATCTCTCCGTACCTGGTGGATCTGGACTTTCCGTGGCTGACAAAGCCGCCATGAACGCTGACGGTTACCTGGATGAGGACTCAGACGATGAGATGCTGATCGACCTGGACAAGGAGGCCGCGTCCCGGTTGCGTTCTGTCATTATCCTGCTGATTCCTATGATGCTTGAAAAGGAGGTTTCTTCTGTGATTGAGACTGTCAAGGCACTAATCAAGCGTGGTTGGTACACAGAACTATCTGATGGTGCTGCAGCAACGACCAAGTTTCAGGAACTGCTTCCTGCTTACGTCGCCAAGACGCGCTTCTGCCGCCTGCAAGTCTCCTTCGTCGAGGAATCTGATGCGCTTTGGGTGCAGAAAAAAGGACGTGGTGTATCAGCCGCTTACGAACATGGGTCAGCTGGTCACGCTGCACTGGCTGCATGCTGAGGACTTGTCTTACGCTCGTGAGAAGGCGATGAATCCGCTCGCCATCGAAGTCATGATCCGCGGTGTTTCTGCTGCTGTTGAACTGGATCTGCTTCATGACCGTCTGGCAACTTACAAGTTGAAGAGCACCCAGAAACCGGCCTTTCTGCGGTGCACGTGTCTTCATCGGGTGCTGCACCCGGTTACTGGAGCTGATACTGATGTGGTTAAGGTGCTGGTCTATGCTCACCTGGGCTCAAGCCGATGGATTCATGCTGTCGCGGATCCTGCTGATCGCGCTAAGAAGCTCCTCCTTCATTACCCTGCCTTATCCTGCGCGCTCTGTGGTGGCAAACATCATGATCAGTATCATGACGTTTTGATCACTAAGCGTCAGAATAACGTAGGCAAATGGAACCTTACACTGGGGAAGGTGCACAGGCTTAACGTTAAACGTTTTACGTACAACTCTCGCCGGTCTCCTTCTTCCTCTCTTACCTCAACCGCTAACATTTTGCTTGATCTTCGCAGCTACGTCGCTGAAAGCATCCTCGCTGATGCTCCCCATCCTCCGCGATCCGGCCATCGCCTTTGTCTCCACCGGCGGCAGCAGAGAAGACTGGATCTGCACGCAGGCAGGGTGCGGGAAGGCGAAGGGGAAGAGCTTCATGTCAGCGGCCGATCACATCACCGTTGCTGCTTATCTGCAGCAGCTGGAAAAGCCTGGAGCTGCCACGAAAGCCTCCCTCGACAGGATGAACCTCTCCGTCATCCGCAAGGAGTACGGCCTCTGACAGACTTTGATGATTACCTGACCGCTGCTGCTTGCTGGAGTCTTGGTGTTAGCGTTGCATGTGTAGCTTCTTTCCTCAGCCTGTGGATGATCAGGGGCTGCAAGGTGGTGTACCAATGATTATCAAGAACCATGTCACTTTCGCGAGCCTCAACGTAAACGGATTAGGTAACAAGACTAAGCAGAACCATGTAACTGACTGGATTAGGACAACCACAGACATCGCCATCCTTGTAGACACTAGAATCCAAGCACATCATACTTACTGGACAGAGCTCACCTCAGACTCCGCTATAGTTCTTACCTCTTCCCCATGCGCATCGGCCGGTGGTGTTGCAGTAGTATGCCGAGACCCATCCATCACCTTTCATGACTCACTAGCTCATTTCCTCAGGACGCATTGTTAGAACAACTGTCAGAGGCCCAGGCCTAGAAATCGTACTACTGGTGGTCTATTTTCCTGCAAACCCCACATCTAGGTCCGCTTTCCTCCGTGACTCCCTCGGGCCGTTAGTAGATCAGATTCCGCCAACTTCTCACTTACTGTTGATAGGAGACCTGAACCTGACTGAAAACTCCAGCTTGGATAGATCTTCGGGCTCGGGGTCATCCACTGAGAACGAGAAACTCTTCTTGCGCTGCACTAGCTTCCAACTCTCCGACGCATTCCGCACACTGCACCCGAGAGCTAGAGAATACACCTTCTATGATAGATCTCATCAAGCCAGCACACGAATAGACAAAGCTTTAGTCTCGCACTCGCTTCTTGCTCACCTCCTGCTAGCTTCCCATGACATGCCGAAAGAACCCATATCTGATCACGGATTCGCGATTAAGACGTCCTTCAGGCTTGACACAAAAGTCTGTGCAGGGCCGGGCATCTGGAGGCTACATGCCTCGATGGTACACAGGCCGGGAGTAAGGAGGATCATTGAGGCAACGGTCCGGCGGACACCTGTTCACGATGGGAGCAGTTTCGAAGTACTCATCTCTCGCCTTGGTGCTGGTCTGAGGTCATATGTGAGAGAGGAAAGCAAGAGGGTTAAAGCGACTTTGTCACATCTGGTTAACGCGGTAGCGGCCCTGAAGCAGGAACGGATGAGAAACCCAGCTTGCGACCGGACAAGGTTACTGGTGGAGGAGAGGGAGCTGCAATTAAAAGAGTATCAGGCGGCAAGGAGGGAGAGGTTACATCTGCAAGCGGGACTAAAGGAGGAGATGGCTGGGGAGGTAGCATCGCCTCACCTCTCAGCGAAAGTTCGTGCGAGGAAAGCGCGCACTCAAATTGCGGAGATAAATGAGGGGGGGGGTCTCGGTATCCGGCTCCAAGCTGGTATTGGAAGCGGCATCGAGATACTTCAAGAACATTTTCGGAAAGGACCGGCGCTCTGACTTCTCTGACTAGAATATGTCTCTGACAAGATGGTTAGAAGGGGGGATGGCGGAGTTTTTGGAGGCAGATTGGACGGAACAGGAGATTAAGACAGCCTTTGCAGCTATGGCAAAAAATAAGTCACCTGGTGGCGACGGTCTTCCGAAAGAACTATTTGAGGTCCACTGGGACCTGCTGGGGAGCAGCTTCATGGCCATGGCAAGAGACTTCGAAAAGTCGGCCTCGCTCCCGGCTGAAATCAAGGAGGCAGTCACGATTTTGCTGCACAAAAAAGGAGAACGGGATCAGCTCAACAATTACAGGCTGATTACTCTGTTGAATTTCTCCTACAAGGTGCTGGCACGTGTGATAGCCGATCGCATGAAAGCGGTGCTGCATCAGGTCATCTCACCCGAGCAATGCGGATTTTTACCGAGCAAAAGGCTGTCTGACGCAGTGGCAATGGTGGCAGATATGATCGATGCAGCAAAAAATGGAAATGAAGATTTGTATCTGCTCCTCGTTGACTTCCAAAAGGCCTTTGATTCAGTGTCCCGGGACTACCAAACCGTTTCGTGGACTGGACTACCAAACGGAAATGAGGATTGGTATCTGCTCCTCGTTGACTTCCAAACCTGTTCCAGGTTTTAAGGAGGATGGGGTTCCCGAACCGTTTCGTGGACTGGATTGAAGGGCTGCACAAGGACACAAAAACAAGGCTGCTGATTAATGGGTGGCTCGGAGAAGGGTTAGATGTGATATCCGGGGTTCGTCAAGGATGTCCCTTGGCGCCCTACCTATTCTTGTGTGTGGTGGAGCCCCTGGCTCAGGTGGTGGAGAGGGAGGAGCTCGGGCTCAGCAGAGACAGGCAGCGACTTGGATATCTCGGGTATGCGGATGATACAATGTTGGCGCTGCAAGGAGCAGCTAAGATAATAAAAGCGGAGAAGCTGTTAGACGATTTTGAGAGAGTCTCGGTCTGGCGACGAACAAAAGCAAATCGGTGGTCTTACCGCTCGGGGCGAATCTTGGCGTAACGGATGGCAGCTCTGTCTTCAAATGGGCCGGTGCTGACGAAGCAGAGAGGCTGCTGGGTGTCTGGGTGTCACCATCAAGGAGCGGCTTGCCAACGTGGGAGAGGGCTCTGGAACACATGTCTGGGAAAATTTAAAATGGCAGCTGAAGTATCTCACCACATCAGCCCGAGCGACCGTGGTGAACCACTACATCACTCCGATAGTGGCCTTCCAAGCGCAGGTCTACCCTCCACCTGCAGAGGTGTGGGCTGAGCTTACGCGGCTACTACACGGATTCATTTCCGGGAACAAAGTGTCGACAGCCAGGAGCTTCGCGCTGTGGAGCAAGGTGCTGGTGCATACCACCAGAGCAGCCGGCGGGATTGGAGTGCGGGACCCCGGAATTGTGCTCACCTGTCTGGCTGCACGAAGGGTGGGGCTTTTTCTCATGAAGACTAATAGCCTCAAGAAGTACATCATGACGCAGGCTGCGGAATTACCGATGGGAACAGACACTTTCACAGCGCATGAGAAAATACTGAAACATTGGACGGGACGGAGTGTACGGTGGAGGGAGGCATGCGAAAGCCTGCTGCAGTCCCCGCTCTGCGCACGACTGACAGCGGCGACTAGGGAGGAGATCCTGCAAGAGAAGATAGCCTTCAACAAAGCTCTTCTGATAAATGGGACTACGCCGCTTGGCGGGCGAAAAGCGGCGCAAGGACTTTGGAAGGTGCGGCTGGGCGATTTACTAGAGCAAGTCGCAGACGGCGGTCTAACTCAGAGACCTATGGAGGAGCTGTCTCTGCAGCTCGGAGGGAGCGCTCCTGCAAGGATGGCACTGAAGGTGCTGAGTACAATTCCCGCACCCTGGTTAAGGGTGCTTGGCTTCCCAACAGTGCTTCCCCGCTCGGCTGACTCAACCCCCCAACTGCCTATTCTGGAGAACGGGCAGGTCATTGCCTTGAAGCGGATGAGGGAGTGCTGGACGGGGCCTCATAAGGAGTCATACAAGAGGGAGAAATGGGCGGCGAGATGGGGAGGTAGTATCGACTGGAAAAGAGCGGTGGACACAAGGGATTCTCTGGTGGTTCCCAGCCGTCCGAGGGACGTGCTCTTGAGAATCCACGGCCTCAATCTGCAGGTGGGAGAACGCCTGGCTTTTCTCAGCAGCAAACCCATCTGCCCGTACTGTGGAGGGGAAGAAACTTTGGAGCACTGCCTCATGCTCTGCCCGCGGATTCAAGTGGTCTCGAGCGCCCTCAAGCGCGCTGTGCATGCTTAATCCCAACCGCACAACGACCTCGTTGGGGGACTTGCTGTTCCGGAAAACTGGCACTAGCTCTGCATTCCCGGAGCTGACGCTAACGGCAATCACGTTTCATCAGTTATGGCTCGAGCGGTGTGATGCCGTTTTTTGGGGCAGCAAGTTTCGGACGCAGCGGGTTCTCAGGAAGATAGAGTTCGCATTTCGGCAACATGCCAAGCTGTACACTCGGAAAATCGGGATGACGTGGCGAAAGCAGAATCACCGGTGTGTTTTGGATGAGCGGGACATGCTGCAGAAGATCAAACTGGATGGCAAGGAGTGGAAATGGACGAGCAGTTTCGCAGCAATCTGGTCTCATCGGAGGGCACGTCCCATCAGGCCCTAGACTGTCCCCTCTGGAGTGGAAACTCGTTTCTATCTCCTCAAGCACGGTTACGACCGTTTTGTTTGTATATGCTTGCCCACTGGTGTATACATGCATTATCATAAAAAAAAAAAAGTAAACGACCAATCATGCGCGGCCATTAATGGTTGGGCGCATCATACATTAATGCCCGATCATATATTTCCGCGATCATAAACTGCAATGCCTGGGCGTCAATGCGCGGGACCTTTAATGACCGCACATGATTGATCAATTATATCCGCCGGTGCATTTTTTTTGCAATGCGCGTCCAATGAGACGCGGTCATGTGGGGTCACGAAGATCGGATATCGAAGATCGCGCAATTATCAATACAGAGGTTTCGGGGATACAAACCCTTGTAGGGTAATGCGCCGGGTAAAACAAAACCAGCGGGAATCCCCTGGCGCAATTATCACTGAAATGGATGGCCACGTGAGCAATTTGAGGCCCGTGGGCAAGAACGAATCACCAAACAAGGTTCTGGAGCAATTCCCTCAAATGGTTGGGTAGGAAATTCAGCAGCACGGTTTTTCCAGGGTGAGCTTGAGAAAGTATAAAACAAGACTCGTCGTTTATCAACGGAAGGGTTGCGTAGGAGCTGCATTTTCAAGGTGTGTGCGTCGTGTACACATCCTTCCAAAAAAAAGATATAAATTGCTGAAATTATGTCATGGAAGTAATGAAGAACATGTACAAATCCTTTATAATAATGTTTCCCATATTTATGCTTCATTTTCATTCATTACCTATGATGTTCGTCTTCCAATATAATAAGCATTGTAAAATACAAGTTTCTTATATGTATATTTGCTTCCTCTGCTTCGACAATCATATGGATGCCTTTATAATATTAATATATTTTTTATTTCGGTTGTATTAACAATAATAATTCATGTATCATTGTTCTACCGCGTAGTGTGGACCACAAATGTTGTTCTTAGGGTGTGTTTAAGACGCAGCCCCAACAAGATCAATTGTAAGCGTTTGTCATAACTGGACAGCAGGAACACAAACTCGACTCAGAAGCCATAAAGTCGCAAACACGTTTTGCCCGGAACCCGATTTTTTCAACGACTGCGGAAGACTCCCCGAGCTGAGCTTCAATTTTGTTGAGTTGTGATTATCACGTGCTCAAAGATTCCGGACCACCCGTTTTGTAAGGAAAATTCCTTTTCCTTAATTCGCGTCCCCGTTCAGCGCGTACACCACTGTAGCACCACAGTCAGCACCGTTACCACTCGCAACTCTCGCATCGACAATCCTCCCGCCACCTTCGCACGTTGCACCCCGACCTCACGGCTCGGCGGGTAACCCGCGCTCCGGGCCTCCGCTTCGACATTTCCCCAAACCTCAGTCCCAGGCCCGTCGCGCGACAACCACAGTTCATTACCGTTTGTCAGATATATATGACATAGTGTTTGTAGGCTCTAGTGGGGTAGACACTAAGGGGTACAGGTTTCTAAGGTTTCATATTTGTATCACACACTTTCCTAGTTCATTCATTCCTCATTATTTCACATGGTATAGAGCAGGTTCCCTAGTGGGAACGTTTCCTAGGGCCCACCACTAAAACGATTTTTTTTTTTTTTTTTTTACCTGCCCGGAGCGCGCTTCGCGCCTGCCCTCCCGTCGCGTCCCCTGCCCTTAGCGGCCCGTCGCGCCCCCCCTTAAGGCCTTCGCGGCCCCTCTCACGGCCCTTCGCGGCCCCTTCGCGGCCCCTTCGCGGCTCCCTCGCAGCCCCTCCGCGGCCCTTCGTGGCCCCTCTCACGGCCCTTCGCGGCCCCTCGCGGCCCCTTCGCCGCCCTTCGCGGCCCCTCGCGGCCCCTTCGCCGCCCTTCTCGGCCCCGTCGCCGCCCTTCGCAGCCCCTTCACGGCCCCTTCTAGGCCCCTTCGCCGCCCTTAGCGGCCCCTCCGCGGCCCTTCGCGGCCCTTCGCGGCTCCTTCACGGCCCCTCCGCGGCTCCTTCGCGGCTCGTCGTGGCCCCTTAGCGGCCCCTTCCCGGCTCTTCACGGCCCTGCCGACCCGCCGTCGCCGCCCCAGCAGCAGCTCCCGTCGCGCCTGCTGCCGCTGCTGCTTCTTCTACGACCGGTCGCCGCCGCCGTTGCTGCCGTGACAGCTGCCGCCGCTCCTGCTGAGACAACCGCCGCTGCCGCTGCCGTGACAGCCGCCGCCGCCGTCCCGGCCCTACCCTGCAGCCGAGGCGCGGCACTCCTCTGCCGCCCTGTCGCGGCCCTGTCCCTGCCGGCGCGCCTCGGCCCTGCCCCACCGCTTGCGGACCTCTACCCACCCGCCCCTGGTAAGAGCACCGCCGAGTCGCGCCTCTCCTGCTGAGCTGCTCCTAACCTGCTGCTGCCACTGCTAGCCTGCTGCTGCTGCTGTCATGGCTACCCCAAGTGTGCTCATCTTTGATGCTGAGGGTTGGGCTGTCGACATTGAGGTCTGGGTCGATGATCTGCAGCTTTTCCTGCAGTGCGATAGAAAAGATGGTCTCTCACTGTTCGATCTCACGTCTGGCGCCACTGCTGCCCCTGCTGCCGATGCTGACAGTACTGTTCGCTCACAGTGGGCCACACGCGATGCTGCTGCCCGTCTTGCTGTGCGTAGTCACTTGCCGTCCTCTGAGCGCGCGCACTTTAGTCAGTACAAGAGTGCTAAGACCTTGTACAACGCTGTAGTTGCACGCTACTCTTCCCCTGCCACTGCTGCCCTTAGTCGCCTCATGCTGCCGTACCTGTTCCCTGACCTCGCCACCTTTCCCACAGTCGCTCACCTCATTACGCACCTTCGCACTAGTGACACCCGCTACCGCGCTGCGCTTCCTGTTGAGTTCTGCGCCAAGAACCCCCCCCCCCCATGTACATCACCCTCTACTACCTAGTCACCCGGCTCCCTGACTCCCTTCGCTCGGTCAGGGACCACTTCCTCTCTGTTCGCCCCACCACACTCACCGTTGACCTCCTCGAGGAGCGCCTCTTGGCAGCTGAGAAGAGTATAGTCGCTGTAGGAGCCTCTCGTGGTGACCCTCGTGCCCCCTTCTTTGAGGGGTGCTCCCCCTCCCCCCTTTTGCCCTCTGTTGCCTCTGCTGCTGCGGTCGACCTCGTTGGCACCGAGTCGGTCGGCGCTGCCTCTGCCCCTAGCGGGAGACGCCGCAACGCCAAGGGCAAGGGGGGCAGGGGCGCTGGAGGAGCTGGCGGGGGCGGTGGAGGTGGCGGTGGAGGCGGCGGAGGGGGTGGGGGTGGCGGAGGGAGTGGTGGCGGGGGTGGGGGCTTCGGTGGCGGCGGTGGAGGCGGAGGCGGGGGCGGCGGTGGCGGTGGGAGCGGAGGAGGCGGCGGTAGCGGCGGTGGTGGCGGTGGCAGCGGCGGCGGTGGAGCTGGTCGGGGTGGCTCTGTGCAGCGGGGCGGCTTCGGTGGTGGTCAGCGCCAGCAGCAGCAGCGCACTCGTGAGACCCCGCCCCCCCAGCAGCTTCGTGAGTGGTACGCTGCGCGTCAGCGGGGTGGGGGTGCTGGTCCCTGTGCCGACGTCCTGCGTACCGGCGACCGCACTGGTGAGCCGTGCGGTGGCCTCCACACCACCCAGCGCTGCTTCGGCCGCCTGACGGACGCCTGGCGTCTCCAGTTCCCTGACGCCACTGAGATCCCTCGCTGGGGCGAGCTGCTTAGGTCGGGGGTTGCAATCTTTGATCTTGATTATGATGCTATTCTTGCTGCCATGTATGTTGTGTCTACTAGTGATGAGGGTGACAGTTACCTGTGTGTTCCGCCTGACCCGGGCATTGAGGCTGCTGCTCTAGGTGCTGGTGAGGCTGCTGCTCTAGGTGCTAGTGCGTCTGCTGCTCCAGGTGCTGGTGAGTCTGCTGCCCCAGGTGCTGGTGAGTCTGCTCTCTCAGGTACCACGTCGGCTCAGGCCTTGCACACCTTCACCCTTGACTCGGGTGCTTCCCGCTCCTTCTTTCGAGACCGCACCACACTCACGCCGCTTCGTCGGCCGGTTGTAGTCTCCCTGGCAGACCCCTCAGGGGGTCCTGTCCTTGCCCACTTCTCCACTGTCTTACCGTGTCCGGCGGCCCCTTCTGGCACCCTGTCAGGTCTTTACCTCCCCTCGTTCTCTACGAACTTGGTGAGTGGTGCTGATCTACAGGATGGGGGGGTTGACCAGTTCACTCCTGCGAGTCAGCGAGTGACCCACTGCACGTGTGCTCGGACGGGCCGACACTTGGCCACGTTTACCCGTCAGCCGGGGTCGAGCCTGTACACACTGACTACTGAGTCTCCTCCGGTTGCTGCGTCTAATCAGGTACCTGCGTCGGGTCAGGTGTTTGCTGCAGCGTCCAGGTCTGGTCCTGAGTCTGCCCCCTGCTCGTGTCGTCTCCTGTCTCACCAGACTCTCCTCTGGCACCACCGCCTAGGTCACCCCTCCCTGCCTCGTCTCCGAGGCATGGCCTCCCGTGTCCTTGTCTCTGGTCTCCCCCGGTCCCTCCCTCCTCTTCCTCCGGGGCCTGCCCCTACCTGCGTTCCCTGCGTCGAGGGGCGGCAGCGCACCGCTCCTCACTCCTCCGAGTTTCCTCCGACAGAGGCTCCGCTGCAGACACTTCACCTGGACGTGTGGGGCCCCGCCCGCGTCCGTGGACAGGGTCACGAGCGTTACTTCCTGCTGGTAGTTGACGACTACTCGCGTTACACCACGGTCTTCCACTTGTGCAGCAAGGGTGAGATCACTGAGGTGTTGATCGACTGGATCCGCACAGCTCGTCTCTAGCTCAGAGAGAGTTTCGGCTCGGACTTTCCTGTTCTGCGTCTGCACTCCGACAGAGGCGGAGACTTTTCCTCTGACCTTCTGCGAGCCTTCTGTCGTGCACGGGGCATCCGCCAGACGTTCACGCTTTCGGCCTCTCCACAGCAAAATGGGATTGCTGAGCGCCGCATTGGCATGGTCATGGACGTCGCTCATACGTCCATGATCCATGCGGCTGCTCCCCATTTTCTGTGGCCGTTCGCGGTTCAGTACGCGGCGCATCAGATCAACCTTCAGCCCCGGGTCTCCTTGCCGGAGACCTCCCCTACTCTGCGGTGGACGGGGAAGGTTGGCGATGCGTCTGCGTTTCGTGTCTGGGGATCTCGGGCTTTTGTCCGCGACTTGTCTGCGGACAAGCTGTCCCCCTGTGCTGTTCCCAGCGTCTTCCTTGGCTTCCCCCCTGACGCGCGTGGTTGGCAGTTTTACCACCCCACCTCGCGCCGTGTTCTGTCCTCCCAGGACGTCACGTTTGACGAGTCGGTTCCTTACTACCGTCTCTTCCCCTACCGCACTGCACCCCTTCCCCCGCCGCCGCTCTTCCTCGCGCCAGGTCCCCCCCCGGTAGACCCCCTTCCCCCTCAGGGTCCTGCCCCCTCAGGTGTATCTCAAGTAGACGCAGTCGAGCCTGTCGAGGTAGCTGTTGACTCTGGTGCTGCTAGGGGTGCTGAGCCTGCGGGTGTGGGGTCTGGGGGTGCTGAGCCTGGGGGTGCTGAGCCTGAGCGTGCGGAGCCTGGGGGTGCTGAGCCTGGGGGTGCTGCGTCTGGGGGTGTTGAGCCTGAGGGTGCTGCGACTGGGGGTGTGGAGCCTGAGGGTGCTGGGCCTGCTCGTGTGGAGTTTGGCGGTACTGGGTCTGGAGGTCCTTCGGGTGCTTCGTCCCGGCGGGAGCTCCCCTCTCCACAGGAGCTGCGCGAGTGGTTTGCTCGGCGCTGGAGCCGTGCTGCTGGAGCTGGAGGTGCTGCTGGAGCTGGAGGTTCTACTGCTGCTGAGGGTACTGGTGCCACGGGTCCCGGAGGTGCTCGTACTGAAGGTACTGGAGCTGCTAGGCCAGGGGATGCTCCTTGTGCTGGAGCTGCTGGCGGTGCTGCTGGGGTAGGTGCTGCTGGAGCTGCTGGAGCTGGAGCTGTTGGGTCTTCCGGTGGTCCAGCCCCAGCTGGAGGTGTTGACGCTGGAGGTGCTGCTGGCGCTGGTGCTTCTGAGGGTGCTGAAGTTGGCGTTGCTGGAGCTGGGGGTGCTACTGGCGCTGGTGCTGCCGCTGGGGGTGCTGGTGCTGTATCTGCTGGTTCTGGAGGCGCTGCGCGGCCGCGGCCGTACTTCGTTCCGCTCCTTGAGTAGGTTCTTGGTCTCCCGCCTTCTGCTGGTCCTGCTCCTTCCTTAGCGTGTCCACCGCCTGTCCAGTCCGAGTCACAGTTACAGCCCGCCTCCCCACTGCCTGCTCCTTCTCCCTACACTGGTCCTACTGGAGGTCTTGCTGAGCGTCGTGAGTCTGCGTCTCGTCCTGCGTCGCCTGTTCGTGTTGCTCGCACTAGTCGTCGTGTTCCGCGTCAGCGTCCTCCTACGGTCCCAGGCACGCACCAGATGGCACTGCGTCCTTCCACTGCTCCACTACGTGTCCCTTTGCCGTCTCCTCCAGAGTCCTCTCTTCCTGCTCTTGCTGACCCGGAGTCTGACTCTCTTCGTGCTGCCAGTTCTACTGTCACGCGTCTTCTGGCTACTGTTGTCACTGACCCTTCCTTTGAGTCCACTGCTGCGTCTGCCCTAGTTGCTGAGCTTGTCGACTTCGCTGCTCGCTGTCGTCTAGACTACGCTGCTAGTCTTGTTGCTGAGTCTGAGTCTGTCTGTCCTCCGTCCATCGGGGGTGAGTGTGCTCTTAGCACGGACGTCCTTGAGGACAGGCAGGAGGAGTTCCAGTGTTTTGCTGCTGCTTTACCTCATCTCGTGTCCATGCTGATTGCCCCTGAGGGAGACCCGGATGCACCAGACATCCCCACTCCGCGCTCTTACGCAGAGGCGATAGAGGGTCCCTACTCCTCTCAGTGGCAGTCACCCATGGACGCAGAGATGGCTTTTTGGAAATCCACAGGCACCTACGTCGACGAGGTTCCCCCACCTGGGGCGAACATCGTCAGTGGCACGTGGATTTTCAGTGTGAAGCGGCCGCCGGGTTCTCCGCCTGTCTTCAAGGCGCGTTACGTGGCTCGAGGCTTCAGTCAGCGGCAGGGAGTTGACTACTTTCAGACCTTCTCTGCCACTCCGAAGATGACCACTCTTCGGGTGCTGCTGCACATAGCCGCTCAGCGCGACTACGATCTTCACTCTCTTGACTTCAGCACTGCTTTCCTACAGGGCAGCCTGCACGAGGAGATCTGGTTGCGCCGCCCACCTGGCTTCACTGGGTCGTTTCCTGCTGGTACCCAGTGGAGCCTCCGGCGGCCAGTCTACGGTCTCCGCCAGGCGCCCCGTGAGTGGCACGACACACTGAGGACTACACTTGCGGCTCTTGGGTTTGCTACTGCTGACACTGCTGGACTCGCCCACGTGAAGTCCGAGCTGCAGAAGAGACACACGTGCATAGACCTGGGTGAAGTGCGCAGCTATCTTGGCTTGCAGATCACCCGGGATAGAGCACGGCGCACCATTACCCTGACTCAGTCACACATGGTGCAGCAGGTCCTTCAGCGCTTCGACTTCACGTAGTCCTCGCCTCAGGCCACTCCTCTGTCTACTCGCCACTCGCTCTCAGCTCTGCCTTCGGATGAGTCCGTAGAGCCGAGTGGCCCGTACCCAGAGCTTGTTGGCTGCCTCATGTACCTGATGACCTGCACTCGACCTGACCTTGCATACCCTCTTAGCATCTTGGCACGCTATGTTGCTCCTGGGAGACACAGACCAGAGCACATGGCTGCAGCGAAGAGGGTGTTGCGCTACTTGTGCAGTACGTCGGGCATGGGGCTTGTGCTTGGAGGGCAGAGTCCAGTGGTCCTCACTAGTCACGCAGACGCTTCTTGGGCGGACGACCAGGCTACGCAGCGGTCGTTACAGGGTTACACCTTCAGCCTTGGTTCCGGCTCTGTTTCGTGGCGGTCTACCCGCTCGTCTTCTGTTCTCGGCTCTAGCTGTGAGGCTGAGATCTACGCAGGGGCCATGGCTGCACAGGAATTACGCTGGCTCACCTACCTGCTGATCGACCTAGGAGAGTCGCCTCGTTCTCCTCCAGTTCTTTACGTCGACAACAAGGCCATGCTGGCCTTGTGTCGGGAGCACAGACTGGAGCACAGAACGAAGCACATTGCTCTTCGCTACTTCCTTGCTCGTGAGCTGCAGCAGTGTGGTCAGCTGCGCCTTGCTTACGTGACCTCTCGGGCCAACACTGCTGATATCTTTACCAAGGCACTTCAGCCTTGTGATCATCAGCGCTTTTGTATGATGCTAGGTCTTGTGCCTACTTGGCCTCACTTGCTCACTTCTTAACCTTGCTTGTACTGTGATCTATCTATACCTGCACTTGCTTGTTTACCTTCATATATATAATCCTGCATGTGAACTGGCCTTGTGGCCTTGAACTGGTGCTCGGAATGTGTGGTGACATTGTGATCCACCCTGAGCTTGCTTTGCTTGACTAGTCTTGTGACCCCTAGTTCTCCCCCACTTTGCCTATGGGGGTGTTTCAGATATATAGGACATAGTGTTTGTAGGCTCTAGTGGGGTAGACACTAAGGGGTACATGTTTCTAGGGTTTCATATTTGTATCACACACTTTCGTAGTTCATTCATTCCTCATTATTTCACACCGTTACCACTGTAGCTTCGCTATATATACTTCACTCATGCCTTCGCTCATTGTACTCTTGCTTCAATAGTGCAACTCTCGCTCGCTTACTCAATTGCACTCGTAACACTTGGTATCAGAGCCTACGATATCTTCTCGGACCGCACCCACACCTTCGCTTCCTCACTATCTCAATTTTTTGGGGGGGGTAGACGTCTCTCAGCGACACAACATCGCCGCTCGTAGTGCTCTCTCGTAAGCACGCACGGCCGCGACAGAGGCTCTCACTGAGCTTGCTTGACACCCCCGCCATGGCCGAATTCACGCTCGGGACGTTGACGCAGGAGCAACTTGACCGTCTGGTGCGCCAAGTTGAAGAATCGGCGCTCGAAATTGCGACGCTCACGGCGGAACGTGACTCCGCGCGCCAGCAATCCACGGTGAATACTCCAGCGCCACCACACGCACCGACAAATGCATCTGCACAATCGGACGAGCCGATCGTCATTTCGTCCGGCACACCAACACAACACGACAGCGTGGGATAGCGCTCAGGTTCAGCCAGTGATGGCGCCGCCCAACCGATGCCTGGCATGGGGGGAAACAGGGTCGCACCAAGCCCGCGGGAGCCTCGTGAAGCCCGTCGGCACGTGGAGTTCGCGGCGACAAGTGGCGAACAGGCCATTATGGCACCAATGCCACTCAAGCCGCAACGCCCGCCCTGCTTCGCCCCGAGCCAGCGTGGAGGTCCGACGGTTCAATCGTGGGTCTTTACGATGAACGTCTTCTTCGACGCGAATTACGTCGAGTCGGACGCAGCGAAGATCCGATATGCCGTCTCGCTGCTGAGGGGCCCTGCCATGGACTGGTGGCGAGTCATCGTGACGTCGCCACGCGCCTACGAGCCACCGTCGCAAGAGGAAGGGCCCACGGGTCCAGCTGTCACTTGGAGTTTATTCTGCAAAACCGCCCAATACAGCACGTGGGATGCATGGTGCGCAGGGCTTCGGGCGCACTTCGAGCCGATCGCGGCTTCTATTTCGGCGCGTCAGAGACTGCGTACTTGGCAGCAGCTCGGGTCGGTTCAAGTCTACACGAGTGGTTTTCTCGCATTATGCGAGCAAGTCAGCTACATGCACGAAGCGGAGCGGGTGGACCGTTACGTCGGAGGGCTGAAGCCGGACATCTCGCACGAGATCATGCTACGCGGGCTCTCGAACTTCAACGAGATTCTCGCGCTCGCCGAGAAAATCAGCATTTTGCGCCGTCCGAGACCGGGGTCCTACTACGGACATCGTCCTCGGGGACCGATCGAGCACGCCACCGTACATGCCGTTGCGACGAATGCAGCTGCCGCGCCGTTTAAGGGGCACTGCTTTGCTTGCAATAGGCCGGGTCATCGCAAGAGTGAATGCCCAGAGGAGCTGAGGCGCCGCGGAGCAGAGCAGGGGAGAGAGTCTCCAAGGCAGGGAAACGCCAGCAGTCAGTAGGAATCGGGCCAACTACTGACGAGACTGCCTGCTCGCCCAACCCCACCGACCCTCACTGAGTCACAGTACCGATTCATGCTATCGATCGGACTCGGACAAATAAGGAGGGTACAGCGACGGATTGCCCAGTACTGATCCACTGGAAAATACAGGGAGCAGCAGTGAAGATTTTTTTCGATGGAGGAGCAAGTCACAGTTTAGTTAATACCGCAACCGCACGAAAACTGCAACTGACAATTAGCCGTTGCTTACCTGAGATAGACGCACGCTTAGTCGACGGCACGCCACTGGCCATACGGGAAAGGGTGGGGAGAGGCAAAGTCCGCTGCGGGGAAAATTTCGGATTTACACAGGAAATGCTCGCAACGACACTAGATGGGCACGACATTTTACTGGGACGTGTTTGGCTGCGACGGTATTGTGAAGAAGTGAGGAATGATTTACTAGAGGAAAGGGTTGGGTACAAGTACAAACCCTAGAAATGTGTTGTACCCCATATGTGCTACCCCACGATAGCCTACACAGGCTAAGTCATAGAAGTCTGACACACCCCCATAGGCAAAGTGGGGGAGAACAAGGGGTCACAAGACCAGTCAAGCAAAGTAAAACAAGCTCAGGGTGGATCACAACGTCACCACACATTCCGAGCACAAGTTCAAGGCCACAAGGCCAGTTCACATGCAAGATCATATATAAAGGTAAACAAGCAAGTGCAGGTATAGAAAGATCACAGTACAAGCAAGGTCAAGAAGTGAGCAAGTGAGGCCAAGTAGGCACAAGACCTAGCATCGTACAAAAGCGCTGATGATCACAAGGCGGAAGTGCCTTGGTAAAGATATCAGCAGTGTTGGCCTGAGAGGCCACGTAAGCAAGGCGCAGCTGACCACGCTGCTGCAGCTCACGAGCAAGGAAGTAGCGAAGAGCAATGTGCTTCGTTCTGTGCTCCAGTCTGTGCTCCCGACACAAGGCCAGCATGGCCTTGTTGTCTACGTACAGAACTGGAGGAGAACGAGGCGGCTCTCCTAGGTCAGTCAGCAGGTAGGTGAGCCAGCGTAGCTCCTGTGCAGCCATGGCCCCCGCGTAGATCTCAGCCTCACAGCTGGAGCCGAGAACAGAAGACGAGCGGGTAGACCGCCACGAAACAGAGCCGGAACCAAGGCTGAAGGTGTAACCCTGTGACGACCGCTGCGTAGCCTGGTCGTCAGCCCAAGAAGCGTCTGCGGGACCTGAGAGGACCACTGAACGCTGCCCTCCAAGCACTAGCCCCATGCCCGACGTACTGCACAAGTAGCGCAACACCCTCTTCGCTGCAGCCATGTGCTCTGGTCGGTGTCTCCCAGGAGCAACATAGCGTGCCAAGATGCTAAGAGGGTATGCAAGGTCAGGTCGTGTGCAGGTCATCAGGTACATGAGGCAGCCAACAAGCTCTGGGTACGGGCCACTCGGCTCTACGGACTCATCCGAAGGCAGAGCTGAGAGCGAGTGGCGAGTAGACAGAGGAGTGGCCTGAGGCGAGGAGTACGTGAAGTCGAAGCGCTGAAGGACCTGCTGCACCATGTGTGACTGAGTCAGGGTAATGGTGCGCTGTGCTCTGTCCCGGGTGATCTGCAAGTCAAGGTAGCTGCGCAGTTCACCCAGGTCTGTGCACGTGTGTCTCTTCTGCAGCTCGGACTTCACGTGGGCGAGTCCAGCAGTGTCAGCAGTGGCAAAGACCAAGTTGTCGACGTACACGAGGATGTAGAACGGCGGCAAAGAGGTGTCGGTGCGAAGAAACAGCGACGGGTCGGCAGTAGAAGGAGCAAACCCAAGAGCCGCAAGTGTAGTCCTCAGTGTGTCGTGCCACTCGCGGGGCGCCTGGCGGAGACCGTAGACTGGCCGCCGGAGGCTCCACTGGGTACCAGGAGGAAACGACCCAGTGAAGCCAGGTGGGCGGCGCAGCCAGATCTCCTCGTGCAGGCTGCCCTGCAAGAAAGCTGTGCTGAAGTCAAGAGAGTGAAGCTCGTAGTCGCGCTGAGCGGCTATGTGCAGCAGCACCCGAAGAGTGGTCATCTTCGGGGTGGGAGAGAAGGTCTGAAAGTAGTCAACTCCCTGCCCCTGACTGAAGCCACGTAACGCGCCTTGAAGACAGGCGGAGAACCCGGCGGCCGCTTCACCCTGAAAATCCACATGCCACTGACGATGTTCGCCCCAGGTGGGGGAACCTCGTCGACGTAGGTGCCTGTGGACTTCCAGGAAGCCATCTCTGCGTCCATGGCTGACTGCCACTGTGAGGAGTAGGGACCCTCGATCGCCTCAGCGTACGATCGAGGAGTCGGGATGTCTGGTGCATCCGGGTCTCCCTCAGGGGCAATCAGCGTGGACACGAGATGAGGCAAAGCAGCAGCAAAACACTGGAACTCCTCCTGCCTGTCCTCAAGGACGTCCGTGCTAAGAGCACACTCACCCCCGACGGACGGAGGACAGACAGACTCAGACTCAGCAACGAGACTAGCGGCGTAGTCTAGACGACAGCGAGCAGCAAAGTCGACAAGCTCAGCAACTAAGGTAGACGCAGCAGTGGACTCAAAGGAAGGGTCAGTGACAACAGTAGCCAGGAGACGCGTGACAGTAGGACTGGCAGCACGAAGAGAGTCAGACTCCGGGTCAGCAAGAACAAGAAGAGAGGACTCTGGAGGAGACGGCAACGGGACACGCAGAGGAGCATTGGAAGGACGCAGTGCCATCTGGTGTGTGCCTGGGACCGCAGGAGGACGCGGACGCGGAGCACGACTACTAGTGCGAGCAGCACGAACAGGCGACGCAGGACGAGACGCAGGCTCACGACGCTCAGCAAGACCTCCAGTAGGACCAGTGTAGGGAGAAGGAGCAGGCAGGGGGGAGGCGGGCTGTAACTTTGACTGCGACTGGACAGGCTGTGGACACTCTAAGGGAGGAGCAGGACCAGTAGAAGGCGGAAGACCAAGAACCTGCTCAAGGAGCGGAACGAAGTACGGCCGCGGCCGCGCAGCGCCTCCAGAACCAGCAGGGACAGCACCAGTACCCCCAGCGGCAGCACCAGCGCCAGCAGCACCTCCAGCTCCAACAGCGCCAACTCCAGCACCCTCAGAAGCACCAGCGCCAGCAGCACCTCCAGCGCCAGCACCCCCAGCAGCTCCAGCTCCAGCAGCTCCAACTCCAGCAGGACCGCCAGCTCCAGTACCGCCAGCAGCTCCAGCACCAGGAGCACCTCCAGGCCCAGTAGCTCCAGTACCTCCAGTACCTCCAGCAGCACCAGCTCCAGCAGCCCCAGCAGCACCCCCAGTCCCAGCAGCTCCAGTATCGCCAGTACGAGCACCTCCAGGACCAGTGGCTAGAGTAACTCCAGTGCCGACCCCAGGGTCAGCAGCAACAGTAGTACCTCCAGCTCCAGTAGCACGGCTCCAGCACCGGGCAAACCACTCGCGCAGCTCCTGAGGAGAGGGTAGCTCCCGCCACCGACGAAGCACCAGAAGGGCCCCCAAACCCAGCACCGCCAGAGGCCACACGAGCAGACCCAGCACCCCCAGGCTCCGCACCCCCAGGCTCAGCACCCCCAGGCTCCGCACCCCCAGGCTCCGCACCCCCAGGCTCAGCACCCCCAGGCTCAGCACCCCCAGGCCCAGCACCCCCAGACTCAGCACCCCCAGACTCAGCACCCCTAGCAGCACCAGAGTCAACAGCTACCTCGACAGGCTCGACTGCGTCTACCTGGGACACACCTGACGGGGCAGGACCCTGAGGGGGGAGAGGGTCTACCGGGGGGGGACCTGGCGCAAGGAAGAGCGGCGGCGGGGGGAGGGGCGCAGTGCGGTAGGGGAAGAGACAGTAGTAAGGCACCGACTCGTCAAAGGTGACGTCCTGGGAGGACAGAACACGGCGCGAGGTGGGGTGGTAAAACTGCCAACCAGGCGCGTCAGGGGGGAAGCCAAGGAAGACGCAGGGAACAGCACGGGGGGACAGCTTGTCCGCAGACAAGTCGCGGACAAACGCCCGAGATCCCCAGACACGAAACGCAGACGCATCGCCAACCTTCCCCGTCCACCGCAAGGTGGGGGAGGTCTCTGGCAAGGAGACCGGGGGCTGCAGATTGATCTGATGCGCTGCGTACTGAACCGCAAACGGCCACAGAAAATGGGGAGCAGCCGCATGGATCATGGACGTACGAGCGACGTCCATGACCATGCCAATGCGGCGCTCAGCAATCCCATTTTGCTGTGGAGAGGCCGGAAGCGTGAAGGTCTGGCGGATGCCCTGTGCTCGACAGAAGGCTCCCAGACGGGCAGAGGAAAACTCCCCGCCTCTGTCAGAGTGCAGACGCAGAACAGGAAAGTCCGAGCCGAAACTCTCTCTGAGCTGGAGACGAGCTGCGCGGATCCAGTCGATCAACACCTCAGTGACGTCACCCTTGCTGCGCAAGGGGAACACTGTGGTGTAACGCGAGTAGTCGTCAACCACCAACAGGAAGTAACGCTCGTGCCCCTGGCCACGGACGCGGGCGGGGCCCCACACGTCCATGTGAAGAGTCTGCAGCGGAGCCTCTGTCGGAGGAAACTCAGAGGAGTGAGGGGCGGCGCGCTGTCGCCCCTCGACGCAGGGGACGCAGGTAGGGGCAGGCCCCGGAGGGAGGGGAGGGAGAGACCGGGGGAGACCAGAGACAAGGACACGGGAGGCCATGCCTCGGAGACGAGGCAGGGAGGGGTGACCAAGGCGGTGGTGCCAGAGGAGAGTCTGGTGGGACAGGAGACGACACGAGCAGGGAGCAGACTCAGGACCAGACCTGGACGCTGCAGCAAACACCTGACCCGACGCAGCTACCTGACCAGACTCAGCAACCGGAGGAGACTCAGTAGTCAGTGTGTACAGACTCGACCCCGGCTGACGGGTGAACGTGGCCAAGTGTCGGCCCGTCCGAGCACACGTACAGTGGGTCACCCGCTGACTCGCAGGAGTGAACTGGTCAACCCCCCCATCCTGTAGATCAGCACCATGTCAGAATCCCAACCACTAGACCATTGGGATAAAAGGGCTTCTTAAGTATCGGGTCAGTGCGCCCATAACCCCCCAGGACAACAAGCCTGTAACCCTTCCCTAGGATCAATCGGGGATCTCCAGTAGACCTCTGACACCCCCCCGCACTGGGATGCCCGAAGTGCACACACTGGGATTCGAACCCGAGACCGCTCTGATACCATGTCAGAATCCCAACCACTAGACCATTGGGATAAAAGGGCTTGTTAAGTAGCGGGTCAGTGCGCCCATAACCCCCCAGGACAACAAGCCTGTAACCCTTCCCTAGGATCAATCGGGGATCTCCAGTAGACCTCTGACACACCACTCACCAAGTTCGTAGAGAACGAGGGGAGGTAGAGACCTGACAGGGTGCCAGAGGGGGCCGCCGGACACGGTAAGACAGTGGAGAAGTGGGCAAGGACAGGACCCCTAGAGGGGTCCGCCAGGGAGACCGCAACTGGCCGACTAAGCGGCGTAAGCGTGGTGCGGTCTCGAAAGAAGGAGCGGGAAGCACCCGAGTCAAGGGTGAAGGTGTGTAAGGCCTGAGCCGACGTGGTACCTGAGAGAGCAGACTCACCAGCACCTGGGGCAGCAGACGCACTAGCACCTAGAGCAGCAGCCTCACCAGCACCTAGAGCAGCAGCCTCAATGCCCGGGTCAGGCGGAACACACAGGTAACAGTCACCCTCATCACTAGTAGACACAACATACATGGCAGCAAGAATGGCATCATAATCTAGATCAAAGATAGCAACCCCCGACCTAAGCAGCTCGCCCCAGCGGGGGATCTCAGTGGCGTCAGGGAACTGGAGACGCCAAGCGTCCGTCAGGCGGCCGAAGCAGCGCTGGGTGGTCTGCGGGCCACCGCACGGCTCACTAGTGCGGTCGCCGGTACGCAGGACGTAGGCACAAGGACCAGCACCCCCACCCCGCTGACGCGCAGCGTACCACTCACGAAGCTGCTGGGGAGGCGGGGTCTCACGAGTGCGCTGCTGCTGCTGGCGCTGACCACCACCGAAGCCGCCCCGCTGCGCAGAGCCACCCCGACCAGGTCCACCTCCGCCGCCGCCACCTCCGCCACCGCCGCCACCGCCTCCTCCTCCGCTCCCACCGCCACCGCCGCCGCCACCTCCGCCACCGCCGCCACCGCCTCCTCCTCCGCTCCCACCGCCACCGCCGCCGCCGCCTCCGCCTCCACCGCCGCCACCGAAGCCCCCATCCCCGCCACCACTCCCACCGCCACCCCCACTCCCTCCGCCGCCTCCACCGCCACCTCCACCGCCCCCGCCAGCCCCTTCAGCGCCCTTGCCCCCCTTGCCCTTGCCGGTGCGACGTCTCTCGCTAGGGGCAGACGCAGCGCCGATCGACTCGGTGCCAACGAAGTCGACGGC
This sequence comes from Closterium sp. Naga37s-1, assembly GCA_947471745.1. Taxonomy (NCBI): domain Eukaryota; kingdom Viridiplantae; phylum Streptophyta; class Zygnematophyceae; order Desmidiales; family Closteriaceae; genus Closterium; species Closterium sp. Naga37s-1. The sequence goes on along the minus strand of CANJKZ010000795.1, from coordinate 579,499 downwards.
AGCAGCAGAGGCAACAGAGGGAAAAAGGGGGGAGGGGGAGCACCCCTCAAAGAAGGGGGCACGAGGGTCACCACGAGAGGCTCCTACAACGACTATACTCTTCTCAGCTGCCAGGAGGCGCTCCTCGAGGAGGTCAACGGTGAGTGTGGTGGGGCAAACAGAGAGGAAGTGGTCCCTGACCGAGCGAAGGGAGTCAGGGAGCCGGGTGACTATGTAGTAGAGGGTGATGTACATGGGGGGGGGGGTTCTTGGCGCAGAACTCAGCAGGAAGCGCAGTGCGGTAGCGGGTGTCACTAGTGCGGAGGTGCGTAATGAGGTCAGCGACTGTGAGAAAGGCGGCGAGGTCAGGAAACAGGTACGGCAGCATGAGGCGGCTAAGGGCAGCAGTGGCAGGGGAAGAGAAGCGTGCAACTACAGCATCGTACAAGGTCTTAGCACTCTTGTACTGACTAAAGTGCGCGCGCTCAGTGGACGGCAAGTGACTACGCACAACAAGACGGGCAGCAGCATCGCGTGTGGCCCACTGTGAGCGAACAGTGCTGTCAGCATCGGCAGCAGGGGTAGCAGAGGCGCCAGACGTGAGATCGAACAGTGAGAGACCGTCCTTCCTATCGCACTGTAGGAAAAGCTGTAGATCATCGACCCAGACCTCAAAGTCAACAGCCCGACCCTCAGCATCAAAGACTAGAACGCTAGGGGTAGCCATGACAGCAGTGGCAGCAGGCTAGGGGCAGTAGTAGCAGGCGTGGCGCGGCAGTGCTCTTACCAGGGCTAGTAGGTAGGGGCCGGCAAGCGGTGGGGCAGGGCCGAGGCGCGTCGGCAGGGACAGAGCCGCGACCGCGGCGGCAGCTCCTGCTGTCAGTGGCGGCGGCGGCTGCCGGCGGTGACGGCTGCTGCTGGTGGCGGCCGCCGCTGCTGTCAGCGGCGTCTGCTGCAGTCGGCTGCTGCTGGCGACGGCGGCGGCTGCTGCTGGCGGCTGCTGCTGCTGGTGGCGGAGGAGCCGAGAAGGGGCCGGGAAGGGTGGCGACGGGGCCACGAAGGGCGGCGACGGGGCCGAGAAGGGGCCGCAAGGGGCCTCGAAGGGCGGTGACGGGGCCGCTAGGGGCGGCGACGGGGCCGCGAAGGGGCCGCGAGGGGCCGAGAAGGGCGGCGACGGGGCCGGGGCGGCGACGGGGCCGCGAAGGGGCCGCGAGGGGCCGAGAAGGGCGGCGACGGGGCCGCTAGGGGCGGCGACGGGGCCGCGAAGGGGCCGCGAGGGGCCGAGAAGGGCGGCGACGGGGTCGCGAGAAGCGGCGACGGAGCCTATAGGGGCGGCGACGGGGTCGCGAAGGGCGGCGACGGGCCCGTAACGGGCGGCGACGGGGCCGCGAGGGGCGGAAACGGGGCCGCGAGGGGCGGTGACGGGGCCGCTAGGGGCGGCGACGGGACCGCGAAGGGTGGCGACGGGGCCGCTAGGGGTGGCGACGGGGCCGCGAGGGGCGACGACGGGCCGCGAGGGGCGACGACGGGCCGCGAAGGGCGGCGACGGGCCGCGAAGGGTGGCGACGGGGCCGCTAGGGGTGGCGCGAGGGGCCGTGAGAGGGGCCTCTAGGAGGGCGCGACGGGCCGCTAGGGGCAGGGGACGCAACGAGAGGGCGGCCCACGGGGCGCGCCTCGGGCAGGGGCGACTCGCGCTCCGGGCAGAAAAAAAAGTTTTCGATTTTCAGTGGTGGGCCCTAGGAAGCGTTCCCACTAGGGAACCTGCTCTATACCATGTGAAGAAGTGAGGAATGATTTACTAGAGGAAAGGGTTGGGTACAAGTACAAACCCTAGAAATGTGTTGTACCCCATATGTGCTACCCCACTATAGCCTACACAGGCTAAGTCATAGAAGTCTGACAGGTATAACCCGCGAATTGACTGGACGACGGGTAGCTGCACTGTGCGAAGTAGCGGTAACTGGGTTGAGCTACCTCGCTGGCAGTCGCCCGAGTCTTCAACGGTACACGTCAACGCCGTCACCATGAAACGGGCTGTCGCTGCTGGAGCTGACGTGTACGCAGTAGACATTTCAGTGGTAGAGGGAGCAGAGCAGCCGAGTGATTTCAAGAAACTGCTGGCAGCGGTACCGCCCGAACTACAGGAACTGTTGAAACGATACCCCGGGATTTTTCCCGACGACTTACCGGAAGGGCTACCACCTCAGCGAGCACATGACCACCGAATAGAATTAGAACCGGGGGCACAGCCAACAGTACAGTGACGGTTCAGACTGACACAACCCGAGCTCGACGAACTGAGGAAGCAGTTAGATTACTTATTAGCGAAGAAATTCATCCGACCGAGCTCGTCACCGTTCGCCGCACCGATACTGTTCACGCCAAAAAAAGACGGAGGGTTTCGCATCTGCATCGATTACCGAGCACTCAACAGGGTAACAGTCAAGTCGCGGTACCCCATTCCCTGCGCCGACGAACTGATCGACCAACTGCGAACAGCACGGGTTTTTTCGAAAATAGATTTACGGGACATCAGATTAGGGTCGAACCATCGGACTGCGCCAAAACAGCTTTCCGGACTAGGTATGGGTCATTCGAGTACACCGTGATGCCTTTCGGGCTGACCAACGCACCAGCGAAATTTTAGATGACCATGAACGAGGCGTTTAGGCCACTTTTAGATAAAAGCGTGATAGTTTACCTCGACGACATCCTCGTCTACAGTCGCGACAAGCAGCAGCACTTAGCAGATCTGGAAGCAGTGTTTCATATTTTATACGAGCATCGGCTCCTGACAAAGGGTTCCAAGTGCGAGTTTTTTCAGGACCGGCTAGAGTTTTTGGGGCACGTTATTTCGGAGGCTGGGGTCGAAATTGACCCCAAGAAGTTAGACACGGTGAAAGCCTAGCACCCCCCGACGAATATCACGGAACTACAGAGCTTTTTGGGGTTCGTCAATTACGTGCGTCGGTTCGTCCCCGACATGGCACGGTTAACAGTCCGCTGACGGACTTGTTACGGAAGGGGGTCGCATTTACGTGGGGGGAGAAAGAGCATGCTGCCTTCTCTGCCCTGAAAAATATTCTCTGTTCACCGCCCGTCCTGCGCATCGCCGACCCACACCGCCCATTCGAAGTAGTTACCGACACAAGCGACATCGCCATCGGAGCCGTACTGCTACAGGACTTCGGCAACGGCCTACAACCCATCGCATACGAGTCACGAAAACTGCATCTGCCCGAGAAAAATCTCAAACTCATATGCTATAGTCTGTGTAGGCTGTAGTGGGGTAGACAATATGGGGTACAACACTTTTAGGTTTTCCTACTTGTACCCACCTGTTTACTAGTTCATTCATTCCTCATTTCTTCACATGGTATAGAGCAGGTTCCCTAGTGGGAACGCTTCTTAGGGCCCACCACTGAAATCGATTTTTTTTTTCCTGACCGGAGCGCGAGTCGCCCCTGCCCGAGGCGCGCCCCGTGGGCCGCCCTCTCGTCGCGTCCCCTGCCCTTAGCGGCCTGTCGCGCCCTCCTAGAGGCCCCTCTCACGGCCCCTCGCGCCACCCTTAGCGGCCCCGTCGCCACCCCTAGCGGCCCCGTCGCCACCCTATACGGCCCCGTCGCCGTCCTTTGCGGCCCCGTCGCCGCCCTTCTAGGCCCCTCGCGGCCCCATCGCGGCCCCGTCGCCGCCCCTAGCGGCCCCGTCGCCGCCCTTCCAGGCCCCTCGCGGCCCCTTTGCGGCCCCGTCGCCACCCCAAGCGGCCCCGTCGCCGCCCCTATCGGCCCCGTCGCCGCCCTTCGCGGCCCCGTCGCCGCCCTTTGCGGCCCCGTCGCCGCCCCTAGCGGCCCCGTCGCCGCCCTTCGCGGCCCCGTCGCCACCTCTAGCGGCCCCGTCGCCGCCTTTCGCGGCCCCGTCGCCGCCTCTAGCGGCCCCGTCGCCGCCCTTCACGGCCCCTCGCGGCCTCTTCTCGGCCCCGTCGCCGCCCTTCGTGGCCCCGTCGCCACCCTTCCTGGCCCCTCCTCGGCTCCTCCGCCACCAGCAGCAGCCGCCGCCAGCAGCAGCCGCCACCAGCAACAGCCGACAGCAGCAGAAGCCGCCGACACCAGCGGCGGCCACCACCAGCAGCAGCCGTCACCGCCGACAGCAGGAGCTGCCGCCGCGGTCGCGGCTCTGTCCCTGCCGACGCGCCTCGGCCCTGCCCCACCGCTTGCCGCCCCCTACCTACCAGCCCTGGTGAGAGCACTGCTGAGCCACGCCTGCTACTGCTGCCCCTAGCCTGCTGCCACTGCTGTCATGGCTACCCCTAGTGTTCTAGTCTTTGATGCTGAGGGTCGGGCTGTTGACTTTGAGGTCTGGGTCGATGATCTACAGCTTTTCCTACAGTGCGATAGGAAGGACGGTCTCTCCCTGTTCGATCTCACGTCTGGTGCCTCTACTGCCCCTGCTGCCGATGCTGACAGCACTGTTCGCTCACAGTGGGCCACACGCGATGCTGCTGCCCGTCTTGCTGTGCGTAGTCACTTGCCGTCCACTGAGCGCGCGCACTTTAGTCAGTACAAGAGTGCTAAGACCTTGTACGATGCTGTAGTTGCACGCTACTCTTCCCCTGCCACTGCTGCCCTTAGCCGCCTCATGCTGCCGTACCTGTTTCCTGACCTCGCCGCCTTTCCCACTGTCGCTGACCTCGTTACGCACCTTCGCACTAGTGACACCCGCTACCGCGCTGCGCTTCTTGCTGAGTTCTGCGCCAAGAACCCCCCCCCCATGTACATCACCCTCTACTACATAGTCACCCGGCTCCCTGACTCCCTTCGCTCGGTCAGGGACCACTTCCTCTCTGTTTGCCCCACCACACTCACCGTTGACCTCCTCGAGGAGCGCCTCCTGGCAGCTGAGAAGAGTATAGTCGCTGTAGGAGCCTCTCGAGGTGACCCTCGTGCCCCCGTCTTTGAGGGGTGCTCCCCCTCCCCCCTTTTGCCCTCTGTTGCCTCTGCTGCTGCCGTCGAGTTCGTTGGCACCGAGTCGGTCGGCGCTGCGTCTGCCCCTAGCGGGCGACGCCGCACCGGCAAGGGCAAGGGGGGCAAGGGCGCTGGAGGGGCTGGCGGGGGCGGTGGAGGTGGCGGTGGAGGAGGCGGAGGGAGTGGGGGTGGTGGTGGGAGTGGTGGCGGGGGTGGGGGCTTCGGTGGCGGCGGTGGCGGCGGAGGCGGCGGCGGCGGTGGCGGTGGGAGCGGAGGAGGAGGCGGTGGCGGCGGTGGCGGAGGTGGCGGCGGAGGAGGTGGAGCTAGTCGGGGTGGCTCTGCGCAGCGGGGCGGCTTCGGTGGTGGTCAGCGCCAGCAGCAGCTTCGTGAGTAGTACGCTTCGCGTCAGCGGGGTGGGTGTACTGGTCCCTGTACCTACGTCCTGCGTACCGGCGACCGTACGGGTGAGCAGTGCGGGGGCCTGCACCCCACCCAGCGCTGCTTCGGCCGCCTGACGGACGCCTGGCGTCTCCAGTTCCCTGACGCCACTGAGATCCCTCGCTGGGGAGAGCTGCAGAGGTCGGGGGTTGCTATCTTTGATCTTGATTATGATGCTATTCTTGCTGCCATGTATGCTGTGTCTACTAGTGATGAGGGTGACTGTTACATGTGTGTTCCGCCTGACCCGGGCATTGAGGCTGCTGCTCTAGGTGCTGGTGAGGCTGCTGCTCTAGGTGCTAGTGCGTCTGCTGCCCCAGGTGCTGGTGAGTCTGCTCTCTCAGGTACCACGTCGGCTCAGGCCTTACACACCTTCACCCTTGACTCGGGTGCTTCCCGCTCCTTCTTTCGAGACCGCACCACGCTTACGCCGCTTAGTCGGCCGGTTGCGGTCTCCCTGGCGGACCCCTCTGGGGGTCCTGTCCTTGCCCACTTCTCCACTGTCTTACCGTGTCCGGCAGCCCCCTCTGGCACCCAGTCAGGTCTCTACCTCCCCTCGTTCTCTACGAACTTGGTGAGTGGTGCTGATCTACAGGATGGGGGGGTTGACCAGTTCACTCCTGCGAGTCAGCGGGTGACTCACTGTACGTGTGCTCGGACGGGCCGACACTTGGCCACGTTTACCCGTCAGCCGGGGTCGAGCCTGTACACACTGACTACTGAGTCTCCTCCGGTTGCTGAGTCTGGTCAGGTAGCTGCGTCGAGTCAGGTGTTTGCTGCAGCGTCTAGGTCTGGTCCTGAGTCTGCTCCCTGCTCGTGTCGTCTCCTGTCCCACCAGACTCTCCTCTGGCACCACCGCCTTGGTCACCCCTCCCTGCCTCGTCTCCGAGGCATGGCCTCCCGTGTCCTTGTCTCTGGTTTCCCCCGGTCCCTCCCTCCCCTCCCTCCGGGGCCTGCCCCTACCTGCGTTCCCTGCGTCGAGGGGCGGCAGCGCGCCGCCCCTCACTCCTCCGAGTTTCCTCCGACAGAGGCTCCGCTGCAGACTCTTCAAATGGACGTGTGGGGCCCCGCCCGCGTCCGTGGCCAGGGTCACGAGCGTTACTTCCTGTTGGTGGTTGACGACTACTCGCGTTACACCACGGTGTTCCCCTTGCGCAGCAAGGGTGACGTCACTGAGGTGTTGATCGACTGGATCCGCGCGGCTCGTCTCCAGCTCAGAGAGAGTTTCGGCTCGGACTTTCCTGTTCTGCGTCTGCACTCTGACAGAGGCGGGGAGTTTTCCTCTACCCTTCTGGGAGCCTTCTGTCGTGCACAGGGCATCCGCCAGACCTTCACGCTTCCGGCCTCTCCACAGCAAAATGGGATTGCTGAGCGCCGCATTGGCATGGTCATGGACGTCGCTCGTACGTCCATGATCCATGCGGCTGCTCCCCATTTTCTGTGGCCGTTTGCGGTTCGGTACGCAGCGCATCAGATCAACCTTCAGCCCCGGGTCTCCTTGCCGGAGACCTCCCCCACCTTGCGGTGGACGGGGAAGGTTGGCGATGCGTCTGCGTTTCGTGTCTGGGGATCTCGGGCGTTTGTCCGCGACTTGTCTGCGGACAAGCTGTCCCCCCGTGCGGTTCCCTGCGTCTTCCTTGGCTTCCCCCCTGACGCGCCTGGTTGGCAGTTTTACCACCCCACCTCGCGCCGTGTTCTGTCCTCCCAGGACGTCACGTTTGACGAGTCGGTTCCTTACTACCGTCTCTTCCCCTACCGCACTGCACCCCTCCCCCCGCCGCCGCTCTTCCTTGCGCCAGGTCCCCCCCCGGTAGACCCCCTCCCCCCTCAGGGTCCTGCCCCGTCAGGTGTGTCCCAGGTAGACGCAGTAGAGCCTGTCGAAGTAGCTGTTGACTCTCGTACTGCTAGGGGTGCTGAGCCTGGGGGTGCTGAGTCTGGGGGTGCTGAGCCTGGGGGTGCTGAGTCTGGGGGTGCTGGGCCTGGGGGTGCGGAGCCTGGGGGTGCTGAGCTTGGGGGTGCGGAGCCTGGGGGTACGGAGCCTGGGGGTGCTGAGCCTGGGGGTGCGGAGCCTGGGGGTGCTAGGTCTGCTCGTGTGGCCTCTGGCGGTGCTGGATTTGGGGCCCCTTCGGGTGCTTCGTCGAGGCGGGAGCTACCCTCTCCACAGGAGCTGCACGAGTGGTTTGCCCGGCGCTGGAGCCGTGCTGCTGGAGCTGGAGGTGCTGCTGTTACTGCTGACCCTGGGGTCGGCACTGGAGTTACTGGAGCCACTGGTCCTGGAGGTGCTCGTACTGGCGGTACTGGAGCTGCTGGGCCTGGGGGTGCTGCTGACGGTCCTGCTGGAGTTGGTGCTGCTGGAGCTGGAGCTGCTGGAGCTGGAGCTGCTGGGGGTGTTGGCGCTGGAGGTGCTGCTGGCGCTGGTGCGTCTGAGGGTGCTGGAGTTGGCGCTGTTGGAGCTGGAGGTGCTGCTGGCGCTGGTGCTACCGCTGGGGGTACTGGTACTGTCCCTGCTGGTTCTGAAGGCGCTGCTCGGCCGCGGCCGTACTTCGTTCCGCTCCTTGAGCAGGTTCTTGGTCTTCCGCCTTCTACTGGTCCTGCTCCTCCCTTAGAGTGTCCACCGCCTGTCCAGTCGCAGTCACAGTTACAGCCCGCCTCCCCCCTGCCTGCTCCTTCTCCCTACACTGGTCCTACTGGAGGTCTTGCTGAGCGTCGTGAGCCTGCGTCTCGTCCTGCGTCGCCTGTTTGTGCTGCTCGCACTAGTAGTCGTGCTCTGCGTCCGCGTCCTCCTACGGTCCCAGGCACACACCAGATGGCACCGCGTCCTTCCACTACTCCTCTGCGTGTCCCGTTGCCGTCTCCTCCAGAGTCCTCCCTTCCTGTCCTTGCTGACCCGGAGTTTGACTCTCGTCGTGCTGCCAGTCCTACTGTCACGCGTCTCCTGGCTACTGTTGTCACTGACCCTTCCTTTGAGTCCACTGCTGCGTCTGCCTTAGTTGCTGAGCTTGTCGACTTTGCTGCTCGCTGTCGTCTAGACTACGCTGCTAGTCTTGTTGCTGAGTCTGAGTCTGTCTGTCCTCCGTCCGTCGGGGGTGAGTGTGCTCTTAGCACGGACGTCCTTGAGGACAGGCAGGAGGAGTTCCAGTGTTTTGCTGCTGCTTTGCCTCATCTCGTGTCCACGCTGATTGCCCCTGAGGGAGACCCGGATGCACCAGAAATCCCGACTCCTCGATCGTACGCTGAGGCGATCGAGGGTCCCTACTCCTCACAGTGGCAGTCAGCCATGGACGCAGAGATGGCTTCCTGGAAGTCCACAGGCACCTACGTCGACGAGGTTCCCCCACCTGGGGCGAACATCGTCAGTGGCATGTGGATTTTCAGGGTGAAGCGGCCGTCGGGTTCTCCGCCTGTCTTCAAGGCGCGTTACGTGGCTCGAGGCTTCAGTCAGCGGCAGGGAGTTGACTACTTTCATACCTTCTCTCCCACCCCGAAGATTACCACTCTTCGGGTGCTGCTGCACATAGTCGCTCAGCGCGACTACGAGCTTCACTCTCTTGACTTAAGCACTGCTTTCCTACAGGGCAGTCTGCACGAGGAGATCTGGCTGCGCCGCCCACCTGGCTTCACTGGGTCGTTTCCCCGTGGTACCCAGTGGAGCCTCCGGCGGCCTGTCTACGGTCTCCGCCAGGCGCCCCGTGAGTGGCACGACACACTGAGGACTACACTTGCGGCTCTTGGGTTTGCTCCTTCTACTGCCGACCCGTCGCTGTTTCTGCGCACCGACACCTCTTTGCCGCCGTTCTACATCCTCGTGTACGTCGACGACTTGGTCTTTGCCACTGCTGACACTGCTGGACTCGCCCACGTGAATTCCGAGCTGCAGAAGAGACACACGTGCACAGACCTGGGTGAACTGCGCAGCTACCTTGGCTTGCAGATCACCCGGGACAGAGCACAGCGCACCATTACCCTGACTCAGTCACACATGGTGCAGCAGGTCCTTCAGCGCTTCGACTTCACGTACTCCTCGCCTCAGGCCACTCCTCTGTCTACTCGCCACTCGCTCTCAGCTCTGCCTTCGGATGAGTCCGTAGAGCCGAGTGGCCCGTACCCAGAGCTTGTTGGCTGCCTCATGTACCTGATGACCTGCACACGACCTGACCTTGCATACCCTCTTAGCATCTTGGCACGCTATGTTGCTCCTGGGAGACACCGACCAGAGCACATGGCTGCAGCGAAGAGGGTGTTGCGCTACTTGTGCAGTACGTCGGGCATGGGGCTAGTGCTTGGAGGGCGACGTTCAGTGGTCCTCACAGGTCACGCAGACGCTTCTTGGGCTGACGACCAGGCTACGCAGCGGTCGTCACAGGGTTACACCTTCAGCCTTGGTTCCGGCTCTGTTTCGTGGCGGTCTACCCGCTCGTCTTCTGTTCTCGGCTCCAGCTGTGAGGCTGAGATCTACGCGGGGGCCATGGCTGCACAGGAGCTACGCTGGCTCACCTACCTGCTGACTGACCTAGGAGAGCCGCCTCGTTCTCCTCCAGTTCTGTACGTAGACAACAAGGCCATGCTGGCCTTGTGTCGGGAGCACAGACTGGAGCACAGAACGAAGCACATTGCTCTTCGCTACTTCCTTGCTCGTGAGCTGCAGCAGCGTGGTCAGCTGCGCCTTGCTTACGTGGCCTCTGAGGCCAACACTGCTGATATCTTTACCAAGGCACTTCCGCCTTGTGATCATCAGCGCTTCTGTACGATGCTAGGTCTTGTGCCTACTTGGCCTCACTTGCTCACTACTTGACCTTGCTTGTACTGTGATCTTTCTATACCTGCACTTGCTTGTTTACCTTTATATATGATCTTGCATGTGAACTGGCCTTGTGGCCTTGAACTTGTGCTCGGAATGTGTGGTGACGTTGTGATCCACCCTGAGCTTGCTTTGCTTTGCTTGACTGGTCTTGTGACCTCTTGTTCTCCCCCACTTTGCCTATGGGGGTGTCTCAAACTCATATGCTATAGTCTGTGTAGGCTGTAGTGGGGTAGACAATATGGGGTACAACACTTCTAGGTTTTCCTACTTGTACCCACCTGTTTGCTAGTTCAATCAGTCCTCATTTCTTCACAAAAAATTACCCGATACACGACCACGAAATGCCTGGGATCGTACACGCGTTCAAAGTGTGGCGCTGTTACTTGACCGGCGCAGACGTGACAGTACGGACAGACCATAAATCACTACAGTACCTCCGCGCACAGCCACACCTCAACCCACGACAGATTCGCTGGCTCGATTTTCTCGAGTCCAATTTTCACTACACGGTCACCTACAAAAAGGGAGCCTCGAACATCGCCGACGCACTGACCCGCCCCACTGCCCAGATCCATGCAATACTACTCGCCCAGACCAGCCCCCTACTGACAGGCCTATTTACCCACAGGTACCAAACGGATCCATTCTTCACAGGAGGAAATTCGCAGCAGTTCGCAGCAGCAAGGGGAGTCTATTACGTAAAAGCCGGGACCGACCGCATCTGGGTGCCCGGGTATACACTGCTACGGGAATTACTGTTACAGGAGGCACACGTCGGAGTTACCTCGGGGCATTTCGGGGTAGAGAAAACACGGCAGCAGCTGCAGCGGTATTATTACTGGCCCGAAATGTTGACCGACGTACAACGACACGTGGCATCGTGTCCCACTTGCCAGCTCATCAAATCATCACGGCAGCGGCCGGCAGGACAGTTGCAGCCGATACCACCCCCAGAGCGTGCTTGGCAGCAGGTGACGATGGACTTCGTCACGAGGTTACCGGCCGGGGCGAGTGGGAACGACGCGATCCTGGTCGTCGTCGATCGACTGACGAAAATGGCACACTTCGCAGCCTGCAAACAATCAATCACAGCCGAAGAAACAGCACGCCTCTTCATCTCCACCGTCGTTCGACTGCACGGGATACCAGCAGCGATAATCAGCGACCGCGACACGAAATTCACCAGCAACTTCTAGCGGAACCTGTGGCGGCAGTTCGGCACGCGACTACAGTTCAGTTCTTCGTACCACCCCGAAACCGACGGACAGACAGAACGGACAAACCAGCCTATGGAGCAACTCATCCGAGCCACGTGCGACGACCCAACCACCTGGGAACAACAGTTGCCACTCATTGAGTTCGCATACAACAACTCACCGTCCGCCACGACCCAACAGTCACCGTTTTACCTGAACTACGGACAAGACCCGACAGTACCCATGACCCCGAATCCCGACAACCTGGTGCCACGAGCACAACAGTTCGCCGAAATTTTACAAGCAGCACGGACCCGGGCAGCAGACGCAATAAAAAAATCAAACATCATCGCTAAACGTAACGCCGACCGCCACCGCCGACCTGTCACTTACCAACCTGACGACCTAGTTTTACTCGACACTCAGAACCTCCGACTGCCCATCACCCCAAAACTCCGCCCCCGATATTGCGGGCCATTTCGCATAAGCCACATGATTACGCCCGTCACCGCCCACCTCCTCCTCCCCGCTGACTGGTACGTCAGCCCCTCATTCCACGTCAGCCTGCTTCGCCCTTACATCCCGTCCACAAGCCAACTGCCACGTAATCGCCCAGCCAGCATGACACGACCGCCGACTGAACCAATCATCACACCCGAGAAAATTCTGAGCCACAGAGTTTGTGACCCTCGAGGAGCCCGAAGGATCGAGTTCCTGATCCGCTGGAAAGTCCGTACACCCACCGAAGACAACTGGGTTCCCCTGGACAGAGTCGAAAACCACCTCGTCCTCACAGAGTATCTGTGCAGCCGAAACTTCAGGGATGTACACGCACTTTCGTAAGGAGGACCTCCTTAAGGGGGGGGGTAGTGTAAGGAAAATTCCTTTTACTTCGCGTCCCCGCTCAGCGCGTACACCACTGTAGCACCACAGTCAGCACCGTTACCACTCGCAACCCTCGCATCGACAATCCTCCCGCCACCTTCGCACGTCGCACCCCGACCTCACGGCTCGGCGGGTAACCCGCGCTCCGGGCCTCCGCTTCGACATTTCCCCAAACCTCAGTCCCAGGCCCGTCGCGCGACAACCACAGTTCATTACCGTTACCACTGTAGCTTCGCTATATATTCTTCGCTCGTGCCTTCGCTCATTGTACTCTTGCTTCGATAGTGCAACTCTCGCTCGCTCACTCAATTGCACTCGTAACACGTTTCAAGGATTCGTTCAGTAACAGTAATATCTGGAACAAAACAAAAATTGCACAGATTGAGAACGAAACCCCAAGTTTTCCATCCCTCCCAAGTTCCCCGACTTCCATCCATCCTGTCTTGTTTCTGAGTTCCAAGGCTTGCATGTAAGTAGCTAGTAGGTCCCCGTAGCGAAGCGACGCGATTGAACAAGCTCCCGTGAAGCGCCGGTGACAGACGCCAAGAGAATATTAGAGAGGTAAGAACACCCCGTGAAAATGTTGAATGCTATTTGGGACCTAGAATTGTCAAAACATATGCATAATTGTATCTAGGCTATATTGGGGCTAGCCTTAGGGGGTACACAAATAGTCTCGACACTCTAGTCTTGTACCCCAATCTTCACCTAATCATCACCTTTCCTCGTTCCCTAGCTAGTGATTCTAACATGGTATTAAGAGCACAATGCTCCTTAGGACCGATTTTTTAAAAGGGCCCACCACTACTATTTCGATCTACTGCCCGAGTCGCGCCCCTAGGAGAAATGCGACATTCGAAACCGTGCTCTAGGCGAGACGGTTCCCTAGGCGCGATTTTTTTTTTTCCTCCTAGTCACGTGCGACCCCCCCCCTGAACGCGTAGGCCCGTCGCGAAGCCCGTACAGCCCACGTAGGCCCGTCGCGAAGCCCGTACAGCCCGCGTAGGCCCGTCGCGAAGCCTGTACAGCCCGTGTAGACCCGTCGCGAAGCCCGTACAGCCCGCACCAGGCCGTCGCGCAGCCCGTACAGCCCGCGCCAGGCCGTCGCGCAGCCCGTACAGCTCACGTCAGGCTCGCACCCAGCGCGTAAAGCCCGCGCCAGGCCCGCACGCAGCCCTTACAGCCCGCGACTGGCCCGCACGCGGCCCGTGTTACTGTTACTCACTGCTGCTGCTACTGAAGCTAGTGCTGCTACAACTAGTGCTACTGCTGCCACTGCTACTACGGCACTTGCTACAGCTACTATTGTCTGAAACTACTCCAGCTACAGCTAGTGCTACTGCTGCAGCTCCTACTACTACACTTGCTACAGCTAGTGCTACTGCTGCAGCTCCTACTACTACACTTGCTACAGCTAGTGCTACTGCTGCAGCTCCTACTACTACACTTGCTACAGCTAGTGCTACTGCTGCAGCTCCTACTACTACACTTGCTACAGCTAGTGCTACTGCTGCAGCTCCTACTACTACACTTGCTACAGCTAGTGCTACTGCTGCAGCTCCTACTACTACACTTGCTACAGCTAGTGCTACTGCTGCAGCTCCTACTCCAGCGCTTACTGCAGCTGCTCCTGACTGAAGCTACTGCTGCTACAGCCCCTGAAGCAGCCGCCCCTGGTGCAGCCGCCCCTGGACCCTAGAGCAGCCGCCCCTGGCCCCTGAAGCAGCCGCCCCTGGTGCAGCCGCCCCTGGACCCAGAGCAGCCGCTTTGCACGCCCTCGCGTGCCCCTAGCGTACCGGCCCCGCCCCACTAGCCCGCCCTTGCTGGCCTCGTGCGACCAGGCCCCGCCCTAGCTAGCTCGCCACCTCGTGCCCCGTGCGGACCGCCCCACTCTGCCCTGCACGCCCTCACGTGCCCCACCTCGAGTAGCCGCTGCCTAGCCGAGCCGAGCCGCCCCACCGAACCGCGTCACCCGGCCCGAGCCGCGCCGCCCTACCGAGCCGCGCCCCTGATTCTGTCACTGCTACTGTCACTACTGCTGTTTCTGCTACTACTACTACTACTGCTCCTACTGTCGCTATGGCTAGCCCCCCTGTGCTAGCTTTCGATGCTGAGGGCCGCCCAGTGAAGTTTGACACCTGGCTCGATGACCTGCACCTATTCCTACAACTCACTGCCAAGGAAGACATCTCACTGTACGATCACGCCTTAGGCCATGCCACTGCCCCTGCTGCTACTGCTGACAGCACTGCCCGCTCACAGTGGCAGACTCGTGACGCCCACGCTCGCTTTGCTATTCGCAACTCCCTGCCGATAGATGAGCGCGAGCACTTTGGCCAGCACAAGACTGCACAGGCACTGTACACCGCTGTCGTTGCCCGCTACTCCTCACCTGCCTCTGCCGCGCTAGGCCGTCTCTCACTCCCCTACCTGTTCCCCGACCTGGCCTCTTTCCACACAGTCGCTGACCTCATCACGCACCTCCGTACTAGTGAGGCCCGCTTCAGTGCCGCTATGCCCGATGAGTTTCTTGCCACGAACCCCCCCCCGCTCTGGCTCACTCTCTACCACCTAGTCACCCGCCTCCCTGACACTCTGCGTGCAGTCAGGGATCACTTCCTATCTCGCTGCCCCACTGAGCTCACCATTGCCCTCCTCGAGAAGGAACTCCTTGCAGCTGAGGCTAGCATAGTCGCTGTAGGTGCCTCTCGTGGCGACCCCCGCACCCCTTTCTTTGAGGGGTGTTCCCCTTCCCCCCTTCTTCCCTCTGTAGCCTCTGCTTCTGCTGCCGACCTCCTTGGTGCTGAGAAGGTCGGGACTGCGTCCACTTCGAGCTGGCGCCGCAGCGGCAAGGGCAAAGGGGGCAAGGGAGGCGGAGGTGACGGCGGGGGAGGCGGTGGTGGGGGCGGTGGAGGCGGTGGGGGTGGTGGTGGGGCTGGAGGGACTAGTGGCAGCGGTGGGGGTGGTGGCGGCAGCGGCGGGGGAGGTGGCAGGGGCGGGGGCGGTGGTGGGGGCGGCGGTGGTCGTGGCGGCGGCAGGGGAGGGGGTGGTCGAGGAGGTGGCAGCGGCGGTGGTGGTCGTGGAGGCGCTGGCAGTGGCCAGAGCAAGCAGCGCACTCTGTCGCCCCAGGAGCTCCGTGAGTGGTACTCTCAGCACGGGGGGGGGGGGTGGCCTTAGCTGCACGTACGTCATCCGCACTGGTGACCGCACTGGTCAGACGTGTGGGAGGGCGCACACCACGCAGCGCTGCTTCTCTCGCCTCGACGACGCTTGGCGTACTCAGTTCCCTGATGCCACTGAGCTGCCCCGCTGGGCTGATCTGATGAAAAGGAACATTGATATCTATGCTCTAGACTTTGATGCTATTCTCGCTGCCATGTATGTGATGTCTACTAGTGGAGAGAGTGCTCAGTACCTGCGTGTTCCGCCCGACCCGGGCATTCGGACCAGTGAGGCTACCGCTCTAGGTGCTGGTGAGGCTGCTGCTCTAGGTGCTAGTGAGTCTGCGCCCCCTGGTACTGAGTCGACTGAGGCACTACACACCTTCACACTGGACTCAGGTGCTTCTCGCTGTTTCTTTCGTGACCGCACTGCCCTTGAGCCGCTTGCTCGGCCAGTTGCTGTCTCCCTCGCTGACCCCTCTGGGGGTCCGGTCATTGCGACCTCCTTCACTGTCCTTCCTTGTCCTGCGGTCCCGTCGGGCACACTGTCAGGTCTCCACCTCCCCTCGTTCTCTACGAACTTGGTGGCGGGTTGTGCGCTCCAGGACGGGGGTGTTCACCAGTTCACCCCTGCCTACGAGCGCGTGACACACTGCACGTGTGCTCGGACGGGCCGTCACCTGGCTACCTTCACTCGGCAGCCGGGGTCGGACCTGTACACACTGACCACTGAGTCCCCTCAGGTAGCTGCGTCTGCGTCTGCGTCAGGTCAGCTGTCGGCCCCCTGCTCGTGTCGCTCTCTGGCGCACGAGACCATCCTCTGCTCCTCCCTGTCTTCCCTGTGTCGAGGGGCGGCAGCGCGCCGCTCCTCACTCCTCCTCGTTTCCCCCGACGACTGCTCCCTTGCAGACGCTCCACATGGACGTGTGGGGCCCAGCCCGCGTCCGTGGTCAGGGTCAGGAAAGGTACTTCCTGATAGTTGTTGACGACTACTCGCGCTACACCACGGTCTTCCCCTTGCGCACCAAGGGTGAGGTCCCTGATGTTTTGATCCCTTGGATCCGCGCTTCTCGTCTCCAGCTCAGCGAGCGTTTCCACTCGGACTTTCCTGTCCTGCGCTTGCACTCTGACAGAGGTAGTGAGTTCTCCTCCGACCTCTTGGCAGCCTACTGTGCGGAGCACGGCATCCGCCAGTCGTTCACGCTTCCGGCCTCTCCACAGCAGAATGGGGTTGCTGAGCGCCGCATTGGCTTGGTCATGGAGGTCGCTCGTACCTCCTTGATCCATGCGGCTGCCCCCCACTTTCTGTGGCCGTTTGCGGTCCGATACGCTGCGCATCAGCTCAACCTCTGGCCCCGTGTCTCCTTGCCGGAGACTTCCCCGACACTGCGTTGGACGGGAGAGGTTGGCGATGCGTCGCGTTTTCGGGTCTGGGGATCTCGAGCTTTTGTTCGCGATACGTCCGCGGACAAGCTCTCCTCCCGCGCTGTTCCTTGTGTCTTCCTTGGCTTTGTCCCGGACGCGTCTGGTTGGCAGTTTTACCACGCCACCTCGCGCCGTGTCCTGCCCTCACAGGACGTCACTTTTGACGAGTCCGTGCCCTACTACCGCCTCTTCCCCTACCGCACTGCCCCGCTCCCCCCCCCGCCTCTCTTCCTCGCCCCAGGTGCTGCTATGGTAGACCCCCTCCCCCCTCAGGGTGCCGCTCCCTCAGGTGTGTCCCAGGTAGACCCGGTTGAGCCTGTCGAGGTAGCTGTCGACTCTCGTCCTGCTAGGGGTGCTGAGCCTGAGCGTGCGGAGCCTGGGGGTGCGGAGCCTGGGGGTGCGGAGCCTGGGGTTGCGGAGTCTGGGGGTGCTGCGTCTGGGGGTGCTGAGTCTGGGGGTGCTGAGTCTGGAGGTGCTGAGCCTGGGAGTACTACACCTGGAGGAGCTCTCTCCTCACAGCAGCTGCGTGAGTGGTACTTACAGTACTGCAGCCTCAGGAGAGGTGCCTCTGGAGCTAGGAGTGCTGCTGGAGCTGGTGCTAGTGCTTCCCCTCCTAGGCGGGAGCTGCCCTCTCCCCAGCGGCTCCGAGAGTGGTACGCGCGGCGCTGCAGTCTTCGGAGTGGCGCTCCTAGTGTCGCGGACCCTGGTGCTGGAGGTGCTACTGCTGCTGGCGGTGCTGCTGGTGCTCCTGGAGGTGCTGCTGGTGCTGGTGCTACTGGCGCTGCTGGAGGTACTGCTGGTACTGGTGGTACTGCTGGTGCTGCTGGAGCTGCTAGAGGTACTCCTACTACTGGAGCTGCTGCTGGTGCTGAGGACCCGGGTGTTGGAGCTGCTGCTGGTGCTGCGGACCCGGGTGTTGGAGCTGCTGCTGGTGCTGCGGACCCTGGAGTTGGAGCTGCTGCTGGTGCTGCCGACCCTGGAGTTGGAGCTGCTGCTGGAGCTGAGGACCCTGGAGTTGGAGCTGCTGCTGGTGCTGCGGACCCGGGAGCTGGTGCTGCTGGTGTAGCTGGAGACCCTGGAGCTGAGGGTACTGGTGGTACCTCTGCTGGTTCTGGAGGCGCTGCGCGGCCGCGGCCGTACTTCGTTCCGCTCCTTCAGCAGGTTCTTGGTCAGCCGCCTCCCCCTAGTCCTGCTCCCTCCTTAGAGTGTCCTCCGCCTGTCCAGTCGCAGTCACAGTTACCGCCTGCCTCGCCACTCCCTGGTCCTTCTCCTTACACTGGTCCGACTGGAGGTCTTACAGAGCGTCGTGAGCCTGAGTCTCGTCCTGCGTCGCCAGAGTCTCGTCGTGCGTCACCTGTTCGTGCTGCTCACACCGGTCGTCGTGTTCCGCGTCAGCGTCCTCCTGCTGTCCCAGGCACTCAACAGATGGCACTTCGTCCTTCCACTGCTCCTCAGCGTGTCCCTCTGCCGTCTCCTCCTGCGTCTTCTCTTCCTGCTCTTGCTGACCCGGAGTCTGACTCCCTTCGTGCTGCCAGTCCTACTGTCACGCGTCTCCTCGCCACAGTTGTCACTGACCCTTCCTTTGAGTCCTCTGTTGCGTCTGCTCTAGTCGCTGAGTTAGGTGACTTTGCTGCCGCTTGTCGTCTAGACTACGCCGCTAGCCTTGTCGCTGAGTTTGAGTCTGAGTCTGTCTGTCCTTCGTCCGTCGGGGGTGAGTGTGCTCTTGGCACGGACGTCCTTGAGGACAGGCAGGAGGAGTTTGAGTGCTTTGCCGCTGTGTTACCTCATCTCGTGTCCATGCTGGTTGCCCCTGAGGGAGACCCGGATGCTCCAGACATCCCGACCCCGCGCTCTTACGCTGAGGCGATCGCGGGTGAGTACTCCTCTCAGTGGCAGACAGCCATGGACGCAGAGATGGCTTCTTGGAAGTCCACAGGCACCTACGTCGACGAGGTTCCCCCACCTGGGGCGAACATCGTCAGTGGCATGTGGATTTTCAGGGTGAAGCGGCCGCCGGGTTCTCCGCCTGCCTTCAAGGCGCGTTACGTTGCACGAGGCTTCAGTCAGCGAGAGGGAGTTGACTTCTTCCAGACCTTCTCCCCGACCCCGAAGATGACCACTCTTCGGGTTCTGCTGCACGTCGCCGCTCAGCGTGACTACGAGCTCCACTCTCTTGACTTCAGCACAGCTTTCTTGCAGGGCAGCCTGCACGAGGAGATCTGGCTGCGCCGCCCACCTGGCTTCACTGGGTCGTTCCCTCCTGGTACCCAGTGGA
This sequence comes from Closterium sp. Naga37s-1, assembly GCA_947471745.1. Lineage (NCBI taxonomy): Eukaryota > Viridiplantae > Streptophyta > Zygnematophyceae > Desmidiales > Closteriaceae > Closterium > Closterium sp. Naga37s-1. The sequence goes on along the minus strand of CANJKZ010000795.1, from coordinate 560,378 downwards.
GCCTCCGACGGCCAGTCTACGGTCTCCGCCAGGCGCCGCGTGAGTGGCACGACACACTGAGGACTACACTTGCGGCTCTTGGGTTCGCTCCTTCTACTGCTGACCCGTCGCTGTTTCTACGCACCGACACTTCACTGCCGCCGTTCTACATCCTCGTGTACGTCGACGACTTGGTCTTTGCCACTGCTGACACTACGGCACTCGCCCACGTGAAGTCGGAGCTGCAGAAGAGACACACGTGCACAGACCTGGGTGAACTGACAAGCTATCTTGGCTTGCGGATCACCCGGGACAGAGCACGGCGCACCATCACCTTGACTCAGTCACACATGGTGCAGCAGGTCCTTCAGCGCTTCCGCTTCACGTACTCCTCGCCTCAGCCCACTCCTCTGCCTACCGGTCACTCGCTCTCAGCTCTGCCTTCGGATGAGTCCGTAGAGCCGAGTGGCCCGTATCCAGAGCTTGTGGGCTGCCTCATGTACCTGATGACCTGCACTCGACCTGACCTTGCATACCTTCTTAGCATCCTTGCACGCTATGTCGCTCCTGGTCGTCACCGGAAGGAGCACATGGATGCCGCTAAGAGGGTGTTGCGTTACTTGTGCAGTACGTCGGGCATGGGGCTAGTGCTTGGAGGACGAGACCGAGTTGTACTCACTGGGCACTCAGACGCTTCTTGGGCTGACGACCAGGCTACTCAGCGGTCGTCTCAGGGTTACACCTTCAGCCTTGGCTCTGGTTCTGTTTCTTGGCGTTCTACACGCTCGTCTTCCGTTCTCAGCTCCAGTTGTGAGGCTGAGATCTACGCCACAGCCATGGCTGCACAGGAGTTACGCTGGCTCACCTACCTGCTGACCGACTTGGGAGAGCGGCCTCGTTCTCCTCCAGTGCTGTACGTCGACAACAAGGCTACCATTGCCTTGTGTGAGGAGCACAGACTGGAGCACAGAACGAAGCATATCGCTCTACGGTACTTCCTTGCTCGAGAGCTGCAGCAGCGTGGTCAGCTTCGTCTGCGTTACGTGGCCACTCGGGCCAACACTGCTGATGTGTTCACCAAGGCGCTTCAGCCTTGTGACCATCAGCGCTTCTGTACTGTTCTAGGCCTTGTGCCTACTGTGCCTCACTTGCTTACTTCTTGACTCTGTTTGTACTGTGATCTCTATATATATACCTGCATACTTACACTTGCTAGGTTGTGCTCACTGTACCCCTTGCTATATTATTAAACTGCATGTGAACTGGTCTTGTGACCACTTGCTTGTGCTCGGAATTTGTGTGGTTTCCTCGAGATCCACCCTGAGCTTGCTTTGCCCTTCCTGACTGGTCTTGTGACCACTACTTGCTCTGGCTATCCCCCATTTCGCCTATGGGGGTGTGTCAAAACATATGCATAATTGTATCTAGGCTATATTGGGGCTAGCCTTAGGGGGTACACAAATAGTCTCGACACTCTAGTCTTGTACCCCAATCTTCACCTAATCATCACCTTTCCTCGTTCCCTAGCTAGTGATTCTAACAAGAATCTCTAAGCACACCTTTAAATCAACGCTAGATAGTCCCCACGGGGTCAACTCCAAGGGTCCTTGGGTGCCTGGTAGAACCAGCCCCTATCCAAGGGTCCGTGTTTGTAGAGGAACTTTTCAAGCGTGAAAGCAGTCGTGTGCACTAGAGCACTCCCAAGCTCATATGCGGAAGCGTTAACGATCGATTGGCTCGTATGCAGAAATTTCTCCTCGCGTCAATACGTCGATAGAGAAAATATCCACTCCAAAAAGTTGTTTACAATGAAATACAAGCACACATTTATAGAACTACTAATGCACGAGCAAAGCAAACACAAGACAAGCATTTAACAGTTATAAAACTGTAATATAAGACTTCGCCATGTTGTCTTGGTAAAACGGTTGTCAAACTTCAGCTGCATTTGGCTTGATCCGCTTCATTAGAATAACTGATTTCAAATGGCACTTCATCCAAACGCCCCTGCTGACTCCCTTCGCGAGCACTCATGAATTCCCGTTAACATTCATGAAGCCTCGTGTGGGAAAACCGTTTTCCCGTTGCAAAACGGAATTTATCGTTTTTTACCTTGTCGAAATGATCACGCAATGTGGCATGACTTTCTGGCAAAACCTCATGTTTGCCAAGTCAGCACGGGATATAGTTTTTCAACTGTAAATCCCGAGCTCCCCACGTGCCAGCCAGCATGACCGAGATATTTCTCGGTCATGCAGGACAGGACGATCGCGTACGCGATCGTGCGCTGTCCTGGCGCGAGACAGGGCAATAATGTGCCCTGTCCTGTTGCGATCATGGGTCCTACCACGCTCGCAATAGTGTCGAAGCACACGCGCGAGCCCTGAGGGGCCACACGCGTGTGTCAGGACCCCACGCGTGGGTCCTGACCTTCGCGCGCGGTTGACCTTGACCAGCGCGACTTAGTCAACGTAGCAAAACACTCGCCACTCTCTAAAACGCACAAAAAATACGAACTCTCATGAACTCTAATGAAAACTCACGAAATCACATGAGAAACAATGAGCGCACACGCAGAATCATGAACAATCGCGGACTCACGCGAACTTACCGAAACTCACGAACTTCCATGCGCTTTCACGGAAACTCATGAACATTCATGAACATTCATGAACCGCACTCACACACAAAAATGCACATAACTCATGAACCGCAAAGACGATTCACAAACCGTAAATGCACAAATGTAAAGCACGCAAAGGCGCTCCTCACACTCCACAAATTACCTTAAAACAACAACTCTCGTTTTCCTTTACCGTCGGCGAATAGGCGGTAGGTTGACGTGCAAACCACATTTTGCACTCAACAGAAAATGCTCAGCGTCGTGATAAATATTTTATGTGTGACTTTGAGTGAAATGTGAGAACCTATAAGGAAAATTCCTTTTCCTTACTTCGCGTCCCCGCTCAACGCGTACACCACTGTAGCACCACAGTCAGCACAGTTACCACTCGCAACTCTCGCATCGACGATCCTCCCGCCACCTTCACACGTCGCACCCCGACCTCACGGCTCGGCGGGTAACCCGCGCTCCGGGCCTCCGCTTCGACACTTTTCCCAACCTCAGTCACAGGTCCGTCGCGCGACAACCACAGCCCATTACCGTTACCACTGTAGTTTCGCTATATATTCTTCGCTCATGCCTTCGCTCATTGTATTCTTGCCTCGATAGTGCAATTCTCGTTCGCTCACTCAATTGCACTCGTAACACTTGGTATTCAGAGCCTACGATCTCTTCTCGGACCGCACCCACACCTTCGCTTCCTCACTATCTCATTTTTTGGGGGGGGGTAGACGTCTCTCAGCGATACAGCACAGCCGCTCGTAGTGCTCTCTCGTAAGCACGCACGGCCACGACAGAGGCTCTCGCTGAGCTCGCCCGACACCCCCGCCATTGCCGAATTCACACTCGCAACGTTGACGCCGGAGCAGCTTGACCGTCTGGTGCGCCAACTTGAAGAATCGGCGCTCGAAATTGCGACGCTCACGGCGGAACGTGACTCCGCGCGTCAGCAATCCACGGTGAACACTCCAGCGCCACCACACGCACCGACAAGTGCATCTGCACAATCGGACGAGCCGATCGTCATTTCGTCCAGCACACCAACACAACACGACAGCGTGGGACAGCGCTCAGGCGCAGCCAGTGATGGCGCCGCCCAGCCGATGCCTGGCATGGGAGGAAACAGGGTCGCACCAAGGCCGCGGGAGCCTCGTGAAGCCCGTCGGCACGTGGAGTTCGCGGCGACAAGCGGCGGACAGGCCATTATGGCACCAATGCCACTCAAGCCGCAACGCCCGCCCTGTTTCGCCCCGAGCCAGCGTGGAGGTCCGACGGTTCAATCGTGGGTCTTCACGATGAACGTCTTCTTCGACGCGAATTACGTAGAGTCGGACGCAGCAAAGATCCGATATGCCGTTTTGCTGCTGAGGGGCCCCGCCATGGACTGGTGGCGAGTCATCGTGACATCGCCACACGCCTACGAGCCACCGTCCCAAGAGGAAGGGCCCACGGGTCCAGCTGTCACCTGGAGTTCATTTTGCGAGACCGCCCAATACAGCACGTGGGATGCGTGGTGCGCAGGGCTTCGGGCGCGCTTCGAGCCAATCGCGGCTTCTATTTCGGCGCGTCAGAGAGTGCGTACTTGGTGGCAGCTCGGGTCGGTTCAAGACTATACGAGTGGTTTTCTCGCATTATGCGAGCAAGTCGGCTACATGCACGAAGCGGAGCGGGTGGACCGTTACGTCGGAGGGCTGAAGCCGGACATCTCGCACGAGATCATGCTACGCGGGCTCTCGAATTTTAACGAGATTCTCGCGCTCGCCGAGAAAATCGACATTTTACGCCGTCCGAGACCGGGGTCCTACTACGGACATCGTCCTCGGGGATCGATCGAGCACGCCACCGTACATGCCGTTGCGACGAATGCAGCTGCCGCGCCGTTTAAGGGGCGCTGCTTTGCTTGCAATAGGCCGGGCCATCGCAAGAGTGAATGCCCAGAGGAGCTGAGGCGCCGCGGAGCAGAGCAGGGGAGAGAGTCTCCAAGGCAGGGAAACGCCAGCAGTCAGTAGGAATCGGGCCAACTAATGACGAGACTGCCTGCTCGCCCAACCCCACCGACCCTCACCGAGTCACAGTACCGATTCATGCTATCGATCGGACTCGGACGAATAAGGAGGGTACAGCGACGGATTGCCCAGTACTGATCCACGGGAAAATACAGAGAGCAGCAGTGAAGATTTTTATCGACGGAGGAGCAAGTCACAGTTTAGTTAATACCGCAACCGCATGAAAACTGCAACTAACACTTAGCCGTTTTTTACCTGAGATAGACGCACGCTTAGTCGATGGCACACCACTGGCAATACGGGAAAAGGTGGAGAGAGTCAAAGTCCGCTGCGGGGGGAATTTCGGATTTACACAGGAAATGTTCGCAACGACACTAGATGGGCACGACATTTTACTGGGACGTGTTTGGCTGCGACGGTATAACCCGCGAATTGACTGGACGACGGGTAGCTGCACTGTACGAAGTAGCGGTAACTGGGTCGAGCTACCTCGCTGGCAGTCGCCCGAGTCTTCAACGGTACACATCAATGCCGTCACCATGAAACGGGTTGTCGCTGCTGGAGCTGACGTGTACGTAGTAGACATTGCAGTGGTAGAGGGAGCAGAACAGCCGAGTGATTTCAAGAAACTGCTGGCAGCGGTACCGCCCGAACTACGGGAAGTGTTGAAATGATACCCCGGGATTTTTCCCGACGACCTACCGGAAGGACTGCCACCTCAGCGAGCACATGACCACCGAATAGAATTAGAACCGGGGGCACAGCCAACTGTACAGCGCCAGTTCAGACTGATGTCAGAGGTCCACTGGTGATCCCCGATTGATCCTAGGGAAGGGTTACAGGCATGTTGGCCTGGGGGGTTATGGGCGCACTGACCCGCTACTTAACAAGCCCTTTTATCCCAATGGTCTAGTGGTTGGGATTCTGACATGGTATCAGAGCGGGTTCGAATCCCAGTGTGTGCACTTCGGGCATCCCAGTGCGGGGGGGTGTCAGAGGTCCACTGGTGATCCCCGATTGATCCTAGGGAAGGGTTACAGGCATGTTGGCCTGGGGGGTTATGGGCGCACTGACCCGCTACTTAACAAGCCCTTTTATCCCAATGGTCTAGTGGTTGGGATTCTTACAACTGACACAGCCCGAGCTCGACGAACTAAGGAAGCAGTTAGATTACCTGTTAGAGAAGAAATTTATCCGACTGAGCTCGTCACCGTTCGCCGCACCGATACTGTTCACGCCAAAAAAAGATGGAGGGTTTCGCATGTGCATCGATTACTGAGCGCTCAACAGGGTAACAGTCAAGTCGCGGTACCCCATCCCCCGCGCCGACGAACTGATCGACCAACTGCGAACAGCACGGGTTTTTTCGAAAATAGATTTACGGGGGGGGTTACCATCAGATTAGGGTCGAACCATCGGATTGCGCCAAAACAGCTTTCCGGACTAGATACGGGTCATTCGAGTACACCGTGATGCCTTTCGGGCTGACCAACGCACCAGCGACATTTCAGATGACCATGAACGAGGCGTTTAGGCCGCTCTAGATAAATGCGTGATAGTTTACCTCGACGACATCCTCGTCTACAGTCACGACAAGCAGGAGCACTTAGCAGATCTGGAAGCAGTATTCAAGATTTTAGACGAGCACCGGCTACTGACGAAGGGTTCCAAGTGCGAGTTCTTTCAGGACAGGTTAGAGTTTTTGGGACACGTTATTTCGGAGGCTGGGGTCGAAATTGACCCAAAGAAGTTAGACACGGTAAAAGTCTGGCACCCCCCGACGAATATCACAGAACTACAGAGTTTTTTGGGGTTCGTAAATTACGTCCGTCGGTTCGTCTCCGACATGGCACGATTAACAGCGCCGCTGTCGGACTTGTTACGGAAGGGGGTCGCTTTTACGTGGGGGGGGAAAGAGCATGCTGCCTTCTCTGCCCTGAAAACTGTTCTCTGTTCACCGCCCGTCCTGCGCATTGCTGACCCACACTGCCCATTCGAAGTAGTTACTGACGCCAGCGACATTGCCATCGGAGCCGTACTGCTACAGGACTTCGGCAACGGCCTACAGCCCATCGCATACGAGTCACTAAAACTGCATCCGCCCGAGAAAAATTACCCGATACACAACCGTGAAATGCTTGCAATCGTGCACGCGTTCAAAGTGTGGCGCTGTTACTTGACCGGCGCAGACGTGAGAGTACGGACAGACCATAAATCACTACAGTACCTCCGTGCACAGCCACACCTTAACCCACGACAAATTCGTTGGCTCGACTTTCTCGAGTCAAACTTTCACTACACGGTCACCTACAAAAAGGGAGCCTCGAACATCGCCGACGCGCTGACCCGCCCCACTGCCCAGATCCACGCAATGCTACTCGCCCAGACCAGCCCCCTACTGACAGGCCTATTTACCCACGGGTACCAAACGGATCCATTCTTCACAGGAGGAAATTCGCAGCAGTTCGCAGCAGCAAGGGGGGTCTATTACGTAAAAGCCGGGACCGACCGCATCTGGGTACCTGGGTATACACTACTACGAGAATTACGGCTACAGGAGGCACACGACGGAGTTACCCCGGGGCATTTCGGGGTAGAGAAAACACGGCAGCAGCTGCAGCGGTATTATTACTGGCCCGAAATGTTGACCGGCGTACAACGACACGTGGCATCGTGTCCCACTTGCCAGCTCATGAAATCATCACGGCAGCGGCCGGCAGGACAGTTGCAGCCGATACACCCCCAGAGCGTGCTTGGCAGCAGGTGACGATGGACTTCGTCACGGGGTTACCGGCCGGGGCGAGTGGGAACGACGCGATCCTGGTCGTCGTCGATCGACTGACGAAAATGGCACACTTCGCAGCCTGCAAAAAATCAATCACAGCTGAAGAAACAGCACGCCTCTTCATCTCCACCGTCGTTCGACTGCACGGGATACCATCAGCGACCGCGACACGAAATCCACCAGCAACTTCTGGCGGAACCTGTGGCAGCAGTTCGGCACGCAACTACAGTTCAGTTCTTCGTACCACCCCGAAACTGACGGACAGACAGAACGGACAAACCAGACTATGGAGCAACTCATCCGAGCCACGTGCGACGACCCAACCACCTGGGAACAACAGCTGCCACTCATTGAATTCGCATACAACAACTCACCGTCCGCCACGACCCAACAGTCACCGTTTTACCTGAACTACAGACAAGACCCGACAATACCCATGACCCCGAATCCCGACAACCCAGTGCCACAAGCACAACAGTTCGCCGAAATATTACAAGCGGCACGGACCCGGGCAGCAGACGCAATAAAAAAATCGAACGTCATCGCTATGAGAAGAAACGAGGAATGAATGAACTATGAATGAATTGGGTACAAGTACTAACCCTAATTGGGTTGTACCCCTTATGGGCTACCCCACTATAGCCTACACAATATGCATGAGCTATATGTTCTGACACAACCCCATAGGCAAAGTGGGGGAAAACAAGGGGTCACAAGACCAGTCAAGCAAAGCACAGCAAAGCAAGCTCAGGGTGGATCACAAAGTCACCACACATTCCGAGCACAAGTTCAAGGCCACAAGGCCAGTTCACATGCAGGAGTACATATATATAAAAAGGCTAGACAAGCAAGAGCAGGTATATGTATATGTAACAGTACAAGCAAGGTCAAGAGGTGAGCAAGTGAGGCAAGGTAGGCACAAGGCCCAGCTGAGTACAGAAGCGCTGATGGTCACAAGGCGCAAGCGCCTTGGTGAAGATATCAGCAGTGTTGGCCTCAGAGGCCACGTACGCAAGACGCAGCTGACCACGCTGCTGCAGCTCACGAGCAAGAAAGTAGCGGAGAGCAATGTGCTTCGTTCTGTGCTCCAGTCGCTGCTCCCGACACAAGGCCAGCATGGCCTTGTTGTCTACGTACAGCACTGGAGGAGAACGAGGCGGCTCTCCGAGGTCAGTCAGCAGGTAGGTGAGCCAGCGAAGCTCCTGTGCAGCCATGGCTCCTGCGTAGATCTCAGCCTCACAACTGGAGCCGAGAACAGAAGACGAGCGAGTAGCCCGCCACGAAACAGAGCCGGAACCAAGGCTGAAGGTGTAACCCTGTGACGACCGCTGCGTAGCCTGGTCGTCAGCCCAAGAAGCGTCTGCGTGCCCAGTAAGGACCACTGGACTCTGCCCTCCAAGCACAAGCCCCATGCCCGACGTACTGCACAAGTAGCGCAACACCCTCTTCGCTGCAGCCATGTGCTCCGGTCTGTGTCTCCCAGGAGCAACATAGCGTGCGAGAATGCTAAGAGGGTATGCAAGGTCAGGTCGTGTGCAGGTCATCAGGTACATGAGGCAGCCAACAAGCTCTGGGTACGGGCCACTCGACTCTACGGACTCATCCGAAGGCAGAGCTGAGAGCGAGTGGCGAGTAGGCAGAGGAGTGGCCTGAGGCGAGGAGTACGTGAAGCCGAAGCGCTGAAGGACCTGCTGCACCATGTGTGACTGAGTCAGGGTAATGGTGCGGCGTGCTCTGTCCCGAGTGATCTGCAAGCCAAGGTAGCTGCGCAGTTCACCCAGGTCAGTGCACGTGTGTCTCTTCTGCAGCTCGGACTTCACGTGGGCGAGTCCAGCAGTGTCAGTTGTGGCAAAGACCAAGTCGGCGACGTACACGAGGATGTAGAACGGCGGCAAAGAAGTGTCGGTGCGCAGAAACAGCGACGGGTCGGCAGTAGAGGGAGCAAACCCAAGAGCCGCAAGTGTAGTCCTCAGTGTGTCGTGCCACTCACGCGGTGCCTGGCGGAGACCGTAGACTGGCCGCCGTAGGCTCCACTGGGTGCCAGGAGGAAAAGACCCAGTGAAACCAGGTGGGCGACGCAGCCAGATTTCCTCGTGCAGGCTGCCCTGCAAGAAAGCAGTGCTGAAGTCAAGAGAGTGTAGCTCGTAGTCACGGTGAGCAGCTACGTGCAGCAGTACCCGAAGAGTGGTCATCTTCGGGGTGGGAGAGAAGGTCTGAAAGTAGTCAACTCCCTGCCGCTGACTGAAGCCACGAGCCACGTAACGCGCCTTGAAGACAGGCGGAGAACCCGGCGGTCGCTTCACCCTGAAAATCCACATGCCACTGACGATGTTCGCCCCAGGAGGGGGAACAGCGTCAACGTAGGTGCCTGTGGACTTCCAGGAAGCCATCTCTGCGTCCATAGCTGCCTGCCACTGAGAGGAGTAGGGACCCTCTATCGCCTCCGCGTAAGAGCGCGGAGTCGGGATGTCAAGTGCATCCGGGTCTCCCTCAGGGGTAAGCAGTACGGACACGAGATGAGGTGAAGCGGTGGCCAAGCACTGGAACTCCTCCTGCCTGTCCTCAAGGACGTCCGTGCCAAGGGCACACTCACCCCCGACGGACGGAGGACAGACAGACTCAGACTCAGCAACAAGACTGGCGACGTAGTCTAGGCGACAGCGAGCAGCAAAGTCGACGAGCTCAGCAACTAGGGCAGACGCAGCAGTGGACTCAAAGGAAGGGTCAGTGACAACAGTAGCAAGGAGACGCGTGACAGTAGGACTGGCAGCACGAAGAGAGTCCGACTCCGGGTCGGCAAGAGCAGGAAGAGAAGACTCAGGAGGAGAAGGCAAAGGGGCACGCAGAGGAGCAGTGGACGGACGCAGAGACATCCGGTGCGTGCCAGGGACAGGAGGAGGACGCTGACGCGAACCGCGACCACTAGTGCAAGCAGCACGGACAGGCGACGCAGGGCGAGACGCATGCTCACGATGCTCAGCAAGACCTCCAGTAGGACCAGTGTAGGGAGACGGAGCAGGCAGTGGGGAGGCCGGCTGTAACTGTAACTGCGACGGGACAGGCTGTGGACACTCTAAGGGAGGAGGAGGACCAGTAGAAGACGGGAGACCAAGAACCTGCTGAAGGAGCGGAACGAAGTACGGCCGAGGCCGCGCGGCGACTCCAGACACAGTAGGGACAGCACCAGCACCCCCTGTGGCAGCACCAGCACCAGTAGCAGCTCCAGCTCCAGTACCCCCAGCAGCACCAGCAGTACCCCCAGCAGGACCGCCTCCAGGACCGACAGCAGTAGCCTCCGCGCCAACACCCGCAGCAGCTCCAGCTCCAGAAGTACCCGCAGGTCCAGCAGCTCCAGTACGCCCAGTACGAGCACCTCCGGGACCCGTGGCACCAGCTCCCTCAGCAGCAACAGAAACTCCAGTACCCGCAGCTCCTCCAGCTCCAGCAGCTCGCCTCCAGCGCCGGGCAAACCACTCACGCAGCTCCTGTGGAGAGAGTGGCTCCCGGCGAGAAGAAGCACCCGGAGAACCGCCAGGCACAGCACCAGCAGGCCCAGCTCCCTCAGGCTCCGCACCCCCAAGCTCAGCACCTCCAGGCGTAGCACCCCCAGGCTCAGCACCCCCAGGCTCAGCACCCCCAGGCGTAGCACCCCCAGACTCAGCACCCCCAGGCTCAGCACCCCCAGTCGTAGTACCCTCAGGCTCAGCACCCCCAGGCGTAGCACCCACACGCTCAGCACCCCCAGAGTCAGCACTCCCAGGCTCAGCACCCTCAGCAGCACCAGAGTCACCAGCGACCTCGACAGGCTCAACAGCGTCTACCTGGGACACACCTGAAGGGGCAGGACCCTGAGGGGGGAGGGGGTCTACCGGGGGGGGACCTGGTACAAGGAAGAGCGGTGGCGGGGGGAGGGACGGAGTGCGGTAGGGGAAGAGGCGGTAGTAGGGGACCGACTCGTCGAACGTGACGTCCTGGGAGGACAGAACACGGCGAGAGGTGGGGTGGTAGAACTGCCACCCTGGGGCGTCAGGGGGGAAACCCAGGAAGACGCAAGGAGCAGCACGAGGGGACAGCTTGTCCGCAGACAAGTCGCGGACAAACGCCCGAGATCCCCAGACACGGAACGCAGACGCATCGCCAACCTTCCCCGTCCACAGTAAAGCTGGGGAGGTCTCCGGCATGGAGACCCTGGGCTGAAGGTTGATCTGATGCGCTGCGTACCGAACCGCAAACGGCCACAGAAAATGGGGGGCAGCCGCATGCATCATGGACGTACGGGCGACGTCCATGACCATGCCAATGCGGCGCTCAGCAATCCCATTTTGCTGTGGAGAGTCCGGAAGCGTGAAGGTCTGGCGGATGCCTCGTGCACGACAGTAGGCTCGCAGAAGGCCAGAGGAGAACTCTCCGCCTCTGTCAGAGTGCAGACGCAGAACAGGAAAGTCCGAGCCGAAGCTCCGCCTGAGCTGGAGACGAGCTGCGCGGATCCAGTCGATCAACACCTCAGTGACATCACCCTTGCTGCGCAAGGGGAAGACTGTGGTGTAACGCGAGTAGTCGTCAACCACCAGCAGGAAGTAGCGCTCGTGACCCTGTCCACGGACGCGGGCCGGGCCCCACACGTCCATGTGAAGCGTCTGCAGCGGGGCCTCTGTCGGAGGAAACTGGGAGGAGTGAGGGGCAGCCCGCTGCCGCCCCTCGACACAGGGGACGCAGGTAGGGCCAGGTCCCGGAGGAAGGGGAGGGAGGGACCGGGGAAGACCAGAGACAAGGACACGGGAGGCCATGCCTCGGAGACGAAGCAGGGAGGGGTGACCAAGGCGGTGGTGCCAGAGGAGAGTCTCGTGAGACAGGAGGCGACACGAACAGGGGGCAGACTCAGGACCAGACCTGGACGCTGCAGCAAACACCTGACCCGACGCAGCTACCTGACCAGACGCAGTGACTGGAGGAGACTCAGTGGTCAGGGTGTACAGGCTCGACCCCGGCCGACGGGTAAACGTGGCCAGGTGTCGGCCTGTCCGAGCGTCCGTGCAGTGGGTCACCCGCTGACTCGCAGGAGTGAACTGGTGAACCCCCGCATCCTGTAGGTCAGCACCACTCACCAAGTTCGTAGAGAACGAGGGAAGGTAAAGACCAGACAGGGTGCCAGAGGGGGCCGCCGGACACGGGAGGACAGTGGAGAAGTGAGCAAGGACAGGACCCCCAGAGGGGTCTGCCAGAGAGACTGCAACTGGCCGGCCAAGCGGCGTGAGTGTGGTGCGGTCTCGAAAGAAGGAGCGAGAAGCCCCCGAGTCAAGGGTGAAGGTGTGGGAGGCCGAAGCCGACGCAGAACCTGAGAGAGCAGACTCACCAGCACCTGAGGGTGCAGACGCACCTAGAGCAGCAGCCTCGCTAGCACCTAGAGCAGCAGCCTCACCAGTACCTAGAGCAGCAGTCTCAATGCCCGGGTCGGGCGGAAAACACCGGTAACAGTCACCTTCATCACTAATAGTCACAGTATACATGGCAGCAAGAATAGCATCAAAGTCAAGGTCAAAGACAGCTACACCCGCCCTAGACAGCTCACCCCAGCGGGGGATCTCAGTGGCCTCAGGGAACTGGTGACGCCAAGCGTCCGTCAGGCGGCCAAAGCAGCGCTGGGTGGAGTGCGCACCCCCGCACTGCTCACCCGCGCGGTCGCCGGTGCGTAGGACGTAGGTGCACGGGCCAGTACCCCCACCCCTCTGGCGTGCAGTGTACCACTCACGGAGCTGCTGAGGGGAGGGGATGTCACGAGTGCGCTGCTGCTGCTGCTGCTGCTGCTGGCGCTGACCACCACCGGAGCCGCCCCTCTGTGCAGCGCCACCCCGACCAGCTCCACCTCCTCCGCCGCCTCCTCCTCCACCGCCGCCACCTCCGCTCCCACCGCCACCGCAACCGCCGCCTCCGCCTCCACTGCCGCCACCGACACCTCCGCCCCCGCCACCACTCCCACCGCCACCCCCACCCCCTCCACCGCCTCCACCGCCGCCTCCACCGCCCCCGCTAGCTCCTCCAGTGCCCCTGCCCCCCTTGCCCTTGCCAGGGCGACGTCTCCCGCTAGGGGTAGACGCCGCACCGACCGACTCAAGCCCAACGAGGTCGGCCGCAGCAGCAGAGGCAACAGAGGGCAAAAGGGGGGAGGGGGAACACCCCTCAAAGATGGGGGTGCGAGGGTCACCACGAGAGGCTCCTACAGCGACTATGCTCTTCTCTGCTGCTAGGAGGGACTTCTCGAGGAGGTCAACGGTGAGAGTGGTGGGGCAAACGGAGAGGAAGTGGTCCCTGACTACGCGAAGGGAGTCAGGGAGCCGGGTGACTATGTAGTAGAGGGTGATGTACATGGGGGGGGGGTTCTTGGCGCAGAACTCAGCAGGAAGCGCAGCGCGGTAGCGAGTGTCACTAGTGCGGAGGTGCGTAATGAGGTCAGCGACTGTGGGAAAGGCAGCAAGGTCAGGGAAGAGGTACGGTAGCATGAGGCGGCTCAGTGCAGCAGTGGCAGGGGAGGAGTAGCGCGCAACTACAGCGTCGTACAAGGTCTGAGCACTCTTGTACTGGCTAAAGTGCGCACGCTCAGAGGTAGGCAGGTGGCGACGCACAGCAAGACGTGCAGCAGCATCGCGAGTGGCCCACTGTGAGCGAACAGTGGCGTCGGCATCAGCAGCAGGGGCAGGAGAGGCACCAGAGGTGAGGTCAAAGAGGGAGAGACCGTCTGCCCTATCGCACTGTAGGAAAAGCTGCAGGTCATCTACCCAGACGTCAAAGTCAATGGCCCGACCCTCAACGTCAAAGGCGAGGACACTAGGGGTAGCCATGACAGCAGTAGACTAGCAGCGCGAACAGTAGGGTGAGGGCAGTGCAGGGACAGAGGCGCTGCACTTACCGGACAGGGCGACTCGGGTGGCTCAGCGGCTCTGCGGCTCGGCAACTCGGCGGCTCGGGCGGCTCGGGCGGCTCGGCGGTACGGCGGCTCGGCAGCAAGCGCGGCTCGGCGACACGGCGGCTCGGGCGGCGCGGGCGGTACGGCGGCTCGGCGGTACGGGCGGCTCAGGTGGCGCGGCGAGGCCGCGTGGGGAGCGGCGGCGGGGCCGAGTGGAGCGGCGTCGGCGGGTGCAGTCAGCTGCGGCAGCAGCCGCGGCCCCGAGGGAGGTGGTGGCGGCTGCTGTTGGCGACGGCTGCGGCTGCTGCGAGGGGCCGCGCGAGGGGCCGGAAGGGACTGCGCGAGGGGCCGCGACGCGAGGAGCCGCGGAGGGCGGCAACGGGCCGTGCAGGGGCGGCGCGAGGGGCCGCGGAGGGCGGCGACGGGCCGTAGGGGGGGGGGGCCGTGAGGGGCCACGGGAGGGGCCGTAAGGGACGGCGCGAGGGGCCGTAAGGGGCCGTAAGGGGCCGCTGAGGGCGGTGCGAGGGGCCGACGGGCGGCGCGAGGGGCCGTAAGGGGCCGTAAGGGGCCGCGCGAGGGGCCGTAAGGGGCCGTAAGGGGCCGACGGGCGGCACGAGGGGCCGTAAGGGGCCGTAAGGGGCCGCGCTAGGGGCCGTAAGGGGCCGTAAGGGGCCGCGCTAGGGGCCGTAAGGGACGGCGCGAGGGGCCGTAAGGGGCCGCTAAGGGCGACGCGAGGGGCCGTGAGGGGTCGTGAGAGGGCGCGACTGTGGGAGCGAAGCGCGCTCCGGGCAGGAAAAAAAAAATTCGTGGTGGGCCCTAGGAAGCGTTCCCACTAGGGAACCTGCTCGATACCATGAGAAGAAACGAGGAATGAATGAACTATGAATGAATTGGGTACAAGTACTAACCCTAATTGGGTTGTACCCCTTATGGGCTACCCCACTATAGCCTACACAATATGCATGAGCTATATGTTCTGACACGCTAAACGCAACGCCGACCGCCACCGCAGACCTGTCACTTACCAGCCCGACGACCTAGTTTTACTTGACACACGGAACCTCCGCCTGCCCATCACCCCAAA